>CM038464.1:3632050-6032050 GCA_021464415.1 Lonicera japonica | reverse complement strand
TCTTTTATTACCGTGTGGGAGAACATTCCAGGCAATTGTGTCAGTCACTGCCGTAAAAATCCAGTTGAGTTCACCAAGAAGTGTTTTCCTGTCATTTTGGCGGCCAGGTATTTTATCTATCAGTGAATCGTCAAGAGACCCATTAAGTAATGAACGACTGCGGGACCTGGAAAATCACAATAATGTAAGTTATGACATACTAATGCCGTAACCAGAAAAGACAAAAGCATAGGCAGGGTACATAACGGCCAGACTCCAGAAGTTACAACTGGCAACGAAAATAAATAATAATTAAGGAGAATGGGTTCACCATCTCAATGCCATCTTGATCGGTGTGGTGAGGCAAGAGGTAAATACATCAGCAGGAAATTCTTCACTCTGGGGAAGAGTCTCGTGCGCTTCACAGGCTGCCAGCAAGATGCAATCCCTTGAAGAAGAGCTACCAGTACTATCCTCAAGCTACAAAAACGACAAGAAAATATATGTAAGGTCGACAGAAATTGAAGAAAAAAGTTGATCAGAAACGTTAAAAACAATTTTACAAATGAAAGCATGAAGCATGATAGCTGATACCTCTATAAAGGCTTTGACAATCATCCCTGCAGCAGAGCAGTCAAAAACATATATCGAAGGTGTTTTCAACCAGGAATCGAGGTCACTTATATGCAAAGGGATATACTTTGTATAACTCTGCACCAAATGACTAGATAAGAACAGGATCAAGCATAACCAACTGAACGCCATATACAGAAGCGTTAAAAATCTAAAAGAGGTAGTAGAGGTACAAAGTAGTATTAGAAACCTTATTCAATAGCCAAATTTGACCACTGCCAGTTGGCTTTAGCACACCATGCCCGTTGTAGTGAAACAGAACTCTCTCAGATTTTGCAAACTTGCGCCATGTAGTACAGAGTTTCTTAATTTCGTCTACAGTAGGGTCTAATTCAGCCTTGCATTTAGCCTGATATGATATATTTTATAAAGATATAAATGAAATCTAACTAAATGTAGGAATTAATATGCGATTACATAGCTAGCACGTTCTCACCTTTGGTTGCCACCTTTCATACTGTAAACTCAGGGTTCCCCCAATTGTTTCAAGTGCTTTTCGAGGTGCCATAGAGAATGGATCTACAAAAAGAAATAAAATAAAAGATAAAACTAAGCAAACATATTCTGTCTGCCTCAGGGTAAAAAACAACAGCTTATTCTCCTTGTTTCAAATGAGATGACATAAGAGAACTAGAGATGAGTGAAAGACAACTACCCCGAGCATAAACTAATTATATTCCATCTAAAAAACCTGAAGTAAAGCCTGAAAAATGTGAAACAGGTGATGACCCTTCACTTCAGCAAAACCCAACCCTAGGCCAAAAGATTAGGAAGATAGGATATGGTGCTAACTTTCTGCATAACATCTGAGACTACATATCTAAACTATTTTTTGAGATTTAAGACAATACAACCATTGGCAGGGAAATAACTTTCACTTTTGTTGATGAGCTTTTATTTTTCAATCGTCGATTGTGATTTATTTTCATACCATCGAATACGTGCAATAGGCAAATTTATTCCCAAATCACTATACTTTTTATGCTCTGCTTCTCTCTAGACACGTAATTTATCAAATTCTTAATTGTGGTTAATAGTTTATCAAATTCTTAATTCTGGTTAATAGTTTAGGTATTTTGATTTTAATTTCCAAATACTTCCTTTGTTTAGATATAAAATGTTCAAATATGAAGAGCAAAACCTAATTTTAGTTACACGTTTTAATTTTAATATATTCCTAGATGAGCAAACAAATCCGACAGTTACTATTTCTTTTGTTATCTTAACCCACTTTACTCTCCCCGAGCTTTCTCTCTGTCCAAACTGAAACTCACACCTTCAGACAATTTTCTTTTCGCTCCATCATAGATTCCTCTCAGTTTCATTGAAGTCTTACATTCAACGCCATGCCACTTTTCGATTTTCCAAGCATCTTTGATTAACTTCAAGGTGTTCCAGTAAGTATTTACTGCACTTGCTCACATATTTGACGCACTAATCACCTGTCGATTAAGTCATAAATCATAATCCTCTACATTGTGCTGCACAACCAACTTCCTCTACACTAAGACTTCAAGGCTTAGACTCTGAGCCCTGGACAATCATCTCATTCTACATGTCATCACAGAATATAAAATATAATTTTTTTGAGAGTATACAATATACATTTTAAAGTGTATACAAAAACACTGCTTTAAGTTGAGACTTGAGAGTCGTTATAGAAAGTCAAAAAAAAATGATTTCCTTGATCTTCTGTCTCCAGCAAACCGATCCTCTACAGTGCTATAACAAATCATGTTTCAGCCACACCAGGAATCAACCAACTCAAAGTACTCATAATTCAGAACTGACATACTATCAACACCCTCAAGCCTATAATATAGAAACAGCAGACCCTTGCAGCACACTAGCCTCTAACAACAACCATGACTCTCCGTGCCTTAACATGTTAGGTGGGAGATAAACCCTTTCTACCCCTTGGCACCAATAGCAACTAGCAACAGAGTTGTAGGCTTCTTTATGGGATCAAGCCCTCTTCCAATATACTGTTATACAAATAGTAGTGGATACTATATTATTAATTTACTGTCACTTTGTATCCTAGTTTTATGAGATTACTGAATTGCCGCACGGCACCACAGCCCGCCAACTCCACCTACATTTGTTCTCAGGGCCAGTGCTAAGATTAAGAGGGCATTGTGTGAAAATTGATACTAATATTTGTACACATTTATTTGAAAATTATTTTATCATACATTATAATAAACACTTCCTCCCGTCTGTCCCAAATTAAGAGTCAACTATTCCTTTTTGGGATGTCCCAAATTAAGAGTCCAATTTTTTGGGACATAATCAATGTTGGTAATCACATGATACGAAACAAGTTTTGTGCTCAATCACTGATTATGCTGAGATTTATATAAAATCAAACTGGACTGCTAACATGGGAAGCAAAAAGTGTGTGGGCATATATAACTTTGTCTTAGGTAATGTTATAACAGAATAAGATACAAGATACAAATTACTCGAAGTGCATACCTACTTTTCATATTAATTTCATAAATTGTTTGATATCAGTTACCATCAAACATTCTTTTGAAGAAAAAGAAGTTGCATATTTCTAGTGACAATTGTACGTGACTACTCAAGGTAAATCTTTGAAGCTTATGTGGTCAGGGTCCATATTTGGGCCCTCATATAAGATAAATCCTTGTACAAGTAGGACCTTCAATAATTAGTAATGGGTTGCTCCCGGATCTGGGCCCTGTAGAATCACATAGGTTGAACTGCCCTAGGGCAAGGCCTGTTGTGCTTCACGCCTCACGGGCTTTCAGCAAATTAATTTTACGACCAACAACCAAACAAAGCATAATCTAAAACCCATTACGGCTTGAACACATGACAAATAGGATATTTTATCATGAAAGCAATAACTAAAAACTTCTGGCACCAGCACCTATGACCAAATACATAATATTATTACATAAAAACAATAGAAAAAGGAAAAATAAGCAATGCAATGTTGTACCTATCCAGCACTCCATTCTAGCACAAGGTGATATCTTTATTACATCAGGAGGATCAGCGCTAATGTTTAAACATAAAACAAGAGCAACACACACTGTCTTCGTCTGCAATACCGTTGCAAGTTTCGAAAGAAAAATATAGTAGAAACAACATTAAAACTTGTAAGTGCTGACAAAATACAAGGACCGTAATGAATTGCAACATGGAGCTAAATAAAAAGAAAGAGGCAAAACTTTTAAGTCAATGTCCTATTCAACAAAGCTCCTTATAGTCTTCGATTTTAAATCAACCTCGAGATTTTAGCTAATAGACAGGACTAAAAAGCAATTCAGAAAGGATTTAATAGTAGTCTGGGCAAATTCATTTTCAAGGGATTGCTCTTTTACTTGAACGTCTGATGTTGGGAATTGGTCTTCATCTTCAGAAGATCAAAGATGTACCATTAGGGGGTATTTTTCAATCATTATTTCCATATCTTTATCGAATTTCTTTGAATCATGGTGCCTTACTTTCACTAATTGGCAATCACTCTATGCCCTCTATATCTACATCATAACTTATCTTGAGATCTTTGAACTATAACATTCGTATAAATATATTTCTATGCCTATGTAGATAAATATGGAATATTATCGGATTGTCTTTCACAATGAATATAACAGTTTGGATTTAAAAGAATGTCAAAACACATATATACATAGCCGTTAATACATATATATATATATGTATATGTGTGAGTAGATAAATGAATTGAAAAATTACAATTAAATAAGATAAAGCCAATTTAATGTATACTCCATTAAAAACATACGGTTGAGATAGATGAGATAAACAATGATATAAGAATATAAGTAGCAGTCTAACACAGCAAGATCCAAACAGAGTCCAAAAAACAGCAACATTAAATAGAGTTGAACAAACTAAGGACAGCAGTAATGAAGTCTAGAAAGGCAATAAATATAGAAGCATTAAGCAACAGCCAAGGGGGTAACCACAGTAATATTAAAAGAGAGTCTAATAAACACAAACTCCTTAAAATAGAGTTCAAAAACTCTAAGAGACTGTAGAAATAACGTCATGAAAGAACACTAGTTGTGTTCCAGGGGTATTTTGCTGCTATACCAGAAGAATTACCAAGACAACAAAACAGGATCCTATTTTTGTCATCGTGAGCCATCCAAGTAAGTGTAAACTACAGGTCTACATGATCATATGGTACCAACAGAAATCACGATACACTGTATCAAGCGATACAATCTAACGTATTGTGCGGACACCAGAAAATCCGATACAAGTTACAATACATATCTTTAAAGTCTCAATTCAATTCATATAGTACAACATGTACTTCTACCATACAATAACGAATGATTCCTTGGAAAAGCAATTATTTTTCTTTCTTTTTTGGCTAAATGGAAACTAATGCAATGAAACACCATTAATGATAGGGAAAATAAGGTCTGAATTTCTTGTATTTTCTTGTCAAGTCCCATGGTTGGTTCTGATGTTGGCAAGTTGACACGGCATGTGGCGTTGTAAACGCACAAAGTCGCCTTTATATCACTCATTTTGTTCGAAGTATTAATGATTCGAGACAATATTAGTACAATTCACTTTCAGCCAATATTCAAATTGACTCGATTGTGGTTCGTTCCGTTCTAAACGAGAGTCAGCTGGACCAACTCAGGTCTGTTTCAGGAGTCTTTGAACCATTATGACAGTCCATCTGCAAATTTTAAATTCGTAGTGTCATCTAGTACCTCAGCGTTGCTTAAATTTGTCTAAACAATGCCCTTCTAAAAATTTAAATTCAGTGTAATCTAGTACCTCAGCGTTGCCTAAATTTGTCTAAACAATGCCCTGCTGAATTCTCCTAAATAAACCAAATACCTATGAATGGTCCGCTCTAAAATGTCATCACCAAAATGTCTTGGTTAAAATGATCACATATAGGTTATACCATGATAAACAAAACTCAAACTGTTGACCACCTAATCAGGGCTAGGTTTTAAACAACAATGAGATGCAAGCAAATCACTAATGAGCAGCCCTTACTTTACATCTACAACTATTAACTGCCATAAACAATAATGACTACCACACAATATTCCATTGTGTATCACAAACAATTCCTTCCTGCATGGGCTAGGGCACAGAGGGGTGGGGTTGTATCCTGTTCCAATACTCGAGAATTGCTACAGGAAGCAAGGTAATGACACTACGCAAACAGAAGTACAACCAAAAGTAATACAAGTTTTCACATTATGTAATTTAATAACGATAGAAATCAACCATAAAAAATAAAAAGCAAAAGCAAAATTTTCGGGATAAAACTAGAACTTACTCGGTCCTTGGGCCTCCATTTTGAAACCAAATCCCTGACTGGTGGGGCGTAGGGACCACTAACCTCGAAAGCCTCGTGCCGAAACTCACACAATACAGTAGTTTGTGGCAAATACGCCATGCTTGTTACCGTCACACTAGTGGCATTGCCATAACTAGTACTACTTGCTCTCTCGGAATCCCAGTCCCTTCTCTGCCAAATCGATTCTAAAGATTCGTAGTTCGGACAGTCGTTCGAGTGATTGGAGACCACCGCCGACGACTGAGAGTATCGAGAGGCCATCAAATCCCCCAATGCCATTTAATTCCGCACGAAAAAAAAATGAAAACCTCACAGGAAGTACGGGAATATATTAACTGGAACCGATCATCAACCTTGCCCTAATCGAACACTCATACCAGGCATTTGAGAATTAAACAAATGGACCTGGAATTCTCTACCGTTAAAATCGAAGTGCGAAGTTGCTTTGAAGTAGAGAGAGACCTAATCAACGAAGCCGCTGAACCAGCGGCGCATGGAGATTCTGCGGAGAAACAATAGGGAATCCAGCTCTGCAAACCCTATAAACAACACTGTCAGAAGAAGCAATAATAATAAGAACCTTATTGCAGAAACCCTAGTTGCCGAGGAAGGAGAGGGCGGAGCAACTTAGGCGCCGCCGCTAAACCAAAGAGACTTTCCTAAATATTACACTCGTCAAAGCTGGGATGAAGCCAAAATCTATATTACAAAACACATTTTTAAAAATTTAATTATTAAATAGTATGCATTAATTTTATATTTTTAAATAAATTTTATAAAGAGATGATTTTAAGTGGACCAACTTTTTATTCCTTAAATGTGGATCGGTCATTTTGATGAGATAAACGGATGAATTTTTTGATGAAACTTGGCGAAGACAATCTCCACGATTAGTAGATCACCTTCGCCAATTTTTATCGAAAAATTCAATCAGAAAGTGAGTTAACTAAAAAATTGATATATACGTGCATTTGTAGTTATTAAAATTTAAGTTATTTAGCTAACTCACTTCCCAGTTAAATTTTTTGATGAAAATTGACATAAATGATCTACTAATCATGAAGATCATCTTCACCCAGTTTTATAAAAATATTCATCCGTTTACCCCCTCAAAATAATTAGTCCGCATTTAAGGACCAAAAAAAGGGTCATCTTTAAATCTTTCCCCAAATATATATATATATATATATATATACGGTTTTGTTCAGGAACGCACTAGTGCGTACGCACTAGTGGAAATTTGGTGGGTCCCATTCGTTTTTTAAACGGAGACGCACGGAGAAAACGAAACTAAACTTGACCCTCCTCTCTCTCTTCCTTCGAGTGAAACACGCCCAAACCTCTCTTCGAGCAGCAAAACAAACCCAAATCTTCAGCTAAAAAAACTCCCCTGCTGCTCTCTTCTCTCTTCTCACGTCTCAATCGAAGCTCTCTTCTCTCGTCTCAATCGAAGCTCTCTTCTCTCGTCTCAATCGAAGCTCTCCTGCTGCGCTATAAATCGAAGGTCTCTCGTCTCAATCGAAGGAATCCCGCTGGTCCCTTCTCTCTATCAATCGAAGGTCTCTCTGTATCACAGTTACGGTCAGACGAGGATCTCCCAAAATTGAAACGCAGCATACACAGATGTATGAACTGGTTTGGGTTTTTTTGAGTTTCATTTTACCCACTTGCGCTGGATTGTAACTCGAGCTGGTCAAGCACAGATTTGTGCTGTTTTGTTTGGCTGCTCTGCTGATTTCCGAGCAAGTCCGAGTTCTCATTTCCGATTTGTGATTTATTAATGAAATGTGGGTTTAATGAGGCTGTGATTGCAATTGTTTGTACACTGACGAATATTCTTCTTAATGAAATATGGGTTTAATGAGGCTGTGATTGCAATTGTTTGTACACTGACGAATATTCTTCTTTGGTTTATAAACTAAAATTTTGGCTTGTACACTGGGTTGGGCGGAATTTTGGGGTTCATAATAGATAGATTTTGGGATTGTGTTGTTGTAGTTGAAGGTAAATATATGGTTTATGTGAGATTTGTAATCAGTTCATGCTAGATTATGATTTGCAATCAGTTCAAATTGTGCTGTTGTAGTTAGATTATGATTTCTAATCAATTCAAATTGCTTCAGTACATATGATACTTTTGGTTTGCACCAATTCTTCTTTAAATTTGATTAGCCTCAAATTGCACCAATTATACATGAGACAGATTGACTAGCCTTAAATATTTTTTCTGTAGTATAGCGTCCTCTTTAGTGGATATATTATATGTTTTATACAGAACTAGATCAATATGTGCTTGACCACTGATTACCCTCAATTTGGGACTGTGAGGAATAACTAGAAAGTATTTTTCATGACCATGAACCTTGAGATAAAAAGAAATGATGAAGAGATATATGATTTCCTATCTCATTTACTCAATCAACCTTCATTACCTTTAGAAGCTCTACTTTCTACAGTTTTGCTGATATACGGCTATGAATGCTACATTTCCAATTTTCCTTTCTCTTGTTGTTTAAATTCCTTTATTAATTAATTTATTCATTCATTCATGTAGAACAGAGACTCTCTAAATTCATATGTAACATAGTATGTTCATTCTTTTATTTTCTTTTTTTCCTTTTGAAATTGCATGAATGTTGTTGTGGTGAGATTGTTGGCAGGTAAAATTAATTTGGATTATCCTTAAATAATGTACATTATTTATACAATCACCACAGCCTTAAATAATGTAGGTCCAACAATGCTGCAAGTGTGGTCCATAAATGATTTATATAACCACCAACAGCCTTTGGATGAACTCTTTTACTCTTTTATCAGATTTCTTCTTGTGTTTGTAAATTATTTCTAATTTCCACTGGCTATTGCATTTGCATTGTTTCTAAATGCCAATGAGTATTGATGTTCTTTTTTACTCGAACTTTGGCAGATTCAAATGGCGTCTTCTTCGAAGAATCCCGTGGAGGGTAATTCAAGTACGGATGTGGATATACGCTTCATGTTGAAACAATGTGAGTGCGGAGAATTAGCGGATGTGAAAATAACAAAGTCCAATAAGAACAATAATCGTGGTAGAATCTACTATTCTTGCAAAAGGCAAAGGTGCGGAACCTTCTTGGGTTGGTGCAAAATCTCATCTTTTGGAGATGCACACAATGTAATCGTCCCACAAGAAGAATGTAGTACATCGCGCAACATGGTTGTTGGAGAGGTTAATACAAAGTGGAAAATTCTGTCATGGAGAGATATTTTAATAATTATATCTTTTTTTGTATCAGTTTCTTTGGCCATAAAAGGCATGTTGTAATGTACTTTTTTTTTATAATGAATGAAATGAAAGTAATGTAGTTTTTCTCAACTTGATTCCATGATGTAATGTAGTTTTGTTATAATGAATGAAATGGAATTATTTTCTTGAATACATTTTCAATCATTCTCGGATTACTTGCACACATCACATTGAAATATTACTTACGCATTTGAAATAAAGAAAGTCTACATTTTTAAATAAAGATTCACACATCACATTGAAATAAAACAAAAATATTTTACATTTTCATCGGACCAAGATTCACACATCACATTGAAACAAAACAAAGAAAGTGAACATTTTCAAATAAGACTTATATCATCTCCATCTTACGTTGATGACCCATTCACCTCTTCCAAAATTGTACCCTCGCTCGTAGAAGACCTACATAAAAAAAAAGATTCAAGATTTATATTACAATGTGATAATAGGACAACATAAATAATAAATGAAATATTACTTACGCATTTGTAATTGCCGGACAATTTCTTTTGTCATGTGCTTAATTTATCCACTTTTCCACACCCATGGCAACGTCTAACTTTTTTATTTTTCGCTCTCGCCATTGCTTTCTCTTTCCCCCCCTTGAGCCTTTTGCTCGAACTTGATCGGGCTCATTGTAACTACCTCCAGATTGCACTCCAAGAAAACTAAACTGTTGATGCTGGGGTATATTCACCATGGTCAATTGTTTAGTCAAAGATTTTGTCGCGGCGGAAACATGTCGATGAGACCTTAAAAGGTGAACCTTCGACGGGGTAGAAAGCAGATGGCTATGGCCTTCATTGAAAACAGTAACCATGTATTTTTCTGAGTTTGACTTTAAAACTGCAATTTTAGCAGTACAGTTTTCACCTAAGCTTCCTCGGCGTCTTTTTTTTCCAACTTCAGCCAATTTTGAAGATTTCCTTGTTTAAAACAAACATACTCCTTCCTTCTTATTTCCCCACTTTCCGGCTCCTTTAGAGTAGTCCAAGCACGTACACTAAATCCAGCTGCTTTAGCATATGTATTGTAGAATTTCAGAACTTCATCTATTGTCTCAAATTGCTGTCCTTTTCTTGGCTTTAACTCATCTGATACTTGAGGAGTATATATCATACTATTTTCATCTGAGTCTACATCTAAATTGGGTTCATCATCCATATTTTCATTGCTCCCCCCAACTTGAGTGCTAGAATTTTCCATATATCACAAATACATGTTCATGACATGTACATTAGCTTCATTTTCCATACACATAAATATAATATTTTTTCATGAAATCTCACGTATAATTTTTCTTGTAAGCACCCAAACAGGAATATATATCAGTGGACAAAATGTGCATTTCACAAATTCATTAAAATCAAAATTCAGTGGACAATCTAAAAAGAATCTGAGATTTCACAAATTCATTAACATCAACAATTAGTGGCCAATCTGAGATTCCATAAGGTCATTAATATCTCCATTTAGTTCTATACAAAAATTCTCAAATTCATTAAATGAAAATTTCAATGATTAATATATATTAGTGACCAAACCAAATTTTCAATGATTAAATGAAAATTCCATTCGGTGGACAAAATACCCACTGTCCTTAACATCAGTGTAATACCCACTGTCCAAACCAAATTTTTAATGATTAAATGAAAATTTCATTCAGCGGACAAGATACCCACTGTCATTAACATTAGCGTAATACCCACTATCCAAACCAAATTTTCAGTGTAAAAAACAAAGAATAATATATATTAGTGTACAAACAATTGCAATAATAACTTCATTAAACACAAATTTCATTAATAAATCATAACTGCTCAGCTCCATAAATGAGTGGACAAGATACAACTCCATTAACATTAGCGTAATACCCACTGTACAAATCAAACGTTCAGTGTACAAACCAAAGAAGAACAATTTGGGACTGTGTACAAACAATTGCAATAACAACTTCATTAAGCCCAAATTTAATTAATAAATAATAATCTCTCAGCGCAATAACTCGGAAATGAGAACTCAGACTTGCTCGGAAATCAGCATAGCAGCCAAACGAAACTCAACAAATCTGTGCTTGACCAGCTCGAGTTACAATCCAGCGCAAGTGGGTAAAACGAAACTCAAAAAAACCCAAACCAGTTCATACCTCTGTGTATGCTGCGTTTCAATTTTTGGAGATCCTCGTCTGACCGTAACCGTGATACAGAGAGACCTTCGATTGATAGAGAGAAGGGACCAGCGGGATTCCTTCGATTGAGACGAGAGACCTTCGATTTATAGCGCAGCAGGAGAGCTTCGGTTGAGACGAGAGAAGAGAGCTTCGGTTGAGACGTGAGAAGAGAGAAGAGAGCAGCGGGGGAGTTTTTTTAGCTGAAGATTTGGGTTTGTTTTGCTGCTCGAAGAGAGGTTTGGGCGTGTTTCACTCGAAGGAAGAGATAGAGGAGGGTCAAGTTTAGTTTCCGTTTTCTCCGTGCGTCTCCGTTTAAAAAACGAATGGGACCCACCAAATTTCCACTAGTGCGTTCCTGAACAAAACCGTATATATGTCACATTAAAATTAAAATCTTCATACTAAGAGCATCTCCCATAATAATGTGAAAAATTGATATGTAAAAATATATGGATTAATAAATAATTGACATTTGGTTGATAAAAAAATGTTTTACACATAAATTATACATATTCTCATTTTTGCTCCAATGGTTCATACTTATAATCCTGTATAAGATTATGATACACCAATTATATGAAAACACATGGAATATATGATATTCAATATTTTTTATTTATAATTAAATAGTCAAAGTGGGTATTAATTTAAACATCTTAATGAGTATAATTCAAATATGCAATATTTATTACAAAATATATTTTTAATTTTTAATTATACTATTTTGAAGTTTTTGTAATGAGTAAAGAAAATGATGGGGTGGATGTGTGAAATACACACCCATTTTACACAAAAGATGATATAGCATATTTTACATAACACCATTGCAGCATCAAAAATTATACACAATGTGTAAATTTTTACACAAATTCTATGCGGCATGGTTTACACATGCCTATTGGAGATGCTCTAATAATCTATATACTAATAAACTTTTATACATTAATAATTTTATTTACATTAAAAATATCATAACTTCAAATAAAAAATTCAAAATTTAATAAAAGCTTAATATTTAAAATCTACTAATCAATATCAATTAAATAAGATCAATCATAACTATAGAATAATATAAAAAAACAAAGAAAAAATTATTGAGTAACATTTAAGGACGTACTTTATATATTCGTACATTATTGGTCATCTTTGTTTATCGTTTTTAAGGAATGTTCACCGTATATCAGTCTAAGTTTTGAATTATTTTCAAATCATATTGACTAACGTAGTTGGATTATTTTCACATCTATCTTTTAGTTTAATTTGTTATAAAATTATTTTGTCGATATCAAAATAAGATAAAAAAATATGATTAAGAAATTCTTTAAAAAATTAAAAACAAGTCGATCCAATCTAACTTACTTTGAGTTTTTCCTGCATGAAGTTTCAATTTTTCAAATAGTTAGAGAAGGTTAGACAATGGACTGAAAATAGACTGCTTGACGGTTGACTAGTTAGATTTGTCACACATTACTTTTTTTTATCCTATTATCATATTTTATATATTTCACTATGTCGAATGGCACATGTATACTCTAATAAAATTATAATATATTACTTTAAATAATAATAATAATAATAATAATAATAATAACAACAAGATAAATAGGTAGATAGATGGACGGATGGATGGATCGATAGCAAGCATATCTATTACTATATGAATGTGTTTGGCGCGCCGGATTATAAGGTATGATAAGATAAAGACCAGATAGAATAAGATTCGAAATTAGTCGGATAAGAATTATGTTAGATATGATAGGAAATGAATCAGTTGGATAAGGATTAAGCGGGATCGGATAGGATAAGAACTAATCGGATAAATATTTAATAAACTTTGTATTTAAAGGAGTCTTGGTTTATAAGTCTGGATGTTGTACAACATAACTAGCTTTTATTTTAAAAATACATACAATTTTAATTGTTATCCACAATTTTTTTATTTTTTATTTTCAGCTAATACGATTCTCCTAGTTATAAATAAGGTTCATAAAAACTCTTTTGAGAGAAAAGTTCTATATTACATACAAAATATACGAATTAGACATTAAGTATATTTTCAAATTCTAATGTAAATTTTACTTTTTATAAAACTAAAGTTTCTTATAAATACATTCATTTAATAAAAAAATAATAAACATAATATATTATATTATACAAGAAATGAATTTTATTAGTTGAGTTACTATGATTTGGGTAGTCAAAAATTTTTATTAATCAATTCGATTATCTAAATGGAGTAAAAAATAAGATTAAATACAAATTAATTAATTAAAAAAACATTTTTATATTCGTTTTATTATCCAATAACCACGGTATAAAATAATACCACTTAAAAGGGTGCTATAGTTTTATCCAAATTTAATGAGATAAAAAGATAATTAATTCCGAGTACAATCATATCCCGCGTTACACCACGGGATAGGATAAAGATATCATATCCACCCTTGCACCAAATACATGATAAGATTTTCTTATCCTATTATTTCTAACAACAAATACCGGATATGATTAATTAATCCAATCCTACTTCTAATTCCGCCCGACAAACACATAAAAAGTTATACAATTAATGTAATTTTTAATAACTTTTATGAATATTAATATATTTTTTTCCCTCTAATTTTGTATTACCTTCTCAGCTTGTTAGTATTCTTTTATCTTTATTATTATAACATCACTCATTAAGAATGATAATGATAATTTATATATACCTCTAGCTTTTATAATCTCATCATTTTTCTCTCAATTTGGTATATGAGTTATTTTGTACTAATTAAAAAGTCTATTTATTCATCCCAAATTGTATTTCTATTTTATTTAATTAGGTTGTTGCATTGTTTTTAATTGTATTTTTGTTTAACTTTATATATTTGTAGGTCTATCACTTCCTTCTCTATTATTCAAGTGAACAATTTTACACGATAAGATTTATATTAGAATTACAGTTTTAACAATTAAATTATTTTTATTTACTTTTGTATTTTCTTAGGTCAATCTCTTACTTCTTTGATTTTTAAGTGAACAAACAGTAAGCTTTACATTGAATTTTTAGTCTTGAATTGCATTCATTGTTTTTTTTGCTTTTGAGTTTTAATTAAAGGTTCTTCTATTTTATGAATGACATAATATAAATGTGCTGACTTAAAATGTCTTAATTTTATTTTGATAATAACAATAAATTAATCATGTTAGTTTAACATGTTTCTTGAAATAAATTTTAATTCGTTAACTTACAAGTTCAAGAAAAAACATGGATTTTACAAAGAAAGCATGCAACATTATAAGGATCATTAAAACTCTATCCAATAAAGTCAACAAAGCATTATACAAGATAAAGAAAATTGATCACTTAATTGCTCTATTAATTACATACACTTCAAGAGCATCAGATATGGTAACAATGCAATTCATGAAGAATAAAGATCAAATAAATATATGAAAAGCTTTAAGGCAAATTATTCAAATGGAGTTCAAATTGAATAAACAAATCAAATCAATGAAAGACTCGTTAATTCTAAAATCAAGTGAGTACTTGGGATTTATGGAAAGTTTATTTGTTGATCAATACATAGAGCTCAAACTTTTTCATACATCATTCATAAATTGAATTAGAAAAAATATTGAAATGGATATTATTTGAAAAACAACTTCTTCATAAACCAGTTTTGCAATTAATTTATAATTAAACCGTACGAATGATTTTTGAACCAAAAATAAATTTGAGTGTTTTATTAAAAAAATGTTGGGAATAACCTCAAAGCATTAAAATGAATTATAGATCAAAATTAAAGAAGTAAAAATTTAAAAAAATTGGCATGGTGACCATAAGCCACTAGTTAACTGATGGGTACTATTGCCTCAATCGACTGATGAGCTTTACTTAGTCAACCGATGCCTCATAATAGAGCCATTATATTTTTTATTTTTGCATTGTTTTAAGGTAACAACTATACTTAACCATAAAAATAGACATATACTGTTTGAGACTATATATTGGATGTATAAGTGTGAACACCCCAATCCGCGATTCTCGTGTGAATCTAGTTTTCATACAAAACAAACATTCTACATCAAGTATTGAATCATCATGCATACAAAATAGGAAAGTCCCGACTTTGGATTGGGATTCAACATCCTTAAATCTGTTAGGCAATTTTCAAGTGCTAGCCGCACCCCTTAGCTGCAGGTACCTGGGGCTAGCCTATTTTAAAGTGTTTTTAATGAAAATTTATTTATAAATAGGACATTTGGAGTCTTATTTGGGATTATTAACACTCAAGAGAGTTTAGAGAGAGAAAATTCTGTCAAGTTCATTATAGAAAGTTTGAGAGAAAGTTCTAGAGAGATAAATAAGTAAGCAAGGAAGAAACTTTCAAGCAAGTGGCTTTTATTATTCTCAAGCGCATCAGGTACGTTTTTCTATAACTTTTGAATTTAAATATTGTATTTCAAGTACTATTTATAATACAGAAATTTAGATAATTTGTAAACAAGTTCACTGTTTCAAAATAAGTCATTTTTAAGTTTTACAAGAAAACTGAAACCTGTTTTGACACATTTTCAAAACAATACAAGCACAAAAGCAATTTCCAAACAAGTGAAACTATGAGACTCTGATTTCATTATACGAATGAATACGCAGGCGCTCGCAAAGCTCGAGTCTAATTTCATAAATACTGTTTTAAATTGAACTTATCTGAAAGGACTATTTTGAAAATCATTCAAACTACTTGCAAGATATATAAAATATGAATTGAATACATGACCCATTAAGAGGTCGAAAGGGATAATTGGGTGCTTAACACCTTCTCAATTCGTAACGTAGTTCCCGAACCCCAGCAAAATAAATTATCAAATAAATATTTGATTTCAAACATATGAAAGACAGTTCATTTTTGAATTATCTTTTATACAATTTTTTGTTTGTTTTCTTGCAAAATAAACTGACGACTCTAAAAACATGTTTTTTCACAAACTAATGAATTTAAAACAAACGATCGAAATTGAGAAGGACGGTTGAAAGGCCGGATTCTCACAATAAGATACATTTAAACTTACTTGAATTATCATTTTTACTTATTATTCATTTATTCACAACATTCCAAGATTTAAGGCTTTGCTTTGATCATATTATTCATTTTTTAGCTAAAATTATCGATCAATCTTAATAATTATAGTGTGAGCTTCATTTGTGTCTTGTAAACAATTGAAAGTTATTACTCATTAGTGTGTATCACCAAACAATTTATATTATTAATTTGTGAGAAGATTTCTCATAATCTAATAAGAAGATTTTCTTATGTTGAATGTGGTGAGAATAATTACACTTGTTTGAGTGTTGTAAGAAGAATAACACTTGTTGAGTGTAGTGAGAAATATTACACTTGATTGAGGTTTGATTTTTACTCATAAGAAAATCGATTAGTGGAATTTATAGAAAAAATTAATCGGGCGTAAACGTATGGTCTAAACAACTAAACCGCGTAAACAAAATATCGTGACTCATTTAATTCTATCTTTCTAAAGTCAAGCCCTTTATTTACTAGTATTCATACGTGTTGCTTGAACTTGTGATTGATTGTTTTGCTATTTTCCTTGATATGTATATAGTTAAAGTTTGATTACTTAAAAAAAAATTGAAATTATTTAAATTTCGCATTAAATTCCCTAACCGTATTCACCCCCTCTATGGTTATTTTCCAACCTACAAAAGGAATATGCAAAAAATATTTTATGATCATTTTAAAGTTTTTACTTTGATTCTTATGATTTTTTTTAATATTGTTAAATTTTGATCAGCACTATCTTTTATTGTAATGCACACTAATTTATTTTTTTATTTGAAAGAAGACAATCAATTATTCAACAATGTTAAGAAGTAATTACAATTTTCAATATTTTTTTAACAGGTACAATTTTAATATCTCAATTTCACAAAATTTGTGAGAAAAAGTGTTACCAAGTTCATTATTTCTGAGGTAATATTAGACATATATAGTTATTTTTTAAAATAGACTACAACACTATTTAAAATATTAACATATTATGTTAATTGAGTCATCCACGTATCGTGTGGGTTATTCATTGTATTGTCTATATAATATTATGGACGAAGTAATAACATTCATTACTTATCAATATACTCTAAAGCATGTATCACATTTGAGAGTATATTGATTTTACCAAGTTCAAATTGTATTATTTATTTGTTATAACTCCATTTGTAGTTAGATACTTTTGTAACTTTGGCTTTATAGACTTAGGAGGATGTAAGCCAACTCATTAGTAGCATTTACGTACTAATTATTGATTATATCATCAACATTTATTGGTAGCAATAATTGTTTGCTTACTGATTTATACATTCAACATGTTATTTATTTTCCAACAAGGATTCAATTCGTCACATAAGAGGTTCGATTCCTTCTACTTTGTTCTGTGCTAAGTAATTTATATAATTTGTATTAAAGTGGAAATAGATAACTTATTTTGTATTAACTACTTTATGCTTTTTTTAGACCTACTTTTGTACGTGTTATAGTATTTCATCACATAAACTGAGCTAAGTTTTTTAATGATAATATTATAATTTTGACGTGGCTAAAAAATCAACCTATGTTAGATTGCACATGATCATTGGTAATTTGATTGTGTACTATTATTTGGATGAGACGATTTTGTTATATATTATTTAAAATTGGATAGATCAACAAAAGTATTATTAGTTGAAAACAAGCAACGTCCGTGCATTGAACGGATTAATATCTGGTAAAATATAAAATATGGCATATGTTCACAAATTATTGCCTATTTATTATTTATGATTCATTCATTAGGTATAGTAAAACCGGTATAGCTTGTTAATTTAGGCATATCAAATTAAAATTCTCGATGGATTTTTCAAACACTAACAACGACAGACAAGTGCCAATTCAATAAGAGAAAAAACCTAAAATAAATGTAATAAATTAAATGGGTGGGCTCCACCCTTACCCGAATAAAGAACCTGCATAACCAAAGTATGGGCTATACAAATGCCATTACGTTTGACCCAACAAAATTTGAAGCCGTGAAGGATAGCAAACAGATATTTGTAACTTTAACCACATGAGCAATAACGGTGATCGACAGAGTTTGTTGTAGAGAGATGGAAATCGAGTAGTTTGTACTATGTAGAGGGAATATATATAATGTTAGGGAGTGTTTGGCGTTTCGGATAAGGAAGTAGGATATGATAGAATAAATGTCGGATATGATAAGAATCGGAATTAGTTGGATAGGAATTACGTAGGATAGGATAGAACAATCAACTTTGAAAAAAAAGTAGGATTCCCCTGCCTTCACTATGCTGTTTCCTTAAAAAAATCTTACCAATGACAGATTCATAAATTTATTTTAGGAGGAACACTTTTAAACATGCATGTAGTGTACGATATCATATCTACTATATATACATTTACAAAAGCTAAACTTATTGTAATGGTTGAAAGGAAAAAAATAAATTATTGTAGACATTATGGTCTAATAAAATAATTTGTTATAATTTAGGGTGACCATATTGACAAAATAATTATATTTATCAATGTATAATTTTAGAAGTATACAATGCAACTTTTCAAAGCAATACTATACTTTAAATATTGCTTTGGTGATATGACTGTAGACACCCCGATCCGTGATCCTCGCAAGAACCCTAAATGACCTACGAAAACTACTGATTTGGAGTCCGGGACCCACCCGAGCACCCGAAACTACCCCGAGGGGGTTTGTTGCGCGACAAACCTATTTTCATGAAGGATTGTCGCGCGACAATCCCTGCTATGTCGCGCGACAATCCCTCTCTGCACCCGACCAACCACTTTCTGACACATCACAGTGTCAGAACCCATCACTTCAGCCGTTTGTCGCGCGACAAACAGGCACAGTGAAATAGGAATGTCGCGCGACAAACAGAGATGTCGCACGACACTTGCCCTTTATGGGGGAATGTCGCGCGACAAACCCTCCCGAGCACTATAAATAAAGCAACACCCCCATGGGTTCTGGACGGCAACTTCTCGCCACAATTTTTATACTAAAATTCCTTATTCTCTATGATATTTTCTAATCTTTAAGTCTTCTCCGAAAGCATCTGCGATAACATTTATTTTCGCAAGAGTCTCGGATCTAATCTTGGCACCCGGAGTGCCACCTTCTAGAGTCAGACCGCTGGAAATATTTCTAAGAGGAAAAGCTAATATTCGCCGAAAGTCTTTTCTGCCATATTATATTTTCTCTCTCTTATTCTTATATATATCGTCGGGAAGGTAACTAAAGTCTCTTCTAGTAATTAAATAAGATATTTGTATATTAGTTTTATTGTAGACTTGTTTAAAACTCGATTTTTCTAACGGGGCGCTGCCCCGCATCCCGCGACCTGACCGGGCAGGTCGATCCCCATCCTAGTAAGCGAAGTGGCGACACAGTTGTGGTAGATTCTTAACGCGCTCGAAAAACAGGTTTTCATTAGTTATTTCCAGAAAGCAGTAGAATATCAGTAAAAGCATCCAAGTATTCCAACATAGAATAAACATATAAGACCACTAGAGACCGAAAGGGCGGAATGGGTGCTTAACACCTTCCCAAACCGTAATATAGTTCCCGAACCCTATAGAATCCTGGTTTCGTAGACAAACGTGTAAAGAAAGGCTTATCTGTAGCCTTCCCTCTTACACAATCATTTTGTCCGTTTTCTCGTAAAACGTACTAGCGACTCTGAACGAACTCTCTTGCATCTAGAAATAGGATAGAGGGACTCCCGATATGAATTATCAACACCTAGAAGCAAATGGAACAACGAAATCCTTTCCGATGTTTCAGACGCCCACCAACGGGAACGAGAACTCGGGGGTCGCATTTGCGGATTCTCACAATGGCTACCCATAATTCAATGTCATAACTTTAGTAGTACGTACGTACATGTATGAGCATTGAACATAGACATGCATTTTTTTTATTACAAAGTGATAATTTTAAATACAAGTTTTTCCTCCGCACACTACAATTATTTTTACACAACTATGAATCCATATATATATATATATATATCCACAATCACCACAATAAGAATGGACATATAACCACCACAATAAGAGTGAATCAACAGGATTCGATAAACACGTCATTTTGAGTCGAATCAGGGCCTCCCTGTAATCCATCAATCTATGTATATATAAAAGACAGATAATGATAACCATAATATAAATGGAGAGAATAACATTTTACATGATAATATGTGCGTAATTTAATGCATATAATTTAATTAGGTACATGTTAACGTGATCTATAAAAGATAAAGCCCCACATTCGATTATGACACTAAATATAGTGTTGCCTATTTTGCGACTATGCATTTTTTTAATAAATTAATAATTTATAGAAATTCGAACTTATGATCATGATCTTTATGTTATAAAAAAAGACATTTAACCATTAAACTACTTAAACATTTATTAAATACTTCCAAAATAAAATCACATTTGAAGTGCATAAAAAGAGAGCGTTGTTGCACATATGGGATGCACTTAATGTCTCGTATCATATAAAAATAACTTCTCCAATTTTCAGTAATTAGCTTTCAAACTGAGCAGCAGTAACTTTCATGGGTTGTATATAAAAGAGGGTAAAAATGTCTTTTTATAAAAAAATACAGAGGAACAAAACAAATTTTTCATTACAATTATATCAAATATTTTTTGCGCTAAAATGTTATTGTGTAAAATGAATATTTAATTGAGACTTTGAAGGAAAATAAATATCTATTTAATATAAGTAAAACGGAAGCCTTTCTATCTACTTCCGCCACGTGTCACTATCTCCTTTATTTCTATTACGACTCTTAATAACGCCCTCTTTTTCACCTACTGCTTACACGTGTCCCAATTCCCCCCCTACGTTTTCTCTAGAGCTCCTTTCTACGTGGCCCTCTCTGTCTCTTTTCGTTTCGCCGTTTTCTCCCCCATCAACAGCAGTTCATCATCCCTACCAAAACAACGGCTTTCTAGGAAGGCTTTCAACAGTCATCGCAAACCGCTATCTCCAAACGGTTTCACGACGGTTTCTTTGTTTAACACTTGGGTTCTTTCCCTCTGCTTCTCTCTCTCTTTGATCGGCTACGTCTCTTCCCTCCTTTTCTTCACGGAAAATCTCCTTCTCCATTGATTTGCTTCTCTTAACACAGTACAAGTTTACGCTATAACTTAAATACATCACCCCCGTGGCAATTTCCTCTTCACCGTTCTCTTTATGGCCATGTCGAGAGCTTATCCTCTCTCTGCTTTACATCTTCCTTCAAGTAAGTCCTAATCTCCCTCTAATTCTCCATTTGTTTCCCGGTAGAAATAACGAAAAGTTTTGGTATAGATTGTGTATAATACATTCATTTGTAGACAATACTTATCTATCGATTTTGCTAGATCTGTTCTATTCTTGGGTTCGCACTTACATATTCAATACATGTGTATTGTCCTCTTGAGATATATATATATATATATATATATATGTGTGTGTGTGTGTGTGTGTGTGTGTTTGGTAGGTATATAAACAGCTTAATGAAACTGGATTATCTGATTGTAAACAATATTGCTTGGGAAATTTCAGTTCATTTTGTTGTCCCTTAAACCCTGAATTAGACAATTTAGGATTTGACATTTAATTGTGTTTAATTGAAAATCTTAAATATGATAATTCAATTTATTTCATGGAAGCTCAAGCAAAACTTGAAATTGCGTAAAACGCGCTTTAATTTTTTCCCCTCTTTTCTCGGTTAACCGGTTTCTCTCTATCCCCTTGGTGTCCGTCAGATTATAAATCTCTTTTTGCAACCCTTTTTCACTCGAATCTGTCTTTGCAGAGGCCGGAAAATGAAGAAGATATTGCATTCATGAGTGTAACTTCATTATTACAAACGTAAGTTCGATCAAATTCGATGATGGACTATGTTTCCCTTTTCTTTTCTTTTTTCCTCTTTTTATTTTTCTCGCTTTAATTTTTTTTCCCTCTTTTCCTTTCTAATGGAGCGGGTAACCGGTTTCTCTCTATCCCCTTGGTGTCTGTCAGATTATAAATCTCTTTTTGCAATCCTTTTTCACTCAAATCTGTCTTTGAAGAGGCTGGAAAATGAAGAAGATATTGCATTCATGAGTGTAACATCATTATTACAAACGTAAGTTCGATCAAATTTGACAATGGATTATGTTTTCCTTTTCTTTTTTTCTCTTTTTATTTTTCTCTTATTTTGGATACAGATTCATTAACTCTGGCAACTCATCAAGATGAAACAAATTACTTCCAACTGATTGATTTTTCTAAAGAGGTAAAAAATGAAAACTAGGAAAAAATGGAAAGAAATTTATAGGACCAAGTTACCATTTGTGTTGTACTTCCAATTTCTAATACTAGATTTCGGGGTGCAACAGGTACCACATAGACCGGCAGAAGAATTACCACATAAGCAGGCAAAAGAAGTTGATCGTCTGCTTAGTCAGGTACTTCTTTTTTCCATTCATGTAATGTGTTTGATTAAATGTCTAAATGAAAAACTAATTGCAAAATCATTGTTCTATAGTTGGAAGGAATTTCTTGCAACTTTGTATAGGTTTGTTTATCTCACGCTAAATTTGTTTTCATTAATAATTTACAACTAGAAATAATTTGTACGTGGTTTATTATCTATGGTTATACTTTTGAGTAAGAAACTCTGCCTACCATTTCGATGACTTTTCAAATCAAAATTTTAAGGAGTACTTTTTTGGAACATTATTTAGACAGATGTAAAAATCTTCTTCGATTTTGCAGTACTTTGGAATTTGTCCAACACAATTGTTTTTGATGCCAACGATGCAAATGTATTGGATACATGATTATCACTCATCAGTTCCCTGCACGTCACATGTTGGTATCTTCTCATCTATAAGAATGTCTTCTCTTAGCTATTGACCGAAGAGAACACGTAGTCTTTTTAGACAGTTAAGACTTATCTTCAATTAATCGATCCCTTCCTTAAAAAATAAATTTGTGGTTCCCTCAAGTACGTGCTCCTTTCCGTTCTCCACAGCCTTTTATTATCATACCGCTTTACAAGGAAACAAATTTCATTATAAGAAACAATTTATCTAAGCTTTTTCAGATTTACTATTTTATTTTTTTATTTTTTAACATTTTTCATTTCGCAATTGTATAATGTATACCCAAGTTATGCTTGATAGATTTTTGGTCTTAAACAGTTAATTATCTCTCACTAACTGTTTTTCTTTTTCCATTTATTCAGCATATGTACATCATGCGGGAAAAAATACTTTCACGGCTGTCTGTTTACCGATATGAATTCTGTTTTGAATTAACAATTTGATACTCTCCCTCGAGAATGAACAACACCAGATCTCTTCTTATCAATCAAATTCCTACACCATTCTCTCCGATTCCCCATTTGGTGCCACGAAGAGCAACTTGGTTTCTCCAATCTGCTTGGTTCCTTTTTTCCCTCAAATTGGCCGCAAGTTGATTTTTATTTTCCCCAAATTAATAATGGTTGTAATTTTTATTTTATTTTGAAATTTTTCCCATTAGCAATCTCTCGATAAAACTCGCTTTTCACATTTAAGTGATTTCAAAAATGATTTCATGCGCCGATTATTACAAGTTTATATATATATATATTAGATAATGATATTTGTGAGTTTAAAATGTTTGTCATATTTTGTTTGGGAACAATTGAAATTGATCAAAAATTAGTTAGTATACTAACATCGCTTGGGAAGTTGGATATTCAACCTAATATTAAGGCTAGACCCCTAATTACTTTTATATTTGTCATGTGCTGCATATTGTATGATTTGTTATTTTTTAATGTTCAAAGAGGACCATAAGTTTCTTGCATTTTGATAAAGAAAATAGCAATCAAGTGTCCCACGTACGGCTTGATTTGTAAAACTTATTGTGCTTTAGTATAATTGCTCCACATTACCTATTATAGGAAAAGTTGTAGGTCTAATTTATAATGTATCTTTGTTTTTGGTTGCTTAGGCCATCTTTAGTGGGTAAGGTAAAATGGTAGGCTAAAAATGTATATTTAGACTATTCGAAATTGTAGAGTTACAGCGGGATGAGAGGTAAATATACCTCGCACGATATATAAAACATCGGGGGAGGACACCAAGCCACCCCACGATTTATCATCTATCGTCTGAGAGACCCACGATTTATGATGTATCGTCTGAGAGCTGGGTTATATATACGGGGAGGAGCAAATTGGAATGATGTGTCTAACGACACATCATCCATCGTGCCAAGGATAATTAGCCATGCCACGATTTATCATGTATCGGCCAAGGGAAAATCAATGATGTGTCGCACGACACATCATCTATCGTGCCAAACATTGGTCATTCTCACGACACATCATGTGTCGTGAGAACCTTCTACCCTGCCACGATCCTTCCTTTATCGTTCGAGCTAAAATTTTGTCCCTCGCTATTTTTGGCTTTGCTTTACACTTTTACCGTTTTCTTTAGCTTTTTGCCTTACCCAATAAGGCAACAAAAAAGTTAATTATGCCCATTTAGCCATCCGGATGGAGATGGTCTTACAAGTTAAAAAAAATAAAATCAAAATTAATGGAACATACAAAGAAAACATCTACAACGTCATTTTATTATTATTATTATTATTATTATTATTATATAATTAATGAGTTAAACTATAAAGAAGGATTCCCTATTATTATTATTATTATATAATTAACAAGTTAAGCTATAAAGAGAGATTTTCTCAGTTAAGCCAAAAAAAAAAAAAAGATTTGGGGTAAATTGATGAATTATTTTTTGAAATTTTATAAAGATGATCTATATTATGAATATATCATTTTCACTAAATTTGGAGATGAGCTAATTATCAAAAAATTTAATGGTTTTTTTTATGAAATTTGGTGGAAGTGATTTACTTACTATATAAATCGTCTTTACAATTTTTTTTTTAAAAAATCATCTATTTACCCGTCCAAATAGGCATCTATTCTTTTGACTAAAGTTAGAGAATCTATTTTTATAACCTTACTCTAAAATCAATAACTACTATTTAATATCTTTGAAATAAGATTTTTTATATGTTGATAGCTATAAAATATCTATGCGTTCCTATAACACGCCCACGCATCGCGTGGGTGGTCAACTAGTTTTCTATTAAAACCTTGGTTAGCAAAAAAATCTCACTACATTACTTTGGCCTCCTTTTCCCCACCAAAAACATTTCTGCCTGACTATTGCTTTATTTCTTTCATTATCCTTTTTTTTGGTAACTGGGAAAAAAAGAAACAACAAAAGCTAAGAGCCTCTTGCAAAGGTAGTTCCCTGTAAGTCCGCTTGGAGTTCTTCCATCACTTCAGGAGGAGGGACAAGCAGCCGAATGGCTTCAGCAAATTGGTTGGCTCCAATTTTGGTGAGCTTATCGGCACAACGATTTCTTTCTCGAAGAGTATGCTGGATTTCCACCTTCCACCTAGTGATTAGCTCTTTGCAGTCCTTAATCATGGTGATAAGGGGGTGATTTTCTTCTGAAACTTTTTGAAGCAGTTGGACCACAACTTGCGAGTCTGTTTCTATGATGGTATTGTTCCATCTTATTGCCTGAATGAGCTTCAGCCCATGGTGAATAGCCCACACCTCAGCTTTGAGCGAATCTGCATAACCAATCCTTCCACAAAAACCTTATAGCCAACGGCCTTGATCATCTCTAGCTAGCCCTCTAAAGCTGCCCACTGTAAATTGAGGATGGCTGCTACCGTCTGTATTGATTTTGATTTTCCCTGCAGAAGGAAACACCCAAGAAATTAAACCAAAATCTTTGGATAGAACATGACTCTCCATAGTTTCGAAAGCAACTGCATAATCCTTAGCAAGGTTGAAGCTTTTTAAAGCCGTTTCCTCGTGGTCATGGATTTTATCATTAAATTGGAGGTCATTTATATCCTTCCACATCATCCATAAGGTAGCAACAAATAAGATGGAATGAGAGACGCCATTGGACATATTGCCAGCGTCAAACTTAAGATTATCAATAATCCAATTGACAAAAGAATTCGTACCTGTGCTCGGGGCAAATGCAAAATTTAAAGAAGACCAAACTTTAACAGCCTTACTACAATACCTGAAAAGATGGTTGCTATTTTCGACATGGCCACACAGTTTACAATTAGGAGTTCGAGATATATTACGTTTAATGCAAGTAAAGTTAGTAAGAATTTTATCATGCATCAATAGCCAAAGGAATCATATAACACGTTAAGGGGCCTTAATCTTCCACACCCATTTCCAATTAAGTAACTTATGAGAATCAGAGTTGGTTTTTGAGAGCAGCTCATAACAACTGCCTGTGGAAAAATTACCATCACCCGTACCTAGCCAGGAAGGAGTGTCATTTTGCTCAACTATAGAAGGAAGATATATATTCAAAATATTAGCAGCATAATGAGGAGGGAAAGACCTAGCAATCAATTGGTCATTCCACCTACCATTAGCTCCAATTAAAGAGTAAACTCTCCAGTCATCAGACAAATTATCACTACCATTCAAATGATTCAGCTTGCTTTTATTATCCCCCCACCAATCATGCCAAACAAAGATAGACTACCCATTTCCCACCAGCCATTTGGTTCCCTCCATGAACAAATCTTTAGCTTTCATTATACTACGCCAAACACAAGACGCATTTTTCTTGTGTTTCCATATTCTAGGATTGGAAACAACAGAATATTTATAACTAAGGACAGTAGTCCAAAGACATTTCATACCTTTCACCAGGTTCCATCCTAACTTAGCGATGTTAACTAGATTATTACTATTGCAGGTACGTAGACTCAATCCCCCAATTTTTTTTGGCCTACACACTTTCTTCCAATTAAGCAGGTGAACTTTTTTCTTATCTATAGTATCTCCCCAAAGGAAATTTCTGTTAAGTTTATCAAGCTTATCACACACGGCCACGGGCATTTTCAGAGTTTGCATCGTATAAACAAGGATGGCAAATGTGACAGTTTGGACTAGGGTAGCTCTCCCTGCAAGAGAAAGAAGACTGGCCTTCCAGCCAGTCAACTTCTTATGGACTTTCTCCACAATGTGATTAAACAGAGAATGTTTCAAATCCAACTAATCTACCAAAACCCCTTGTAAAAAAATAAAAATAAAAAATCACGTAAAATAATTATTTATTTATACAAAAATATATAGTCACCCTAAAAGAAAATAGTCGCTATTTACACTTTACATAATATTCGGTAATAATTTATTTTTCATTTGACCAATAACAAATGAGTGAGTTTATATTATTCGTTTAATGATAAACGAATATATACTTATATATTTGTCCGATAACAAACTAATAAAATATTTTTAAATTTTTATTCGCTTTTTATTGAACAAATCGCTACGCTTAATTATTCATTATCAAACAAAACAACAAGCACTTAAAACAAATGTTAATACTGAAGTCGAAACAGTATGAATAGTTAGGTTGCGAAAGCCGACCAAAATGAGTAGTACGTAGTGAGATGGATTGGGTATGTCGACATATTTCAGATGAAATTGAGGATATTAAATGCAGCAGCGTCTTATTGTCAGGCGTAGAACAACTTGGGATGACTACATTATGTCCTCATTCCCTTCCTAATTTTATTGTATCTACCAGCTCTCTCTCTCTCTAACAATCATCACCCTTTTTACAAAATTGCCCCCCAACTCTTAGTCAAATTAACCTAAATCAACCACCCCCATTAACTTATATATGTTGCTTCCAACGTAAGCTAGGGTTTTATCGATATGATCCTAAATTAATATTTGCACAAATTATAATTTTTAGTACTAGCGATGCAATTAATATTTATCAAGAAGGAGATTGGTGAGACTTGAGCCTTAATATTATAGGCTTGGGTATTTTATTTTTATTTTTTTTCACTTAGCTTAAACTAATTACCAGCATATTTGATACTAGCTAATTAAACAAAAAATGATTTAACTTTAACGAGTTCACACGCCGATTAGATTTACTCAAATAATTAAATGAAATAAGTACATATGATGATGCAAGACCTTTTAATTAAACATATGCTTATATGCTAGTTGTTCAACTATATATTATTTCTGGTAAGGTACGCAAAAAAAACAAAAGGGATATTTTGGTAAATACAACCTTTAAATTTTATTATATCAATATAGGTAGCAACTTTGTCTGAGCCTCAAGTACCACAACCTGAAACTCTCTGATAATATCAGAGGGCAAAGGTTATTGTCATGCCACAAGAGCTTCATTCATTTTAAGAAGAAGGAGGAGAAGGAGAAGAAGAAAAATGAGCAGATTAATGGAAGATGCATTGCCAATTTTGATACGTGTGATATTTAGAAAGAGCTTGAATATATACCATGAGCTAGCCTACTTGCTTGTGGACATTGTTTCGCTTATGAACTCTACGCTCCGATTTTCCGGCGTCTTCATCCGACGATCTAACGTAGGTTCTGACCGTTACCCGCCCATGTCGTCGATGTTCACTCGACATGATCGGTAGTTTTCTTCTACAAGGTGCTTTAATTAATTAATTATATATACCTATAAGTTAAAATTTTCATAATTTTGTACTTTTAATGGCGAGTCAAGAGGGTTGAGGGAAAAAAAAACATGTTTCATTATATTATTTTTTTTATGGTGAATCTTTTGTTTGTGCACCAATGCATAATACTTAATTTGGTTAATTCATTTGAATGCCTGAAAGGTTTAATTTGTCATTATATGAGTAATATTATGTCAAAGTATATTTGTGTTGTTTGTATAGAGTCGGATAGTTTGATGTTAATTAGGGTTTTCCATCTAATGAAACCTCAACAATATTCATTAATTAATTTTGAGCTGATTGGTTTTAATTCCCTAATATTTACATTTGCATATGAAGTGTAATTTTAGATATATCTTAATCGATCCAACTGAATGATTGTAAATTTAGATCCATGTTAGGGTTAGTGTGATCCGATACCATCACCAGATATGATATGATTTCAAAATCTCTTAAGATATATATCATCATAAGTTTCATTTCAATTATGTATATAAATGTTTCTCTGTTGATTTAAGTAATTTTGAAATTTTCTTTAGTTACAAGTGATTAACTAGTAACTAAGGGGAGGGGTTGATGAGACACTAGCATGGATGGAGTTGAGTTCTAGGGTTGTAAACTAACAGGGTCAAGCCAAATTGGGTTGATCAATATCAGTTAGCAAAATAATTAGAGCTTATAAATTTATTTAAGCTCGCTTTGTTTAACTTTTGAGTCCTATAATTTGATTTTTA
Source organism: Lonicera japonica (assembly GCA_021464415.1). Lineage (NCBI taxonomy): Eukaryota > Viridiplantae > Streptophyta > Magnoliopsida > Dipsacales > Caprifoliaceae > Lonicera > Lonicera japonica. Next base: position 6,002,281 of record CM038464.1, on the reverse strand, counting down.
ACGTAATTTTACCATGTTTCTAGCTATCAAGTTGAGCTTATAATTAAATGACAAGCTCCAATTTCCAAAATGCATTCAAGTTTGATTAGTTTGTTTTAGTGTTCTACAAATGAATTTTGAACTAGCTTTTGCTCAAACAATCACGAGTCGTGCTCGAGTAACTCAGTTCGTCTTATAGTCCCAGAATTAGCACAAACATCCGTTAATCAAGGTACTAGTGTATTGAGGAATGCTGCTACATTTACTAATTTCATCAATTAGGTGCATGGATGAGTTATACATTTTGAGAATATTTTTTTCCTTAGTATTTTAATCACCTCTTATTTTGAGGTGCATCAATGGGGTTTGGAATCTCATTGGGTCTGCAAGCGATTGAAGTCAACAGTGATGCGTCTCGCGTGGTAAAAATGCTTCTTAATAACTCCCCTCCAAGGGCGGATGCGGGGGTCTTTATTTTGGACGCTCTAGACCTTGCGAAATCTTTTTTTAAAGTGTCGTATTTTCACGTTTTGCTGTCTGCGAACAAGGCGGCCAATTCTCTAGTGGCCTTCGCCGTTCGGGCTAACTCTTAATTATGCTCTTGGGGGTCTGATGTCCTAAGCTAGCTCCAAACTTTTGTTTTGCATGATTTAATTTAGTTTGGTTGGTTTGATTTCAAAAAAATAAAAAAAGGAATAGCTTTTCTCTACTCTTGGAATTAATGAAATAATTAGAAAGATCCAAAGTCAGGAAATATGCCTAATTATTATATATGTATATATTCCATCAAATATTCTGCTTTTTCCTTGAAACAGTTGCTTCACTTCAATTTGTCATAATGTACTGTAAATGAGAGAAGTTACATCTCATCAAGAAATATGCATGCATGCATTTGTTTTTGTTGAAAATATGAATTGCATAAACGAAATTTAAATAAAGAAAGAGAGTACACTGGGATGAGTCGCGGATTAGGTCGCTTTCTTTAAGACGTTTCGTGGCTCTGCCCGGAATTGTGCTAGCAGTTCAGTAATTGTCACGCTATCCCCAGGATGAAACAGCCTAGATACTCTCCTGTACGATCGACGTGCACCATCGTTAATCGTTTGACAAAAACTCTTAAATTCGTGCTTGGAATCGGTAAACCTTTTACTGCTGGAGGCAAAAAAATTTCCTGCCGGAGGCAATTTTTTTTTCTAGGGTTCTTTTGAATTTTTTCAGTTTCTCTTTGTTGAAGAAGATATCTATCGATAGAAAATTATTTTCGCTTTTTTGTATATCAAGAAAAATTAAAACGGTAGGATAATAATTAAAAAAACCGTTTCATTGGAAAAATACACAGAGACGTGGAGAGAAAAGTGGAGCCGTTTGGAAGTGGTTTGACCACTTTTGAAATTTAAAAAAAACTAAATTTCGAAATAAATTTTATTTGACAAATAAAATTTTTCTAAAACTATTTTGTATAAAAAATTTATACATTGCACAAGCCCAAAGCTCGGGTTGGGTCAGGTCGATCGGCGCGTGCGGTGAACCACATTCATCCAAGTCCTCACCCAATAGCACAAAAGTCTAATGCCCAAAGGGCACAAGTCCTTATGCCAATTTTCCCATATAAAAACGCATGAAAGATTTTTTCTTTCTCCTATGTGGGACTTGGGAAAACACCAATCTTGCCTTGTCAAGTTTTTTCTCAAATACACAATGCTCCAACAGTTTTTCTCATTTTTAACTTCAAATTAAATCCTGTATATAAAAGAATCGGGGATTCAATAAATATCGTTGCTTGTGTTTAATTAGGAAGGTTATTTGAAGGCAACACAATGAACATTGCAATGAGCAAAACCACTTTTGGTTTTAATGACTTTGGGATGGCCTCTTGCTTATTCTTCTTTTTCTTCACTTACTATTTTAAATCTGCATCCTTTCTCTTTTCCTTCCTTTGATGTTATATAATATTTTCAATTTGTGCGGATGACTTTGTAACTACTTGTCATTTTTCTTGTGATTGTAACATGGAGGTCTTAGGTTGGACCCCTATGAAAGTGGTTGTTGAAACTTTTATTGGTCCACCTTCCTTCTTGTGTTAGTTATGGATTTGTAGTTATATTAAAAAAAGTTGTATTGTATAGATAAAGTTGTGTTATGAAATTATTATTTAGTAAATAAATAAATAATGTATGTATTCTCAATTTGTTGTTTATATACAAATTTGATTGTTTAGATTGCCTTTAGATAACGATCAAAATTGGCAAGATTATAAATCCGACATTGAAAAATCATAGCCTTTCAAAATGATAAATAAAATTTTAGAGCTACTTCACATATTGTCAAATTGATTTTGGATTGAATATTCAAACTCTAAAAAGCAATTCACTCCCGGTGCCGTCACTAATATAACTCTAAAATTGGAAAACTAAAAAGTTTGAGTAAAAATTTTGAGTTTTATCTTTCCGGTTAAAATGTTATAGTTGTCGCCTAATACTTAAAAAAATTATTAACAGGATTAACGGGTGATTGTTGGGTTTGCAATATACCTGAACACAATTCATTAAGCAAAACCCGTGACCCCTATCGGTTAAAGATTCACCCAAATCTTGTAATATCTCTATTTAACACCAACGATTGTTTTGTCAGGGCGCTCAAGCTTGAGCCCCACCTCTGTCCACCTTCCTTCCTTCTTAAATCACTTGAATATATTCATTGATTATATAAACTAATATGTGTTTATGCAACATATCTGAACTAGTAGAAATATTCAACGAAAATACATAATAAGTACTATACGTATCGGAACTTCAAATGCAAAATATTGTATTATATCTTGCTGTACAAGAAGATATTGTAAAAGCTACAATTTTAGAATACGACAAAGTTGTAGCAATAATTTCATAGGCATCACCGAAGCTCTTTAAGTGTCTTTAAAATTTAAGGTTAATTACAAAAATATACAATGTACTTCCACCCATTTTACACTTTGGTCATTGTACAAATTTTTTGATAAAACTAATAGTATACTTTGTGTTTGTTTTCATTTTAGTCATTCCGTCTATTAGAGTTAGTAACTCCATTAACGGCGCGCTGAGTTGGCAAACGGCAGGCTGAGTTGTCACTAACGGTCTTACGTGGCATCCCACGTGACATCTATATCAGATTATTAAATCCATTTAAAAAAAAAGAAAAATAAAATGAAAAGAGTCTTCTCTTCCGATGGTCACCAGAAATTTAGAGAAAGAAATCATATATATATACACAAACAGTCTCTCTCTCCATTTCCATTTCCAGTAGGTTATTTTTAGTCTGATGGTGTCGGTAAGTCCAGTAGATAATCAATTCCAAACAAAACCATCAAATCTAATAAGAACTATCACAAGCATCAAGATAGGGGAAATCTTCCGAAAAGGAAACACACCGGTGGTTCTAATCAAAGGAGGAGGAGAACAGTGGGTGAAAATAATCATATTTTTCTCTAATTCAAGAACCACAGCAGCGCCGAACCAACTCGAGAACAATGGGTCAAAATCCGAAATCTCTGTTTTCCCTAATTTCTCTAATTCAAGAACCAGCAAAGCAAAGTTACGAAGAGAAGAGAGGAGAGGGCAACTTACAAATTCGAAGCTTGATTCGTCAGATTTTTCAGAGAGAGAGAGCGCGAGCCCGTCGAAAATGGAAATGGAAAGAGAGGGAGCCCGTTGGAAGGAAAATGGAAGGGAGGAAGGAGCTCCCTTTTTCATTTTTCATTTTTTTAAATTTTTTTAAATAAATTTTAATTTTTATATAAAAATAATTTGATGTAAATACCACATAGGATGCCACGTAAGACCGTTAGTGACAACTCAAGCCACTGTTTGCCAACTCAGCGCTCCGATAGACAGAATGACCAAAATAAAAACAAACACAAAGTACACTATTAATTTTGTCGAAAAATTTGTACAATGACTAAAGTGTAAAATGGGTGGGAAGTACATTGTATATTTTTGTAATTAACCCTAAAATTTATCGAGTTAATGAGTAGAAAGGTGGAATCCCCCAAGAACCATCGTATAATTATTTCAAAAAATAACCATGGTATAACTATTGCATTTGATAATCCAGAAACATTATTATTTTCCACGTACGCAATTAATATATATCAATGTATATTTATCCAAAGGGGCCCCTAGGGAAAGGGAGGGGGATTGAATCCAGCGTAGAAACATCACCGCTCAGACGTTTTTGTTAATGATCCAAATCGAGTACTATTCACGGACACATTCAGAATATGTAATAAAACAAGGGGTACTGCAGGTAGTAGTAGTAGTAGTAGTATACGAGAAAACATCCAGAATGCACAAAGAAAGAGAAAAAGTGAGAGTCAACGAATTGTTGACTCATCTCACAGTTACACACACTACAAAGATACTGAGGCAGACGGATCCATTTATTCTATTTACACGAGGAGCATTTTCATTGAGAAGAAATACATAATAAATATAGAGATAAAGCTGTAGGCAAATCCAACTGATGAACACCCTTTTTCCACCACAAACACCATCCCAGCAAAGGCTGTTGCATCTTCATATCTTTGACATTGCAAGGTCCATCACATCCACAAGATAGTCTGCAACATGCATATTTTCCAACCAGTTTGTTTTCATTTTTTTCTTAAATTAAATTTAAATTTTTAACAAATTTAAAAAGCGTTATGACAGTGCAAAAATGTGATAGAATTAATAGCATACCTGCATCTTCCTTAGTGAAGCAGAGAGGAGGTGTAATTCTGAAAACATTCCCAAAAAATCCGCCTTTGCCTATCAATACCCCCATATCTGTAAGTATCAATGCAGGATTAGTCTTGTCACCTTGAAATAATAATAAAGGCAAAGCAAAGAACAAATGCAAAAGAAAATAGAATCACGTACCTTTCATTTGGTCCATCACATGCAGAATTTCAACCTTGGCAGGTGTTTTCAATTGTTGGTCCGTCACAAGTTCAACTCCTTGCATCAATCCTCTTCCTCTCACATCCCCAATAACTACACATACCCACAACATAAGAGCTTCATTAGTTAAATGTTAATATATGAAACGTTAGAAGTGGTGGGAATAGTTTCATTACTTTCGTGTTTATCCTTGAGGGCAATGAGACGCTCTTTCAAATAGGAACCCACAATATGCGCATTCTCTTGAAGATTCTCTCTCTCTATCACTTTGAGAACGGCGTGGCCTGCAGCAGTACATACGGGGTTTCCTCCAAAGGTATTGAAGTAACTACGACGAGTCAATACCTCTGCTATCTCTGGAGTAGTTACCACAGCACCAAGGGGAATCCCATTTCCAATGCCCTGCACATTCAACATTATGTCAACTCCAAAATCCGAAAATACTAGCCAACAACTTCTGTCAAATTTCAAGGATGATATGACTCTTATAAATTGAAGTCCACACGATCAACTTATGTGGCGTTTCACCACAGGGTCTGGTGTAAGCAGGTGGATCCAATATTTTTCTTGTTTTCTCGACCTTTTTTGGAATCATTTCGTTTTAGGGCAGAAAATTGTAATTCTGTAATTTCTTGAGGCCTTAGAGATTAACCTTTGCCATTGTGACTATATCGGGCACAACACCCTGAGACTGGAATCCCCAAAAATGGCTTCCAGTCCGAGCAAATCCACACTGAACCTCATCAGCAATACAAAGGCCTCCAGCTTTCTTAATACTGTTAAACACTGGAGGCAAATAACCAGGAGCCAATTCAACGATTCCACCTACTCCCTGCAAATATAACAGCGTAATTTGGATGAGATGGATAAGCTTGAATAATGCATTTTAAGAGGACAAACAGATCAGTTTGGATTAGTTTAAAAATTACTTGTATAGCTTCAAAAATAAAACCAGCAACATGACCCGAAGTTCCATATTGAATGAGATCTTGAACATCTTTTGCATACTTTTCTCCATCCGAACCAAAGACTCCTCTGTATGGGTCCGGATTCAGGGCATGATGGACTCCACTCTGCAGTCCAAAATCAGTAAGAATAATGAAATAGGAAGCTAACTTCATTGTAAATAATTGAACTGCTTTTTTTGTGGATGCAACTTTATATCACTATATATCCCCTAATCCAAAGATAAGCGGAGTAGGTGTCTTAATTGCTTCAAGAACACATCCGCTTCTGTTGATATAATTACCATTAATTAATTAATCTCTTATTCTCCCAGAAGAGAAACACTGAGAGGTACTTCTACTAATGTTATATTTTTCTCTATATATTTATTCCTTTCCTTTCCTTTCTTTTCTTGGTTTTTCAAATTTATAATTCCACTGCCTCTTTCTTCTACCTAAATCGTTATGGTCCCAAACATTGACATTCCAATTGTGGCTGAAGTATTGGTACCAAAAAGATAAAAGTAACACAAATACTCAAAGTTGGGCCCAAATTATTAAAGAGATAACTGGTGCTGATATTATAATCAGAATTTTTGACGCACCACAAGATGACAGAGAATTCAGTTCTAGTGTGGTCCAATTAGTGTCCTCACTGGCGGCAAGAGGTAGTTACTTACCAAGGAAAAACAGAGATTCACTTGTGCCCATCACTTTGAAAAAAACAAAACCCCAATTAGACCATGTGCATTGTACATTGACAATACAATTCATTCTTTGTGTTCAAATAACATGCCTATGTGCCTTTTTATATAAGGTGGGGCATACAAATTTATCACATCGCGTTGGACCCTTTGGCACAAACTCATGTCTTTATGTATCACTAACGCCAAAGCACTTTTGGCATCTGACAAAGCAAACGATGCATGCATTGATTATATAGATCATGCTCTAATCTTAACATATTGCTCCGACCGAAGCCATAAATAATTTGGTAATAGAGCTACTGAAGAAAAAACTTCAAAACGAACAAAACTAGTACCTGCACAACATTAAATTTCCAGTTAGACTGTGCAGTTGCACCCATGGTCCCAGCTGCATTCCCATGGTACGCATTCCTCAGTGACACAATATCTTGACAACCAGTGTACAAACGTGCGATCATCATCGCTAGCTCATTCGCTTCAGTACCAGAGTTGGTGAAAAAGACCACCTACACAACAAATATTACGCGCTTCAATAAAGAGTCTATATCAAAGTTCAAATTGAGTCATTCAGGAACGTTAGATAATTAGAGATGGAAAGAATGATGCCTTGAGATCACCGGGCAACTTGGAGGCTAGTGCTTCGGCAAAATCAGCGATGGCGTGATTTAGATACAGAATGGTGGAGTGTTGTAAACGGTTCATTTGGGTGACAATTGCCTCGACCACATCGGGATGGCCGTGCCCGCAACACACAGTAGCGATCCCTCCAAATGCGTCAAGGTATCTGCGCCCATGCTCGTCAAATAGATACTGCTTCTTGCCATGTACCACGTTCACCTGTAACCCAACAAACAGCATTTCTCATATTTACAAGATTTTATTGTATGATTCAGGTAAGAGAAGTAAATATTAGTAACAACATTCGTCGTGATGACATGGCATTACGGTATAATATCACTTGACGGATTATTCAGGGGATTGATTGAGTGCCAACGTACTAAAATAAAGGTACACGGATCTTGCCAGGGCTTCTTCGATCTCGAAATACATGGTAAACACTTGTTATTTTACTTCTATTTTTGCTTTTGGACAGAAATAAGGACTTCTATTATAACATAGAAACAGACACCACATAAATGCCCATATTTAATACTTGTAGAACAACAAAAAGTTGTTTTCTTATGCGAGCAATTCATGGCATGTGACACTTTTTTATGCCTGCGGTCCTTATTGCGCTACAGCTGTCTTCAATTCCCTTTTTTTTTTTTTTTTTTCCTTTCTTTTCATAAATATCAAACTATGGCCTACGGAAGGATTGTTTCGCTTTCCGCGTGCAGTAGGTAAGATTAGGCTCCATATTATTTTTCAAAGTCATAAAAATGGGGTCATAATACAAGATCATATATTATTTTATTTTTTATTTTTTAACTTTGATGGCATATTAGTCACAGTGGGACGACATGCACTTGCTCTTTTTTTTTTGGCACACAACATACACTTCCCTACTTTAGGAATTACTGCCAAAATGACCGGTTGCTTCAATATAAACTTGGACTTCTATTATTGATCTAGCACTTAAATTACAAATTTATAATTGAATTTATGTTACATAAACGAAAACATATATACATCTCACGATTATGAAGCAAAAAAAGGCTGGGTTTCATTAGATATGCATGCCTACAGTTAATCGAACTATTTTCTAACTACGAAATCACCCTAATTATTTTACTCGGTATCATATCTCCATTAATCTTCTCCTTGCAACAATCAAATAAAGTCAAACTTAACTTCAAAATTGCCGTAACATTAAAGAAAGATGAAGCTTAAAGACTATGACGCCATGTCGCAAAATAATAAATAATAAAAGATAAGAAATGAATTATTTGAAGGACGATAGTCGATATAGTTTTAGTTCCTTTTTTTTTTTTTAAGATATAATTAATATTAACATTTAAATCTTACTAAAAATAAAAAATAAGTTAATCTTTGGAAAAAAGGAAAAAGAAATTGTATTTCCATCGTTTAGTAATCCAAATCCTTTTACACCTATATATTTATGTAGCAGATTTACAAATATTTCGAGTACTGACAACCGACGGAACAGTACTAGGCTATTATAAAAAAAGTTGTAGCTATTGCACTCAAGAAAATTGTTCTTTTAAGTTTTCCTGGAGTATCGGGAAATTTTTTTTTTTTTACAAAAATGAGATCTATCCAGTTAATAGAACAAGGAGAGAAGATGAAAAAAAAAAAAAGGAAAAAAGAATTAGCATGGAAGAATGAGAAATGAACTCACGGGTTTATTGTAGAAGTAGAACATGGAAGGACTGAGAAACTCGTTTCGCTTGCGCAAGATCTGGTCGGCGGTGGGGCCGGTGTACGGTGGAGGAGAGTAGTCGAAGGGCGGCATTTTAGGAATAAAGACGTCACTTTCCGATAGAGAAGAAGACTCCTCCGTTTGGGCAAGAGGAGAGAAGAATCGACGCAAACATTGAGTTTCTCTTCTCGAGATTGCCCTTTTCATCATCATCATCATTGCAAATCTTCTATTCCTCTCTGCGCTTTTATGTATTTATTTGGTGGGTGTTTTGCTCTCCAATTTACGAGACGAGAGAGCAAGGATGGGGGGTTTTATATAAAATTGAAGGAAGGCGATATATAGAGGGCCGTCCATCTTGTTACGTTTCGTCCTCTTGTACGTTTGGCTTCATGTTTTCCATCCATATAGAGAAATCGACAATATCAACTACCACTAGTTTTCTGTAGCAAAAAAATAAAATCTACTAGTATTGTTAAAAACAAACTACTACTAGGAACGTGGCTCTTAAAAGCCCATGTCAAAAATAAAATGTCTTATTTAACACCATCCGGCTAGAAATGGCAAAAAAACTTAATTCGGTAGATTTTCAACCTACCCTGACTTTAATGGAGCGGGTTTGTGTCAATTTTTTTTAAACCTTGATCGAGTTTGGTAATTTGTTTTAAAAAATTCGAATCGAGTTTGAGTTTTACCTACTAAAAACCCAACTTACATGCATATCTATTAATAAATCAAGTCAGTTTTAATATGCTAGGATTCTCCTAACTTATGTTCTCAACTGGTGGTTCAGATTTAATTTGAGCCTTTATGTTTTAATTTGACGATTTAGAATTGTAATGGCGTACTAGTAATTACAATGATAATTATGACTACATATTTATTTTATTAATAGATATGAAGTATTTGAAACCTTTACAAATTCTTCCGTTATATCTTTATCCATTAATCATAACAATAATTGTGTATTTAATTAATTTATGATTAAATATTGTAATCTTTCAAACTTATTCAAATTCTTGATTGTTTTATTAATAAATACATAAAAAATAATTTAATTTATCATTATAATTGAAAGCTGAGATTTAATTTTCTAATAATAATAATAATAATAATAACCAATGTATCAGGATTATTAAGGCATATTGGTAATATTGATGATGATAATAATAGGTATTTAGTTAATTAACTATATTAAATAAATAGTTTAAAACCTATGAAAATTCTAATTGTATCTCTATAGCCATTAAATATTTATTTGTAAATTAGAGTTTTTTTATATCTCCAATATGTCCCAGATTATTTAACATGTAAATTATTTATATAATAGTACATTCAGTACTACTATATATTCCTATTTTGTATAATTATAAATTATAGTTTTTCTATATTTTTAGTATCCCCATATTGTTGTTTTATTAATAAATACATAAATAATAATTTAATTTATCATTATAATTGAAAGCTGAGATCTAATTTTCTAATTGTAATAATAATAATAATAATAATAATAATAACCAACGTATCAGGATTATTAAGGCATATTGGTAATATTAATGATGATAATAATAGGCATTTAGTTAATTAACTATATTAAATAAATAGTTTAAAACCTATGAAAAATTTAATTGTATCTCTATAGCCATTAAATATTTATTTGTAAATTAGAGTTTTTTTATATCTCCAATATGTCCCAGATTATTTAACATGTAAATTATTTATATAATAGCATATCCAGTACTACTATATATTCCTATTTTATTTAATTATAAATTATAGTTTTTCTATATTTTTAGTATCCCCATATTATTTAACATATAGATTATCTATAAAAGAATATGTCGAGTAATAATAGTGCATATTTATATTTTATTTGCATTGTCACGTCAGCTTTCTCTCTTTTCAACTTTTTTTTAAAAACTTCAAAATATAATAAATTTTAATTTAAAATATTTAAAGTTCATTTTTCTAGGGACATTGATTTATTTATGATTTTTTTAAAGTTTACAAATTGTATATACAAAAATAGATTAATATTATTGTGAAAGTAAAAAGAATTATGTTGAAGAAATTTATCTTCCTTAAGCATAATTAATAAATTATAAATTTGGTTACTTTAAAAAAAAAACCTATAAATTTGATTCGATAACAAATAAAACTACCTTAGCAATAGTAATCAGGATTTAGGATAACAAAATATCCATCCCAATAAGTTTTTGGCCAACCATGACCCTAAAGCCTAATATTTTTTGTTTTTTTAACTGTGGTAAGTATGATCACATTTTAAATATAAATACGATTCTGGGTTATGTCCAACTTAAGTTCATGTAAATATAGCATGTTGAACTAAAACAAACCCATATATCCGGTGAAAGGATAGCCATCTTTTTGTAACCTTGACGATCCCCATGGTGATGTCCAAAAATACCTAATAATATTGCATACCCTACCATTATTCAATTATTAGATATGTATGAGTAGTTTTTACTATTAATTATTTATTAATATTTTAACATTTAGTTATATTAAATTCAATGTAAGTTTCGATTGCTCAAAATCATTTATACGTTCTCAAATTTAATTCTATTTTCTTATTATAAATAGTAAAAATTAATTTTATGAATACAAGAATTTTAATTTTTAACACCCCTTTATTTCTAAAAAATAAATACAAAGGGCATCATATCATATATACAGTAACAACTTCATTTTTAATCCTTAAAAAATTTAGAACTCGCGAATTTATTTATTTATCTCTTAGGATTAAAGTAGTGATATTTATAATATCAATTTATTTGACGAAGAAAATAGAATTAATTATAAGAAAGGATAAAAAATAAAAAAGTTAATTGTAGGTGATAAGAGCATATCCAAAACTTAGAACATATCCTGTTATATTTATTATTATTTTTAAATGAAATAATAATAGTTTATTGTTTGTAACAACCAAAAAAATCTCACTTCGATAATATAATGGAAAGTTTTTTGATATATATGTGGGTGTAATGAACCTAACTTACAATTTAAACTAGCCATTTTGATAGAGAACTCAAGTGGTTACATATGGTATCAGAGCGGATCCAGGACCATTATCATATGTCGTGCGGATATTGCGGATCGGGTTTGTGCCCGGCTTGACGAGGGCGTCAGAGATTTAACGAGGGGAGATTGTAACGATCCAAAATATATCACATCAGTAGTGTAATGAGAACTTCATTGGTATATATGTAGGTGTAATGAACATAACTTACAATTTGAGCTAGCCATTTTGGGGGGAGCCTTGGACTACAACCACGTGAAGTGCTAATATTGTGGGTCGGATTTATGCTGCTGACGGTGGGTCGGAATTACTATATACGGCTAGCTAACAGGGGAAGATTATAATGACCAAAAAATATCTCACATTGATAGTATAATGAGAAAATCCTTAGTATATATGTGTGAATAATTACCCTAAATCACAACTTAAGCTAGCCATTTTGGGGGATAACCCGGGTGGTTACATCGATAGTATAATGGGAAGGTCCTTGATAAATATTGGTATATATGTGGGTGCAATGAACCTAATTTACAACTTAAGCTAGCTATTTTAGGGGAGAACCCGGATGGTTACATTTTCTCTGGAAACTAATTGTAATTTTGAAATATTATGTTGATCTAAATATAATCATATCAATTTAAACTTATCTAAATGTAAATATATTAATTTAAACTTACTTGATTATTGTCTTGGCATGCGTTTATTTTATATGTGATTAATAATTTCTAAATTTTAAAAATTCAAAAGGTACTAATCGAAATATATAAATGGATTATGTTGGAATTAACTTTAGGGGATCAATAGTTGAGTTTACGATTTTACCAAATTCGAATTCAATATATCTAAAAATTTGATTAAAACAAAACTTGACGAAAAGTATATTTATTTTAAAAAATAAAAATAAAAATAAAAATCTTGCCAGTTTACTATACTATACGTATAAATCTCAACTCACTATTTTTCTTCTTACCGGTTATAATTAAATTGTATCATAATGGTATTTAAAAAAAAATATTATATTTCAGTAAAGTTGAAACAAATGGACAGAATTTACGCGAACTTAAACTTAAGCCATTTAGCATCCATACTTTTTCAGATTATAAAATAAAAAAGAAAGAGTCAACATTATATTGGGGTTTGTTTAGTCGAAACCCCGTCGAATTATGGCATTTCTCATCCCTAATTATAACGGAAGTGCAATTAGTCAAATTTAATTTACTCTACCACTATTTGAATAATATTCATATAATTATATTTTTAAAATTTGGTTAAGATTAAAAATTAAAATTAGTGTCGTATGGGAAAATTTAATTCCTTTTATTCAAATTAAAAGTATACTACTACTTTTTTAGGATAATGTTAAAATTAATTTCTTTGAAAAATAACAAAATTGGAATAAGAACTCTTAATATGAGATAAAAAAAATTAAAATTACGAGTAATTATAGATATAAAAAAACTAATAATAAATATTATTTTAGATAGTGTGATCAAATACATATAGGCACATTTGAATCGTGCCGTATGCACAGGCATTAATTAGTATATAAATATATTAATATAATAGTTATATATATATATATATATAATATTTATTAAAAAAAAGCCATAAACATTTCTCTTCGGTCACAGGCCCACAACCACAGCCGCACTCATTTCTTGCTGTCTCTCTCACCTCTAACACACCCATCATAAATCCAGTGGTCCAGTGGATGCTTTTATTAGATTTGTGGAATGTGTTACATTTATCTGAGCGGTGCTTCTAGGCATACTTGTGGGATTGGTTTGGGTTTCTTAAAAACACGTCTCGAATTCGGGGCGAGTTAGTGTACATGCGGGTAGGGTTTAATATTGGCTAAACTTGCCCCATACCCGACCCGTTGCCATCCCTACAACTGGACAATTTATTTTTGAGGGTTAAATGATTGATTTTTTTTTTATAAATTTTGTATATTTATAATGAGTAGATCACACTAAATAAATTTCATTAAAAAAGTTCAATTTAAAAGTTACTAATATGATCATATAAAATTTTAATAGACGAAAATAAACATGTATGTTACGTTTTTACTATATCCACTTTTGATTTGAATTTTGCTTTTCTAAGTTTTATGAAAAAAAATAAATTATATTGTTATTCTCCGAAATAGATAATTCTTATTATCACATAATTCTTTATTCTTTATTCTTTATATATTTTTAAGATTCAAAAAACATAGCACCTTATTATATAGATATAATAATATATGCGCAAATATTTGTGGTTACCTAAAATGCCATAAATTTTATTTTGATAATAACAATAATTTATTCATGTTTGTTGAATGAATTATAACCATAAACCTCAAACAAACATTATACATCACACGTGGAGTATCAAGAACTGGAATCGACAATTTAAACTAGAATTATTCCACTCCACAAGGATACCTCAATCCATAAGAAATCTTCACAAAATAATCAAAGATCAAGATGCAAAGATTTTCATTCAAGTGATGAACAAAGTAAGGAAACAAAGAAACAAATCAAGTATTTGAAAACTCGTTGATTTGATAATTGAGCGAGTGCTTAAATTATACGTAAAATTTCTTTATTGAGCCATCTTTATAGCCAAGCATGATCATTCATCACTTATAGATTGAATCAAGCAAGTTTGAAATTGAATTTCTTTAAAAACAACATTTTTCGTTAATTAGTTTTCGTAAAAAGTTATAACTAATTCGTACGGATGTTTTAATGTACAAAAACTATTTCAACATACTTAAAATCATCTTTAGAACATTCCCTAAGTTTTAGGATAATTTTTGAATGAGTTGATTTTTCGATGACGAGTAGAATCATGTAGTCTACTACAACATATTGCATGTGGTTGACTACATGAGTTAGTTGACTACATGAAACATTTAGTAGTCGACTATTTTTTAAAAATTTAGCTGTTGAAAAGTTGGTAAATATTTTATGTTAATCTATAACTCTACTAAATAGTTTTAAACGGCCATAATCTTTGAGGGGCTATATATTTGACAACTTAGAGAGATTTTTAAGCTCTTAAATCATTATTTTAATTGATTTTTTCATTTATTGCTGATATTTCAATATTCAAGCATTTGCATTGATAATTTCATTCATCTTTGAGCTATATTTCTTGACCAATCTTAATAACTCTAGAATGAGTATCATCTTGTATTTTCTAAACATTTGAGAGTTATTGTATATTGGTGTGTGTTACTAAACAAACTTCATTCATTCACTTGTGAGAGGTTTTTCTTGTAATTTAGTAAGAGTGCATCTTGTATGAGTGTAGTAAGAAAAATTACACTTGTATTAAGGTTTGATCTCCACCAGCAAGAAGATTTTTTAATGAAAATTTTTGGGTAGCGACATCGGGCGTGAATGTATGGTGGTATAACTGAACTGTATAAATAAAACGATTTGATTTTATGGTTTAATCTCTTTAAACTCATCTCCTTGAATATTATTAATACATATTATTATTGAGTTTATATTGCTTGTCATATTTCATATATATATATATAATTAAATATTTATCAAAGCTATTTTAAAATTCCGCATTTATTACGTTAAACTCTATTCACCCCCTCCCCTCTAGGGTTAATATCCGATTAACAATTTAGTTTGGTGGTAATTAAACGTGCTTTCATACTACATATCATAAGTTAAAAACACTATTTTAATATTATTTTAATATATATATATAAATCCAAAGATAAGTTGTTTTTCCGCTAAAAGAAATTTTGTATTAAGGTATGTGAAAAAAACATTTTTGACACTATTGATTTTTTTTTTTTTGCAAATCCTCTTTTTAAGATTTCAATATTATTTTCTCTTACTATTATCTATGAACTGCGATTCAATCAAAGCTCATTTGGTTGCTTAAATTATTTTATTGTAAAATTTTTCATCTCAACAAAAATTTGGTATGATTTTTTACGCACAAATTTGTATGATAGGTATAAGTTACAATTTCAACTGTCTTTATATTTTCTTATTTAATGTCTTAGGTTTTTACTTAAGTTTATGATTTTATATACTAATTTATTTTTGCAACCAAACATTCAAATTAGATAATTCATGAATTAAACAATTTGAAATTATTTAATTTGTAAATTGGGGCAGCCAAACAGGAAATCAATAATCTAGTAACAAAATAATAAATTAGAGTTAGATTTAAAACTTAAACTCAATTACTTAAACGAGTGGGTTAGCCTAGTTGATAAGGTACTCACCCAACTTTCGGAAAGGTCTTGAATTTAAGTGAGTGATTTTCTTTATTGTTGTAGTAAATGATAAATACTTAAACCTTTTCTTTTTCAAAATAAATAAATAAATCTAAAATAGTTAAAAGTGTGAATACTCCCTAAGCAGAGCTTGATAGTTAAACAAAAAACTCACTACATATTAGTATATCACCAAATGCCATATTGAGGTAATAGACTACTTACATTTGAATTTCGCTAAATACAAAACTTTTCACATGAAAAATAAATGCAATTAAACAACTCAAAGATAAAAAAAAATTGTGAAATTTTTTTCTAAGCAAATTTTGTTTTCAAGGAAATTATCTCCATTACACAAATTTTTCATGCGAGTTGTCAAATACACCCTTAAGTAGTAAAAACTATAATAAAAATATATATCATATTTTTATTTTCTTATTTTACCCTACTTTAAAACTTATATCTCTTAATTTTTTTTTTAAGTATAGGCAGTGGAATTCAAACCATTGACGACTTTCTTAAGAATAAAATTACTACTGTGAACTACTTACCATTTTTAACATTCTTTTAAAATTCTTTATATCTCACTTGCACAAGTGATTAAACTTTTCAGAGTATTTCCAAATGTAATTATATCTATTTTTTTTTCCAAAACAAAAGAGTTTAAGCAATTAATCAAAATACCTGACTTAAAGTTTAACTCAGGCGAGAGATCCAAGTCTAGCTAAATAGTTAAGAGTATGAATTATCACACGAATGGTTAAAGTGTCTCCTCAAAAAATCATCAGATCTTATCATGACTTCATATTAAAAAATTAAAACCAAAATTAACTCAGAATCGAAATCTTAGAGCATCTACAATCGTTTTGTATAAATTTTGTGTAAATTCTATTTGTCAAAGTGGGATTTACACAAAAATAATAAAGAATTCGTTTTGTACTCCAACTGTCTGTTTTAGATTTTTGTGTAAATACTAAATTATCAATTAGATACGGAAGTGTAACTTATCCTATATTTATTCTCTTACTTTTTAAATTCATTTATTTCTAGAAACGGGATGAGGTGAAAATAGACGCGAGATTATCTGACGTGGTTGTGTAAATTGAGTTTGTATTTTACAGAATCTTTTTACATAAATCCTAAGTGTCAAAGTTTCTTAAAAGACTGCTGAAGGCCTTTTTTTTAATAAAACGTGTAAATTTTACACAAATTAAAATTATACATTAAATGTCAAAGTTTTTTAAAAGACTGTTGGAGGCCTTTTTTTTAATAAAATGTGTAAATTTTACAAAAATTAAAATTATATATTACGGTTGGAGATGCTCTTAGGAAATTAAGGTTAAGATTTGTAATGTGTTTATTCCAGAATTAAGTGTCCAAATTGAAGTGGTACTAAGAAAAAGTGGTACTCGCATAGTCGCATATGAATTGAACAGGAGGGAGCACAAATTACTTTTTAGTTATACTCCAGCTGAAATCCTGAACGTCACACTATAGAAATTCTTAATTATTCTGACATCAGTAATAATATTAGTCATTTATAAAAGATATTTTAACACTAAAATTATCTTAAATAACAAAAAATGTTTTAAAAAATTCATATAAAATATTACTAAAAATAATTTTAAAGTGTCAAAAATACTTATGTATAATGTTAATATCATTATTCTTTTAACATTTATCAGATTTGTCTGTCTATTGAAGTAATACATATTCTTTCATTGGCTGTCAAAAAAATAATAATAATAATAATAATATCTCGTTATATAAATATATACATTTGGCCGTATTATATGTTGGATAATGTAAATAACGTTAGCAGTAGCAGCACTGCAGCAGGTTGCATTATGAGCTATGTGGATCCCTCTATTAATGTTTCATATATTATACATATCTTTACTTTCTGCCTCATATTTTATTTTTATTTTTTTTCCCCATTTTTTCAATTTTAGTAGTTTCCCATATACCCACGTTTCTCAAATGAATTTTGGTTTTTCTCTTGATATTTGAATATATTGTGGGTTGATCTGATCTTCACCCCAATTTCTGCAAGATTTCAAGACTGGACCCTTAGCAGATTTGATTTCATTCACATATAGCCTTACATTTTAACTTTTAATAAACTTTAATTATATTCTAACCTTTCAATTATATTGTAATTTTCAAAATAAGTCATTAGAATCTCTCAGACGTAACATATTTTACTACTTTTAGCTAGAGGGGTGGGTTATGACACCGGAAAAGCAGAACAAATTACAAGTAAAAAATATTTTAAACTCATTGATTTCAACTAAAAAAGGAAACAAAACTTGCTTTTATAAATTTTGAAAATTAATCTCAAATGTCTGTTGCTTATTAAGTGTATGAGTTGTATAAACGGAACATCCCTTTAATTAGCCATATGCACTTGCACCACGTCAAATGCGCTACAAAGGAAATGACATACGGTTTAATGTAAAGGGCAAATTCAAGAATAATTCTTAAATTTAAATTTAACTGCGTTTTTACTGTAATTTTATTTTTCAACGGCGGGCTAGTTTGTGTTTACTGAACTGAGGACGAACACCACCTCAGCACAATTAATAAGAGAATTAACAAAATAATATTTTTTATAACATGAATTACATCCAATGAAACTTGAACTTATAAAATATATATTTTATGACAGGCTTATAGTATATCTTAAGCAAGCTCTGAAGGAATTCGATGTAAGCAAGCATGTATTTGTCATCAAAGTAGTGAAATTTTGGAGGACAATATTAATGGAATATTCAGAATGTATGTAGCCAACATTTTGAACCAGTTCCATGGTTTTAGAAGATGATGCTGAATGAATCACTCGGAAAGCACAAAAGGCCGCACGTAAACTTATTTATAATATTTACTCTCTCTTTGTCATTAATTAAACAATGAAAAGATAACATGTCAAAACAAACCAAATTTAAAGATGTGGTTGTGGTTTGGAGTCATCATTAAAGTAATCGAATAGCACCTCTTGTATCAATCAATCAATCAATCACGTTAATGTTTCTAATATAATGTGATTAGTATGATGACTAAAACCAGAGATGAAGCTTGTTTTATTCATGGTGCACTTCGACTTTCAACGTTCTTTGTTATTTAAATATTGAGATGATGCTACTATATATATATATATATATACATACATACGTGAGTGTTTGCCTTGCAGGATATCCATATATCTTAATCATATATGTACACGAGTCTCCATGTCTTTATTGTGTGTTTATAGTAATTAACCACTTGCGGAAAATGGCCGCAGCTCTATATATGATGTTTGGTTTAGCCATATTTTTAAGTATTTGTTAGCTAAAGCGTGTTATTACTGTGTCTGTCAAGAACTCGTATACGTCTCAATTACTTTTAATAATTCTCTTAATATTTCATCAAGGAAAATAGATAGGAACATAATAAACATATTAATTTCAAAACGAATATATATATACATAGACCAAAGGTATTGGACGGATTTCAGAATTCATAACTTCCATGTAAACCAAGTCCTAGTAGCCTCACTAATTAATTGCCATTCAGAATATATTAATTATACATCTTGAAGCCATAACAATTCAAAACATCACGTTGTAATGGAGATGTAACTTATAAGTTATTCCACATGCTCATCAATTCAAATCTGAAAAAAGAGAGGAAGAAAATAACAATTAAAATGAGTGTTTTGCCCCCCTGGATCAAGAATAATTATGCGTTCGACAAATCAAATCAAGCATGAGACATCAATTATTGAAAGAAATGAAGGTCACAACAAACCGTTAGTCCCAAAAAAGGTTACTTCGTAAACAAATAATTTAATTGGTTTGACAGAGAGGCTCTCACTTTATGTAATTGTATTCTTTTAAAGAGCTAGCTATGCTACAAAATTTTAATATCCCAGATTTTTGGTTCAAATGTATTTATAATGCAACTTTCGGGGATTTTTTTTTTCGAGGATGAATAACATTTTCCCTTTTTAAACTGACCAATCAAATTACTTTTGCAGGTAACTTCTGGTGGAGCGAGAATCACTAACCTAACAAATGCATAAACACCTATCAACAAACCAAATCATACTTTTGATGGTGAAAGGCCTGGACAAGAAAGATCAGAGTAATTTATAAATTCAGGCATCTAATCTTATTCCCTTACGACAAACATAAATAAACCTATCAACCAACTTGGCAGGTTACCATCTAACATTATTCGAACAGCATATTTTAGACAAATACCTTGTCCTGACATTATATGTAACATTAAACAGCCAACCATCCACCATTGCATGCAAGTTAGCGAGGAGACATAGAAACATACGAACTGCATACTCCGAACATAGGTATCATCCAAATTTTAACCCATAATTCTGTTTTCTTAGTGCTCGTTTGGTTTGTTCTTGAAATTCTAAAATGGAAGACTCAAAACTAGAAGTCTCTTATAGTTCATGTCAAATGGTTGAATCACAAGTTGATGAAACTCAAACTTTCCATGTGAAATCACCAATTTGGGTTTCAGGAATGAACAAAAACTCAACCCAACAAACAATATTGACGCTTGTTCCTCCGTACATGCCGCATCAAGAATACAAATGCTATATTACATCTGTACATAAACCAACAAATGTTTCAATTAGAAAACTAAAAGGTCGAGCTAATGTACCTGGAGGAAAACAGATTAATTGAGACTCAAGCTCTCCAGTTGTTGTCAATCTTGTTGGGCACTGGCTTTGACATAGGCATATATAGCTCATAAATACACTGAAAAAGTGAAAAGTATGTGTACCAGTTATATTACATAATTGATTGTTTCTTCTCTTTTTTGTCTATGTTTTAATAAAAGATTACCTTGATCAATACTGTCTGAAGGTAAGGTTGAGACGACCAGGGCGTAGCATTGTTTCTTTAAACAAAGCATGTGGAGCCGAGTTTGGAAAAATTGATGTGACCCCGTGAAAAATATGTCTCGAATTTCCACCGAATATCAATACATCTCCTGACTCTAGTGTAACCATCTCTGCCTTTTTGACATCCCTTTGATCCCCGTACATGAATTCGGCTGAGTCACCAACAGAGATGGATACAACCGGCAATCCTTGATGTAAACTCCCTTCGCTTTCATCACGATCCTACAAAATAAATGATCCTTTCAGAATCTGCAAATATAGATAAAATATATGTAAAAAGGGTTTCATTTCTCAAATAGTTATGCTAACTTGATGGAGACCAAGCCGCCCATTGGTTGTATAGAAGTTGACTATGCATATATCTGGTGTCATTGATGGAATTGTGTTCTCCACACTGATCAGTCCAAAACGCTTCTTAATTAGGGAGTTGGAATCTTCAAGTGCTTTCTTAACCAAAGAAGCAAGTTCATCAGGAATACTAGGTGGTTCAGAACCATCTTTACGCCGTCCCTCTTTATATTTTGTCTGAGGATCCCAGTTCTTACCAAGACACATCATTTGTAAACGAAGTTTAGCCCCGTCATGGTAACCAGGTTGGTAGAATCCCCCCGAGCCTAGACCTAATTCTTGACATGTCTTCACTATTTGAACCTGAAACATTAGAATGGCCGAGTTAATTTGAGGAAACTGAAATAACAATAGCATCATTTTCTAACAAATATTTTTCCGTCATTAGATTGTGAAATGTTGAAATAGAATGTAAACCCAAATATGCAACACGACTATACCAAAAGCAAGGAGGAAGGGATGAAAATGTAGTGCCAAAATATAAATTCGAACTGCAAATGGTTGCCACTGTAATTTGGACGTCCACAGGTTGCCTTACTCAATATAAGACCCAAACGAAAACATGGAAGTACAATATTGCTCATAAAGACTCTGCAATGCCTTGAGTTTAATCAAATATTCTAAGTTATGAAGAAAAAGTTACTTTCCATATTTAAGCTTGACATAAAAGTAGCACCTGTTGACTCATGGTAAGGTAACTTTTAAGAAGAACCATTCCTGGTCTCAGAACTTGTTCACTCTCTTCAACTGAGTTTTCAATCTTGACCGTGTTTTGTTTACTCTTTTTAGGCAAAGAAGATTTAAGCTCGACAGGCTCTCCGTTTCTGGGGAGACAAATATCAAATGGTTCAGCCACTTGATGATAATCAATGCAATCAGAATTTTGTTCTTCCCCCCTGCAAGGAGGATAACTACAACGAAACTTGGCCCTTCTTTTAGAATAAGGCACAATTTTCTTCCCAAAACTAGTAGGCAAAGACCACTCATCCAGCTTGCCTGTAGAATCTGTTGTTGGTGGGGATTCAAGTTGCACAGGCTCTTGCCCAATCCCCACGGCAACATGCTTAATTTTCCTCCGTGGGGTTTCAGACTGCAAGAAATGAATTCTCCTGTGCACACACTTTTCAAAAAAAAATGTACGCGTTGAAGACCCAATGCGATGCCTTGAAGGAATTGTTTTCTGTGGGGTTTCAGGTTGCACTGAATCCCCATCTGATTTTGGCTCTTGCTCACATAACAAATCATTCTTATATCTCTTTTTACCCTTGGAAAGATAAATACTAGTAGCAAGCGTAGGAAATTCTTTGACACTAGCAAGATCAGGCTTTTCAGAAACATCATACGAAGTTCTATCTGCCCCAACCTACACAATTGCATAAATGAATTGTCCAATTGTAAGAATAAATTAGTATCAGAATTACATCTTAAGCAAACAACAGCCAAACCAGAATTTATCGTGCAATATAAGTGTATTATTCTGTAATTATACTAATAGTTGTTTCAATGGTCAAAAGATCACAATTTGGAGATGATTCTGATTGATCATTAACCTAATAGATCACAAAGTTAGTTGTCACACTGTCAAACCACAATTCATCGTGCAATTCGTCCTAGTCCAAAATTAGACTAATTTTTGTTTCAAAGGTCACATAATGTAATTAGGAGACAACCAAAGCCTGCATATTGAGGCAATATGCTAGTATTTCTCAGTAGCCATTAGTATCAATGTCTAAAACTGTCAGTCCCATAATAATACTTATTATTATTCAAAATATGATAGTTATTTGTGTTCATTTATGAACTTTATAAATTATATTAAACGTACCAATTAGTATCTCATGAAACAGCTGGAAAAATATCTCTAGAATAAAAAAAAAAATAATAGAATTTGAAGAGGAAGCTCTCACATTTTGAAGGCGAAGTGAAGAATCGGCGGTGTTGCTGTTGGTAGGCTTCATTTTCCCGAGAGAAGAAGATTTCCGAGAAAAATGACGAAATAAATAAAGGAAACGTAAGGTCGCGTACCTTGTACGGGAGAAGAGCAACGGCATGAATTGAGTTTGAGTGATAAAAACCGTACGATTATGTGCGGAAACATATATATGATATTATGATGAGCAGAATTAAATGTGAGGGTGGTAAAGTCGGTAGCTAGCTACCTTGATTCCCAAGCGATTTTTTGTTTTGTTTTGAGGCTTGCGGTATCAAATGCCCCATTGGTGTGCACTGAAAGTCGGTTCAGGTAACCAGTGAATTTGGTAGGGACAGTTACAAGAGCCTTAAAGTTGGTGTTAGTCCATATACGCATAAATAAAACTTTTGTTACACAAAGCAAAGGGCATTTAGGTTCGGTCCGACTGTTCAAGCCTACTTACTCGGCCCACTTTTTTCTAGAATTAGTGGATATTTTTTTTTGGCTATGTCCCGAGTATCTGCACGTTCGGTCTAATTAATCTCCGATCCTCTTATAGGCTACTGCACGAAGGAAGGCTTGAACCTCAAACTTGAGACGCGCAGTACATCCTAAATCCGCCTGTCCATTAAGCCACCCCCTTGGAGTGTGTTTTTTTTTTTTTTTGATACTCATAAAATATCACGTGATCTTATTTATTATTGTTTGATATAAAATTTAATATATTAGTTCTCTGGAAGAAACGTATATTGATAAAAAGGCTAACAGACAAATAAGATAGTTGTTATTTTTGTTGGGCTAATTGTTTTTTTTTTCTTTTCTGAAACTATATTGTTCTTTTTTTTATTTATATTGCTCGGAAAAAAAATAGTTAATTACTTTGTTTTATATATATGGACATTTTTTATTGTTATTTTCTCTTACGTGCATGATGAATTATAACTATGTGAAATCTTTTTATCACTATCCTATACATGTATTGTATTGAAAACACGGCTCCCTTTGGATTTGTTGCTTTCATTATTGTTACTTTTTTGATATTTGAAACTCATTACAATTCTGAGATTCAGTGCATGTAAACAAACCAGAATTAAGAAAATAAAAATAAACTTGTTTTGGGAAGGAAACACGAACAAAATTTTATCTCTTCATATTTGACGGAGAGTCTCCCCAAAAGTGTAATTACATTTTCAAATTCAAAAACAAAACTAATTCACCTCAAAAATAATTCAGTCCTTCTAATCATCCTCTACAGATTTTACACTCAATCAAAGCCCTCAAATTCGGCCCCCAAAAAAGAAAAGAAAATCGAGAATCATGAGGTGATTGAGGTCAAGTATTGTCCCCAGTATTTTCCACCAACTGCTTTCTTCTTCTCTTAATCACGTAGTAAAACCCCCCTCCCAAAACAGCCAAAATAATTAACCCATCACTCACTCCTACAACAACAATTACCCATTTTTTCAAACCAGAACTCTTCCCATGGCCACTCCCCTTCATCACCTTCACCATATAAATCACTCCCCTTCCCTTATCTATCTGCCTAACTCCTCGAACCTCTCCATACAGACTACACTCTCGAATTTCGCTATCGTCATTATATAATGCAGCCACGCATTCACAGTCATCGATGCACAAACTCGCGCAATCCTTTCTACTAATGTTGGACCTTCTATTATCCCCTTTTAGTACACTAGTAACACCTTCTAGCTCCAGCATCTCCACTTGTTTTGCACCACAAAAACTTCTCAAAACGCCCTTGCTACAATCTGAACTAAACCCTTCATCTCCTTTAACTAGTCGAATACACGAGCACGAATTGGAAAATGTGCAAATGCCGTAAGGTTTACAAGCCAAAGGGAGGTCACATGTAGTGTTGAGTACTTGAAATGAGGCCTCAAATTTTCCCTTTTCCGGTGAGTAGAAATAAAGTCCCAAATTCCCCGTTTTGTTCCCAAGTGCTAAGAATCGAAGGGGTTGGGGCCCTTTTCGAGACAGGATTTGGGCGATTTTCTTGTGTTTATCGTCGAATATCTCTAGCCCATAAGTTGCTAACCCCGCGAATGTAATGTTTCTGTTCTTTGAAGGCTTAAATTCCCAGTAAGAATACTTCCACTTACCTGAATTCAAGTACAACGCAATTTTGTCACGTTGAATTTCAAAGGAATAGAAGGAAGTTGAGTTGGTTAGAAATGAAGTAAGCCTAGTTTCCACATCAAGCCTATGCCCCCATAGCATTGTATCAGTTGGAAAATTGAAACTCTGCCATTTTATGAGGTACAATTCGTCGACTAAAACAAGATTACCCGTCCTTAATAAGCCTAATCTCTGCAATAACACAAGATCAAGTATCAATACTAATGGCCTAAAAATGCTCATAGTGATCAATAAAAGGCTTTAAATTAGTTACCTTCACACCCTGTCCCGAAGTTCCAGTTCGCCAACCAATTTGATCTTTTTCGCCCTTCAATTGTAAGTCACCGTCTTGTGTTAGTTCAAGAACACATTCCTCCGTGGTAAAAAAGCGCGAGAAATGGCCAGAGCTCCATACTTTGACATCTCCAAGAAAAACATTTAGAGAACACGCATATTTTTCGTCGAAAGATTCGACGCTTAATGCAGTTCTGAAATTGGGTATCATTTGGTTAGTCTCCATTAGGAAGGCACTTCCAGTGAATTCACTGTTATATGCCATAGGGACAGCGAGAGTGACCTTGTAACCAACATTAATATCGGTGCCGGAGTGTGCATAAGTGGAAAAATGAATGAGAAGAAGAATCAAAAAAAGTTTCATGGGGGTAAATTTGCAGTGTATATATATATATATATATATCTATATTTATTCACATTTGATAACCCTCTTGATTTGATTTGATTTTCCTTTTTGGCTAGTGGCTGTTGATTGTTAGGGTTTTCAGGTGAGAATGAACGGAAAGGACATCGAAAGTAAAGGTTGGCGCAATTGTTTGAACATGGGTAGTGTTAGCCCACTTCAAGAAAGTGGATGAGCTTTCATATGCTTAATTTTGTTATTAGTTGAAATGTTTTAAATGTAGTAGGGTTTATGGTTGACATAATGCCACAAGGTTTATGTTAATTTTTAATAGATTTTGCTTGGTTCATTAAAATGAGAAAAATCAGGGTATTTCAATCCCCCATATATTCATTACCAATTCAAGTTGTAGTGATCATAGTTCTTGGTCCCATGTGTACCTCCAAGAAACATGAAAATTTGCTTTTATAATAAAACCTCGAGAAGTTAATAATTTTTATTTATTTATTTATAGGGTGTTCCGGTCAGCTCTCACTCACCTTGATTAATTTCTATTCGTAGTTCATGTCTATTTCAATTTATCAAGTTTTAATTTGACACAAATAAATATAGAAAGAGAAACATTCAATATATTGAAAGTTATTTTAACTTCAACTTTTATGTTTTATTGAATATGCAAAATCAACAAAATAATATATATATATATATATATATATATCTTCTTTTATCATGTATGATCTTAAGTTAGTGGTTGAAAATGTGAATGCACCTGGGATCTCTAGAATCAAAAACCTCCGCCCCACATTTCTTAAGCTTCAATATGCTTAAGGGAACACAATTAAACATCTTACATGATTCATGAAAATTTGCCTAATTAACAGGTTCTAAAAACAATTGTAAATATATGTTGTGAGTATAAAAATTAAAACTAATTGTGCTGGACAAATGATTATGCTTATGTTTCGTAATTAATACTGCTTGGCGTGAGAGAGTACCAATATAAGGGCTGTCGTAGACAGTTGCAAAGTAATGAGTAATTGTTAAATTAAAGCTTTAGGTTATATTAATCAGGGCAAGTGAGTGTGTCACCATCTTCAACAGCAGTGAGTGCGCCAAGCAGGTGGTAGTGGATTTTGATAGGACCCATCACCCATCCTATGTTAGTATATTGTACATCTGTACCCACAACTAAAAAATAAATTCACTACACTTTCTTGTATTATTATATTTTATAGAAACTATAAAAAGGTAATATTTTTGTAAATGAAGCTCATTTTTTTTTGGTAGTTTTAAATCCACCCACTAAATTATTCTTTTCACCCCTTATTCAACTCACTCCACTTAATTTTTCTAATTCCATTCTCCTCACCCCATCTAATATTAACAAGCCAAACAAGTCCTTAGAAAATTCCCCCTTTTTCTTTTTCTAAAAGCTAATTTAACATTCTCCGATAACTAGTGCAGGCTGGGCAAGATACAACCACCATGTTTTCTCAGTTTAATTTTCAAAAATTTAACCTCTAATCAAACTCTTATTTGGCCGTCTATTGCTAACTATTTGTGGATTATAAAGAAAATTTCAAAAGAATCAAACTTGAAAAAAGCTATAGTAGGTCAATACATGATTTAATTTGGGTTCCTCTTAGAATTTCAAACTAAATTTGTGTTTAATTAGATCTAGAAAACGTCAAAAGAACCAATTCTTTTCCATCCTTCAGTCCACCGGCCTCTTGCCACAAAGAACAAAACTCGTCAGAATAATTCTGCCAAAAATTTCATTGGTATATAAGATGACGTGGAGACCCACCAGTATAGTTATGATGAAAATCTTGCTGGTAGTATACATGATGAATCATATGGAGAGGAATTTTGTGAGATGAGAAACATAAGCAAGTTAAAAGTATTAGGGTTTGTTTGGTTAAAACAAAAAAAAAAAAAAATTCACCAAATTTTCGAAACTTAAATGGGGTGAGTAAAATAATTGTGTGGGTACAATCAAAATCACCCTTTTTTTTTTCCAACATAACCAATGCAGATAGATCTAGGGGTTGAAGGATAAGTAGGGGGAATAAAGGAGATAATTAAATTTTGAAGGTCCGTGTGAAATTATATATTATTAACTTTTGCGACAATCTATATTATAAGGGAAAGAACCATCACATCGCCAAATTATCTAATCAATGATTTACATTAATTTGCAAAAAAGAAGAAAATTTTTGGATCATTAGATATATTTTTAACTAATCAAATCAAAGAAGTCAATAAATTTATTCTCTCTCTTATTCTTCCAATTTACTCTCTCTTTCTCTCTCTCTCCCACTGTTCTCTCTCATTAACTTTTTTTAAAAATTTAAAATACATTAACTTTAAAAATAAAAACTATAAATTATTAAAATTTGCATATTTGAAATAAGATCCATTATTATTATTATAAAATTATGTCCAAAAGAAAAAAAATTTAAAGAAAAGCTATTGCAACTCACTTTTCTTTCTTTAAACATATTTTTTCTTCATATAGTTATATTTAAATCACTTTACACAATTTATTTGTTTCAAGTCTAGTTCCAACATAATTCTTCCTTTAGTTTAAAAATATAAAAAGATATATGCTTTTACTTAATCTTTTACAAATTTAAATAGTTTATTTTATTTTAAAAAATATTACTTTTGTAAACCAATGTTATTGCCAATGGTACCATATATTTACAATTAAAATTTGAAAATATGTAATGCTCTAATATGATGAATGATTAGGGATGGCAAATGGCACAATTCTTCCTTTAGTTTAAAAAATAAATAAATAAATGTTTAATCTTTTACAAATTTAAATAGTTTTTTTTAAAGCACATTACTTTTGTAAGCCAGTGTTACTACCAATGGTACTATCTGCTAATATAATTAAAATTTAAGCAATGTGATTTAAGCAATGAAAAAGTTGTGTATACAGTTTTTTTAATATATGTTTTGGATTATACACTGCTTAGATATTAGGTATTTTTTGCCCAATCTCACTATTTTTTAACTATTAATTTTTTTTAATGTGGCCGTGCCGTTCGGCACGGGCAATACCTAGTTTTAAAATATAATTAAGTTTATGTTTTTATCACTGACTAAAATTGAATTTCTCATTTATAATTTGATATGAAAATGAATAATTTGACTAATATTAAAGCAAAATGAACGATTATTTTGTATTTTACACATTAATAATTATAATTCCCTATTAAATATTCATATTTCATTCTCTCCCATCGTGATCTGCAAGTTTCACCAACCTCTTATTATTAATAGTTGAATATATTTTGTTGAAAAAGATATTTTAAGAATTTATCCACCAATTTTTTTTTCTTACATTCTTTCCCTAACCAAAAAGAATGTGAGTGCAACACAGAGAAATAAGAAAAAGAACTAAAGGGGATGTATTCAATTTAAATTTTATAGGATTTTTTTTTTAATTTTGAAAGTCCATGGATATTCAATTGGAATTTTAAAAAGTCTTTTAAAATCTTATGGTATTTAATTAGGATTTTAAAAAGTCTTTTAAAATCTTATGGTATTCAATTAAGATTAAAAATAGTCTTTTAAAATTTTATGATATTCAAAACTTAATAAACTTTGAAAGATTTTATAAGTTGATAGATTTTGATGGATCTGGAAGTGTTTTTATGAATGATAAATCTACTAACAAATCTTCTATTTAAGTGAAAGACTTTACATGGATTTCTTTTCCATGGTTCTCTCAACCCTAGGTATTGTTTCTTTTTATCTTTATAATCTATTAAACTATTAAACTCCTCCACTCCATGCTCTTTACCTAAAACTTCTTATTTTTTCAAATCCTATTTATTATTTTTTCTTCGTCTTTATAATCTATTTAAATCCTTCTAATTCGTTCACTCTATCTAAAGACTTTTTTTCGATTTAGAAACTACTACTTTCAAAGTTTTAATTATTTAATTTGTCATATTCTTCCGAAACTATAAAAATATTGCCCCCTTTATTTTTTTCTCCCATTTTATAAATTTTTTTAGATAGAAAATGAAAATCGAAATAGAAAGGGCAAAAAAACCCAATCTATTGGGTTTTTAGACTCAATCCAAACCATTTGCGGCGAATTTATAATTTGCTTATAACTTTAAAGTTGTAATCAAAATTCTTTTATTATTTATCCTTTAATTTTCTATTATAACTAGTTTTTATGCATGTGTGTTGCACGTAATTATAATGCTTGACAAATGTCATTAAGTATATTCATGAATACGTATATATTAAGAATTGAATAATTAGTATGAAATAATAATAATAATAATATATAAATAAACCATAGTATCAAGCGTAAAATTTAATTAATGATAATAAGAAAATCATAAAAAATTGTCGCATTGAATTTTTTTAGTAAATAGGTGGCCATAAAATAATGAGAATAAAAATCAAGAGGATGACAATGAGAATGAATAATTGTCTTTACATTTTTGATAATGTTACTTTAAACTCGTAATTAATTTATTTTATTGTTAGTCCTTTTGATTTTTTATTTTTTTGATGGACTTATTAAAATTTGCAGAAATCCAAGAACTTATTAAAATCTGCATAAATCCAAAAGAATCCATTTATTAAAATATGTTAGATTCTATAATTTAAAATAATTCATAGACTTAACAGAATCCACGAATTTTAATAAGTCAGTTATAATCTTTTAAAATTTGAATTGAATACACTCATTTTAAAGAGTAATCTCCAATGATTGTGTAAATATTAATGTGTAAATCTGATGTGTCAACCCATTTTTACACAAAACTTAAATTAAAAAAAAATTGTACTCTAGTGGTCGTTTTGCAAACTCGTGTAAAATTTGAAATAACCAATAATAAATCAACACATGTTAAATCTCAATTTGCAAAAATTAATATTATTTTTTTCTTCATTTTTTCTATACATAATTTTATCATAATAATGGATATTGTTTTGTAGATCTTAATGAGTATATTTCAAATATGTAATTTTTATTAAAATATATATTTTATATTAAAATTTATTACATTTTAAAGTTTTATAAAAAAATATGATGATAGAAAATGCTAATATGGCATGCAAATTGGATGTGCATTTATACATTTGTTTTACACAAAATATAAACTTAAAAGATTATTGGAGATAAAATATTTTACAAATTATATAAATTTTAGATAAAATAAAATTATAAAAAACTACTGGATGCTCTAAGAGAAAATAAAAAACAAAAACATTCGTAGAGGTCAATTGAAAGAGAACTGAAATTAAAGATAGGGACGAAATCCTCTTAACTTTCGTAGAGGTCAATTGAGTGCATATTTTTCTGAGTGGGGCAGTGTAACTTTCCGGGTGGATTATTAACCCCTTAAATGGTGAGTGGGTACCAAGGTGGGCCACTATTATTAATAACACGCCCACAGCTGACAATATTCTCACGTCCAAATGACGTTTAATATTCTTGTCAGTAATAATATATAAAAAAAATGATGTTTAGGCTCTGGTGGGTGTTTTTTTTTTTTTTTTTTATTTATAACATTTAAAAAATTCAGCTCAAAATTAATTTTACTTTTATTTTTTTTAAAATTTATTTCACTTTATTTTCTCTCTTTAAAAAAGTTTTTCAAATATTATAACTTTAAATTAAAAATTAAAATTAGATAAAAAATATATATTTAAAACCTACTCGTTGAGATTTATAAAATAAAATTGATTGTGATAATTTTTTAAAATTATTTTATGAGATTTTTTAGTTTGTTGAAAAAAACTCAAACTAAATTCACTTTTCAATCTACTTTCAAATTATACCAAACACCAAATTTTAAAAACCTAACTTAAAATATCAACCAAACATCACCTTAATATCTCACATCGGCCTACAAAAATAATTAAAGAAGCCCTAAAATGATGTAATTTTTTATTTTTTAAAAAAATTAGGCCCGAAATGATTCAGGTTATAAATTTGGGCCCGGCTTAGTGTGCTTTACAGTCGGCCCCTAGAAGAATATTTGGACTTAGTACAAGTCCAACAGCTCACTACACGGTCTGGCTTGCAAATTTCGTGGTTCAGTACGTGTTCTTTGTGAACTCATCTTTTTTGCACTGGGTTGCAAGTTTTAAAGTATCTACAATGCAATAATAAATTACTTAAAAATACATTGCCACGTAAGATCATATGTAAGAAGTTTAAGTAAACGTGCATCTAGGATTTCATTTTTTTTTTGTAGGGAGGGGGGGGGTGCGGTAAATTATGTACATTTTTTTTTCTCGATACAAGGACTAATAATAGATCATGGTGGTTCTGGCCTCTAGGGGAAGGGAGTGAGGCAATAATAAATTCAAACATATATTTCAATTGAATCGCAACACATTAATTTTCAAGCACATATATCAACATTATATCACTACACAATATTTTTTAGCAAATTCAATGCGTAAAGTTAAATTTCTTTGAAGCATAGATTCAAACATAAAAAGATTAGAATTTAAAACAAATTTCAAAGTTTCAATTCAATGATAGAAAGATTAGAATTAAAAAGAGAATTTAAAACAAATTGAGAGAAAATGGACACAAGGCACAGGACAAAGAGATAAGAAAGAAAAAGGAGTATTTAATTTAAAATAAATTAGAATTAAAACGGGCTTTCGATTTTTAAAGCTGGGCTGGATTGAGCTGAGGAGGTTGGAATGGACTGGACTAGTTTAAAAATATAAGATAGTTTAGTCGCATTTTCTTTGTTTTTTTCAAGGGTTGAAGCTGAAACCCAGCTCTATCCCCTTCGATCGAGTTTAACATAACTCCCAGGTACAACCACTAATATATAATTGAAAAATATGCGGGGAAATCATTAAACAAATAATACAGGTGACCTCCTACTTTTAAAAACATCCTATAGATCATTTTATTTTCTTCCTTCTCTCCAATTTTAAAATACTTAAGCGATTTAATTTATATTATAACTTGTTGATCTTATTTATATAAATTAGGGTTCTTTAGTCTCGATTCCTTTCACTCCAAGCTCTTTTCCATATTAGTGAGGACTACCTCACTAATTAGCTAGTAAACCTGCCACATAAAAAATTTCCATTATGCCAAATCTGCCCTTGTTAATTATGTAATTAATCAATTTTGAAAATCCCAAAAATCAGCATAGATTTTAATTAGAAGGTCCTGCATGAAGTTAATTGGCGAATAAAAAATTTATTGAAGTATTAATGGAGTCGTTTCACTCAATCATATATTTTAAATTTAAAAACGTAATTACAACGATTGTATTTAATAATATTATTATAATAATTTCTAAAATCTTATAATTATTGAAATTGATTTTTATACTTAATTTTATATAAAATAATATGCTTAGGCAATGAAGTTACAATGTTACATTAACATTCGATACATGTTTTTATCTAAATTTGTAAGTAATTTTAGTAACTAAGACAATACCCGATAGTGTCATTGGATTTTTTTTAGGGCATTCCC
Organism: Lonicera japonica; assembly: GCA_021464415.1. Taxonomy (NCBI): domain Eukaryota; kingdom Viridiplantae; phylum Streptophyta; class Magnoliopsida; order Dipsacales; family Caprifoliaceae; genus Lonicera; species Lonicera japonica. The sequence goes on along the minus strand of CM038464.1, from coordinate 5,968,701 downwards.
ATGCATGCGGTTTTTTATTAGACGGACATAAAACAAGTTTTTTTTTTTTAAATTACAATAACGAGTTTCAAACCCGACCCTATACCCGATCCCATACCCCTTCCCTTCTCATTCTGTAATTCCACTTGTCAACCTTACTATTCTGCTACAAGAAGAAGTTTGAAAAAGACAGGTGATTAATTTGGTAAGATGTTTTATATCTTTTTTTTATATATTTTTCTTGATTGTTTTTACTCACGGCTCAAAAAATTAAATATTAAATTCCTTGAGAAACTAATTTTAGATGATCTCACTAAACTATTCATCTCATTTTCTTCTTGTTACAAAAATCTCTTTAAATGGTTACAAATATCGAATTTAGATGATTTCACTAAACTATTCATCTTATTTTCATCTAGTGATTATATAATTACAAATATCAGATTGATTTGAAACTTTATATACTTGATATACATAATAAATATAATTTATCTAGCAGTAAAATTGATTAATTATGAATCTGAAAAAAAAATATAAATAAATTGTTACACCAATATAACTTAAACATTGTTTTGAACTTTTTATTCAAGCACGTCCCAGGTGTAAAGGAGTGCTTATTTTATCTCTTCTTTGCCCCGTAGCTAGTATTCACTAATCTGCATGTGAATGTACTTGCTGATAGTGTGCAACTCGATGATACTTATGTCTCATTTCTGTGGGACCAACTCATCATCGTTAAGACAATTTGTCTATTAATGTCAAACCAAAAAGAGCATCCTATATATTACCCAGAAGTAAAAGTTACCGTAGAATTTGTTTTCTTTAGACGCATGTTGAATTCTCCATCATTGTGGGAGCCAAGATTAGACTTAACATGCTCGCCCCATATACAATTATATATATGTGTACAAGTACGTCTGAACAAGAAATCAAGAATAGATCTGTTTAATTTGTTCGATGGCTAAGAGGGAATGATATATAATGCTAAAGCTGGCTAAATTAAAGTTCCAATCCTCCCACTCTCTTCTTTGCCTGTTTCAAATGTGGATTTATTACAAATGAAAGAAAAAAAGAAAAAGAAAATATAACCACATAAGAAACATGTCAACACTATTTTATCTGTTGCATCTTTAAACTATTACGTACCTTATATCCCGAGAGAGAAAATTTTGGTACAAAATAAAAACAATATACGAATTTAATTTATTGTGATTTTTTTTGGAATTTTATAATTGAATTTCACTACTGTAACATAGCACGCGTAGTTCCAATAGAACTGAATACCTACTTGTATGTATCCTATATTTTTTTAATTTGGTTAGACCTAGTGGCGGATCTAGGAATTCGGCTAAAGGAAAAAAAAAAGGGGGGGGGGGGGGGCGAAATTCAAAGCATACAAAAATACATTTAAAGGCATAAAATTTTAACGCAAACATAATAGCATTAATAATATTACGTAATTAATTAAGAAATACTACTAATATTATGCAAGTTATAATCAATAAATAAATTATACCTAATATTAAAAAGTATGTCTAAGAAAGGATTTACCTTGGCAGTGTTGAAAAAATGAGTTAAAAATACCATTTTTGAGGGTAATTTTAAGTGGGATTTCACACTCGGTCGTGAAAGTTTATTATAGATTCGTGTTCTCATTTGTAAGGAAATCAAAATCGTATATTTGTTTGCTCAAAATAGTTATGGGGTGAATGCTAAATTGTTGCCTTATGTGAGCTATTTGAGATAAAAGAATTGAATAAAAAGGGTATGCCCCGCATAGAAACTTTGTGAAAAAATTTATGGGTTTATAAGATATTACCTCTTCTGATTTGTTAAGCATTCAACAAAAATAAAGCTTTCTCACGCCCCCCCAAAAGGGTGCAAATCACGGTCCCATGATGAACCAACCATGTGAGGGGGTGGACAAACAAGGTGGACAAAATTTGTTCACTTTATTATTTTCAAAGTCAAAATTTTCACCTGAAATTTTAAATTTTACACATAGATCCGTATATATATATTATATTATTTTTTTAAAAATAACACATATATGGTTAAAAAAATAAAATATCAAATCTAAGAAGGGTCGCTTGCATGCCCCCTTTACCCCTTACTAGGGCCGCCCATGGTTAGGCGTATGTATCCTATCAATTCAAACGTTTTATTGTTGCTCACATCTCATGTACACTCAGCATATATATTATATATATATGAACCCAGCAAGAAAATTATTAGGGTTCGTCACGAGATACATTTCCAAATTTAGCACTGTCGATCTATATTCTATGATTGGACCCTTGGTCTCTCTCTCTCTAAGTTTTAATTTGTCCTTGATTGGTATTAATTACAGTAGGCTAGTATTTTTAATGCAATATATTTATATATAGATTCTCTCGTATTTTCAAGTAACACAGCTTTGATTTCTTACAAAAGGCTTTTCAAACACCATTCTCATGAAGGTGGTGCGCGCATGAGGTGCACATCACATATTTGTTAAAATGTCGTAAGTAGTTAAGTTAGGGCCCCCTTACTAATTATGGGAACAAAGGGCTGGAGCTTAGGTAGATGGTGATTGTGCTTTATAAATTATTGGGATAAATTTATATATATAGGAACACATAATTAAGGTGGCCGGTGTCCTGCTACCATATTTTCTCAGGGAAATTAACTTAAATCTTTTTTTGTTTTTTTTTGTCTGCTAGTTCTAATGAAAAATAATAGAATGGTTTCCAAGTGGCAAAAGAAGCTGATGTCGATCATCAATTAGTTGAAATAATTATAACAATTAGGTCACATCGATCTTTGACCTGTCTTAGTTTGTCCATCCATTTTAATATTATACGAGAGTACTAGTAGGTCTAAATTAACGGCAGTTTATAGCACTTCTTGTCAATGGAATTAATCTCTAAAATTAAGATTTTTTTTAAGTAAAATCTCAAACTAAGAGTTTTACATACCTTTTTATAACATATATTATTATATATGTTTAAACTAGTGCTTTTCTACGTTTTCTTAAAAAGTGAAAAACTAAAATATAAAAAACTTTAAACAATTTAAGATGATTCACTTTTTATTTAAAGATCGTGTGTTTCATTTCTTACTCCGTAAAATTTATAATTCAAATCAAAAAAAGACTTTAAAACTTCTTTTAAAAAGAAATGATTGAGGCCCTTAATAATTTAAGACTATGGAAAGCACATATATGTTTTTTGAAATTAAAGGTAGGTAAAAATATAATATAGATATGTCATGATGTCATATATATATATATATATATATATATATCCAGATAAGCACCATGTCTCACCTCAAATGAAGAGGATTGAACACGTACCCATGCACGTCCTCTATTATCAATGGCATTGTTCACCAATATTATTAATATTAATTGCTATACCTGTTTAGAGTTAATTAATACGTACAGATAAGGAAAACAACAAATTAAATCAACTTCATTAAATTCTCAACCAACCATATCAGACAATGGCATGAGATTACTCTTCCAAAGGCAATAATAGCAGCCCCCTTTAAAGCGCGTAAATTATTAATCATATTTAGGATATATGTTCATACATGTAATGTGTGGGACCTTTTCACTCTGGATGCAATTAGCTAAGAAAATGCTAACAGCCAACTCTAATGCTAACGTGAATTAGATATACTAAAAACATAGATACGTAAGTATGTTTAAATATATGATATTTACATTGCACTAAAAATCTTTTTTATTAACAAGTTCTAAAAAAACCATCTTATTGTGCTGTCAATAAAATTGCTATTGACATTATTCATCAAATTTTTTAATGAAAAATTATAAAGAATATGATTCTTGTTTGATAGTTTTTGACAAATATTTTTTAACAACATAAATTTTATTGAAAGTAGAATTACAAAATAAAAGTTAAAATAATTTAAAGTTAAAATAAAATATAAAAGCAAAAATGAAGACGTAACACTTGGACATTGTTGAGGAGACCCTCTAGATGTAGATGATGACCTTCACAATATCTTTCTCTATTTTCATGGTTATTATTTAGGTTTGCATTGGAAATAGTTTTTTTTTTTTTTTAATTATTATTTATATACTCTATTACATGTCACTTCATTTTTCTTCTATTCATGGTTGCAAAGAATGATTAATGGAATTAATTAAAGATTAGTTTAATTAATGATGTGACAATCTGCAGGTATGTTGGTTGACTCAGAGAGCATAGTATCAATACGTAATCTAACATTTGGAGAATTCTAATTAAGTTTATATTTTTCAAAGTTAGAAAATATGTATATAGAACTTAATTTCCTTTGTGATGGGTTTGGATAGAGAATTGGTTCGAAATACTAATTGCAAACGTATGGATTCAATCTGCATCAATAATAGGTGGGATACGAGCTAGCTAGCTTGTTTTATTTCAAACCTGCCTATCATCTCGAACAAGGGTTATTAATATTCAAACCAGAGTGCAGGATTTTTTTAATTTTTTTTAAAGATTAAAAGCCCGCAAAGGCAGGCGAACAAACAACTACACTGATAATAAGTCTTTCTCAACCTCTGCGTTAAGAGCAGCAGGAGCAAAACTAGAGCTAGAAATAGAAACAAAACGAAGAACATGTCCTGCTATTACATGTGCAGCCCTATTGGCGTTGCCACGAACAAAAACAAAATCAACTCGATCCAAATCTACCAGATAACTCTTTAATATCTATACGAAAGAACCGCTTTGCAGTCCGATGGAGGGCCACAATATGATTCAGATCCAAGTAGAAATTCAGAACGTCCAAGTTATCCCCCTCAATAACGGTACGTACCTGCTTTTAAACAAAAGAGGCACGCTTTTCTCAACCCGAACGCTTCTGTCATAGAGACAGAGGAGGCGTGAAAGCTCTTGCCAAAACATTCAATAAGTTTTCCTTCATTGTTATGCATAACGCACCCAAAAGCTGCATTTGGGGAATTAAAGGCAATATCACAGTTGATTTAGATTTTTCACAGCAGCGGAGGAACCCCCACAGACTGGCCAGCAAGGTTCAAACTGCGTCAGAGACAGCTTCAATTCTTCTAATTATGCATGAGGCAGCAGATTAGGGAAGGCTATTCGCATTATATACCTTACGAGTACTTCTAGAGAGGATCAGATGCGAAGAACATATTTGGTGGATACAATGACGCGTCGTTAATAAAATGGACCTATTATGAGTAGAATTTATCACAAGATTAATCAATGTCCTGGTAATACGTACATTATTGTGGCCTCAAATGATGATCCAAGATTGTGAATTTTAAGAATTAATTAATGATAACTTATGTACATTTTCTTAATTGAAGTTCACTACAACTGCAGGATAACTTAAAGCTTTGAAAGAAAATAAATAAAATTTATAAATTTTCCCTTCGCATACAGTTATATTATACGCATAAACAGTGAGCTAGGCCATCTTAAATCTGGAAAATATAGTTATAATTATATATATATTTGTGATATGCCCCACACGGAAATTGCAACAAGAGCCCCTAGATATATAAACCCGAGCTGTGAAGAGCAAAATTGGAAGTAGGGCAAGAGACAAGGGCAGGGGTGTTTGAATTGAAGGTGGATTGTTTGATTGTGATGATTAATATGGCACACATGTGAATAGGTGGGGGTGGTTTGTCTCTGTGTAATGGGACGCGGATCCGAATCCTCTAATGTTAGGGTAGTGACTGTAGATATATATATATACAATTATGAAATCCATCTAGAATATTGATTTTAAATTCGACTTAAGCTTAAGATTAACTCTTACTAAATCAATCAGTTCAGAGGAATACACTTTCTTTGATGAATACTTAAAATTTAAATCAATCATTTTTTTTTTTGGTTTCCCACAGGGTGTCCGGGCCAGCTTTCGCGCACCTCGACTAATCTCCGCTCGCGGTTCGTGGCTGCCGCTGGCCAAGCATTATTTTGACAACGCCGGGGTTCGACCTTGGGAGCTCCAAGTCGACCCAAGGTTGTCCCAGTGGCAGCCTTATGCCACTGGGTCAAGAGGTTTGGTTAAATCAATCATTTTAAATCAATGTTTGAAAAACACAAGCGTACGTACCTCTATAGTAAACCAAGGTGTTGGATTCGATGGAATATCAAATTAAGGGCACACAATAGATATTTATTAAAAAAAATTTTGGTAAAAGCAAAGAAAAAATTACTATCAAACATCCCAATACGAATATACGAGTTAATTAACCTAGCTAGGCATATATAGGAGAACAATTTTTTTTATGCAAAACGTATTTCCATTAGTCAAATACATGAAGATATCTATGTGGAAAAAATTAAAATAAATTTAATTGATAAATAATATATTTTTGCCTACTTTAAACCATTATGTCAACTTGCAATAAATTTCATTATAATTTACTCAATACTCAAGAGTTATTTATATTTTATCCCCATGAAGTTTGATCATTTTTTTACTTTCGCCTCTAACAATTATTTTTTGCCACACCCATCCTTAAAGTTTGATCTCGTTGTCACTTTAGTCGAAAATCCAAATCAGCATTTGTTTCTTAGACGGAAAATGCCATGTGAAATTGTCGTGGCGTGAAGATCAAAGTTACACATGGCATTTTCAGTCCAAAAAACAAACGGCAAGTTTGATGTTGGACTAAAGTACGTGACAACCGGATCAAAGTTAAGGGACATGTGTCGTAGAAAATACACTTAATGGATAAAAATAAAATAAAAAAATGTCAAATGTCATGGATGAAATGTCAATACTCCACTCCAGCTGTAACCGTAATTTCGATCTCATGCATAAATCTGTCTTGGGATATATTTCTTTAATTACATTTAGATAAAATTGTACATATTGTGCATGAATGAATAGAATTGATGATATCAACCGACCTCCTAGCATAATTAATTTACAAAACCCATGCTCATCTGAATAATTAAAGTTAAACATGAAATCGAAAAAGGGATTTCTTCTAAAATTGAATTCCAAAAGGAGAGCTCAGATTAAAGATGTCAATATGTTATACTAACAAAAATGTGTATAAAAAAAATATGTACAAGATGAAGTGTCACATTTTTATTAGGGGGGAGTGCATGGCTCCACATCCACTTCTGAGATGATGCCTAGCTCATCTGTGCACATTTTTAGTGACCGTATTAATTGATTATATAACTATTCTATATATATATATATATGTGCATGCAGTAAGTTGGTTAGGATGATACGAAAAAGACATGAATCATGTGACCTGGTATCAGATTTCATAATATTGAAATCAATTAGATCGAACGAGTGAAGTGATATTTTTATGAGTATATATTTTGACAGTGCAATTAATGGGTTGAAGAATATGTAGTTAAGGTAAAAAGGGAATGACAAAACTAACTACATAGTAATTATTGTTATAGGTAGAGAGAACAGATCGATATATCCTGTTCCTAGCTAAGCTAATCAAACGTCGAATCACCCATAATGTGGGAGCTAAGCTAGGAGGAGCAGTGTGTATATATATATATGTATGCAGTTGTATGATGTAAATTGCAACACTACTATGGATCCGTTTAAAATAACAACATGGAAAAATAAAATAAAAAAGTTGATTTTTGTGAGAAGTTGGAAAATAAGTTGAGACACGTAGTAAGACGTCTTCTTACTTTGTTACTTTTTTCGTGAATTTTTTTTTTTTGATGGTTGAGGAACAAAAATTTATCAAAAAAAATTATAAATGATGTAGGACATTTACTCATAAAATGAGCATGAAATGGAGAGTATATATCTCATTACATGACTCAACTTATTTTTCAACTTCTTACCCAAATCAATTAAGTGTTTTTATTTTCCTTTTTCATGTTATTATCAAAACGGAACTTATATATACAATATAATAGAAAGCCAAAGCCAGTGGGTGTGTATAGGATGTATGCATTTTTCTTGTTTTGCACCATATTTTTCATTAAATGTTTATTTTTAACAATAATAATATTTCTTCTTTTTTTGGGTGAAAAGAATTTAACGCTACTATTTTATTACACAATGACATCAATTTTAGGGTCAATTTTTTTTACTCCCCCCTCAAAAAAAAAAGTCAGTTTTATTGTGACAATTAATATCAGTTAAATCTTTGGCTATATATATACACACGCACAAGGTAATAGTCATTTTTTATACATGGGGACTATAATTGATCCATTTTTTCAGAGTTGAGCATTTAGCAAGATCAGCCAGAGAGGGACTAATTGCATCAATTAACAATCCTAATAGTCAATTATGAAATATTTAGTGTATTAAACTCCACGAATCAAGCATATTAATGCAAGTGGATCTCTAACCATAAAATTCATTATAAAACAATAGAAAATGATAAAAAAAAAGAACTTAAATATAAAACAATTATACTCATACATTTTCTTTTTATATACATATAACACTCTCTTTCAAGTTTTGCAATTTAGAGTTTATTTCCAAAAAGATTTAGATATGATCATTCGTGTTATTTTGAATTTTTCAAAACATAAGCTAGAATGAGTTGAACTCAAAAATTTCCATAAACTTTTACTTTGTAATCAAAACATCTCTATGTTCTTTGAATATTTTGAATATGAGGTACAAACTCAAAATATGAACATAATATAGGGTGAGTAACTGTAAGAGCATTTTAGTCCAAAAAATAATGTTTTAACAGCAACTAGCGGCCAAAATTCACTAGTGGCAGGCTAGAAACACAGAGAAATTAAAATATGGCATACAAACTCAAATATAGTTCAAAAAGTGGAGTACGAAAACAAAATATCTTTATATTGAAATTAAACATAAGAAAACATAAGAGCCACTCTAGAGACTGTATAGGGTCTTGGATAAAAGTTGAATCATGAGACAATTTCCCGTATAAAATATATTTTTTGAGCTTTTGTTTAATATCGTATTTAAAATATTGTACTCTTTAATTACATAAGTTAAAATAAAAAAAAATTGTATTTGCACTGGCTCAAAGAAAGTTTTAGTTATATTAGACTGAATCGAACCCCTAAACCCACTTTTCCTAGTCCCTATGCTAAAAATATATGAGTCTATTGATCTAATGATCAAAATATACTTGAACTTCCTATCTTTTAAATATAAAACTTATGCCTTAACTAGTTAATGGCTATAACGTATCGTGAGATTTGATACATTTACTGCGACCCAAGAAATATTAAATTCAGATAGAATTAGCTAGCTAGGGTACATAATATAATTTATGTCCCGTGAGGCTTGTTGTACTCGTGCAGGAAACGAACAAAGATTTACATTACCACTTTTGACACTTCATTTCTTTTTAAAAAGCCCCCCAAATCCTTGCCCTTATGTGTGTGAGAGCTAGAAAGAGATCTGATTACTTTGTAATTAGAGACAGAAGAGAAGAGAAGAATTAATTAAGCATATATGAGTACTTCAAGGGAGAGAAACAGAGCAACTCTTTATGAAAAGTTGGACCAACTTCGTTCTGCTACTCACTCCACTGCTGTACGTGCCTCCCCAAATATCCCCCATAATGTTGTTCTTTGTTTCTTATACTAGTTAATTCTTAGTCAATAATTTTAATGTGGACAGGTGAACAAAACATCAATAATAGTAGATGCATCCAAATATATAAGAAAATTGAGGCAAAAGGTAGAAAGACTACAACACGATGATGCATCAAATTCACAAACTTCAACTCCTCACAATTCATTACCCATGGTACGTGCGTACAAATAAATGTTTTCTCAGAAATGTTTTCGATTTATCAGACATATATATTAATGGAAACATGATCGAATATAACAGGAGGTTAAAGTAGAAACCCTAGAAAAGGGTTTCCTAATAAATGTTTTCTCAGAAAAGGATTGCCCTGGTTTGCTGGTCTCCATACTTGAAGCTTTTGAGGAGCTTGGCCTTGACCTTCATGATGCTAGCGTTTCTTGTTCTGATACTTTCCGCCTGGAAGCCATTAGTGAAGTAAGTAATTGTTTTTTACACCCCTAGTTTCAATCTTTATTAGGAGTTAGGACTATCAAGATATTGAAATTAGTTGATAGTCTTCTTTTCTTTAATATAATTAGACCTAACCCAATAATTAATACTATAACTCTATGACGAAATTACCCCTGAACAGTAAATAAGGCTTATTATACAATACCAAAAATCCAATGAATAATATTTTTTTGAATAAGATTTTTGTATTCTTAGAAAGTTGAGTATGAATTTATTGGAATGCAAACCAGTGAAATATGGACTGCAATATGAACTTTGCACTAAAAATATACTGCAAAGTTTCATTGCAGTATATGTTGCAAAGTTCATATTGCAGTGAAATATAGACCGCAAAGTTTATATTAGTCCATATAACATATTGGTATTTTTTAGTTTATTTTAAATGTCATTTTATAATGAAAAAAAGGCAACACGTATTTAAAAACATAAGCCCAAACTTTATTATATTAATATTTTGAATATATTAATTAATATAACAAAAAATAACATATATATATATATAATTGAAATACATATATATTATTATAAACATAAAATATATAAATACGTAACGTGTTTATATGTATGTAGATCTAGAATATGTAACATATATATTTATAAGTTTAAAATTGAAAATATATAAAACATTATATTTAAACAGTTACATCAAATGTATAATAATGTATATAAGATATATATTGAATATATATATATATATATATATATATATATAAACTTAATTGTATATATATGTAACAGGTATTTTTATCACGATTTGCAAATACTTTTATACACATGTATCTATAATATGAAACAAATATCTTTATAAGCATAAAATTGAAAATATATATTTAAATAATTGCAGAAATAAATGTATACTAATAAATATAACAGATATATTGAAGATATATATAAAAATAAATTCCAATTATGTATATACGTAATAGGTATTTCTAGCACGATTCGCATATAATTTGAATTTTTATATAAACATATAAATTTTTATTATATATACGTAACATGAAATAAATTTTAATTTTATATACGTAACAAGTATTTCTGTCACGATTTGCAAATTTCATATAATTTGAATTTTAAATTTGAATTGATTTAATTAATTATGCACTTATAGTTTCCTTATTACACCTACTCAAGGGTGCAATTTTCATTTTAACATGATATTCCAGCTTGGATTATTTTATTAAAAGCAATTTATAGTCAAAAGGTCAACTTAAGGAATTGTCCCTAATTTCTCATACTATGGGGTCCTAACCTTAATATGTTTCAAACGTAGGTGGTAAAATCATATTTTACAGTTCAAGGATGATTTTGTGGAAGTTTGAATTTGAAATTCATATGATTTCTTAAGAGCTTAAAAATCAGGTTAAGATATAACATGAAGTTAGGGGAGAAAGTATACTATTGGAAGACAACCATACATGTGTATTGTGCAAGATATGTACGTATATGTATACATATCTTTCTCAAATACTTCTTGCTTCTTAGCAGTTCCAACATGAAAGTCATGCATATTAGAAATATATTATTCAAATTATCAAAATCGCCGATCATCTAAAGAAAGGCAGAGAGGGAGGACGACAATTTCTAAAAATTTTTAACACTTGTAGTAAAAAAACTAAGTTAGTTTTAGGGTCAGTTTCTATCCTATTTTTTGAAATGAGATTTTTCATTTGATATGCGTGGACTACTTTGTACAATATCGCATATATATGCATTAGCTTGAATATTATAACATGCGTACGTGGACGCACATATATAAATAATTTTGTAGTTTTTGTAATCTATCCCCGGCCACCACATATGTACTTGAATAAAACATCACGTGTGACCTTGTACAAAATAATACTCATATATGGTTAGAACCACACATTCCGGATTTTGTGATTCTTGTATTTGATGGACAGAATTTATGTGAGTGGCTAGAATTATATATTACATTTGTTTTATCTATTTTATTTTTTCATTTGTGTTGGGCTAAAGATATATACACGCTTCTTAGGTTTATTGATAATTAGTTTATACTAATGTGTGTATCAATTTTTAAAAATTGTAAATGATAGTATATATTTATAATACATGTTGGTACGTCTTATAGGCTATAGGTTGGAAAAAATGTGAGTATTGTATATTAATTAATTTTTTTTATTTTATTTGCAGAATGAAATCGATAGCGTAGATGCTCAAGTTGTAAAACAAGCAGTGCTGCAAGCTATCAAGAACTGGAGCACTGATCAAGAATAGTAATAACGTACCTTATATATCGATCACCTACTCTTCTCTTTTTCCTCTTCATGTCTCTTCGATTAATTTAATTTCTTGTTGTAGCCTACCAAGTTTAATGTCTAATGAAGGGAAATGTTACATATATCTATTTTCTACTTAAAAATCAAATATTTATACATTTAATGCAAGAAGCTAGCGATAGGAAAATAAAGCTAAAAATTAAATCGTTCCTTTTATTTCATGCATGCAATTGCCATATGGATTCTGACATTTAATTTGTAATTGAACACTAACAAGTTGTATATTTTATTGAGTATGTTCTCCACTTTAATGCTCCTCTTAGGGTGTGTTTGATTGACAATTTTTTCTATAAAAAATTAGCATTTTCTACTTGATTTGACAACTTAAGGTGTTTGATTGGCAAATTTTTTCATAGAAAATGAGCATTTTCCACTTGATTTGACAACTTAAGATGTTTGATTGGTTTTTTTTTTTTTCAGGTAATTCAATTCCAACTTTTGGCTCACACATGTGTATTTTCAAGGCAATTGAGGAAATTGTTTTCTTTTAGGGGGGGGGGGGGATTTTTGTTTTCCATGCTTGGGTACGTTTCACGAGACAAGGTTTTTTCTATTTTCTACATTAAAAATGCCATAACTTAAAATATAAAATTTAGAATAATATAAAATTTTAATATTTAAAATATACTAATCAAGATCAATTAAACAAGATCCATCATGACTATATAATTATGTCAAAAAAAATACCAATAATTTTTTCTACATTAAAAATGCCATAATACGACAAATATTTTTCGGGAATCAAACACACTACACTACATTTTTCATGCAACTCAATTCTAGGCAATTGAATTGCCTGTAACTTATTTTCTTTTCATGCAAATTCCATACTTACAATCAAACGCACCCTTAATACATTTATTGAATCGAGTGTAACGAGCCTTTTCATTAACGGCTCTCGACTGGAGTGTTTAGCAAATTTATTTATTTATTTTTAAGGTGGTCAACGCGTTTTTTAACTCTTTTTACAATCATTGAGTTTGGGCAATTTAAACTATTTCTTTTCTTTAATTAAGTATTGCTAGTATCAAATAGTATGGCGATATAAAAAAAAATCAACAGTTAAAAAATAGTGCGATTGAACAAAAGATACCTAATATTTAACGGTGTGCAACCCAAAACATATATTAAAAAAACTATATAACCAACAAATCATATTATAATAGGTCGGACTTTTTTTGAACGAAACAAGTGGACTATTGTATATAGAGATGGCAACCGATCTAATTTTCAAGCAGGGAGTTGCTAAAACTAAACTCGAGATACCAAAAGATATATTCGATTCAACTAAATTGAGGTGGTTTTTAATTGAAAAACTCGAATTTGCCCCAATTTATGATATGCTTAAATTCAAACACGTTTCGTCACCTCATTAAGGTTGGGTTGGGTTAATTTGTCATCCTTATTCATTCACCAATATAAAAAAAAGTAAATATTTGGAAAAATTAATGTATTCCATTATTATTACAATGACATTACATATTTCCAAATTTTAATTGTAAATATATGGTATGATTGGTAGTAATATTGGTTTACAAAAATAATGTGTGTGTTTTTTTTTTAAATAAATAATCTATTTGATTTCTTTGATTTGATATTTTGAAACATATCTAATGGTCCGAAAACTATTTTGTTTACTGTAACTAAATCTGAGCCATTAATTTAATAAATTAGTGATTTGATATTTCTTTCTTTATAGATAAAATAATTCTTGCATTCCTTTAAAATAAAATAAAATATAATAATAATAATAATAATAATAATAATAATAATAATAATAATAATAATAATAATAATAATAATAATTGGAGGCCCAAAATCCATCAGCCCAAGGCACCATCTTCTCTCGTCTTTTCCACCGGGCCGCATCCACCGATTATTTTCTGAAACGAAATATATATAGCAAATTAGCAAATATATATAGCAAATTAGCAATATAAGTACTGAGAGCATCTCCAACATTAGTGTATATTTAGGTTTTGTGTAAAATATACAAAATTTGTAAAAAATTTGAGCTCCAGCAGTCTTTTAAATTTAGCTTTTGTGTAAAACGAATGTGTAAAATACACTCCAAGTTTACACTGCCACATCAGCCTTTTCTTTTCTTAATTATTTTACAATACTTTAAAATGTAATAACTTTTAATAAAAATTATAAAATTTAATAAAATATATATATCTAAAATCTACTCATTAAGACCAACAAATCAAGATCCATTGTTGTTATAATATTATGCATACCAAAATTCAATAAAAAATTGTATAAAATAATATCTAATATGCATAATTATCTTATTGATTCATTCAAAATTTACACAAAAGTTTAAAAATGTACCATTGGAGCATATTTTTTTTACACTTCAAGTTTTGTGTAAAAGTGTCTTGACACATAGGATTTACACAAAAATATTTACACAACGGTTGGAGATGCTCTAAGACCATCTCCACCTCTTAAGGTAAAAAGATAGGATAATGTGTACATTTAGCCTACTATTCTTGAGTCATTGAGTCATTTGTAGCAGAGAAGATATTAGAAATGGTAAAATACCCACTGACGATGGACTGAGCATCGATTGTGGGCAAAAACCCATAAATGATGAATTGAACATCGATTGTGAGTATGGATATTGTGCCGAATCTGAAAATTGATCGACCAAACTGTACCGAGCTGAACCAATCCGTAAAAAAATGAACCAAAAAAACTAAAACCAAAATAAAGGAACCAAACCAAAACCGATTAAGTTTCGTTCAGGTTTGGGGTAGCCATTGCAAAATTGAACTGAACTAAACTGAATCTAACTGAACCAAATTTTGCTTATTTCCAGTTTTTTTAATTGTGTAAGAAGTGAAGCATATGGAATTAGAAAACTTGCTTAATTATTTTGGCACACCAAGTTATATTTGGGTAAAATTTGAAAAAATTATTAAATCAACGACAAAATAATCACACAACTAAGCTTGGTACTAAAAATAGACCAGAAGCAGACTTAAACAAAACTAAAAAAATCTAACAAGCTATACAAGGATAATGGGTATAAACTCCATTATTTACACAACCAGTTGGTATGGCTTTTATCTGTCCAATACCATGTGCTAAAGAGGTTAGGGATGCTGAGTTTAAATGAAAGACCAACTCTAGTAGTGTTATTGTTTTGGATTTTGGGATTTGTCAATATTGTTACTAAATTTCTATTAAAAAGTGATCATTGGGATAAAAATTACAAAACAAAAACAAATTTAACTACTACACCAGAAATGTCAAACAGGAAAGGCTCTAAACCGTGCCAAAACGAATCTGGAATTGCTCCAAGCCATGCCAAAAAGAGGCGTGTTTTTTTTGGAACGTCTATTTCTATTTCCATTCCATTGCTGTACCCTTTTTTTTCACCAAAATTGGAATGGTTTTGGAACGGCTCTAAACTGTTCTAGATCCGTTTCATCATTTGCCCTAATTTCTAATTGATTTGCCACGTGTCATTTTTTCAATTGACCACGTGTTATATTTGTCCACGTGTCATTTTTGATTTGACTACGTGTAATTATTTTATTCGTCCATGTGTGAGCATTGTCTTTATGCACATGTCATTTTTAATTAACCATGTGTCCAAAGTTATATTTTTGTCACTTATTTAGCAGTGCCAAAGCCATGCCAATTTGGAAATGCAAATTTCATGCCCTTTTTTTGTTTTTTTTTCCTGCCACATTTTTTTGGTTTTTTTTCAATTTGTTCCAGCCACAGATTTTTGACCTTTTTTTCAACTTGTTCCGGCCACAGATTTTTGGCTTTTTTAAATATGTTAACATCATCAAATCTCAAATAAAATTATACAATCTAGTCCAATCTAACACCATCAAATATATTTCAATTAAAATGGATAATATAATCCAATAAAATAATCACCAAGTCGTAATTAGTAATACTACAATACCTAAAATATTGATTTTAATGTAAATATAAGGAATTTTTTACTTTTAATTGGGATCATTCAAACAAAACTAGGGAGGGATTTTGAAAATTTTGGTTCAAGTTTGGTTGTGAATGATTTAGGAAATAAAACCAAATTTTCAAATTCGGTCTAGGTTTGGGTATCCCCAATTTCTAACCCACCGAAACCGAAAGCATTGACGATGCTCAGATTTTTTTATCCTCTTGTACTTTTTGTAATATTTCCTTAACCCACAGACAACACACATCGTCTGTGACATTTTTTTTAAATAAAAATCACAACCGATGCACATTGTATTGGCCATGCATAGCCGATGCACATGCAATGTGTATCGACTAAGTTTTCTTTTTGTCGGGTGCTAAATTTAACACAACTTTACCATTTCTACTAGTATTTTTAGTATTTCAGTTGTCTTAGTGTTTAATAAAGAAAGCTAAATTTAGCAATTTAGCGAACAGGTGGAGATGGTTTAAGACTACCAATTTCAACAGAAAAGATTAAGAAAAAAAAAAAAAAGATAAGAAGTGTAAGGGCTCCACAAATATTTTAGGGAGTTCTTAAATAAACCTACAAAATTAGTCTTCTCACCACAGTGAGAGAATACTTTCTTCTCACCCCACTCATTTTTCAAAAAAAAATTTCAATTCACCCCAGTGGAGGGGTGAGTTTACGGAATGCATTATAAGGACCTTAATTTCCGTCGTCACTAAAACTAAAACATAAAAAACTTATATAAATCCATAAAAAAAATTCTTCTCAGCTAGTTAAAAAAAAAACTTACACTTCACCCCTAAACCTTCAACTATTTCACTTATTCATATTTAACAAAAGTACATCATTTTTCGTATTTTACTGATCAATAGAAAATTACATAATTAAATTTAAGCGACATAACAAAAATAATATAACTTACATACTGTATAAATAAATATCAAATGCAAGTCATAACAATTCCCTTTTTGCTACGAAAGTAGTTCATAAAAACACATCTTAAATTTATTTTAGGCAAAAAATGACGTTTGACCACTACCACACGGCATATTGTAATCATCAAACTTGTTTTTTTGTATTGTATATATCATTAAGTAAAATTATATTCAAAACATCTATCCATTAGATTTCAATCCTTAATATTTAGGGATGGCAAAAAAATTCGTGGGGTCGGGTATCCGCGAGTATCTGACTCAACGGGGTCAGTTATGGAAGATAATAATCGGTGTCGTATATAGGTTCGGGTCGAAGAGTTTCAAAAATAGTCAGGGTAGGGTTGGGGATTAGGGTACCCACCCCCGAATCCGCCTCGGTATACTATGTACATATAAACACTGCACCCGCTGGTTTAAATGTAAGGAAACTTTGAATTTTGAATTTTGAAATATTAATATATTGTATGCAGGCTGCAACTATATATATCTATATAATATTATTAATTTATATTTATATTATATAATATTAAAAAACCTTAAAATGTAAAATCAAGTTTACCTAGTGGGGATAAGGATGGGCAATACCCACAATCTTAAAATCGGGGATGGGGGCGTGTATGGGGACGGATTTGGGAGTCGGGTTCGGGGATGGAGGAGGCAAACCCGTCCCCACCTCGACCCATTACCATCCCTATTAATATTGAATCAAATTAATACAATATAACTAATGTAATGATCATTTGGGTAATCATTAATATTCAATCAACAAAAAGATGTAATCAATTGAATAATAACAATAAAAAATATTTTAAATCCATAAATCTAGAAATTATACTAGTAATTATTGTAAAAATAACATTAAGTTATATCACAAGTATTGTTTTTCTTAATTAGAGTTGTAATATATATATATATATATATATATATATATATATATATGTATAAAGACTCATGCAATTTTTCTATCGTTAAAATGGAAAAGCATAAACAAACATTGGTTTGATTGCACGTAGTTTCTTTAGCTTTTTTTACTGGGTATAACGCAAAACCGCCGTATTAATTTTGCTGACGGTGGAGGGTAGATTAAGAAGAAATGAAAAAAAAAATTGTAGACTAAGTATTAAGATAAAATTAGAGTAACCTTATATATTTTTAGGTAAAATAAATAAAATACTAAGTGTGATGAAAAGAAAATTAGTATGTGAATTAAAGATAACTCAAAAATAATAGGTGATGGTTTTTTGGTAAGAGATAAAATGGGGTGAGAAAAAAGGATTTTAGGTTATTTTTTAGATCCTTTGAATTTGGACTTTGACTTTTATAGGGGTGCGAAGAATAATAACGTTGGTGTGTTTAAAAACACCCATATTTTATTATTATTAGGACACTAGATTTTATCCGGTATATGTAAAGACATTTTATAATATTTATGCATGAAGAGGACATTTTTTTTTGTACTAAGATACAAGTGGGACAAATATACTTGGTAGTCAACCACATGAGGTGGAAAGGAATTTTTTTTTTCATGTGGCTCAAACCTTGATGTTTGGTAACAAAAATGAAAAGCCATTTACAACATTAACGTCAAATCTTTTTTATTCTTTATTATCCATGGCGGTCCCCTAGCAATCACCACCTAAAACAATCGGGAGAAGGGGAAGAGAAAGAACTTTCTATAGTTCGAATCTTGTTGCGTGGTGGAAAAAAAGAAAAGATAATGGGTTATAGGGCCTCGCTTCGTATTATTTTATAACTCTAAGGATGGACTCAAGTTTGATAAAAGGAAGTAGTACTAATTTCATAATTTAGTTTTACAATAAGGACACTTTTCATAATATTAATTTATTCTAAGAAAAATGATAAATGTTGATTGACAAAAATACTCCTAATATAAACATCTTTTATCATAGACAATGCTTGCTACAGTAATGGTAAATTAATTTACCCATCCTCCCGCACCGAAACTTTCAATACCTTATCTTCTCTCCTTAGATTCCCATCCAACCATCAAATATTCCTCTATGTCTTACCAACAATCTCACCTCTTCCACCACCACCCGAACCATCCGACTCTCCGATTGTATCGCCATTCTCATCATCATCATCATCTTTTTTTTTGTTTGCAAGTGCAATCATAAAACATATATAAATTTTGATTTAACCATTGGATTTTATATATGTTGTTCGAAAGACAAAACTACTGTAATTACGCTAAAAATAAAGACAATCAGAGGTTGTTTTGCTATCGAAATCGACCAATTTCGATGGTCCATCGAAATTTGAAAAAAAATGATTGCAATTATTTTTATTTTTTTGACGAACCCTACATCGATCCATATATATATACATATAAATAAATTGAGTGGATGATGATCTCATTAATTTTGTTGTTCTCTGTTTTGTATTGATGCTAAAACTATTTAACACCTTCTGGTTGTTGTCATATGTGTTGACATGTGATGTTAAATGTATTTAGCATATTCTGATTGTCGTTCTAAATACATTTAGCACATTCTGGTTGTTGTCATGTCTGTTGAGAGGTGGTGCTAAATGAATTTAGCACCTTCTGGTTGTTGTCATATGTGTTGACAGATGGTACTAAATGTATTTAGCACCTTATGGTTGTAGTGCAGTGGTGTTAAATACATTTAGCACCTTCTAGTTGTTGTCATGTATATTGACAGGTGGTGCTAAATGCATGTAGCACCATTTGGACAAATTTTAATGAGATGTGAAATGTTATAAGAAAGGGGTATTTTTTTTTTCTGTACATTGTCCTTAATTTACATGGCGAATTTGTAAATGATATTTATAATTATGTTAATATTGGAATGAGCCCTTATACCCAATTACTCAAAGAAAAAGATAATGGGTTATAAGGCCTCATTTCGTAATGTTTTATAAATCTAAGGACGGACTCATGTTTAATAAAGGGAAGTAGTACAAATTTCATAATTTGGATTTATAATAAGGACATTTTTTATAATATTAATTTATTTTAAGAAAAATGATAAATATTAATGGACAAAAGTACCCTACTATATCATTTATTCTAATTATACAAAAGACATATTATTCTCTCTCTTACATACACACATAGTTTAGAGAGAGAAAACAGAGAACAAGGGAAGGGGATAAAAGAATCGAAAGAGAGTAAAGAACGAGACCGACAACGAGAAGTTGTCTCACTAATAATCTCACCTTTTTCACCACCACCACCATTACCACCTGACTTTCCGATTGTATCGCCGAGAAGAGTGTTGTTTTCATCTTCTCCTTTTTTTTTTTTTTTTTTTTTTTCTGAATGTGCAATCGTAAAACATATATAACTTTTGATTAAGTTGTTGGATTTGGCTGATTTTTGAATTGTTGTTCGAAAGAAAAAAGTTATTATGATTTCGCAAAAAATCAAGACGATCAGAGGTTGTTTTGTTATCGAAATCGACTAATTTCGACAGCCCAACGGAATTTGAAAAAAAATATGATCGTAACTCTTTTTTTTTACGAACCATACTTTGATCCATATATATATATGCATATAAATAAATTAAGTGGATGCTGATCTCATCAATTTTGTTGTTTTCTGTTTTATAATGGTGCTAAAATCATTTTAGCACATTCTAGTTGTTGTCCAAGTGGTGCTACATTCTGATTGTTGTCCAAGTGGTGCTAAATGCATTTAGCACCTTCTGATTGTTGTCCAGGTGGTGCACCTTAATCAGAAGGTGCTAAATGCATTTAGCACCTTCTGGTTGTTGTCCAGGTGATGCTAAATGCATTTAGCACATTTTGGTTGTGGCCCAAGTAGTGCTAAATACATTTAGCACATTCTGGTTGTTGCTAAATACATTTAATATTCTGGTTGCTGATAAATGCATTTAACATTTTAGTTGTTGTCCAGGTGGTGCTAAATGCATTTAGCAAATTCTGATTGCTGTCCAGATGGTGCTAAATTCATTTAGCACATTCTGGTTGTTGTTTAGAATGTGCAAAATGCATTTAGCACATTCTAGTTGTTCTAGTTACTGCTAAATGCATTTAGCACTTTCTGGTTGCTGTCCAGGTGGTGCTAAATGCATTTAGCACCTTGTGCTTGCTGTTAGTGTCATAATGAGACGTGGGATATTATAAGAAATGGGTATTTGTGTTTTTTGTACAATATCCTTAATTTAAACGGCTAATTTTTAAGTGTTTTTTTATCATTATATTATTATTAACACTTATGCTTAATTGCCTATATTATTTATTAACACTTTATTATATGATTATATTTTAAAATTATATATCCATTTAGTGAAATAAAAAATAAAATATAATGTCATATAAATTCAGTGAGATTTGTGTTTCCCTTAATAATAATAATAATAATAATAATAATAATAATAATAATAATAATAAGGGGTTCATATATTCGTCTACAGAATAATAAAAATCTATGGTTTATAGGCAATCATCATCTTCCTAAGAGTAATTTTCCATCAGCCTATAAATAAAGTAGATGTAACCAAAACATGAAGCTTAACTAAATACTGTACCCATCAGCCTATAAATACTGTACCCAAAAAACCAAATACTATACCCACCAGTGGTGCATCCACCAGACAGATAGATATGTTGTTTGTCCATAATGACGAAAATATGCCAGAAAACCAAATTGCATTGTTTTTAAAGACCCTTGCAATGAATGATCGTGAACCTATCAAGGCATCCAAACCTGATTTGTTTGCTAACTTTGAAGAAGTTTTTATGGCAGAACAAGTTCCTCATCAACAACAACAACCACCACCACCACCTCCTCAAGATAATACCCCAGAACCAATTGTTGAAGATCCCTCTTCTGATGATTCTTCAAATCATGATTTTGTATTACCAAAAATTCCTCCTGGTGAAAAATACCAACAGTTTACCATTGATGATATACCTCCAAAAGAATGGCGAGCTAGATTTCACATGTTCACTACGTGGATTCAAACTGACCTCCAACATTATTCTCAGCCAGAAGTCTTTTTAAGATTTCTTGCAAGATTAACAGGCAGATTGAAAGATTGGTATAATTCTCTTGGTGAATACAGACAGAAGACTCTCCAACAACAGAAATCAATTTATGAGTTTCTTGGACTCATATACATTGAATTCGTTGGAAAAGCATCACGTCATCTTGATATCATGCGTGAAGAATTGCTAAGCATGAAGTACTGTTCTTTAGACCTGAAAGATCTAGAAAAGCACTATGACCGAATCTCTCAACGGTTTTACGTCCTTGGCGGCATCGATGATGTGAATCTTAAGCAGATAGTGTTTCATTCTTTTCCCGATCCTCTCATAGTAGAAGCAAAGAAAATTCTAAAGATTCAAAAGTAAGAAATAAAAGATCTTACTTTTGCAGATATCTACGAGCTTTTTGTTGATTCCATTGAACGAATGTGCAGCAAGCAAACTCTCATGATCAATATCCAGAAAAATGCTGATAAGATTCATTACTCTTGCAACAAAGATTGGATGAAAATCAAGTGCAAGAACGACAAGCAATGCGATTGCAGATCTCACCGAAAAGGCAAACATTTGCGAAGACATCACAAAGGCAAGCGATCAAAGTGCAAGACTTACGATGACGATAAGCCTTGGAAACGGCAATCCAAGCACAAAAGGTTTAAAAGAAAACCTTGGAAGTTTGTTAAGAGAAGAAATTTCAGAAAGAAGCGCAGTAATGGTTGTTTCATTTGTCACAAAAAGGTCACTTTGCAAAGAATTGTCCAAATGCAAAGAAGAAAGAAGCATTCATGGTCTTTTTATTACAACACCATCCAGATATTCAAGAATCCGATATTGAATCTGTTATCTCAGCCCAAGATGAAGCATCTCCAGAAACAATCATGCAGATTCATTATTCTGATAAAGACACTGTATCTGATCCAGATTCAGAAACATAATTTCTTTCAGGTTCATCTTACTCCTCCACAAGCTTAAATCTTCCCATAGTTTATTCTCTTGAAGAATGCATGTCCTTATCCCCTCAGCCATCCCCATATGCAAAAATTTACCGTATTCGCAAACCATATGCAAAACCCGTACCCCTCACAGCCTTTTTTGATACCGGCTCAACCAAATCCTTTATGAACCCAGCAAAGCTACCATCTTCCTATTGGCAACCGTGTCCTCCTTTAGCATTTCGAGTTGCAAACGGACAACTTCTCACAATCGATATTATTTCCAAATCCATTCAATTGCAAATCTTCCCTGGAAAAATTATCCGACATAAAGTTTATGGTAGTGCTCTCCCTCAGAAGGATATTCTTATTGGCTTCGATATCATTCGTCAAATTTCCAAAATGAATTTTGATGATGATGGTCTTCGATTAAAAAAATTCATGTTACCATGGATTAATCCAAAAGAAGTTAATCATATCCAATCCCCAGTCCCAATCCTCGAATCTCTCACCAGTCCATCCTCTATTGAAATCCTCACAAGCCAGATTATAAAAACCTCATGTGCAGAATCCCACACCGAATTCTTCCAAAAGTGTTCCAACCCTCTTTGGCAAAATCTCAAATACTTCGTAAAACTTCCCTTTAAGTTAAACGAAGATGTCAATCCAACCAAAGCCTCTCACTTAGGCATGAATCCTGAGCACCTCTCTTTGGCAATAGAAGAACTGAACACCTTGTTGAAACAAAAGCTTATTGGAGAAACAACTTTTCAATGGGCATGTGAAGCCTTCTATGTCAACAAAAGATCAGAGCAAGTCAGAGAAAAAATGCGTTTAGTCATATATTATCAGCCATTGAATCACTTTCTTTTGAGTGATAAGTTCCCTCTCCCTCAGAAGCACTCGTTGTTCAGCCAATTATCTCATGCAAAGATATTCTCAAAGTTTGATTTAAAAGCAGGCTTTTGGCAAATTGGTATTGAACCAAGTGAGCGACACAAGACAGCATTTTGTATCCTTGGTTATCACTACCAGTGGACTGTCATGCCTTTTGGCCTTAAAAATGCTCCCTCAGTTTTCCAGAGAACAATGGCAGATATATTCCAACCTCTCATGGCTAATACACTCATCTACATTGATGATATACTTCTATATTCTATGGACATGGAATCCCATCTGAATCTTCTATCCCATTTTTACCAGCTAGTCCTAGAAAATGGAATTATGTTATCCCAGAAGAAGATGATCATTGCATCTACAGAAATTGATTTCCTTGGAATGAAAATTTCTAATGGTCAAATCCAGTTGCAACCTTACATTGCAAAAGATCTCCTCAAATTCCCAGATAAACTTACCTCAGTTACCCAGATTCAGCAATTCCTTGGCCTTGTAAATTACATGTCACAATTCATTCCCAATCTCTTAAAATACACAGGTCCCTTAGCTGAATTACTCAAGAAAACCCCTCCCCCATGGTCTCAAGTTCATTCTGCATGTGTTCAGAAGCTTAAAACACTGACTCAGTATCTACCACCTTTACAAATTCTATCCACCGGCAATAGAATCCTACAAACAGATGCTAGTGATCTCTATTGGGTAGCAATTATTTTTGAAGAAATTGATGGAAAAAGAAACGTATGTGGTTACAAGTCAGGAAAGTTCAAGCAATCAAAAAGCAATTACCATTCCACATTCAAAGAAATTCTAGCAATTCGCAGAGGAATAGAAAAGTTTCAGTTTCATCTTATTGGTCATCACTTTACCATTGAGACAGATATGAAATCTTTCCCAGCAATGTTACAATTCAAGCATAAACAGATACCAAATCCTCAATTGTTACGATGGTCTGAATAGTTTTTCCAATGGTCGTTTACAGCAAAACATATCCCAGGAAAGCAGAATGTGATAGCAGATTATTACTCCAGACCCCAACCAAACCAATTGTCCCACATCGATTATCCAAAAGAAACCCTTACCTGCAAACCTTATAAATACCAGCCCTTGCAACCCCAAAACCCACAAGTCTTACCTTGTATCTTCCCCATAGAAGAAATCCCTTACCCAGAAATCCTTTCCCTAATCCTCTCTTCCAAAATGAATCCCAACGCCAGTTCCTCAAACTCTTCTAAACCTGAACCACTTTCTCATCCCTTCCAGTTCTCAGATTTTACCCCTCTCCTCGAACCAATGGAAGCAATTCCATATCTCCCCAGTGAAATCCAAGATATGATTTTTGTCAAGTGGATTAAGCTCAGTGATAAGGAACTCGTTACAAAGTTTCTTGAAATCACTCTTTTAAACTACGGTCTTGTTTTCCGTGGTCTTCGTCTTCATCTAGCTTACCCATTTTTCTCCATATTTCATATCCATCGTCCCTGTAGAGTTCCTATCCATGCACTTGTATTTCTCTGGTATCTTATTAGAGCATATACAATCGGTATAGTATTTGATGCCCCCGTTCTTCTCCAATATCTCCACATCTCAACTGCAGATCCAAAAATTCAAGGTTTCTACAATGAGTTGTACAATCCTACTGCAAATGGAACGTACAATTTTTTGACATTTCTCAAATGGTTCAAAACTCCTCAGCAATGGCTTGATGAACTCCAAACTCACCCTAATCGGTATTGTTTGATCCAGTTTAACAAACCCTTGAAAAGCCCTTATCCTAAATGAGACAATGTTAAGATTACAAAATGGTTTCCATGTAATCTAGCAAAATCAATCAAAGAACCTGAGAATGAAGCATATGTCGAATTCCTACAAGAAATGTGCACTCTCAATAAGGTAGACTATGATTCAGTTCCAAACTCCATAAAATTTGAAAATGACCCATGGATTACCGCAGACATGAAGAATGTTGCATGCGCCCCCTTGTTTGAATGTTTGTATACTTCCTGCTCAAAGCATTTTTGGGAAGAAGGTGAACAAAGTTCAGACACCATAGCATTTGTTGGAATGAGCTCAGACTCAACAGAAGAAGGTGAACCTGATCCAGAAGAAGTCCAGGCAGCAGCAGATTTAGCAGCAGCAGCTCATGAAGCAGAAGGATAGGAAGAAAACTTCTTCCCTGAACATGAAATTCCTGATCATTTCTCTGATTATGATGCTGATGATGAAGAATATGAACCACTATAGCAAAACCCTGATGATAATCATTGGAACCACTCTCCGGAAGCTCCATACACTCCCGATTATAGCGGCAATGAAACAGACTAATTTAACTCGCCCTTGACTCAATGTCGGCAGCGATTCAACTCTCTTGACTCGCATCTTGACAAAAGTATCCAGCTTTATGTCAATTTTACTTTTTGCTTTTGTGTCGGCCAGCTTTGTGTCTTTGTTTGTCGGCTAATTAGTCTAAATATTTGATAAAGTTATTTGTCATGTTTGTATAATTGAGAATGAATCTCTTCTTTTTCAAAGTTGTAATAATAATCTTATATTTCTTATCTTTCCAGCTGTATGGTTGTAAGCGTCTTTGCTCGGCTATTTATAGTGAGCTCTTAGCTTAGTTTTAGGCATCAGGAGTTTGAAAAACGATTGTAGTT
This sequence comes from Lonicera japonica, assembly GCA_021464415.1. NCBI lineage: Eukaryota > Viridiplantae > Streptophyta > Magnoliopsida > Dipsacales > Caprifoliaceae > Lonicera > Lonicera japonica. Next base: position 5,942,064 of record CM038464.1, on the reverse strand, counting down.
TGGTGAAGAAGTCGTGTACTTCTCTGTAATTCCCTCTTTCCTTTCAAATGAAAAATGCCTTAATTATTTATATTACTCTTCTAATTTCTCTGTTTATTTATCATAGATTTTTATCTCTTTTAAATTACTATCTATATATTTTTGTTATATGGTTTTTATTGTGTGAATGGTATTCCAAAAATCGTGATTTAAGAGTCTTAGGTATATATTACTCTTAGTTATTTTACAGTATTGCGTAGTCCGAAACTACGAATATCTGTACCCCATATTTGGTTTTTTGGGTAGATGTTTTCCATCAGCCTATAAAATTACTCTTAAGAAAATCCACTACGAATATACTGTACAGTATTTAGTTAACCAAATATTGTATCCACCATCAGCCTATTTGACATGTTGGTACAGTATTTATAGGCTGATGGAATTACCCCTATTTGCGTAATCTTAGGGTACAGTATCAGACAACATGATGCAATCATCATCATGTTTTGGTTTATAGGCTAATAGGTTGGATGATGCATTGGTTTTTTGGGAATATGTACTGACAGGTTTATTAAACGAGGGGGTTGGTGGAACGGGGTTGGAGTACTGGAGTGGTTGGAGAGAGGATTGAGTTAGTTGACGATAAGTATCTATGTACATATCATCAAAATCTGGGTTTCTGACTGTAACACGAGGGGGAGTTGGCTTTGCTTTGGGGACATAGGCATAATAGGATTTTGGTTTTGGTGAACGAGGTTTTGGTTTAGGATCTGGCCAACGAGGAAGACGTCGTTTAGGAACATCTTTCCATAAATCTGTATTGGACATTCCTATGGTAGGAGGTGATTGGGTAAGACCTGGAAAAGTGGGTGGAGGTGATTATTCTTTTTGGAGAAATTGGAGCTGGACCTGTAGAGACTTCTGTTCTTGCTGCATAACAGAGAACTGGGCATTAACTACTGAGAAATCGGTAACTGTGGTGCAAAGATGCTTCATGCGATCATCAATTTGTTTCAATTTTCCACGTATCTCTTAAATAGATGTTTCAATCGTATCCAATTTTGAGATTCGCTTGCTCATAGAACTGGTACTTTGAGCAATTTGGGATAACATGGAGTTTTGAACAATATCATTCTCTGCTTGCAAGTTTAGAGCTGCTTCAGCTGCTGACACCTTTTTTCTTTCACCATGGATAGGGTTTTTGACTTTCCAGATATGAGAAGTATTTTGGGACTGATTATCAAAATCTTCTGGAGGTGGAAAAGGGGGTTGTTCTTCCATCAAGAAACAGGAAATAGGTTCGGGTGTGAAATTGTTTGGTTGGAACGGGGACGGGCTTTTTAGGGCTTTGATAGCTTGTTGGGCATAGGGTGGTAAAGTTTGAGGTTTTGGAGGGGATGGTTCATGAGGCTTTGGAGGAGGATTACATGGGGGTGGAGAGAGAGTAACTTTTGGTGGTTGTGGCTTTGGGGAATCACTATAAGTTACATAGAAGTCAAACTTGCCTGAAGGTTCTCCAAACAAATCAACTGTAGGTTGTGGCTTTGGGGAATCACTATAAGTTACATAGACTCACTGATCTTCTTTTTTTGCCTATACCGCTTCAATTCAGCTGGGTCAAGCTGATCTTCAAAACTTGCCTCCTGACATCCTTCACAGTGACAATCATCATACCAGATGTGTCCGTTGGAGTCCTTGCCTTCATAGACTGGAATACCTTCATGATTAAAACACAAAATCTTCATAGGAAGATTCTTGAATTCTGGGTCATTAGGATGACACTCAAGTGGTTCCATCATATTGATCTCAGTAACAAAAGGATTGTGTTGGGGAGAGGAGTCTCTTTTGAAAGAAACTTCAATTTGTCTATTGGCTCGCTTTATATAAATCGGGTCTGTGGTTTGTACCGATTCATTGTTAGCCTGTTCATGTAAGAGTTCATAAAAAGTTATCCATTTTTCTGGTAACAACTTAATCAGTTCTTCACGAGGTAACGGCTTTGGGATGAAGCTTGCTGTTGGTGCTGCGTTTGAATCAATGGTCAGCATCAGTGCTTCTGCAGTATCTGAGCCTGGGATACATAGATCATAAGAATGATTCTGTAGACGAGTGATCATCTGATGATGGATGGTTTCTGCCGCTGTTCCTTCAACCATGGAAACGCCAATGATTTGAACTTGAATTTTCAACGCTGTCGCCAAGTGCTTGTCTGCAACAGGGATGTTGAAATTGGGGTAGAGAGTGAAAAATACTGTTCCAACATTGAGGGTTGCCTAGACAGTACCAAGAACTGCTTGGGAATAAGTCTTCAACCGGGAGTCTATCAACGCAACATTGATAACAACTGGGAGACCTTTTCGTCCATGAAAAGTAACTACAAATCGGATTGCTCCAAAGTGCAGGTGAGTGTAACCTTGAGTAATTGCCATCCTTTGAAAATCTGGAGGAAGAGGAACTGGAAAGAACCTTTCTTCTGGACCAGATGGCACAATCAGGGAATCAAACTTGCTTGCTTGTATGTACTCTTTAATTGGAAGAATTGAGGATTTTCTGGAGATGAGCTTTCGAACTTGTCTTGTCCATGATACGGGAGTGGGTTTAGCAAAAACATTATAAGGATTTGCAGTGGGCAAATCCGTTTGTGGTATAACTGTTGATGGAGTATGAGTAATTTCATAAAGCGATTCTATATTACAGGAAGAAAATCTGGAAGACGAAGAATAGGAAGACATACTACTAGATCTACTTAATTTTGGAGAAGAGTTTTTTGAAAACATTTTTAAACAGTTAAGTTCTTCACTAATGTCACAAATGTGCCAATTAGGAGTAACAGCTTCTTCTGATAAAATATTTACTATAATGCTAAAGAAGACAACCTTAAGAAATATTGAAGAGATTTTATGTATATCAGACCACTTCTGCGAGTCATCGAGCTTAACATGACACACTCTGCCTTCAACGCTCTTTCCTCAAGCACCCTGTCTGAGATACTGTAAAATATCATCTATTTTCTTAAGAATTATACTCGTTTTCTGAGTAAGAACACTATAGATTTCTGATACAAGAGATCCACTTAACAAGATCTGGTTTTCTGATGTGAGAGATCCATATTCATGGCAATCACAGAGCATACTAATCACAGATTTGCTAATTATATGGTAGTCGTAGAGCATACTTTCACAAGTATAAATCTCATACTGATCACACCATTTTTCTGGTAACAACTTAATCAGTTCTTCACGAGGTAACTGCTTTGGGATGAAGCCTGCTGTTGGTGCTGCGTTTGAATCAATGGTCAGCATCAGTGCTTCTGCAGTATCTGAGCCTGGGATACAGAGATCATAAGAATGATTCTGTAGACGAGTGATAGGCTGATGGAATTACTGTACCCATGATGCAATCATCATGATGATTGTTGGAATTAATGACGAAAATATGCGTAGTCTTCCTAAGAGTAATTGACATGTTGTAATTTAAAAGAGATAAAAATCTATGATAGATAAACAAAGAAATTACCCTATATAAGTATTATTATTAAATACTGATCTAATGTTGTCTATAAACCAAAACATGATGATGATTGCCTTCAATATTATTATTAGTTGTCTTTTAAGAGATCTATAATTATTATTAAATACTGATCTAATACTCAAAAGCCTAATATTATAATAATAATAATAGTAATAATAATAATAATAATTATTATTATTATTATTATAATAATAATAATTATTATTATAATAATAATAATAATAATTATTATTATTATTATTATTATTATTATTATTATTATTATTATTATTATTATTATTATTATTATTATTATTATTATTATTATTATTATTATGCCGGAGCTATTGCACTTGCAATCGGTAAAACTTGAACTTGGAACGTCCATATTTTCATTTGAATTTTTCTTTGACATGGTAATACTAATTATTAAAAATATATAAACACGGGTTTCTAAGTTATATTGAGTATTTTTTAAAATATTTTTCGTATATTATTAAAATCTTATTCTACAATATAACATATTGTATTGGTTGTCAATATATTAAGTCCTAATATTTTTGAATAATTGTTGGTAAATTTATTTTATTTTTATGGAAAAACTAATATATTCACTACAAATTGTCTGGTATTTACAAATTATATCACATTTTTATAGGTCCATATGAATTAATTTTATAGAAAACTAAAAAGTAATTTTGAATTACCCTTTCTTTTGCTAATTATTAGTTATAAAAGGTTTGAAAAATGCAACAAAAAGATATAAAAATCCTATCAAATTAAAATCTTTTAAGTTGGGGGAAGTTCAAAACGAGGCATAAAACGAAAGGTGTAAAAAAAAAATTCTTGATATTTTTTATACAAGCAATGATTAAATAATGAATTTTTTTATATACAATTTTACAATCACTAGGATAAAGAGTATGACCGGGTGTAATACAACTACTACATAAAATGGACACAACATTTTTTTCTTTTTCTTTTCTTATTTTGAATTATGAAAACATTAAATTAATAACTTTTAAAGTTCGTTTCGCTGTGTATATATAGTTATTTATTCTTTGCTTTTTTTTTGTTATTTATGTTTTTAATACTTACAAGGCCCCATTTTGTTTAAGTTATTTGATCTAATTGATACATGTCATACGATTTCTTTTAAATTTATTTTTCAAAACATAAACAATCTTTTTTATTTAAATAAATATGATACACGTAGTATTTTCTTTTAGATTATTTGAAAAACACACCTAATTTATTTATTTTAAAAAATATTATTTGAATTATTTGTGTTACAATGAAAGAGAATTCATAAATTGAAATAATATATAAACAAAAAGTAAACAAATTTTATGAATGATATATTTTAAAATAAATTAATGCTATTGCTAAATCAAAAATAAAATAAAAATAGCAATAAACTATTCATAATGCATAATGACAATAAGCTTAATTTGAGATATCCCAATTATATGAATCCTTTGAGTTATCAGTCAAATGAACCGCGTAGGTTAGGCGGTGGCGGTTAACTCAAAGGATTAGTAAAGTGGGAGTAACTCAAATTATGAATATTATTGAAGGGACAAACTCAAAAAGGTACTAATAAAAAATATGAACCATTTGGTTTGACAAACGTAAAAACTGCTTTGAAATAACAATTAAAATAACGAAGAGTCCAGTGTAACGAGTTTTCGACCAAACCTTAATAGGTGTGTGTTTTAAAATTGTGGTATGTATAAATAATATAAATATGGCTCATATTTGGTTGAATTTTAGTTTAACCAAACTTGCCTCAAGTATGTCTACTTCCCGTCACTACATAATTATCTGCAAATTAAAATTAAATAATATTTTTCACACCGTTGGCACGGGCATTACTATCTATTAATAAATTAGGTCAGTCTTGATATTATTAGACTCTCTTAACTTATGTTCTTGAGCCACATTTAATTTGAACATTTATTTTTTAATATAACGGCTCAAAAACACTCTTAACTTATGTTTTCAATTGGTGGCTAAGATTTAATTTGAATTTTTATGTTTTAATCTAATGGCTCACATAGTTATGTGATAGCTAAACATATATTTATCTCCTAATTAATTTTAATTTATATGACAACCTCCTAATTAATTTTGAATTATGTAACATATTTCTATAATAAATAAACAAGTATTTATTTATTAAAATCACTATTAAATTCTTTAAAACCTTTAATTAATAAAAATAAAATAGCTTAAATTAAGATTAGAATCCATTTTGTTTAGAATACAAAGTCTTTATTACTAAAATGATTTCTTTAGTTATATTTTTTTTTCGTACCTTATTCAATTATTAGGCATACATATATATATATATATATATATATATATGTAATTTTTACTATCAATATAAATTATTTATTAATATTTTAACATTTAGTTATATCAAATTCAATGTAAGTTTCAATTGCTCAAAATTATCTATACTTTTTCGAAATTATTTATATTTTTCTTATTATAAATAGTAAAAATTAATTTTCTGAATGTAAAAATTTTAATTTTTAACATCCCTTTATTTCTAGAAAACATATACAAATGGCATCATGTCATTTATGTACATTAACTGCTACATTGTTAATCATTGAAAAATTTAGAACTCATTTAGGGTCCGTTCGGTAACGTTTTGGAGGCTTGTTTTTGTTTTTTGAGCCCAAATACAGATAAAAAACGCATTTGGCGGGATGTTGATAAAAACATGAAAAATGTTTTTGGGGAATAAATTCACGCTTAAAGCGTGAAACACCAAAATGACGTTCTCTCCATTCTTACTCTTGCAATCTTCGTTTTCACTGTTTTAGTTCTCGAAAAATGTTTTCACTGTTTTTGTTCTCGAAAAATTTGTTTTCTCATTTTCATTTTCTAAAAATATTCTCAAAAAACATTCTCCGAAAATGTTACCAAACGGACCCTTATTTTTATGTATTTATTTTTCTCTCAATATCAAAGTAGTGAAAATTACAATATCAATTTTTTTGAAGAAGAAAATATAATTAATTCTCATAAAGGGTAAAAAAAAAAAGAAGTTAATGTTAAGCGATAATGGCATATCCCAAACTTATAGTATTTCTGATATTATATTTATTATTTTTTAAAATAGTTTAATAATAGTTTATTTTATCTAAAAGCTAATTCTAATTTTTAAATATTATGTTGATCTAAATGTGAATATGTTAATTTAAACTTATGCGATTATTCTACTAACATACACGTATCCTATATGTGATCAAAAATTTCTAAATTTTAATAATCCAAAAGGTACTAATGGAAATATATAAATGGGCTCATGTTGGGATTAACATTATACGTAGAGAAGTAATAGTCGAATTTAGGGTTTTGTCAAATTCGAACTCGATATATCTAAAAATATGATTACTTGAAACTAAACTTGACTAAAGTATATTTATTTTTTTAAAATAAAAAAATCTACCCTGTTTACTGTACTATATGTTTAAACCTTAATTAACTCACTCTTCCTATCTTCAATCATTGTAATTATATTGTATCATAAAGGTATTTAAAGAAAAAACATTATATTCTAGCAAAGAATGAGTCAAATAGATAAAATTTATATGAACTCGAACTTAAGCCATTTAAAACTCATATTTTTTCGAATTGCAAAAGAAAAAAGAAAGAATCTACCTTATATTAGGGTTTACTTAGTCGAAAACTCATCAAATCGGGCAATTTTCCATCCCTAATTGTAATGGAAATGGAATTAGACAAACTTAATTTATTCTACCACTAATTTTAATTTTTAATTTTAACCACTTTTTAAAAATTAAAATTAGTGTTGTATGGAAAAAATTAATTCCTCTTGCTTTTAAATGAAGAGTATACTATTACTTTTTCGGTATAATGTTAAAATTAATTTCTCTGCGAAATAGAAAAATTAGAATAATAACTTTTAATAAAAGATAAAAAAAATATATTAAAATTACAAGCAATTACATACATAAAAAAATCAATAAATAGGATTTTAGATAATGTCAATAATTATATATTGGCAAAATCAAATCGTGCCATAGGCACGGGGATTAACTAATTTATTAATAAATCAAGTCAGTCTTAAAATAATAGGACTCTTTATGTTTATCTTTTCAACTGGTGGCTCAGATTTAATGTGGATGTTTATCTTTTAATCCAACGTCGATTATTATGGCATGCTTGTAATATTTATTATAATAATAGGTATTTAGTTAATTTACTATATTAAAGAGTTTAAAACCTATAAATTTTTTAATTATATCGCTATAGCCATTAAATATTTATTTGTAAATTATAGGTATTTAGTTAATTAACTATATTAAAGAGTTTAAAACCTATAAAAATTCTAATTGTATCTCTATAGCCATTAAATATTTATTTGTAAATTATAGTCTTTATGTATCTCCGATATGTCCCAGATTATTTAAAATATAAATTATTTATATAATAACATCTCCAGTATTGCTATATATTCCTATTTTATTTAATTAGAAATTAAAATTTTTAACAGCTAAATTATTTAACATGTAAATTATTTTGTTCAGTTAAAAACACTTAAATAAAGTTATATGCTTGGCATATGGCTTTATTCCGTTCAATTTAACGGCTAAATTGGACATGCAAAGTTTAATGGATAAGCTAGTTCATTTTGAAATTTAATGGCTAAAGTAGTAATGGCTTTAAAATTTTAATAATCTTTTAAGTTGTTTACTCTAACTTTTATAATAAATAAGATTGCAAAAGTAAAATAAAAAATTACATATGACAATATGACATAATTTAAAAAGCGGTTAAAATTTATTCTCACTTTAAGCTGTCTAAAAAAGCTCAAAATTTGTTAAAACTCGCTCTTAGGAAAAAAATAAATTTAAGAACTAAAAAATTGACAAGCTGTTTAGTGATTTTGAGCAATATCATCATTAGTTGTACCAAGAGTCCGATTTCTGTAACTTCTAAACGGGAAAAATTCAAGATAAAACCTATACACCCGGAAAAAAATTGTACTATATAATAAAAAATTGTACCATCTGATCGTTACTGAGAAGGTTAAAGTATGTGAGACGTAATGATTATATAAATTAAATTGCAAAAAAGGATAGGGGTTTGGGTCCCCCACCCACACTCTTCTCCGTCTCTCTCGAATATTTGATGCTTAATACTTACCTATCATTTGTATTTAAAAAATTAAAATATTTAACATGTGACTTTTAATAACTAGATACAAAAGCACACATAATGCGTTGTACAAGCATAATTTCTATGAATTCATAATTCTAATTTTAAATGGAGAAATGAAAAAAGAAAAAAAAAATGGGAGTTAGCTCAGCGGTCGAAATTGTGGTCGTTACCTAAAAGTTTCCGGTTTAAACCTCATTATATATAACAATAATATTTTTTTCCAAATTAAAGATGACATAAGAAAAATTGAAAAACAAAAATTTGGCGTAATAACAGAATTTAATGACCGAGTTTCAATTTATATATAGATAGTTATTGTCGTCTCCTGCGATCCTTCCTTTCATCAACTTGCGAGAGAGAAGAACAGAACATTAATCTCTTAATTATTGCGCCAAATACGGAGCATTTTCGTTTTGTCGGTCAGAGACATATATTTAACATGTCATTGTCGTCATGGTTTACGTTGTAGGCAATTATTGGGTTAATTAATTCAACGATTCATGAGCACTATCCTATAATTGTCAACAAGATTCTTTATTAATTGATGTCAAGTTTTGAGACAGTAAAAGCAACCAAGACTATTCGCTTAAAAAAAGTAAGAACAAGGGGCCGGGGAAGGGAAGGGTTTTCTACTTCAAGAATGCGTGTGGAAATGTCAAAAGAGTTTGTTAGCTATGGAAAATTTCTCCTCTCTTGCCAATTTAAACCGCGTTCTTCTGCATCTAGGCGTAGGTTTAATTATTGGCAATCCCAATTTTCTTGTGTATATAATTACTTAGTAATACATGTTACAATGGCAAATTGGGTTTGAGGTGTGTTTGCTAAATTTGAACCTGATCCGTCTTGAATGATCCGACCCCATTTATAGGTTAAAGAGGATTAAGTAATTAACTTTGAATATGTAGTCGAATCTGCCAAGTCTTAACATGCACTGATCTATTATAATTATATGGTATTATAAGGTTATCTAAAAAAAAACATTATATACAACTTGATTCAAGTTAAATGAACTAAATTTACATTAACTTGAACTCGACTAAATCCATGTTGTGTTTGTATCGAGAACTCATACTTACTAATTAGCTTGAAGCACATACATGACACGATTCACAATTTTTTCGGAATGTAGGATACGACACGTGAGGATACGTTCTTAATTAATTATATATATATATATATATATATATGCAATAAATTAAATTAACTAGATTGTATTAATAATTCAAATACTCAAAACATGATCAATGTCACAACTCACCTCATTATTAAAGCATTAAAAAACATACGTGGACTAAAGTGTTCTATAGAATGATAGAAAACAAGAGGATAATAAAAAGATATAACAATCACTAATCAACTCAACATCCATCGTTTCAACATCCATCGAAAATTGTATTCCCTTTTATATCAATTCTATATTTGGCAGCCATCTAAATTATATATATAGAAAGTAATAGTACTATCATCAATTTGACAAGATGTATATATATTTATAGATTTATACATGCATGTGTATATGTAGAGGGAGGGAGGGAGCAAGAGAGAGAGAGAGACTAGCGTTCCTTGAATCCTTTTTACAGGAGAGAACACGGTTGGGGGCAAGAACTAGGGTTACGGGAGAGGTGAGAAACTTAAATCCTTTTTTATTTCTTTTATTATTATTATTTGAAACCTCAATATCTTTAGTTATTTTAGATTTGACTAATTTTTAAGTTTTAAAACACCCCCTCAATGTTTTGGGACATATCAAGATTTAAAAATAAAAATGATCAATACCGACACTCTTCGATTCGCGTGTCGACCCCGTATCAGAGTGTGCTAAAGAGTGTTGCATGTCAAAATCATGTAAGGAGCAATTTGTGGTCTCTAGGCAAGTGTTCGTGCTTCATAGCTCATTAGAGTTATGTTGGTTGAAAACTCGATGGGTTTGGCTCTGTCATCTTAATTGCTAATGCCAATTGCCAAAATAATTTAAACCTTGTCATCTTAATTGCTCTTTGCTTTTCACAATAAGATTAATCTATTTTTATATCTAACGTTCAAAAATAGTCTGAACTATAAACAAAAACATTAACAAAAAAATAAAATCATTGTACAAAGGCTCATCTTTTTTTTTTTTTTAGAAAAAAAAGAACTAAAGAGAAATCTTATTTTTCCAAAAAAAGAGAGGCTAATATATTATTTTGGGTGATTTAGACTTTGGGTGCCGTTTGTTCTTGCATATCAGATGTTAGGTGCTAAAGTTTTGCATAATAGGTGTTTGGGTGCTATTTTGAACGGAAGCTGTTAGTCATCGTGGTTAACTGTTAGCTCTGTTAATTTTTGACCATTTTACCCCTAAGAAAGCAATATGTTTTGTTTTTTTTCTAGGGGTAAAATGGGTCAAAAATTAACAAAGCTAACGGTTAACCACGTTGATTAATGGATTCTGTCCAATATGACACCCAAACACCTATTATACAATATTTCAACACCCAACATTTAATATGCATGAACAAACCGCACTCAAAGTTTAAATCACCCTATTATTTTTTACAAAATAAATTAATGATAGATGTTATTAGAGGGGACAATTATATTAGACCAAATAACTTAATAGAACGTTTGACTACATTTATATTACTTTTATCACAAGTGTAAAAGCAAAAATAACCAAAAACACGAAAAATAATTATAGATCCCTAAAGAAAAGAAATCCAACTATTAATAAATTACACCCTAGCTTTCTACTTCAAAGAATTAAATCAAAATATTACACCCTCCATTTTATGCCTCGATATATTTCAACTTTGCCAACCTAAAAAATTTGAGTTTTATTTCTTCTTTTGCGTCCTTTTCTTATTTGCGTTATCCACGTTTCTTTTAAACGAAAAAAAGGAAATCACTACCATATTTTATGGGTGTTTTTAAATACACCCACGTAATTCGTCTTCTCACCCCACCAAAAGTTAATATTACATCAATTTTAACCTAAAAAATAGTGTAAAATTCTTTCCTCTCACCCCAATTTTTGTTCTTGAAAAAATTGCCACTAATTTATCTTATCACCCATTTAAATTTTTTAAAATTAAAAAACAGTATTCTTTTCAACAAATAATTCTACAACTCTAGTTCCTCTTGTCCTCACCCCCAATACTTTTCCAAAAAAAACACAAAGCTTAAATACAAAAAGAAAGATTAAATGACTTCATAAGCTCTGTTTTGAGCTGATTTAATTCTTCAGTTTCATAGGATGTAAGTGTCGTTAAAACCGTGATCAGCCTGTAATTTGCTAACAAATCCCTCAAATGAATTTATTCGAGATTTTGACCTCTCCAGTTTCCAAAATATTTTAATAAATGCTTTATTTTTATAAAAAAATATTTTATTTTTCTAATTCATTAGATACAGCCGTATAGGAGACATAAATATTACGAAAATTAAAATTTTATTATTAGCTAGTGGTAACGGTCGGCGTAACTAACTTGTGTTAACTAATTAATTTTTACTTTGATCAGGTGTTTCATTTTAAACCGTTCGTTGACTAAAAGTCTAAAATTACTGGTGTTGCAATTTTTATTTTTGGTTTTCAAATTTACACTCTATTGTCTTTGAAATTGTCGCTTATAGGACTTGACATTATTTCTAATTAAGAATTTTGTGAGGTCAATAATGAATTTTGTGGATGTGTGATAAAAAAATAAATTTATTATTTGACTTATAAAAAAGATGTGATTTATCGATGGCGTGTATAAAATAGATAGGGGTGGGTGGAATGTTTTTGATAAAAAATATAATGGGGTGAAGTGCAAGTTTTCTTTTACTAGACGAGAAGAATATTTTTATGGGTTTATATAAGATTTTCATGCTTTAATTTTAGCGATGGCGAAATTAACGTCTCTATAGTGCATTTAGTAAACTCACCCCACCAATGGGGTGAATTGAAAGTTTTTTTTAAAAGTAAGTGGGGTGAGAAGAAAGTATTCTCTTACTGGGATGAGAAAACTAATTTCGTGGGTTTATTTAAGAACTCCCTATTTTATCTGTGGTTAGCAAAATAAAATGGTGATTATTTTTTTTTCTATTTTTCTTTCCACATAAACTTCAGAATGCCATAAAAATGGGATAATAAGTTTAAATAAAGAAATAAATTCTAAAGATATTTAGTTCTCATAAACTAAAATAAAAAAATTACCAACAGTCATGCGACAATATTAAGAAATAATATATTGACCAATAACACATGAAAAATGAGCTAAATGATTATTGTACTATGTCAAAAAATTCAAATTTCATTGAATTGATTTGATATTTAATTTCATGATAGAATCTTAAACATTAATTCATGTTTTCACCCAACGGTTTAGATTTGTTATGGCATAGTGGTAATTTGAATCATAACTATGGTTATGTATTTAAATTAAGGAAAGTGTTTTAAATCTATCTAATTTCTGTTTTTGTTTCTTTATTCATTAAATATGTAGTAAATAATTACAATTTATAATGAGAGGATTAATTTTGTTTACGCTTCCAATTTATAATTATTGCTAATATAAAATTTATTTATTTTTATATTAAGGATTTTTTGTCTTTTCTATTATTTTTTAAGGATGATGTTTGAAAAAAAAATGTAAAATTATAAATTTAGAACTATTAGCTTCCTTATAAAAAAAATTGAGATATTATATATTTGGAGAATAAAAATTTTTGTGAATTATAAATTAAGCATAAAAGGGAATTATATTATAATGACCGTTTAATTTTTTTTAAACATTTATTTTACAAATTTTAATAAAACTTTATAACTTGAGAATTGCAGTTATTTAAAGAAATTAGTTAGATGAGCTTTTTTTTTTTTTTTTTTACAAATTTTTTTATATTGTTTTGATATATTGTAATGCAGTAAATGAGATTTCATAATTTGAGGATAAAAAAAAATATATGACATTTCATTGATATTTGTGTTAGTAGTAAATGATATCATACAAATTGACGAGATAAATATAGGGTAATGCTATTGTGAAAGAAAAAGAGAATATTTTATGTATATGTAAACCATAATATATAACTAAAAGAAAGCATTATATTTATGGGGTAAGTAATTTTTTCTTTCACTTAACAAGTTTTCGACCAAACCAACCTTAAAGGGGTGAGTACATTTTTCTTTGATTGGGGGAATAAGGATTCAAAAATACAAACGCGACTTGATTTGTTTCGTTTAAGTTCATGTAATTTTAGCCCATTGAATTTGAGTTGATTCACATATATTTATTTTCTTTAAATACAATAATAATATCATATAATTTTACTGGGTTGATATAAGTTTTTTATATGGTTGCTTTGAACCCATGCATATAACAAATGACACAACTTTCAAGTTGTCAAAATAAACCCTTTTTGGGATATGTTCAGGTCTAGGTATGTGTTTCCTTTGCGGTTGAGGTCGAGTGTGACTGAACTTACTCCAAGTTTCTAATGGCAAAATAGCCTAACATGATGGTTTTTTTAACCCGGCCCAAATAGGGCGGGTATGTTTTGAACCGGGTCTGGTTTTGGTTTGGGGTTAATGTTTTTTTCCTTTTATACCCATATAATACACTATAATTTCACTAGGTCAATGAGGGTTTGGGTTCAAATGTACTATAAGGGGAGGTACGCTCGGGTCTAGCCTATATTTAAGGTACGTAGTCAATTCGGATTTGGCCAAATACGGCCCATTGCCATTCCTATCCCAAGTCCGACCTCTTGTCATCAGTAAGCAATTTATTAAATGTAAAAATAACTAAATTTTTGTTGGTGCAACAAGCACGGGCATAATTACTATTTTTAGATTGAGAAGTGTAGTGATGGGGAGAGAGAGAGAGATTATTTTTATTTGTTGTATGTTTTTTATTTGATAAGATTTTTACAAATTTATTTCTTTTATACAAATAATGAAATAAATGTGTAAGTTTTAAACAATATTATATTTATTAATGAAATAAATAATTAGCTATTATTATCTATAAATAAAATTAAAATTAGAGTTGATAAGTTTTAAACATTATCATATTTATTAGTGAAAGAAATAAATATTTATTATTATCAAATCAATATTACCAACATGCCACAAAAATCATGTGCCATTAGATCAAAACATTCATTAAATCCGGACCACGAGTTAGGAACATAAATATAAAGAGTCCAACATTATCAAAATTGACCCGAATTATTAATAAATATTTATATACTAGTTGTATGAAGAAAAAAACTGCATGCATTCTCTTTCTTTTGTAGTTAATATTGTTGGGCACACAAAAATACATAAATTAATTAAATGTGCATTTGACGCGTTGAATAAGGAAGTCGAACATAATTATTTAATCGGGATATTAAAAAATAGGGCTTGTATGTAAAAGTTTTCTACAAAAGAACTAGGAAAAATATTTGTTTTAAATTAAGGGCCTATATTTGATCAAATTCCAAAAGGATTGCAAAGTTAACTTTGCAATAAATTTTTAAAATGTATTTTTTATGGAATCATGCAAAATAAAGTTTTCACTACATGTTTTTTAGCATATTAATATAAATAAGTGTTTAATTGACAGTGCTTTAGAATAATTTTAACAAATTACATATTCAAAACATATTTATTAATAAAATGCATATAATAATTTTTTCGGAGTTATGCAAAGTTAAGTTTGTACTCTTTATTTTCTAAAATATTACTATGTACTCGTGTTTATTTGACATTGTTTTAAAGTCTTATTAATGAAACATAAGAATATACTTGTTAAAAATTATAAGAACATCATGCAAAACAAATTTACACTAAATTTGTTTAATTGCAAATTTAAGTTTGCACAAAACACAATTTTGTGTAAAGTTAAGTTTGCACTCAACAGTCAATACAATTTAGTACAAAGTAAAGTTTGCACTCGGTCAAAATTCTTATTTTAAAATACAATTAATAAATAAGTCCTTATCTCAGAATCCTTTTTTTGAATTTGAATATTAGTTGACTTGATCATAAAATATTTAATTTTGAATTCCAAATTAAATCTTAGTTAATTAAGGTAGGTCTAGAATTTTATAAATAAGTTGTTATTCTACATTGTATAATGGAACCAATTATGAACTAATAAAATATTTTGAGAAGATTTCTCTTGTTCTTGGAAAACTCAATGAATTTTCGTTATGTTCTTGGATATTCAAGAAGCAAAGGTTGAAGACGGAGTTTTTCTCCTTCTAGCCTTGCTCTTGTGCTACATCAGTTGGTATGAAAGGTGATTTCGAATCTAATATTAGCCTAACTCCATGTTAGCTTATGTCACAGCCAGTAACCCTCTTGTTGACATTTATGACAAAGATCATTTACGTGTTCATCCCCGATCACGAGGCGAGGCTTTAGATTGGTTGTTAGACATCGAAAAGTATTTCTATTATTTCAAGGTTTCAAAATTTGAAGTTGCTAAGTATGTTTATGATGCACTTACTCGAATTGAACAATTATTGTGGGATGAATTTCAACATGATCGCGGTAGATTTGGTAGGCCTCCAATCAATACGTGCAGATTAATGGTATTTCTCTTAATTGAAGAATACTATTCAAATGATTTTGAAGAAATAATGTTTACCATTAACAAGATTTTTAATTGAGTTTCTGATGATTTTGAGGAAGTCTATATTAAATAAAGTATTTTGCTAAAGCTATGCCAAAGGAAAAGGAAAAACCAAAGTCAGTTGAAGTATTGAAATATTCTATCTCATCACTTGTGCTTGTTAGTGTTCTACATCTAGAAAGGAATAATATTCCAAAACTTGTTGAAAATCTTAAAAGTATGGAGATTCTTATATAGGAGCTTTGAAGTTAGTCGAAAATAATTATAATGAAGAAGAAATTGAAGAAAGTTTGGAAGTTGTTGATTTTATTGGCGTCAACATGTTCATCACCCCTCTTGGTTCCTAATTAGTGTGAAATTTCATTGAAAACAATAAGAAAAATGATTATTTTTTTTGTGAAAGATTAGCTAGATCGGTGTGAAGAAATTAATTTGTGATATGATTGTCATAATAACTAAATATTTGATTAGCTGGTATGAATGACAACAATTTTTTGCGCTAAACTTGACGATAGTTTTTTTGAAGAGTGGGCGAATGATGCAAGGAAGTGAATATATTTTTATTATTTTTTGCGTATTATTTTTGTTTTTATTAATTAGGTGAAATTGTTTCTATATTTTTAGTTTTTTGAAATTTAAATTGAAAATTAGTTGACTTAATTAGAAAAGATTTGGTTTTGAATTTCAAATCAAATTTTAGTCAATTAAGGTAGGTCTAGAATTTTAGAATTGTAAATAAGTTGTCATTCTACCTTATATAAGGGAACCGATTATGAATAAATAAAATGTTTTGAGAAGATTTTTCTCGTTCTTGGAAAATTCAATGAATTTTCGTTTTGCTCTTGGATATTCTTGAAACCAAGGTTGAAGACGGTGTTCTTCTCCTTCCCACCCCGCTCCCGTTGTACATTAGATATTCAACATAATCAACACTAAACATGGAATGAAATAACTTTATAATATCCAGTCTTTCGCTTTAAAGTTTACACAAAATGCATTCATTTAGCCAAGAATTTAAAATTACTTAAATATATATTGTTGATTGTGGCTAATATTATTATCATTTTTCATTCTCACAAGAGTCAACTAAATATGCTTTTAAATATAAATAAACTATAAATGATACCGAACATGATCATGACGTTCGAATTATCTTATACTTGAGCGTCAAGGGCTAAAGCAACGATGTTAGGTCCAGCGTTATAATCTAATTTGACTTGACTGGGTTAATTAAAGTGTCTGTGCCGTAATATTCCAATAAAATTTAATTTTTACATGATTAATTCTTTAGCAATATCTTGCCATTTAATTTGTTTTCTTCAATCTAAGCATCCCCTCATTGACATTTTTCCAGATAGGTGTTGGTCATGTACCCTCCTCCTTTGGGAGGAATTCTTAGAGATTCATTTGGGATAGTCTTTTTGGCAGTGTTAAAGCTTGTTTGGTGCCAAGGATATAAAGCTTTCAGAGTTTCCTGCTTAGATGCTATACCATCTAATCTTCCCAGTTCAGCTGGATTAAAAGTTTTTCACTACGAAAAAAGTGGGTTTTCTCGGTATTAGTGTAATGCCTGGTATAAATGCCGTGAAAACTTTTTTCGGCATTTGTTTAAGTATCTTAAAAACTAATATAGTAAAAAAATTGCGGCATTGACCTACGCGAAGTTCCTTAATTCTCAACCTTATTTCTCACTCCTTAACCGCCGTGTCAAAATACTCATTCATTGTATAATAGTAATTTTTTTACTAAGGGCAATACCTTAATTTAACTTATATAAAGTAATTCATTGGTTTAGTTTTTGAGGAACTTTTATGTATTTGTTTCAAACTGTATGATATTTTTTGTTTAATTTTTTCTATTATTTTGAATTGAATTTATTTTTTTGAAAGAATTTTCAATATAATTCTAACACATATAATAGAAAATAAATATTGATTTGAATGACGCAATTTTTTTGTATGTTGAACTATTTTTTCACTTCGATACAAGTGGTGCATGTGGGATAATTTTAACATTATAACATTAAAAAATACTCTACTTTCGTGGAATAATTTTTTTTGGAACTTTTCGAAAATTATCATAAGCTTTTAACATTTGGTATAAAATGCTGAATTCTTCTTATATTTGATACGTTATGTCCATAAAGTAATTACCATTACGGGCACTTATTGGAGAGTGTTGTGGATTTATTGTATTTGATATCAAATGTCATAAATACCCGCGTTTACACAAAATGCTGAGAAAAGTGTTTAACATTATCAGCACTTGTTAGAAAATGTCGTAAATTTACAACATTTGTTATGAAATGCCATATATTCCCGGCATTTAGTACAAAATGCCATAAACTCCGAGCATTTTTTTCAAAAGTGCTGGAAAACTTTTTTTTTTTTGGCATTTATTTATAGTGTCACTGAATAAATGCCGTAAAAAGTTAGTTTTCTCGTAGTGTGTGCATGTTGTTGGTTATTTGTAGGTTTGGTAAGCTCTTGTTGTGATTTTCAAAGATCTTGTTTGCCTCCTCCTCCTCCTCGCATTCTCTGGAGTTTGCCTTTTATCATTTGGAATTTTTATCTTCTTAGGTGTTCTTGTTTTAGTTCTATCATCAGTTTGTATTTTGCTTAGTTGTGTTTCTTTTTTCTTGTGTTTGTTGGGGCTCTTTGCCCTGTTGCTATTCAAAAAATAAAAATAAAATAAAAAAATGATAAAAATAGGCGCTTCACAATTTTCTTTGAACCAACCAAAGCTTCCCCCGACAACTCTCTGCTTGTAGGTGAAGTGACAGTGAATGAGAGCAATATTTTACCCATAGTTTTGACCACGTGGATTGATTTAGTTGATTGGTTTGAATTTTAGGAGAGTTATTAAATTATTATTTTTAAGGAGAACTGCATATCACAAATCACATATCTAATAAAACTGTTTGAGCTAATCATTTTGAAAATAAAAGTCCCAAATTTCTGAAAGGGAAGAGAACAAAGTTCAACAAGCCAAGATATATGCTAGCTTATTCCCATTTCTAAAGGCAAAACGAAAAATGAAGGGATGTCCCATTTTGAGGATGCCAATTGCACCATCATTTGAGTTAATTAAAATATTTAATACAGTTTCAACCACCTGAGCAAGCCATTGAAAGACCCTCAAACACCGCTTCTAATTCTGCTATTTAATTACCAAAGTTATACTCCTTAAACCTACAATCAACAACGAGGACGGATATGAAGAATCACGAATCGCTTAATCAAAATTAAAATTGACTCTATCAAAACACCAACAAGCATCAAAATTAATATAATCTATTGGAATATATTATTTATGAAATAAATTATTTGGTGATATCTCCCAATGTTAAATAAATTATATCTTTAACTAATTAATTAAGCTAATTAAATTTTATTTAAAAAAATGTATATAGAAATCAAAATAAGACTCAATATTTTAGACTGAAGAATACTTGAGCAATTCTTGACTAAAAGCCTTCGGAATCTGCTGCCGCTGCTTCCTTGATGGTCTAGAAGCTGTTCGTGTCTATAACAGTTAATTTAAATTTTCAGTCGTCTTTAATTTTATTTCTAAAGTTGCGTTCTTTTTCTCTGATTTTAAAATTACATAATTTGATGAATCATTAAATTATAAAATACCAATATTTTAAAATTGCAACATTTATCAATTTTTTTGTTCTTTTTAGTTACGGGATTTTACAATCAAAATCTCGATATTTTAAATTCTTATGTTCTTTTTCATGATCCGGTTGATTTTAAATTTTCAAAATTTTTACTGAAATATTTCAAATTACAAATTTTCTCTTAAATTTAGCAGTCCAATATTTACATTATAGTGTTCTAATTAAATGTTTAATTTTAAATAAATAGGAATAGCATAAAAATGATGACTATGAAAACAATAAACTTAGTTGAGTTTGCTCGCTTATTCTTATCGAGAGAAGAGAGAATATTCATGTACAGGTTTGATGAATAGATTTTATTTTGATGATGGAGAATTAGAGCTCTTGAGAGATAGAGTTCTTCTTTATATTAGCAAACAAGAGTTAATTACTAAAATATGCATCATTTTAAGCTGGTGGGATTATCAAAATCCCAACTGTTTGAGCGGAGTCTAAAATAAGCTAATCTACGGTCAGGAATTTTAAAATATTAAAATTTATCCAAAAAAACCATTCTAAATTATCTAAATGACGTGATTTTGAAAATTATGCCATCAAAAGAACATAACCTAATTGATTAAAAAAGATTCTTGTCAAAACATTGCAATCTTATGTTCCCAAAAAGATTCTTGTCAAAACATTGATTAATTGAAACATTGGCAGAATTTTTTCAAAAAAAAAATAAAAAAAACATTAGCAGAAAATCATGAAAGTTAAACATAGTCTTTGATTCATTGAAAGGCAGTACAAAATATTTTTAGTATAATTTTTTTTTGTCTAAATAAAATGCGCGTACGTAAATAACAATTTTCTTATATTACAACCAATAATTATACTACGTACGTTCCATTTTCTTAAAAAATTCAAACGCACCTCCAATATTTAATGGCTAAAAATCAAATAAACTTCACCATATAATACAGTGCCCAGAAAGACCAAGTCGGTGAAATGCAGCTTATATATTTGAATTGAGTTATTGACTCAATCCAAAGTCAACATGTCGGAAAGGTGAGTAAACAAAAGAAGTTTCTCATCGCATTTATTTAATTTGGAGAACTGCATCTTTAGGTAATATTCTATCAAGCTCTAATCTCTTAATCACTTTTGATTAATGATTATATTACTCGCACTAGTGCTTTAGAAACCAAAGAAACAGGCAAGCAAAAAGAAACTTGCTGATAAATGATCATTAAAATTTTATTTAATACACCTGATGAACTACAACATGGATAAATGCAGGGGCATCTCAATCCGCGCGCATGGCGCCAAATGCGCACACACTCAATTTTGAAAGAAAAAGATTTGTCACGACTTTTGACGTTCATGGTTAAACATCGTGACAAATAGGAGTATATATATAGTTTGGCACGACTAATCATTTTAGCTTACAAAAACTCCAATCGTCACAGTACCGTGACAATGCTCCAAAATTTTCATTTTTTCCGACCGCTTTTTCAGTGACAAATCCTTATTAATTAAGGGGTTGTTTATTTCAACAACTTAAATCTTAAAACTTAAAGTTTTCAGATTTAAGTGGTATAAATATTGTTTAGTTGGCAAAAAAAATAAGTGATTTATCACTTAAATCTGAAAAATTGTATCAAAAATTTTAAGTGATAAAATTACCATTTAAATCTGAAATCTAAAAACATTTCACTGCACAATATTTATTTTATCCTCGTTGACTTTTCTCCTCTTCTCATTCTTCAGCTTCACGCAAGTAAGGTGTTCTCTTTCCTTCTTCCTTTTGAAGGAAAAGCTAATTAATGGTGCCAAAAAGAAGAGGGATTTGTTTTCTTTGCCAAGGGGATGGATTTTACTTTACGTAATCTTCTTCTATCAAAGGAAATTAAGAAGTAAATCGGGTGGGGGTGAGGGAAGCTAATCAACAAAAGAAAGAAAGAAAGAAAGAAAGAAAGAAAGAAAGAGACGTGTGAGGATCATAGGGGGCATCATTTAATACTACTGTGCTTGTCTAGATCTCAATTGATTTGATAAAATTGAGGGCCTTTAACAGGGTGGGATATGACTATGAGTGTCTCCATTTTTCGTCCCTTTGTAATTTATAGGTAGCAAATGAAGAATCTTGTGGTGATTTTGTGATTTATAGGGTAAAATTGTTATATTATTTTTTTTAAAATTTTTAGATGTATTATATTTAAATAAATAACATTTTTTCAGACACAATTTTCAGAAGTAAACAAATAATTTTTTCAGTTTTAGTTTTCAGTTTTTAGGTTTTTTTTTTTTGAAAAATTTTAGTTTTCACTTCAGTTTTCAATTTTTAAATGTTTTATCAAACGCCACCTAAGATTTTAAAACTTATTGTTACATTTGATTGTGACGAGACTTCTTTTTGTTAAAGTTTTTCTAAGCCCTTGAGCTCTTTTTATAGCATCTATTGGATAAAATTTCTAGAAAGACCCTTGATTGAATACATGAAATCATATATATATATATATATATTGATAAAAAAACATAAAATCATATTTTTAATTTGAATTGTAGCATCATAAAAAGTGAGACTATTAATTATACGAGGGATGTTAGAGAAAGAGTAATTTTAAAGACGTGCACCTGGCCTTTTGACTTGGAGAAGTTACCTGGTAATTTAACTATATGACCCAGTTTTCCTTTTTCCCTAAAACAAATAAAAATGAAGAGAGAAGTGACAATATATACCTCGATCAGCTCTATCTAATTTCCATTAAACAAATATTTTCTTTTGCCTTTTTATAAGTTTCTTTTTCTACCTTGATGTACGTCTTAATCCTATCTGTTAATTTTATTAATAATTTCTGAGTATGCATATGAAATGTTGACTTAGACCGTAGGAAGATTAATTATAGTTACTAATTAGTTAATTACATGACGCGGCTTAATTAATTATATATATATGTATGTAGTTCCTTCATTATATATAGTGGTGAAGAAAGAACCCAACACACATGCACTAGCTCGATCTTCACTATAAGATTTGAACAAGAAAGTTAATTTGTTTCTCTTCTTATTCTTAATCATATTTAATAATTATTTTTAATATTAATACTCATATATGGCTTCACTTTATTATTCTTCATCATTATTGGTCTTTTTGTGGTTATTCACCGGAACAGCAACCGCTCAATTGTCCTCTAATTTCTATGGGACATCGTGTCCTAATGCCCTCTCCACCATCAAAACGGCAGTTGATTCTGCCGTTTCAAATGAAGCTCGCATGGGAGCGTCCTTGCTCCGTCTTCATTTCCACGATTGCTTTGTTAATGCAAGTCCTCGCTAACTACTACTTTTCTTCTTCTTCTTCTTCTTCTTCTTCTTCTTCATTATTCATTTTTATTTTTTCCCTATATATTTAGAAAAACTTGCATCTAATCTTTCTTCTCAAACACTTTTTGAATGCAATTCTTTTACTTTTTTCTTCTTCTTCTTCATTATTCATTTTCATTTTTTCCCTATATATTTAGAAAAACTTGCATCTAATCTTTCTTCTCGAACACTTTTTGAATGCAATTCTTTTACTTTTTTCTAAAGCGTCCCTGATTTTTTAAAGAGACGGTCCCTTGAGTTTAAAATATGTGATTTCTTGGTTCACAGATAATATACATGTTACCGAGAAATCCCCGATACTTAAGTACGGTATCTAAATTCTTACCAAAGACAGATATCGTACCTTAGGGATGGTAAACTTTTTAAAAAAGTTAATAGACCGCATCCAAAAAACTTCTTTTGGCATAATATATACGAGTAATGTCATATATGCAATTCAATTTAAATGACCAGTTTTTTAATTATATATTTTGTTATGATTGCAAGTTCCAAGTGTGAGAAAATAGATGATTCGAAAGTGATTTATATATATACATCCATACAAAGTAATTTTTAGGAACAAGTTCTAATTAACTTGGTTCGTGACAATTGAAATGAAGTAAAATATTCTCTAGCTCTTTTTGTCAAGTAAAGAGTTTCACTGTAATTTTATTTCATTTATTTAAGATTGAGGTGTGAGGTGCCAAAATTTAAATTAGTGAAATCCAATTTATTTATTTTACATTGACAATTGATTTTGGTAGAATTGAGAGGGGCATATATATATATAAAGTAAATATAACAATTTCATGGTAAATATAGGAGGCAAAACTGCAAATGCATGTGCTTTTTTAGGCGAATGTGGAATTAATGTAATTACAAGATCGAGTTGCATCGTGATCAGTTTAATTAACATACATGTGAAATCAACAGGGGTGTGATGCATCAGTGCTGTTGGATGACACAGCAAACTTCACCGGAGAGCAAACAGCAGGCCCAAATAACGGTTCATTGAGAGGATTCGAGGTGATTGATACCATTAAATCTCAAGTGGAGAGTTTGTGCCCCGGTGTTGTTTCTTGCGCTGATATCTTGGCTGTAGCTGCCCGTGACTCTGTCGTCGCAGTAAGCATGCCTACAAATCTCACTTTATTTCATAAATCTATCTTTGAAAAATTCAACCTATATATTAAACTTAATTTAATCATCTTTTACCTGCGTTTTCAAAGATTTTTTTTTTTTTTTGCATTAGCGTATTATTAATTTGGTCAAAGAAACGTAGAAAATATTTTGCATTGAGTTCATCTGATACACAGTACAACTAAAAACAAAAGATTGAAACGTACAACTATTCGATTTCTACTTTTAATTATATTAAAAATCGTACTGCTGTCAAAAACTTGTTCAAAAATAATTTATGGGTTTTTTCAGCTTGGCGGGCAGAGTTGGAATGTTCAACTGGGCAGAAGGGACTCAACAACAGCAAGTTTAAGTGCTGCTAACAGCAACATCCCCTCCCCTGCTTTGAATCTTAGTGGCCTTATAACTGCCTTCTCAAACAAAGGCTTCACTACCAATGAAATGGTGGCCCTCTCAGGTTTGATTGTTAATTATAGTTTTTTTTTTTTTTTCTTCCCCTTCTCAAAAGTGTTACCAAACTATGTTTAAAATACCGTGATTCTATTGTCTGAGTAACGTAGAAAAGCATACCGTACAACTTTTCACAACAATACGTACTCCAAAATAATGTTACGAAATTAACATGACTCCTTATATATATATGTAGGGTCTCACACAATAGGGCAAGCTAGGTGCACGTCTTTTCGCACCCGAATCTATAACGAAGCCAACATAAATGCCTCATTTGCTACATCAGTGAGAGCAAACTGTCCTAATAGCGGAGGAGACAATAATCTATCCCCCCTTGACGCCGCTAGTCCTACATCATTCGATAACGCTTACTTCATTAATTTACAAAGCCAGAGCGGACTTCTTCACTCGGACCAACAACTATTCAACGGGGGTTCCACTGATTCCCAAGTTAACACCTACGCTTCCAACTCTGCTACTTTCTTGACGGATTTTGCTAATGCAATGGTGACAATGGGAAGCCTTAGCCCACTCACCGGCACCAGTGGTCAGATAAGGACCAATTGCGGGAGAACAAATTAATATAAAAGCTCTAGGCATGCAGTGAAGAATTTCTTTATGATCCTACATTTTTGTTATTAACTGTATTTCGTTTTGTAGTTAGAAGAATGGATAAAGGGAAATAATTCCAGTTCGTGTTTTTGTGTTGTTTGTTACTTAATTTGTAATGGTCTTTTGTCACTAATGCCTATAATCAGTACTTTTTCCAAATAAATGCGTACAAATTGTAGATTTGATTTAAAAAGAATTAGATACACAAAAGAAAAAAGGAAAAAAATTACAAAAGTGATGTTGGTTAAGTTGGGTCGGTTTAATAACATAATGAGTATTTTTTAAAGAAATTTTTTATTTTAACCCATAAAATAACTAATTAAGTTACTCAACGGAACTTTTAATTATGTTAAATTGACCCATTTCTTATACCTAATATAACCTTCATTAATTTTTTTTTCTTGTAAAATCTTTTCTTTTTGTACTGTAAAAAACTTTTTAAATCGAAAAACATAAACTCATTCAAGTATTCAACTTAAACTCACAAATGTCTGTCTTTCATCTTTGCTATATGCCTATGTCCCTCTCTCGTTTGAAATAATCTGCAGCAGCCATACTCTCTTTCTCTCTCTCTCTCTCATATATGTATGTAATTATGTATTACAATTATCAAATGGCTATTCACATTATCATCAAAACATTTATTTGTTTGCCAAAATATAGTATTAATTTGATAAATTATATTGTATACTTCTAGAATTGTACCCCATCTAATATAATGGCCCTACTAATAAAAAATATAGTTTATAAAAGACTTGTATGCAAACAAAGATAAATATAACTGAGAAGTAAAATATAATTTGAAAATAAGTAGATGAACTTAGTTATTGTGTGGCTTAAAATAATTTTTTTAAAAAAAAAAATGGAAAGAAAGATTTGTTTCCAAACAAGGATAAGCGTAACTAAGAAGTA
Organism: Lonicera japonica; assembly: GCA_021464415.1. NCBI lineage: Eukaryota > Viridiplantae > Streptophyta > Magnoliopsida > Dipsacales > Caprifoliaceae > Lonicera > Lonicera japonica. The sequence continues at coordinate 5,915,715 of CM038464.1, read as the reverse complement.
AATAAAAAAAAAAAATTGAAAACTGAACAAGCCCAAGGTTAAGAGGTCCAACCCAATCGTAAAATAATCAAGCCCAGTGGAGGTGATCCTGCAGCCTAAATACAAATCTATTATAATCCATATGGACCATATGCATAAATAATTTAGGCTAGTACGGCTTCATTTAATAATGACGTAAAAAGTATACAAAAAAATATTATTTTAGTGAGTAGTTGAAAAGTAATTTTTTTTTCCCAAATGAAAAGTAAGTTTATGTCCGTAATGAGATATTATCCCTTATATATTTATTTTTATGAATAGATATTATTTATCATTTTTTATCTTTTGTACAAAAAAAGTTCTTCATCACCATGCAATGAAAAAATTTCAGTGGAAAAATTCAAAATGTAAGGCTCCGTTTGATTGCAATGTGAAAAGGAAAAATAAATTAAGTTAGTTTTGATGAAAAGATGAAAAATAAGTTGAGTGATAGATGTGATATCTTCTTGATTTTTAAGTTTTTCTATGAAAAAATTTTCTTTACTTGGTGGTGGGTAAAAATTTTCCACCAAAAATATTGAAGGATGGGAGATATATACTCATAAAATGAATAACATCTCTCACCTTATTTTCTATCTTTTCACACAAACTAACTAAATTTATTTTCATTTTCCATCTTTGCAATCAAACGCAGCCTAAGAGAACATCTCACATCTCGCAATTATTTTCCAACTCCGCATACAAATCAAATGTTTTTCCTATCATTTTACATTTTTTTATCAAACGAAACATGTAAGAGTAAATAGCGAAAACAAATATACGTCAAGGCATATATCTTCATTTCTATGTAATATTCCAGCATAAAAATAAAAGTTCACTATTGTCTTTGAATATATGTCTTATATTGAAAATTCAATTTGATTTTTAAAATATAATTTTTTTTGGACTTTTAAAACATAATCAATGTACTGAATTTTACGATATCAAAATGTTATGTTCAAAACTTTTGAATAGTTTGAACTTAATTAGTACATTTCATAATAGAAAAATAAAAAAATCAAGGCGGAATCTTAATTTTGAACTGAAGGAATAACTAATTAGTGGTGTATAATAGCCGATTTCTCTACCACTTTGATTTTCAAAACTGAGCTAGCTACTCGTAGATTGAATAAAGGAAAGCAAGGATGGAAAGGAAAGAGAAAGAATAAATTTATGGAAAAAATTGAATAAAAAAAATGAGTTTTTTACTAACTTTACGGGTATGTAACTCTTTCATATAATGTCCAAATGAATCAATGTTTGAACTATTACTTATAACACGTATTCCTACACAACTTTTATGTTTTGGCCGAATTTAGAATACCACTTTGATTTTCAAAACCAAGCTAGCTACTCATAAATTGAATTAAGGAATGGAAAGGATGGGAAGGAAAGAATGAAAAAAAAAATGAGTTTCTTATCAACTTTACGGGTACGCAACTCTCTCATAAAATGTGTTAGTGAATCAATATTTGAACCATTACTTATAACACATATCCCTCTACAATTTTTATATTTTGGCCGAATTCTAAATCGAGCATGCATCTCAAGGGTCTAATCAGCCATTAAAATTGGGTATCTGCATATGCTAGTGTCATTGTTTTAATCCACGCAAACCCCATCTTAGATGCTAATTAGCCCTTAAGATGCGTGATTTGAAATTCAGCCTAACATGAAGGTTGTAGAGTGATATACTTTTTAATTAGCGGTTCTAACAATGAGTCATTTGGATATCGCATTAGAAAGTTTCGAGGCTATAAAGTTGGTTAATAAAAAAGGAGAGACATAAAAGTTGGGTGGAAAGTATGTCATTTTGAGACCTTTCAGTTAGTTTTGTTGACGGAATGTGAGAGACATGTAAAATTGACACAAACTAATAGTTTAAGATTAATTTGTGTCAATTTACCAAGTAAAATAATTTAAGTGCTATATTGAAAATTATAAATAGTTAAAAGTATAAAATTTGATAAATACAATATATATGTATTCAGTGTCTTACACAATAAAGCAAGCTAAGCGCTCATCCTTCCGCAACCGAATCTACAATGAAGCCAACGTAAATGCTTCATTAACGATGTCAGTGAGAGCAAATTGTCCTAGTTGTGGAGGAGACAATAATATATATATATATATATATATATATATGTCCCCTTGATACCGCGAGTCCAACATCATTCGATAACACTTGCTTCGATAATTTACTAAGCCAAAAGGGTCTTCTCCACTCACACAGACCAAAAAGCTTTTTAGCAGGAGTTCCACCGATTCTCAAGTTAACACCTACGCTTCGAACACTGCTACTTTCTTGACGGATTGTGCCAATGTAATGGTAACAATGGCAAACCTTCCTTGATTTTAACAAATACAAACAAAAATAAAAATTGAGTCTTGTGTTTCAAAGTTGCATTTCCAAATCCAATCCGTGATTTGCACTTCTCTGCAGGTGCAAGAGAGCGCCTTGGTTTTCTTTAAAGCTTACCAAGCTCATAAGGAGTGATCCCTTATAAACCATCAATTTTTTTCCAAAGTTCTTACGTGGAACTTAACATTTTAGTTTTTACATTCTATTTTCTATCTAAAATAACTCACTTTAAGTGACAATTTTTATTCACCTCATATCCATTTTGAGTAAACAAATATACGAGTTCGATAAACTCACATAAAATAAGACGAATCTATAATTACCTTTTACAATCGAGTGTAAACTCCCGTTTAAAATTATCCTCAAAACGGCTCAAAAACTGGCTTCTATACCCATTTTTTCTAACAATAAGGACCAATTGTAGGAAACCAATTAATATAAAATTTTGGTTTGCGCAAGCAGCGGAGAATCTCTTTGTGATACTTCAATTTTGTCGATAATTTTATTTATTCTTCTAGCTACAAGAATAAAGGGAAATCATGCATCTTTGTGTTGTTATTTACTAAATTTGAAATAAATGTACGGAAATTGTAGAGTTGGTTTGAAAAGAATTTGGTACACAAACATTTTTTTATTTTTTTAACAAATATGGGGTTTGATTAAGTTGTATTGGTTTTATTAACATTACAGATATTTTTTAAAAGATTTGGATCCAAAGGGGCACACATATAATTGCGAAGTAATATAAGAAAATATGAGAACTGAGCAAGCCCAAGGTTAAGAGGTCCAACCCAATGGGAAAGTTCACTGAATCAGTTACAACAATAATGAACTTAAAACTTTAGAGCATCTCTAACAATTTTTTATATTTTTATTTTGTGTAAATATAATTTGTAATTTTTTTTTCAGTAGTTTTTTAAAATATAAATTTGTGTAAAAACGTTGTGTAAACTCACATTTTACAATGCCACGTCATTTTTTTCTTTGTTTGTTTTTTAAATAAAATTTAAAAATACAATAACTTCAAATGTAAAATATGGATCTTAATAAAAACTATTTATTTGAAATATACTCATCAATACTACAAATTAAGATCCACTGTGACTATAAAATTATTTATAAAAATATAATAATAAATTGTTTAAATTGATAGTCAACAAGTGTTGAAATATTATTGGTTATTTTAAAATTTACACAAAATTTTACAAAAAGTACCATTAAAGCATACTTTTTTTAGTATTCAAGTTTTTTATAAATGTGGGTTGACACATGATTTACAAGTCAATTTTTACACTAATATTGCAAATGCTCTTATATTGTAAGAACGCTAGTTATAGAAGACAAAGAGAGATGGAAGTGGTGTTAAGCCAGGTTAGAAGAAGGATATGTTCGTCTTTGTGTTGATCTCATTAACACCATAACGTCTTGTTTCGGATCTTATAGAGGAACAAGGTTTAGCGTCAATTTTTTTTTCATTTAGGGGGTAAAATACTAAAATGCAATAGAGTGTTTAGTTAATGGGAATTTACTACAATTTACTCGCTTTTTTTAATTAAAGTTCAGCCATCTAGTTATGAAAATTGACACAAAAATCCCTAAATATTATATATACTATGAAAATTTTGAAAACTCGAAGGGCGGCGTCTGCACCCTCTCGCTCTATGGTGTGTACGTCCCTATATATCGTAAGTAATTCTTTCCTACCATGACAGTGTAGTTGTGATTCGATATGAACATGGTTCCAATCAGGGGCGGAGGCAGTAAGGGTCCAGGTGGGGCCATGGCCCTACCTGGACTTTTGGGAAAAAAATTGAGAGTATGGGGGGTTATGTGTGGGAAGAAAAAGATGAGGGGCCAATGTGGAATTATAGGGGAGGGTGGTTTGTGAGATTAAGCTTATAAGATGAAGGGGCGGCTTTGTAATAAGATGTGAGAGTGTAAAGCGGGGCAGGGTTTTTTTTTTGTTAAGTTGGAAAGTTACGTGTGGGGGGTATGTGCAACAAAGGGTATAAGTTGAAGGTTTTAGTTCGTAATATGTATTAGGTTAGGTTTTAACCTTTTAAACAATCAGGCAGCAGCATTAGTAGCAGACCAATGCAGCCGTTTCTTCTTCTCCCTTTTCTCTCTTTTTCCATTCAATCTCTCTGTGAACTTCTTAGTTCTTTCGTTCAGTTTTTTTTTTTTCAAGTGGCCAAGCAGTACTTCAAAGCTCTTCTCTCCGTCTTCATTCTTTATTTATTCCGGTATTTTAGGTTAAATTTCTTTTTTATAATCTTATATATATTGTTTTAAAATTTTGAATATTAAGAATTTGTTTATTGATGTTGATTATTCCGGTATATATTTAATTATCGATGTTAAAATTTTGAATATTATTGTATATGCAAAAAAAAAAATCTTGTTGTGTTGTATTTTGGCCCCACCTGAACCAGAATCCTGGCTCCGCCACTGGTTCCAATCTCAATTGAACCTACCCAATTTGTTGTACCACTTGCATAAGAGAAAACTAACACAAATTGTACAACCGCATACTTTATCCTTCGATTTTGTGTATTTGTCGTTGTTATTCGAGCTTTGGTACTCTAGTTTATTCTTGGCCATTACTGTATACGATGTACACGATAGCATAAAACCCCTAAACCTTGGCTTGCCTTATTCAAGACAGTTTTAACGAAAAGATCAAGGACATCAAGTCTCAATTTTCATAATTGTCTTGTGGTTGAAATCAAACAATATCAATAACGCGACACGAAATCCACACGAATTTACTGGATTTTTGTGAACTTTTAACGGGAGCCGGTCATAATCAGGTTGACCCGTCACGAGTCGATTTCGTGTAAATTCAGAAGACTCGAATAAAACTCGTTTAACCCGGTAAGAATACGAGTCAATTTTAGATCGTGTAAATCCGTTAGTAACTCGTGTAACTCATATATGATAAACAAATATTTATTTAAGGCTTTTAAAAAAAATTTAAATTTTGTATTGAATCTTTTGCCTTCAATCATGACATTTCCTTTTCTCCACACTAATTTCATGCCCCCCAAATTTCCCACTTTCTAAATTCTCAAATTCCAACACAATTAAAATATACAATAGTTTTTATTTATTATTATTGCATATATATAAATTATTGAATATATATATTTTAGTGGTTAATTACTTAATTGAATTACTAACGGGTTACTACATGTTATTCATATACGACCCGAATCGAACCGCTTATCTTAAATAGGTTAAACAAATTGGGTCGTGTCATTCGTTAATTAAACAGGTTTTGTATGAGTGAAGGCACTTTTCACCCAACACAGTAATAACCCGACACGAAACTGATCCATACAAGATCCATTGCCAATCCTAGTTTAGTGTGTAGCTCTGTTACGTGCCTATTATTGCTACAAAAACAATATTAATGCACAAAAGTTTATTTCCTTGTCAAACTATCCTAATCTAATGACGACTATATCGACAACGGTAATATTAATTTCCTCGCAAGCTGGTACGTCCCGTAGCATTTGAGAATATTATTTTTTTGATACAATTTGTCTCAAAAAAAGTATTTATTGTATTTACAAAAGGGTTGATAAGAAGGCAAAAATTACTAGCTCTACGAAAAATTTGGATTGAATTTAAATTCTTGAGATAATAATAATTACATTACACATCAACAACTTTTTCACCAGTGATTAACTTCTGTTAATTTTGAAGTATATCTGTTAAGATTTATGAAACACATATATGTTGGATTAATTTTATATTAATACAATTAGGAACCACACATGTATATTATTAATGTGTGTTATCATGTTATCAGCCTAAATTTAAGTGATCTAATTAAGTTTTTTTTTAAGTAGGCTTAAGGGTATGTTTTGTCGTGGAATAAAAAGTGTAGACACCAAAATGTAAATTCTATTTCTATGAGGGGCAGAAGTAAAATTTATGTAAGTTTCCAACCACCATTTTGGTGACTTATATATTTGGGGTGATGGTCCTCAACCCATTTCTCTAACAAATTTTTTTATAGAAAACTCTCTAGATCATCTCTCAAGAGAATATTAAAAACTTAAGGAGAAAAAGGGTTGGAAGACTATCATCATTGTTTAATTCTTATTCCGCTCATTCACTGTATTCACCAATTGATTCCGGTACGCTTCCGTTACATTATTTCTTCTTCTCTTTATTTCAACATGGGATTTTAGAATATATGCTTTAAGGTTTGGTAATTAGATTACAATATATATGTGTCACATCGGTTTATCTCTTTTAAACAATGTGGATGGACATTTGTGGTGTATTCGGCCGGTCCGTCCCTCCTCTGATTGTTTGGATGATCATTTCCGGTCGGCTTTTGATTGACTAGGATCGAAACTAAATAATAGCCACTAGCATCTATTATTGTAAAACCGGAGCACATAATACACACTGTTCACAACCGTTACATGTTCCCATTATAAATTGCCTTCCTCTTGAAATCAGAAAGCATAGTCCAGTTGGCCAAGTCTAAGGGGTTAAATTGGGAAATTGTAGAATCGGCAAATGGAAACCTAGACTTGTTCTGCTTTTAATTGGGAAATTGTAGGTAGTATTTTTTTTTTTTGAGTTATATATATATGTCCAATGAGAAAAGAAAGCTTCATATCTAATACTCATTGATGAGAGAAAGTTCAAACTCATAGAATGAGCCCTGCAGCTTGGCCAAGTCGAAGAGGTAAAAAAAAATTCAATAGACTCTTCTCATGTTGCCAAAGTCTTACACTTAATTTAATTTAACCAACTATATATATATCTGTGTGTGTGTAATTGAGAATAGTAAAACCTTCATATATGGAACTTAGAAATAGTCCGAAATTATATTTAAAAACTAGATGACTTGTGGTGGTCTTAATTTTCCAAAGTTTAACATTTCTTTTCACCTACAAATTCAGCTATATATACCAACTTATTATTCAATCAATACAGACATCAAGAAAACAGATACCAAATCAAGATCTCAATTAAGTTGCAAATTAAACCCATTAATATTAGAGTCCTCAAGAAATGGCTTCACATAGGTTCTTCTTTTTCTATTTCCTTGCCTTCGTTGTGTTTTCTCTAGCAAATACAGCTTTATCTGCATCTCTTTCTCCTAATTACTACCACTCAGTGTGTCCCCAAGCTTTGTCAACCATCAAACGTGTTGTCGAGGACACAGTCAAGCAAGAGCCACGCATGGGCGCTTCTTTACTGCGTCTACACTTCCACGATTGTTTTGTCAATGTAAAATCAATTAACCTATATGCGCCCGTGTTTATTTCTAGTTCATTTCTTCTTCTAATAATTTGGTTTAATTACTTTTGATGGCGCTCATAATATTGATATACGGGTTTTCTATCATCCTAATGCAGGGATGTGATGCTTCGGTTCTTTTAGACCAAACATCAAAAATTGACAGTGAAAAAAATGCGCTTGCAAATTTGAATTCGACAAGAGGATTTGGAGTGATTGATAAGATCAAAAGGGAGGTCGACAAGGCCTGTGGACGTCCAGTCGTGTCTTGTGCTGATATTTTAACCGTTGCTGCTCGTGACTCTGTTGTTGCGGTACTTAAACTCGCCATATAAAAATTGAAAATTATTCTCCTCCTTTGTAATATTTTATTAGAACCCATTACCAAGACATTTCTATTTATTAAAATTTGTTACACGGATGTCAAAAAAATAAACAGCTAGGTGGACCAACATGGAAAGTACCACTAGGCAGGAGGGACTCTACAACTGCAAGCAGGGCAAGAGCAGATGCTGACATTCCATCACCAGTCATGGACCTCCCTCAACTCCTCCAATCCTTTGAAAACCAAGGGCTCAATGCTAAAGACCTAGTGGCTTTATCAGGGGGACACTCCATAGGATTCGCCCAGTGTGGTCTCTTTAGGAATCGCATTTACGGAGACGATAATATCAACCCTAAATTTGCAAGCCAACGTCAAAAGACTTGTCCGCGTGAGGGAGGTGACTCGAACCTAGCCCCTCTCGATCAAACCGCGAGGCAGTTCGACAACAAATACTTCAGCAATTTGGTGGACAAAAAGGGACTTTTATTATCTGATCAGGCACTGTTTAGCGGTGGCGAGACAGATGAGTTTGTTAAGAGTTATAGCAAAAATACGGGGGATTTTTCAAAAGATTTTGCTAATTCTATGGTTAAGATGGGTAATATTAAGCCTTTGACTGGGTGGAATGGTCAAATTCGTGTGAATTGCAGGAGGGTGAATTAATTTTTTTCCAAAGTGTTCGGATTCTTTGTTAGTTGTGATTCATTTTTATTTTTTTTTGGTTTTGGGTTTTAATAGAAGGGATGCAATATCTGTGAAATAAAAAGTATTCATTTTCCTTTCTCCACTGTACGAGGAAGTATAAAGTGTACCTTTAATTGTTGTCTATTAGTTTATGGCGATTTGTTCGAGTGAATGTAATTAGATACGAAAATTCTATGCTTACAATAAGTTGTACCCCAAATATGCTACCGGAGCTTACATGGAGAGGCTGACTAGACTTCTCTCTTAGTGTCTTTTTTTTTTTTTTTTAAATTGTTTTTTGCATAACAAAAACCTCTTTAAAACCCTAAACTTCGACAGACCACATATTTGTTTTTGGTCTATGGGTAGTTGCCGCTGGAGTTGAAATTACAACGGAGAGAATAAAATGCCTGTATGTATAAACCCTCCTTTTCTTCAACCAATGTATAGTGGTTTTGGTGCGAATTAGCTAGGCTCTGGTTGTAATTTTGATGGGGAAGGGAGACGGTAGCCGTTGTGTTTTCCATTAACAATCTTCAAATCTGGTAAGCATATGTAATATTGTAATTGATTTTCGCTCATAAACAAATTGCGGTCGATTATATGCCTAATTTAGTTAGGTTAATTTTAGGGGTTATTTGTTTTGGCCACTTAAATATGAAAACTTGGTTTCAAAGCTGTTTGTTTGCCAAAAAAATTAAAAGGTTTGCCACGTAAATTTGAAAACTTAAAACACTCTATTGTAAAATACCTATTTTACCCTCTTTGTTTCTCATTTTATATGTGATCTAAATAAACTAATAAGGACAAAATTGTCATATTAAAAAATATCAGTTTTCAAATGTATTATGTTCAAACAAACAACATTTTTTCAGATACAATTTTCCGAAGTAAACAAACAGTTTTTTTAGTTTTAGTTTTTAAATTTCAGTTGTTTTATCAAACGCCACCTTAGTTGATATTTTTTTCCCATTTCCAGTCTTATCGTACAACAAGTTGTACCCCAACATGCTCCGAAGCTTACGTGGAGAGGCTGACTTTTCTCTCTTTTGGTTTTTTTTCTTTTTATTTGTTTAATTTATCCACATAAAGAAAAATAACCCCTTTAAAACCTCTTTTGGTTTTTTTTCTTTTTATTTGTTTAATTTATCCACATAAAGAAAAATAACCCCTTTAAAACCCTAAACTTCAAGATACCACATATTTGTTTTTGGCCATATAGGTAGTTGACGGAGAGAATAAAATGCCTACATGTACAAACCTTCATTTTTCACAATTTTGAATTTTAGGAATGAAAAGAACTCGAACTAAACAAGCACTTTATGTTTATTTTGATGCTCAATCATTATATGGACATCTCTTTCCCCGTTTGTCTACTTATACTATTTACTATACACAAATTAGACTGTCGTATATTCTTTAACAATGTCATGATACACAAATTAAAATATTGTCTCACGCATAATTTTGGTATATATATATATATATATATATATATATATACATTTAATTTTTATGTTTTTTGCAATCTAGGTTGTCCCTCCTTGCAAACACTAGAGGGAAAAAGCAAAAGAATGAAACTGAAGTGTCGGTTGATTTTATAGCGGTTTAAGTCAAATTAAAGTAAATCACAGAACTTAAAAGTACATTAGTGAAGTTAAAAGTAAATAAATTCAATGTGTCTAAGCTATTTAGGTAATCTAGTTTTAGCAATTTATGTGTAGTGGATCAATATCAATGTAATTGCAACTTTTTCAATTTGATCAATTCAAATGTAATTGTAACTCTGTTTTTTCATATCAATGAAAATGTAAATTTAGGTATTTTACAATTGATGATGCAAGTTATTCTTTATTTTCTTGGTGGTGATTTAACACTTGGTTGATGCACTTGTTGCTAGTTTTGGCCTTTATTATTGACAAACATTTTGGGGATTTTATATTTGCTGCAAGGCCATCTGATAAATATACGAGAGAAGAATAATCTTTGTTCATTGATCTTAACTTATATACTTAATTTTAACTTATATAAATATCAAAGTTATATATATATGTATATGTATACAAAGTTTCATGGCAAAAATAATCAAAAATCTACAAAGGTGTAAGCATACTTTATACATGTATATTACATGAACACAAAAGGAAGAAGAGTAGTATTTGATAAGAACTCACAGCTTTCTAAACCCTACTTTAGAGCATGTAAGTGTCGTTCGCCTTTGGTGTTGTGCGTGTAATTTGATTTAGGGTTTGCAAAGGTCTCTGGATAAAATACGCAGATTTAACATACGTGAATAATTGAATTTGCTTGAGCGCGTAAATTGTTAATAAAAAATATAAAAAGAAGACAGAGAAAATAAGTTGGATGTCTAGTCAACATCCACATAGATTTCGGAATGGGTGATGTCATATACACCATAATTTGTAACCAAGACATTACAAAATTATTTGGTATTGCGACTACAAAATTAGGGGTTGGTTGCCCAATTATATAAAATACAAGTCGGTGGCAAGTTGTCGATTTAAAGATTCACATTCGATGACAGTTTAACAAGTTGGAAATAAAAATTCGGCCAAATGTCGCTGTTTAGGTCAAGTTGGTAAAACATTATTGAATCAAATGTCCAAGTTCAGCAAAGTGCCACCGACTCGATGTTTAAATTTTGAGTGTTCATTGTAGTGGTCCTAATCATTAATAATATAAAATGTGGTGTTAAGAATACAATAACGTCCCAGCTACAAATTAGAGCATCTCCAATGTAATCATGAATTTGGTAAAAATGAAATACAACATAAGGTTGATGGACAATGAGTTAAAAAATGCACTCCAATGCAACTATCTATAATGGCCATGAAGATGTTATGACAAAAATAAAAATAGACATTATGACGATGACCCTCTACTTTTAAGGGTTCTCTTACACAATGTGTTAATGCCACATCTTCATTTTTTTCTACATATTTTTCCTTTTTAAGCTTTCAAATATTTTAATTATAATTTTATAATTTACTTATTACATATTAAAAAAATATGAATCAAGACCTATCAAACAAGACCCATTTTACATATAAAATTATTAATTTATTTTTATGAATTTATTAATAGACATTCTCTTGAGCAATTCCATTGAAGATAGTTTTTGTAAGACTTGCTCATAAAGAAACTTTTTTATGCCACATAAAAAAAAATATGCTCACATGTGCGTAGTTAAAAAGTATCCAATTTATTTTTACATTAAAGATATTCTTAGACCATCTCCAGTGGGTAGTGGAATAAGGTAGTGCTAAAACGCATTTTTTGCCTATGAATGAAGGAGGTGCCACAGTGGGAGAAAGGCAAATATAGCTTGCAAGACACATCATGTGTCGTGCCATGCAATTATTTTTTTTTCCCTTCTTCCACCCATGAGCATGCAAAGGTCACAAAAATAAGGAAGGAGCATCACACGACACACAGTGGTGGATGCATGGGTTCATTGAAGGGGGCCATGCCCCCCCCCCCCCCCCCCACACCATTTTTTTTAATATATATATATATATAAAGCAATTAAGTTTATCAATGGTCGGGGCAATTGAAAAAAACTAGTAGAGCCGTGTAGAGAGAGAGGGGGGGCAGAGTTGCAGAGCGGCAGAGAGTTTGAGAGAAGAAAGCAACAAAACAAATCAAACACCGCTGGCAAAGTTGCAGAGCAACAGAGAGTTTTAAATAAATTTTTTTATAAGATAATTAATATACTAAAATTTGACGGATTCCGTGACTTAAAAGAATGTCAAGCATAATTCTAGCAATATTGAATTTTGAAAGGTATGTATTTTGTAATGCAACTTTATATTTTTTCTATTTTGTAATATATCTTTATATCTTTTATATTAAGTATGTTACGTTGTTGAAAATTTATGGCTCCCCGCAATAAACTTTCTTGGATCCGCCTCTGACGACACATGATGTGTCTTGGCAGCCATGTTATATGTCGTGCCACCCATAATTTTAGTTTCCACGACACATCATGTGTCGTGGAAGCTACCATACTCTGCCCCGGTCTTTCCTCTGTCGTGCTGTATAAATAATTGTCGGCCTCTATTTATACTTTTACTTTAGCTTATTTGCAAAAAATATGGCTTATTACCTATTGCAGTGGGACAGCACACCAGCTAAATTTATATTTTTCTACTATCCACTGCAGATGGTCTTGAGTGTAAAAATAATGGCCCCTTCAAGGCAGGGCTCCATATATCAAGTAATGAAAGGCCCAGTGGATGTGGTGCGTTGGTCCCCTACTGCCAAAATTAAACTGCCGACAAGATAGATTAAAAGGAGATACTATTAGCTAGCTCCTGTGAATGTTGTATATACCTCTTATTCTTTATTTTCTATTTGATTTGATAATCAACGTTTCTATATGTCTTCATCCACACAATTGATTGGATCCATCGTATAGAAGTGTCAATGCATCGGTTGGAATCATATTCGTGTCAATTTTTATCGCATTTCGAATATTATCGTTTTGGATTTAAACGGGTGATTTTTTATCGGATGTTATCGTATTTTGATGTTATTGTTTCGGGTTTTAATTAATTACCCGATATGACCCGTTAATACCCATTAAATATATATATAATAAAAAAAATGTTTATATATAATATTATATGTATATATTATAAGCTTGTTGAACAATCAAATATATGTGTAATACTTATACAAATTATATATATTTATATTAAAAATATACATATATACATGTACGTATATATTATACAGCTATGTATATTATTAACAGCAGTGGTGGAGCCAGAACTCAATACTAGGCCGGGCTAAATTTTGAATTGAAATATTTTTTTACAAACAAGATTACTTAATATAATAATACTATTGTTTTTTTAATACAACATGCACAATCTCGAATAACTTACTAAAATTGAACTTCAGAAAGAGCAAAGGATTGGGGGAGGGGAGGCAAAATTTGAAGCATGCCATAAAACTTGTTAAACTTCACAAAGCTCTAATCCCACTTGTGAATTTTAAAAATCATGCATGTACTTTAAATATTATACTCTAATATATTTGAATAATTATAAATATATTTACTATTTATAAGAAATCTTATTTTTCTATTAGAAGGAAAAAAGAATAAAAAACAAAGATATATAAATACAAATATTGCAAGGTCCAGTAGAGAAATGTGGTAAATATAAACTATTTTGTGCACTCTCTTTAATGAAGAAAGAATTTTATTGTTAGGCTGGGCTAAAGAATATAGATTTATAAAATTAGGAAGGCTTGCATATATAATTATTAGTGCTATTGGGGCATTCTTGATTTGGGCCCGGGCTTAAGCCTGGTTAAGCCCTCTCATAGTTCCGCCGTTGATTAACAGGTTCAAACGAATTATTATCGTGTTAACAAATATCAACTAACTTGACCTGTTAACTTATCGTATTTTATCGAATCAACACTAATACGACTTGAAATTATTTAAACTTTACCCATTAACTTATAACTTAGCGTCAATTCATGTCATGTTATTGTGTTGCATAATATTTTACTAGATCTACCATTGTACATTTGTACAACTTTGGGAAATCTTTTAGCGCTATTCTCTATATAATAAAATATAAATTATGACTATATATTTAACTAGCACCGAAAACGAATACTCTGATAATTCAAAAGTATCCCCAATGCATTGATAAGTAGTGTACGAAATATAATAGTAATCTGATAGTATTTTCTGATCAATGAGTAGTGTTAATTTCGTAATAATTTTTTTGAAATGGGATATCGAATTAACAGTGAGAGCCTACACGCATTAAACAAACAAGAATTAGTAATAAATATAAAGCTGCATGTTGGCTGTCAATTGAAGGGGATTGATTAGTTACCACATTTATATTATGTTTACGGTCCGTTTGGATTGAAGGGAGAGATAGAAAAGATATTGTTAATTAAAAGGGGAATGAGTGAAATAGAATGAAAATAAATTAATTTTATTTTATTGTTATTTGGATAACTAAGAATAAAAAAGAATGGAATGAAAATAAATCTTGAATTGTTTGGATAAGAAGAAGAAAAGAAGGAAACGAAAAGAAATGTAATTTAATATATTATTAACAAATTATAGTTAAATTTACAATAGCGTGAATAATTCATTAAAAAAAATTCTTTTTTTATCAATCCTCCCAATATTGGAAGGAAACAAAATAAAAGAATAGAGAGAATTAACATTCCCTCCCATTCCCCCCCCCCCCCCCCCCCCCCCTTTTCCTCTTCATTCCCTCTCATAAATCTATCTAAATTAGTGAAATACAATCATTCCTCCTCTTTTCCTTTCCATTCCTTCTCATTCCCTCAATTCAAATGGATTGTTAATTAATGAGGTTTCCTTAAGGATTCTTAGGGCTCATTTGGTTTGCGAATTTGAAAACTTAGAAAAAAAAATAATTATTTTCCTTTATTTAGTAAGTACAAATTCCGAAAATATTTTCCTAACAAAAGGAAAAGTATAGGGGAAATTATTCCACTCAAATTTTATGGGATTGATTTTTCAGCATTTATTACAAAAGTTTGGGCAACAATACATCTACCTAAATATGATATTGTCAAATTTTTTTGATATTTTTATTTTAAAATACAGTGGTTTATTAAAATATTGATATATTTTTACTTTATTTTCTTGTACCAACCAAATACCGGAAGAAAAATTAAATGGTATTTTCTGAATACTTTCCATACTTTACAAAATACATGAATAAAAATCTAACAAAAATTTTAGTGTCTTACTCGCATAAGAAAGATAATAAAATTAATTTTTCTTCCGTAAATCAAACGAAACCTTAATTTATTCTCTTTTCTTGTGTACCAAAAAAAAAATTATTTAATTAATGAGCGAAATACAGAGCGAAGCTTCCCTGTACCTCCTATCCTCTAGCTACTTCTCAATTCAATTATGAATGAGTACGCGCATGGGGCCGCTTTTTATATATATATATATATATATATATATATTTATATAGCATAAACAGACAAAAGATTCCAGATCAAGATCCCATTAATTCTAAAATATAGATACTAACCGGAAACGGACCTTTAACAGTTTTTCCTTAATTTATGCATTAAATATTCAGTACAAAAAAAACAAGAGTGCAAGTGATAATTCAGAATTTATTGAGTATGTAAAAATTTGAATCATTTGTTTGCAAGGTTTAAATTTGAACCCACTATTAATAATTTCTCTTAAACGGGCCTTACTCTGAAATAATTTCACCTTATCTAAATTTTTTTTGTACAGAGAAAAATAATAATCCATCCAGTGCAACACCAAAATCGTATTTTCCACCACCACCAAAAATCCTAAACTGCTTGGGAAAAATCTAGTAGTATATATATAATATATGTGTTGGTCAAGCTTGAGATCTATATAGGCTGGGTTCGTTTGATAACAATATGAAAAATAAAAATAAAAACAGTTGATTTTTATGAGAAATTGAAAAATAAGTTTAGACATGTAGTAAAATATATTCTTATTTCGTGGCTTTTTCCATGAATAAATTGTTTTTGATGATTGAAGAAGAAAAAAAATCACAAAAATTTATAAAGGATGTAAGACATCTACTCATAAAATGAAATGCATCTTATCACATATTTCAACTTAATTTTCAACTTCTCACTAATTTAAGTATTTTTATTTTCTTTTTCTATGTTGTCAAAAGGAGCCATAAAAAAGATATTGAAAGATTACAATATTGTGAAATGGGTCTCCTTTGCTTGGGGTTAAAGTACAACCCCACGAGAGGTACCCCCAACCCTTCAACTAAATATACCTTTATCATACTATCATCAGCAACTTTGGACGCGAAAATATTACATAATCAACATTTAATTAGTTAAAAAAATGTGGCTTAAATACTACGTCCCTGTTTGGTTGAGCATTTAAAAACTCTTTTTAATTTATTTTTTTTAAAAAAAACTTACTTGGTATCTGTTTTAAAAACCAAATTTAAAATTTCATTTCACACTTTTCAAAACTAAATTCACTTTACTTTTAATCTCATAAAACTTTTAAAAAATTTTAAACACCGTAATTTTAAATCCAAAAATCATAATTAGATAAAATATATATATTTAAAACATACTTATCGAAATCTATAAAATAAGATTAATTATGACTATTTTATGTGTTTTTTTTCATGGGTTTTACTTTCTTTCATGAGTTTTAGTTTTTTGTAGGAAACGTAAATCAAATTTAAAAGTCTTTTTTTAAAAACTCAACTTCAACATAAATTTTAAATTTTAACTCAAAAACTCGAGCCAAATGAGTCATAATTAATTTGATCAACCTCCGAACTTACACATAATTTTGTGTATAAGTTTTTAGTGTGTTATTATTATTAATAAAGTTATAATCTTTCCTCTAAACCAAAAAAGAGTCGATAAACTCAACTGTGAGGATATATATATATATATATATATATTGAATCAATAATATTCTCATTTTCAATTATGCTTCGTTAATTTTAAAATTCACAAACATTTCAATTACGAGAATGGTGCTCTTACAAGCTCATATAAAAAACAAATAATACCAATGAAAGACAAACAGAGCAGGGATATTTTGTGCACATTAACTATAGAAAAATACTATGCTCAAACATTTTTCGTCTAAAGTTTGTAACAAACTTATGTGGCAACTTTTTAGATAGAGCAGATCTATGTTGCTTTGTCAAATGTCAATAAATATTATTAGTTTGGAAAGTTCTTTTACTTTAATGAATTTTTTGCAGTGCTTGTAATTAACTTAAAGCTAGCGTCTTGGGCTTAGTGATAACTTAGAGATCGATGCTCAGTGGCGTATGTCGGCGGGATTCAAAATCGTACTTTTTATATTATATAAACACTTTAGTTAATTAATGTAGTAAAATTTATTTGCACAATTAAGTTAACCCTCTCCTTGTTTTCAGAGTAGTTGTTGGACATCAATGTCATAGAAACTTAAGTGATTTTAAAAAAATAATAATAATATTTTCAAAATATATATATATATATATAATAATGACTGAAACTGATTTGGAAAAAGAAAATGAAAAATAAGGGATCAAAGATGATGAGCACTGAAAAATATGAAATTCGATAATTAAACTTGCCTACCTTTCTTTCTTCTTTTTTTCATGGAACAAATTGACAATAGCTGACACATACCATACATATTTGAGTTGCCAATTTCGGTAGTTGAAGCGACTACCACCACGCCATAGAAACTTAACTAGAAAAACGACACACACAAAACCAAACCAAACACCCCACACCCCAGCCAAAAAAAAAGGATCAATCTCCATCATAAAAGAAAACAAAAGATAATGACACAGATC
Organism: Lonicera japonica; assembly: GCA_021464415.1. Taxonomy (NCBI): domain Eukaryota; kingdom Viridiplantae; phylum Streptophyta; class Magnoliopsida; order Dipsacales; family Caprifoliaceae; genus Lonicera; species Lonicera japonica. The sequence continues at coordinate 5,897,699 of CM038464.1, read as the reverse complement.
AATCATGAGGAGATCAACAAGTCTCTAAGCATTGCATTTGACTTTATAGCTTAGCCAGATCCACGCCCAACAATTGACAACAAAGCCTTCTTCATCATCTTAGTCGAATAGCAACCTCGAATTACCCCATCATGCTCGTCCCTATTGATCTCAAAGCACAACACTGGATTTCTTGACCCATAATTAGTACTCGACATCACTTCTTCACCATCAAATGATGATCCAACGCTTAAAAATCGCCTTCTTCTACACACATTAGAAGATCTAGCCGTTGATGAATGTGATGAGGACGACGACGACGACGAAGACCATGAAGCTGACGACAAAGATAATGATAATGGCATAATGTTTTCTTTTTTTGGATTAAACCTTAGGAACAAAGTGCGGAAAATCTTGGATCTTGAGTTCTTCCTTGTTTTGGGTTTGTCATCACTAAAAGTAGTGAAGTAGTAGGAAGGGGGAGGGGTGAGGGGTGGGACAGAATTGTCACAAAATTTGTGTTTAGGTGTACCAGGCTGAGATTCCCACATGAAGGGAACTGAGCCAGATACACCTCCATAGTAGACTCTAAAGGAAGGGTTAGTGATGGAGCTTTCTTTTGAAACAACCCTAGAGAACAAATTTTCCTCTATTTGCTTGTAATTGGTTTGCATCTTAATTATTTCGTCTACAAGATCGAAGAAGATAGATGGAGCTAGAAAGAGCTTGGTGTGTGTATTTTGGGATTAATTGGTGCATTGAAATCATATAGTACAACTATTTATGTATATATAATATATTCTTGGAGGGGATTTATTATTGTCATTAAGATTTGTGTCAAGATGGTATCCCACGCTAGAGCTTTAACGTCAACTTCATTAATTAATTTCATTCGATTTTGACCATTTTACTGCCCCCTAATTAACGGCTTGCTGAAATTTTAAAAGGTTTGTTTCTTCGAGGCCCGGAGGGGTGGGTCATGGTCCTCATGGATGGGTACTCCTCAAGTTATATTTTAAAAGGAAAATTAAATTTAAAATGTTTCAAAAAACTATTATTAACCTCTTAATTTAATTTGGAAAGCAAACTAATTCAAACAATTTACTTTTAATTACCACTAAAACATTTACTAGTTAACCCTGAACATAAAGTATTATTTAGTAGTGAAATAGTAGGATATAAATGAAGTATTGTTGATTTGGCAATCAAGGTACATATATTTACTAGGAAAATGGAAGAACAAATTAATAATAGAGAGAAGAGAAGAAGATATATATATATATATATATATATATTACGTACTAACTGGTAATATATATATATATATTAACCAAACCAATATAGGTCTGTTTGGTGAAGTGGTAGTTCACATGCCTCGAACATGCATCGTTTCATAAGTGGTATAGTATATAGGACCCCAGCAGGAGTTGTAACCCACCACACTAATTAATTAAGGTCTCCACGTACACATGTACAGTTCTACAAAAGGGTACGTGACAATAAATACGGTCCCCGTATATGGCTTGCTTCTGCCCGGGTCCCACCACATAAATAGGGTACTAATAGTAACTTACTAGGGACCCCTCCTTAATAGCCACCAGCAAGGCCCCAACCTACCTACCTAGCTTATAGATTGCGTAGAAAAAGAAAAACGTTTATATATTTACATATAGGGAGAATTTCTGGTGCAGATTGATTATTCTTCATGGATTAGTGGTATATATAGACTAAGTTATTTGACACGTTTTTCGATAAAAAAAATTTGATAATTTTGCAGGGATGTTTTTCATCATGTGTAGAATATTTCTACCAAATTTCATCAAAAAATTCAACCGGAAAGTGAATTAACTATATGATTGAAAAATATTGGTACATCAACGGATATGTAAAATCTAATATTTTTCAATCATGTAATTAACCTACTTCCCGGTTGAATTTTTTGATGCAATTTAGTGGAAATGTTCTACACATGATGAAGAACATCCCCGCCAAATTTTATCAAAAAATTCTACCGGGAAGCATGCCAAATGACTCAGTGTGTACCATTGATCCGTGAACAGTAATTCATACCAGAAATATTCCCCATATATATATATATATATATATATATATATATATATATATATTCGTAAATGAAATTAATATGCAAGACATGCGAATTAATTAGTTCAAAGAACCATAGCACTTCTCCTATGAATTAACCTTCTTTTAATTTAGGGATATTTAGTTTAATTTGGCCAACAGCCAAATATCAATCTTTTTTTCTTTTCTTTTGATGCAAACCAAATATCGATCAATCAATACAATTACTTTCCATCTACTTTTTGTAGAGTCATACGAACAATTATAACCCTGCAGACATATATAGATTTATAATAAACATTAAGGATCTTTTATCGCATGGGTTTCTTCCGGTGACATATAAATAATTTAATTCAAACCTAGAAATTTTAACTTAAAATTTCATTGCCGCAAATGCAACATATATATATATATATATATATATATATATCTTCCTTTTTTTTAATGAAATAGTCTAGATTTACTAAAAAGAAGCTTCTAACAAGTTAAACGTCTCTTTACTCTTGTGACAGGGTATATTTTATCAACTAGCTAGCTAGAAGTTTGAAAATTTGTATCAACCCCAAAAGGATCCATAAATAATTAGCTTTTCAATTAATCTTGGTAACACTAAGGTATTAAAAATACAAATAATATTAAGGTTCTTTTCAATGTTAATTATGCATGAGTTTGCAATGTCAACTACTCAAACAATCACAAGGTCATAACATACGGGGTGCACAACTGGCATGGCAAATGACACTTCTTGGTAAACGGAAGTGACTTATTACCCAAGTTATTAAATTTTTAGGTCATACACAGTGATGTACAACAGAAAGTTTAACAAAGTATTGCATAAATTGCAACTGCGTCCCCAAGCTTAATAAATTATACTCCAACAATAATCATGCTCAAATTATATATGTAGAATAATATCAAATTTAAGCTCTTTGATTTCCTTTCCTAATGTTGATCATTTAACATTAGCAAACAACTATTAGGATTTCTTGTTATAACAAAAGTTATGCTCAAAGGTGTAATGCCAAAGCTAATAGTTGACTCTCTTGATGTGAGGGTTAATATAACATTCTCGTCAAGTTGACTAATATATTAATTTAATTAGAGAGTAATTTAATGAGAAAGTCTTTTAGGATCCAATTCTTGAGGAAAAAAAATATGATGCAACCTTCAACTTTTTAAAAAAATATGTGGTTTGTGTCACAAATATAGTAGATCTGAGTATCTATGGCAGATGCTCTCTGATACATAGATACAATATATGTGACAGAGATGGCATTTTTATTTTTTAAAAAAGTTTGAAGACCAGAATTTTTTTTTAAACAAAAAATCACTCTAATAACCAGATCCTAATTTTTTCTTATACATCATCAAGTCAATTTACCTGGACTCTTCTCTAGCTCAATCTCAAACAAAGAAGCTGTTTTTCAATTTTTACATTTATTAAAAAAAACAATTATTTATAATTAAGAGTAAAATTTACTAGCATTATAAAATTTAGTATAATCTATGTTAGAAAATATGAACTGCAAAATTGAAATAGACAAGGTAGAGAGTACACCGGGTTGAGTCGCGGACTAAGTCGCTCTCTTTAAGACGTTTCGCGGCTCTGCCCGGAATTGTGCTAGCAGTTCTGATTATGCCACGCCGTCCCCAGGATGAAACAGCTTAGAAACTCTCTGTACGATCGATTTGCACTTTTTCGATCGCTCGACAATAACACTCTTTTAATTGCTCGGGATCGGAAAATATTTTACTGCCGGAGGCTAAAAATTTTTCTGCCAGAAAATATTTTTGTAGATAGATAGTCTCTCTTTTTGGTATCTCTCTTTTTGAAATATTTTTAACTGTTTAAAGGGGATAAAGTTGAGACCAAAAAACAACTTTGAGGAAAATCTGCAAAAGTGGAGGAAAACGCGGAGGGAATAAAAGGAGCGTGGGAGGAAAACGTGGGAACATGTTGGAGTAAATCATGGAGGAAAATGCCCGAGACCGGACCGGACCGGGTCGGGTCGGGTCGGGTCGGTCGGCGCGCGTGTGGAGAACCACATTCATCCAAGTCCTCACCCAATAGCACAAAAGTGTAGTGCCCAAAGGGCTCAAGCCCTTAAGCAAATTATTTCATATAAAAACCCATGAAAGGTTTTATATCTCTCCTATGTGGGACTTGGGATAACATCACAACACATTAAATCACCTTGTCTTGGTTTTATTTTTCTTTAAATACATAAAAACTCCAACAATCCCCCACTTGTATTTTAAGAAAAACTTTTTCATCGAGCATATTCCATAGGACAGTGCATAAGTAAAGGTATTTTTCAATTTGAACCTTTACGTAGTGTTTATGTTTCAGACTATACTAGAGCAACTCGTAGTTTTGAACTCTATCTCTGACAATCACAACACACACTACCCCCAAGAGTGTTGTCCAAAAGCCAGCACGTTATGGCCATGTGCTTATATCCCGGTTAGTGAATGCTCTAGAGAATTTGCCCAAAATTCCATAGGAAGCGACCTCTCTTCCACATTCACATAGGTGAGTCTATCAAGAGTACTCTTGTAGCATCGGTACCCCACTCCACATAGAGCTATAGAACTCATTAAGAGCAAATGCTCACCCTTTTCACCGCTTCAAGATATCATGCTCTATAGGGATAAGATAATACTACATGATTTCTAAAATATCAATTGTAACTTGTTGTTTACCCTTTGAACCTATTTCTTGGGATCTCCAGTCCATAGGTTGGGTTACCATTAAAGTGACTCAAATCTCGTTGGGCGTTAACCCCATCCCTTTCGAGGTGTTAAGCACATTCTCTCTCGTTAGTCCTTTCGTCAAAGGATCAGTCAAATTTTTCTCAGACCGCACATAATTCACTCTTACAGCACCTTTGGAGAGTAACTCTCTAACCGTGTTGTGTTTACGACGAATCTGTCGTCTCTTACCGTTATAGTAACGGTTCTGAACTTTTGCAATAGTCGCGGTACTATCGCAGTGGATAAGGACAGCTGGTATCGGTCTCTCCCATAGAAGGGTATCAGCAAGAAAGCTTCTCAGCCAGCTTGCTTCTTCACTGGCAGCAGCTAGTGCTATCATCTCAAACTCCATCGTAGACTGGGCCAAAATGGTCTGTTTCTTGGATTTCCAAGAAACTGCACCTCCAGCAATGCTGAAAATATATCCACTTGTGGCCTTGGAATCTTCTGACAGGGTATTCCAATCAGCATCGCTATATCCTTCTAGGACAGCGGGAAACTTTTAATAGTGTAACTTTAGGTTCATGGTTCTTTTTAGATAACGCATGACCCTCTCAACAGCATGTCAATGCTCTATACCAGGACTGCTAGTAAACCTACATAGTACCCCTACTGCATAAGCAATATCGGGCCTAGTGCAATCAGTAACATATCGAAGGCTACCAATGATGCTCGCATACTCAGTTTGTCTAACACTGTCTCCAGTGTTCTTGAACAACTTCACATTAGGATCATATGGTGTACATGCTGGTTTACAGTCTGTGTAATTATATTTTCTTAGAATTTTCTCAATGTAATGAGATTGATCCAAAGAAAGTCTATTTTTCGTCCTAGTAATTTTAATCCCTAAAATTACATTGGCTTCTCCCAAATCCTTCATATCAAAATTTTCACATAGCATGGATTTCACATTATTAACAACATGGATATTATAACTAAAAATAAGCAAGTCATCAACATATAAACATATAATAGTGCAAGCATTATTCTCAGTTTTATAATAAATGCAGTTATCACTTTCATTAATTCTAAATCCATTTGCAATAATCAATTCATCAAATTTCTCATGCCATTGCTTAGGAGCCTGTTTCAAACCATAAAGGGATTTATCTAATTTGCATACTTTTTGTTCTTGGCCTGTAATAATGAATCCTTCAGGTTGTTCCATGTAAATTTCTTCTTCTAATTCTCCATTAAGAAAAGCGGTTTTAACATCTATTTGATGCACAACAAGATCATGTAAGGAAGCCAGGGCAATTAAAACACGTATAGACGTAATTCTAGTAACGGGAGAATAAGTATCAAAGAAATCTACATTTTCACGTTGTCTAAAACCCTTGACAACTAAACAGGCTTTGTATTTGTCAACAGTGCCATTAGGTTTTAATTTCTTCTTAAGTATGCACTTACAACCTATAGTTTTACAACCAGGAGGAAGGTCTACTAGATGCCAAGTTTTATTTGATTCTAAGAAATCCATTTCATCGTTAATGGCTTCTTGCCAAAGGTCAGCATCTAAAGAAGACATTGCTTCTTGAATAGTGGATGGATCCTCTTCTAAAGTGTATGTATAAAAATCAGGCCCAAAATCTTTAGAGATTCTAACTCTTTTACTTTTCCTAGGTTCAATTGATGTATCGTGGTGCACGGTACTAGTAGGTAAAATAGAGCTAGAAGGTAGTGAGCTACCCCCACTATTCTTCAATTTAAAAGGGAATTTATCTTCATAAAAGTCTACATCATTAGATTCAATAATAACATGATTTTTCAAATCATAAAATATATAGGCCTTACTATTAATTGCATATCCGATAAAAACACATTCATAAGCTCTACTAACAAGCTTAGATCTTTTAGGATCAGGAATACATACGTAAGAAAGGCACCCCCAAACGCGTAAATAAGAAATATTGGGCCTTTTATTATTTAAAATCTCATAGGGGGATAAATTAGATTTAATCTTAGGCACCCTATTAAGAATGTGACAAACGGTTAATAAAATCTCTCCCCACTAATGTGAGGCAGCCCCTGAATTTAGTAGCGTAGCAACAATTAATTCGGCAAATGTTCTATTTTTCCTTTCGGCTTTTCCATTCATTTCAGGTGAATATGGAGCAGTCATCTCATGAATAATACCAAGTGAAGTATAGAGATTTTTAAAATCAGTTGAATCATATTCGGTTCCTCTATCATTCCGAAATCTTTTTATTTTCTTATTAAATTGATTTTCAATTTCTATAGAAAATATTTTAAACATATCAATTGCTTCACTTTTATTTTTCATAAAGTAAGTATAGGAAAAATTCGAATTATTATCAATAAAAGTAATAAAATACCTTTTTCCATTTCTCGTTAAAACACCATCAAATTCACAAATATCCAAATGAATTAATTCAAAAGGTTCAGTTTCTCTTAAAACAGATTTGTGAGGTGTTTTAGTAATCTTTGCTTGGCTACAGAATTCACATTTTTCGAAATCATTTAATGATAAGGGGGAATAATTTCTAGTTTACTCATGTTCTTAATAAGGCGCTTATTAACATGACAGAGTCTAGCATGCCACACATTAAATGAACAAATCATATAAGCAGAACTAGAAACAACTTTATTAGCATCAACATTCAACTTAAACATCCCATCACAAGCATAACCCTTCCCCACAAATACACCATTCTTAGTAAGAGTAAACAAATCTGCCCCAATAGTTTGAACAAATCCAGCTTTATTAAGGATGTAACCCGAAACAAGATTCTTCCTAATTTCTGGAGTATGCAGAACATCCTTAAGGATGACAGTCTTTCCAGAAGTGAATTTCAACTCGACATCACCCGTCCCAGCAACATTAGTGGTGTGGGAATCACCCAACAACACTTTCTTATCACAAGTATCAGAATAGGTCTTAAATAGAGCTCGATCATGGCAGACATAACGAGAGGCGCCAGTATCCACCCACCAGGCTTCAGAACCCGATACCAGATTAATTTCTGTTATCATAGCCACTGAGGGCTCTTCTTCAGTAACATTCGCCTGAAGAACTCGGCGTTTATTTCGATAATTTCTTGCCATATGACCAAACTTTTCACAGTGATAGCAAGAGAACACATTGTTATTATTATTATTATTATTATTATTATTTATTATTATTATTATTATTATTATTATTATTATTATTATTATTATTATTATTATTATTATTATTAGCATAGTCATTTATGTTTTGGTTCTGAGTTTGGTTGTTCCTATTCTAGTTCCCGTACCGGATCGCATTATTTCCACCGTTTTGATTTTTCATATTTTTCCGGTTCTGCCTCAAAGCAGGAGGGGTGTTGTTCGAGCAATTCTGATTTTGATTACGGTTCTGATTTTTGTTAAAAACAACCATAACCTCATCATTCCGATCTTGCTTACGATTTTCCTCTTCAATCCTGAATTTTGTAATCAAACTTTCAAATGAAAACTCCTTAGATTTGTGACGCAAACTATTTTTAAAATCTTTCCAACCAAGGGGTAATTTATCAATCAAAACTGCCACTTGAAACTACTCATCAAAATCCATTCTTTCAGAAATAATCTCATATGCAATTTTCTGAAGTTCGTGAGACTGTGTAACAATAGACTTGTCGTCCGTCATCTGATATTTCAGATAACGACTGACAGCGTATTTTTTAGACCCAGCCTCTTTAGTGTCATATTTCTTTTGAAGTGAATCCCAAATTTCTTTTGCGGATTTGCACGGGAGGTAAACATCATAAAGCTCATCATGAAGAGCATTCAAGATCAGATTTCTGCATGCATAATCATTGTCTTCCCAAATTTTGAGAGTCTTATGATCTGCTTCAGAAATCGGATCAGGGAAGGTGGGTTTTTTAAAAACACAAGCAGATTCCACATTCTTAAGAGTTAAGTAAAAAAACATTTTTTGTTTCCACCTCTTAAAGTGCAGACCCTCAAATTTAAAAGGTTGATTCAATGAGCCAGAAGCAGCAGCTTGATTATGTTCATTAGCCATGACAACAGTTTTACAAAAAATAGCATATAAGAAAACGTCTTAAAATTGTTAGAAAATATGAACTGCAAAATTGAAATAGACAAGGTAGAGAGTACACCGGGTTGAGTCGCGGACTAAGTTGCTCTCTTTAAGACGTTTCGCGGCTCTGCCCGAAATTGTGCTAGCAGTTCTGATTATGCCACGCCGTCCCCAGGATGAAACAGCCCAGAAACTCTCTGTACGATCGATTTGTACTTTTTCGATCGCTCGACAATAACACTCTTTTAATTGCTCGGGATCGAAAATTATTTTACTGCCGGAGGCTAAAAATTTTTCTGCCGAAAAATATTTTTGTAGATAGATAGTCTCTCTTTTTGGTATCTCTCTTTTTGAAATATTTTTAACCGTTTAAAGGGGATAAAGTTGAGACCAAAAAACAACTTTGAGGAAAATCCGCAAAAGTGGAGGAAAACGCAGAGGAAATAAAGGGAGCGTGGGAGGAAAACGTGGGAACATGTTGGAGTAAATCATGGAGGAAAATGATGGAGCATCTTCTTGTTTTTATTTATTTATTTTAATAAATAAAATTCTTTAAATGTATTTTGTATAAAAAATATAATACAAAGCCCAAAGCCCGAGACCGGACTGAGTCGGTCGGCGAGCGTGTGGAGAACCACATTCATCCAAATCCTCACCCAATAGCACAAAAGTGTAATGCTCAAAGGGTTCAAGCCCTTAAGCAAATTCTTCCATATAAAAACCGATGAAAAGTTTTATATCTCTCCTATGTAAGATTTGGGATAACATAACAACACATTAAATCACCTTGTCTTGATTTTATTTTTCTTTAAATATACAAAAACTCCAACAATGTACCGGACTACCGGCCGGGAATGAGGATTGTTGTTACGAGTATGGTTGGCCGACAACGTCATGGCATTACGAAGATGGTGGAGTCCTTTGGGATACAATTCTGACACCCGGCCACTTGGAGAAATATATAATATATATGATTTCCCCCTATTTTTCGGAAAGAGGCAATTTTCACGTTACATTATTAAACAAAATTAATTTATTTGGTTAAATACAAAGTAAATTATAAATAGTATTTAAAAGTGAAATTAAAATAGATTAACGTACGAGTATTTGTAGAGCGTTCAGGTTCAACAGATGAAAAATAAAAAAAAATTTGATTTACAAAAAGTATAATAAATGGGCACATTCATTCACAGCACAGACGCGCCTGCAAACCAAATAGGGTTCTTAAACTAATGAATCGGCCAGCATCTATCATTTTAACCAAACTGGGCTTTAATTTTTAGCATGATAGTTGATGGGCTGGACCACTTGAACATCAAAACCATATTGGGCAACATACAAATTAATATTATATTCTAGTTTAATTTTATAAAAACATTGATGTGATTTTATTTTTTGCAAAAGCGACCAAAGTCAAAGACAAATCTAGTGAAAAAAATGGCGATTTTTTTTTGTTTTTTACTTTAATTAATTTCTAATGTTTTAATGCAACTCAATTTTACAATAAAGATAGTGCGGTTAATTTTTTTATTTTTTTTTATTATACCAACTAAATTGGTATAAGACATGCAATACATTTACATGAAAAAAATCTCAAGTTAGAAAAGATTTCCTCTACTGCTCTTTTAATAAGAGTGATATCCTTTCCTTTCAAAAAATGAAAAAGACAAAACCTAGGTAATTGAAGTTTAATGCTTAGACATATCGAATTATATAATGTAGGCCCCTTCCACAATCTCTCCTTCGATTTGTTTTATGTGCAAGAATTCATTCATACCCAAGAGGAGTTTATATATATATATATATGTTTATTTTGAATCTTAATTAGTAAAATAGGGTAGTTTTGAACTTATTTAAAAAAATGAAATTGTTTTAAAATTGTTATTTAAGGTGTTGATTTTACGGTTAAAAATGTCACAATTAATGCTGAGACATATCGAATGATATAATGTAGGCCCCTTCCATAACCTATCATTCGATTTGTTTTATGTGCTAAATGCATTTAGTACCTTCTGGTTAGCCTTATGGTTGCTATCCAGGGGGTGCTAAATGCATTTAGCACCTTCTGGTTGTGGTGCTAATTGCATTTAGCACTCTCTAGTTGCTGTCTAGGGGGGTGCTAAATGCATTTAGCACCTTCTGGTTGTGGTGCTAATTGCATTTAGCACCTTATGATTGCTGTTCAGGGGGTGCTAATTGCATTTAGTACCATAAACACCTTCTGGTTGTGGTGCTAATTGCATTTAGCACCTTCTGGTTGTGGTGCTAATTGCATTTAGCACCTTATGATTGCTGTTCAGGGGGTGCTAAATGCATTTAGTACCATAACCACCTTCTGGTTGTGGTGCTAAATGCATTTAGTACCATAACCACCTTCTGGTTGTGGTGTTAAATGCTTTTAGCACCTTCTAGTTGCTGTCCAAGGGTGCTAAATGCATTTAACACCTTCTAGTTGCTGTCCAAGGGTGCTAAATGCATTTAACACCTTCTAGTTGCTGTTCAAGGGGTGCTAAATGCATTTAGCACCTTCTTGTTGCTGTCTAGGACGTGCTAAATGCATTTTGCACTTTCTAGTTGCTGTCCACACCTTCTAGTTGCTGTCATGTCCAGGAGGTGCTAAATGCATTTAGCACTTTCTAGTTACTGTCCAAGAGGTGCTAAATGCATTTAGCATCTTCTGGTTTAGCACCCTCTAGTTGCTGTTCAGGATGTGCTAAATGCATTTAGTACCTTCTGGTTGTTGTTAGTGTCATAATGAGACGATATTATAAGAAGGGGTATTAGTGTCTTTTTTTTACTATGTCTTTAATTTACACTGCTAATTTTTAAGTATTCTTTATAATTATATTATTATTATAATGAACCCTTATACCTAATTGCCTCTTTAAATTATGTGAAATGTGAAATTATTATTTTTTTAAAAAAACGTTATTTAGAATATATCAAAATCTTAATGAAAAAAAAAGGGTGGTGCTATTTCCACCCCACAAACTACTTGCTTTCACTCCCACTCTCACTACCACTCCCACCAACTCTCTTTTACTCATTAACACTCCCACTACTTCCTTTACCACTCCCATTTTAATACACATAGATTAATGATTAATTACATTTAACCATTAATCATTAATCCTCCTCCTCCTCCTTCTTCTTATTCTTCTTCTTCTTCCTCTTCTTCTTCTCAACAATGGTTTCTAAAATTTTACATTCATTTAACTCTTAATGCAACACAAACTAATTATAATTAATCATTAATTATTCTTCTTCTTTTTCTTCTCAACAATGGTTTCTAAAATTTTACATTCATTTAACCCTTAATGCAACACAAACTAATTATAATAAATCATTAATTCTTATTCTTCTTCTTCTTCTTCTTCTTCTTCTTCTTCTTCTCAACAATGGTTTTTAAATTTTTACATCCATCTACTCATTGGTCCCTTACAACCGTGGCCTCCTTATATCATATTTTAGCTCTCGGGACCTTACATCGCCCTCTAAAAATCGAGTATTGAGAACAATTTCGGTTCTCTATGACCGAGGTTCATCCACTTCCTCGATCCCTCACAACCGAAGTATTCTGGACTATATTTTTAGCTCTCGGGACTTTACATCGGTCTTTAACAACCGAGTATTTTGAATAATTTTGGTTTCATAGGACCGAAATTCATCAAATTGCTCGGTCTCCTAGGACCGAAGTTGTCTGAAATATAATCAAATTACACATTCGGTCACCGAAAACCGAATAAGTGCTTAAATTTCGGTTTCTCGTAACCGGGGTAACCTGTTCTAATGCTCTAATTCGTTTTGTTGGTACAAATTTTTTTTTGATATTAACTAAAGAAAATAAACATTAAACATAATAAAAACAAACATATCTTTCTTTCATTAGGTTTTTCTACTTTGATAATTCTTGATTTGCTATTCTCTACCATTCTCTACAACTTAAGGTTTTTTTTTGTGTGACATTAATGGAGATTTTGTGTGTTTTTGAGAGTTACTTTTGAATTTTTGTTGGCTTTTGAAATGAATTGAATGAGATAGAATGTGTTAATTAGATCTGAATTTTTGTTAATTATTAATCATTGAGTAAAAATCATAGAGAAGAAGAAGAAGAAGAAGAAGAAGAAGAAGAAGATGAAGATGATGATAAATAGTAATTAATGTTAATGAGTAATTAGTTGGTTGAAAATGATTAATTGATGGGGTGGAAATAGGAGTTTAGAACTTTTTTTTTGGCGGGAGTGGAAGCAAGTAGTTTGTGGGGTGGAAATAGCACCACCCCAAAAAAAGGTTTTTATACAATATTTAGTGATTACACAAATCTTGTGATTATTATTATTATTTTCCTGTTTGACCCTACCTTTTTAACTTACCACTGGACAATATTATTCGTAACGAAAAATTAGGTATTAATATAAGTCGGCCCACAACTCTTTATTAAGTTATTGGCGTCGAATTGAATGATTGAATCCTTTTTGTCCGCAAAATCATTAATGTTGTGACCTTTAAACTGTGTTTATTTTTGTTAATAAACGTGATTGGAAATTAATAACGGGGGATTAAAGGAAAAAACGCATTTATCTACTCCTCTTTCGCATCGAGCCAATAGAATTTCATCAGTTGACCCACCTTCTTCTTCTTCTTCTTCTTCTTCTTCTCACGCAACTCTCCCCTCTCTCTAATCCCAATAGCCTCGAGGAGTTCTGACTTACGCAGAAGGTACAATTTCTCATTCAAAATTTTAAGTTCTTTAGGGTATCTCTTTCTTTTTTTTTAATTCTTTCAGATTGATTATTACTCCAACTCCAACGTATATGTATGTGCGATTGTGTAATTGATTTTGTTTATGATGATTTTCCTGATTTCTTGTTTTCATTAGTACTACTAGGCTTAAAGATAGGTTATAAATAGGAGATACTGATGTTTTGATTTATGAGGTAATCATTGAACCTGGTTTCGATTACTCACATGATATTCTTTAATGTTGTTCTTATTGTCTCTTGGGTGTACTTTAGGTGTCTTTAAGAACCCGCTTTTTCTTTTTAATATGAAACTTGTTCAAGATTTTACATCAATAATTATCACCTTAAAGGACCTACTATCCGAAAATCTGTAGAAATTTTGCTGAAGTTCGTGGATGGTTCAAATTTAGATACTAGATTTTCGTTTTAATCTAGTGTAACACCGCAGATTAAGCGCTTTTGTAGTTATCGCATATCAGTTTTTCTTTCCTAGTGAACGGGGAATCCCCTCAAGTTGATCAACTATAATAAAAAGGAAAACAGGACTAGGAGGGGACAAAACTGAATATTAATTCTGGAAGGAGAATAAAGCTTCAAACGGCCCAAGAAAACACGAAACAAAAGGAAAAACTTAAGGGTTCGTTTGATAACAAGATGAAAAATAATAACAAAAAATACACTGTTTTTTTCTACCATTTTCCATCTTGTTATCAAGCAGACCCTGAAACACCTAAATTACATATAACTAGCGGGCTGGGAAGACTCTGTTGTGTTTGATGGTATTGTGACTGGCATTCAAGCTTAGCTTCTATTCTGATCAGTAAGAAACATTATTTTAGAAGAAAAGCAAATTGGTTATAAATCTCTGTGTTGTTGACTTGCAAAGTATTGAAAGTAAACTTCGGAGTAATACAAAGTCTGTGGGTGTGCTTTCTTGAACTCCTAATGGACTGCAATCCACCACTTAGCCTTGTCTAATCTTTGTGGATGGATATTTATTAAAATTTTAGTTCAATCGATTACCTAGCGATATATGGATCGTAGATTTTTTGTATTCATTACTGAGTTTTGAGATTCAGTTAATACTTACAGTTGCCACACTAAAATCCAAAAAGGAAAAAAAGATGAAGAAAAGGTCTCGTAAACCAACTGCCTCCTACTTGAGAGTATTTCTGTTTAGAATTTCAATTTGTTAAAAGTCTCTTAACTGTTGGCAGTATGGGAATGAGAGTTGGGCTCATAATCCTGTTCGTGTTGGGCGCTAGCTGGGCCTGTAATGCTAGAGAATTAGAGACCCTTAAGATCTTCCCTGGAGAAACTGAGTCTAATGCTCCAGGTAGTTCCTTCAACTCCTTTTGATTTGTTTTAGATTTATTTTGACATACGGCACAATTCTTGTTTTAAATACTCGCCAATTTATTGGTACATGCATTTGCGGCAACTATTTTATTTAGAGTTTGGCTTGTTTTAACAGTCTAACAAGCCACGCTCACACAGACACACACACGTGAAAAGAAAAATAAACCTTTTGGTTGATTCAAAAGAAATAGATTCCAATGTTTGAGATGCAGCCAAGATGATGTGTCTCTTTTCTCTTCAGTTTTGCGGATAATTCACCTGGAGCCAGAAAGGGAAATTCTAGCTTTGGAAAAAGTTGGCAAAAATGATAATGTGTGCACGTTGTGCGAAGAATTTGCTGCTGAGGCTCTGAATTACTTATCTGAAAACAAGACCCAAACAGAAATCATAAAGGTCCTCCACAAGTCGTGCTCTAAGTTGCTCTCTTTCAAGCAGGAGGTAAATGCTAAACTTCGCAAGAACTTAAATTATTTCTTAAATGCATGCTGATGGATTTATTTGCTGAGCTGTTCTGAGTTAAAAATCCGAAACACCTGTCCTGTGTAAGTAGCACCTTTTCAGACTTGGATGAAAAATCCTCCTGGGGGATTGCCCATCAAAAGAACTTTGAAATGGATTTATCGACTGACCCTTTATTTATCTTTTATTTTTTTTAATTCAGAATCATCTTAACTTCACAATTCATTAAAATTGCATATGAGAAAGGTAGATTTTCATATGGTCTGCATACATCAAGTAGTAGATACGATATGTTGCTGTTTTATAGAATATAGCTCAATCCAAGTAATACAAGAAGGGCTAATATGAGTATAGAAGCTCAACTAAACTTACAAAACCCACATTCAAATACTTTGGGTCGACTACATGAATCCCATAACTCCATCATGCAATCTAAATGAAGAAAAGCTAGACATAAAAATTTGAACGTCTACATGCTTCTCAACAATTTAAATTTACAATACAGGGGTGTTTAATTCTGTCCCTTGTTTATTCTGTGCTTGAATCTTGACAACTATTTTAAAACTGCTATCTGATATTTCCTTTTTTTTTATGGCAGTGCTTCACACTGGTGGATTATTATGCTCCTCTTTTATTCTTGGAGATTTCCTCAGTTCAACCAGGGGATTTCTGTCTGAAAGTCAATCTCTGTGAGGAAATTGTTTCATTTTCTAAGCAGTTCTCTAAAGATAAATGTGGGCTTTGCCATAGTGCTCTTGATGAAGCTTTATTGAAGCTCAAGGATCCCGACACACAGGTATGTTATTCCATCCTCAAGAATATCTGGATTTTCCGTAGAAATATGTGGAAAATCATTCAATTTGGCATGGTTTGCAGAAGTCTAAATTCATAATGAAAGACCTTATTGTAGAGTAACAGAATTGTGGCAACCAAAGATGTGTTATCAAGATGAAGGTTGTATGAAGATTTATGTGAGCATGTAATTATTAAGATCCAAACAATTAAAATTTGTAAATCAGATCATTAAAAGTGAAGGCTGATAGTAAGCCCTTAGCTTACATTATGATGATAGACTTAATAATATTAGTTTCGTTGATTGTAGAGCACCTATATTTTGGTAAGGCATTACATTTAGATTGTCACAACCGTCATCCTACATGTGGTTTCAGTGAATCTAACATACAAGTTGGATTAGCCATTTTGGAACTTGGGTTGGTAAATAGATAATATCATGGGTGACTAATATATATAGAAAATTTCTCGTACACACTCGCCTGTACGGACTGGGCTTTTAGTGACGATATTTCCTCACTAAAAACATCTCCCCAATGTTTTAGTGAGGGAAAACTACCGCTAATGTTCCTAGTCTGGAAGGACCAGTCTGTATGAGAAATGTACTCATACCAACTTTTTTTAGATGAAACATGAGTATCTCTTGCAATGCCTCACACTTCAGATTGATTATATTCATTTCCTCTGTCTTTTCTTTCAGCTAGAAATAATTGAGTTGCTTTTGAAGGGATGCAATGCCATGGAGACCTATAAGAAACAGGTTAGAACAATTACAGTTGTTGTTGAAAATCTACAAAGAATTTTGTATGTATAAGGTTCTACCTTCATCACGCTAAGTCCTCATACGGAGCCCCACAAAGTTATGATAATGTATACCAGGTTGTAACCCGTGTCAAATGCACTATCAACTATTCAAAAAA
The DNA here is from genome assembly GCA_021464415.1 of Lonicera japonica. NCBI lineage: Eukaryota > Viridiplantae > Streptophyta > Magnoliopsida > Dipsacales > Caprifoliaceae > Lonicera > Lonicera japonica. Next base: position 5,880,585 of record CM038464.1, on the reverse strand, counting down.
TATCTTAATTCTCAGCCACATTTTTCTTTATTCCTCATACATTTTTAGGATTCAAAAACCCATTGTCCCTTATTGTATAGATAAATCAATGGAGTGAATTTAACGATGGGCTTGCGTTCTTGATCCACGTCATGAATTATACCAGGACCCATTTTGTGACGACCGTACTATTTTTCTGTTTGTTTTCCTCTCCTTGGAAAAGAAATTACCCAATTGATTAACTGTTTATTTGAATTTGTATGGGCAGTGTAAGAAATTGGTTTTCGAGTATGGTCCACTGATCCTAGTGAATGCGGAGCAGTTTCTTGAATCAAATGATGTATGCACCATGCTCCACGCCTGTGATTCACCTACAGCTAGTATATAAACCCATGGGAAATTTTCCATGCTTTCTAAATATTGAAAACGGCAGAACAAAGACCAGATTGATAACATTGTGCTGCCAAGAATTGGCGTATATATTCACTTTCCAGCTGTGTGTATAATTATATGATTATCACAGGTTATTGCTTTCTTGTAAATTGTGTGCTAAAAGAAATTTGAATTCATTGGCAAGAATTCGTTTCAAATTTACTCTGTTATAACACATATTCAGAGAGAAACTCTCTTCATTATCCAACTTGTGCTTCCGATTCTTGAATCTTGATATACTCAGTTTAACTACTATGGCCATCGAGTAATTTGATTTGAATACTTTGTGTATACAGTTTTCGCATCAATTTATTTCTTGGTAGTAACTCCCACATGTAAATGTAAAATATGGGTATGGCTTGAGGGATAGGCCAGTGGTCCTCTCTTTCTAGAATTTTTAGGGTGGGGTTGTTGACACATACACATCCCAATATTCTCTCTTAACGCTTCCTTTCTCTGTAGCACTTTCTAAGTGCAATATATTTTTACCTTCACTCTCAAAGAGCACCCACTTTAATATTTATTAACTAGCTAATAATAATCATTAATTATTAATTATATGTGCCCATAATTAATCTTAAAAGAGATTAACCAAAAAAAAGGCCCTCTCTCTATCTTCCATTCATATGTAAATAGCTAATCCCCCACACTCTGTCTTAAACAAACCAAACAATGGAGGGGGTCTCCCAATCTCAAACACAAAATCGAAGGTCAAAGATTTTTAAATCTCTGGCTCATTCATCTCTAGAAATTAAGCCATGAGCTCAAATGCTCTCACCTAATCATATATATATATATATATATATATATATATCTTCTCTTATATATACATATATCTCGTATGACGGTTCATTCGGCCGAACGGAACCGAGTTGAAGAAAAGGACACGATCCTGATGAGTCGAGTCTAGATTTTTTTTCCCAATAAAACCGAGCTATCTTCCTCGGCTCTTATCCACCTAAAGAAGGTGTAAACACTCGGCTTCATAAAACTGAGTGGATCAATCTATTTCTGCCCTTTCCAATTGAGTGAACCTTTATCCCAAGAAAGTGCGTTAGGCTACAAAGAGCCAAGGAATTTCATTGTACTCAGTTACGTGGGACCAAGTACAATCGAAAGTACTTTAATCAATGAGTCGGTGTGTTCATTTTGCCGGAGTTTCGTTAAAAAACTATAACAACTCAGATGCAGAGAAAAAAGAACAAAGCACTCAAAATGGGTTTTTAATATTCTACCTTTTCTTTGTAGAGAGAGAAGAAGAGAGTGGTTTACTTCTTTATTGTTCAATTTTTTTTTTGTGTGCAAACTATTATTCAAAATTAAAATGTGATGTAGAGAGAGAAATAAATGAGAATTAAGGTAAGAAACATAAGTGGGTTTTCATTGGTTTAATTAATGAGGGTTTTCATGGGTTTTTATGGCTCGGCTCGGTTGGGAGACTCTCATGAGGGTGACACGAAGCAAAGCTTGCTTATTTATCTCTTTGGTCAACGAATTATGTAGCTAGGGCAACAAAATTCTATGTCTGACTCCATGTAATGATCTTTGATATGAATGATTATTCAAAAAAAAACATAAGTGGGTTTTCATGGGTTTAATTAATGGTTATTAATTGTTGGTGATCGAGGTTAAAATAAAAAAGTGGTGTATAGCATTAGTAAATCAATTGATTTTTTAGAGGGGAGTGTTAGAGAAAAAATTGTGATGTGATAATAGCGCTACCCAAATTTAGATTGGGTGTTCTTAAATGCACTCACATAATCCGTCATCTCACCCCACTAAAAGTCAAAGTTACGTTAATCTTAACCAAAAAAAATAGCATAAAACCCTTTCTTCTCACCCTGCTTTTTATACTTTGAAAAAATCACCACTTATTTATCTTCTCACCCATTTAAAGTTTTAAAAATTAAAAATTAATAAAAAATTACATTATTTTCAACAAACAAACATCTACTATTTTCACTTAATTACATACATCTCATAAATATATGCTTATAATAAGTATTCTCATAATTTTATATAGATTACTAGACTTTTATATTTATTTGCACCGGCACAATAACATTTTCAATGATGTTTTTCTTAATTTATTCAATCTTTTTATTTGAGCATGCATGCAAGCAAAATTAAACAAAACTCATGTTAAGTTATCTAATATTAAAGTTAAAAAATGCAGTGTTAACGCGTGTCTAATATGTCATAAATATATATATATATATATATATAATATGTATTGTATGTTGTATTTTTATTGTTTCAATATTTAATTTCTTAAAATTAATCGTAAAAAAATATTGAAAAATGAAATAGTTTGGTGAGAAAATCTCTATCATTTTAATATTTTCTAAAGAAATCGTTTTCTTGAATCTCCAAAAAATTAAATATCATAGAAATCGAAAGTAACAAAATATGTTAATAAATGATTTATTTTTTTGAAAACTATTTTATTTTTCCAATTAATTTTTTCCATTTTCACAAAAGATAACATATATTTTCAAACAACAAATTGATCTTTTAATATTTTTGAAGTAGTGAATTAAGTATTATATTTACTTATTTGATAAAGATAAAAATAAAATTTGTAAATAAATTTGAAATATGAATAATAAACATTTAAGAAAAGATTATATAAAATATCATATAATTACTAAAACTTATTTATGACAATTAATATTTTGTATCTTGGAGGTATTATTTAGATGAAATTTTTAATAAAATTTATTAAGAACGATGTAAATTTTATTATTATGTTTTATCTTAATGAAAAATTTAATATTATTTAATATTTTTACTTTTAGTGACGAAATTTTATTGTCCCTATATTATTTCAGTAAACTCGCCCCACTGCTGGAGTGAAGTGCAAGATTTTTTAAAAATTTGTTGGGGTAAGAAAAAAGTATTCTCACACTAGAGTTGAGAAGACTAATTTTGTGGGTGCATTTAAGAACACCCTTTAAATTTCCTAATTTTTTTATATACGTTGTATTCGGCCAAGTTTTTCTAACTTAGTTCTATGTTTAGGTTCTGGGAGGAGACTTCACCTTAAAAATTGGCCTATGAAGAGTAAATTGTACAATAGCACAAACACGAGGGGAAATAAAAGCATATACCACCAAATGCGAACCTTCTCTCGAAAATTCTTCCGTGTCTGTTAGTCGCAGTTGAACGCACCCAACCAAATGTGGACCCCGCATAGCTTTTTGGAATTTTTTGTTTCTTGTCGTATTCTTTTTAATGTATAAAAAATAAAAAAAATAAAAAGAGAAAGAAATGACCGGGAAGCGCTCCAAAAATTATCTTTTATTATAAAAAGTTCCAAAATATTTATAGAAAGTGACATTAAAAATAATTTTAAAGTGTTATAATATTTTTGTGATATACTAATATCATTATCTAAATGCGAAATCTAAAAGCATCTGCATTTAACTACAATTTTTACGAACAATAATTTTTTTTATTAAATTCACCTTTGGTGAAAATCGGACTAGTGACTTTGCAAGTGTCTCTTCCAATTAGACTAGTAACTAACCATTATCCTCTCATATTTTTTGTTTGTAATTGAAGAATTTACTATTAATGAACTTAGATCCAATTGACTTTTATCTTGCAAAACTGCTTTACTAATGTCAATAATTGTTATTTATATATATCAAAGGTGTAAAAGTAGAAATACATTTATGCGGCATTTAAATTTAACTTGATGTTGCTCAAAATAAAAAATAAAATAAAAAAATAGTATTACATAGCAATTTTTAAAGTTTGATTAAAGGAGAATTAGCATCACCGAATAAATAGGTAAAGTTGCTAGCAACTGTATATTTATATATATAAAAAGTGATCTATATTTGTATGCCCAAAGGTCGTGCATATTTGTTATTATTGGACTTGCTTATTATTTTATTTTAACATCCAATAATGATTAAAATGTGGAAACATGCAACTACCCTGGTGGACGATTGACCCTCGGAAAACAACGCAAGGGGGAATGTTTTGGTGGCTGCCCCAACTGCTGTCACTTGTTTTAATGTGAGGTGGTCGACCAACTCCAAAAATAAATAAATATAATTTATATATTTGGCGTGACTAGGTTAATTAATTTTAATAAATATTGACAATTCAGCCGGAATGACAACATCTCTGACCTCATATTAGGTAAAGAGGCTTAATAATAATTAATTATTTAGTTTAATGAGAAAACTAATTGGCGCAACAGTAGGTACGTTGAGTTCAACCATCTCATGATTTCCATTATTCTTGGTTAAATACATAATAATTAAGAGAATTGATAGAGCACCGCCTCAAAGGGTCCATGTTGGCGGCCTGGCCTCAATCATGCAATTCCAACCTCATTTTGATTAATTAATCAAATAAGAGCTTCTTAATTTTCTGGCGTTATATGTACATATATATATATATATATATATATATATATAATTATATTGACATATGCTTGTCTGCATCATGTATCTTGTTTGTTTGTATGACGTGTAAAATTAGTAAACTCCAACTTGTAGGAATATTCTCGGTCCATTCATAAAAGTAGAATATTAAATCAGTTCTACTTAACAACGCTTATTTCAATAAATTTAATTTTAAAAAAACAATGTTGTGCATGAGCCTAGTATTTCACGGGCGAAAAACAAAAGAAGGGAAGTATATATAATATCACAAAATAAAAAATAAATTATATTCTGAATTATTAATTGTATTAAGATTAATATCTTTTTTAAATAGATATTAGAATTGGCATTCTAATAGTCATCATAAATATAAATAAAATTTTCCTAAAAGTAGAAGCAAAGAATCACTAAATAAAATATTAGATTGCTAGATGCGCGGCTAGATAATTCACTTGGAATGTTAGTAGTGATAGCCTAAAGAATAGAAAATTTAAAATAAGCCTATTAATTTGAGATTAGAAAAAAATATATATATATATATATGGAAAAAAAATAGTTAAATAATTTAATTATTCAAAAAAAATGTATTTCAAAGTTTTGATATATGGGCACCCTTTATGAAAATTTTGATTATTTTTTCTGGCAATTGTTATTGCCAGAACAAAAGATCTATTGTCAAAACAGTGTGTGCATATATATAGCTTGTACATTACGTTTTAAGCAAAATACATTAATTTGTGAGTAGTGATTTTCGCTTTCGGAATAATAATGATCTTTTTTATTTGAAGAAATATTATTTTTTTAAATTTATATTGACTCTATATTTTGAATGTTATTAATTATACGTCATAAAAAAAGAAAAAAACTGATAAGGCGACATTACATTTAATTTTAAACATTAAGCTCGGAATTTACTTCTTAATGTTGAACTTCAACTTTTAGTCATAGTTGATAGAAAGAGGTGAAAAACAAACATCAACATGTTGAAGGAAATTATATGTGATATGTTATCGTCTAGATATAATATGTATTAAATATTTAACTGTGTAAATTATATATTATGTGTCATATCGAAAACTGTTTTTTTTTATCTCCAAAAATATCCTGTACTTATACGCCTAGTATTTTTTAAAAAAGCAATCCTTAAGAAACTCAATCTTTAAAATACTTTTACATCTCAAAAATACACCTATTATTTCACGTTAGTGTAAGAAATTAAAAACTTCACAATTTATTTCACTCAAGAATGGAGCTTATTCTTATAACTTATTTGGTAAACTTCAATTATGTAAACCACCGAATGATGCTGCTTGCCTTTTTGGCAGATTGTTTATTATACCTCCTAATGATGTTGTCTTATTTAAATTAATTTTTGTCCTATCTAAATTAATGAGGTGTTAATTGGTTGAATAATAGAGTGATTTGATTGAATTAAGGGGCAATTAAAAAAAAGGGCTTATTAGAGAAAGATTTTTACACTAAAGCCAAAGAATAATTTTTTTTAAAATAAAGGGCCTATTTTTTATTTTATTGATAATATGACATGTGCTTTTTTTTTTACATTATAAAATGACATCCCAACCCTTAAAATAAACTTAAAAATACCAATATGCATTAAAATATGGACTGCAATATGAACTTTGCAATCTATATTTCACTGCAATATGAACTTTGCACTCCATATTTCACTGCAATATGAACTTTGCAGTCCATATTTCACTGCAATGTGAACTTTGCAGTCGATATTTTTAGTGCAAAGTTCATATTGCAGTCCATATTTTACTGCAATGTGAATTTTGCAGTCCATATTTTTAGTGCAAAATTCATATTGCAGTCCATATTTCACTGCAATATGAATTTTGCAGTTCATATTTTACTGCAATATGAACTTTGCAGTCCATATTTTTTGTGTAAATTTTATAAAAAGGGGTAATTTAGGTAATACATAACATGTTTTTATTAATTAAATGATATTTAAATTTATTCAGATACATTCATTTAAAATATAAAACAAAATAGGCCTCTTACACTAATCACCAATTAAAAATAGGCCCTTCATTCAAAAAAATATTATTCATTGGATTTTTGGTAAAAATCAATGTATAATAAGCCCTTCTACCTAATTTCTAGTTTAATTAATATATTGTAAGGAAAGTCTTAACCGGATGTGTGAATTTTATGACGCTAGATTTTTGTTAGGATTGAATAATAATTGTGTCTAATTTTTTGAATGTATGTGAATCTATATTAATTGGTTGACTTTATATTTTCAATTTAAATCTAGAATACCTTACAGAAATTTTACGATTTTACGGATTTTAATTAATATTAGATTTACATGTCAGTGAAGGTTATTTTGGGAATTTTTGGATTTTATTTGTTTGTTTTTAATTTATTAGTTTTCATTAATTATAAATGTCATTTTATCTAAAAATTGTGCTTTTGTTTAATGTTTATACTTAAAACAATTAGCCAAAAATATGAGTCCTTAAGTAGATAAAGAATTTACTTTTATCTTGTAGACCAAAAGTCCCATTTTTTTGAGATGCACTAATTAAATTTATAATTGCTATAGTTGTGATAATCAGCCTGTAAAGAAAATTAGAATATTACCTATATTTTTAATTGTTTTGTTTAGTATGTTATAAAATTAAAAGTTGCCATGATAATGAAAGCTCATGTGCATTATTATTACCTTTATAAAGTATTTCATATATAGCATCGAAAAATGTATGTGACCATACCAATCTAGTTTTGAAATCTAATTCACAATCATGAAAAATAAATTATCAGGGATGGACTCATGATTATGTCTTTTGTATGTCAAAATGTTTGACCCAACTCGACCCAAGTTTAATCTATTGGACTTATAAGCACTTGAGTACCATAGGTAGGTATTTTAATATATAAATCTCTTTTGTGGCAAAAGAATAGTTTTGTCACAAGTGAAACCCCAAAATACCTAACGGACAAAGAATCGTCTGATACAACTCACAAAGAACCGTGGACAAAAAGATGTCTTAGAAATATCCATGACATTATTCTCCCATATATGACAATGCAGTGTGATAAAATTCATTTGCTAGGGCAATAAGTTCTCAAAGTCAATTATGACAAGGTCAATGGTGGAAAAACATCCAATGTAAAGGGGACTGACTGTACTAACCACAACATTCATGGCAATAATGCACAACGTGAAAAAGGACATGAGAGTCGTGGTACGGGTCGTGAAGGCTATTCCAAAGTATGGCGAAGAAATGTTATTAGACACTGGTATAAGAACTGCCATGCAAGCGCTAAAGTATCAGCCAGTTACAAGAGATATCGAGAGTCTAAAGAACAAGAATTTCATTTTAGGAATGAAAAAGATGATGGCGCTGATGTCAGCTTTACAATCGCAGACTTTAGTGGTAAGAATGACTTAAATTACTCAGTTAATAGATGTACCTGGTTTTGATTGATCTACTTTATTCACTTTATTTTTTGAGATAATTGAACAGGCATATTGCCTAATTTTTACTTAGATTATGGTTTTGTCTTAAAGTTTATGTTAATTTAATTGATTAGATTTCTAAATAAGATATTGGATTGATTACTTTTAGTTTTATTCGAATTTTATTTAAAGTAATTGAATTTATTTGTTTTAGTACTACATAGTTCGGAGTTTATACTCGATTTCATTACTATAAAAATGAATCAAAAATAACTTTAATGATTGGTTGATAGTGGGAACATCGTAACCATTCAACGAAATAGGCAATTAATACCTATAATACCTATGTGACTATGATGATTAAATCATTATAAGAGCAAAGAACTGCTCAACCATTTTATTGCTAAAACGGTGTTAAAGTCACATATGCTCTATATGCACCTAGAGCAACTCGAACTTGGTTAATGATATTCATACCAACAGTAATCATATAAAAATCAAATATAAGACTGGAACATAAATATATTTATTTAACCTCTAAACAAATGTGTAAATAAACGCATTTTAGAGAAACTTATGAGTTATTTTAGTAGAATGTACCCCACTACGATAAGAATTATAGAATTCAGTTATGTCACCAATGATGTATTGTGGAACACTGACTCATACAAGCTTAAGCATGCTTACCTAATGCACCCTAGTCATGATGATCTATGTGTTAAAGTACTTATACAGATATCCCCTCTTTTAAGTGGCAAATAAATGGGACAAAAATCCAACACATTGCAATGTGTTGATACTAGTAATGCTCAAAAGTAATCCTTCAATTCTAAAATACTGGAAGCAATATCCCACTTCCCATTATGCCTCATTGATTATGTCATATGAACAACACTCGATTTTTTAAAGCCTGTTCTTTAAAAAAAATAAGATCGAGAGATTCCTATATTAAAGATACAAAATAAAATATACCATTCTTACAAAGAATATAATGATAAATTTGTGGATTAATCCATCCAAAATGCGAAACCATTAAAAATACTTTATGGATCTGGTCAATAATTCGACATTCTAGTCACACGTCGAATAATTGCCTACAAGAAATGCTGCATTTATAAACCTCTTAGCACATATTATATGCTTAAAGGCTTACCACTCTGATTAGTATATCATATCTATAAGACTCAATAAAACTGAAGAATTTACATCAAAAATACCTGATAATTATTACATAAAATCGAAGTACAGAATCTCGTTCTCTATGTGCATACGCAAAAATGTCTCAAAAAAACAACCATCAAAACGATATTTATATATGGTATGGCATTGGTTATGCACATCATATTGCCTATATATGCCCGAGGTTTATGTAATATTGTACGCAGCTTTACTTATTAGTTTCAAGGTCCAATATTATACGAATATTATATGCGTACCATTTGGTAACTCAATATTAGCCTGATATTTTACTCATATATGCTGATTGTACTCCCACAGCGCATTAAACCGGGTCTGCTGTGACAATTAAGTATTATCATCGGATAAAAATCTTCAACGATAATTCACCATTTAAAATCCTTGTCAATCGATCTCTTTACCTCTAAGAATTATGGATTGTCATTTTGATGAGACGAAATTGTTGTGGTCCTTATTCTATCTCATCTTGATCCCCACACACATCACAATGTACAGTAAAGTAAAAAAGAATAATCGATCTTTAAAACGTAACAGATTCGATACCTGATGCGTTTATTGATATCGAAAAGTGACGAGATCAAACATACCAGCTGTAATATGCTTACAAGTTTTGGAAGTCCCCAACAAAGGGCACAGTGTCACAGAAAGAGATGCTACAACCACACTTAGTGGACGTGTGGTTGAGGCTCTGACTGCTTAAAGGAATAAAGGGAGGTCACTTGGTTCGACAAATACTCACACAAAAGAAGAGGTGGTGTAAGGCACAAATTGATCAATTAATCATTAATCTACAAGCCCCTGAGATTATCTTTAATTATACTTATGTCCATGAATCAATACTAGAGGACGCCCCGAAGTTATAAATGATTTCAGATAATAAATAAATCTTAATAGGTAAAAAATTGCATTTGAGTTAATGGAAAGATTATCCATATGCATTGATGATACATTTTGCTCAAGGAATCAAAAAGCACGATGATGTCGAACCTTACTCCGTTGCAAAACATCAACAAATGACAAAATTGGCCTAAATAAAAATAAGCAATCTAGACATAATTAGATTTCTTAGCAACATGACATGTATTTGGTCCGGTAGTGCTAACCGTGCCAAGTGTAAAGCCTGTAAGACATAAACAATTATTTATCATAAAGCGTAAATGAGAAAAAAAAATCCTAAAGTAAAAGGCTCACCTTATGGTGCAAGATTTTTTATAGACGCTCTGGAATTGTCTAAACGTTATAAACGTTTCGCTACTTAGTTAGCGTGGTAGTTTTCGAATGACTGAAAATGCAGCTCTTGGATGTGGTTACTGCATATCTCTATGGAGATCTTGATTTAAAGATATGTATATGAAAGTGTCTAATGGCCTTACATTAATCCAAGTCAAGTGACTCTAAACCACAGAATGCGTTTGTCATTAGGTTGAAACACTCACTTTAAGGATTAAAGCAATCTGGACGGATGTGGTATACCCGTCTAAGTGACTACTTGATTGAAAAAAGAAATAAGAAAATGATGAATTATACCCCTACGTATTCATAAATAAACAAGTTTCAGATTCGTAATTGTAGCTATATGTGTTGATGATATAATAGGTACCCTTGATGAAATAAGAAAAACTGCGAGTTACTTGAAATCCAAATTTGAGATAGAGAATTTTGAGAAAATTCGAATTTTGTCTAGATCTTAATCTAAAATATTGAGCTTGTGGTATACTAATCCATTAGTCTGCATACGTCCAAAAGATAACCAGGCGGTCTAACTTGGACAAAACACATTATGCTAGCATTCTCATGGTCGGTCGAAGTTTGGATTAATGGAAAGATCAATTTCGTACAATGTAAGATTACAAAAATGTGTTAAGAGATTAAATTTTCTATTTAAATGCAATATGTGTATTATTGCACTTAACACAATATACTCGACCACATATAATATTTCCATTGAACTTGTTAGCTAAATTTAGCTCAATGCCAACGCAACGTCACTGGAACGGTATCAAAATCACTATTCGATGTCTAAAATGAACCATTGACTTGGGACCAGGGGCATAGCCATAATGTGGCGAGGGGGTGCGCGCGCACCCCCCGACAATTTTAGCATTTTTTTAAAAAAAGGTTTAAAAGTGAGAGCTCTTATCCCCTATTTCTCTCTCTTTTTTTTCGCAGAGCTCTTCGTTCAGGCGATGACACAACTCTCCACCTCTCCGTCCAGGCGACCACCGAGGTACTCAGGCCTCAGCCACTCAGGTTTAAAACTGATGAATCAAACTTAAGCCCTAAATCCATATTTCTTGATGAATCAAACTTAGGTTTGAAACTTTTGTTTAGCTTTATTTGGGTTTTTGGTCTCTTTAATCGAATACGGTCAGATAAGAATTTAAAATGGTTGTTTCTAGATGTCCGAATATATGTTAATAGTGGAGTAAACAATTTTAAAAAGAATGCCTTTACCTTCTTTCTTATATCAGGGTCTAAAGACTAAAGAGGTAGCCGTTCTAGTGCAAAATGAAGAAGAAAACACTTTGAAAATGAATCTCACCATTCCCACTTCTATAGACAATTCTTTGCAGGCTTTTGAGTTACTCAATCATTAAACTAAAAATGTATTAAACCTGCATCTCTACTATTGTGTTATATGTTTTAATAATATTATGAACTTAGGATCCACATATGTGAATGAAATTAGAAAGTATGGTATAGTGGTATACATTAACTAAACACAGCAACACCTCAATTACTTGGGTTTGACATTATAAATCACGTGTTATGTCTAGTAATCTAGTGCAATATCATCTACTAAATCACAGAGTGTCATGTTTCCTCCATTGGCTTTATCTAACTTAGTTGCTTAGTTTATTAACTTACTATCAATATTGATCACTAAACAAATCACTCTTCCTTATTAAGGCATTATTTGGTCGACGGTGAATTTTTCAAACTTATTTAATAGGATTATCTTATTTTATTTGCTTGCCAGCTTTTCTTACATCTGACGAGTGTCTTCTTTTTTAAGTTTACTAATGCCAAATGTTCATCAAAACCAGTTGACTAAAAAAACTAAACTAAACTGAGTTTAATCAAATTACGCACTCCTGGCTTCAAATTCCTGGCTACGCAACTGCTTGGGACTGTTCTTTCCCTATAGATAGGTAAAAAAAACTGCAGATGACACGATAACTTTTAAAGTAAATGTTGATGTCAAAAAAGCTACCCCCTACATTGAAACCCCAAATGATGTTTGGTTGGTTTTGTCGATGCTGGGTACCTCTCTGATTCACACAAAGGTCATTCCTAAACTGTTTTTGTATTTGATATTGGAAACACGGCAATATCTTGGAGATCAACCAAACAAACTCTTGTGGCTACCTCATCGAACTACTCTGAGATTGTCACTCTACATGAGGCGATTCGTGAGCGTATATGGTTAAGGGCTATTATTACACATATTCGAGGCACCAATGGTTTAAGTTCTACCACTGAAGAGCCTACTTGCATTTATGAAGACAATGCAGCTTGCATCGAATTGATAAAACTAGGTTATATCAATTGTCATAATACGAAACACATATCTCCAAAGTTTTTCAATAATCAGTAACAACAAGTTGTAAGGAGAATATGGCAAACTGGTTCACCAAATCTTTGCCCAATGCCATATTTTGAAAAGCATGTGAAAAACAGAGGGGTGATTAGCCCCCCTCCCCAACTCCCATGATCAAAGTAATGATCAAGGGAAAGTGTGAAAATTCCATGATATTTCACATTTACGTTATACTCTTTTCCTTAAACCAAGATTCAATTTTTTCGCTTGGTTTTGTTACTTGGTAAGTTTTTTAACAAGGTAACAATACATGCATAAGCTTTTCAAATTCCTTAATTAATGTAAATATTAGGGGGAGGTTCAGACTTGAGGGGGAGTCTGACATCCATATGACGTTACGTTATACTCTTTTCCTTAAACCAAAGTTTATTTTTTCCACTAGGTTTTGTTCCTTTGTAAGGTTTTTAACGAGGTAACGATACGTGAAAATGCTATTGATCGAAGTAAGGATAAAATGGAAATATAGACTCAACGGAGGAAGTCTAATATAATTGTCATAATGTTGTACTATTTTCCCTTCGATCAAGGTTATTTTTCCCACAGGATTTTTGCTACTTGATAAGGTTTTAACGAGGCAACAAGACATGTACCATTTTATCTCCAACTCAGCACAAGGGGGTGTTGAAAGAAATTACACGTAATATGTTATCGTCTAGATATAACATGTATTAAAAATTTTACTGTGTAAATTATGTATTATGGGCCATAATGGGCTTCCTTGTAAATCCTATTTACCCTTGTATTCATTCCCTATTTAAAGGGTTATTTAATGAAATACCTGATGGAGTTAATCCTACAACACAATATACCTTTATTTATTTATTGAGATTCATCAAAATTATGTTTTAGTACTAAATAACCTTCATTGTATTTGGCATTAATAAATAAAATTAAACATCACAATAATATTTTGAAATTGTTGATAAAACCTAATTTAAGCACTATTACATTATACTCAAGGCATGTTCATGTGATGTGCCTCGAATACAATCAGGTAATAACCTATATTCAATGTATAAATTAATTGTCGACCATTTCTATTTCAATTACAACCCCAGTAATATTTTAAAAATGATTATATTTTTGTATGATGGTACTCATATTTCATATATTAATAATATATGAAAATAAAATAAAATACCGGGAATAGCCGCCACTTGTTATCGTTTTGAAATGGGGGTTAATATTTGCACTCCTATTTTTTGTCACCAACACCCAATTTTTTGGCTTAAACAAATTAAATTTATCTTTATCACCCCCTCTTCACCCATTTACTAACTTATTTAATTAATTTAATTAATTAATCCTTAATTACAATAAAACAATTTCACCATCTTTCACCACCTTCTCTTCTTCCTCCTTTTCTTTTTTTTTCTTCAAAATATACGTATATGCATACACATATTAACACACACACACACATATATATATTCATGTATAGAGTCCTAATCACATGCGAAACTGGATTTAAATGATTCATGCGAATTCTTTGCTTTTTACGAGTACCACCTTTTTTGGCCGTTGACAATTCAACCCAAAAACACCCCCAATGTTTTTATGATAAAAATTCGTCATAAAAAGATCCGATCCATACCAAAAACGCTCTGTATATATATATATATTCAAAACATTCATATATACATATAGATACACACACACATATATATATTCAAAACATACATATATATATACACACACATACACACACACACATATATATTCCAAAACGAAAGAAACAAACAAAAAAATGCACGCACACACACACACACACATATATATATATATATATATTTTTCTTAAAAAACGAAAAAAAAATCATACTCATATATCTGTTCAATTACCATATACTCAATGTCGAGCGAGTCGAGTAACTATTAAAATACTCACCCAATGACGGTCGAGTATTACCACTCACTAACCTTAAATTGGACGAATATATCTAAAAAAAATGAGTAAGGGCCTTAGTTATTATTCAAGTATCAAATGCTCAATGTCGAACTAGTGCCAATGAAGATACTATATTTATTGGGAGAGCATTACTACATTTACTCATCATAAATTGAACGAATATATTTTAAAAAATAAACCGTAACTTAAGTTATTGATGAATTTTTAGATGCTAAATATCAAGCGAGTACTAATGAGTATAATCTCCCAATGACGAGAAACTATTAACATACTTATGTTTCTTAACTTAAGGAAGGGTATAATAGAGTGTTTGTGATAAAAAATTATAAAAGTTGAGGTATAAAATAGAGAGGGTGTTAGTGATAAAATAAATATGTGTATTTATCACCACCCTAACTTAATGCGTGGCAGAAAGGTTAGAATGTGGGTTGACCTGTTAAGGAATCGGAGTGTGAAACAAACGTAATACCAAAATTGGTACTTGTGTCAACGGCTGCGAGGAGAATTAGAGAAAGATCTCTCTAGAATCTAAAAATAAGAAATTTGGAGAAGAGAGTAGGAATGGCAACGGGTCAGATATGGGGCGAGTTTGGCTATTACCAAACCCAATCCGCATGTACTTTAGCCTGCCCCGAGATGGATTTTTTTTTAAAAAAACCAACCTGCTCCGCAAACATACCTAGGAGCTCTGCCCCGCCGTGACCCGCCCCGAATTATTATTATTTATATATATATATATATAAATAGAGAAGGAGATGTGTTAATGTATATATAAATGTGTTAGTGTAAAGATTTAATGGCCCACATTTGGTCAAAAAATGTCTAGTTTTTTTTAAATAAATACAATGTATATATAATTTTTATATTAATATATTTATATATATGCAAGCGAGTCGGGTCGGGTTTTTAGAAGGCAAAACCTTAACCCACCCCCAAACCTAGTGTGGATTAAAAAAAAAATACCAAACCTGCACCGGTCTTAAAAAAACCTGTCCCATCCGGATTGGGTCGAGTCAGAAATCTGTCAGGTTGGATTTTTTTGTCATCCCTAGAAGAGAGGAACTTGTACCAACTGCGTGAGATTTTCAACACGTGTATGGTTGCAATTGCAAGTTATAATGACCATAAACAACATCATTTTTATGTTAGTAAACAAGATGGTGTTGTTTGTTTCCTACTTGACGGGCCCATATATATATATAATTTTTTCCCTCCCGTGGACGCTGCAATTTGTTTGTTTATTTGTTTTTGTAACAAGAAGAAGGAAGCGTAACATTAATCATTGGAAACAAAAACTTCATAGGGTTGATGTAGCAAACTTGGTTAATTAATTGGTTTACAACAGAATTTTCAATTTTTCATTCCTCCCCTTAACAAAACAACTTATCTTGAGTTAATCTTTTTAATTACCAAGGATCTGAGATGCGTATGGGGAAAAATGCTTTTATAAAATGGATGGATGTTTTGGATTTGAGTCTCACTACAATCTATAGTTAGTTTTTATTGCACATTGTTAAAGACAGAGACAAACATTTGATTTAAAGAGAGTAATTCTAGACTTTTAGCTAGTACTAATTTTTTTCCTAATTAGGGGGAAGGTTAGAGGTGTACAATTAGTATTAGTAGTATTTTTATTTTTATTTTTATTTTAAATTAAAAGGGGCCAAAATAGTCAACATAAATTTGTTTAGTAATTTTGGAAAGATAAATTAACAATAAAACAACAAAAACATAAATTTAAAGAGGGTCAATTGCGCCCTCCACCTTATGCTCCCAACTTTCCAAAAAGTAATATTATTACCCTTTGTTTTAAACCAGGTCATTTTTACACGTAATATATGTATTATTCACATGTACCTAATTTTAAGATAAAATTTAATAAAAAACAAAACATAATTTACTAGTTAACTATACGAGTAAATTAGATTGAGAGGTTTGATTCTTTTGAAATGCATTAAATCAGTGGTAGACAATTTTCACTCTTGTCTTGGTGCAAGGGTTAGAGTTATGGCGACAAAAAAGCTTTTTTTTAATGACTTAGATATCCCTTAATTTTATTTTTATTTTTATTAAATAAAATACTTTTAAAAAAATGCAACGCATCACTCCATTTCTCACTTGCTATTTGTATCAGCTGATGTGGAGAGACTATGTGGCTAAATAACGGAGATACTAGTTACCATCAGTTGCAGTAAAAAGAAAAAGGGATAAAGAAAAGGTTAAGACTTGGGCATTGTCAAACTAATAGTTCGTTTGAATTGAGGGAATTAAAAGGAAAGGCAATAAAAGGAAAATAGAATGAATGATTACATTTCACTTATTTGGCTAGATTTATGAGAGAGAGTGGAGAGGAAACGAAGGGAATGCCAATCTTCTATGTTCTTTTAATTTTTTTCCTTCCAATATTAGGAGGATTGGGAGGGAAATGAAAAGTTTTTAATGAATTATTTACTTTATTTAAAATTTTATCCTAATTTGTTAACAATATATTAAATTACATTATTTTCCTTTCTTCTTTTTTTTTTTCTATCTAAACAAGATTTATTTTCATTCTATTCTTTTATGTCCTTAACTATCCATACAATAATAAACTTAAACTCATTCATTTCCAATCTATTTATTCATTCGCTTAATTAACAATTTCTTTTTACATTCCTTCCCTTCAATTCAAGCAGACTGTAATTCTGCAAAATAAAAGAAGTCTGTAACTTTATAAAAAACTACTAGACATTTCAATTCCATTGATTTCTTTAATTCATTATTGATCACCAAATTGTCGAGGCTGAGTCTATACTCTCACTTACTCAATTTCACAGCTGAAGGGATTCATTCCTCTCTCTCCCTTTCTTTTTGTAACCCCCTTTTTGTTAAAATATTTCGGCCTGTTTGGTGGCTGTTTTTTTTTCTTCAAATTTTAAAAATTCAACTCAAAATCAACTATACTTTTACACTTCTCAAAATTTATTTCACTTTATTTTTTCCTTCTAAAATTTTTTTTAAAACACCATAACTTTAAATTCAAAAATCAAAATTAAATAAAAAATATATATTTAAAACATACTCGTCGAGATCTATAAAATAAGATCCATTATGACTATTTTTTGAAAAAAATTTATGAGATTTTTAGTTGGTTGAAAAAAACTCAAAAAAAAACCAAATCTACTTTTCAACATACTTCAAAATTTTACCAAATACCATATTTTAAAAACTCAACTCCAAATATCACCGCAAATTATTGACTTGGACATGATTCTTGAAGAAATTGCTTGAAATATGTATATCCTTTTTTTTTTTGAATGAGAAATGTGTATATTCTTCATCAAATAATTGTTTCCAACAAACTAGCATTAGGTGGCTTTCTTTTGCCTTAATTTTATTCACATATATCTTAGGTTTTTTTCCGGAGAAAAATAAAATCTCTCTTGTTTAAATATACCCAATCTTCTTAACACGGAACAAGTAATACAATTAATTCAATCTTAATTTTAGAGCATTGATAAATATATATGTGATGAAAAATTTGACAGTGTTCAATCTTAACCTTTTTAATTTCTTACATAAAGTTGTAATTAAAAAGGATAAATTAATTATCTAAAATGACAGACAAAATAGAGCCACATATTATACCACATCAGCCGGCACGTCAATGTGGAAAAAATTGCTGGTGGGAGAAGCACTCCTCTAAATAAAAAAATAAAAAATAAAAAAAAGGGAAGAAGAAAGTACTCCTTAGATTTTTTAATTTGAACCACGTAGCTTTAATCGACTAACGCGTTAATAAATTTCAATATTTAAATAGCCAAAGCGAATAATGAATCATCATTAACGGCCTCATTAGAGCGTAGTCGCGGCGTTACCCCCCCATCCCTATTACTCTCTCTCTCTCTCTCTCTCTATATATATATACAGAAGAGCGTGTTTGCGCTTTGTATTTCGTCAGTATCTTCTTCTAGTTCTCTTCTAAGATTTCCTGAGTTAAAATTCTTCTTCTTCAATTAAGGAAGGTAATTCGACAACTCAACTCTTTAATCCGCAACTCTCTATTTGTTTTTCTCATATTCAATTTAATAATTCTATGCTTATAGATCTGTGGTTTTACGCGCAATTTCGTCTCTAAATTTGCTTTTCTCTTATTGCTTTGTCTTTTTTTTTCTTTAGTTTCCCCGATTATCTTCTTCGATACTAGATTGTTTATTCTTCGTTTTGCAGATCTAGATTTACATATTGGAAAACATATAACTTATTTCTGTGTTTCAGATCCTAGATATGATTTTCTTTTTCTTTCTCTTTTTCATGCTTGAATTTAACACATAAATCATATATACAATCCTAACTGAATCAATTGATATAGTTTTCCTTTAGTATTTTCCAGATCCAATGTTCTTTGCTTGAACTTGACACTTGTATTCTATTTACGATCTATACTGAATCGATTGATATTGTCTTCCTTTAGTATTTTCTAGATTCTTCTTTCCACATGCATTGAGAATTAGATTTCAATTTATGTTTAAGCTTTAAGCTTTACGGTTATGTGATGTTCATATTATTCTTTTGGTTCATTTTATAGACGTCATCTTTCATTCGTTTTTCAGGTTATAAATCTCGTGATTTTGCTGCCGGAGAATTCATAAACTTTTTTTTTTACCGTTCTGCTCAAGTTTAACTTAAAGCAATCTTCTTGTGTGTTCTCTAGTTCACAAAAAACCAGGGAATGCTGAAAGATGTGCTTGACAGCTGAGAGGTCTTTGTCTGAGGTTTATGAGGTTCAAGCTCCAATCGAGCACTCCTCTTTCATCCTTGATGAGATTGGACTTATAAATTACAGCCCTTTCCAATTCTCTGGTGAATTGCTCACCATGGCCAAGTATTTTAGGGCTAGGGCACAAGTCATATCTTATGATGACCTTTGCGAAGATGGTTAAGCTCTTATTTTCTTGAAATTTATTCACCAGTAAATTACTTAATACTATATAGCGGGGCAAAGTATCATATATTATCGTGTCTAGATATATTGAATTAGTATGGAAATTAAAGGGGGTGTTTTGATGCAACGATATGAATTAGGGAAATTTCTAGGACAAGGTACCTTCGCCAAGGTCCACCATGCAAGGAACCTTGGAACTGGCCAAAGCGTGGCCATTAAGATCATCGATAAAGAGAAGGTTTTGAAGGTTGGGATGATCGATCAAATTAAGCGGGAGATTTCTGTAATGAGACTTGTTAGACATCCCAATGTGGTGCAGCTTTATGAGGTTATGGCAAGCAAAACAAAGATTTACTTTGTCATAGAGTACATCAAAGGCGGCGAGCTCTTCAATAAGGTGGCCAAAGGAAAGCTCAAGGAGGATGCTGCAAGAAAATATTTTCAACAGCTGATCAGTGCGGTTGATTTTTGTCATAGCAGAGGCGTTTATCATAGGGATTTGAAACCAGAGAACTTACTGTTGGATGAGAATGGGAATCTAAAGGTTTCGGATTTTGGTTTGAGTGCTCTTTCTGAATCCAAGCGTCAAGATGGGTTGCTTCACACAACATGTGGGACCCCTGCTTATGTTGCACCGGAAGTGATTAACAGAAGAGGGTACGATGGAGCCAAAGCCGACACGTGGTCATGTGGGGTGATTTTGTACGTGCTTTTGGCAGGCTATCTCCCTTTCCATGATTCGAATCTTATGGAGATGTATAGAAAGATTGGCAAGGCCGAGTTCAAGTATCCTAATTGGTTCTCACCAGAGGTACGCAAGCTTCTTTCAAAGATCTTGGATCCAAACCCAAAGACCCGGATATCCATTGCCAAAATCATGGAAAATTCTTGGTTCCGAAAAGGGTTCGACTCAAAATCCACCAAAACTGTTACAGAAGGGAAAGATTCTCCCACGTTTGATGCTGATGCGGTTTTTGGTCCTTGCAAAAGCAGTAGCACTGAAGTGGAAGCAAAGCAAGAAAGAACGAAGCCTAGCAACTTGAACGCCTTTGACATTATCTCCTTATCAGCAGGATTTGATCTGTCGGGTCTCTTTGAGGAAAAAGGCCAGAAAAAAGAAGTGAAATTTACGTCCAAACAATCACCTGGTACCATCATATCTAAGTTGGAGGACATAGCCAAACGTCTGAGGTTGAAAGTGAAAAAGAAGGATGGAGGGTTGTTGAAATTGGAAGGATCAAAGGAAGGACGGAAAGGGGTCTTGTCTATTGATGCTGAAATCTTTGAGATCACTCCAACTTTCCATCTGGTTGAGGTGAAAAAATCGGGAGGAGATACATTGGAGTATCAAAAGATAATGAAGAAAGACATAAGGCCGGCTCTCAATGACATTGTTTGGACATGGCAAGGTGATCAGCTACAACCAGATCAGGAACAAGATCAACAGCTTTCTCAAGCTGTGCCTTTGGAGGCCGGTTTGCCTCGGAATACTAATGAAATTGATTTCGTGTAGTTGTGTGCGCGTGTGTTTTAGTAGTTTGTTTTTCAGAATTGTTTCCTTTGTGAAGAGAAGAATTCTATCTACCTACTTTGATGCATTTTTATGTATGGTTTCTTGAGAATTTGTTGTTGCATATATATATATATCCACATATTTCCTTATCATCCATAGCAAAAAAATGGGTGTGAATCAGATCTTTATTATACAGTTTGAATTATTTGTCCATTGCAATCAAAGTGAACAGCTTTCTGCATAATATATCATTTTTACTAGAAAATCAAAATGGATTGGGAAAGAAGAAAACCCGGAAGGAATAGTCTAGTAGTAGAAGTAGTGTGTCAAAAGATTTGGCTCGAGTCGAAGTGGTCAAAAAAATGTGAACATTCTGATAGGGCTTCAAAGTTCAAGCCTTTCCCCCCTTTTCTCGAGCTTTTGTATCAAAAAGAGAAAATAACCAAAATAGAATAATTTTTTTAAATCTTGGTGCCTACTAAGTATTTCTTTTTTCTTTTTGAACTTGTTGGTTTTAATTTGATTTTTCTACTTTTAAAAAATTGTTATTTACATCTGACTTGTAAATCAAGTGATATATATATATATATATATGTTTTTAATTAAGAGAGAACTGAGTTCATTCTAACATCGAACTCCATGTAAACCTATAGTTATGTTTTTGAAAAAAAAAATTAACATATGGTTAAGAATACCACCTAGACCCCCAGTGAAGGCAAACCCCTCATGTTGAGGCCCAAAATTGATGGCGGGTGCCCGTTGGTAGGTTGCACATTGTCCGTTGAGATTTTATCCAACACTCGATCTTTCGTCCTATTCGTTCATTAATACACATCTGACAATCTGAGGTCCAGAGGATTAATTTAAGTTTTAGGCTCTCTTTAAGAGCAATATAATAAAATTAATTGATATTATTAAATATTTTTTGAAAGAATTTTAAAACAATATAGTAACATCATGATGAAATACTTTATATTTTATACTTATTTATAAGTAAATTCTTCCTTCCTTTATTTTTTATAAAAAAAGTTTCTTCTCCACAATTAAAAAAAAATCATGAAAAAATGCAAAATAATAAGAAAGCATCAGCATCACACATCGATCAACTTTTTCTCAACTTCTCGCTATTTTTCATATTATTATCAAAAGAAAATTTAATTATTGAAACAAAAATAGAAAAAATATGTGTTTTCACTCAACATACTAATTTTCCTAGGATCTATTTTTCACCAACTCTGGTATCATTTACATTAAAACAAGTGATCACTAAGTGCAAAATGCTTTGGCATCAAAACTAGCTAGGTGCCTTGGGCAAAGGTGTCTAAAACAATAGTTGTCAAAGCATGCATGTCTCTTAGTGCCATTGAGGAAGAGCAAGATGCCGTGGGCAAACGAAGGCAACCTTCGGCCGGAAGATAGATAGATGCCAATAATATGTTGGGCCCATAGGTTTATATTATATTGATGATGATGTCCTCAATTTAATTATTTATAAATTTTAGATGTAAAGTTTTATTTCAAAAAATCTCGATATAAATCATTTGGTCTATTATATTTATTAACTCAATGTTAAATATATACCCATGTAATGTGAACTTGATGAGGGCAATTAGCAAATTACCCTCTGGGGCCTACCAATTTTGTCAGCTAAGTTGACCGGGAAATGACACATGGCATTCTACGAGGAAGTGCCGCATCAGATACACCTAGCATCGCTGGCAATCAATAATAGCAGACCAAACTCATGGGCCTTCATCGTGCAGAGCTACTCGCAGAGCTGGGCTTGCAAGTGGTTACATCTAAGCATGGGTCTAAATGATGAGACAGCGGACTTGGGGGCCGCCCATTGCAGACCTAACACCCTTCACAGACAGAGTAGAGGAGCATGTAACAATGGTATAGCTGAACAATACTGCCACCATTGTGAGTGAGTGAGTGAGCAACTGAGCATGGCACTGTATTTGCATTAAATGCATACTAATTATATTTAATGTTCTTAATTAAAGGGTGAGCAAGATCTAGTTCTAGGCATGGCCGATTAACCACTGTTAATGATGAAAGAGTTGCTAAATGCCAATTACCACCATGGACTGAACTTATTCCAAACTTTTTATATACATATACGGAGCATATACTTTTTTACAACAACATAAGTTTTGAACATGTAATACAAGTGATCAAACTGGAACAAGAGAGATTTCACACTAATAAGATATATTACCTCCCACTAATAGATCTGCCAAGTGTACTAAAGCTCAAAGACTTGGCCAGTATTAGATATATAGTTCTTGAACATTTGCTGTGATAGTTAGACTAGCTGATAGTTGCAATCCATTTTGTAATTAAAGCTCTACTCTATGTTATTATTGCGTTATAAAAGTTCTCTAAACCTTGAACTTATTCACAGAGGTGGATTAAGTTCTACGACGAACTTCCTCTATAATTCGGTATCTTCTCAAATTTACAAACCTTACAATTATTTTACAACATTACTGACGTGTCACATACACGGTTAATTCATCATACCAAATTTATTTTTACTAAAATAATCAACACTAATTACGTGGTTAATCATCTCTCTCAAATTTTTACACTAACATATTGGAGACAACAAATCCGAACATAAATAAAGAGCCAAAATAGAATATGCGACAAATGGAAGAACAATAATATTCCTAAACTAGTGCATATATATTATGAAGGTAAACAAAGGTGTTTCCGATATTTTGTAAGTATGTTATAGTCTTGTTGACTTATGACAAAATTAGACTTATTATTTCCCAATCTCTTTCTATGTATCCCCCAGGATCCGCTTTCCCTAACATTACAGCTGCAACTTAATTTTTAAATTACATTTCCGCTTTCTCATTGCTAATGTTAACATGCATAGATTCTCCTTAAATAACAGTAATCCTTCGGCATATATCAAATAAAAGAGTTTAATTTTTTTAATGAAATTAAATCAATGTATGAAATGAAATTTCACAATACGTTATAAGTATTATTTTCAATCATTGAATATTAAAATTAATTTATCATTAAAAATGTGCGAAAGTCGAACATGTAATCTATTTAAAGAGACGGCACTTTAATTCTCTCAATTACTTGTTTGAGGCGCCCAACCTGAGATCTCTAAGTGGAGTCTCATCACAGGTTAAATGGATTTGTTATTTATTATTGTAGTTAAATAAAGAGACTTAATACCCAAAAGTTATTTGTAAATAACACTTGCATATTCGTAACTAACTGTTGTAAATTGGCTAATTTGTTAAATACAAAAAGTTAATAGTCCGATGAATTACAAAAAGAAAATGACTCAAGCCCATTACATGATGAGCAGGTCATTTTGTCATAAACAAAAGTGAGCCGATTTTGTTATAAACAAAAGTAAGTTAAAAAGTAATGCTTAACATGAACAAATATGATAATTTTACTTGTACAATGAATTTTAAGTGTATTTGCCCAACTTTAGATCCCTCTTTTAATGTTTTGGTTTGGCATTTTTTTTTTATAAACAATATATGAATACACTCGATCATTAACGACATGGTGAGCCTATATTGTGTCCAAGGAATAGACAAAAATGAGCCTATCATAGTAACATTTGAATATGATGAGGTGGCATATCCTTTGCCACCCTCTTTCCTACAAAACCCTCTTGACATACAAACCGAGGCAGCATCTCGGACACTCTCTCTCTCTCTCTCTCTCTCTCTCTCTCTCTCTTCCTCTCCCCCTCCGCAATGGCTTCTCTACTGCAGAAGCCTTCATTCACCAACCGCCTAGACACATACATAGCCACCACAAGAATCAACCGCCGCTTCAAACTCACCGACCGCAAAACCACATTCACCACCGAGCTCCGTGCCGGCACCGCCACTTTCCTCACGATGGCCTACATACTTGCCGTCAACGCCACCATCCTCGCCGACTCTGGGGCCACCTGCACCACCTCCGATTGCACCTCCACCTGCACCAATAGCCCCACCTGCTCCCAATACTTCCTTCCCGCCGACTCCTGCAAATTCCCCCCTCTCAACCCCGGCTACTCCTCCTGCCTCCACTCTATTCGCAAAGACCTTATCGTCGCCACCGTCACCTCTTCCCTAATCGGTTGCCTCATTATGGGAATCTTCGCTAATCTCCCTCTTGCCCTAGCTCCAGGTACAGAAAAAAAATAGTCAATACATTATTAGTTAAAACGATCGCATATTCACTTTTTTTTTTCCCAGCAACATGCATGTTAAAATTTAATGACGAAATTAATGTCACCAAATAATGGGCTGAAACTACATTGATCAATGTTTCAAGCAGCCCTACACCTTAATCAAAACACTTGCTGATATATCATTTAATTTATTAATGTTGTCATTTAATTTAATAAATATAGTATAATTATTTTTCCTCAAATGTATAATTTGCATTTCTCTCTCTCTCTCTCAATCACTTGAATTTTGTCCATTTTACTAATTTATTAGATTTATAATAACATATTATCATTGTAACAATTACATGGAATATTTTTTTCTCTCAGGTATGGGCACAAATGCCTATTTTGCCTACACTGTTGTAGGCTATCATGGGTCTGGTAATGTACCATACAAAACTGCCCTAGCTGTCATTTTCTTAGAAGGCTTGGTCTTTTTGGTCATTTCAGCCATCGGTTTACGGGCTAAACTCGCTAAACTTGTCCCCAAGCCTGTTAGAATCTCGTCCTCAGCTGGCATAGGTCTCTTCCTCGCTTTCATCGGATTACAAAACAATCAGGGCATTGGCTTGATCGGATACAGCTCATCAACCCTGGTCACTCTCGGAGCCTGCCCGAGACACTCTCAAGTATCTTTAGCCCCGGTGATCACCGGGGCTGATGGTACTATTACTTTGTTAAGTAACAGTACCATATCTGACAATATGTTATGCTTAAATCATAGGATGGAGAGTCCGACATTTTGGTTAGGAGTTTTGGGTTTCATTATAATTGCGTATTGCCTGGTGAAAAATCTCAAAGGGGCTATGATCTATGGTATTGTAATTATTACGGCAATATCCTGGTTCCGTGACACTGATGTAACGGTTTTTCCCAATACTAAGGCGGGTGAATCATCATATTTGTATTTTAGAAAAATTGTTGATGTACATGTGATACAAAACACTGCTGGAGCACTAAGTTTTAAGGGAATTGGTACAACAGCGTTTTGGGAGGCATTTTTCACATTTTTGTATGTAGATATACTTGATACGACTGGTTCGTTATATTCAATGGCTCGATTTGCGGGTTTTACTGATGCTAATGGTGATTTTGAGGGCCAATATTTTGCATTCATGTCTGATGCTGCATCTATTGTGGTTGGATCATTGCTAGGGACATCGCCAGTTACAGTATATATTGAATCATCGACAGGGATTAAAGAAGGTGGTCGGACCGGCCTAACAGCATTAACTGTGGCTGGGTACTTTTTCTTGTCATTTTTCTTTACGCCTCTATTGGCATCAATACCGCCATGGGCGGTGGGGCCGCCGTTGATCTTAGTTGGGGTTTTGATGATGAAATCAGTGGTGGAGATTGAATGGGATGATATGAGGCAAGCTATTCCAGCATTTGTGACTATGATTTTGATGCCATTGACGTATTCTATAGCTTATGGGTTGATAGGTGGAATTGGTACGTATATTGTTTTGCATCTTTGGGATTGGGGATGGGCATTGGTGAAAAGATTTTGTATTAAGAAAGACTGGAAGAGAAATGATTCAGTTAATCAAAGTACAAATGTAAATAGCCCGAGTGTAAATGTACAACCAAATACACCCGAAGTTTAGAAGAAATTTTTAATGTTTATATAATGATTATGTGAATTGACTTGGCATATGTTTATTTGAGATTCTTGTTTATATCTTTTAGCTGTTATATTTTCTTTTCAATTCAAAGTAATGGGAATTGTTTTTTACTTTTTTTTTTTTTTTTTTGCTTCATTGTCGCTAAAATGCCATCAACCTAAGTATATTAATAAATAAATGGGATATTGGAACATTGATTTCTTTAAAAAAGTTTTCCACAAAAGAAATATTGAATAATAATTTTGTAAATTAAGGACCAATTTTTGGCAAAACTCTAAAAGGAGTGCAACTTTAACTTTGCAGTAAAATTTTGAATTATAATATTTTAGGGTATCGTGTAAAAATAAGTTTACACTGTATTTTTGTTAGCAGATTACTATATTCAAGTGTTTAATTGATTTAGCTTTAAAGTTATTTTAAAAAGTTTCAAATTTAAATCCCTTTATTTTGTTTTTACACGAAAAAGAAGCTTTTTATTAGATCAAATCCACTACAAGTACATCGAGAATAAACTGGGGGGAACAACGTCCCTAAACCCAAGGTCAGACATAAAAGCAGAAGCTCTCTCTAAGCAATGAGTTACCTGATTCATTGAACGATAAATAAACTTAAAAGAAACATTACTAATTTCTTGAGCTAGAATCTTGCATTCGTTGATAATTAAACCCAAGTACGAGGAGTCCGGATAATTCTCACGGAGAGCGAGTATCAATATCAGCGCGTCTGACTCCACACACACATTAGACATTCCTCTAAGCTTTATCCAAGATAGCGCTTCTTTACAACTAATAGCTTTCGCTAATAGTGGTCTAAAGGAGCAGCAAGTGACCAGTTTCTAGTGAACAAAAATTGGCCATTATCGTCTTAAATTACAAACCATGTGCCCACCCGATTTTCAGCTTCAAAAATGGCGCCATCAATGTTACACTTGATCGAACCAGCCTCCGGCCTTGACCATTTAACCTCCTCGTCAGGTGCAACTTCCACCATGCTCAAAGAACTCGGCTTTTAGGCTATTAACCATTGCACTAGAAGCGTGAGAGCACTGCCTATGACTACCGAATTTGGAATACGCTTTGAATTCCAAACCCAATTATTCCGGTTACACCAGATACTCCAAGCAATCATCGCAATAACTCCACTTTCCTCGACCCGGTACCGGTCTCAAATAGCTTTTCACCAGGAAACAAAACTCCATCAATATGAATAACATTATTAACGCTCGAAATACTCCATACCTGGACCGCTGCTGGACAACGCACTATAGCATGAATTTCCGTTTCAGCTGTAAGGTCGTAAAAAAGGCACAACGGATCCACCTCGACATGACTCGATATCAGCGTTGATTTAACCGGTAGTGAATTCGAGCAAATACGCCAAATAAAGCACCGAACCTTGCCCGGGATTTGTAAGCTCAAAATGAGCTTCCAATTAATGTCAGCAGCATTTGGAATTGAAGCAGTACTGGTGCCATACTTAAGTCTGTACCCTTGCTTTACATTATATGCTCCAAACCGATCCCCTGCCCAGAACCATGAATCCTCAACAAGCTGATTCGATAACAGAATGCTTAAAATTAAATCTCTATCTTGAGGAGAAAATAAATCTGAAATTAATTCGGTGTCCCAATCGCTCGTTAAGCCAAGCCAAAGAGAGCTCATTGTGAGTTCTTCTAATCCAACATCAGGACTGGTTTCCACATATGGGTTTAAACTATCCGGAAGCCAAGGATCTTCGAAAACTTTAATATCAGTACCCATTCCAACATGCAAGCGAGCTTTTTGACGAATTAACGATTATGCCGAGCGAATGCTTGACCACGCATAGCTTGGGTTTACACCCAACTTAGCCAAAATAAAATCCAAATTGGGGATTGGGCTTTATAAACACGGGTCATGAGTGAATTAGGAAATTGCAACATTCTCCATCCCTGTTTAGCAACTAAAGTGATGTTGTAATCATATAGCCTACAAAAACCCAACTCACCATACTTCTTAGGAATACATAATCGATCCCAAGCAAACCAGTGTATCAATTTGCTATTATTCGAACTTGATCCCTACCAAAAAGAATTCCTCCGTGACTTTCGGCTTTACACATCTCAAATCCGCATCAAAATCCGAACTAGATGAGCTAAATAGCCCATTAAAGTAATTTTTAATCGTCTCCTCAAGTCCGTTATCCTAGTCCAGCCAAGCCCTAGACTCATCTCGTAATCTGCTGATACTATTTTTCTTGCATCTAATTGAGGCGCAATGATGAAAATATTTCGAATTTATATCATCCCCTTTTAACCAATACTGTTTTGACCTATATTTCTAGTAGATTTCCTGCAAATCTAGTAAACTACCAAGCTCGTTTCACAGCTCAATTGAACGCGCTACTGCTGCGTTGTCACGAAAACCCATCAAACCTTTCAACTTGGCTCTACAGCGCTTGATTTGATGCTTGAAATTTGCTCGAATATTATTACCCCACTGCTCCATGATTTTATCGTAATTATTAACACAATTAATGATGCCCAATAGCTCGTTATCGAACCAGCAGTTAGCCACCACCGAGCTACAATCTGGTTCTGCTAACCACGAATTTTCTAACCGAAAGCGGTACAATCGGTGAGCAGCGTGTCAATTTATAGGAGGAGTGCTGAATGGTCTGATGATACCATTTGGAGATTATGCACTACTAGATCATCAAATAAAGCCATCCATGCTTGTGTAGCCAATGCACAGTCAAGTCGCTCATCTACCTAATGCGGTTTCCCCATTCCACATTCCCAAATGAACTCATACCTGATCATACCCAAATCAATTAAATCTGAATCTTCTATCGTACTTTTGAAATCGAGTAATAAATAATTCGGGTGCAGTGTTTTACCTTGTTTCTCGAACTAAAGCAGAATATCATTAAAGTCACCAATTATGCATCATGGAAGAGGTGATTTTTAGCTTAGAATTTTAATCATCGGCCAAGATTCATTCCTACGTGAACGATCTGGTTGACCATAGTACCCTGTTAATCTCCAAACCGATTTACCTTCAAGATGAACCTTAACGTTTATATGACTAACCGAGCAGCTAATTAACGACGCCATGTCTTTATCCATCCATAACAAACATAACCCCTCACTAAGTCCCACCATTTCTACATACAGAAAGCCCTCAAAACCCAACTTATGCCGAAGTTTTTCAACTTAATCCCTACCTACTTTCAACTCCATCAAGAAGATAAAGCTATGCTTGTGACTAGACGCAAAGTCTAGAATTTCTTGAACTGTACGAGAGCAGCCCAACCCCCGACAATTCCAGCTTAGTGTCATCATTGGTCCAGGAGGGTCTATCTAACATATCCCGCCCCCATGCAAGTTTTTTGAATTATTCTGGGTTGATTTCGAGAGCCCACTCTCTAAACCTTTAATCTTAAAATCCATGTTCTCTTTGTTTTGACGTCTACACTTCGGGTCACTAATAATTACTCCCTCCGCGCCCTCCTTACCACTCACATTGTCAACTGTAATAATAATAGAATTATTCGGTACAATTTCAGCGTTTGTATTGATGAACTTTCCAGTATTATTGCCTCGATACTTGGTTGTTGGTTGGGCATTAACAATCTATTTCGTGCGTTTATCTCGAACACTAACCTCTATTTATGTCAAGGTATTCAAGGGGGACCTTTCCTGTTTGCTTATTGATGTAGAATCATCTGAGGAGGTTGAAATGGGAGCACCAAAATCAGCAGGAGAAGATAACAGCCATTTGGAACTAGATTGCTTAACTTGCCGCCGGTTCGTGGACTTCATAAACGGGCCATAAGGTTTAGCTGCTAGGTTGGTTTCACCGCAGCGAAATAACTTGGCACAAAATTCCTCATTATGTCCCAAAAAACAACAAAAATAGTAGAAAAGATGGAAGTCTTTCGTACTTAAAAGTCACCCATTGTCATTCACCTCTAGATTTTTTAATTTTCATTATTCTTTTCAGTGGCTTACGTATATCTATGTTGACCCGAATGCGCGTATAAGCTCACCATGCACCGTTGAAATTATTCGAGTCTGTTTCAATGAATAAGCTAATAAAATTTCCAATATCTTGACTAATTTTTTCTGACATGAAACCGCTCGGGTGGTCGAAGACTTGCACCCACGTTGCAGTGTGAACTAAGGGAATACTAATCGGATCCATACCTGGTTCGACAGACGCTGTTAGCAGAAGGAATTGCTCAAAGGTCCGTGGTCCTTTTCGGATAATCTTGTTGAAGTCCATCTCATGCCCAAATTCGAAAAGAAAAATGGTAGGGTTTAGTGCATAATATCGAAATTTATACTCTTTTCTGTGAGGAAACGAGCAACAAGGCATCATCGCTTCTCTGATGCATTTGCCGGGACCATAGAATCACCTGCGTATTCGAGTTCATCTTCATCCTCAATAAAAATCTTAGCATAAGCATCCGCTAAACCTTGAATATTATAAATTAACGAGGCCATGTCAGAAATCTCACCGGGGTAGGCAACGGAAAATGGGGGAAGAAAAGCTAGGCAAACGAATAAAACAAATCAACACAATCAAATCGAATCTCACTTCCACGTGTTAAAGGAATATAATATACCATCTCTATGTTCTTTAGATGTGTATTGTAATTATGTTGCTTGCTTTCATCATTTGGTATGTAATTATGTTGCTTATTTTCATCATCATGTTTATTCTTCATCATTTGCTATGTAATTATGTTGCTTATTTTCATCATCATGTTTATTCTTTCTTCCCTCTTCACTTGTATATATTAGAGGGTTCTCATTGTAGACAAATATACATTCAATAATACAAAAACACTTCTTCAATTCTATTACTACCTTCTTAGCTTTCACATGGTATCAGAGGAACGATTTTAATTTTCCACTACCTACTGTATCTCCTCCATTACTCTCCTCTGTTTCATTCACAAACCTTCTCCTCTGCTCAAAAATACAGCAATTCCATTCCTCAAAACCAGAACAATTGCACCCTCTTTGTCACTCTCGAAAACTATCCAAACAGTCACCAAAAATCTTCAACCAACCACCACTGTCTTCGTCTACTCGAGACGAAACCAACTGCGCAAGAATCATCCTCAAATTCCCTCTCACGCGCTCTCACGCGCCGAGAGAAAACCACTGTCTTCCGCCTCAAAACCCACGCGCGCCACCCACTCGCGCTAACCAACTCTCAAAACGCGCTCACGCGCGCGTGATACTCACTCCCCTACGCGCCCTCACTCTCTCACGCGGATACACGCGCTCACGCGAACGTGACACGCACTCCCTCACGCGCCTTCACACTCTCACGCGTTGACTTGCGCGTCTATCACACGCGCTCCAGCTCCACTCACGCGCGTCTCACGGCGTGAAATATAACGCCGTTAGTATTAACGGCAGTTGACCTACGCCGTTAGAACACTGTTCATAAAAAAAAAAAAAAACAAAAAAAAAACAAAAAAAAAAAAAAAAAAAACCAAACACTTGTTTCTGGGGTTTTTCCGTCTTCCGTACTCAATCGTGGGCTCCGTTCCTGCCAATTCCATTCCTATCATCCTCACTTCAGGTTTTATTTTTGTTATATCTACCCCATTTCTTTAACATGTCTTCCAATTCAGAAATACCTATTACCATTAAGCTTGATGGCAACAATTACAGTCATTGGTCTATGTTGTTTCGCAATTTTTTGAAAGGAAAAGGCCTCTGGAATTATGTCTCTGGCAAAGAAACATGTCCTGCTGATACTGATCCCAAATTTTCTGAATGGGATATTAACAACAACAAAATCTTGACCTGGATTGCCAATACCGTAATCCCATCTATTAGCATACAACTCGGCAAATGTGATACTGCACAAAAAGCTTGGCTTTTTTTGGCAAACCGGTATGTACAATCCAACTTTGCCAAAAAGTATAAGCTTGAACAAGATATTCGAGCACTCCAGCAACAAGTGGGCCAATCTGTTTCCGACTTTCACTCTAGTATGTCCCTTATCTGGGATCAGTTGGAACTTATGGAGCCACAATGGACCACTGATCTGAAATTATGGGAGACCTTTCGTGAAGAGACTCGTCTTGTCCAGTTTCTAATGGCTCTCAGAGAAGAGTTTGAACCGCTACGGGCTGCCATGCTTCACCGAAAGCCTCTACCTACCGTTGAAGTAGCCTTAACTGAACTCATTACTGAAGAAACCCGCCGTGGCATCTCTTCATCTCTGTCCTCCGTGTTCATTGCAACCCCTCGCCCTCAATCACAGTTTTTTCGCCCTCCCACATATCACCCTTCCCCACGCCCTCCTCATGCCTCCTCATACTCTCCCCATTCTTCTCCTAGGGCAATTAGAGGTTTATCACCGGTTAAATGTAATTACTGTAAAGAAATTGGTCACACCGTCAAGTACTGTCCCTCTCCTACTTCACGGTACATGCGTGGCTTACACCACTCCTCCCACCCTACTGCTGCCTTCACATCGCCTGACCCATCAAATATCAACTCTCCATCTCCACCTGGTTTTTGTCCGCAAACCACTCCCATGGAATCCGCCAATCCTTCTCGTCTCAATCATACTGTGGCATCTGCCTTCTCTGCTCCTACTGGAACACCGGTCTCTCCATGGTTCCTCGACTCTGGAGCTTCCAACCACATGACCTTTGACAATACCCACTTTGTCACTTCTAGCCCGATAGACTCGTCTCCCCCGATCCATACAGCTAGTGGATCCACTATCTCTGCTAGCCACATTGGTTCCATCCATACAGCCAACGGTTTGTCTGTTCCTGATGTCCTTCTTGTCCCTAAACTATCTATGCAACTCTTATCTGTTGGTCAACTATGTGACCTTGGGCTAACCGTTTCTTTTGATTCTTCTGGTTTTGTTGTGCAGGACCGTTCGACAGGGACATCAGTTGGGACAGGCCATAGAGTCGGACGCCTATATGTGACGGACAAGTTACAACTTCCTTCCCTCACTGGCTCTTCCTTTGCGACATTTACCCCCAATCCCTCCTCCTTTTTTTCCTGGCATTCTAGACTAGGTCATGTTTCCTTTTCTCGTCTTCAGTTTATGGTTAAACAAGGGTTGTTAGGACCAGCTACATTAGATAAAGATCTCTCTTGTGTTGCTTGTAAACTGGCTAAACAACCAGCTCTTCCATTTAATAATAGTCATACTGTTTCACACTCTCCTTTTGACCTTGTGCATTCTGATGTCTGGGGTAAAGCCCCAATTACCTCTATGGGTGGGGCCCAATACTATGTTGTGTTCATTGATGATTACTCCCGCTATACCTGGACTTACCTACTTCATTCCCGTTCGGATTTTTTGAAAACTTACATTGAATTTTCCACTATGATCAAAACTCAATTTTCTAAAATCATTAAAGTTTTTCGATCCGATTCTGGGGGTGAATATTTGTCTAAATCCTTTCTTGATTTTCTTAAATCTCAAGGAACCCTTCCTCAGCTTTCTTGCCCAGACACCCCTCAACAAAATGGGGTGGCAGAACGTAAACACCGCCATCTTGTTGAGACAGCCCGAACCTTACTTATTTCTTCATCTGTCCCCTCCGTTTTCTGGGGGAAGCCATCCATACCTCTGCATTCATCATTAATCGCATTCCTTCATTGGTTACAGGTAGCATGTCTCCCTTTGAACGTCTTTTTGGTACCAGACCTGATTACTCCTACCTTCGTGTTTTTGGATCTACCTGTTTTGTGCTTCTCCCTAAACGCGAACGCACAAAACTTACCCCAAAGACGGCGATGTGCGTTTTCTTAGGGTATGGCCTTCAACAAAAGGGTTATCGGTGTTATGACCCTCTTACCAAAAGACTACGTATCTCTCGACATGTCACCTTCTGGGAACATACCCCATACTACACATTGCATAAGGACTCTGTATCTTTTACTGAGCCCTCCCTACCGGTTGATCCATTCACTGATTCCTCTCCTCCTCCAACTATTTTTCCAAACACCCATCTCCCCACTCCTGAACCTACACCCTTACCTGCTCCTGTCCCTGAAATCACACATGCCGATGACTCTACGCCCTGTCCTGACTTGATCAATCCCATTGACGGTTCTGAGCCACGTCCTACTCGTGATCGTCGCCCACCGGCTAAGCTCTCAGATTATCATTGCTTCCTCTCTGCCATGCTGTCTCTCCATGAACCTACCTCCTACCGCGCTGCTTCCTCAGACCCTCTTTGGCAACAGGCTATGGCTGAGGAACTTACTGCTCTCCTTCAACATGGTTTTTCTCAGAGTACACATGACTCCGCTATGTTCACCTCTTCCTCCTCTCTGGGCATTGTTGTTCTCCTGATATATGTCGATGATATGATTATTACTGGGAACAATTTGGACGGTATAACTCGACTCCAACAATATCTGTCTTCATGTTTTGAAATGAAGGATCTAGGTACTCTTCGTTACTTCCTGGGCATTGAAGTTGATCATTCCTCCACCGGATACTTCCTCTCTCAGGTAAAATATGCTTCTGACATTGTTGACCGGGCTGGCCTGACAGATAACAAGCTCGCCGATACTCCGCTTGAAATGAATGTTAAGTTCTCTCCTTCAGATGGTACTCCACTGGCCAACCCTACATTATATCGGCAGCTCGTTGGTAGTCTCAACTATCTCACCATCACCAGGCCCGATATCAGCTATGCTGTCCACATTGTGAGTCAATTCATGTCTGCACCGCGCTCTGTCCACTTTGCTGCTGTTCTTCGCATCATTCGGTACATCAAAGGGACCATCTACCAAGGCTTACATCTATCATCAGCCTCGAGTCTTACGCTCCAGGGATACTCTGATTCTGACTGGGCTGGTGATATAAATGATCGGCGATCCACCACGGGCTTCTGCATCTTTCTGGGAGACTCTCTTATTTCATGGAAAAGTAAGAAGCAAACTGTTATTGCTCGATCCAGTGCTGAGGCTGAATATCGTGCTCTTGCTCACACCACCGCAGAAATCATTTGGCTTCGCTGGCTACTCCAAGATATGGGCATCACTATTACGGATCCCACACCTCTATTTTGTGACAATCGAAGTGCCATCCAAATCGCCCATAACGATGTCTTTCACGAGCGGACCAAGCATATTGAAGTGGACTGTCACTTTACTCGTCATCATCTATCCCAAGGACACATTCGGCTACCACACATCTCTACCGCACTTCAACCAGCTGATCTTTTCACAAAATCCCATGTAACTACTCGCTTCCGCTTTCTGGTGTCCAAGCTCCACTTGCTTTCCAAGTCATCGTGAGCTTGCGGGGGGGTGTTAAAGGAATATAATATACCATCTCTATGTTCTTTAGATGTGTATTGTAATTATGTTGCTTGCTTTCATCATTTGGTATGTAATTATGTTGCTTATTTTCATCATCATGTTTATTCTTCATCATTTGCTATGTAATTATGTTGCTTATTTTCATCATCATGTTTATTCTTTCTTCCCTCTTCACTTGTATATATTAGAGGGTTCTCATTGTAGACAAATATACATTCAATAATACAAAAACACTTCTTCAATTCTATTACTACCTTCTTAGCTTTCACACCACGCACACTCATATTCAGATCGTCGCCGTGGAAAAAGGATCTCCGGTGAAGTCCTCCAAGTAAACCCTAAGTACGCCGATTAATTTTCTTTGGCTATTATTGAATCGTTGTCTAACTTTTTGGGGTTATGCAATTTTAGTTAATCAAAGTACAAATGTAAATAGCCAGAGTGTAAATGTACAACCAAATACACTCGAAGTTTAGAAAAAAATTTAAATGTTTATATAATGATTATGTGAGTTGACTTGGCATATGTTTATTTGAGGTTCTTGTTTATGTCTTTTAGCTGTTATATTTTCTTTTCTTTTCAATTCAATGTAATGTGAATTGTTTTTTACCTTTTTTTTTTTGCTTGATTGTCGCTAAAATCCCATCAACCTAAGTATATTAATAAATAAATGGGATATTGGAAAATGGATTTCTTTAAAAAAGTTTTTCGCAAAAGAAATATTGAATAATAATTTTTTAAATTAAGGACCTATTTTTGACAAAATTCTAAAAAAAGTGCAACTTTAACTTTGCAGCAAAATTTTGAATTATAATATTTTATAGTGTCGTGCAAAATTAAGTTGACATTGTATTTTTGTTAGCAGATTACTATATTCAAGTGTTTAACTGATTTAGCTTTATAGTTATTTTAAAAGGTTAAAAATTTAAACCCCTTTATTAATAAAACAAATATGATAGTTTTTTTAGGTTATGCAATTTTAAATACATTACTATGTATTGGAGTTTATTTAACGTTGGCAGAATTACCTGCGTAACACATAAAAATATATATTAGTTAAAAATATAAATAATTCATGCAAAACAATTTTACTTTGAATTTTTTTTTAATTGTATAGTTAAATTTGCACAAAACACAATTTTAGTCAAAACCCTTATTTTAAAACGCATTTGATAAACAAGTCATTATTTCATAAATTTTCTAAAAAATATATATATTATTCTTTAATTTTTTTGCGAAAAATATTGTCACAATCTTTTGCCCTATTTCTAGATTAATAAACTTTTGTTAATAAAATCTTGAGCATGAATTGGACCTTTTTGAAAGACCTAGGCTAAGTTTGAAATTTTCACGGATTGGTGGACCAGGCTTTTGGGTAAGCGAGATATGGCATGGATCCAGTCCTAATAAACTGGAGGCAAAGATTGGGCTAAAGAAGCGCTTATTCAATGGTTCACTAATTTGGGTCCGAACTACAAACTTTATCAATGGTTCACTAATTTTTGCTACAAACTGCACTTACTCAACTGTATTATGCGATTATTTGACATATTAATTTTGGAAGTTCAAATTTTGAGTTGCAATATCCTGTGAAAAAAACAAAGGTGGGCTCTTTAATTTGAAATAATAGGAGTAATTACATTAAACTCTATCCAGCCTTCTGTAGCGAAGACTCGTTAAGTGCTTAACTAATTTTCACGTCATCAATTAATATAGTAAGTTTTTAAGACTTGAGAGACTCGTCAAGTACTTAATTAATTTTCACATCATCATTTAATATAGTAAATTTTTAAGACTTGAGAGACGGTTATTTTATTACTCTTGACATTTGTCATAATCTTAACACGTATTGGTGATATATATTCTATTTATTTTAAATTGGAAGTCAACAAAAGTAGTTATAAAAACAATTTCTTAACCCCTTCTCTCTTGAATTTTGACGAAAATTAAAAAAATCTTCTATAGTACTACTATTAACAACTTAGAAAGGAAGTATATCGATCTTGAGGAATCTTGAAAAAATCAGCTGACAGATTATGCTGTTCACATCGGTACAAATTAAAGCATTAAATATTTTATTTTATGGCCCAATTAATTGTTTCATCGTCTGTAATTAAAAAGAGGTGGATCACTTCATGCATTATCGTGTATCGGTAGGTAGCAGGGCTGTTCATTCCGTGCCATGATTCAGTGGGTTCGGTAATTATATGATAATGACTTATTCAACTTTAGTTTTTCATAATTGGTCTATCGGTTTGCTTTATATGTCACCTCACCATTACAAACCAATATTTACGCTTTTAAAATATACATTGTTTCTTGTCATCAAGTAAAATGATGTCTATAATGCCAGTCGCTTTTAACAACTTGCAATTGTAATACCTTATTCTAACCTACATTATTATTTAGACTTTTAAATAGAAGAGAAAATGGATTTTAAAAACTCTCTTTTATAATTATATTTAAATTAAGGATATTTAATTATCTTAAACTAGATAAAGGACATTCTCTATAATTTATTATAGTCACAAGGACAATTTTTAATTTTTTGTTGAATAAAAGGATAAGCCTTTTTTTTTGAATGTCAATTATACCCGTACTACAATTATTTTTTTATTACCTAGCTTCACCGACTACTTTCGCCACCACCGCCCACCGAAGCTGCAGCGGCCACTCCGGACCTACAGCGACCATTGTCGACCTCCAACAAGGACATAGGAGCTTCGGCGATAATTTTTATATAGTGTAAAAACAAATTTGCACTCAAATTTATGTCTTTAATTGCTTGCAAATTTAGTGCAAAAATGAATTTGTACAAAAATTTATATCTTAATTTGTCTATAGATTGATGCAAAAACATATTTGCATTAAAATTATATATAATTTTATCTTTTTGAGGATTTA
The DNA here is from genome assembly GCA_021464415.1 of Lonicera japonica. Taxonomy (NCBI): domain Eukaryota; kingdom Viridiplantae; phylum Streptophyta; class Magnoliopsida; order Dipsacales; family Caprifoliaceae; genus Lonicera; species Lonicera japonica. The sequence goes on along the minus strand of CM038464.1, from coordinate 5,841,146 downwards.
GTGCAAAAAATAATTTTGTACAAAAATTATATCACGAGTTGCTTGAGAATTTAGTGCAAAAACATATTTGCACTAAAGTATATGTATCATTTGTTGTTTTAGAATTTAGTGCAAAAATGAATTTGCACTAAAATATATATTATTAGTTGATTGCGGATTTAGTGCATTTTTTATGATGAGATTATCTGATAAATATGTACTAAAAAGAAGTAATTAATATTTCATGTAGACAATCAAAATGAACCCATGAACTCATGGATTTGGCTCTTCTGCAGTGTTTTAAACACACTATAGGTGAAGTCTGGCAAATCAAATACATTCATTTTTAATGCAAGGTTTAGATTAACACGTATAAGATACCCACTTGAAAGGTCCTAAACTATGACATACCCCCCCCCCCCCCCTCTCACCCCCCTCCTTCTATGTTTCTACAATATTGTACATCACCTCCATTTTCAATCTATGTCCCATTTTTTCTATGATTCAATCTTTCTTCCATACCCCACCTCAATTACAACTCTTTGATATTCAACTCTTTCCTTTTCTTCATCTCTACCAACTCCATATATTATTGGGTTTGTATGTTTTGATTTGAAGTAATAAACACCAAAATACAATTTTTGGTATAATTCAAACTAGATCTCTTTAATTTTTTAAGTTTGATACAATGAAAATAGGAGTTTTAATTTTATTAAGCAAATCATGACTGCAAACAACAGCTTGAGGGAATTCATAAGAGGTTTTGAAGGATTTTAGCTATTCTTTAGTAACTCCAATAGGATGTATACAATGATGAATCTTTAGAAGAAAAATAGATGTATACAAATGGTGAAATTTGTTTTAAGTTAATCTTAATAAATAGAAACACTTAATTTAAGTTCTTACTAAAGCCTTGTGGCATGTTGATGCATCCTTGTCGCAGTCACTTGGACCTGAAAGAGATCTTAGCATTACAATAAACTATTCATTCAATTACGAAGTTTTTATGGTGAAAATGTGTTTTTGTCACAAAATGTACACTTTTAATGATAAAAAAAATTGTGTTTTGTCACCAAATGTATTTCTTTATTGACAATATTCATAATTCGTCACAAAATTTGCGGTAGCCTATAAATTTTGTCACTAAAGAATATTTCCTTAACTTTTAATGACTAAAACATTTTGTGGCAAAATCATTTTTTGTCACCGAGAACTTTTAGTTACTTCGTTATGACGAAATATTTTGCCGTCGGTGTGATTGTAACAAAAAACTTAATTTTAGTGACAATCTTTTTGTCACTGGAAAATTATTTTGTTATAGTGTAGGTTGGAGTCTAATCAAAAGAATTTGGAGATTGTCCTTATTGTAATTAAAGGAAGAGACTTAAACATGTATGCATCAGTCTCCTCGTAATAAGAAAGGTCTTTAACTTTACACATTTGGCATGCATGTCTTAATTAAACTTTTAGTGACATGAAACCCTAGCGTCTACTAACCTTAGTCAAACGTAAGTTGTTGCCATAAAATATAAATTGTTTGGTTTGACTTTTTAAAACTCCTAAAATGCTATGTACATTTCATTCTAGAAGGATTTTTATGTTTAGTTCAGATTTTTGGTTAGGAATGCATTATTTCTAGAATGAATTATTTTGTCGAAGTTATGCCCTCTTAAATAGATAGGAGTGAAAAATTACTTTAACTATTTCTCTTTTAGATCTTCTATAAAGACCAAAATGTATCTTTTTTACTTACAAGGATATTTTTTTTTCAATTTATATCAATTTTAAAAGGAAAAAAGTCCCTTTTTATTATTAATTTATTTTTATTATTATTAATAAATACATATGACAAATTTTCATAACTCTTAATAATAAAAACATAAATTTTACATTTGAAAAATTATTAGGACTTGTCTTCTAATTTTTTTAAATGATGGACATTTTGGTAATTGATAATCATTTCATTCTTAATCTTGTTTCAACAAAACATAGATGAAGTAATTCAAAGTTTTTAAGAAAGAAGAATTCTGGTTTGAAGCAACACATTAAAAACACGTCCTAGATATAAAAAAAAAGTTTTCAGAAATCTATGATACTCATTTTATTCATAAAATTGGAACCACACCAGGCTTAAAAGGTAGGTCCGACATAGCACTCTACATGAATGAATATTGTTTCAAAATTATCTTTAAAAACATTTTATGTGAATCTTTTTTTGATACATCTAGTAAAGGTTAGTATTAATGTTAAGACGCTTAATGGTATAAAACAACTTTTACAATGGTACTATATTTTGACAAAAAAATATATTTGATTTGATAATACAATCTCATTTAATAAAATGTTAATACCCTTAACCAAGCTTAAAAATATTATATAAATATGGACATTAACATAAACATATTACTTATCTATATATATATATATATAAGTTGGGAGTACACTGATTGTACTCCAATAATTGAGTTTAAAAGGCCAAGCCACTTTTAGTTACTGGACACCCGTATCTCCGGTTGATATATCAATCCACTTAACTGGGGCCTCAATCTATTTTCCCAGATTTCTAGGCTGGCCCAAGCTTCACTCTCCCTCCTCGTAATTTCCACCACAACCAACATTTCCGTTAACCGGTTGATCTCTACAACGGCAACCAAATTACCATTATGCCCCTCAAGCAACACTCCCCAATCTTTCAATCTAACCACCGTCACGTTTTCCTTCTTGGCAACCTCCGCGATTTTCCCAATTATTCTCTCCGGTAACTCCGCCGATAAAAACCGTTCACCATGAACCGAACAATCCGACTGCCTGAACAAACCGGACAAGTCAACACCAGACGAGAAGGAGATAATGTCGAAAGCATTCAAGTACTTAGCATCACCATCTTCACGGTCTTTGAGCTCAAAATTTCCTTCACTCAGTTTAGTTTGTGAGTAACCTTCTCGAAACCAGGAATCGTTGATTATCTCATCGACGGTGATCCTAGTCTCGGGATTAGTATCAAGGAGGCGAGATAGAAAGCGTTTTAGATCAGGTGACGTCCATTTAGGGCACCGGAACTGGCCTTTATAGATTTTCCGGTACATCACCATCAGATTCGGATCATTGAACGGCAAATAACCGGCGTTTAAAACGTATAGTATGATTCCGCATGACCAGATGTCCACCTTCGCTCCATCGTAACCTTTCTTCGCCAGAATCTCCGGCGCCACGTACGCCGGCGTGCCGCACAGAGTGTGCAACAGGCCGTCCGGGTGGATCTGGTCGGCTACGGCGCTGAGACCGAAATCGGTGACTTTGAGGTCCCAGTTTTCGTCTAGAAGGAGGTTCTCCGGTTTCAAATCACGGTGGAATACGCCACGGGAGTGGCAGAATCCGATGGCGGAGATTAGTTGCTGAAAGTATCGACGGCTGAGATCTTCACTGAATCGTCCTTTAGAGACCTTGGTGAAGAGCTCACCGCCTTTGGCGAATTCTAGAACGAAGTAGACCTTCGTTTTGGTTGCGAGGACTTCGAAGAGGCGGACGATGTGAGAATGGTGCAGGCGGCGCATGATAGAGATCTCACGCTTAAGCTGCGCAGTGAGGCCTTCTTTGAGTGCTTTTTGCTTGCACACAGCTTTTATTGCAACGCTCTGACCTGTGCGTATGTTCCTTGCATGGTACACCTTTGCGAAGGCTCCATAGCCTAGAAGCTTCCCTAGCTCGTATTTTCCGAACAGGTTGATCTCCGCCGGCGGCATCATATTCCCGGCGTTATCTATCATCTCTGTCATAATCGTACTTTAAACCAGAGAACATAATTCTTGTTATTTCTCTGGCTATGAAGAAGCTTAATTTTCACCACGAAATTCGGTGTTGAAGATAATTTAAGGAGAAGAGCGATACTACTTTGTTCTAAATTTAGGTGACAAAATAGAGATATCTAATGAAATGAGATAATAAGGTACAGTTTAGCTCAGATTCTACAGGTTGGCTACTTAAAGTTCTTTCAAAATACATGAACCATGTGACAATTTTATTTATTTTATTAAAAAGAGGGAATAATGATTGAACAAGTTTAATTTAAAACTGTTTCAGGACCAAATAGGGCCATCCAAGTAATGTTATCTCACTAAATTTTGTAGCAAAACTGCCAAATATACCCCTATATATTGGACAAAATTTCATGACTAGGTTTGATAAATTACAAAATTGAGTACTAATTAACCGCTCGGGTAAGAGTTGTCTTTTAAATTTTTTATGTTTTTATAGAGTCACCAATTTCAACCAGATAAGTTGCCAAGATTACATTTGTATACCATGGCAAGATATAAAAAAATACAATTTTAATTTAAAACAAAACATAATACACATATATGTGTGTGTTTAGTATTTTAAGAGCATGCATAGTCATGTACAATAAAAACAATAAAAATGCATGGTATCACTAATACTGATAATGCTAATATTCTTGTTCAAATTTGAGACATTTAATTTTAAATATAATTATAATTTCTATTTTGTGGAAGGGGGAGAGGAATAAAATAGGTAGAAAACTTTTTGCTAAAAAGAAATTAAATACAATAAAAGAGAGGCCAAGAATAGTCCATTTTGGAGAGATCAGCATGGCTGAAATAAAATATTTAAAAGAAATTTATACTCGTTGAATTTTTCAGTGAGAATCTAGTTAAGTAAAAATACATATGAGAATGGAAAAGTAATAACTATTTGGTGTTCAACAGGGTATTTTGTGCAGTTGGTTTTAAATATGAGTTCGACCATTAAATTCCGTCCATTTTACTTTATTATGAAAATTAAATGGGGTCCAAAACCCCAATAACCCTAGAACATACCATTGCTTCGTGCTAAAGTGATAAACCACCGGAGATAGGGTCATTTAATAAGCAACTTCTTGTCTATTTAATCAAGTAAGGTTTATAGCTAAGATGATATGTGATTAATTTAGTTTGACATTTTTTCAAGATTTTAATCCATGCTATTACAAGAAAAAAATTAGGGCTTATTACCTGTTATGACCACGAAATTATAAATAATTTAAATACAATATCTGGGTATATAAGTTCTCGCCACAAGTTACACTAAAAAAAATTTGATCATATAAATCACTTAAAAGGTAATTTAAATGATCATTTAAGCCACTTTCAAGTTTATTGTTGAATGACTTAATAAGCAGTATCATAAAAAGTTCATAAAAGTGATTTAAGAAAGTCATAGGTTAGTGATATAATACTAACTTAAAAGTGACTTAAAACTAATAAAAAATATAACTTTTGCACCTACTCATAATATGCCTAACTACCATACAATTTCATCAATCAATCCAATTAACAAAACAACAATTTTTTGGCTTGTGTTTCACCATTCAGAAATCCAAACAAATACAACCCAAACAAATAAAGTTCCAAACAACTCAACATTTGATATTGATCAATACCAAAAATAAAGGATCGCAAACTTTTAAAAAAAAAATAATAATAACAAGATCGCATCTTAATTTATTTTTTTACAAGAATCGGATCTTAATTCACTCCTCTTTCGATTGGTGGTATTCTCATTCCTTCTCCCTCATCATTAAAAATAGAAAGGGGGGGGGGGGGGGGATGATGAAGAAGAAGAAGAAGATAGAAAATGGGGCAAAACATACATTGAATTGATTACAGAATGTTGGAGCATTATGTATTTGAAGAAAAAACTTAGACAATGCAAGATTGGTGTTTTCTCAAATCTCACATAGAAGAAAGAAAAAACCTTTCATGAGTTTTTATATGGGCAAATTTGCTTAAGGGCTTGAGCCCTTTAGGCATTAAAATTTTGTACTATTGGGATGAATGTGGTTCACCACGCGCCGACCGACTTGGATGAATTTTGTGCTATTTTTCAACACAGACTAGTTTAGAATGGTTGAAATTTAGATTGCCAAAATTTTCACCTTTTTCATGAAGTTATTCAACAATCACTAAAAATATGATATTTGGAGAATGTATCATAAAATAAAAGTGAAGTTGAAACAATCAAACGCAACCCCAACATAAAAATATTACAATCGTTTGGAATACTAAAATACAAAAATGGGGGCACTAAAATTTAAGAATTAATATCACAAATGAAAAAAGCTACAGAAATTCAATCAACTCTTTTTGGGGATTTAATGTTGTATTTGTAATATTGAAATTTGGGGCTGAGATCTCTAAGTCTGGACAAAGGTTCATCAAGACAAGAGACAAAGCAACACGTTGGTGAATTATTGATTTCTAATATCAACTTGTATTTTGTAACAAAAGATAATCAATGCTATAATAAATTAATAATGCGTAAAAACCTTATGGGGTGGCCTAGTGGTTCACTAAATTTTTGTGAGAGATCGATTTATTTAATAGGAGATCTCGTATTCGAATTCTTTCAAGCGTAAATTGTTCAAAAAACAATAATTAATAATGCGTAGAGGCAGTTGCAATGTCCAACTTCAAACTTGCAATCAAACTAAACTAAGTAGAATGTGGGCTACGACAGCAGTAGCCATGTGAATGTTGCTCTACTGACGTACGTCTTTTCTTTTTTTTTCTGGTAAACCTACCTTCGCGGATGTCTTTGCAATAAATTTATATTGCGTTGAGTTTACATCTTTTGAATGCGTATTACATTTTTTTTTTCTTCAAAAAGCATCCCATAAACCATGAAAAAAACAAATTCTATCTGTGTAATAAGCCGTCAAAAAGTTCCACGGATAAATTGTTTGTTGCAAAATTTGATTGTTTTGAGAAAATAATGTCATTGCGTATATAGTGCAGAGACGGTTTAAGAGAAGTTGAGACCCTGAGCGATTAAAATAAAATAGGCCCTTAAAGTATTTAATAAATTTTAGTGTGCATTATATAAATACAAAGAAAAATTCAATTCGAACAAACTAATATTTATATATAAAAATATCATTACAATATATATTTTTTACTTGAATTACTATAGAAATAACCCTTATATTTTTTAAAATGGAATCCTTTTCTACATCGAGACCCTAGACGACTGCCTAACTTATCTTATAGTAGAGCCACCTCTGATATAGTGACATTTTATGATGAGTTTATTTCTAAGTTGAACAATATTTACAAAATTCATTCTTAGAGTAGACGAAACTAATGCTTTTAAAGTTTAAACAAGGGAAAAAAGGATAAAAAAGTAGTTGATATAAAATAAGATACTCAAATTGTACCACAAGTTAGGTGTGAATACAAAGTGAAATCGTTTAGTCTTCTTTTTTCACAATATATACGAAAGTATATGTAATGTGTGTGCACGCCTATTTTTCTTTGTAGATGCATCGTTTATTTTGAAATGGAAAGTAAAACAGAAACGATGTTGACTTGATGGACAAAGTTTTATTTAATAACCCAAAGGTCCCACATTTTTAATAGAAATAAATAGGGTTAAAATTCAAACTTCATAATTAAATTTGGTGTCATAACTACACCTAAAAGTAGAAAGGGGTGTTCCATTTCTATACAATTATTATTACATATTACTAAGAAAACATTTAAGGGTTGTGAAACTAAATTTGTGTATCCCTTAACACTAGAAGACTAGGATTGAGGCGGTTAGAACCACCAAATATAAATTTTGATTTGAATAATTTGGCCCATAGCATGTACGTGAAGGTGTTGTGAAAGGGCCCCCGGGGGGTGGGGGGGCGGCGGTTGGGATTGGCTCCTCTGCAGTTTTAAGATTGACTGCACCTCTACAATTGTGTCATCTATGCCGTTGGTTGGTTTCAACTTTCAACTGCTTTTATTTTGACAGATGATTAAAAACTTAGTACTACTTCGTTTTGGGATAAGAGATTTTAACCCCAATATCTTGTCCCACTGATCTCCGTCGGTAATTGGTTGTCTCACTGAGTATGTGCATCATCTCTCTTTTAAGTATAATAAAGGTTTTCGTTTCTAATTGATGCAAAGCCCAATTAATTAACTTTAAAATGCTATAATCTTCATCTTCAACCATGCATATTTAGTACTGTTGTACTTTCAACATCTATACCTTGAATTGAATCAATTACATTACCTCGTGAACTCATCTCTCAACTCTCGATTTTTAACTTTCGCAGTTAGTGTGATCTGACGTTGTATTTAAATGTGCATACTTTGAATTTCAACTTTAATTAATGAAGGGGAATCGTTTAATCAATTTTTGGGTGTCAAGCTGTTGACATCATTTTGACCAAGATAGAGAATGAATCTCAAGAGAGAAGCCATCAAAGAAAATTTCAAAAGCGCGCATAGATGAGAGAAGATGAAACTTAAAGCTGCAAAACGGAGTTATCTTCAACTTCTTTAAAAACGACGCTAATATTAATGTTTAAATGATTTGTCCAAATGTGAGCCCTCGATATCAAAGCAACAACCAGGATTAAACAGGTGCAGTCATTTTTGAGACATTAGCGGATCCATCCCCCCAAAGGGGACCGACGTGGACAAATCGCCACAAATAATTTGAATGGCTTAAATTGCAAGAAAACCCTAATATTTACCTAAGTCATCTTTTTTGATCAAACTTCACATCAAAATCCCCACCCTCTTTTTTCTCATGCTTCGCATTAATTGATTGTGAAGCCCACACTTAAAAGCTTCACATGACTGTTCGATCTTTTTTCCTTTTTCTAACGACATGACTGTTAGATCTATTGGCAACTACTATAAAAGTGGCCCAATATGCGGAAACAAGTAGGATCAAAGTCGACAAATGTGCACTTTAAATTTTGAATTGTACTGTTATTTTTATTAGTGTTTTTGAAAATAATAAATTTAGTAGGAGAAAAATTACACTTTACCCTTTCTATTTTATATTTTTGTGAACCTTATAGTAAAGGATAGCCTATAATACACTGTATGTCCGTACTTTACACCTTCAAAATTATATAAAGTGACATTTATGCGATTTTTTTTTGGCATTTCAGAACTTTAGAATCTACTTTTGCGAAATACAAGAGTATGAAAGAATCAACCATATATTTTAGGCACATAATTAATTTTTTGCCCCCCTTCTCCCTGAATCTTGGCTCCACCATTGATTACTAGATTTAGAATACCGAAATTGATTAGGAGTTATTCAGGTCAAGTCTCGGCAGGTGAAAATTTTCTTGTGGTCAACAGTTGGCACCCTTCGTGAGTGGGGATTAGTCGAGATGCATGAAAACTGATCCAGACACCATGTGAAGACCAAGTTAGATCTAATGCAAGGTAGGGGCATAAGATCTTGAACGTTAATTTTCAAAATTGTAAAAAGAACATTAATTAAAAATAAAAATTCAACTTATTTGTTTTTTTTAAAGGAAAAAGAAGCAACAGTTAAGAACCAGAATCTTTTTGGAGGGAAGGCAACAAGAAATCAGGAGCCTTCTCCATCCAACACTCGGAGCCTAGCACAAACCTAGCTTGTCTAGCAACACTCGGAACTTATTTTTTATCATGTTTTTTGAGACCTAAATTGTATCTTAGAAATGAAGTGTGACTTTTAATTTAAGACATTTAGGGAAAAAAGTGAAACTCTTTGGCTGGGTTTTTAAAAAATATTTTGGGTTTTTTTTATAAAAACATCGTGTTTGGTTCACCCATTTTAAAAACTTCATTCAAGTAAAAATAATATTTTTTGTTTATTTTTTATTTTGAATTCTAGGAAAAACTTTAAGAAATGAATAAAAAACAAAAAATATATTTTTTGTAAAATTTTAAAAATAGTGTACCAAATACAATTCAAATTGAAAAATTGTTTTAAAGAACTCTACTTAAAAATAAATTTTAAACTAAACATTTAAAAACTCCAACCAAGCATAATCTTAGTATTGGAATTTTTTATTTTATTTTGGAGCTTATAATATAAAATGTGTCTATTTAATTCAGAGGCTATATATACGTAATAGATCATTTTTAAATTTTAGCCACAATTTGAAACTCTTAGGATTTGTTTAATAGCAACACGTAAAATTATAAGAAAAACAATTAATTTAAATAAAAAAATAAAAAATAAATTTAAAATTTTTATAAAATTAACTCTTACTTTTTAATTTCTTCTATAAAAAATTTTGGTTATCAATTATGTGTTGTTAAAAACCAAATGAAATTGACAGTCACAAGGTGGAACAGTTGGGCCATTTTATGATCTGTCTACCTTGTCCAACACACAAAAAAAAAGAAAAAACCAAAATTAATATTACGAAGCCCAAATTCTCATTGTCAATATTCCCAGGTCCAATTTATGACTCGCCTCTTTTTTCTTTTTCTTTTTAATGAGAGGACTCTTAAGAACTTACCAAAATATTTTCCTTCAAGTCATGGGATTACCTCCGATACTACTACTAAGATAACGATTGTAAGTTTCTAATGATGTAAATTAAAAATTCACCCACTAACATATTTAAATTTTACCAATTTTTTAGCCAATAATATAATTATGTATTTATTTTTTTTATCACATTTAACATTTTTTTTCAAGCAATTCAAATATGCGATGATTATCTATGTGACTCCTTAAATATTCATAAACACTCCAAAACAACTTTTATGTACACGTCTTATTTTTAACTTTGAGGTCCAAATTCGAACCTCTTTAATAACTTGCTTTCGCAACATAATAATAGAAAGGACAAAATAAAAAAAATTGATTTGTTGATGTCATAACTACTCCTATTACCTACGTACATATTTATATTAGTGTATATTTTTCAGCCATCTCGTCATTATATATAGCTTCTCTTAATCCAACCGTAAAATTAGGTTATGCTCATTGATAAGTTACTTGGAATTTTCAATTAGTATCTTCGATGGGTGGTTTACCCTCTTCCTTAATTCATGTTCTCTCCAAACTATGTTTCAATACATGCACGATCCGATACTTAAAATTATTTTTCGTGTAACATGTTTTCATAGATCATGTTACACCCTAAAATTACATAATAACAACTTATTTACAAAAATAAGAAAGTTTTAATATGCATTAACACACTTGACAATTAATCCTACACGTGATTTTTTTCTTAGTTCGTATTTTTTTGAATACATGTTTTTAGCTATTTTGACATATACTCTTAGAATACAAGTTAACGCTTTCCTTTGTTTATTTAATTTTAAATGAAAATTTTGTGTTACTTAGCTTCTAGTAAATACTCAAGAACAACTTATTTTTACCATAAATATTAATAATTTGTAAACAAGTACATTTTTATTTATTTATTTTGAATTGACAATCAAACTACACAACACACACACACGAGAAAATCAACACATCAATTTCAACTCACGGTCAAAGACAACCTGATGAACAGAGCTCATAGGATAACTCCAAAAAGATCCAACCTTTGGAGTCCTCGAATGAGGTTATTTGATATATATAAATATGGAAAAATGTCGAGAGTACCATAAATAAATAAAAACGAGTCTCTTTATAGAATTTGTAACCTATTTAATGCATTATTTGGACTTTTATTACTTTACAATTGAATGTGAAGCGTAATTAATATTATATATAGATATATGTTGGTTGGTGGATAGGCGGATTGACGGATACAAAAAGAGAACGCTTCCTATCTTAATAGGGCCAATGTGTCTCTCTCTTTAATCATGGAAGTGGTTGTAACGAACCATCTACATATATGCAAAGACAATAAAATTTGCACATATTATCACATCAAATATATATATACTTTAATACTCTTCTCTTTAAATATATTTAAAGCTTTACACCTAAAATAAGATTACAGCAATTTAATTATCGAATATCCATTAATTTAAGAAAAGACATATATGCATTCAACAGAATGATGCTGTATATTGACCTAACTTATTTCTATATATATAATATGGGAAGTTTTCAATTTATATCTGATACAAAACAAAAAAAAAATTATACCCATCAATAATTTTTTTATCAACTTCATATTTCATCAATTTAGATAATTATTATATTATATATTAAAAATGCATACAAAAAATTAAATTAGACGGAGATTCAAAAGTCACTCATCATAATTAAATTATGAACCTTCTAAAAATTAATTAAATAAAACTAAGTTTAGTAACTAAGTGGTTACAAGTATCTTATTGATTCGAAACTAACTTTGCATATATGCATGCTCGATATACATAATAAAAATAGTTAATTTAACGACATAATTGATGAATTATAAATTTGAGAAAAAGTTATGAATGGGAACGAACAAGGCGATTGCATAGGATCTAAAAATTAAGAGGGCACTAATATTTTGTTTATATATACATATTTATATATTAAAAAAAAACCTTTCTAATTAATATCCCAACTTTTCAAGATAAAAAATTGCAGGTTTCCATAATACAAATGGCGTGCAGGGAAATGACCTCTAAACTCTTACCTTCAAAGATGAAACTTGTAAACAATTGAATTTTTAATTGTAATGTGTTTTTAATAGCATGTAAACTCTTATTATTAAAATAAAAACATATTTTTTTAAAAAAAATATTATATTTATTTACAAGAAGACATTTTTTAGAATTTTGTTCGGTGTCTAAAAATGATCGAGACCAACCATAAAAACAACTTAATCTTACGCAATGTAATTTGAACCTTCCGAAAGTTACCTAAAAATCTTGAACCTGAAATTATGTACGTACGTAAGTATACAGGTTGCTTTAAGTTTGGCAAGAAATAGTAGTTCTTTGCTTGCCTTGTTTGGTCTCAGTGGCGTGTGTTTATTTTTCTTCTAATTAATGGTTGAACTAATAATAAAATAAGTTATTAACGACTTTCTAGTTCTAGCTAAAAACTTTGTCAACTAAATGACTTGGTCATGGCATCGACCTTTACCTATCCCTCAATGTATTGTGGCTCACTGTTTTTGTTGCTTTCTATGCCTTATTCCTCGCGTCTTTTGAAGGAATAAATCAAATTGACATTATTATTATTATATATTTATTATATATGGCATCGGATATGTATAGTTCTAAATATCTCTCATTTTATTTTTAAAAGTCGCGCCCACCTTTTTATTTTTGCTTTAATAATTGATTTCCCCTCAAGGATGAAGTGCAAAGAAGTTTTCAGAATTTAAGAAGCCACGACTAAATCGATGAAATCACTATTGCCAGAGTACATTAGGTGACGAATTTTGCGGTTTGGAAAAATACTATTTTATTCTGATATTTATTTGATTGATTGATCGATCTTAAATATTTTTAACACGAAAAAATACCGGTAATTTTATTATATTAATTATAGGATGATTTAAATTTTGGGTATCGTTTGTTGTTACATATTAAACGTTGAGTGTTAAAGTTTTGCATAATAAGTATTTATGTGCCATTTTAGACGGAATATGTTAGTCAATGTGGTCCCTCCGATTATTTTTTGACCCAATTTATCCATTTTACCCCTAGAAAAAAATAATATATTGCTCTTACTTAAGGAAAAAATGGTCAAAAATTAACGGAGTTATCAGTTGACCACCTTTACTAATGAATTCTATCCAAAATTGCATCCAAACATAATAAATTATAATTTCTTAAATATAAGAACCATCCACAAACACATCTATCTTTCTATTGTTTTAAAACTTCTCTCTTTTAATTAAATACTTGTATATAAGTAAAATGCTTACTTTTAACTAGAGGTTGTCACATGACAATATTATAAATGTTATAAACACACAACTTTCTAGCATTTTAATACCCTCACTTCTCTTTCTATTATTATTCCAATTTCATTTGTAACTCTTATATTTAATTATTTAATATCTCATTTATAACTCTCATATTTAATTCTTCAAATATCTAATTATTGATTTGTACTCAATACAATTAGGATTGTTCTTAAGATATATTATGTGTGTGTGTTTTCCCTCATCTTTCTTCTATACATGTGCTAATAATGATATCTATTTTTTCCTCTCCTTATATGTATATATATATATATATATATATATTTCTTGTAGATTAAATTTTATCCGTATCTCGATTGAAAAAAACATGGTACAATTTGAAGATTCTACATCAGAAATAATACTAAAAGTTTTGTACTAAAGGTTTTGTTCTATATATATGATCCGTGTTTTTTTCTTCACTATTGAAGAGATTTAATGTATGTGGTAAACTTTTATTAATATTATTTATTTGCTAGTTCTATTAATTCTCTTTTTTCTTCATTGTATATTTTAATTAATAGAAGAAACTACAAAACAGATTTTTTAGTGTTAAAAAATCATTTGCGATATGAATCCAAGTCTGTCCAAATATGATAGTTCCCATGACTATGTGACGTGGACTTTGGAGGAGACATTATCTAAAAAGAATTTAATATTAATAAAAAGAATTAGAGAAATAAAATCTTATCCAATGGGAAAAGTACTATCAAACCTTATCACTTCAGCAGCTGGCTAATTATACAGATTAAGCACGCAGATGTGCATACGTACCGGCTCCAATCTCATCAAAAAAATAAATTAAAAAGAAGCAGCAGCAGCTGCTATTGGGTAATTAAACGAGTGGAATTGGACGGAGCAGAAAATAAATCATGTAAAATTTGATTTATAGAATTAAGATATTAAGCCGAAGTTGAGAATCTTACATATGTTACGTAGGTTGTTTTTTGTTTGTAGGCAACCTTCACTTTTTTTTTAAGGTCAATAATTCGATTCATAAGATTGAATGAGAGGTTTTTCTTTATTCGTAGAATTAAAGGAAATTTAGACTTCTCTTAATTTAAATTTTTTTTAAAAAAAAATAGGTTGTTCAAATATATATATATATATATATATATGTATAAATGTCAAGGTGGTCAGCTTGTGAGTGCTTTTGTGCCAAACTTAATAATAAATTAACAAATTTTAAATTATGCTTAAATTTAACTTGAATGTCTCCTAAACCAAGCTCGAACAAGCCTTTGATCAAGAAAAGTTTTAGTTGAAATTTTCTAAAGCAAGATGTTATTTTTAACAAAAGAAAATTGGACGGTCAGTACATTCATGAACAATTGTGATTATTTTTTGAGTTTTTTTCATGATTTTTTTTGAATTGGTTGAAAAAACTCCAACAAAAACAAAATGGGTCATTTGGGTTTTGGGTACCGTTAGTTTGCCGAAATTGGGCTTTGGGTACCAAAGTTTCTGAATATGGTGCTTTAGGTACCATTTTGCACATTTATGTTAGTCAATCGAAGTTAACTGGTAACTCTATTAATTTGTGTTTAAACTACCCTTGTTTACACCAATGCCAACGACCACTTTATCCTTTGCAAATATATGACCGTTTAAAACTCATTACACCTATATAAAGCTTCCAATCAACACATAAACTACACCGTTCACAAAATAAAATACACAGAAGAAAATGGGAGGTGGGAATGAAGCAATTGTGTATCAAATGTGTGATGCTGAAAGACATTTTGCATATGAATGTCAATGGGTATACAGCAAATACAAGAACTGTAAAGGCTTGATGATCATGCACGTGTATAAACCAAATGAAGGTTATGGGAAGAAATACTTACAATGTCAATTCCCAAGCTATAGATCAAAGTTGTGGTTGGAAGATGCTAATAAAGAAATTGCTGGTTCCACATCCAATTCTACAAGTTGTTTCCAATGTGGGCAAAGTAATCACTGGGTGATGGATTGCCCCTGGAAACAAACTATGTGTCCTAATGGTGATGAAGGTTCAAGAAAAAGATTGACAAGCAAATAAACACACAGTTTTGGCAAAAAAATTCGCAAATGCATTAAGTGTGATAGTTTTGAATGGTTAGAGAAAGCAATTTCTAAGAGTTCAAAGAAGAACATTAGGGTGAAGATAGAGGTTAACCTAAATGATTTATGTAATAGCTATGAGAGTAAAATACATGTGTAATATGAAATAAACCAAGTACTTAATAAAAAAGTTGGCATTGATCTATATATTATATACCAAAAAATTACATCCAAAGGTTCACATGCCACGATAATACAAAAAAAAAACATATTTATAGTACCTTAGTCTACTACCACATAACATTCACACTAACTAAAGCATGTATCAACAAAAAAATATCAAGTCTAACTAATCTAACTGCCACATAATATTCACACCAATTGAAGCATGTATCAACAAAAAAGCATCAAGTCTAACTGATTTAACTGTCAGCTATTTCAACAAAAAAACCACCTAGCTCTCTTATTGATCTAATGACCTATGTGAGTGGCTTAGGTCATATCCACTAGTTATGCTTCTAGTACTTGATTGCAATGTTGTTGATGATGGAAGAAAAAACCATGTAGCTGGTGGGTAAAAAAGTATGCCCATTGCTCTAGATCCACCTCTGTTTTCCCTTACCTTAGATCAATCTCTATTTTCCCTTGTTGCCCGAGCTGGTGCTGGTGGAATTACAATAACAGGTCTACTTAGACCTACTGCACCATCATTGGTCCTGTCTTAGGCTTCACTGCATACATTAACAAATTTCAAATTAGAATTACACACAAGTAATGCAATAAATGAAGTAAATCTTAATTATACAGTGCATACATCTCCTTCCATATTCATCTATTGCTAGTGCACATTTGCAAGTCTTTTTATTATGGCCCAAAATGCCACATTTGCTACACATTTTCTTCTTGTTTTTCTCTGGAGCTATCCCATCTCTATTCTTCATTATATTGTTTTTTGGCCTTCCAGGGGGCCTAAAGAGATGTGGAGATAGTACTGTATATTGGGGCTAAGAAAAAAAAATAAAGAAATTAAAACATCTAATAAATATGGACTACATATGTATGAATGCAATAACTTAATTTGTAATAAATGTGCTAACCTCCTTCCAAAACTAGCAGTCATCAATTGAGTATATATAACCAACATATGTAGCCTTATAAGCATCAATTATTAAATATTGATTGCAATAACTGAGAAATGTACAAGTAATTAATAAATAAGTGCAAATAAAATAAATGTAATGCAATAACTGAATTCACACAAGTAATTAAATACCTACTTCTCCCATGATTCCATCCTTGGAAGTATGACTGCTATTGCATGAATACATGGCACTCCTGACACTTTCCATTCTCTACAGTTACATGTATTTGCTTTGAGGTCCACTGTCTAAGTTGCGCCCACCTTATCTACTACCACAAGCATCCAGTATGTTGACCTTTTGGTAGTGAAATCCTTGTATTCTTTTTTGTACTTTTTGATAAACTTCTCAACTCTTAGAACCATAAATGAATTACCCATATCTTTATCTGCTTTACACCTCATTTTATATAGCAATGACATCACCATAAGCTGGTACTTTTGAAAAAGCTTGACCAATGGAAAATCCCTTAAACCAATGATCATATTGTTGAATGACTCCGAAAAATTATTGGTCAAATGATCACACTTTATAGTTGTATCAAAGAATGTCTTATCCCAACTGTATTTATCAGCATCATCTAGAAACTTGTGAGCTATGCTATCATCCTTAAAGAGTTATGCCATCCATTTGTCATAGTCCTTTTCTCTGTATGATTTGGCTGCCCCTAACTCAAATGCATTAAATGACCCCCCTTGTGCTTTGCTGTAAAGTTCTTGTAAAAATGCCTAAAGAAATGCCTATGCTTATTATTTGGGTAAAACTCTTTCACAGCCTCTAACAATCCCTTGCACTTGTCAGAAATGAATGTTATAGTGTTTTTGTGTTTGTTCAGATGTGGTTTCAATATAGACAATAATAAGCTCCAAGCTTCATATATTTCCTTTATATCCACATACAATCCAACAGGGAATAACCCATTGTTCCCATCAATGGAAATTGCAGAAAGAACTGCCCCATTATATTTCCCTTTTAAAAAACACCCATCGAGCCCAATTAATGGTTTACACCTATTAACAAAGCTATCCAATGAAGCTTTAAATGTAATGTATAACCCAACAAAATTGTGGTCAACAGAACTCCTAGTCCACTTAGCTATACTACCAGGATTCTTTAAAAGAATTTTTCTACACAACTCCGGACACTTTTTGTACCCCTCATCATACTTGCCAAAAATATTCTCATGTGCAATTATCCTAGCTTTATATGCAGAATCATAAAACAGTCTGACACTAAATTTATGTCAATTCTCAGTGATGACATCTTTGGGTTTGAACTATTTATGGTTTATAAGCCATTCCTCAATTATAGTAGTAACCCATCTGGCATTTGCATTTATATTCTTACAACTTTTATTATTTTTGCATGTATGTTGTTTCTCATAAAATCTTAACTTACCAGTTAACTCATTAAGAATTGTCTTAACATAAACCCTCCATTTGCATTTATTGTCTTTACACCATAAGTTAATCCTATAGTTATTGTTGGTTTTTTTACTTATATTCAAATTTGTTATTTATTGCATGATTCTTTAAGAAAACCCTACACTTTAACATGGTAGGCCACTCTATCGAATCCACAATTTCATAAGTTTCAGTCCCATTAAAAGCAGCATCCTCATCTCTATCACTATCTACAATAAATCATTGGTTTCATCCACAAAGTCCCTAAACTCTGTCTTGTATTTTTCTACTTCTACCCCTTCATCCACAGATTCATCCACAAAGTCCCTAAAATTTGTCTCATCTTTTTCTACTTCTACCCTTTTATTTGCAGATTCATTTACTTCCCCTTCTACCCCTCCATTTATATCTACTGCCTCTTCAGCTTCATATTTTGCCCAGTCCCATCTCTCAAACCCATTTTTTTTCTGTTTCAGACTCAAACCAACTAAACCTGCATTCACTCTCAAACCCACTATGGTATTATTCCTTAGCATCTAAATTATTTACCCCACAAATACTATAAGGAACTTAAGTGTCTAGAGGTACTTCAGTGGCTAAAAGAATAAGCACACCATTAATTATGTTAGACATAGGAAATTGGAAAGCAAAGTCATGCAGTGTCATTTGTTTGTGTGTTTGTTTATCAGTATACTCATATTCCCTTTCAAGCTCTACTATATTCATGGGAACATGAGTGTACATATCTTCATCTTTAAACTCATGTTTAACCCTAACCTCATGTTCATCCCCAACTTTATTTTCAACTTTTAGTCCATCATATGATAATGAAATAGGGTCTGAAGAGGAACAACTAAAGGATAACCTAAATTTTCCCATAAACTTAGGTGACCTCTTAACAAATGTGGCAGGGGGTTCATTTTTCTTTTTTTTATAGTTGAAACAACCATCCCCAGCCATCTTAACATAATACATATATATATATATATACAATGTTTGTATAAGCACATATAGTTGTATAAGTAAGAAACAAAAGCCACAAACAATATATATATACAGAAAACCTTAAAATCTCATGTATATATCAACAATAAACAAACCAAACCCTAAAATTGCATGCATATCAGTTATTACATAAGACAAAAATAGTAAATTATGGTAATATTATTTATATAGACACAAAATTCCAAAAAGTTATAAAAAAAACCTTACTTTATCCACAATCGAAAAAAAAAACCCCTAACTTTTACTCATATATAAACAAAAAAAGTTGAATAAACAAACATCATAATAAAAAGTCTAAAAAGTAGGGTTTTAAAAGATAAATCAAAACTTCTATTGTAAATAGTTGTATAAAAAACATAGATGAACAAAAACCAACCTTTTAGAATAAATCGCCTTGATTGCAAAAGAATCGAAGCTTCAATCTAGGGTTTACGTGTGTACACACCTTCCGTCTTCATCCTTCAATCGATTTGGTGTAGTATGATTAGGGTTTAAGGTTCGTTTTTATTCGTCAAGGCGCCCACCTCGGCTGCAGGCATCGATCGTGTTTGTGAGTATAGGTGTCCCTTTCGCATCGGCTGGTGCGCCTATCTCGGCATCTTAATCCTCACAAATCTCGACACTGTGATCGGCTGGTCATTGTGACTATTTTCCTCTTTCATGGTTCACTTTTCATCTCTTGGGTTTGCTTCATAGGGTTGATCTTGACTATTTAGCCCAAGTAACGATCCTAAAGTTATGTTCCCACAATAGTGATTTAGGTTGAATGATAATTAATTGACTCTTAATGTGTACGTGTCGTGGGTTCAAAATTTTATTTTAATATCTTTTTATAGAATTTATAGCATAAGAAGATAATTTCGTAACTTCACATACTTACTAAAAGGTGTTCTTAAATGTACCTACAAAATCAATCTTCTTACCCTATTAAATCTTTAAAAAATCTTGCATTTCACCCCAGCGGTGGGATGAGTTTACTGAAACAATATAGGGACAATAAAATTTCGTCGCTAAAAGTAAAAACATTAAATAATATTATTTTTTTCATTAATATAAAACATAATAAATGAAATTTATATCGCTCTTAATAAATTTTATTAAAAGTTTCATCTAAATAGTACCTCCAAGATACAAAATGTTAATTTTCATAAATACAATTTTATTAAATATATGATATTTTATATAATCTTTTACTGTTCATTACTCTTAAATGGTTATTATTCATATTTAAAATTTATTTACACATTTTATTTTTATCTTTATCAAATAAGTAAATATAAGACTTAATTCACTTCACCAAAAATATTAAAAGATCAATTTGTTGTATGTAAATATATGTTATCTTTTGTGAAATGGGAAAAATGAATTGAAAAAATAAAATAATTTTCATAATAATAAATCATTTATTAAAATATTTGTTTACTTTCAATTTCTATGATATTTTGGAGATTCAAGAAAACAATTTCCTTACAAAATATTAAAATGATAGAGATTTTCTCACCAAATCATTTTCTTTTTCAATATTTTTTTACGAGTAACTTTAAGAAATTATATATTGAAATAATAAAAATACAACATACAATACATATATTTTTTAATTCATTTATGACATATTAAGCACATGTTAAAATTACATTTTTTTAACTTTGACATTAGATAACTTAATATGAGTTTTATTGAACTATGCATGCATGCACAAATAAAAAGATTGAATAAATTAAGAAAAATATTATTGAAAATGTTATCATGCCGGTGCAAGTGAAAATAAAAGTCTCGTATTCTATATAAAATTATGAGGATACTTATTATAAGTTTACATTTATGAGATATATGTAATTAACAATATTCTAAAAATCGCTAGGCGCTCCTAGGTCGGCGAGGGGGGGCCTAGCGCCTAGAGGATTAATTGGTCAAACGATTTTCTATTAAAAATATTATTTTAGGTAACATAATACTAACAAAACATAATATACCTTTCAAATTAATTGTAATTTTCTAACATCCAACTAATAAAACATACATTACAAAAAAGTCAAAACTTTAAAAGCATAAATAATTAAAATTAGTAAAAAGAAAGTAAATAGGGGTGAAACTACAAATAACTAAAAATATAAGGGGTGAAAATAATAATAAAACTTAATAAACCAAAGACCAAACCTAATACTCCGTATATATCATCTCTTTCCCCGTACAAACTAGCCCCCATTCCGCAGCAACCATCAAAACAAAACCCTAAACCCAAGCTCTCAGCCCCAACCCATCTCAGCTTCGACGATTTGTCAATAACTTCACAGGTACGATACTCTATCTCTCTCTATCTATCTTCGTCTCTCTCCATCTCAATCTTCTTCTCTCTTCCACGTCTCAGCTAACCAGTGGAAAAATCGACGCCTAATCGGCGCCTAATCACCCCGGCGCCTAAACGAAACGACTAGCCCTAGGCCGGGCGGGGGAGCCCCGATTTCCGCCTAATCGCCGCCTAGGCGCGATTTTTAGAACACTGGTAATTAAGTAAAAATAATATATGCTTGCTTGTAGGGCTGGCAATTCGGGTTCGCGTGTCGTGTTCGGGTCGTGTCAACACACAAGTATTACAGTATTAGTGTCAACCCGAACATGACCCGTTTAACTAATCGTGTCATTTATATTAACTCGAACACGACCTGTTTATATTACAGGTTACACGACACGACCCGACTAACCCGTTTAATAAATAGGTCATGTTAAATCTGCAACTCGACACGACACGACACGACACGATTAACCTTTTAAGATTATAATGACAATTAAGTCTCATATAAAACAAATTAACTTGTTTTATAATAATTTTAAATTTTTAATAAGTAATAATAAGTACCACCCAATACCAAAATTCAATATTAATAATCTAGAGTCAAAATATATAACATTCATCACCAAAGCATAAACATAAAAAATTAGTATTTTATTCATCATTAAAAACATAATAACTATCATCTACTACCAATACTCCAAATAAGAATATAATTGTTTAAGAAAGATGGAAAAATAAAATAATATATATATAGCTGTAAAAGAAAATAAAAATAATAATCGTGTTAATTGCAGGTCAATTTCGAGTTAGCGGGTTAACCCGAACACGACCCGTTTAGTTTGCAGGTTAAACGTGTCTGACCCAAAATTGACCCGAACCCGTTTATGCTTGACCCAAACCCGCTAACTCCGTGTCGAGTTCGTGTCGGGTTAGCGTGTCGTGTCAAATATTGCCGGCCCTACTTGCTTGTCGGAAAGAATGAAATTTTTTAATTTTTAAAAAAAGTGGATGAGAAGATAAATTAGTAGCGATTTTTTCAAAGTATAGAAAGCGTCAAAGAGGGGTGAGAAGAAAGTTTTTACGCTATTTTTTAGGTTAAAATTAATGTAACTTTGACTTTTAGTGAGATAAAAAAAAGATTATGTAGGTGCATTTAAAAATATCCTTACTAAACTCTCGCTCATGATTTACATCATCTATAAATAGAGAATCCTACTAATTGGTGCTTTTTTGGAAAAAAAATTCGTGCCAAATAGCCCAAAAATAGGACAATATTTTTCGTAACAAAAATTGGTCATGGATCAATCTTTCCCATATATTTATACATACATCTATATTATTACATAATATAAATAATTATTTTCGGTTATGATACAAAAAGTGTGATTTTTCTATTTTTCTATTATCATTTATTAATTTTTAAAAAATATTTAATCAATGAAGTGGTCTGAATTTATGACTATGAGATTATTGAAAACAATTTTAACTATTAATTTAATAATACAAGAAAATAACACAAAAACACGCATTACGGTTGTTCCTTATGTTATGTAGCAGTCTAGTATTTGTATAATTGAAATCCGGGCCGGCGATGTAATTCGTCATTTAAAGTAATAATAATAATAAAAAAAAAAATTGCACCAAAAAAAAGAAGAAGGTAACAATAATAATAATAACAGAAAAGCCCATACCAATTCTGTTCACTGTTGTTATCCACTCACGCTGATCAATGCCAGCTCATTTATTTTCCCATTACAAAAAAAAAATAAAAAAAAATTTAAATATTTATTATTATGTAGTACAAAAGAATGAATCTTTTTGGTTGCCGTCACGCCGGCGGCTGTTGTTATAACCCAACCCACCGCATAACCGCACAATGGTTTTGTTTGGCGTGCCCACTTTGAAACTTCCATTCTTAAGAATTCTTCTTTGTTTTCTTCAACAAATATTATAACCCAATCATCATTTGCATATGCATAATATTTTATTACAATTAATAAATAATTTAATAAGAAATACCAACAACTTAACAACTGGAAGCTGCCCCAACCAAATTCATTTGATTCAGCACTTTTCTTCAACCAGAACCTCTTCTTCTTCTTCTTCTTCATTTTTTTTAACCAAAAACTAATTCAGATCATTTTAGTTGACCCTTAGCTTTTCTTCCTAATTTCCTATTTGCTCATCAGCATATGATGGCGGTTTCCGATGAGACTTTCCCGCCTAGAAAACGCCGGCCGTCCGCCGGAGCTTTCGTCTCGCCGAATTTAACAAACCAAAGATTACTCCAATATCTTTTACTTCTCTCTCTAGAAACCTCGAATCTACTGCCACTCCGGCCTCTTCTGAAGCGCAATTCATCTTCAATAATTCGCAAAGCAAAGCTCCTATCCGTTTTATTCGAAGAGATAATTCGCGATTCCGTACCTCGTTTTCCGCCATCGGCGGTATTGTGCTTCGAAGAATTGTACGTGGTTTTGCAGAGAACTAAGACTTTGATCGAAGATTGCTCTAACGGTAGCAAGATGTGGCTTCTAATGCAACACGAATCTGTCTCCAACACTTTCCACGAACTTACCGTCGAATTATCGACTCTCTTAGATATATTTCCGGTAAGAGAGATGAATTTGAACGAAGATGTTAATGAATTAGTTCTTCTCATCAGAAAGCAGTGCTATGAAGCAAAACCTTTTGTAGATCCAATTGATCAGAATCTCAGAGGCGATGTTTTGAGAATTTTGGATACGATCAGAACAGAAATTGTTCCTGATTATACAGAGTTAGGTGAGATATTCGACCGATTAAAATTACACGATTCTACTAGTTGCAGAGATGAAATAGAGAGTCTCGAAGAAGAGGTTCAGAACCAAAATGATGACGGATCGAAGTCTAGCGTGATCGCTTTGATCGGACTCGTTCGTTATGCGAGATGCGTGTTGTACGGTGCATCAACACCAAGAACAACCGGCCTGAAAGTTAAATCATCGGCTGATTTGAGTTTTCCGACTGACTTCCGGTGTCCGATATCTCTCGACTTGATGACGGACCCGGTGGTTGTATCGACGGGCCAAACGTACGATCGGGGATCCATCAATCTCTGGCTCGAATCAGGTCACAACACGTGTCCGAAGACAGGTCAGACACTAGCCCACACGGAGCTCATACCTAACCTGGCTTTGAAGAACATGATAGCTATGTGGTGCCGCGAGCAGAAAATTCCATTCGAGTCGATGGACACGATTCACAAGTCTAAAAGCATTGTAGCCAACAAGACAGCGTTTGAAGCCACCAAAATGACGGTTTCGTTTTTGATCAACAAATTAACGGTTTCACAATCAACGGATGCTGCGAATCGTGTGGTACACGAGCTTCGTGCTCTAGCGAAAACAGACTCGGATAACCGAGCCTGCATTGCCGAAGCTGGAGGTTTGCCTTTGTTAGGCAAATTCTTAGGTTCGGACCAGCCGAACCTACAAGTTAACGCGGTCACGACAATCCTCAACCTTTCCATCCTTGAAGCAAATAAAACAAGGATCATGGAAACGGAAGGAGTTCTGAACGGCATTATCGAGGTGTTAAGGTCAGGTGCCACGTGGGAGGCAAAGGGGAACGCAGCAGCTACAATATTTAGCTTGACAGGTGTGCATGCTTACCGTAAAAAACTAGGTAGGAAGACACGTGTCGTCAAGGGATTGATGGACCTTGCTAGAGATGGGCCCACGAGCTCCAAGAGAGATGCTTTGGTGGCAATTTTGAATTTGGCGGGAGATAGAGAAACCGTTGGAAAGTTAATAGAGGGAGGTGTGGTGGAAATGGCTAGTCAGGTAATGGATGGGCTAAGGGAAGAGGCAGTCACGATTATAGAGGTGGTGGTGAAAAAGGGGGGACTAGCAGCTGTAATCGCCGCCCATCATGTGATCACAAAATTGGCTGCAGTCCTACGAGAGGGCACTGATCGAGCACAAGAGAGTGCGGCTGCCACGCTTGTAAATATATGTCGAAAAGGAGGATCTGAAGTGGTGGCGGAACTAGCAGCAATTACGGGTATAGAAAGAGTGATATGGGAGTTAATGGGAATGGGAACGGGCCGAGGTAAAAGAAAGGCAGCAACACTACTAAGAATTCTAAGGAGATGGGCAGCTGGATTGAACGACAGTGCAACGGCAGCTTATTCGGTCACAAATGTGAGCTCAACGAGAATAGTATTGCCGGGCTAAATAACATCTAATTCTTTTTCGTCTTCTTTTTGGTTTTTTTTTTTTCGTAAATCAACGATGAATGCTTCTTCTTTGTTTCATTGTAATTGATTTTTCTCTTTTCCTTTTTCTCCCCAGTATTTAATAGATTTATTTGTTTTTTCAAACCTCATTTCAATCATAATTACATTTATGTTCTTCTTTTTTTTTTATTACATGGAAATAAAGAAACAACTAAACCTTAATATAGGTTACTCTAAGGGGTGCGACTCGGTACGGCGAAAATCGAAATCAACCCAAACCAATTTTAAAAAATTGTTTTGGTTTAACATATTTAAATACCGACATTTTTGAGTTAGTTTTAGTTTTAATGTTTAAAAAATCAAAATACTGAAAATACTAAAACTTAGAATACCGAAAATATGTAAACAATAGATATAATTATATGTGCAGTCAACAAATTCGTGAATCAATTGTATACAATGATTATAAGTTGTGCTAGAGCATAATCCAGATCTGAAAGATAAATATAATCTAACTACACACAAAAGAAAAGATATTTTTGATAGTTTTCCTAGCCAATCGATAACAGGTCTATAGTATGTCTACTCTCAAGGTTGCGATTTTTTTTATATTATGTTGAAGAACAATGAAGTACAAGATTTTGACTATGGTGCTTTTTTTTTTTTTGATTAATCATTCATATCAAAGACAATTACATGGAGTCAGACATAGAGTATATGATTAATGTTTACAAATCATACTTATAGTGTATGACTTGTAGTGTTTACAACACTTATCCTATCTGGTGTCGTCTTCTCTTACTTATAATGTATATGATTAGTGTTTACAAGTCATATATGGTAGTGTTGTATTAGGAAACAAAAAATGAATAAAGTAAATATATGAAAAAAGGGTAACACTTAAAAGATAGGAGTTATCCATGGCAGTTGCTTGGTTCGTGGGATGTGATTATCCTCCTTGTATCTCTAACTGCCTTCGAAGTAGGGTAGCTGACCAGATCTTACGAATATGCTCGGCCTTCCTAACTAAGAAGAGATTAACCGCCATGTCACAACAATTAGCACTATGATGAAGAGTTAAAACCGACATGTCATAATAATTAGCTATCTTATAAGCCAATCTATTTTTTGGCACCCACACTACATTAAATCAACTATATTATTTTAACACACTCTTTATATTATTATTATATTATAAAATATTTTTAGCTTACATATTGTTTGTGTAATTTTAAGATTTATATTTTATTCAAAGCATGTTATATGTGTGAAAATAATATATATATATATATATATAACTAAAAAGACACAAGATATCATAAAATTATTAATATACTTAGGCTCCGTTTGATAGCAACATAGAAAAGAAAAAGAAAAATAACTAATTTAGGTGAGAAGATGGAAAATAAGTTGAGAGATGTGGTGAGATTAGCTCTTGTCTTTTACTTTTTTCCATGACAAAATTTTCTTTGGGTGATGGTGGAGAAATTTTTTCCACAAAATATTAAAGGAAGATGGAGGACATATACTCACAAAAATGAGTATGAGACAGAGAGAATCTCACCACATATCTCAACTTATTTTCCATCTTATCATCCAAGTTAGTTGTTTTTATTTTCATTTTCCATGTTGTTATCAAACGGAGCCTTATAGTTTGATTTTTAAATTTTGTATCTTGTTAGTTCAAAATTTTATATATTTTAACACTTTTATGTTAGTGAAGTTAATATAATTCATATGCAAAGATAAAAAAAATTATGACCGTATTTTTTACATTGAGGAAGAAAAAAAGATGATTGTGCCATGCACAATTGATCATTGTGCCCAAATGAAGCTGCAAAAAATCCTTTGAAAACTCGCCAAGTGGACCACTGAGCATGGCCATAGCATCAGTGATGTGCCAAGAAATTGGTACAATTTAGGGCACTAATATATATCTTGAAGAGCATATATTACTACATTTGTTGTGTTTTTGAAGCTTTTCAGGTATTTGGAATTAAATCGAGAAGTTTGCAATTGAAGGAAAAAAAATGGCTACGCGCAAGGCCTGAGTTAAAGAAATTTCTGGCACTAATCCGTACTGAATTTGAAGAAAACTCCTGAGATGAAAGTTCTAGACCTTTGAGTTAGCTAAGCGTGGGGGAAAACCTTGCGTCAATTGGAGTTCGGAACGCGAAGTTATGGCCAAAATTCGATCAATGCACAAATAAATAAATTCCAACAATTTTGGGCCATTGTAACAAAGATGGATTTTTTTTAATGGGCCAAGCCCACTTGTCCAGCCACATATAAACAAGCTGCAGCCAGCCAGCAGCAATCTCGAGAAGCCAATGTAAAGCCCAGCCCATGATGATCAATTATTATAAAAGGAATGGAGGGTTTGTCGAAGAAAAAGAGCTACATAATTTTTTTTTTCTTTCTTCCTTTTCAAGACAGCAGCCGCACCCTACAGTTTTCTTTCTCCTTTCTCTATTCTTCTTTGGCACGTTTATCGAGATAGCTTTGATTTAGCTTTATTAAAATTTTCTTTTCTTCTTGTTCGTTGTTTATCGAAAGCTGCAAACAAGTTTTTTTTTCTTTCTTCTACGTACGGCTTTGGAGAAGCAGCAGTGGATTAATTTTGAGGCAATTAGGCAAAACTAATTCAGAATTATTTTTTTTTATCAATTTATTTGCGCGCATTTAAGTAAGTATTTGATTTATTTAATTATACATTATTTAATTATGTATTGTGTTTCAACTATGAGCATGCTAGGTTAGGTTATTTTCTAGGGTTGAGGATGAGTATATTTGATTGATTCCTTTGCACGTATTCATGCCAATTGACTCTACCAATTTAATGCTTTAATATTAAAAATAATTTTTCCTATTGAATGCCTATTTTAATTGATAAAAAATAAAATTGGATTCTCACTATTTTTTGTTGGATTCACCTTATGATTTGTTAAAAGCGGATATAGGGTGTGTTTTGACGGATATAGCGAGTGTTTTGATTTTATACATTCGTTTGGCTGTGAAAAAATTAACACTTGGATAATTTAATTTAATTGGGCTTAATTTAATTTATTTTCCGCATCTAACAGAGTCGAGAGACCATATTAGTGCGAGACAGGGAGTGGAGTTTGTTGGGCATGAATATTAGGAACATGATATCAAATATATGACTCCGCCACCCTAGTATTTTATTAATTGATTATTTCATTAGTATTTTTATTAGTTTATTATTTTATTCGTATTCTTAGTTGATAAATCATCCAAATCACTTTTAAGCTAGATTAGGAATTAATTAAAATTAGTGAGAGAGATACGTGCGTTCCATCCGTCAAGTCCCTAGGGTTCGACCTCGCTCTTTCCTAAGCTATACTAAGTTCCGATTCGTGCACTTGCGAGTAATTAAAACATCCACAACAACAAAAAATTCCATTCGCGCCATGTACAATTGACCATTGCGCCCAAATGATTCATAATCTTCTTACATTCGTGCTCATAGGATCAGATGCTCCATCTTTTCGTGATCATATTGTCCCATTGTTTTTCTTTCGTCAAGAAGAGGTCTCGTGAATACTCTAATGCTCCGCATTGTTAATCTTCATGTTCCATATACGCCAATTGTAAACCAGTAACCATCTATTTTGATCATCTCGAAAAACTCCTCCAAAACTCACTTTATCCATACCTATAATAAAGCTACCATTAGTGTTCAATTTAATTCTTCCTAAACCCGGGAAATTCCATTTCAGGCATTTGAATGCTAGGAATTCCTCGAACTATTAGAAAAATAAAGTTCGAAAAACATTATAAGCAAATTTCGTACTTTAAAACACAATTTTAATAAGATCAAAAATTTTCCCATTAAAAATCCTCAATCAGTTTATATGAGTCGAGCTCAGGGTTGTTCACACTCAGTCCAAATTATTTTGAGCACGCTTAAACTTAAGTTCCGCCTAAAGTAAAACTCACCTTATATGCTCAAACTTAACTCATAATTTAATACGGGTTTCAGGCTTGAATTTAAGCTAGCCCATATAAGATGTATATGCATGGCCTAAAAATTTGCAAATCACTAAGTTTTCACTTATAAGCATATGTAAACCATTATATTGTATGAAAATTGTAAAATATTTTATACAACATCTAAATTCTAAAAATACCATAGCATAAAATTCTTCCAAAAAACTAGTAGATTGTTAAATGACTAATTAAAAATGGCACGATGCATAGGGATGAGGTTTAAACCCGAACAAGAGTGGATATGTATAATATTACACACTTACATAATTTAGTACAAGCAGGACGGGCCTACTTCAATCAGGTTGAACAATTAAAGTTCAGACTCGGCCCAAATTTAATTCGGACTTAAGATTTTGTTTACATGCACTTGGCCTGGCTCAAACACAATTGAGAATCAACCCACAATTTAACTGGTCAAACGGGCGGATTTCGGATTTTCTCAACTCGGTTAAACCACAATTTAATTCTTACCCTTCCTAATATTCTAAATAATAGACAAAAAAATAAAATTGAAGTGAAAATGTGAAATCGTACGTATAACCAAATGCAATAGTGCAACTTTAGTCTTCGGGTGGGCTTGGTATTTTTTTTTGGTCCAAAGGGAGAGCATCACGCTCTGATTATATACATAAATCGGGATGGAAAACCTCCATACCCGAAGGATTACAACAGAGATAAAAAAAATTCTCTTGTTATGCACTAACAAAGATGACCTAACAAAGTAAGGGAGTGTTCAGCAACAAACAACACCATGAAACCAAAACAAACAATAACAAAAAACATACGAAAACATAACATAGCTAAAGCCAAAATATAAGGCAAAAAGCCCTAAACATAAACCCTAAGCAAAAGAGCAACACCAGAGGAGCGGCGCAACCAAGAGTCGGCTAAACCATCGAATCCATCATTCATGCAACTTGTAAAACATAGGGAGGAGGAATAAACTTTCAATCCTCGGGAGTTTGTGCAAAATAAAGACAAATAGCATTTTCAACGGTGGGATAACCCACTAACAAATGAAACCCAACAAATTTAAATCTAAAACCAATAAATCTGGATACCGATGTCACAGATCGAGTGCTAAAGTTGGTAGATCTGGTGTAGGAAGAACAAAAGAAGGTAGAAAGATAAGATGACGACGCCAAAAAAGCCCAGGCAGCAGATGTGGAGCTCCAAAAAGAGCCGAGGAAGCAAAAATGGGGAGTAACCCCATGAGAAAACCTCAAACGCCATGAAAGGTAGTGGAAAAGAGAGAGCAAAGAAAGGCGGTGAATAGACGAGAGCTTCTCTCTCTAGAGAAAAACACCGCCTCTTTAAAGGTGAACCTACACAAAATCACCAAATGTCATATATTACTGATCCAAGAACAAACATTAACCATAAAAGGTACGTAAATCACTTAACCACCACCAGCTGACTCGTAAAAATTTGCATATAAAAAAATTGTTTTGTCAAATTTTTAATTAAAATTTTAAAACAAGAAGAAAAGTGGACTGATTACCTATTTATAAAATTAACCTAAAACCTTGTTTATAAATCAATTAAATATGATATAAGTGTTATCAAGGGTCTCTACATAGGGGCAAATGGGGCAATTGCCCCTCGTTGGATTTTGATATTTTTTAAAAAATAAATAAATATATAAGGACTTTTGTGCATAAATTTAAACTTGAGGCCGGATGCCTAAGTGTAAGAGATAAAAGTTTAAGGAACATTAAAAAATACCACTTCAAAATATCAAACCTTACCCACCCACTTCGGACAACATCGTCCCTTTCGTTTGGCTCTTTCTTCTCTTCTTCTCATGCATTTCTCTCGGTTTCTTTCTCTAGTATATTATTCTTCACTGTTCCATTTTAGCATTTTTGCAATCAGCTCATCTTCCACGACTCTAGGCTTGCAGCCACAGCTCATCCTCTATCATTCTCACTCTACACTTCTCATTTTAAGGTATTTATTTTCTTATATCTACCTTTTAATTTTAGGTACAATTAATTTCTTAATTATTTGCATAATATGAGTTGTATTTCTTAATTAATTGTATAATGCTAAGTGTATTTCTTGAAATATTGATTTATCGTTGAATACTCAGTGATTTATGTTTAAACCCCTAATTTAAAATATTAGTTATATTAGCTGTATTAAATTATCTTTTTGGAGAGATATTAAATTATCTTTTTTATTCATGAAATTTATTATTTCAAAATTGTTAAGAAAATTAACTAATTTTCTAATAAATTTACTACTTTAACAACGATAGGGCCAAAAAGGTTTTATTTAATACAACCGAATGGGAGATGAATTTATAAATAATTGTTTGGTGATATACATTGAACACATGGGTGTGGCGACTTTAAGGTTTATAGGGTCTAATGACCCCACTCATTATTTAAAATATACATATTAATAAGGTATATTTTAAATACATTTAAGCTTATGTATATAAATAGCACCACTTAAATTTAGAAAAAAGAATTAATAATGGGGTCAAAGTGTGCAAAAAAAAATGTGTTCCAAGCATACTATTCGAGAAAATGCTCTTCAACCCAAAACATGCTCAAAAAATCGGGTCCCAAATGCATTTAGATTTACGTTTTTCTAGACTGAGTACCACTAGTTTTTCTTAAATTTTTTTCAATTGATAATTTAGTTACTCTAGTTGCATGAGATTGATGATGCACTATTAATCCACCCCACTGTCCAAATTTTCTAGCTACGCCACTGATTGAACAAGACATTTTCAATAATATTAATAAGGAGAATGTGTTACAATAATTTCAAAATATGAAACCCCATATAATTTTATTGTAATTTTTAGACATTAAGTGTTTAAGACTTTTAGGTGTTTCAAGTATTACTATTAATGCGATTATATGCTTGTGGTTAAATTTTATAGTTTTAAATATATTTTTGTGTGTTTTAAATTTCGCTCTCTGTTAATTAAATTTTTAGTCTTCCACTGAGTGTTATTATTGTCAAAGCAATAGGGACTTTGACAAAACAATACGATATTAAGATTTTGAAAAATGGCCTATAATGCTTAATAGTAAAAAAAAATTGGCATTGGAATAAAATTTACATATCTAGTGACCAGGGGTGTGGCCACTTGCACCTTTGTGGGGTCTATTGACCCCACTTTTTTTAAAAAAAAATACATACAAATATAGTGTATTTTTAACATATTTGAACTCGTACGTATAATTGACACCACTTAAATTTAAAAAAAATAGTAAACAGTGGGGTCAAATTGTAAATAAATAAAAAAAAGGAATGTAGAACAAATATAATTTCCATGAGAAATGCGGGTAAGTCCAAAACGTGTCCTAAAAATTGTGTCTCAAATGCATTTTGAGTGATAGAGATGCATTTACACTCGCTATTAGGTTGTGCTTTTTTGAACCGAATAGCATTGCTCATTCCTCATCTTTTCAACTGATAATTTAAATACTGTAGTTGATGTGAGATTTGTGATAAATTAATGTATGACAATACTAACCAAATTTTCTGGCTACGCCACTGCTGGTGACGCATGTATGCTATATATAAGCTTGGATAAGTTGGGTTTTTGTTTTCATTTTTTTGTTTATTTATCTATTTATGAGAGCGGTGGGTTGTTTTCCCACTTTACCCAACTAATTCAAAAAGCCTATGAATTTAATTTAGTTCTTTATGTAATTCTTAAATACATGTATAATCGCAGTTCAAAATGTTGGAGCAGAGAGTAGAGCGGCAAGACTCAAATACATGCATAATTCAAAGCGTACGTGCATAGCAGAAGTTCTAAAATTAACCACTAAGATAGAAGCAAATATTCAATTTACTTTTATTTTCCAAGATTGGAAAAAATATAGGACAAAACATACAAAATACTTACGGATTTATATGTACGTGCATGCATTTATTAATACATATATCATACACAACTATATTTATAAATAATAATGAAGTTTGACTATAAAGTGGAATTTTCTGACTTTAGCAAAAAGAATTAATTCCTATTTAGAAAAATAAATTGATGAATTGTTTTCTGAAATTTTATAAATATGATCTATATTATGAATAAACCATCTCCACTAAATTTCATTAAAAAGGAAGTACGTGAAATGATCATCAAAAATTTCAATGGTAAAAAATGAGCATATGTATCAATTTTTCAATACACCCGCTTCTAGGTTGAGTTTTTTTTTTTTGAAATTTGGTGGGGGTGATCTACTCACTATATAGATCATCTCTACAAAATTTTAAAAAAATTAATCTATTTATCCCTTCAAATAAGTATCCATTCTTTTACCTAAATTGAGAGAATCCCTCTTTAAGCCATGTCCAACGGTCATTTCTATCCATACAAATTTCTATGATAGAAAAAAATATAAAAAAAAGATGCTCTAATGGGGTTTTCTATAGTCATTTCTATGTAAGGTAGACGTTGAGTCACATGGGGAATTTTCATCACCATTTTTATAGAAATTTTCAATGTGACATGGCACATCCTTATTGGATATAAGAAACTTATTAATTCTCTCTCATTCTTAAATAAATACCAAGTAAGATAGAAATGGTACCGTTGGATAAACTTTATTTAAGATTTTTTTATCTACACAATTATATTGCCAAATAAATATAGAAATGTATTAAAAGTACCATGACACATGCATATGATATAAATGAATTTATAAAATATATCATTGTAGATGGCCTTATAGTCCAACTATATAATATACTTATGGAAAATGATAACATCTGCCTTTAGGGCACATGTTAAAGTTATTATAAATAGAAATAATGAAATATTGTATGAGAATCTGTACCATATTTAATACATATTAAGAGTTAATTATTTTTAAAAATAAATATTTAACATATGCTTTTAGAGCATACATTAACATGAGCTTATAATTATAAATGAAATACGAATATTTATGTCTATACTTTTATTTGTTTGACATGTGTCCTCCGGTTAATATAGATGAGTTATTTTCTATGCATGTAAATCTGGGTGCTTTCGTGTCTTTTGATGGGTTAGCGAAAAGTTGCACATTTATCGATATTTAGTCATAGAGGAAGGGTAGATCATTAATATCTTTAATCACTAATTATTCTCTCATTTAATTTACGCTTTAACTCCTATTTTTAGCGCCTCTTTCATGGATAAATTCAATGGATTGATTGGCTTCCGTTCATCTTCACGCCTCTTCCTCTTGCATGCATCAGTTTGTGCAATGTGTTTATATTAAATATGCAATCAAATTCTCTTAAATTCAAGTTTTTAAAGGACTGTTTCGTCAGTTAACCTCTCTTATTCTCCATTTAACCAATTTCTCCATTTCATCAATTTTATATCACGAATCTCTCTTAACTGCAAAATATTCTTTTGCGATCTTTCTTATTTTTTTTTTTGTTAAAACTTTCTTAATCGTGATTGAAATGTAGGGAAAAAAAGTCTAACTACATGCACCATAACTTTATATATGCAATAACCCATCAACTTGGTCACGTGTAGCATTGTTTGGAAGCTTGAATTTCATAAGAAGCCTTTTTCCATGTGTGCTTGATGAATGAGGATAGTTACCTCAAGCCACCACATAGTTATAAGAACTTTTTGGTGATAATTTGTTTAAAAATATTGTATAATTCTTTTTGTTGATCTTCTATGTTATCATGTTATGTATAATAAAAAAGCATCCTACCAATCAAATATTTTTAGAGGTTAAAATGTTTTTATATTTGTCACAAAATTTAAGCCTCTGTACTTAATATATGATTTTGAAAATAAAAATAAAAATGTAAGAAACCCAGCCCTTTTGCAATTTTCTAATTAAGAAGCACTTTCTACCAAAACATTTTATTTATTTTTACATGTTGGACCTTCAAATTTGATCAGTGTATTTCTCTATACACCGTTGAGTAAATTTTTCCTGACATATACATGTATATTATAGTTACATTTTCCATGACATGATTATTATTGTGCATGCAAGTTTATATATTTTTTATCAAGGAAAATATGTACTCAGAGTTAATTTTGTTGTAATCAATTATTTTATTGCATTGCACCTACGCATCACATGAATTGGACATTTGTATATATATATACACACATATGCGCGTCATTGGAATCATTTAATGACATGAAACGTATTTTCTATAGTATATATATATTAAATCATTAATAGATAGAAATTAATTATCATTCTCTGCTTGTTTGTTAGTAAATAGTGCAATATTAATTATTAAATGTCACATATATATGCTGAAACAAATATGCTCATCATGTAGGCTAATCTTTTTTTTACAATTGTCGTAATGAACAGATGAAGGGCGTTTAATTGGTGAAGTAACTATTGAAATTTCGCCCGCAACTAAGGAATCATATAATTCTATAAAAAAATATTAATAAAAGTTAATTTGAATATTTGGTTTCATTATCTGACTGTTGTTATTCAGTTTGTTATACGTGAGCATCAAGGTTGTTCGATCTCCCAAATTTTTTATTTTTTATTTTTAATACAAAACGATAGAAAGGTTGAAATTGTGGCATCAATTTCACCCGTGACCTTGCTAGCAAGAGTGTTATAGATTTGATACTTGAACGAACAAACAAGAAAAAAAGTTAAAAAGAAAAAACCTTCTCTTCTGAGTTTATATCCACACACGTATCAGCCCAGTGGGTTAGGATCGATATCTCTTTCTACTTTTGGCTTTGGGCTCTTTACTACTACATCACATGCATGCATGTCCATACTTTTCGTTTTTTGGGCTCTTTTTTACTACTATATTATTATTATTATTATTATTGCTCGATCAGCTAGCATACTTTCTTCTTCTTCTTTTTTTTTTTTTTTTTTTTGGAGATTCAACGTTTTGGATTTTCATTTTATTATGGGATGCATGGGTAAAAGTGTTTTTAATCTTGTCAAGCTTCTAAATGGTTTGGCCGGTATGGCGTTAAGTGCGTGCATACATAACTCACTTCACGTAAGACGGATTTATTTACAATAGTGTAAATTTATTTACACTAGTGTAAATTTATTTACACTATTGTAAATAAATTTTAAATAATACAAAAGTCAAATAACTCTTACTTATCTTTTTTTCATGTAATAAATGATTGGTGTTACTTTTTCTTTTTAATTTTTTTTTTTTTAACATAAAACAAATCTAAAAGCCGAAATAACACAAACACAGTCGAATACCAGAAAAAACAAACCTACCAAAAACCTAAAATAAAGCCTAACATAAAACTATGGGGGCCTAAAGCCACAAAACAAAGCATCCAAAATGATTGCAGGAAGATTAGAAACCCAAATAGGCGCTTAAAAGCCTTTAATAGTCTGAGAAGCCACATTATAAACAGACTTGTTGAAGTTGCGTCTAACAAAAATAACTAAAACACTTGAGGAATCCGACATAACTCTAATATCCGAAACAATAAAAATGACTTTTCAAGGAAAATCTTTTTCTTATCGGCATAAATCAACCATTTCTTTACGATTCAAGAAAATAAAGGATGTTGAAAGGCAACAACTCAATACTAAAGATCAAGCTTCTCTGCAAAAGCGGCCTTATAGTGTAGACGACCTAGGCACAGTCCTAAGGCCCGCCCCCCTTCCGCATTCATTGCCTATAGCTGGGGACTATTTTCAAGCATTACCGTTGACGTCAAACATTGTATGAGCAAAATTAATTATAGGACCTTAAAAAAAGTCGTACTCTTTTGGAGTTTGGATTTGTTCTGTCTAATACTTACCTTATTTCAAACATATTCCATTAGAAACTATTATTAGTAACAAGCCGTTTGTTTATTCATGCTATATTTAAATGTAATTTTTTAACTCTCAACCTTGTATGAAATATATGTAGATAATTCCCTTCTTTTTTTTAATACATTTATATCTTTAACATTTTTTCTTGCCAATAGAAATTTTTATCTTATTATCCTAGTTTGTAAAAGTGCTTTCACCTAGGCCTGAAAGATCTAGGTTCCGGTGTCACTTTAGGTTAGGAGGGGGATTTCTTTTTTATTTTAGTTAAAAAAAAGGGACTTAAACGTTTTTTAAAATATATTTCTTTTTGCAAATTATATAAACATAAATATTTGGTATATTGATCAAATGTGGTATTGGTTAAAATATCATATCACATTCCATTATAACCATTGAGTGCTCGTCATATTGATATATCAGTTTTTTATGTCAGATTTTTATATCTATGTAAAATTACTCTTACTATTAACTATGAAAAAATTAAGAAGAAATAACTTGCATACACGTAGATGTGTTAATTCAACTCAAATAAAAAAAAAAAAAAAAAAAAAGCATTGCATTTCAAAAGCCAAAACAAAAAATAATAATAATAGAAAAAGTAAAGTAATAAAAAAATAGTTTGGAAGGGCCACTCTCGAACATTTTACCTAGAGTACCAAATACACTTGGGCCGCCTCTACTTCTCCACCGCAATTGCTTCCTGCATAAAGGCAGAGGATGCAAAAACCTATTTACCACTACCATCAACAATGACAGCATCTGCAAAATAAACTATGACATCTACTGCTGCCTTGGCCGTAGAAATAGAAAAGGCGGAATCGCACCCAACCCAAAGATCATCAAAAGCAGGCGGGATTCCAACTGAGGACGGATGGAATAAGTCCATTCATGAACTTCAAATGGGCTTAATTTGCCCCCTTCCATGTTTGAGCTGGCCGGCGCACAGTCTCAGAGATGCTCTTAAAAGTAAGCCGCTGTCAATATTTGTAAAACTAATTGCATTAATTAGCAAGGCAAATTTTCAATGTCACTCGGGTTTTAGTTTGTTTTATCATGTGGCTCAATTCTTAGAGTTCTCCTGCGCAAAGGCTCTATATAATTTCGAAATACTGATCTCGAAATCAATATATATATACTCAAAATGTATCTTTTTAATTTGTACAATAACAATTAACTTGAATTGAAACAGCGCCTAAGGCAATGCAGATTTGCCAAATAACGTATATATATATATATATATATATATATGTACAATAACAATTATCATAGTTCAATTCTAGAGAATCCTAACTCCCCACTCTTTTTTAAAATAGAGTACTAGGTCTATCTGTTTAGAGTATGTACATAAACAAATAATGATTATTTACTTTAGGTACTCTCATAATAAATAGATAGCTTAATATATAGCACGTGCCTGGTTGGGAAATAGGGGTCTCAACATGCAAAATGGCTTCGAACTTTGAATACGAGGGTAGGGGATTGTTGTACTAAAAGGGCGAAGGCAAAAAATAGTCTTAGAAAGGAGCAATCTTCCGTTAGTAGGATTCAATAACACAAGTATAAGCCGAAGATAAAGGTGGGGCCCAACATCGAAGGACCAATATAATAGCCCCATACGACTAGGGACAAAAATCGAAGCTGTGGCTAACGGGTTTCACTGACCATATATAACAGAACTAAACAGAGTAATCATAATATAAATGCAAAAAAGTTATGTTTTGATTAGGTGATTAGAGAACATTTAATCATCATGGCTTTCGCAGTCCATTTGTATAAAGAATACGAGAAATAGCATGTTTTAAGTATATATTTTTTGTTCTTTTAACAAATTAATTAAGGACAATACAACTTGTTTTAAGAGTACCCCATTTAAAAGAACCTTTAATAATATACTGTTTGTACGTGAGATGTTAAGTGTGTTCTTATAACACGTGTCAACATAATTAATTGTGAGTGATTTACTAAAACACTCATTGGTACAACCAAATTTAATGACTATAAAAATGATGTTACAAAGATAATTATTGTAGAAATTAAGGTTGTGTTGGAAAGTCTCTTGTGCATCTAATGGTTAAAGTAATGAGAAAAGGATGTTGCTTCCCAATGCAATTAGGGTTGTTGTGGCGATCTGAAAATTGAACAACTAAATGACCAAACCGTACTAATCCGAACTGTAAAAAGTTGAATAGATCAAAAAAAAAATTGAAACCGAAACAAAGAAAACTAAACCGAAATCGAACATGTTTGATTCGGGTTTGGGGCATGACAATGCAAAACCAAATCAAACCGAGTCATTGCATATATGACTTGAAAATAATATTACTTCACTATCTAAAATTTTGTGTCTTAAAATTTACAAGGTCTAGTTAGAAATCACTGTTTAAGCTATCATAAATATTCAAGTTATATTAAAAATGTAAAAGTTAATATTTTTTCTATTTAAAATAAGTAGGAGCGACTCTCGCATTATTATTATTTTGACCAAAAAAGTGTTGTCTTACAATTTATTTATTAAAAAAATAATATAAAAAATTGAATAAAACCGAACATAAATCGAACCGAAAAGCTTAGTTTGGGTTTGGGTTTGGGTTAGGAAGATTTAGAAATCGAACCGAAACTAATTAAACTTTTAAATTCGGTTTAGGTTTGGATCTTCTAATTTTTGCCCCAATCAAAACCGAAAACACTCATAATTGCAACCATTAAACTAATTTATAAAACACGCATTACTTCAAAATGAAGGGACGAAAAAACAAACCAGTGTTGTAACTATTTTGAATATGCTTAAAAGCTCAAAAAGGAAATCATTATGGGTAAAATTATTAGCACTCTATATAAACATTTTAACACTATAAAGCTATTTTTATATAATATTTTAGAAGCATCTTTCTGAACCCATTTAATGTATTAATTAATAACATATTTTATATTAATAATTACTTTTTACAATGCTAAATCAGTAATAGTTAGACCTGATTGTCAGTCGCAATGGCTAAAAAAATTGGTTATCACACTTTTAAACAAGGTTCAAAACCCTATCTTTCAAGAACTACCACATCTATTATCGCTTCTCAAAAAAATAATGTATATTTTTTTTGTGATGTAAAAATAAATAAATAAATAAATGGTAATAGTCATACTCAATCACTAAACATAATCACGATAGGTCAAATTTCAATTTAAAGCATGTAATAACAGTAAAAATCCATCAACCACCAGAATCTATACCATTTGCATTTTTGTCAAGATTTTCTTGAATTGTGGACCCCAGCGCTGTCCCTTGAAAGTCACCAACTCTATATTAATCTCCCTCACTCTACTAAACTAAAATACTGAAAAAAAAAAGAAACAAAAAACGCTGAAACAAATACAGAGAGTACTTGACTACCACTTGATCTTCCATATATTTCTCCTCTCGCCAATCAAACACTCATTATAAGGAGATCAAGAAACAGAGGAAAACAGAGTCCATGATGGGCAATAATTATAGATTTAGGCTATCAGATATGATACCAAATTCCTGGTTTTACAAGCTCAAGTACATCCCCAAAACCAAAACCCCCTCCACCAACAAAAAACACCACCCCACCACCCCACCACCACCAACACTCCCCTCCAATCAAAAACAACCCCACCACCCCCCCTCCCAGCCCAGAAAGTCATACCACATAACAAGAGAAAAAACCTCCCACAACTCAAATTCAACCACTGACCCAACAACCCATTGCCCTGATCCACCCAGAAAGTCATCTAAGAAAAGACGAACCACCACCCGGCGGACCACAACCCGTTCCACGAGCGTCTCCGCCACATGCAGCTGCCGGACCACCCTCAATTCCGTCTGGACTAAGCCCGATTCAACCCCGGAGAACTACCCGGATTCTCCTCTAGCCACCTCCTCCGACAAAGAATCACTCCTCCCGGAATTAGACCCAAATATCCCTGTTTTTTCCTCTTCTACTTGCCCCTGCAAATTGGACGAACCAACCGCCTCAAAATTCCAAAATCTCAATGGGTTCGATTTAATTTCAGAGATGGACCTTCCCCCAATCATAACCAAGCCTAAAGTTGAGGAAAGAAATGAATACGAATCGCTCATAGTTAAAGAACAGAAGAAAAGCTCTGTTCGGAGATATTCAGTGAGTTCGCCGGCGGGAGTGAAGCTCCGATCAAATTCACCGAGGATAGCGAGCAGGAAGATACAGGGGAGTGGCCGGAAAAGCGTTTCATCTAGGAGGAGTATATCGGAGAGTGTGGCAGTGGTAAAGAAATCGGAGGATCCACAGAGGGATTTTAAGGAATCAATGGTGGAGATGATAATGGAGAATAACATAAGGACATCAAAGGATTTAGAAGATCTGCTTGCATGTTATCTTTCTTTGAATTCAGATGAATATCATGATGTTATTATTAAGGTGTTCAAGCAAATCTGGTTTGATGTTACTGATATTCGTTTGAAGTGAATTTTTTTTTTTGTTTTTTTTACTTCCTTCAGGATGGAACTGTATAACTGTACATTATGTTTATCTTTTATTTTTTATGTTCATGCTGCAACTTGTTCTATTGTCATAAATTAATCTCTATATTAGTGATCCTAGTTAATGCTCAGAATTTGTTATTGCCTAATCGGCATTTATGTAAAAGTAAACCTGTTCGATCTTAATTTTTTATGTAATAATATATTCTTGTAATAGAAGGCGGCAAAATAACAATCCTGAAATTAGGGATAATATCTTTAGAAAAAGCAACTACCGTTAAAAGTTATATTTATTTTAAAACATATAAATGTAGTGATTTAGAAATAAAAAGAATGGATGGGATATATGGTAATGAGTCACGAAAAAGTAAGAGAACTCCGATCCCTCGTGTTTTGTTTTATATTGCAAAACTATCCAGGAGAGATAGGGTGGCTCCCAATTGGTTGTTCTCATCGCCGGTGAAAATTACTTCAATTTTGTTTTGTGGCTTTGGCTCCTCGTAGTCTAATTTTCTCTTTTGCGACAGGCGGATTTGTTTTCTTAGCTAAAAAAAATAAAAAATCATGTTAGGTAATTCAATAATTACAAACCTTGGAACTAGAATTAATGAAAAAAATGAGCTTACACGCTTGGAATTATATTGGCTAACTTTTGCACCAATTTTAGTTCCACGTTAATTAGAGACAAATTTAGTTTTATATCTATTATATATATGGAACAATAATTTGTTGCGTACATAAATAGACAACCACGCACTAAAAGAATGCGTGTAATAAGTGATAGAACTAAGTCTCTTGATCCAGTGGTATAAGGCTACTACTGTGATAATCTTGGGGCCGATTTGGAACTCCAGTGTCGATTTCTGACGTTGTCAAAATAATGCTTGAGTAGCAACAACCACGCACTGCTTATGAAAATTAGTCGAGATGTACGAAAGCTAGCTTGAACACCTCGTAATCGAACACCAAAAAAGTAAGAAGTGGTTGACCGCGTAATATTTGAGTAAGCTCCTAATTTGAAAAAATTCCAAAGCTTCTTATTATGCAAGCTTGCAATTATCTTGCCCAAAAATGTACGATTACTATCTTCTCACCTTAATGTAATATCTATATATATAGACTGGTTGGAGTAATTCTTCTCTTAGATCTTTATAACAAAGACTAATGGTACGTTTTGAATCAAAAAATATATAAGAGAATAAAAAATTATGTAACTGAAATTTAAAATGCTTTTTAAATGAAGGATAATACATGTGGCACGAATTTCAACTTAATACATATACGTGGGAAACTTCTACATAATAAAAAATATATATGGACCTTAATTTTGCAATCTTTCATATGCAAGATGACGTCTATCTTGCACATTATCAAAAATTATACGAGTCTCATACCACTTACATTGGATAAATATTGGGATTTATGGGGTAAAAGAATAACTATAACACACAGTATTTGGCAAAGAGATGGGAGTGGTTAATTGGTAGAGAATATATACTACCTCCCACAATATATTAGATAATATAATCTTCTCAAAATTAACTTATAGTCACATGTGAAAGTCAACTGTTCAATTAGTTATATATGATATTTAGTAAAGGGAAGATGTGTCCACTTAATTTTAAAAATCACGACCAAAATGGAGGAGAATGTGATGAGTTCGAACATACTCGATCCATATAGGTGAAAATATTAAAAATTAAAAAACTAGTTTCCACACAATGCGTCAAATTTAATGATAATAAACAATGTTTACTCTTAAATTCAGACTAATTTGAAATTAATGATGTCTTAAAAAAGTGTGAAAATAAAATACTTATTCTCAAATTGAGAAGAGGGAGTAACGGAAATGGTTCTCTAATTAATGTTTAAACTCCATAATATATAAACAAAAACAAAATTGAAGTATATAGATGGATGTATATGTATTATTTTTAACGACGACGGGAAT
Organism: Lonicera japonica; assembly: GCA_021464415.1. NCBI lineage: Eukaryota > Viridiplantae > Streptophyta > Magnoliopsida > Dipsacales > Caprifoliaceae > Lonicera > Lonicera japonica. Next base: position 5,797,203 of record CM038464.1, on the reverse strand, counting down.
CGATCTTGGAACACCAAGTCAACTTTAAGATTGTCTTAATAATAATCTTATATCACTAAATCAATAAGTTTGATCATGTATATATATTCTATTTACACACACTGAACAAAAGGGACCCTCATATGTATGGAGAATGGAGGCAGTGTGCGCAGTCAACTTTGAGTTTCTACTCCAAAAGAAGATTTCCTTTAAGGACAAGTTTTATTTTTCTTCTGAATTTTTTTTAGCTTTTTATAACCTTCACAGTTTAATTTTACAGGTCTTCTCTCTGGGTACTATTCTCAGCTTTAAGTACTATATAATATTCTGTAAATACAATACATATATGTGTATAGATACATACAGAGAGAAGAAGCGTGCAAAACTCAAATTGAGATGAATATATGGGTGTGTCTGAATATTAAAAAAAGACCATATATATGCATGATTTCAAATTTTAAGTGAGACGTACATGGAGTACTGTCAAATGAGAAAAAGGGGCTTGATGGAACTAAAGAAGCTTTAAATTAAATATTTAAAATTTCTTATGCGTAGGGATTCTTTTGTCCAGCTAAAGTTGAGTAGTAGTTGATTACACAATGTGAAAAAGCAACAAAGTTGGTTTCGAAGATTACAAAAGTAGTACACATTTTCAAACCCTCATATTTCCTAGATATCAACATACATACAGTACAATTTGCTAGGTAGATCGATAAAGTAGCCTAATTCATAACATTTATTCAACTCAAATTAAAAATTACCTTTTTGTATAGCATACTTTGAAGTGTATATATATATAGGGAGCATTTTAGGTAAGGATTACTATTCACGGACCAACGGTACGGATTGGCCCATTTGGCATGCTTCCCGATGGAATTTTTTGATGAAATTTGGTGGGGATGTTCTTCATTGTGTGTAGAACATCTCCACCAAATTTCATCAAAAAATTCAACCGGGAAGTGGGTTAACTACATGATTGAAAAATATTGGCCCAGAAATAGATACATAAAATCCAGTATTTTTTCAATCATGTAGTTAACCCACTTCCCGGTTGAATTTTTTGATGAAATTTGGTGGAGATGTTCTACATACAATGAAGAACATCTCCACCAAATTCCGTCCAAAAATTCCATCGGAAGCATGCCAAATGGACCAATCCGTACTGTTGGTCCGTGAATAGTAATCCTTATCAGAAATGCTCCCTATATATATATATATATATATTTTTTTTTTTTTTAATACATTTAATGTATTAAATTTCGTAATAATGGCATGGATAAGTTATAATTTTTTTTTGACTATTAAATAAGTTATAAAAAAATAAATTATATTTTTAATTATTGATTATATTAAAATATAAATATATTGTGTTTTTTAAAAATATATATATAATAATAAAAATGTGACTTTTAATTTGGAGGGAAATAGGTATATCTTAATGTCAAACCATTTTGTAATTTAAAAAAAAAAGGGAAAGCGTTGATGGTGGGTGTCCTCTGCTTTCACGACAAAGCAAGATTTATTCATGATATTTGTTTTGCTATTGAATAATCAACGTTGGAGATAATTGACTATTATCTCATTTTATATTTAAGTCTTCCATTATACTTTTTCCCTTAATAAAATAAGACTCACGATCGTCCTACTTTATAAAACAACTATTCCGTTTTGCAATTGTTTTTTTTTTTCCAGCGCGAACAAACGTGTTGACAGAAATATCTACACATAACAATTTCTTAGTTTCGAACATGTATTAATAATTTTTGTTTTTTGGTTCATCAAATGGATTTGAACTTATTTATTCTTTGACTTTGGGAGAACGCTCTCTTCATCCACGCAAATACATGCTTTACAAATTAATAATAATACATGCATGATCTATTTGTCAATTTCTTATAACATCATAGTTTTTGTACTCATTTTTTTTAATAGCAAGACACTAAATAAGATCCCGAAAGAATGCGAAATTCTTTAGAATAATAAGAATAAAATTTAACTGTATGTTATTTATAAGAAAATTCATTACATATTCCGAAGGTTGTTCCTGTCATCTTGTAGGAGCGTAAAAAAATGCTTGTCTAGATGTTTTTATTTTTTCCCCTTTAGGATTATTCCATATTTTTTAAAGACAAATTCAGTTATTTTTGTGCCAAAAGATTAATTCATTTAGTTTAAGAACATAAGAGCTTAATATTATAGCAGCTATCAGCTTTGCGGTTCATCGACGTCGTCTTCCTTACTCTTGTAATAAAGAAATCATAAATTCAATCCACATAAATGTTACTCTCAAACTTCTTGTTGTGGTAGTTATATATCCACCCTTCAGTTGGGTAGTTATGATTTAAGAAAAGTTTTATTCATGGCTGGTCTTGTAATTCAAAATGCCCTGTGCGATTTTTTCCCCCTACTACTCTTCCAACTCATTTAGGCCCTACACATATCTTTTTTGGCTCTTTCATTATTAAAATATTTTTAAATTGAGTTATGTACGGGTGTCCACTCTGCATACCTACAAAGTCGGCTCTAATTATATTATCAAATCATTACATATACATATAGAAGACAATTGTATTATAAAATCAGTGCTTTAATTTGTATAATGGAAAAAAACCTACACTTGATAAAATTCGTTCTAAACAACCATACAATTTCCGAGAGGAAGGGTTGGTCGGGTAGTAGAAAATCCCGAGCTTCAATTTCACTGTTGCACGTGTATATAGCACTTTTTACTTTATTATATTTAAAAATGAAAATATTATTTAAGGTAACTAAAGAATACGGGGCGGTACTTTGAACAATCTGACAATATCAAATTAATTTTTATTAATTTTAAAATAAATAATGCATTAAATTATTATACATTATCTTATATTATTATTTTGACATTAATTAATGAAAATTATTTTAACAACAATATTAGTTAAATAATAAAGGTGAAAGTATATTTTGACAATTTTACTTTAACAAGAGCATTGCATTACAAATCTTTGACCTCATAATTATTTTGCTTGCCAATTTTTAATTTTTTATAATGACTGCATGATCCATCTCAATAATGCACAATCCTCATAAATTAAATGTTTATACTCTCGTAGCATATGCTAAGAGAAGGAAATATTAACGAACGCCTGTCCACCTATTATATGCACGGAATTCTGTCGTCTAGCTAGTAATGAAAGAAATAATAATATATATATAATTTGGAGAGGAATGCAGGTAGAAAGAGAAAGAGGATTGAATTGGACATATGGTTGTTTTGCGACTTGTCACATGAATTGATTTAGACCCCCACAAGTGCAATCTAAAAGGACAAAATTAAAATGATTTTTTTTTTTCTTTTAGTATATTTTGCGACCATACAACTATCCAATATGATCGATGACAACAAAGCTGATCTTCAATTTTTCATATCTTTACGTATTGGATTATATATTCAAATTAATGATAATTGATAGCTTTATTTTATTTTTCCCATCTTTTAAACACGGTCTTAATAACATCACAAGTAATAGGCTTGCATTTAAAAAATATTAAATGCCAATAAACATCCCTAATAAGATTACAGACAGTGGCAGACGGAAGGGGGGGGGGGGGGGCTCGGGTCCCCCAAGATATTTTAAACTTCTATTAGTATTAGTATTTTTTTTATATAAATATAATTGTTAGCACTCTTTAAATAAAATTATGCATTTTTTATTTTGTTATAAATTTTTTTATCTCTAAAAATTATTTTAGAGTATTAATTTTTTTTATAGAGTGTCAATAATTATATTCATTATTATTTATATTATAAATATATAATAAATTGAAGTGACTGTGAAAGATGATTATCTTGCAAATTACTTAATCACATATATTGAGAAAGAAATTTCTCAGTGTTTCGATATTGATACAATCATAGATGAATTATGTGGGATGAAAAATGGTCAAACGCAATTGATAATGTCTAAGTTTAGTAGTTAAATTAAGATTGTCTAGTTACTTTTGTTTTGCATTTTGTATTACAAAAATATATGTAAATAACTTCTTAATTAAAATATATTTTTTAAAAACTTCTTATCATATTTTTTATGTTGTGTCTTGGTCCTCCGTATTCCAAATCCTGGATTCGCCACTAATTACAGAACAAACGCTTCTTGGCTCAATAGTATTTTTTTTTAATTTTGTTTCTGGTGCAAGGCTCAATAGTTTTCTATTGTTTAAGTAACATTAATGAATTAAAGTAGACAAACTTTCTAAAAATATTTTGGTAGAAAACAAAAACAAACAAAATTACAAGGAGCATCATCTTTCGGTGTGTATGGTGTAATGACCAACATTACAAAAACGAGTTGTTCGTAGTTAAATACTTATTACTTAAATGAATAAAAGGTTGGACATAGTTATTAGCAGTCTGATTTAATATTTGAATACTTTAAAATTTATTACAAAGAAATCCATAAAACAAATCATAATTTTTTTTGTTAAAAAAGATAAGTGGTCGTTAAAATTTGTAGTAAGTTGTTTATCTTTTAATTTAACTGCTTATGTTTGTCATTGCATTCTGGTAACTTAAAGTATAATTATGTTTAATTATATATTTTAGTGGTAATTGGGCATAATGGCTTATTTCAATAATAACATAATTATAAAAGATACTTCAAAATAGCTGTGTAAATTAAGGACACTGTACAAAAAAGACACTGTACAAAAAAGACACTTATACCCTTTCTTTATAGCATCCCACGTCTTATTAGAATTTATGTTAAATCTGTTTAGCACCAATGGTGCTAAATCTGTTTAGCATCAATATGTTTTAGTAACAATAGTGCTAAATATGTTTAGCACAAATTTGTTTTACCACCAATGGTACTAAATCTGTTTAACACCAATCTATTTTTTAGTACCAATGGTACTAAATCTGTTTAGCACCAATATGTTTTAACACCAATTGTGTTAAATCTGTTTAGCACTAATGGTCAACACACTAACAAGCAATATGATAGTTGTTAAAAGTAATTTAGCACCACTGATCGTAAATGTAAAATAGTTTTGAAGTTGCTAAAAACCATTTAGCACCACCTTTTAACAAGAAGTAACAAACAATTTGAAGGTGCTAAATACATTTAGTACCACCTGTCAACACACATGATAACAACCAAAATTTGCTAAATGCATTTTGTACCACATGAAAACAATCTGAATGTGCTAAATGTATTTAGCACCGCCTGTCAACACACATGACAACAATTAGATAATAATCTGAATGTGCTAAATGCATTTAGCACCACTTGTAAACACACATGATAGCAACCAGAATGTACTAAAATAATTTTAGCACCATTATAAAATATAGAATAACAAAATTCATGAGATCAACATCCACTCAATATATATATATATATATATGGAACAATGTAGGGTTCGTCAAAAAAAAAGTTGCGATTAATTTTTTTTTTTCAAAATCTTGTTGGGCTGTTGAAATTGGTCAATTTCGATAGCAAACCGAACTTTGATCGTTTTGATTTTTTATGAAAAGATGGTAATTCTGTCTTTCGAACAACGTATCCAAAAATTAGACCAATCCAACGGTTCGATCAAAAGTTACATCTGTTTTACGATTGTACCAGAAGAAAAAAAAATAGAAGGAAGAAGAAGATGATGAGAACGGTGCTCCTCTCGGCGATACAATCGGAGAGTCGGATGGTGGTGGTGCAGCGGTAGTGTGTTGGGAGGCGAAGAAGGCAGCGAATGTAGAAGAAATACAAATGAATATTACAAAAGTATGGGAAGTGAGGGTTAAGATACTTAAAGGTTTATGAGGAGTATTTTTTTTACATCAATATTTCTCATTATCCTTAAAATAAATCATTATTATCAAAAGTTTCCTTAATTTAGAATTAAATAATGAAATTAGTCCTACTTATCTTTGTTAAATATGAGTTCGTCATTAGAGTTGTAAAATATTACGGAGTGTGGTCTTATAACCAATTTTCTCTATATTTTATTAGATTTGAAAGTGTTTTAAAATATCCAAATTCTAATTAATTTGTTTTCATATTAATTATCTATTTTCTAATAATCATAAAAGTTTCAAATATTATATATGAATAATTATAATTAATCGTATTTAGTTTTGTTTCAATTATAATTAAGAATTCAACTGTTTTCTCTAAAGAATAATTAAATATTAGAAGAATAATATATTTGTTAATTAATTTTTATTACTAGAGTATGTTTCAATAACTTAAAAAATTATAATATAAAACGTACAAAATTAATTTTTACAATTCTATCTAAACGAATGAGAATAATTAGTAAAACTTTAATATTTATATTTCTTATTTATAAAATCTAATTGATTAATTCCTTTTATCTTTCTCGATCCAACCCGCCTCAACAATAATATTATATTATATGATAAATTTAGTCCGCTTGATCTAACCGGGCTTGAATATAACAATTAATCTTTAAATACCCTTGTAAGATTATAAAATTGCAATCGGTTAGGGTCGAGTTGGTCAAGTTCAAGTTATGCATATGGAAACAATGTGAACATTTTTCAAAATAAAACATACACTGATTTGGTAGTGTTCTTTCTAGATGGATACATATATATATATGGACCTGTCAACGGGTGTTTGTATTCGTTTTGTACCGGGTCTTAATGAATGCAAATTAGGCTATCAGGTGATGTTTTATAAATTTGTACACAATTTGATTTGTTATTAGGTGACATGACAAGATTGGATAATACCCATTAAGAACAAAAACTTGATTATAAAAAAAACAATATAAACATATAAACCAGATGTGAGGAACTAATGTTAGTTGCATGGGTTTCGAACATGTGATATCTCTAATACAAGATTAGAGAGGAAGTCACTGGATTACAAGGACATTGATAAATACATATATATTTGATTACATTTGAAAGCATTTGAAACATGTTCAAATTCTAATTTGTTTCCATAGTAATTAACTATTTATCAAAATATCTCAAATATATTCCCAATTAACAAAGAATCGTAAATTACAAATAAAGTGACATACTGATAATTTAAAATATAATTATGGCTATATATATATATTTGATTACATTTGAAAGTATTTCAAACATATTCAAATTCTAATTTGTTTTCGTATTAATTAACCATTTACTAAAATATCTCAAATATATTCCCAATTAACAAAGAATCGTAAATTACAAATAATTATATTGCTTAGTTTATAAATATATTAAATATTAGTAAAAAAATCATTTTTATGAGTTAATTTTTATTATTAAATATGATTCAATAACTTAAAAAGTTGTAATATAAAACGTACTAAAGATTTACTTTTTCAATTCATATCTAGATGAACTTAGATGAATTACAAAATGATATATTTATTTCTTATTTATGATATTTTTTAACCCATATTTTTTTTCTTATTTTGTTTAATTCTAATCTAGATGAACAGGTTCTTCAATTTCTATTTATTTTTAACCCATTTTACTGGACTCAACTCGACGTGAATATAAATTGTTTTTAAGTACATTTACAATATTAAATAATTACAACACGTTGGATGGGTTGAGGTAGAATAAACTGAATTCGGGTTACTACATATAATACAAATGTGTAAGTTAAATTTTTCAAAACAAAACTAGGACCAGTTAGGTCGGGTTCTTTCTAATCAGTAGATATTGCATATTGAATCTTGCTACAATTATAGACTGTCAATAAGTCATTTTTTTAAGGATTGTGTCAGATACATATATTATATAAAAAAAACATTATAAGTTCATGTATATAAATTTAACCCATCTGACCCGTTTCAACTTGATTATAATAATTTTCATTTAAACATTTTTATAATATTATATAATTATTACATACGTATTAGAGTAGGTTAAGGTTGAATATATATATCGAGTTCGGTGTTATGCACATAAAAACGCTATGGCTCATTTTTTCAAAACATAACTTGAATGGATTAGGTCGGGTGTGAAACATGTTTTAGTATGAGTACACAATAAAACCCGATACATGATCATGCAGTAGTGCTGTAAGCACGAGTATATTTACTTTATTAATAAAATACAAAAAAAAAACCTACTAAATTTGTTTGTCTACATAAGTGGTGACTAAAATTTATTCTCAATTGTTTGTTTTTTGATCTAATAGCTAGGTATCGTGACATGCTGGCAATAAGTATGACTAGATATATATCCTAATAAATTTAAAAATAAATCAAAGGATATCCAATTATAGTTTTTTTTCATATTGCATCGAAATTATAATTTCTTTCCATATTAATTATCTATTAAGAATTCACTAAGAATTTTAATATATTGTCAATTAATGATGGACGGATATTAAATATAAATAATATGAAAAATTGCAAAGTTAGTGATATTTAATTTCTTAGTTTCCAAAATTGAATTAAATATTTAATTTTATCACAAAAATTCAATTTAAGTTAGGTTATCTTTCCCATGGAGGATTATTAAAAATGAACGATCGTAAAATTATGATTATTTAATTTCTTAGTTTCTTAGTTTTAAAAAAATATATATTTATTAGTACATAAAATACTCTCATGAATTTAGTTTTTATTATTAAAATATGTGACAGTAACTTAAAAAGTTATTATAATATAACCTATGCCAATTAATTTTTTAAATTATTATGTAGATGGATTTGTTTTTTCAAATCACAATAATGCAATGGTCTCCCTTACAATTTTATTCTGAATAAACTTATACTTATCTAGATGGACATAGATTAATTAGGACAATTTATATATATATATATATATATATAAGATTAGCATGTTAGTCCAATTCCGACCAAATTTGAATATAATATTTTTTCTTTAAATAGTTATAATATTATATAATTAGAACATGTTGATTCAATCAAGGGGGAAAAATTTGAGTTTCAAGCAAATATGAGTTCCACAACCAAAACCCGGCACATATTCGACTTGAATTTAAGTTTGTATAAATTTAACCCGTTTGACGAAACTCAACCTAATATAATAATTTTTCATGAAATACCTTTATAATATCTTATAATTGCAAGAAGATCGGGTGTGGGCGGGGTAAAGCATGTTGAGTTTGGACTTATATATATTGAAATGAAGCATGTTTGAGTTTATTGAAACAAAATTAGCTTCGATTGGGTCTAGTTCTTTCTAAGTAACTCTTTATATAAAATTTTGGTATAGATAACCAACTTCCTGAGATATAAGTCTTATTAAGGAGTTCTTTTTTTTTTTTTAAAAAAAAAGGTCTTATTAATGAGCTGGGTTTAGGATGGGCTTTTAGGTACGAGTTTCCTAACAAAAAACTAAGTATGGGTTGAAGTTAGTAGTGTCGTAGGCATGCGCATATCCAGATAAACTTAGATAAATTGAGACATTTATAATTTATTTTTTTATTTAAAAAATTTACTAGATTAACCGTTTTGATCCATCTGACCTGATTTAAATATAATATATATATATATATATATATATATATTTTTAAATACAATTATAATATCTAATAACTACAACGAATCGCGTGGGTGAAGGCAGGATAGATCGAGTTTGAACATATACATATAATAATTCATCGGGGTTCATATTTTCAAAACAAAACTTGCACATATTGAGTCGGATTTTTTTCGTAATTAACAGTTTATACAATTGAATTTCGTTATAAATATTTTACACCCTAGAATGTCCCTAATAAGTTGAATTTGGGATGAGTTACTCTAAAATCGAGGCAAATATGAATTCCACAACAAAAATGATGTGCATGTTATGGTTGGATGATTCAGGTTCACATAAATTTGACCTTACTCAGTTTAAAATGACAATTTTTGTTTAAATACCCATTTAGTATCTTATAACTACAAAATCGCGGTGTGAGTCTAGGATTGAGTATCGAGTTTGAGTTATATACATTGAAACGAAGTAGGTTCAAATTTTTTAAAGCAAAACCTACACTGGTTAGGTTTGTTTTTTTCTAACGGAATGTTTATATTAAATTTTAGTATATATATAAATTCAATGGTTTAAAGTATCTCTTTCATGAGTTGGATTTTTGGGTATAAGTTTTAAAATGAAAACTCAATTTAAGTTTATGTTAGTAATGCCATAAAAACAAGTAGAGCTAATCTAAATTATTTCAAAAAATGCGTAAACAAAAATATTATATCAAAATACTAAAATATTTTCTTTAGACCGCAAATAGTCATATCATAAAAAAATATTAAAACAAATTTACAAAAGAGGGTAGGAGTATAGGGTTGGTCAGTAATAATAAATTGGAGATGGTTAAGTGTCGGTGAGCCGCAAGGTGAGACCATTGTATAAAATACATTTATAGATAAATATACACACGTTTGAGACCGACCAACATCTTGCGGAGATTCTGGACCCCAATCTTGCTTTCCTTTTAATATACAAACAATCTTTTTGTCAGCGACGTATACAACTCCCTGGCACCCGCCCTTCACTTGTTATCGCTCAAGCACCGTTTTGTAGTACAGGAGACTAATGAAATTGACTTGACTTGTTCTAATTTTAATATTACGATACGTTTAATTATAAATATGAAGTTTGTATAAAAAACAAATAAATTTTAAATAATTGAATTATTTAGAATTAAGTTGCATAGAAAATCTCAATTACCTTAATTTTTTACCCAAAAAATATTAGTTGTATTATAACATTTTTAATGAAAAAAATTATTGGTATTTTTTTTTACATAATTCTATAGTTATGATGGATCTTGTTTAATTGATCTTGATTAATAGATTTTAAATATTAAATTTTGAATTTTGTATTTTAAGTTATAATATTTTTAATGTAAAAAATGGGTAAAAATTTATCTCGAAAAATGTGCAATTGCCTGAAAAATAAATACAAGCCCCCCCCCCTACAAAGAAAATATTTTCCTTGTTTTGGTGGAGAATGTGAACATGTGAGCAAAAGTAGAAAAATATTTTACTTAAAAAAAAAAGTCAATCAAATACCTTTAAATTGTTAAATCAAGTGAAAAATACTCCCAATCAAACACACCCTTATACATTGTGATATTTTAAATACACCAAAAGTAGAAAAATATTTTACTTAAAAAAAAAGTCAATCAAATACCATTGTTAAATCAAGTGATATTTTTAAACTCTCACGTTAAAATGTGTACTATTTGAGATGCTTTTCTCTCTTATTTTTATTACATCTACCTATTCGTACGTACTCCGTAATATTTATTTTATTTATTATATTATTATTATAATTATTTTAACAAGAAAATAAATAAGATAAACATACCATATTTTTCATATTATGACTCTAGTCATATATCTATGGTCAATTGTACGTATTTACTTGTAATAGTTAAATATATTTTATTGTATTGGCCATCAAAAAAAAAAAAATCGCAATATATTATGATTATGTATATTGCCTGCCCTTAAAGTGTTGCTAAAAGGTCATAATATAATAATCATATTTGTCTTAAAAATAATTAGTTTTGGAGGTAGCGATAAAATGAAAGAGAGATGGAGCTGTGCAAAATAGTTTGTGATCATTTCACTAATTAATTCAATTTAGGAGGAAAGAGGTTAAATGCTTGGAATATATTCTTAGAATAGGATCGAAATTGGGGAGATCGAATTAACATATCGATCTAACCTTGCATTTTCTCTATCCTAATTATATTTTCTTTTGACGTGCAAACCATCAATAACTTATTTCACAATTAATCCAAACGAATCCTGCACTGCACATCCATGTTGCTTTCATTGTCTTCTTACTAAACTCATGTATCAATTACCATCTATATATCACAATCTTACGTGTGACCACCTTCTTATAAAAAAATGTTTCGAGTTTACACGCCTATTCAACAAAATCCCGTTGCCGCCATTTTAAATTGATAATTTTATTTTTATTTTAATATTTTTTAAGAAAATATCAATTTTAATCTAATCAATTTCCATTGTAAGATACTTTACATTGATTATATAAAATAGAACTAGTAATTGGAGGTTCCTTATTCCATTTAAATAAGTGATATTTCAAATTTAACCGAAATTTTTTCAATTCTTTATCATTATGGATAATCCCATCTAAATTATCTATGAAATTCGAACTTGATCGAACTTTATTTACAATTTATTATTTCTATCACGTATCGAAAAGTAAAGTAAAACAATCAATTTGAACAAAAAAAAACTACGTGCTAGCTACCCTAGTTTTCTTAAAAGGTACCATACTTTTATTATAAAAACAATCAATATACAGAGTAGTATCAAATAAGCTAGATGTGACTATTAATTTATGTTGTAACCATATATATATATATATATATATATGCTTCCTCGTTCAAAAAGACACGAATTATTATTTAGGTTAATTGATTTTACATATATGCCAATTAAGTACCACCATATATATTATACTTTTATCCTAATGAAGTTATATAGCGTCCCACGTAACAATTATTTCCAACCTTACAACATAACATCAATTACCACATATTCTTATAATAGTTGGAAGTCAGTTTTGATAATAATATTATTAACAAACCGGTGCGCTGCAAACAATTTTCTTAATTTAAATTCACTAACCTCTTCTTTCTTTTTAATCTTAGTTTTCTCCGCCTTTAATTAATTTATTATTTTCTTGGCATGCCAAACAACAGAAGGTGGGTCGAGAAAAGAGATAAAAGACATTTAAAATGTGCACGTGTAATTGGTATTGGACACATATGAGCGCTTCATAAGTTAATGAAATTAAATCCAACCTGCAGTTTGACTTCTTTTCATGTAAGTTATGATTTTCCATGTGCACTTGCCTTTGTTTCTTTCTCATTGTATGCCCCACTCCCTCACAAGACAAAATTCACTACCAGTATTTTTTTTATTCTTTCACAATCTTTAAGCCCACGTACGGGTATTTTTTTTTTTTGAGAATTTTTATAATCCGGTCCCTAAAATTAAAATTTAAGTGCATATGTTTATTTCAAACTAGTTTTTGTTAGTTTCCAAAATCTTAAATTGATAAATTTATGCCAGAAGTATATTTTATAATTCATGTTAAGAGGTTGAATCATAAATTAATAAAATTCAAACTTTTTTTGAAAAGTTACTATTTTGGGTTTCAAGAATTAACAAACATACGAATCAAATGAACAGTAAAAAATACGATTTACGTACATACAATTTAAAGAATACGGTCTCAAAAGAAATATATCACTCACAATTTATGCAAGTCTTTCTCGCAATATCTACTTCACAGTAATGATATATTTCTTAGGTTACACCAATGATATTATTTTCTCATACTAGCATATTTATCTCAACTTATACTATGGGAAGTTACTTTCAGAACCGCAAGATATAAATTTTGTAAATATTGAGCACATTCAAAAAAAAAAAAAGTCCAATCAAGGACTGCATTCTAAATTTTTTTCCTTTTTAAAATTAATTAATTAATTTAATGTCATGCATGCTCAATTTTTGTTTTAGATGAAGAAAACTTTATTATAGTATGTAAATTGATTGTTTTCCATTTAAATAAAGCATCGAACCTTTAAAAAAAAGGGATGGACCGTCCCCAAGCTTATTGCCGAGCAACTAGATCAATCCAGTATACTCACTTGGTCAAAATCATGCAGAATTTAGCAATAAATTGGCTTCGAACGAACTAACCTTTCTTTATGAAAATTTGCGCATGGCCGGCTTATTAGAGGAAGGTATGCATGCCATTTGGCCCTATAGATTCTAATGCCCCACATTTATTTTAGGTACGGTTCTGACAGTAATAATTTTTACCATATAGGTTAGCAATGACTCTGACTGCCAGTAAGATTGACTTTGACGAATGAAACAAAGCAATACAATTAATTTAATACTTCCCGTCCCACTCCATTATTTATTTAGAAAATAATTTAAAGTAAGAATTCTATAATTAACATATGAAAATTCCCGATAAAAAAATAAATTTTGTTCTAACTAAATGATTATAATAAAATTAGTATATTTTGAAAATATGTAAAAGTCAAACATTAATTTTATTTACGCGCAAACTTCCATAAAGAAAAATATATCTTTCGTCTGTTTGCTTAGTTGAAAATTTAACTTTAAATTGTTTTTAATTTAAAAAAGGTTTTTTAAAATAAATAAAATATTATACACCTGTTTATTAATAAAGGTGGCAGCTAAAATATCAACTCCTTTCACCTTTTTTGGAAACTGATGTGAATCAAAGTAAGTAAAATATTGTAAAAGTAAAACAAAGTTTATAATGAATATATTGGACTAAATATTATACATCTAGTTTAGCTGCAGTTATTGCCTATTGGAGTCACCCCCGAACATGCTGCCTTCTTTATTATTTGTATTTTAAAAAAAAGAAAAGAAAAAGACTAATAGTATTTTGCTGATCCTTATTTGTTGCTTGTATTAAAAAAGACAAACTAATAGTATTTTGCTTTCATAAACACATCAACCAATCTACCATCCATCGGGAATGCTCTTTATGTTAACTAGCGTAGGGATACAAATTATTAATATATATAATCACATTTAATCTAATAATAAATAAATATATATTTATATTAAAGATCATAAGTTCAAATCAATTTTGTAGTATAGATAATTGAACACAAATAAAATAGAAAACAATTTTTACAGTGAGGTCTAGAATTTGGAGTAATGTTAAGGGTAGATCGTAGGCATGTTCCCTGACAAGCAATTAAAATGGTTGGTAGTGAACGTAGATTTTATTGCACGCTCACGGATTAAGTATTTAACTAATGCGATGATTATTATCATAGTAAGACTTTTTAGGTGTTATGTTATCAAATCTAGTATTTATTATTGATAAATTTAGAGAGAGTGAGAGAAAATGAATGTTTTGTATGTATTAATTGTGTGTTTTACAATGAGAGAAATCTCTGTATATATATACAAGTGAGAAACAAGAGAGAAGAGAAAGCCTAGAAACATGGAGCAAAACATGGAAAGGAGAAAGAGAAAAGCAAAGCCTACAAACATGGAATAATGGAAGCCTAAAACATGGAGCCTAAATACATGGAAAAGAAAGAGAGAAAAGGAGAAATAATATTTTAACACCCCCCCTCAAGCTCAGGAGGGCTGGGAAAGCATGCGGAGCTTGGACACCAGAAATTTCAGAATCACATGTGATTGTAGAGTGCGGAAGTAGGAGAGGTGCTTGCGGAAGGTGGCCTCGGTGACGGAGTCCGGCCGGGAGAATCCGGTGCGGTCGACGAGCTCGTGCCACGGAAGGCACTGCGAGAGGGCGCGCCGGAGGGATTCAGAGAGGCGCGTGGCGAACAAGCGCAGGGCTGGGGTGATTGAAGAGGGAGGGGATGGGCGGTGTTAGCGTTGGTCTGGGGGTTTGAGGTGGGGAGGGACAGAGAGGAGGACATGGATGAAATTTTGGGGAAAGATTGAGGGTATTTTTGGGAGAAAAGTGCTATATCTAGATCGGCGGGAAATAGATTCTAGAGACTAGAGAGAGAATTGGTGGAGGAATTTTTTTTTTTGTTTTTTTGTTTTTTTTTTTTTTTTTTTTTTTTTTTGAGGATTTTTATAGGTCCCGCATGTAACGGGAGGTGGAAGACATGGTGTAAAATAGAGAATTGGTAAAATAAAATATGAAAGGATAAAATATCATGCTTAACACCCTCCCTCACGTACAACCCCATACTTGTACGTGGAGAGCAGATTAATGGATGGACATGGACGTGCAACCCCATACTTGCACGTGGAAAGCAGATTAATGGATGGGGGATGGGGGATTGAGGTGAATCCGGAACGCTGGATAGATTTTAGATTAATAGAAAATTTCTCAAAGGAAGAACTTGGTAAAAACTGAAACAGGAATAGAAAATTTGGTCTGAGTAGAAAAACTGGAATAAAAAATCTAGGTAGAAAATTTGAGAAAAGAAAAATTGGATCGTCTGAATAAAAAAAGAATTGGATCGTCTGAGAATGAAAGTGTTGGCAGCGGGTGGGTTTAGTGGGGTTTAATGGTGGTTGAAGTTGCGTGGTGGATGACAAGAAGACGGCTAAATGCTGTGATGGGTGACATCGAGGTTTGGAGGTCCGGCGGACGACGAAATACATCGCCCGCCGGTGAACGAAAAGGCTTGAGGATCTTACAGCTCTGATACCATGATAAATTTAGAGAGAGTGAGAGAAAATGAATGTTTTGTATGTATTAATTGTGTGTTTTACAATGAGAGAAATCTCTGTATATATATACAAGTGAGAAACAAGAGAGAAGAGAAAGCCTAGAAACATGGAGCAAAACATGGAAAGGAGAAAGAGAAAAGCAAAGCCTACAAACATGGAATAATGGAAGCCTAAAACATGGAGCCTAAATACATGGAAAAGAAAGAGAGAAAAGGAGAAATAATATTTTAACAATTATTAGAATATATATTAGTTGTAGGGTTCTTATTAATTATTGAGTGATTGAAACAATAAATACCTAACTTAACGAAGACAATCATTTTGTTGTTAGCTAGACTAGCTAGTGTTTATTAATAATTATTTGTAGTGAATGAATAATTGGATGTATGCATTTGAAATCTTTTGATTAATTTTGTGAATAGATTCAGATGGTGGGGCTTCTAATGTGACGATTCACCTAAAGCTTAATTGTTTTTCTTCCTGACAAATAAATCAAATTCCACCAAACAATTTGTAGCATAAAGCTAGCTAGCTAGCAATTCACTCTTCAAATAGCTAGAGCCCATTTGATGAGATCTCGGTTTAACATAACTAGTAAAGACTTTTTGGCTAAGAGAGAATAAATATAAACAGAAAAATGAGGAAATAAAGGCAAATCAAAATCGAGTAAGGAACATATATACCAGAATTATATATAAAAAAATACCCATTAAAGATGGCAAGCAATATAGAAGAAGAAGATAAATGCATATAGAAGTAACATTGAAGAAGATAAACGCATATAGAAGCAATATAGAGAAGATAAACGCGTGTAGAAGAAGATAAACACATTGCTTAAACAGAAAAATGAGGAAATGAAGGCAAATCAAAACCGAGTAAGGAACATATATACCAGAAATATATATATATAAAAAAATACCCATTAAAGATGGCAAGCAATATAGAAGAAGAAGATAAATGCATATAGAAGCAATATAGAAGAAGATAAACGCGTATAGATGCAATATAGAGAAGATAAACGCATGTAGAACAAGATAAACGCATATAGAAGCAATATAGAGAAGATAAACGTATGAGCAAAAGAGTTAATGACAAAAAGTATTTATGGCCCATGCAGGTCTCGAACCTGCGACCTTCGCGTTATTAGCACGACGCTCTAACCAACTGAGCTAATGGGCCAGATGATACAAAATTTATTAGATTTTTACTTGACTAATCATCTAATTAAGTCAGAATTTGAAATCCAGAAAATCTGTTTCATCCAAACGTGTGAAACCGATGCTACTGGCTAAGGTTGCCATTTATCAGTAGACCTAGCAATGGGTCGATTTGGGTAATGTTTGTATTGGTTTTTATTGTATTTTGAGTGTTATAATTTCGAGTTTAAACGAGTAACTTTTTTATCGAGTTCTATTGTTTTTTATCGTTTTAGGATTTAACAAATTATCCGATATAACATATTAAATACATATATAACAAACAATGTGATTGTATATATAATACTAGAAGCGTTACACGCGCACCTGCATTTATAACATTATGAGCATACAAAAACTTCAATTAATGTTAAATTTGTTTAGTTATTAACAGAAGGATGTCAAATACATGGGTGAATGAATTAAGTAACTAAGTCCTAAAAATAAATTGGTGCCATAACCAACATCAGGTACTTAGAGATTATATGTGTATATTTTGCAACGTGACCTTGAATTAATAAATACATGTCTAACTATGTAATACAAATATATATATATCTATATTAAGAATATACATATATACATATACTTCTATTTCATATTAATAGAGTTTATTAACCGTTATTAGTGTTGAGACTACAAATCCTACATCAGAAAAAAGAATCATCACAAAGCAACATATAAGATGGAGGGGTTACTCCACTCATTGCCAATGGGTTTTGAGCTGGATGCTCCAAACTTTAATATGGTATCAGAGCAAGGTTATTCACACAAATCAAAGGCCCAACGGCCACACACATACTCCGCGTCACCCAACATAAATGATCCACGTGTTAGGCTCAAAATTATGCAACACGTGAGGGGGCTGTTGAAACTACAAATCCCACATTGAGAAAAAGAATAATCCCACATCATGAAAAAGAATCATCACAAAGTAACATATAAGATGGAGGGGCTACTCCACTCATTGCCGATTGGTTTTGAGTTGGATGCTCCGAACTCTAATAATTAGTGTGTTAACAAATACTAACTAACACGACCAGTTAACTCATTGTGTTTTATCAAGTCAGCACTAATATGACCCAAAATTATTAAGATTTCACTTATTAATTTATAACTTTGCGTTGATTCGTATTATCATGTTGGGTACATGTTGTTTTGCCACATATATTTATCACCTATTGTTGGAGCTATTGTGTATTTGAAAAAAAAATGGAAGAAGAAAACCAAAGCAAGCATTTTGTTTGTATTCTTAAGTCTCACGAAGAAAAGACGTAAAAACTTTCGTGGATTTTTATAAAGGAGAATTTACTGAGGGCTTGAGCCTTTTGAGTATTAGACTTTTTTGCTATTGGGTGAGAGCCACATGCAACTGATCGAGCTGGGCTTCATTTAGAAAATTTTATTTATTAAAAATGAAATTATTTTTTTATTTTGAATTGAAAGAAGTTTGACTCAATCACTTGAGACATTACCTTTGGATAGCTTTATCATTGCGTTTATCTCTCCCTCAAGATTTTTTTTTTCTTTAAAAAATTTTCATCTTCTTCCACAAAAATAAAAATAAATTACGCACAAAATCTCCATTGTTCTTCTACCTCTCTGACCTTAAAAAATCCTCCAATTTTTTTTCCTCTAGTAGGAATAATTTACCAATTCCGGGCATAATTATTGATGAAAAACAATTTTGAAATCTTATTTAATTAGTTAACATTCTTAGAATATACATTTATAGAAAATGATGACCATTTTAAGGCCTAATCAACGTCAAACGTAGCCATTTATATATGCTTGATATTATATAAGGATTAACTATATTTTAATACATCGTACTGTCACCGAAATTCCATTCGATACAATATACTTTCTTTCTTTTTTTCAAAAATAACATTATACTTTCTGTTTGGTTTCGAAAATCCCTTCTGTTAATACACCATACATACTCCGTCAATTGAAATCTGATGTGGCAGCCAACGCAGCATCCACCTAGGAAATGAATTGAGCGAAGCAGGTGTTTGGTTCCTTAAAAAGCCCTAAGCTTCTCTTTATGAACTCCTCCCTTCTTTACACCTACTTCTTTATTTGAACAAAATCTCTATTGGAAGATGTCGATGACTCGGCGAAAACAACGGGAGTTATTACACCCAAGTGCAAGTGGTCGGTCAAGTAATAAATACTCGGTAAGCCTGAGGTCGATCTACTAGGACGAGGGTAATTCTTTGAGTTAGGAATGTTCCTTTCAAGAAGAATATGAGAAAATAAAAGAAAAGATGACAGACTTAGGTAATAAGAAAGGAAATTAAAAATAAATTAAAACTACTAATTAATTAAACTAAAACTAAAGGAGAATCTAATCATACGGTGTAAAAGTAAAGGGAATCCACGCAAGTTATCTACCAAAAAGACTTCCTAAATACACTAAAGGAGTATGCAAATAAACTAAAATTAATTAATTAATTGATTGATTAAAACAATGCACTAATCAAATAAATCAGAATATTAAATGAACTTAAATGAACTAGAAACAAATGTTAGGGGTATCCGCAATTAGGGAGTACGAAACTAGTTTAATCAGGTAATCTAAATCTAAGTTTAGATAAGATTTTTCTCTCAAATTCAGCTCCTAAACTCTTCAACCATCCAACTATATTGCTACTACAAGTATATAATATCCCATGCATGACAAAGATTATATAGACTAGCTTTGAGCAATAAAATTCAACAATGAAGCTTTTTGACTTTGAAAAAAGTATAATTTTAAACCTAGTATTGCTAGTGCGTGACAAAAATAATCTAAGTTGATTAAACTTCCCAAAAATCAGTATCTTAACACTCCTATAAGGTTTGAATAGGTTTAAACGTGATTCAAATCAAATTCATCTTAAAAAAGAATATCGAAAGTTAAAACTAACACTTTTTTGGCACTTACGTGAATAAATACTAAAACAGCGCCAAATCATCAAATTCACTTAAGAAACTAACCCAACTAATTATAAAATAAAGACTATCCTCAAATCATCCACGTTAGGGTTTTGGTGCAAAAATATGTGAATCAACGTTTTTATAGTTTTTAATCAAATGGAATTTATAAGCTAACTTATGGAAACATGTTTTTAACGCATGCAAAGATATTAAAATACTCATACATTTAGTAGGTGATCTATAACCAATTAAAAAATAATATTTAAACCTAAATTGATTATATTCAAAGATTAATTACGCATTTTTCACTACGGACCCTTAAAAACAGATTTAGCTAGCCATAATCGAACTAAACAAGAAAATAAGCTTAAAAATCATGAAAATTCATAGAAAAATACCTAATGATCTAAAAAATCATATTTGAAAGCTTTTTGACTTTTAAATTTTGTAATTCCGATTTAAAACGAAGATTTTACGGAAGAAATAGTAAATAAACTCAAAACCGACAAAAACTGAAGAAAATCGATTTAAACCCTAAAAATTATAGAAAATAAGATTCTTAATGATGAATAATGAATCACACATGAATAGCATGAAAAAATTATAAATTATTTGAATATAAAGCGAGAATCAAACATAAATCGATGAAAAACTGAAAAACCGACAAAATAGACCTATATACCCTAGAACCAACCCCTAAAACGAAGGTTTAAGGTTGATTCCAAAATATATATGATCTCAAACATCTAATCTATGAATAGAAAAGCAAATGAACAATTAAAAGCAATTAAATAAAAAAAATAGAAAACTAGGGTTTACCTTAATGAAGAACAACAATTGAAATTGAAACTTGATATAATGATAAATTGAATCTTGATTACACTAATATTCCAGCATCAATATATCATAAATAAACTAAACTAATAATTTTTTTACATAATTAAAAAGAAAAACACTTAAGTTCGATTGTCAGACGCAGCGCAAAAGTTCCCAAGAAATTCATGGTACTCACAGCCTCTTTGTAAATTGGCTTGTACCCTAAATTATGAGATATATGGTATTTTATAGTTTATACAAGTGTCTAGGGTTGTGGGTTGAATAATCCTTAAAGAAACGGGTCGAAACGGGCAAAAAATAGCAAAACGGGCCTAAATTAAATATGGGGATCGATCCCCAATATTTTATTTTATTTTTCTTTTGGCTATTTCTTCTTTTGTTTATAACTTTTTTTTATGAACTCCGATCGATGTACCGTTTTCTCCTACGCATAGGTAATTCAATTATCTATAACTTTTATTTATGGAGATTTCTTCAAATTCTCAATGGATAAAAACTTTGATCAGCTACAACTTCGGATTTTTTACAGTAGTTCTCGGTTTTGCTCGAAAACTTTTGGAATCGATTCAGTTGAGCTTCTTTTCTATTGGTATCACTCCTGCCTCGGAATAGATATTGACTTCTTCTTTGGGTCTTCTTCTTGCTTTTTTCCACTTTCAACCTTCTATCTTACATACAACCTCAGTTACTTAATCACTTTAGGTCTGCAAAATGACTTAGTAACACAAAAATATAATGCAGTGCCTTATTGTGATACTTAAACTGAATTTACATGCAATTTCTAATTTTAGACAGTAACTAAAAGCTAATTGAGCATTGTTTAAGGGATTAGATATGCAATTTTTGGGCTCAATCAGTCGACCAGTAAGAGCAAGGGTTTTTCATACTCTCCGATGAAAGCACCCATTCCACCCGAAAGATCTCAAAAATCTCATGATGAGTTTAATGACTTCAATGATCCTTATGTTATGGAACAAATGTATATAAATATACTGAAACAAGTAATTTTGTTGGGTATAAATTTATGAACTTTATTTTTTTATTATGAAATGGGTTTAGCAATTTGTTTATTATGAAATGCATTTATCAATTATCTCAATATGAAATGCGTTTAGCAATGTTGGTGCTAAAAATTGAAAGGGTATTTTAGACCACGCAGTCAAATGAGCGGATCAAATGATTAACACAATAAATGCAACAGACCTAATAGAGACAGGTTGGCCTCGTATGAAGATACGGGTTAGTCCTCCTTTGATGAATAGAGCAGGGAGCTCGATTTGCTTTATATTGATGGTGAACAAACAGTAATTACAAATTCACAAAAGCCTCTTCAGTTATTCTATCATCATAATGTTACAATAATGGTGTGTTCAGGCTACACGAGTTCTGACTTCTCTATTATAGGAGCTCTACTGAATGCTCTGAGCTTCTATTACTCTCTTATCTTTTTGCTATTGAATGCTGGATTTTCCTTGTTCTTAGATTTGCCTAGGTGTTGCTAGGTTGGTTGAACTTAGTTGTTGAAAGAAGTAAATGCTTCTTGTAAATATATGGCTGGAGAAAACGTGTGGCCAGAGCTCCCAGAGCAGGTCTGGAGCCATGCTTTGGTCATTACCAACTTTGACCTTGCTTCAGTCATTACCAACTCTAACCTTACTTCTTCATGAATTTTGGTGCATTAAATGCAGTTGGTGTGCATTTAATGAAGGTAAAAGGAGCTATGCGTCTTCCGTAGAGCAGGTGGTAGTCGCCCATGCTGTGTATTAGCTACATTGTCATAGTGGTTATGCGAGAGCTCTGGAACTCGCTGCAAGAGCTCCATTCTTCGAGCTCTATAATTTGTTATGTGAAAACAATTCTAGAGCACATGCCCAACTCCCAAAAAAGCTCGTTCTTCCTATGGTACTTGAATAGAGCTTCTCTTGCTGCGGCAAAATAGGACACTAACGTGGGCGGCACATGTTGGACTATGGTTGGCTGGTGTAAATTAATTTATTAATTTACACCATCAAGTAATTTTCTCAATATGAAATAGGTTTAGCAATTTTCTCAACATGATATGGCTTTAGTAATTATGATCTATTATGATATGGGTTTAATAATTATGATCTATTATGAAATGGGTTTAGTAATTTTGAATTGTTATGATTAATTTTGTAGCCTACCCTAGAATATTCAGTGAACTCTTATATTTCCTACCACTATGGTGATCTACCCCTACTCCAAATGGCTTGGACTTTAAAGAATCCAGGTAAGAGGTTTTATGGGTGCCACAATTTCAAGACTAAAAATTGTGGGTATTTTTAGTGGGTTGACAAGGGAATGAAGCAATGTGAAAGGGTGTATAACTTTTATGTCAAAATTCAATACCAGAAATGATAAATTGAGGAGCTAATGAAAATTGCAAACTTTGAAGAATTCAAGAATTTTAAGTTGAGGAAGGAGATTGAGAAGCTTAAAATGCAGTTAAAGTTTGAAAAAAAAATAATGGTGGTGTTGGGGTAAGTCAGATATGGATTTGGGTGATTGGTGTGTTTGTTATGCTTTTGGCTGTGATAAAGTTCTTCTATGTGTAACCATCGATATTGTATGGTATTTTGTATGTATGTAAGAAGTATTACATGGGATTTCGTATGGTATTTTAACAACGTTTTGTATTTGTTCGAATTATATAAGAACCATTTAATATGGTATTTTATATATGCATAATGGTTGTGATAAACTTTGTTATGGTATTTTATATAATAGTTTGGATTATGTGAGAACCATAATCATTGATAAAAAAATGAACTATAAACATTGAACAATCCATTGCTAGTATAAATGAACTATAAACATTAAACTTCCAGTAGAAATTAAACCAATTCCATTGAACAATTATCAGTGAGAACATTGAACAATTAACATCCAAAAATGGGCATTCACTGCCACTACATCCATCATTCTAATATCATCAAAAAATTGGGCACTCACTGCCATTACGTCCATCATACTAACATCATCCAAAAAATAGTATCCATAAGCTAATGAAAGTTACATCGAAAGTTGCATAACATTACTTAAACATACTACCCTTTTTCACCCCCAAAGTCTTTGAGCTTGGCAGAGATTTTGTTACTGGCTAAGACTTTGTTGGAGTTTTTGATCTAGTATTGTTGGCCACACTCTTATTCAAATTTGTACTTGGCTATGAAGTCCCACATGTGTTCTTGCCCCTTGCCCTCTTGTTTGGAGATGAGGATGACATTGCATGAACCCCACTGACTACGCCTAAAAAGTGCGAAGTTATTAATACACCCAAGTGCAGGTGGTCGGTCAAGTAATAAATACTCGGTAAGTCCGAGGTCGATCCACGAGGAGGAGGGTAGTTCTTTGACTTAGGAAAATTTTCTTTCAAGAGGAAAAAGAGAAAAATAAAGAAAAGATGAAATATAGAGGGAATGGAATAAGAATCAATAACTAAACTATCTAAAGGCAATTTAACTAAATAAAACATGCAACTAAAACTAACCCAAAAGGTAGCAAAACATTACTATGCTAACGGAAACTAAATTAACATAAGAAGAACATGGAATAAAGCTAAATAAACTAAATAATAAAAATAGCGTACTAAATTAATTAAATGAGTGAAAAAACTTTAATTAAAATTAAGAATAAAAAGCGCTAGGGTATCCATAAGTTCCGGGCAACACAACGGATAATTCGGTGGACCGAGAATCTTTTTCTAATTAATTTTCTTTAAAAATTAGCCTATTATCCATGAGCTAATTGATCTCATAAACTCGTATGTTTCGCAATAATTCATGCGTGACATGAACTATACGTACCAATACTAATTATGGAATCAATTTGCATTACTTAATTTTACCGAAAACACTTGTTTATTAAAGTGGAGTAGTGCTTGACACTACAAAACCTTTTATTAAAAGTGAGTTTAAAAATATTAAGTAAAAGCCACAATTTAATTCAAATAGGTTAAAACATGATTAAAATCAAATTTAAATTAAAACGGGTGGTGAAAACACAAAATTGGCAATTTCGGTATCAAAAAGTAAGGATTAAAAATACTACCAAAAACAGCGCACTTAAGTTTGAAATCTAAAAATAATATATAACCAATTAATTTAGAAAGTATAGACCGCTCTCTAAGTCAACTAGTTAGGGTTTAGCGCAAAAATAATGATTCAAACTAGTTTGGTTCTTTTGTCGAAAAGATTTTATTAAATTTATTATAAAAATATGTTATTAGCATACTAGGATAATAATTTAATAAAAATCATATTTATAATGACCTATTAACCAATGAAAAATTAATTATAATTAAATTCGGGTCTGAAAAATTACCGCATCGGCATACCTGTTCCTTACGGACCCCTAACTAACGAACTAGCCAAACATATCTAATAAATTCAAGCTCAATAAATTAATTAAATTAAACAGCCTACATAAATTCATAAATTGAAATCTAAATAAAATTATAAGCATGCACAATTTATACTAAGAATTAATAAAGCAGTAAAATAAATTAAGAACCTGAAATTGAAGTACGCGCGTAGACCAATAATTAAATTCTGAAATTAATCTTCAATAATGAACTCAAACCTTTCATCTTTAACTTCAAATTAACACCAAAGAAAAATAATGGAAGCAACACAAACGAAGCTTTAATGTTGTGAAAGAAAAATTAATTAAAGAAAAGAAAGAAGAAAAGAATGGGAGAGAGAGAGAGAGAATGGAGAAAATTAATAGAGAGAGAGAGACGGCTGTTGGTGTTGATTACTGCTGCTCGGCTGTGTGATGATGATGATTTATATATATGTAATTTTACAAACCTAATTTAATTAGGTTTGTCATTGGATGGACCCATTAATTGGCTTCAAAAATTAAACAAAAAGGAATAATAAATTGCTGCCAATAAGACTTAAACTCGAGACCACAAAGAAAGCATTGCTCACACAAACCATCTGGGCTAGGTCCACTTTCGATAAATTATTACACCTTCAATTATGTTATTCATTCGCGCAGGAATCTGTTCCTTCAGCGCACTGTTCATATTTCAGCCATAACTTTGCACTCTGAACTCCGATGGGCGCAAGGTTTTCGCCCACGCGTAGCTAACTCAAAGATCTACAACTTTTGTCTCTGGAGTTTTCTTCAAATTATGCACGGATTAATACCAGAAATCGCTAGAACAGAGACATTACGCGCGGTGAATCTCTTCTTCATTCAAAAATTTCTCGATTTGATTCAAATGACTCTTCTCTGCTTGGGACTGCTCTATTGGCTTCTCTTAGTCTCTTACATCAAATTACTTCATTCTTGAGCTTGGAATTTACTTTTGGTTCACTTCTTGAACTTAATTCAGCTCCGAATTTGACCGGCAATAACTCACTTTGGGAGAATTTGCTTCTAGATTCATTTTTGTTTATTTTTAACCTGTAAAAAGGATAAAATGCACTAGAAACAAACATATTATCCTATTTCATGATTAAAGCTCAATTCTTATTAATTTAGGATAATTAAAATCAAATTTATGCATATTAAGCCACTTAAACATATATAAAAATGCAATATTTTGGCTTAATCACCCACTATTGAGTATAAATGGTGCTCCACTTTGCCCAGGCAACTGAGAATGCAAGCATTTTACAAATTTCACTTAGTTAAATTAAAACATTTTTAATTATACAGTTCAAGGTTGATCTAAATAATGACAATCTTAATTTGTCACTTACTCTTAATAAACTGAATCTAGTTTCAGGCCTGATGTACAGACCATATCCAAATAGCATATTGTTTGTCCTCTTTCTTTTCACCTTTACAAACATAAATGACATAAAATAGTCATTGATCTAAGGGTAATGACAATTTAACAGGCAATCATATCCAAACACTTACAATCAGCTTAATGGTTATTTACCTTTTCCTTTTGAAATAGTTACTTCTTTTTCTTTTCCCTTTCCCTTTCCATTTGAAGTAGTTTTCTTCACCTGACATAAATGGATGTTTATGTTAAAAGTACATTTTACATAATTATAAGTATAAAATAAAAAACAGTATACATTCAGTTTTCAACAAGTCAAAAAACCAATCCCAAGTCTCCCTACTTTCAACCTCAACAACACACTAGGCAATGGGGAAAATGTGGGTGTTTCCATCTTTACCAACAGTAATTAAAAGCTCACCACAGGAAAAACCCTTCAAAAAAAACACCCATCTACACCTATGATAGGTCTACAACCAGCCTTCCAGCACTTTTTTAAAACATCCAAACACACATACATTCTAAAAATTAAGCTTGTTTTGTTGGGTCATATTTGTCAACATGTATTTTCACTGTACTACCAGGATTTGACCTTATAATATCTCTAGCGTAATCCTAAACTTTACCATAATGTTCCACTAAAGCGTCTTCTACCTCACCTAAAGCCTTTTTCTTTGCCCTAAAAGACTGTGATATAGACACTTCAATTAAGTATTTTTCTAGGATATCTGCTTTGAAGTCTTTCAACTTTCAATTAAGAGAAGAAGTGAGTTTCTTTATATACTTCATTGCAAGCCATTTTGAAGTAACAAGTCTATTTTTGAAATTTTTAGCACACTTGTGGATATTATTTAAAAACTTGATTTAAAAGCTACTCTCATTCTACATCCAACTAGCCCACAGCCTGAAAGGACAGCCCTTGGCACAAATGGCAAGAAAATTCTGACTAGTGTTTTTATCAAACTTTATTAGATAACCTTTAGCCACAGCATAACTGGTTAAACAATCTTTTAATTAGTAAGGGTTTGCAAATTTCATCCCCTTAAGTGGTTCACTCCAACCTTTGTCAGAATTTGGATTAAAAGCTGGAAACTTATATTTGAACCTAAAACCCCTTTGTCCATCACTAGAATATGGGCTATAATATTCATCAAAAGCTGCATAATCACTGCCATATTCATCCCCACCACCCTTATAAGTTGGAACTAACATCTCATTCACCTCTCTCCTAGACACCCCAACACTCTTCTTAGAATTGCCATAATTTCTCTCAAGTCTTTTTTTTCCTAATATCAATTGATTCTTCATCATCTTCACTAACAAAGTCCAAACTATGTGTTTCACTATTTGTAAGATCTATGGGTAGTTCTGCTAAAACACAAAAGTTTTAGATAATCAAATTACCTTTCCAATGGAGCTAATTTGGGTCCATTTAGATATCACATGAATAAGTTATGATTTTTCAAAGCAAGAAAGATCAGTTTATCGATAAAATGTAATTAAGTGATTAATCGTCCGAATTTCATTAGAATTACATGGATTGTGTTGCCACCTATTACGCAACTGTAATTAAGTTATTATAGAGTATTATAAAGGTTTAAACCATGAAATCACTACCTGAATTAGAATTCTCACCACCCGAGTCTAGGACTTAGCATAACATGAACAATTAGGGAGTTTAAGAAGGAAATTACAAAGCAAGTCTTACATAAAGCAACCAAACAAAGCATATATTACTACTGCTATCTCCTTTATGCACATCAATCCAAGAAAAAAAAAGGAAAATATACGGGCCCACTATGACAATACACATAAAGAACAAAGGGTTTGTTCCCTTACAACCTAGCAATTTAAGCAACAATAACATTAATATATGGGGCCACTATGACAAAACACATTAAAAATTAGGGTATGTTCCCTTACTTCCTAGCAATGGAACCAATAAAAACTTATAAAAATAAGGTTTGAAGTATATTACTCTTATACAAATATTTAGGGATAAAAAAATAATATTTGAAGTTAGGGCATTCGTATACCTGGATAGAAATTTGCCTTTATGATTTCAAACCCTTTCTTCATATTCGCCTTCAGCGATTTAGGGTTTCACCTTCTTCGGTTAGGGTTCTCTCTCTTAGTGTTTCCCTCTCTAACTTCGTAAAATAAGGCATAGTTTTATGTGTTAAGGTTTTATTTTTTTCTAATTTTGTAAAACATATCTGACTATGCATAAACGTGGCACCCAACTTTGACAAATGGGTGCCACATCAGATTTCAATTAATGGAGTTTTTATGGTGTATTAACAGAAGGGATTTTTGAAACCAAAAATAAAGTATAATGCTATTTTTGAAAAAAAGAAGAGAGTATATTGTATCGAACGAAATTTCGATAATAGTACGATGTACTAAAATGTAGTTAATTCATTATATAACTACGTAGGGACATTATAGTGTCGTTCTATTAATTATCTGAAGTTTTAACTAAATTTGTCCACTAACATTCCTTAGGGGGGTTAATATTTACTTCACCTTCACAATAAATTAACTAGATTTCCAAACCATTGTGGACGGTATTGATATTGATCGGGTCCATTTAACTATAAACCGAATACATAATATATGTCATTCAACATTAAGATATACAAAGAAGGTATTTGTTTTTTCAGCGATATATGTTTCAGTAAATCTTTAATGCCGAAGTATTATTATTTTATTTGTTTTCTGATGTTTATACCAATTTTTGCCATACCTTTTTATTGAATTCCTATCTCCATTTCATATTCTAATACATTTCCTTAATTCTGGAGACACGAGATAAGTATACAGTCACGAGCATACACAACAAAATTCATGCACCCCTTGTTAAGAACAATGATGGAAGTTATTTTTCCTTCGAAGGAATTCATTACTCTGCTAGGTTGTTTATTTATCACCTTTCATTATTTTCATCACACACACACACACACACACACATATATATATATATATATATCACCAATTGCTCCATAATGAAAGAAGAAATTAAGTGAGTACAGTTGTACAACAAGTTGGTTGTATTATGTTTCTATTAATATTGGTACGTAGTACTCTCTACAGAAAAATTAAATATTACTTAAAATAGACATATATATATATATACATTACGTACCTTCTATAAAAAAATGTTAGCAGTGAAAGAAAATAACATATATATATATATATATATAACAGCAATATTTAATCACAACATTATATATGCCAACATATTTTTGAGAGATTTCCATGTAGGATCAAGTACTAAGCATCCATCGTTGTATTAATCAAACGCGACCTAGCTAATGTTGTTAATTATTCAATAAACGGTAGTTAAAACTTAATATGGGACGGAATTTAGCCAAAATAAATGATGAATGAAACTTAAATTTTTGTTATTACTTGAAATTTCAATATTTAGGGGCTCTAAAGACTTGTTTCATTACCTCACCGAAACGACACCGAATGAACTCTTCACGATCACCACAATTTTTTTAGTATTCGGATGATAATCCAAAAACAGATTCAACTTCCGTGACAATCATTCTTAACTCTTCACTAGATATACCGTGAACCCACATTTGAGTGATTGATACTTAATATCGGCAAGAACAGATCGATGTAATTGTTCAGGGAGATTAATAAATTCGGGGATTTAATGGAGGGAATCGGATAAAAGAGAATTGGGTGAGCCTTATGCGATTAGGATCAGAGATGGTGGAGGTGCCGATAAGGAAAAGGCTAAGCGAAGAATGTGCTTATTGCGCATGATAGCTAACAACAAAATTAAGGTGTTAGATAAAGGAATAGAACATTTGAGCTCGATCGGATCTTTTTAGTTGGGAAATTAACGACTTTCATATTTTGAACGTATTGTAAAACGCCTTCTTTCTCAATAATATTGAAAATTCGTGTTCAATGTATGTCACCAAACAATCATAAACACTATTTCCTAGGGGTGTACAAAATTCAATCAAATATGCTTAAACCAACCGATCCAATTCAATCCAATTTTAATTGGATTCGATGAAATTAACAGATTGAATTAGTTTGTGTTTTAAAAAAAAAAAAAACATTGGATAGCTTTGGTTATTACCTTGATGAAACCAATGTCAAACTAATACAATAAAACCTCAATTAATAATGAAACATATATATCCCTACGCAATTGGTTAGTATTATACACTAAGTTATTAATATAGACCGCGGTGCCCCTTATTATTGCTAAATATATATAAAAAAAAGCCCTAATAAGTAAACCTTAATTTACTTATATTTTATTTTACTAATGAATTAGACTTTAATATGGATTGACTTAATTTTGAGTTTTATTTTAG
Organism: Lonicera japonica; assembly: GCA_021464415.1. Classification (NCBI taxonomy): domain Eukaryota; kingdom Viridiplantae; phylum Streptophyta; class Magnoliopsida; order Dipsacales; family Caprifoliaceae; genus Lonicera; species Lonicera japonica. Next base: position 5,765,975 of record CM038464.1, on the reverse strand, counting down.
TAATGAAAGGAGACCTTTTTTTTCATATTATTTTGGTCTTTGTAAAGTTGATTGGTCTTCTTTTAGATGTTATTGAAACTTAAATAACCCTTAAACGAAAGACATTGGTTTTGAACCAATCCAATCTCGAATTGAATTAGATTGGATTCTAAAATATAAAATTAAGTTGGATTGGTTAGTGGATTGGAATAAATCTATTAGTTTCGAACCGATGCACACCCCTACTATTTCCTATAAAATACGAAAAATATTTAATTAATTAACTCTTTTTCCATTTAATGCTAATTAAAATTAGGCATTTAGACCTAAATCACATTGATGCATGGGAATTGTGTAAAATGCCAACAAAACTAGTTTTGCTTCTAGCGAGACTCGACCCCAAATTTTGGCTGTAGGCATTTTTTATCCATTACTCATTAACTTTTGTACCAAAATATTTGTAAAGTTCTCTTTTTAATAACTTATTTCTATATATAATGTTCCTATCTGGTGTGCACTAATTCGTACACACCAAGCCCTATTCTGATTTTGAGAAGTAACAAATATCTACAGCTAAACAATCACTTGCTTAAAGTTAAATAAAACAAAATTAAAAAAAAGAAGTCAAACTAACTAAAAATAGATAAAACTCTTGTCTTAGTTTCTCTCTCTCTCTCAAGTTGAAGCACCACCAAGTTCGCCGTAAGCTTTCTCTTTCTCTCCCCCTCTTACTTTTTATGATTAAAAAAATCTAGGGTTCGGATATAGATAAAATTGGAAACGAATTTAGGTTTTTCTTAGTTTGATTTGACATTCATTGATAGGAACTGAGCTTTTTTGGGGTTTTTTTAGTTTGGTTTGACATTTATTATGATTCCATGTTTTCATAGTGTTCTTACATGGGTTTCACCAAGAGAATTTAAAACGTATAGCATTATTGTTAGTTTAATTTAGTTTTTTGCCAGCAGAAATTGAGTTTTTCTTAGTTTGATTTGACTTTCATTGTGAGTATGTGTATTTCGATTTTAAGTGTGCTTATATGGGTTTTGAGTGAGACTAAACATATAAATGAAAAACTTCTTAAAAGTGAGAAACTAAAGTATCAAATATTTATTTTTTTGTGTGCTCAATTGTTTTATATTTATGTTTTTGAGCTTTATTTTTATGTATTTTGTATAGGTCTATTATATTCTTTTTTGAAAAATGGAGACTTTGGACACTGAACTATGTGAAAAATTGGATAATTAAAGACTTTGATGAAAATAGTTTGATATACACTCCTCAAGTATCAGATGAGCTAAGACAAAAAAGCAACAATTCGAGACATTAGATGATGTTATGACATTCTACAATGCTTATACTAAAATGGATGGGTTTAGTGTACGGAGTTGGACTACTAAAAAAGAGCCAGGAAGTGAAGATATTAGAAGGAATTAGTGTTGTTGTTTTAAACAAGGAAAAACTACAATAATTACTAATGTTGGAAAGAAAAGACGTCGGGAAAACTTAGGTAGGGGTACATTCTACTGCAAAACTTGTAGTTTTAAAGTTAAACTCCAAAATATACTTTATTATTTGAAAGAGATATGCCCTAGGACTATTCATAAGTTATGATTTTGTACTTGGATATCTATTGCTTATTATTATCAATAAAGTTTAATTCATTTGACTTTAGATTGTTTTATGAATAACATGTATTAATACTAGTTCATCAAGCACGTGACTTGATTGTGGAATGCAAGTAAATAAATAATAATATTATTTGTCCCTAATCATATGTCAATGATCTAGGACCATATTGATATAATGATTAGAGTATGAGTTAGCTGATGACTATGTTCCACTAGTCATGGATATGGAGATATTAAGCTGAACACACTGATACTTGTTAGGGAACAATGTATTGAACTGACCCGCTTTGGGGCACTGCGATGAGTGTTATATAATGTCATCAGTGATATTCTCCATTAGTGATATCGTATTATCCTCAGACCTGAGATCGTCATGGTTACCAGCATGGGGATTGGTGTAATGGGCATCATCAAACGTTACTCTTGACCAAGTAATTATAAAGATGATGATCAAGCATATTATAAACTATGTAGAGGTATGTGATTGATCAAGATGGGATTTGTCACTCTCATATAACGAGAGAAAGATATCTTTAGGCCCCTTGATGAGTATAATTAATGTTTACATGGCCATGCACAAATGAGGTGTCATTTGTATAAGATTAATTATATTTAGAGATCAAGAAGTAAAGATTGAATTATACAAGAATGACACTTGCCTAAGTCTTGTGTTCAATCTAGATATCGGTAGACAAAAAGAATTAATATGTGACATATCATTTAAGGTTGTGTCATTTTGACCTTTATACCCTTTGGATAGTAGTAATGTCTTACTAGAGACCGCTTACCATTTGTATAATTAAAACGGGCTTTTAATTACACTGCCAAATGAGTATAAACCTACAGGGCCGCACACCAAAATGAGTAGGATCAAAAATGAATTAGGCTTAGCCCTAGTTGGACTCGGGCCTAATTCGTTTTATCACTTATGGTTTCTCATTAGGGTTTTCCTTTAAAAGAAAAACTATTAGTCTCCTTTGTTTCACGTGAAAAAAGAGGCGAAATAGAGAGAACCCTAAAAAATTGTGTGCTAGTACACCAAGTAAGGATCCATTCTCGTTCGTGTGTGCATACCGTAGAGGCATCTTACTTTCTACGCTAAGATGACAGCAACAGAAGGATTTGATCCGCCGTGTTCAAAGGTATGTCCTTTTTCAATTATTATTGAACAATATAGATTTTAGGGTTTAATAATTAGTGCAGTTTATTGTGTATGTGATGCTTGTTCACTACCATAATTCCCTACAATTTTCAATGAGGAGCACATTCACTCGCAATCAACCCCATCAAAAGTTCACCTTTTAAAGCCCCATCGTAACATTTCAGCTGCAACAAAGTCTTTGACTAACAGTTATCTATGATGAATATACCCCACATCAATAATATAGTTTTCTTGAAATACAATATGAAAGTATAGAAAATATTGGGCGCACATAAAAATATTTGTATAATTATAAAAGAGATATGCATGTTGATTCAAAGGGGCATGATGATGATAAATTTTATGAGTATTTGAAATTGGAATAAGGAAAGAATCCGCCGTTTGCTTTTCAAATTAAGGTCGATGATGAACAAAAGGTTAGTACTCATTGTTTTTTGTCAGATGCAACTTCAAGACGCACTTACAAGTTTTATGGTGATGTTGTAATATTTGATGTTACTATAACACTACTTGGTATGGCTTGATATTTGCACTAATAATGAGGATTAACAATCATGCTCAAATAATTATTTTTGCATGTTGATTTTTGAATCATAAAAGCGTTAATGATTTTATATGGCTATTTAATCAATTTTTGAAAAGTATGCCCAGTGGTCCCCCGAAGATGATTATGACTAATTAAGACTTGGCTATGACTAAGGCATTCCCTTTTATTCTTCCAAATACTTTTCACATATATATATGTTCTCGTATATTTATGAAGTTTTCATAAAATGTATATACATAGGCTTTCTTAAATAAGACGTTTTTTTTGTTTTTTTTCACAGGTATTGCAGTTGACATATATATGCAGTCAAGTATAGTATTTATAAAAATGACTTCTCAGCTTACATTTGAAAATCAGAGACTCCTGAAAAATTTGACTTACAATGGGAAAGTCTTATTAAGAAAAATGGGTTATGATGAAACACGTGGTTAGAAGACATGTATAAAATTCGCTCACGATGAATTCCTGCATACGTTAATCACATATTCTCAATTAACATGTCTGCCAATGAGAGAAAAGTTGTTGATTTAAGGGGAATTTTTAAAAGTAATTAGTCGTTGCTTAATTCCGCACTTAAATACAATAAAACCCTACTTTTGTGTAAAATAATTAAATTAGTATAATGAATAAGTAGGAGTCAATCCAAATCCATGTTAATACCTTTAAAGTAGGAAAGCTTGTCGAAATCCAATATTTTAAGAATTTAGATTAAAACAGTTTTTAAATTTTGATTTTGAAATCATCTAAACTAAGAAATTAAAATAATTAAAACAAACTAATTAAATTAAAGTAGGCAATAAGTAACCAATAATAAGAAATCCCAAGAAAAAAGAATCCACCACCATGGATATAAACAAAAAGTATCTAATTATATTTTTAATATTCATCCTTACTATATAAACAAATTCAAAATCACCATCATTCTTTCTTTAAAACTAATGTAAATAAAAGTAGGCATCGCCTGTATCCCCAATTATGGTGATCACAAGAGATCCTTCATTTATTTTAAAAACAATTAAAGTACGAGAAAGAAAACTCACGTTATAATAATGGTAATTTTAATATCTATTTTAATTCGGGACGAATACTTAAAATCAATTAGAATTAAATTAAGCCCATTACATCCATGGCGATTTCACCCCTCCCCTTTGGGAGAGAATTTAGCCAAGCATATTAAATAAAGAATACATTAAAACAAAATAATAATTCATCATTAAAATTAAAATTAAAGTACTTAAATACAAACTATAAAAAATTAGAAAGCTAGAAAATGTCCCTTTTTATGATGCTCGAACTAGCGTGTACCGCACGACTTTACGCTGTCCACTTCTTCTCCTTCAATACTTCGGCCGCACATCAACTAGTATATGGGGGATTTTCTCTCTCTAGAACTCTATAATAATAAGAGATATAAGTTTAAAAGGTTTAGGAAACTAGAATTGTTGACGAAATAACAACTTTGAATTCAATTAGGATTCTAATTAAAAGAGAGAAAAATGAGTTGTAGTCGAATTAGGAGAGAATATTGAATTAGAATATTCTTTCTTCTTTATCTTCCTTTCTGATCTTTAATAGACTTCTTCCACTTTTTTAGACTTTTTATCATAATTATCTTCTTCTCTACAAAAAAACAAAATAAATATTATTCCTCCATAATTTAAGCATTAATTGTATTATAACAAAATATTATTTACGGATTTAAATTACAGTTTTGGGCACTTATCAGTTGTCATGCATTTTTTTTAAAAAAATTGTTTCCAAGAGCAATTCATTAGTGAATTTTATGGTATAGTTTGGTAAGGAACTTATACGCCAAAGTCATGAGGATTTCATAGTCGATTACAAAGACATAATTGAGAAGCCTAAAATTATAATAAAGCATGACATTTTGTTACAAATGATTGATATTTACACATATAAAATGTATTTCAAGTTTGAGGGTGAAATGTGTGATAAGTTTAAATGCAGGTTCCAATTTGTTAGGGAAATCACTGTGTGTATCAGATTTAAAGAAAGAATGTCGAAACAAGTAAAGTTCGTGAACTCGTGTATAATAAGGACTTGAATTTTGTTGCTTGTAGTTGTAAAAAGTTTGAAAGCGCACGAAACTCATGTAAGCATATCATAGTATATTTGATGAAAATAAGGACTGAAATTTAGGGTGGGTGGATATAGGTAAAATTGGACTGAAATATGGGCACCTTTATGTGTAAAGAAGAATTGAAATTTACATAAAGTTCTTCGTTCATTAAGTTTTTTAGATTATTTTTTTTAGTAATTATCTCAATTATATGATGGTTTTTATTTATTTTTGTATATTAGTTAGACTTCAATTTAATTCAAATACACATACTTAAAAATTTCATTTAATAAACAAAATTATTAATATGTTGAACTATTTTTCTTTTTTGACACAACTGATGCACAAGGCGTGCAAGGATACACACATATATAATAAAAAAAATTGTTCATGCTAAAAGAATTAAAATTCATCAAATAAATTGGATTACAATGGGCACCTTTACATAAAAAGATGGACGGGAATTGTTCTTCATGGATTAAGTTTTTTAGATTTTTTTTAGTAATTATTTCAATGATATGATGGCTTCTATTTATATTTTTATATTATTTGGACATCAATTTAATTTAAATAAATAATATTATTAATATGTTGAACTATTTTTCTTTTTTGATACAATTTATGTGCAAAAATACACACATATAATAAAATTTTCAATAAATTTGATTACAATGGTTTCACATAATTACATAAATATTATAATCATAAAAAAAATGTAAAAATATTACATTGTAATAAATCTCTTGTATTATTTTGATAAGTGCTATCAAATTAAAAAGATTTCCTAACTTCAAATTTTAGAATAACTTTTTAGCGCTTGTCCGAAAGTATCATAAATCTCTAGCATTTCAAACCGACTTTTTTACATTTTATACAAAATGTCAAAAAAGTAATTAACATTGTTGACATTTGTTAAAAAAGCTGAGAATTTACTGCATCTTGTATAGAATGGCATAAACTCTAAATGTCTTGTACAAAATGTCGAGAAAAGTATTAATATTGTCTGCACTTGTTGAAGAGTGACACAAATTTAGGTGAATGCAAAATTACATTTATTTTTTACCATTATTAAGTTGACACTTGTTTAGGAAAAAAAAAAGCAATGAAAGTTTTCAAGGCATTTTACATCTATAATTGTTTAGGTTGTTTACCATATTTCTTACTTTAAGGTTAGCACTATTGCCTAAACAATAGTAGTTATTTCTATTGCAAATGTTCAATGTAAGAAGCATACAGTATTATTTCTTAAAGTAGTAATTTACCCTCACAAAAACATAATTACTTTGATAATATTGCTTTCTATATTAAAGTTTTTCTAATTTTAGCTTGAGAGATTGAACAGTTTGCATAAAAATGTTGTTTATGAATAAAGTAAAATCGTAAAGAACATTTTGCATAAAAATGTTGTTTATGAATGAATTGGAATCGTAAATTTGGTAAGCTTGCAGGTAAAGTCAGAAGTACATGTTGTAATTGGTCTTTGGAGAAAATTCAAATTGTCAGTCGCATAAACTCAGTTAAATTATATATATATATAGGTCTGACATGGAAAGGGTAAAAACAGTAAACTTACACAATTCAATCTACACTTGTAATAATTAGACTTGTGCTCTTGTGTGTGTCGTGATCAAATGTTTGCAAAACATTGAATATATTTCTGAAAGTTTGTTGAAATAATTTATAAATCATACATGTTAAGGTCATATATGCAAAATTTTGTCAAAATTTTTTGCCATCATGTTTAGAGCATGTCTATACGTGAATACATACATATATAGATTTACGTAAAATTCCTGCATGTGCCACACCTCCTTTTTTTTTTTTAAAGAAACCCTGTTTGATGATTTCACCATTTAAAAAAATATTAATTTTAACATAATCAATAGTCAAGATAAAAAATATTAATTTTAACATTATTAATGGTCAAGACTAACTTATTACCATTCAAATATGTTATATTGACTAGTTAATATGGCCCCCTAACTTGATTGAGTCCTTATCATGGAAGCTCAAAACAATTATGTACCCCACATCCCCACCCTTATACAAATTCTTCATAAACACTGATATTGTTAATCAGCCCTATATTGAAATTTGATATTGATTACCCCACGTCCCCACGTTTATACAAATTCTTCATAAACTCTGATATTATTAATCAGTTTTTGAAATTTGATATTGCAACTTAGAAGCAATTTTCAAATAAAAGCATATAGTGATCGTTAGGGGTGTTTTTGGTTTCTATCGGGGTAGAAATTAAGGTACTCCAAACCAAATGTAAAAATTCGATTTCGGTTCGGTTTCAATTTCTAAATCTTCGAAACCCAAACTCGAACTAAACTTTTCAGTTCGGTTCGGTTTTATTTGATTTTGACATATGATTTTATTTTTTTAAATCAATTTAACATAACAATCTAATACTAATAGGTATGTAAGATTGGTTCATTTTCAAATTAAAGTCATGATTTTTTAGAAACAATGAACAAACATATAGATACCATGTTTTATATTTAGTTACTATTTTATTTGTACATTTACAAGAATAAAAATATTAAATAAAATGATAAATTATCTTGCCATCATGTATGTGATAAAAAAATCTTAGTGTAGTTAATTCAATAATAAGGGCGCGCTAATGAATTTTTTTAAGGTGATCATAATATATAATTAATAAGGAACATATTCTTATAAAAGACTCTCTTTTTTGTATTATAGTATAATTAATGTGTGCCCTTAGAGTATATATTAACATTTTTTTTATTTTCTTATCCATAACTCGGTTTGGTTCGGTTTTGAACTAGCTTACCCCAAACCTGAGCCAAAATTTGGCTGCCAAATTATTCAGTTTTCTCATTTTCGATTTCAGTTTTTTTTTCAGTTCGAAATTTTACGGATCGGTTTAGTCCATTCGGTCGGTTTTCATATTGACTTTAACACCTCTAGTGATCGTGCCGTAAGACCTTGTTTCGTCATTGAGGGATGGCAACCCCAAGGCCCCGTGGTAGACTTGGGGTCGAGAGCTTAGTCATGAGTAGGCCATATTCAAGGAAAGAACTTGTTAACATGAGAAAAAAAAAACATGCAAGATCTATTTTAATTGCAAAGTTGAAAATTTATTGAAAAATTAAGGGTTTTTTTAAGTTTGCCCCCTATTTATAATGCATAATTAGAGATACCCCCATTTCAATAATCGCTTGACTTAGCCTTTAGGTTTTTATGAACCTTTAAACACCGTTCACATTTTTTGTTTCCTGGCCATTTTTCCCAGTAATCCATCATCTTCTTAAAAAACCCTAACAATCCGTTTGGATTAAGGGAATAAGAAGAAAAGGAAAGGAGAAGAGGAGGAAGGATTTCATTTTACTCGTTTGGATAGATTTATAAGAGGGAGTGGAGAAGAAACGGAGGGATTGAGAGGAAATGCCAATCCCTTATATTTCTTTATTTTGTTTCCTTCCAATATTGGGAAGATTGGGAGGGAAAGGAAAATTTTTTAATGATTTTTTCGCATTTTTTCAAATTTAACCCTAATTTGTTAATAATATATTAAATCACATTATTTTCCTTTCTTTTCTTCTTTCTATCCAAACAAGATTTATTTTCATTCCATTCTTTTCCATCCTTAGCTATCCAAACAACAATAAAATTAAACCCATTCCTTTCCATTCTATTCCATTCATTCCCCTCTTAATTAACTATTTCCTTTCCTTCCCTCCCCTTCAATCCAAACAGACTATAACTCTTACTTTCTCTTTCTAAACCTACAACAAATCCAACTCTCTCTAAAACTCAAATCACTAAAATTAAATACACTTCCTCTCTCTTTCTCATCCAATCCAAATAAAAAAACCCCATTAACAAAAACCTCAAGCACTCTCTCCATTTGATTCTTCTTTCTTCCATTATCTCTCTAATTTTAAATTTGCAACAAATCTTCATCATCTTGATCTCTCTCTCCACAATACAAAATCAAACAGATATTTTCACATAAACAATTTTGGATTTAAAAATTGGGTGCCAAAATGGGTTTATTAATGGAAATGATTTTGGATTCAAAAGGTATCAAAATGGGTTAATTGATATACACGATTTTAGATTTTGGGTATGTATTAAAATAAACAATTTTAGATTTGGAAATTGGGTATAAAAATGGATTTATTGTTGGAAATGATTTTGGATTCAATAATGAGGTATCAAAATGGGTTTATTATTGGAAATGATTTTGGATTCAACAATGACGTATTAAAATAGGTTTATTGTTGAAAACGATTTTGAATTTAACAATGAGATATCAAAATGGGTTTACTAATAGAAACTTTGGATTTGAAAATTGGGTATAAAAATAATCCTCCTCCCTCTTGAATGATTTTTTTTATTGGATTGGATGAGAAAGAGAGAGGGAGTGTATTTAATTTTAGTGATTGAGTTTTAGAGAGGTGAATTTGTTGTATGTTTAAAGAGAGAAAATAAGGGTTAGGAGTTTTTTGAAGAAGATGGTGAATAGTTAGGGACAAAATGGTCAGGAAACAAAAAATTAAAATGGTATTGGAGCCTTGAAGGTATGTCAAAAACTAGGGGTTAAGTCAAATGATTATTGAAATGAAAATATCTCAAATCATGTATTATGAATAGGGAACAAACTCAAAAAAAACCCCAAAAATCAACTACTTTATATGACAAATTGGGGAAAATAGTTAAAAGTGATTTGCAGAGATGTTCCTAAATAATTGGATTCCATGAAAAAACAAAAATGTAATAGCACAAAGGTTAGCCCAACCAATGGACTCAATCTCTAGTTATTTTTTCAATCATTTTCCAACTTTGCAATCAAATTCAACCATAGACCATAGATTAGCCCAACCACTGGACCAAAAAGAAGAGAACGGATAGAATGTCTCTCGAACGACAGCAGAATTGTAAAAAGTTTCTATAATTCTAGCAAAAGAGAAAACTGATTCTCAGGATACAGTTACATTTTTGACATATTTCAACAACAAAAACAGAAGTCTTTGCCACTGTGACTAAAACTACAACTGTGACTAAAACTACACCGGGACGACAGTTAAAGCAAAAACTGTGGATCAAAACCATAATTTAACATCCTATACATGGACAACAATCCAATGTAAAAGCTAAAGGTGGGGGAATTAATTAGTTGAATATACAAAATGTCTTCAAATCAATCCAAGAAAGGAAGGGACTCGCATTTCTCTAAATCTTTCAAAAAGCAATAGTCAAGCCGAGAGGATCCAGCCCCAAATGCTCAAAGCGGGTTTTGTTTGGTCATACAATCTTCCAGTCATTCATTCATCCTCTTTCACTCTGTGACCATACAAATAACGAGTATTACTTCCCATTACAATCAGAGACCGACAATGGTGGAAAATCCTCTTCATCTTTCAGATGGTAAGATGATTTCATCATAAACCTACATTTCCACAAAAGATGAGGTGCTTAAAACAGAGTTGTGTATATGCCCATTAATTAATACCACTAGAATTTCTAATTGTGATTATTATATTATTATGCATTACGAGATTTGTGGTACCTATCCTGATCAATACCCAGTACAGGTTTTGGCCTTTGCATACCGGGGGGAGGTGGAAGGCCTTGAGTATTATTGTTAGTCTGCTGTAGAGAAGTTGCCGGTCTTGGCTGCCTGGCACTTTGACCGCCTTCAACCAAGGGTACCATTCCCACTGGTACAGGCACAACTGCTCCGTATTCAACTCCCTCGGATTGGTTAGTTATACCATTGGCTGTAGGGTATACCTTCCTACGAGGGGAGCGAGACTGGTGGATATCTGAAGGTCCCCCCTGTTCAATGGGGAACTCCACAAACGTCAAGGCCCTGCCATTGTTACGAGGGGACCTTGACGTTGCATGATTATTCCTCCCCTTTACTGATGAAGGTCTGTAACCTTGTGGGGGGCGATTCTGCAAAAATTGGTGCATTATAAATAGCATATGATAAAAAATGAAAAAAAAAAATTCAAATGCCCCTAAAATGTCTAGAGAGCATAAAGTGAGTATACCATGTTCGGAAAGTACGTTCCTGTCCCTCGCGGCTTTGGCATCTCTTCCAAGCCAAAGGCCACGCCAGGTATTAACAGTGGGTTCATGGGGTAAAAGACAGGTTTTGGGATAACGCCATTGAGACCCCCGTGAGAAAACCCGTTCCGTTTGTATTGTGATGTGTGGTGAATAGGGTCCCACGAGTTCATGCTTTGAACATGAGAGGCTAACGGTGGAGGCATGGGCAAAGCAGGCACACTCGAGGCATACTCGTAGCACCACCGACCAATTTGCAAAAAATTTAAGTGGCTGTCGTAATCCCCTGTGAGGTCAGACAAGGAACTCATAGATTCAAGACTCCCAGCACTGCTTGCTGAAGCCCAATCAGAAGTGACATGATTCGACTCCTCTGGTAAAGCAAACGAACTTGGAGCTGAAACAACATCATTTAATCCAATGGTGGTCAAAACTTCACCATTATTAACCCTCAATTTCTTGTCCTGATCACAGCTAATAATAACCTGTCCAGAAGAAACTTCATGTTCATAGTTTTCAGACTGTTTTGTATCCAAGTTTCCATCTTTGATCATCCCATTGCTCAGCACAGGTTTAGATAAATAGAGATGAGGTGCATGCCGAGCTATACCCACAGGAGGATCGCTCCCTTCACCAACTGGAACGGAAATTTTAGGAGAAGAATTTGAAATTTTAAGACCTTGAATTCTGGAGGTAGCAAGATCTTCAGCATCACCAGAAAGACGGCTGCCTAAAAGAGCAGTCCCTTTTGCAGCACAATTTGACTCTGATATTGTTGTAGGGTAAAAAGCTTTCGCAAATATGTGTTGTCCATTTGCAATTCTGCTTAATTTCATTTCTGGTCCCAATGCTGTAATGTTATTGACTCCATCCTGCAGTGATTCATCATGATTGTGCTTAAAATCTCCACCTGTGCTGTTACAATTGGCAAATTTTGAATCATAAACGACTCTCTCTTCTTGATTTGACTCGGTTTCTGAATCGGAAAATGCAAGGCCGAAACCGATGCGATTAGATATTGGCACAGGATCTTGAACATCAGGCCTCTGTCCACCTCCATGCCTATCCAAAGTGTTTGAGAAAAAATTACAGAGTTCAGCGGCTATGTTATCTTCTGGCTGAATAAGGATTCGCCCAAGTTTTCGAGCCCCATAAGTGAAAGCACTCCGTATTCGGTAGAAATTTCCTGTGCATGACAAGCAGGTTATCATCAGCTCCTTATTATGAAAGACCTAAAGAACAATAATTTACTAATAATTCATCAAAATTCCTCTTATTACATTCTTCATCAAAGGATTTGTACCTTTACTGACACTGCGGCCCAGATTGTTGTTTTCTTTCAACGGATCAACTATGTTGAGATGCTTTGGTGCAAATGTTCTTGAACTTGTGTCAACACCTTTCGAAGGGACCGAGAATGTGTCCACGCAGTATCTAAGAAAATCATTTGTGAGCAGTAGGTCACCCCCACCATTTTCTGGCGTCTCAGCTGCAAAGAGTCCAACAAGATTGTAAAATAAACGACAAATAGAGTCCTATGAAGCCACAACAGTTGTACAGAATTTTGCTCACCTATGATTTCTGGCAATGATGACATGCGGACTGGACCTGTCAGACTGACACAGTAATTGTCCCAATCGAATTTGCTAAAGTAGTCCAAAAATTTATATAAAACCTAAAAAACGCAGCAGCATGATCATTCAGTCCAATTCGCACGAAATATATTTAGGAATATCAACAACGATTTTCATGAGCACTTACCGCTAAAGGACCATCTAATGTTGAGTGAAACAAATGGAAGATGTATAGAACCAAGGTCTCCAATGCATATGTAGAAATCAAACCATGGTGAGCACCAAGAATACGACTTTCATAATAGCACCACGCTTTAATCAGTATTATGCTGCATTTGAATAAATGGTCTTTGCCAATGAAGCGATCAACCTGTAAAATAAGCAGAGGCAGATAAGTAAAATCCAAAAGCCAAACTGTTCCCACGTTTTTAATTGTCAATATGAGAAACAAAGTATAAACCACCGCCAACATGTTTATCTAACTATATAAATATATATATACTAGGGATTGCCTGTGCCTATAGGCTACAGCAAATTGGCACCCACAGGAAGGAAATCCAGAACCACTCAATTTAAAGTTTCAAAAATATTAAATTTTAGTTCTAAGAAAATCTGAAATTTTGTAGTGAAATTAAAAATAAAACATTAGCACACTTTAAAGTACAAATTGGAAAAAAAAAGATATAAATTGATATTCTCATATTGCTAGCTTTTTTCGACATACAATACGGTATGGCAGTAACCTCTTGAACATTTACTCAAGCAAATGTCGATTATACTGTAATAAATGGAATCAAATTTGAACTAAAAGAATGTAGACTACCTGCTCAAGGAAGCACAGGGTACAGAGCCCCCCTATCTGATTTAAGGAAATGTCAACCGCAATATTCTGCACAATGCATTTCACAAGCTTAACCTGCCATCAGAAATTGAACATCTGGAATAGTCAATATATATGTCTGTTAACTTTCAACAGCTCGCCTCCAAATTACTATAGGTTGATATCAAAAGTAAAAGAAAAATCTGCAACAATTGACAAATAAGCGAGTACACAACATCATCGCTTTTTTCGTGCTACATTCACTTGAAAGAATCAGGAACATCATGTTGATTAAATATAAGATTTGGGAACTAAGGCTTCTGTTTTGTAAGGATGGTTTGCATATCATGTAAAATTCAACCCTCACAAACGGTTCTTAGAATCTTCAGAAGTAAATTTTTCATTGTTTTTCAGGAATAATAGACAAGCTATTATTTAATATGTGGGTTGCAAATAACTTGTGAATTGGTCTACGTAAAAGTGAAAATAAAATAAACAAAACTTATAAATGATCTAAGAAATCCAAGGGGCAAACCTCCAATGGTGATGAATAACTGATGCTTCTCAAATAAGAGTTTCTACTTCCTAAACATACTCAAATAGAAAAGATGCTTCAACATTAATAAATGATAGAAGTCCACTGATTCACAAACTCTATATCCTTTGACAATGCACTTGAAGAAATCTTAACAAAAATCATAAAGAAGTAAATAACTCATTATGAAGATGTGAATAAGTGTGTTAAAGGTCTGAAGTGATAAACTCAAGCACAAGGAGTAACACGTTTAAGTATACATATAGAGTATAGCGCTGGTATGAAGTTTGGATTATATGCTAGGGTGGTCAGCTGTTCACTCGTCATTTATATACTTTAATCTTGTCATTAGAACCTCAATCCATTGCATCTCTTATATTAGTGGATTTTTGTAGAAAGTACACCTAGTTTTATTATAATCTCACAATAAAGCAGTGTAGTGTATCTTAACATGGTAGAAAAGCATAAGATTATACGAAGTAGTAAAACCTAGCCAATGGTCCAGTATTCATATATATACAGCACCCTATAATTAAAAATCACATGTTTCACACTAGGAAGATTCTAAATTGGATATCATATGTGACATCAAATAAACGCAACTGAGAAGTTATTGACAAATTAAAGCAAATGTAAAATAAAATAAGAAGTAACCACCGTAAGCTTGGTGCAAAGCTCCCCTGATCACACTACTATTTATATAATATAATCCTCTAATATTATTCAAAATTTATCTAGGGTTTCTTTTTTCCTTAAAAGAGCGAAAGGTTGCTGCCCAGCCCACACAGAGTGACAAAAGAGGAGAGAGAGAGAGAGAGAGAGAGTAGCATGCAGGGACATTCTTGGTGCGTGAATGGAGCAAATAAAGTTTGGAACATCAAAGAGTTAAAAAAGAAAAACCTCAGCACGAATTAGCTGGACATCCTTTACAATAAACTCCGCACCCCGATTCTTATCTTCTCCTTCAAGTACAGATACCATATCACTGGCTAAAGCATCCTCAACATTTGCACCACCAAAAGCAGTCAAATCAATATCCCCATCAGGAAGATATGTTTTTAACGGTACCGATCCATATGGGAAGACCTGTACAAAGTTAAAAAAAATCTTAAGCATTAAATAGCAAGAGTAAATTGAATCAGTCTAGCTCAGATACACGCACAACATTGTAAACATTTTGTTTATTGTTACTTTCTATTGTATGACGTATGAATGCAGAGGCACAGAGAGTAAACTAAATTATGTACCATAGCTTGGTCCATCTCAGTGTAAACTTGAAGTCTTTAACAAAAACTCCCCTTCTATCAAGATTTAACTTTATTTGCAAGACGAAACCTAAGTAAGATTACTTTTGGCATTCACAACTTCTTAAATTTAATAAAAGAACATGTTCGTAAGTTGAATTCCAAACAGAATTATACAAACATATCATCAAGCCCAGTGACCAAATATCCAAACAGGCAATTTAAAAGTTCAGCATATTCAGCTACTGATGCCTTTTATAGAACTCATATGGACCTATTGTAATTGTCAAGCAACTCTAGCAAGAAAATATAAATGAGATTGTACCCGTTGGTCAAGAAATGATATCGAATGTTGGATATTGTGAAAATTACAGCTTTTTACATTGAATAGGTTTTTAAAACATAACCATTTCCTATTAAAAAAAGAATATTAAAAGGTGCTGTTTGCGTGTTATAAGGGAAAATAAGATAACACTACAAATGAATCCATGGGGTTAAAGCTCATAGATCTCTGTAAGTCCTTCTTTTCAGACTAGTAATTATGCGTAAATAAATGAGGTCACAAAATAGTGGCCAAATTGTTATATTACACATCATAAATAAGTACCTAAGATTACATCAGTGCTTTTTTGTGTGCAAAGGCAATTTACAATTACATTTAGAAAGAGGGGGGAAAAAAAGGAAAAGATGAGCTACGCTTGGTTTCTTGAAAATTAGAAAACTTGGGAAAAATAGAGCGCATCAATTGATACACAATCAAACGTAGGAAAAGTAACTGCAAATCAATTAATCAAGGAAAAAATTAATCAAATTTGCAAATCAATTGGTCAAGGAAACATGTAATCACTCAAACACACAAATCTCAATTAGTCAAGGAAACAAATTACTCAAAGTGATATCAAGACGGTTATACCTTTCTGGTCATAAGCTTTAGCCTTATCTGAATAAGCTCAATTAACAAAGAAATGCACGTGTAAACAATTAATCTAACAACTTTATATGTTAAAATTTTATAGTTTCTTCATTAGCTTTAGATAGAATGGGATCCCTGGGATCTATTATTTTCATGAAACAAAACTGTACCACTAGTAGACCTGGCCTTTAGCCCAGGCAGTGGAGTAGCCATGAGAATGTATGAGGGTAAGAGTTCGAGCCCCACCCCAACCCCAATCCCCCTCCCCTAAATGCTTGAGCCCAGGTCTATCTCCAAAAAACAGAAAGTGTGCCATTACCCAGAATTGGTATCTTGTAAAGATCCTCCAACAAGTATCTGAATAGGTTGAACTAATTACGTTTCAATAAATTCAAGCAAGTGATGTGGGGTGTCTATTCCTTTGGAATAGTTGGGATTGATAAGCATTTGGTAGATAACAAGGTAAGTAGTGGCTCTTTGAAATGTCTGAAGGGAAAATGTTGTCATCAAGGTTGTAGGTAGGTATGGCTATGCTGAAGCAAAAAAATCTAAAAGATCATATTGTCCACCGTGTCTCCAAAGAAGCGACAGCAGACGGCTATATGCATTTTTAAATACATAATTACATGTGCATGTATAACCATACATTAAGTAATAAATAATGTAACTTATGCATATTGAAGTTAGCAAAGCTTATTTTTATTCATAGAAGCTTCACTTGGACAGGGTCTGAGTCTGACATCTAAATGCAAGATTTGACATTTATTTGTTAAGAAAATTCATAAACGGGAATCACTGTCGAAACATAGAATGTGTGATACTGATACAATCTCTCATTAATTGCTAACTCAACAAATAAAACCTTTCTTGACAATAACACTCAAACCCTAGCGTTCTCCGTAACTCCAATGCAAACATTATCCTCATGTCTTCAACCAGGGAATCGCCTACAGTTAAGTGTAATTACCATCTAGAATGACAAAGACCGGTATGAATGCAATCATAACAAACCGTTAAAAGCATTGCGTGAATGCCAATTGAAGGCATTCAATGATTTCCTTCCAAACAAGTTCTCCAACTAACCGTAACAGGAACCAGCAAAAGTGCCACAACAATTCCACGTCTCTAAAATAACCAAAATTTCTGCAATGCAAGTAATCAGTTAACTCAACTCTCCACGAGACATTCTAAATTTGCAATTACCTTTTACAAACCCTGCCGAAATCCTACCGCAAGTACGTAACCAAAAACAGCAGAAGTGTTAATTGGCTCACAGTATCAAACTCCCATTTCCAGAACAAACAGAGAAATTCACAAATCACAATGCATGTATGAGCTATATAAGCACCTAAACATGAAGTGAACCCCACACACAAAGACAAAGATGCTAAATTTGCAATTACCAGTTGTGAAATATTTTCAAATACAAAAAGATAAGCAAATATTCCAAATCGGGAAAACAAAACCTACATCTACATGGAAAAACACACAAACACATACCTACATAAAAGTTTGAATTGGTTTAATTTAATTAATTTATATATAGGTTGAATTTCTTACCTCGCAACCGAGGCAACCTGTAATTAATCTCTGGACATATTCAATAACCTTTCTTCTTCTTTCCTCAGATACATCAGTCGGTTGAACCTGATATATAATCTTACGAGTTGCTTGCTCCGCTTTTGCCCAGCGTTCAGCCCCAATCAACGAAGGACTTGGATTAGACGGAGACGGTGGTGACGGCGATACAGGTGTCTCTTCGGTGACGGCAACGTTTGTTTCCCGAAGATCGCCCATGAAATAGCCAAACCTTTTATTTATTTATTTTATTTAAAACCAGAAACAAAACAAAAATTACACACAAACGAACAAACAACAAGATTATTGCGAAAACCGCAAATAAATAATCACTTTTTACTTCTTCTTTTTTTTTTTGATTTGATCACGGTCGGTTGCTTTTGTTGGGATGAAATCTGATCGGCGAGGGTTTATTAGCAAACAAAAACGATGGAAAAGGGGATTCAAAGTTTGGGAATCGAGAGGAAAAGCAGAGAGGCGTATGTGAGGGAAATGGTTTCGGCGAGTTTGAGAAGGAAGATATTGGAAAATTATTATTATTATTATTATTATTATTATATATGAGAATTAAAAGTACTTCTTCTTCTTCTTCTTCTTCTTCTTCTTCTTCTCCTCCTCCTCCTCAGTGTAGGGATTGTCGATTTCAGCTAGGTTCACCAAACCTTTTTCATTCATATAAATACCACTAATCAATCTGCATATATTTTTTATTTTGCTTTCTCTTTTAAAGAGTTTGATTTTGTGTTCATGTACCTCTCGCTCGCTCGCTCTTTTTCACATATGCTCTGTTCTTTATAGAATTATTAATTTTTTTATTTTTTTTTTACCCATTCTAATTTGTTACTATTTTACGACATCATTTCACTTCTAATCATATCCATCACTAGATATCCCTAGTATTTATTATTAAATTAAATTATCTGCACTACCTCACTATATATATATATAATAATAATATAGATAACTTTTAAATCAATTACTAAACAAAATTGGTAAGTAATTTAATCGTTTAGGACAATTATAGTAATCTAGAGATTCAATTACTGTAATAGAGTAAAATATTTTTTTCTAGATATGTCAGGAGGTTAGATTGAAATGCATTTTTACTTTATATATAATAAATATTTATTAGGACTTTTAATGAGTTTAATATTGTATTTTCTTTTTTACACATTATTATATTTTTAACGTTATATTTCTTATTGCATTACTTTTCTGATTGGTGAAAGTGATAAAAAAAAAAAAGAAGTAAAGGCCTGTTTGGTTATATACAATAGTTTTCAATCCTGTCCAAATACATACCTATGCATTTTTACAATTTGAAAAAAGTTTGAGCAACGAATTCCTTTCTTTCTTTATTTCTTTCTTTTTTCCCTTTTTGTGAATTTTTTACAGATAAATGTCTTTCAATCGCAACTTTTGTCAAATATAGGGATGTTTTTCGGATCATAGTAGTCATTTTAAAATAAAATTTTGAGTATTTGCATTGAAATAACATCTTGAGTGACAACTCGCTTATTGGGTGGAGGTAGGGGAAAATTGGAGTGAGCGGTTACAATATTCTTTTCCCAAATTAGTTCAAGAAGAGAGGAGCGTTGAAGTTACTTTTTATGTTATTTAGTCTTAACTTGTGCCATACATTGTGAATCATTAAAAAAATGTTGTTGTTGTTTTTTCATTTTTATCTTACAACATTTTCATCAATGCTTAGACCACCTATATCGGAATAGACAAATGCTAAATATAGCATAATTGGATCTGTGAAATGGTAAGTGATTGGTATATTTGGCAGCAGACAACCATTTATCATAGATGATGGACTGTGCACGGTCGATGCAAAAAATATCAATCTTTTATTTTAATTTTTTTTTAAAATGTCACAGTCGATATACAAAATATCGACCGTGAGTTTTTTCCCACAGCCGATATTCAGTGCATTGTCTGTGTCCATTTTATCTCCCCTTTTAGCCAAGGGCGGAGCCATGTAGGGTCCAGGAGGGGCCATGGCCCTACCTGGACTTTTGATAAATTTTGACCAAATACAGGGGCCCGTGTGTGACAGTACAAAGATGAGGGGGCGTTTGTTTAATTAAAATATTTACTGGGTGGCAAGTTGAGGGGGTTTTGTGCAATAAATTGTATAATTTTGGGGCCTATGTTTTGTAATTTAATACAAGGTATAATTGAAAAAGTCTAGTGGGCGAGAGGGTTTCGTGTGACGAAATGTATAAGTTTGGGGGCTGGGTTTTGTATTTTATTGTAGAGATGGTCTATAAACTGAAAGAATAGCAGGTGATCTAATTTATTTTAGTCGCTCATTTTCCTTGTTTGAAGCTCAGCCGTAGCACTAGTATTACTACACTAGCGCACTCCGCTTCCTTCTTTTTTTACGACTTTTAGCCTCGTAGATTATATTTCTCTTTTATAATCTTATAATATTTTTTTTAAAAAAAATGAATATTAAGATTTAGGTGTTTTAATGTTTATTTGCTTCGTAGATTGATTTATTAATATATTTGTTTATTGGTTATAGTAGGTTGAATATTGAGTTAATAAAGATATTTCAAAATATATAATTAATTTTAATATATTATTTTTAACTTTTCTGAAATATCGAAACAGAATGGAGAAGTATTTTAGTAAAAAATTGGCCTGTAAACATAATTATTGAATTTGATTTAGCTTAAAATTTTTTTGGTCCCCCCTAAAAATTATTCCTGACTCCATCACTGCTTTTAGCTCTTTCAGTGTAAATAAAATTGAAATGGTAGGTTAAATATACACTTTTATCTTACCATTTTAATAAACTGTTGCAGATAGTCTTAAGATAAAAGTATAGGTTAAAAAGCTAAAATTGATCCTATCAATACATAGAATATACCTCAAACAACGTTCTCTATATATATTTTCAAATGATATGTAGTATATTGTCTAAGCTCTTTAACCAAAATAAATAATTAAAGAAAACAAAAACAAAAAACTGTATCACAAAATTAAATTTTAGACGATAAATAGTCTATCATCTCATAACAAAATTTCCTTTAAATGTTACAACAAATATCGTCTAACATATGTCAAATTTAAACAATAGTCATTTTATCTTCTTACAAAATAGTTTGTCTTGCGTCAAAATAAATTGATTTTACCTTTTTACTTATTATATTATACATTTGAACAGTGCAGTGATGCAATTTTTAAGCCAAATTTAATTTTTTTAACTATTGCACAATAAATGGTCTTAATATATATATATATATATATATTGTAATTAAGTAAGTGAAAACAAATCTTGCATTTCAACACTTGAAAAGTCATATTTTTGAGTATATTACGTAAGATGTGTTATCAAGAGTACTTTCTTCAATCCACGTGTCATAGGGACACGGTCGCATCTGATGAGCATGTTCTATGTGCGTAGTTTGTTTTTTGGTACAAGTAACCATTTTGGTCAATAAAACTAACTGGATAACAACTAAGAAAGTTGGTTCACAGCTAGTTTAAGTAATTCTATCTTAAAAAAAAAAGGCCTAGCTTGAGTAAATCAAAGGGTTTTTTTTTCTTCACAGTAGGGTTAACTATGTTTTAGTATATTGTATTAGTACTGAAATTCCATTCAATATAATATACTTTTTTTTTTCAAATATAGCAATCTACTTTCTATTATGTTTGTATCTAATACATAAATTTGTACGGAAATAACTCTCATATTGTACTAAATCGAAACAACCAAATTTTGAATGCAACAACCTATCTAATACACAAATATATAAATTCAACAAAAATACAAATAAGAAAAATGCAACAACCTAATTTTATAAAATACAAATATAATTTGGTACAGATAAATAAACTTTTGAATTAGTGCAAAAGAACTCATGTACCAAATTAAGAGCAAAATGATAGGATTATAAAAGCCAAAAGGTTTGTATATAAATTACCATTATCATTATTAATGAGTTATGTTATAATAATAAAGACAAAAGAAGACCAAAAGGCCAAGAACGTAGGAAAAAACTAAAAGGGAGAAATTATATTAATATTCATAAAAGTTATTAAAATTTGCATTCATTTTGTTACTTCATCTATTTTACTATATAGTAATAGACGATGGTCAAAAGTAAATAATAATAACAAAATATAACTTCATCATTTCATTTATAACTAACATCGACAACTATAGTATATTTGTACAAAATTATATATTGTAACTTGAATCTAGTCAATATAATTTCCGCTAAAACATCTGCTATATCGTTTTTATCCTTTTGAATTAAATTGCAGTACATATGAGAAATCACAATGACACAGAGAGAGAGAGACATGACTACAAGATAATTTATTTGAATGATTCAACCGAATTGGATAATTAAGTTTATCTACACTATTAATTGAATGTGAGGAAGATTTTTGGTATCTAAATTCAGTTATTAAAATATTCCTCTATAATAAGAATATAAACCCGCGACTTTATACATAAAAAAACTTTAATTTACCATTTGAGCAAACATAATCATTTATTATAAAAATATTATTAATTAACCAAATTCATTTTTAGGTGTCTTTATAAAATTATTAAAATGTTCTCCCCATCCAAGATGATTTAGTAAACTGGGGCTTGCTGCATTCTCAAGTTTCCTAACACTACTCACGTGAACTCCTTTTTTTCTCTCTCACTCTCTGCACCGTTTATTAACTATTGTTGAAAAAAAGAAAAAAAAATATGATATGCTCTTTGAAAGAGATATGTCCTAGGACTATTCATAGATTATGATTTGTACTTGGATATCTTATGCTTATTTTTATTAATAAAGTTTATTTATTTTACTTTATAATCTCTTGTAAATAATATTTATTAATACTAGTTCATCAAGTACGTGACTAGATTGTGGGATGCTAGTAATGTAATAATAATATTGTTTAGATGTCCCTAATCATGTATCAATAACCTAGGATCACATTGATATAATGATTAGAGTATGGGTCAGCTGATGACTATGTTCCACAAGTCATGGATATGGAGATATCAAGCTGAACATACTGATACTTGTTAGGGAACAAAGTATTGGACTGACCCGCTTTGGGGACACTGCGAGGAGTGTTACATAATGTCATCAGTGATGTTCCCCATTTGTGATATCGTATTATCCTCAGACCTGAGATCGCCATGGTTACCAACATAGGGATTAGCATATCAGGCATTATCAAACGTTGCTCTTGACCGAGTAATTATAAAGATGATGACCGAGCATACTATGAACTATGTAGAGGTATGTGGTTGATCAAGATGGGATTTGTCACTCTCATATATTGAGAGAGATATCGTTGGACCCCTTGATAAGTGTAATTAATATTTGCATGGCCATGCACAAATGAGATGTCATTTGTTTTGGATTAATTATACTTAGAGATCAAGAAATAAAGATTGAACTATACAAGAATGACACTTGCCTAGTCTTGTGTTCAATCTAGATATCGATTGACAAAAGGAGTTAATGTGTGAAATATCAATTTAAGGTTGTGTCGTTTTTGACCTTTATACCCTTTGGATAATAGTAATGTTTTACTAGAAACCGCTTACTGTTCGTATAATAAAACGGGTTTTAATTGTACGGCCAAAGAGTGTAAAACCTACAGGGTCGCACACCAAAACGAGTTGGATCAAAACGAATTAAAACGGGCCAAGTTGGACTTGGGCCCAGTTCGTTTGTTGCTTAGGGTTCTCACTAGGGTTCCCTTATAAAAGGGAACCTTTGTTCTTCTTGGCCGTCAACGAAATTGAGAGAGGCAAGAAAATTCGAAATAGCAGAGAGAACCCTAGAGGGCGCTAGTACACCAAGCAAGATCTCATCTCGTTCGTGTGTGCATACCGTAGAGGCGTCGTGTTTTCTACGCTAAGGACGACAACAACAGAAGGATCAGATCCATCCTGTTCGTTTCATTGACATCAAATCTCGATTAAGGTATGTCATCTGTCGATTTTATTGAACTGCATAGATCATAGGATTCAATGATTAGTGCGTAAATTAGTGTATGCGATGCATGATTACTGCCCTAATTTACTAACACTCTTCAAGGCATGTGTGAGATCTAAAACTATCATGAAATAAATTTTTTTTCTTTAAATACATACTCTTATAATATTTACTATTTATTAAGCGAAAGGAAAGGTTTTGATATTTGGATTGAATTACCAAAATACCTTTATAAATCTCAATTGAATTACCAAAATACTCATATATGCTAAAAAAGGTTTAATAAATGATTTGAACCCAAGACATTACACGTGAAATGATCTTCCCTTTACTATTTGAACAAATTCAATCATATGTTACAAAAGTATTACCACATATCGAAATGGATCAATTAAGATTGGACAAATTTAGGTATAAGTAAGCGTGGCAATGTGTATTTTTAGGTTGTATTTAAGTCTGACACGACAAAATATGGTAAGGAATAATACGACACAATTTGTCAAGACATAAAAGTCGTATTATTTTTACAAAACAAGAACACAACCTACCTAAAACACAACATGAGACAAACATATATGATTGCAGTTTTTTGGATCATAATAAACAAGTTATAACACGAGTAAAAACGTGAATTTTTTACAATTTAGACACGATAAGACCTAATTAACATGGCAAGATGCAATTAGCAAAATTTATCTCAAATTTCGTTTCAAAATATTGGCAAGCGTTAAAAATTGCAGGCAAGAACATTAATTATTGAGTCAGTTTTATATTGTTTTGTTTCTAAAATCGGACAATGTACAAAATTTCAACATAATACCCGCCTCCGTTAGGTCGGGAAAGGTACAAGTCATGCATGCTTTTAAACAGGTCGAGTTCAAATCTTGCAACCCTATCTATTACCATCTCTACTAACAACTAAAAAGGGGTTCAAATTATTATTTTTTTTAAATACAAATATAATAATGGCAATCAAATCTATGAGAATTATATAATTTTTATTTAATCAAAGGCTTAAACTTGAATTTATAAAATTATATTTATAGACAGAATTTGAAAAAAAAAATTAGTATTTCAGGATAGATAAACCTGAATTTATAAAATTATATTTATGAACATTTAAAACGGTCTTATAAATTGGATTTACTTTTTGTAATCTGTAATGTATCCAAAATTAATCAAAGAGGATGTGTATATAAATATATTTATTTATTACATAGTCTTTCATAAAACAAGTAATTATGTACTTATGATATATAATATTATTTTTCATATAATTTATTCATTCCATCAATTCTACACACGTATGGCGTGCTTCGAAGGTTAGTATTTAATGTAAATATAACAATAAAAAAATATTATAAATTTAATCTTAAAACTTTATAACAACAAAATGTTACTATCTATAAAAAATATTTAATAATGTATATTTACTAATAAATCTATTAATAATCGGAACATTTTATTTTTGATACAAGCAATACACAAATACACCTATTAGTTGGGTCTGGGTCGTGTTGGATTAAAACAAGCTCAGTAAAGTGTATTTTTGATACAAGCAATACGGAAATAAACTTGGTTTGCCTAATAAAGTGTATTATGAATCGAAGCTTAATTCCCTCAAAAATAATTAATCAAAACTTACAAGTAATTAATATTATATAATAATAGATTATGATCACTTGGGTCTGGGTCGTGCTGGATTAAAACAAGCTCAGTCCAAGAGCAAGACCAACCGAACAAATTTTCGGGGTTGGGCTGTACGGGTTTTAATTGTCCGGGTTCCGGTAGATGCTACGATCCCGCTGCTCGCACCAGTGTGTGAAGCTTCCAACAAACTCCTCCTTCTCAATTAATTCGTCCCTTGAAGCCCTCACTCTTATTTCACTAACAAATTCTCTGAAGCCTAATTTGCACATAATAAATGGCGATAGATAACAGAGTTGCCGTTTTGTTTTTGCTATTACTATCACTGGCATCGAATTGTCTCGCTTACCGGCCCGGCGACATCGTTCCAATGAGCAAAATGGGCCAATACCACTCTGTATGTATTCCCCTCTTTACAATTCCTTGATTTTTCCTCTCTCCATAAACATCATATGCACTCTGTCTTAAGTTGCTTATTGTTTGATTTTTTTCTTCTTTTTATCAGTCTAGAACCATTTGGCATGATATGATAGGTCGTCACTGCCCGATGTTTGCAGTAAATCGTGAGGTACTCTCATGTTTAACCTCTCAATTACGGTTTTGTTTATTTATTTTTCCGACTACTCTAATGCGAAATTTCATATATGTAATTGATCTGTGATTGAATTTTGTTGGAATTGTTGTGGTAGGTGTTGATTCCTATACCAAAACCAACTGGTTACACTGGAGCTGATCCCTATAAACTGTGAGCTCCCTCTCCCTCTCCGTCTCCCTCTCGCACTTGATATATTTATATTTATATATACATAATTTTTGGTTCTTCTGTTTGGAAAATAGCATTTTAGTTTGTGTATGAAGTTTTAGTGAGTGGAATACCAAAAGGATAAACAAGGGGCCAGTTAATGACACACCACTTTACTTGGTTTCACTCCATCCATTCATTCGCCTCATATGCAGCGATGCACTGAGCTAGTGTTATCTTTTTTTTGGTACCTAACACTGGGTCGGCGCATATGCAGAGAATGATTATGACGGAGTGAAACCAAGTAAAGTGGTATGTCATTAGCACCGCCCATAAACAAACAGGGAATGTAAAAAAATTGATTTCATTAACATGCATGGAAGAATTTAGGGGCAAAACTAATGGCCCCTATTATGATCTCAATAAATCCAAACACTATAGAGAATATGGATATTCGAACTTATGTAGTTGAACACATTGCGACAATTGCTAGTCCTTATTTGAACTTGTAGAAAGTGTTTTTAGAATCCAATTGACTCTTCGAAATTGTTGAGTGGTGGAACAAATTAAGTATTTCTTAACTCAAGTTTATAGCACAACAATTTTGATTGTCAGTATCATTATTCTGAAATACAAATTTAGTTCTGGAAATTATTAAAGGACATTAGTTGCAACAATAATATTGAGTCACAGACAAGATTATGAAGGCACAGGATTAGTGGGAAATCATTCGAGATGCAAGTCCCGTTCGGGAAGCTTTCAAATTATTTAGTGCCAAACGTCTATATCTGTTTCATTTGGTTCAAAGTTTAACTTCTCTTTACAATGGCAATAATACTTCTTGTTTCAAAGTTGAGACTATGAAAGCCAAAGATTATCCATAAATTGCTTAAGATGGCAGTTCCACTCACCAAGTGATCCTTTTTATAATCATTTACAATTTTCATGTTGGTTTAGGTGATAGCTATTTTATTGAAAGCTACAATAACTGCTGCCCTTTTCCCAGAGCTATTTTCTGATAGTATCAATTAGTAGCCTCGTTTTAATTATAATAAAATTTGATGATAATTTGATGGTAAGGAAATCTTTGTATGTCTGCCTTTTTCATTGATCATACATAAATAAGTCGATTATTGGGGTGTAATAACATAACAAAAAACATTGATGATGGTATGACATTCCAAGAATTTTCATTTGGTCAGAATTCCGGTCTTGTCTACAAGTACTTTCATTGTGGGGTGCATACTAATTTATTTTTACATTGATAATGAAAGATCATTTCAAGTTGGAAGGGAGAAGTTTTTTGTTCCATGGCTTCTTGTGATAAACCGGAAGAGTCCTGAGGTTCCAATGATTGATGTGCACTTGGTAAGGATTTTGTCTCGGCATAACTGTTGTTGTCATGGTTAAATTTCCTTTTTGAATCACATTCCAACCACCCGAAGTTGTGCTTAAGGAAATTATCAACACTAGGATTTAGAGCATCTCCAATGCTAACATGAATTGGATCTACAAGAAACATGGATATGTAGCATGTCTGAAGACATGGTTCATACGTGGCACTAAAAATTTTGTTCATGTTCAAGTTGTTAAAAAAACAACTCCAATGGTGTTGTCAACAAAATTGCTATTGGCATTATTCATCAATTTTTTTAATGAAAAATTATAAAGAATATGGATCTTGTTTGATAGATCTTGACGAATATTTTTTAACAATATAAATTTTATTGAAAACAGAATTAAAAGTTAAAATATTTTTAAGTTTAAGAAATGAAATATTAAAATAGAAATGATGACGTGGCACCTAGACATTGTCTAGGAGAGGGACACCCTCACAATGTCTTCCCCTCTTTTTGCCACATCACCTTCATGGTCATTATCCGTGTTTGCATTGGTGATGGTTTTTTTTAACTCATTATCTGTATATCCTATGTGGCACTCCATTTTTCTCCAATTCATGGTTGCATTGGAGATGCTATTAGGTTGCATCCCCTCCTTTTTTTTTGTTATTGCTAGTTTGTAAAAAGGAAGGGACATAGATCTTCCTTTAAAAAAAAGTTCTATTCCTTGTAAACACTACAAATCCTACGGGGAGGGGAATGGAACCACCCCCAAGTGGGAGGTGAGGGCCAATGCCACTTGAGCTAAAGCTTTTGGGCAAGTACATTTATTATGAGTGTATACTGTTGATCTTCTTAACTGAGTAGTATTTTTCTGTATGTCATGCAGAGGTATACAGGCAGCGATCTGCTAGGTGTCACTGCTAAAGTCATAGATATGCCTCATCGCTGTACGTTATTTTTAATTTTTTTCTAATTTATTGCTTCATTTGTGTGACCTTGCCCAAAAAAAAAACAAACAGGTGCACCATATCACTTCAAAACATACATAGCATTATCTTCCTTCATACCCTCTCTACTTAAAAGTCTCAGCATAGTCGTCAAAGGTGCTCCTAGGCACAAGGTTCAGCTGATTATTGTATTCCTG
Organism: Lonicera japonica; assembly: GCA_021464415.1. Lineage (NCBI taxonomy): Eukaryota > Viridiplantae > Streptophyta > Magnoliopsida > Dipsacales > Caprifoliaceae > Lonicera > Lonicera japonica. Next base: position 5,737,013 of record CM038464.1, on the reverse strand, counting down.
CTGGAAATTCACAGCCGTTTGGCTGTCCTCAATTGTAGACACCCCGGGTGCACAAAACAAGTCTGATAGTTTTTGGTCTTCCAATTTTTTTATTGCTTCCCAGATTCATTATTTTGAACGTGCTTTTGATCAGCAATTTGCTTTTATGTTTTGAACAGATGTTGAACTACATCCTGACATCAGTAAACAATTTTGGGATGCACAACATTGGCCAAAACATGTGCTTGTCCGTTACACATGGTTAGTGTCATTGCATTCATAATTAATTTATACTATTGGTTTAGTTCATGGGTTTTTCAAGTTTTATCAGGCTTCTTTGAAGCTCAGAACCTAATTATAGGCGTAATGTCTGAAAAAGATTCTATGGTTCCAATACCCAAATTATAGGTTTTTTATTTTAGCCATTTTTGTTCTCTGATTTAACAATTACAAAAGGATGGAGATCTATTGATGAGTGTTTAATTAGTGAATTCACACTACTCTGATGATGTGGATCTTTAGTTGAGAAACTTATTTACTGTTAAAACTAACCCATTGTCATAGTCTTATTCGAAATATGAATTCTCAAGTTATATAATTCAGTATCAGTAATTGATCTGGCAGACTAGGATAACTTGAACCACCTTCTCTGGATTTCAATGAACCCCCTTCCCAAATTGATTGCATTGACTTTTCTCATGGAAAAAAACTTTATGCTTGCAAGCGGGATTTGAAAAAAGTCATTTCATTTAAATGATGGATTTTTTTATTCTTTACCAGCCCTAAAGGAGTGAAAATAGTTGTTAAGTTCTATAGATTGAAAAAATTAGGACCCGATCCTTGAGTAAAAAACATTTGAGGATGTGGCCTCCAACTTTTTTTTTCTTTAATATAAGGATGCAATCCCAATAGATACCGGTTTTTAAAGGATGTTGTCCCTGTAGATACTGTTTCTGGTATCTTTTAGCCACATATACTACTTTTCTCGGTCATAGATATTGTATCTGTGAGAGCATATGTGACCAAGAAAAGTCGTATTTGTGACTGAGAAATGAAATTAGTACTTGTGTCTAGAGATATTAGCATTTCTTGCTCATAGATACTTTATCTGAGACCTTGTCATAGGTAGATGCAGTATCTATAGGGACCGCATCCTTTAAAAAAAAAAGGTTGGAGGACTGCATCCTAAAAAGTTTCTTTCCAATGTTTTAAAAGGAGCTACGGCCATAGAGCGGCTAGTTGCTAGTCGGTCATTTTTTAAATAACATTAAATCTAAGTATATATAATACTTGTATAATGCAAATACAAGTGAGGCATAGTCACTAGGTCCACTGTCCTAAACAAAATTGAAGGTTCACATCCATACGAAATTATCAATTTATATCAAGTAACGATAAAGAGGCTAGTTAATAGAAAAGGCAACAATAAAAGGAAAAGGGGAACAAAGTTCAAGATAGGGTTGAGGAAAGAAGGTTGAATGGTGAGTTTATAATTAGCCAAAGCGAGCTCTTCTTCTACGTCTTCTTCTGATTGTGGCAAAGGACAGTTTATGGGAGGAATAGAAGATGGGTTTGCTTATGATGATTAATTGATTCTATCCTTTTCTTTTTGACAAAAAGCAAAATAGGCAGCTCCTTAAACAAAGAAGAAAATAAATTCAGTCTATCTGCCTCACCCGATTAGGTAGTTGCCCAAATTCATCAAGTGATTAGTCAAACGCCTAGGCTCTAATTGCAGTGCCCAGCGGCCACCTAGCGTGTCTTTTAGAACACTGTTTCTTTCTCGGGAACTGGATCCTAAAAGCCCCCTATAGGTATGGCTGACTATTGTTATTTCCTATGATCTGATGCATTGCAGGGAGGAGCAGTCAGAGATAGATGTGGCTTCTGGATTCTACGTTCTCTTTGGATCAGGTAAAAGATTTGGTCAAGCAAAACATAGATCTGTTTTTCAGTTGATACTCCCTCCTTCCCAAATTAGATCCCAGTTTCCATTTTGGATTCTAGGCTTTGGACATATACCAGTTTCCCCTTTTAAGTTAAGCATTGATTATATTAAACTTAGTTTTCCTTAAAATGGCGTGGAAGAACACGGACTCTTAATTTTGGAAGGAGGGATTATGATTTAATTTACTGTTTCTTGATTGTTAACAGTGAAATCTATGTTATGCTAGCTTGCTAACATGGTTAAATTGTTTTAATTACTAAACACCAGAGTACTTAATGCAAAGTTGCTATGCCGGGCTGTATATTGTATCAGCAGCACCTGTTTTTCTATTCTGTTTGTTGTAAATGTTGCATGTTGCATCTTTCCCTGAAAGTGGAAAAGTGGCTTGACAACAGTTCAAATTATCTTCTGTAAAATAATTTAAGGGGTCTGTAGACTTGCCTGCCACCAACTAAACAAAATATGCTTAATTCCCTAAAATTTCTATGCACCTGAAACTCTGAGGGCATCGATGTTTCGAACTTCCCTTACTCACTGGTGTACATTTGAAACCCTATGTTTTCAAAATCTCTCTGTATGTGTGTGTAACTGTGTATATATATAATATTTTATATATGATAGGACACTATGCATGAGAACTATTTGTGCCTACATACAACACAATCGACGTTTGTAGGGAGTTACATGTACATACTCACGTGCCTACGGCTCTATGGTCTATCCAGTTTACAAATGACCAGTACATAGGGATACACACTTGTAGCTAATGCTAAAACATATTGTTGACCCATTTATAATAATGAAATAGATTGAACTTTATCACTGTATGTAACTCTTTAATGTGTGTAAATTAACCCTCAACTTTTGCTATAAAATTCCATAAAATGAGACAAACACTCAGAATTCATATCATGTTGGCCCTTACAATATCTATTCTTGTGAAATACCCCATAATAGGCATATTCATATGTTTTGTTATAATGGAAGAGTAGCACGTCTACAACGGTAAAATAGTACATTATTTGAAAAAAGAGTTGGGATTCAGATTGACGTGAGAAAGACGTATGATCAGCTAGTGCTGGCACTTGTGGTTGACGGGGAATGTTTTGTGTGTATATTTGACTCGATGTTCCACCGTTTATAACCCAGAACTATCATGTAATGATTCTGACCTTTGGATGTATGGCCTTTTGGGGGGCTTGTGTTTTGTTCCCAAGCTCCAATGTAATACACACATATAGGGATAACCTACGCCAAAAGCACTATGGCCGTAATTTATCGCTTAAATGATCTTTCATCTCAACCATTCACTTGCCTATACAACAACCAGCCATGGTTCTAAGAAATCTTAGTATAAATCCTTCAACTTCAACCTACAGATGTGGGCTAACCTAATGCGAGATGACAATAATACTAACACAGACTTTTACATGCTTAATTGTTTCTGAATTCTTTCTTCTTTCTTTTTTTTTTTTTTGGTTTGTCGATGCAAACAAACAGGGTTGACGCTGTCATTTATTCTCTCCATCTACATTTTACAATCCTCTCGCGAGAAGTTAGCAAGGTATTATTCTCTTCCCTCCTATAAAAATGTAATGCAGTTCTCCCCTTTATCAATATTATGACCCAAAGAGTAGTAGTTGTAGTTTATGTGCCATATAGAAGAAAGACATGTTCTGGTTGCATTTATTTGACAGGGGACGGGTTTTGTGGTGTGCTTTTCAGGTTTGTTAGAGAGACTGTTGCAGAGAGTAACATGGGTGGGGGAGGAATTGCTAAAGTCGAGTGATTAAATAATATGCAAGTTCTTAACCCGTAGACTGCTTCCGAATTTGACGAGATTGTTTAAAGAATGTTTGTGCACAAGTTGTTTACCTGAAAGGCCCTTAGAAACAAAAATTCAGTTTAGGTCTTGTAGTGAAATCAATGCGTGAAAGGTATATGACGGGGAAGATTTTTTATGCAAATATTGACCTGCTGGCAGGAGTTACACCTTTATCAGCCTGTTTGTGGCTAACTGACATGATAGTTAAAAATATGTGTTTTTTTTTTTAATCGAAGTTAAACAATTTGTTTACAAAAGAAAATTTGAAGATGAAATTATGGACCTATTTTCTTCTTTAACTTGCTTTATTCAATTCAGTCTTTGAAAGAGACTTTCACATTGCCCGTTAGATGATCACAACACAAAATAGTGGGGACGCACTATTTTCATGCTAGACAAAAAGTAGAGAAATCTTAAATTCTCTTTTAACCTTTTTTAAATTGGAAACATTTTTGTACAATTAGATAAGAGTACGTAGTTCGTTTATTTGGAAAAAGTCATCATTGTGAGGAGCTTATATTGCTATTTTGATCACGATCACATGAATAATGAAAAGCTGATATTCTAACTTTTATATGTAATTGTACATATCTGATTGGACCATTGGAAATGCCCTAGTATTCTTATTAAAAGGCCATTTTTTTAAAAAAAGAAACAAAAAAAAAAACAAAGACAGATAGAAGTAAGATATCTCATACTCAAAATTGAGGAAGAAAGAAAGGAAGAGAAGAAAAGACGGTAGGTTTCCCGGTTCTCTCTGGGTATGTGGATTCAATTATCTTACATCTTTGGCGACGTATTATACATTGTTTCCTTATTTGTCATTGGTAAATTTCTTTACCCACCCTCTAAAATTTTGATGGTATGAAAAATCGAAAAAGTAATATGTAACACTTCACAAAATCTAGTCACGATCTCTTTTTCTAATTATCTCATAAAAGTTAGTAGTATTTTCAATTATTTTTTTGATATTTTTATCAAAGAGATCAATTTTTTCATAAATATAATTGAATTACCAAATCTTACCGGTTTATAAAGAAAATTTCACTTGTTAACATAGGTGTTCTTTGTAGAAAAATACATTTTCTTCTCTTTTCTTTTTTGTGTGAGTAAATTGATGGTAGCACACTAAGCACTTGGCATTAGCCTAAAACAGAAGTGCTTTTATCAAATGTAGTAAAAGTCAGTGGAGTCTGCTCCACAAACTATATCAGTATAAATTTTATTAATTTAAGAGATTATGGCATATGATACTCAAAACTAATTAATTTAGAATCTTAATTAGTGGATGCACATTGGTGGAGTGGTTGGTCCCCACTAGTGAGATTGATGGTACCACTATTGAAATAGAATATTACACAAACCCAGTTTTTATTCATTTATTTAATTAGTTAACTAACTTTATCACCTTATAATATTATATTATTCAATTGCCTAAGATTAAGGACTCTTACATCAAAGAAGAGTGTTACTAGAACGCGAAGGAGACACTAGCCCGATTAACAAGCACATACCAACTACCTTCCAGTTATGTGATGACACGTATTTCTAATTAAATTTACTAACTCAATTTTCAGTATTATATTTTTTAAAAAAAATTAAGGGAGGTCTAAGTTTCTCCCTTAATCCTACAAATAAAGAAAAATCTTCCCCTCCCACCCCATGAGTCTCTCCCTTATATTTAGTTTCAACTGTCTTTATTTAAAAAAAGAAAAAAAAAACTTGCAAAAAATAAATAAAATGTTGTCTATCTTCTAAAGAAAACCAATCATATCGTACGAACATCGATTCCCAATTCCTAAACGGACAAATGAAAAAAATCGTGCTCATCTTTGATTTGTGAGTTTTATAATTAATCCGATAATATTATTTAATCAGCAGATTAAAATATCCTTGGGTCTGTAGTTTAATTAATGTTGTTGAGCAATTATTCATGTTCACGAACCGGAGGTAAATTAAGTTTGGGAAACTTGTGCATGTGGAAAAATTGTGATTGGTTGTGGTAGCATCTATTGGGTGAAACATATAAAATATTTTTTTATTAATTAAGAAGCTCTAAAGCTTTTGAGTTTTGACTATATTATTATAGTACGTCGGTAAAAACACTTTTAAAAATTAATTTTAACACCCAACTTTCTTTTTTTAAAAAAGACATTTAATTACACTTTTTTGAAGGCACCCAAATCTTTTATCTTTTTTCCTATTAATCCTCACTGTTAATTATCATATTTCAATCACTTATCCTCTCTCTCATTATCTCTTTCGCAGCTTCCGATGGCACCATGTCAATTTACATCCATGTATTCTTCTTTACGCGCACACACTCACACACGAATATATATATATATATATATATATGCTGCCATGTATAGAATTTGTGAAATTTCTACCATGTATGTATGCGATTTCAAATATGGTTGTAGTGGTTATATAAATATATATACCTACACATACATGTATGCTGCCATATATCGTTCGGTTTCTGCTACGTATCTGTTCAATTTTATTCTTAGGTTGGGTTGGTATCACCAGCTGAATACGTTGAACTTAGTTTTTATATAAATATTTTTTTAGGCATACTTATACTAGGGTGCTCTAACCATTAATGGTACTCTCGTAAAATTAAACTTCATGTGTGGGTGCCTAAAAAATGGGGGTGAAAATTATTTTTTTATGGTGCTTTTACCAACACCCTTTATTATAAGCATTTAATTCAACAATTAAGCAACTCCACAAGAATAGAGGCAAAACTAGTACGTGAGGGTGGTTAATTAACCGATCAACCACAAGATAAAATTATTTACACTTAATTGAGTAGATTAAGTGGTATATATAATTCTTGGTCGAGAATTAAAGGATTTAAAATTTTGAATCTGAAACCCTCAATCCCTTTTCTTTCCTCTCAAAATCAAACACCAGAAGTATATATTTATGACTGCTTGTATTAAAAAAAAAAGTCATTATAATTAATCAAATAAAGTGCTCAGCCCCCTATGTTGTTACAATATGCGCAATTGTACCATAATATTTTGACTGATAATAATAAAATCATAAAGTGAACATGTGTGAGTGTATTTATGAGAAAATGATATATACTCCTACTACCATTTGGGGTCTTCCTGCAACTAAGTTTTTCGGGGTATCCACTGCTCAACAGTGGAGACTAATCCATTCGCTGATTGTAGGCACCTCGAAGGGTGGAACAGCTTGCCCAGAGATTTAAGGTTGCTCCATGCCCAAGGCGGGGATCGAACCCCCAACACTTGGTTAAAGGAGGAGGAGCCCTTACCGCTCCACCACATCCCCTGGATTGCGTTCATTTTTATAACAGGTATCATACATCTATGTATTATAAGGCAATGGTACAGCTCAAAAGCCACCATGGAAAGTGTACCTGTACATTCAGCACTTTAATTATTAAAAACAAAATGGTTTAATTTATACTTCACTTTTATTTTTTATTTGAACAAGCAGCATTAAAAATTACACGTTTCTCTTTTAAGACGTTTCAATTTAGAAGTTATTTGTTCTGTTTCATAGCATTTGGCATAGTCAATATATTAAATTCACGAAACAAAATAAATTTTATTTATGTCCATTGATTAAATTGAATTTTTTTTTTTTTTTTTTTTTTAAATGTATGGTGGTAAAATATCGATTTTTAGTTTCGAAGAAAGGGATCATAAAATCTCATGACATCATGTCCAAAGTTATGTGTTTCAATGTATTGTTGCAATATTTTATTTATGTATTTGAACCTTTCCTTGGTCCTAGGATAATAAACCATCATTAAGGCTCCGTTTGATTGCAAAAATGGAAAAGGAAAATAATTTTAGTTAGTTTGTGTGAAAAGATAGAAAATAAGGTGAGACATGTTACTCATTTTATAGTATATATCATCCATCCTTCAATATTTTTGGTGAAAAATTTTTCAAGCAAAGAAAATTTCTTCATGGAAAAACTTAAAAATCAAGGGAATATCACATCTATCACTCAACTTATTTTCCATCTTTTCACCAAAACTAATTCAATTTATTTTCCTTTTCCACCTTACAATCAAACGGAGCCTAAGTCATTACTTATTAGTTTGTTAAAATAATTTCAGAAAGAAGAATGTTAATATAGAAAAGTGTAAAAACAACTTTATCACGAATGTGAGGAAAGTTTGCTTTTTCATTTTTAAAACATTGGGCTCAGTCAACAAGCAGACGATAAGCCTATATGGCTTTTATTATCATAGTAATATTCAATTTTGTTTGGTATTTAATAAAAAATAATTAATTTGTGTGCGGAGTTAAAAAAAAAAGTTGTCATATTCTTTTTGCTATACTCATTTTTTAGAGTGGATATCATCTATTTTTCTTTATTTTTTGTGATTTTTTCTTCATAAAAAAGTAAAAAAATAACAGTTAATTTCACCACATGTTTGAATTTATTTTATTCTAATTTTTTATATAAATTAATTATTTTTTATTTTACTATCAAATGGATCCTAACCATTAATTATCATTCTACTAGAGATCTTTTTATTGAATATTTCAACATTCAAAATGGTCTGCGATATTCCATAAAGTACAAAATAGTACTATGTTATTCATGCAAGAATTGAGTTTAAATGAAAACCTAATTAAATTAAAGATTAGAAAGACAAATATTAAAATAAAAAAAAGATTCCAGAAGGCTCAAGCCCCGCCTAAGGTTTATGTCCTTGAAAACAAGCCACGGCCCAAGGGATTGATTAGTAACGAGGTGGGTTTATGAAAAAGTTAGAAAAACAATTAAATACATCACCAAAATTTATGAAAAATTTAAAAAAGATAACAAGAACCATTTAATGAAATGTTTTGTTACCTTTAGACCTCGTTTGATGGAAAATTAATTCATTTGTCTTTTTCATGGAGGTGAGAAATTAAAGTTCCTATTAAGTTTCTTTTCTTATGTTTGGTAAAACATGAAAAGTATTTAGATAGTAGTATTGTTGTCCAAAATTTTTGTAATAAACGTTAGGAAATCACAAGGAAAAATTAATCCCATGAGTTTTAAGATAAATGACTTTATCCCCTACTTTTTCTTATGCCAAGAAAGTATTTCCGAAATTTGTACTTACCAAACAAAGGAAATTAAAGACTTTCCTTTCTCGAGTGCTCAAATCCGTGAACCAAACGAGACATTATAGTTTCTTTACATACTCCAATTTTTTGGAAAATGGGGGAAAAAAATTTCCATGAGAAAAAAACAAAAAGATGGAGTTTATCTCAGCAAATCACTTATCTATTTCTTCAAATTCTCATAAAATGTAATTGTTTTTCAATGATTTTTTTTTATCAATTGGCTTTTAAAATTTTAAACCCTTTCCTTTCAGCTTTGGTATCAAATGTCTTTCTTTAGGTACTTTTTTTTTGACAAGTGAAACAACTACCACAAAGGCAGAAAACAAAAACTAAACATCAGATTTATCCTTTTCGATTAACCAAGAAAGGTGGTGGGGAACATGGTTTGGATCGATATTCCAAGATCCTGAGACAAGCGCAGGCTTAGCCATCCAATTGGCCACCTGATTGGCTGATCTTCGAGTGGCGACAAAAGAGATTGCTATAGAACAAGCAAGTGATTTAATATCCTCAATGTCAGCTTTAATTTTCCAAGGAGGAGCTTTATTCACTTTCAAGTACCAAGAAATCACTACAGCGTTGTCGCTCTCCACGCAAACTTGAGATAACTTAGCCTTTAAACAAAATACGCAAGCTTCTCTAATAGCGATAGCTTCGGTACCACTTCAAAAATATACAAGTAAAGAGCCTCCAAAAAAAATTTAAATTATAAATGACATTGTCTGTACTTGTTCAATTCATTAAATATATAACATTTGTACATTATGATTTGTCAAAGGGTGAAAATATTGGCAACTCCAATATTTTTTGAAAACATTTTCACTTTTTATTTGGTTTTTGACAATTGAGTAATGTATTTGTTACTTGGTTGTGAAGGACCGAGAATAAACATAATATTACCTTATCGGTTGTCAAGATCGAGTATATAAGCTTATATTCGGTTCTCAAAAATTAAGTAACAGATACCTTATTCAATTACAAAAATTTAAATAAAAATAAGAATATTACTAAATATTTTAAGGGTGGTAATATCTTTACCCATTGTCAATTCTAATGATCCAAATTTACAGAATTACCAAAGTAAAGTGTGTCAGATAATTTAAGGAGCTATATGGAGCTTTTTAAAGTTCACTAGGCATTTTACAATTTTGCAATAGTTAGTTGTCATTTAAGTAATTTACAATTTTAATAAATTACCTTAAAATTAAACATTCAGTTTTCAGTATTTAAATCCTAATAAAACAAACAACCCCGTACAAAATAATTATTTATGTTTATTTACAAGTCCACGAGGAAAGCATCTGTAGCAAGATTGATTTGTTGGGCACGGCTCTCACGACCTTTTCAGTTTTTGTCAGTATAAAAAACGTAAAGTTTGAACCTCTACTAATTCAGGATTCTGATTACTTTTTTCAGATCAAACCAAGAAACTAAAACAATTTTTTGGTTCCCCACGAGGTGTCCGAGCCAGCTTTCGCGCACCTCGACTAATTCCCGCTCGTTGTTCGTGGCTGCCACTGGCCAAGCATTATTTTGACAACGCTGAGATTCGACCTTGGGAGCTTCAAGTCGACCCAAGGTTGTCCCAGTGACAACCTTATACCACTGGGCTAAGAGGCTTGGTTGAAACTAAAACAATTCATAATTCTTAAATTTTATTGGTCCCCAATGATGGAAGTCTAGCATCCCCCAAGGCATTGGAGATAATATTAAAAATTCTGCCGCACAGACAGAAAAAGTACATATAATGAAAGACCAACCAAAAATTGATTAATATAAAATAAGATTGGCCTGATAGTTTATTATTTTTTTGTGAGAAACTATGAGCAACAATTTATTTAGTGAGAGATCTTGTGATGGAAAAAAAAGTGACGGCGCTAGAATAACATGAAGTTAAGTTAGTTTGACTCAAAACAGTTCAAGAAATTCATGTTGAGACTTTAAAATAATGTTAGGTTAAACTAATTTGACTCAAAATAACCCAAAAACAACCCAAATAATTCATGTTGATGCAAGTTTACCAAGTTCAAAAAGTGAAGACGTTAAAATAATGTGGGGTCAAGCTAGTTTGACTCAAAACAGCTTAAAGAATTCATGCTGATGCACGTTTTAATTAGTCAAAACCCTTAAATCCGTGAATTTATTATTTGTGACAGTTTAAATTTGGTAATAAGTTAACCTAGGAAGGCCATATTTGACTTTTGTCAAATCATTCTCAATATCAACACCGCAAGATTCCAAAATATTTATGATTTTATATTTTTTATAGTTATTTTGAGTTATTTCAATTTATTTCTTTCCTTACAACTTTCCTCTCCTAAAAGAGTAATTCTTTGTAGTAGTTTAAAACAAATTATCATTGAATAAAATTTTATGTGTTTTCCTTTTTATATTTAGTATTTATTTTTTGCTTAACTAAAATTTAGTCGGTTCATATTTTTCCGGTACGTCAAAAAGACGAAATTAACTCGATCGGTAGTGGCATCATTATGTATTCATTCATTTAACCAACATAACTCTAATTATATTTAAATTAGTAATACACTTGTGTGTGCAAAATTATTTAAAGTCATCCAATAATATTTTATTAAATGGTCCAGACATATAATAAAATATATAAAGAAGCTAAAGTATTTTTTTGAAATGAAGGTCTAAACGCATGTTCCTATCCTTTAAAAACATGGGGCTTTTTGTATTTAGCCCATCATTTTTAAATTGTTTTGTATTTAATCCATTTATTTTTTGTAATTAGTTGTTGGCCCAAATTATTGGATAGTTATAATTAATTTTTTATGTAATTAATTTAATTATTGTGGGACCATAAAAATTATGAAGATAATAATGGGCCTGGACATGAGCCAGCCCAAACTCTATGAAAAAATTTGTAAGGGGGTAGAGTAAGCCTATTTTAGTCTTTTACGCTTAACTCTAATATAAGATATATAACCCTAATTCTATGAATATAAATAGAATAAGGGATAGTCAAGGGGGGTCTCCTCCCAGATCCAAGAGGAGAGAAAATGAAGCTAGAGGAATTGTTTTAGAGAGAGAAAGTGGCAACTTGTATTCTCATTTCAATGGCCTTTGAGCTAATATAATCAAACACATACCCACAAATGGAGGATGTACTGCCGGAATAGCATAAGCGCTACCGGGAGAATCTACCATACCAAAAAATCTCTTTTCTTTATTACCATCTCCATCTATTACGCCATCAATTTTGCTAAGAGCTTCATCATGTGGGTTTGCCCAAATTTTTTGGCTGCCCACAATTGGCGCCGTCTGTGGGAAACGACTTGACATTCCCGAGTTCTTAGCATTTTTCATCTTCACTTCTACTTCATTTTTTGCCCTAAAAAATTGCAAGAAAGAAGAAACAAAGGCCACAAGAAATATTGCTATTAACATTAGATAAGCCTTCTTTTATTCTTAATTGCATATGAGCATTCTTTTAATATTATTTGGTCATCATTAATTTTGTGTTGCTAAGCCTACTTCAAAAAGGCACGTCTGTGTAAAAAAAAAGGTTTTAGAAATTTGATTATTTTGAGATCTTGGTCTGAGTAAGCCAAAAAGATATATTTCAGTATAAAAGAAAAGGCGCAAGTTAATTACTATGTTATTGTCCAGCTCAGCTGGTTGGCTTCCCTTTTAAAACAAGGGTTGCAGGTTCAATACTCGGCAATAACAAATAATTTTAGTTGAGTTATTTACTTCAATGGCCAGATCTATTAAAATAGGCCAAAACGCATATTAAATCTCAAAAGTATGCCTAACCGGGTTGGTCTGGCATTCGGCGTGTAGTCAATAGCACGAAGTCTTGTGTTCGATTCTTGGCTAAAATAAACATTTTTGCTGAAATTATTTACTTCAATGGCCATAGCTTGGCCGATTAAATTATATCATAGAAATGCATATATATTTTCAAAATTAGCTCCAACTGAGTTGGTTGACTCTCTAATTGTCATTGTGTACATCATGAGTTCAACACTTGGCTATGACAACATATTTTTAATTCGGCAGGATAATTGTCGAGCTCACACAAGCCCGGACGAGTTATGAAATAGAAGTACGAATAAAATTTCAAAGACGTTCTTAGCCGAGCTGGTCAAGCGCTGAACTCACAAGCTTGATGTACAAGGTTCAAATCCCGGCAATGGCAAAATATTTTTACTCGGCACATTACTTGCCAAGCTCACACAAGCCTGGACGACTTATCAAAAGGTTCAAATCTCGGCCATGACAGAATATATTTACTCGGCATATTACTTGCCGAACTCACACGAGCCTGGACGAGTTATCAAATAGAAGTACGAATAAAATTTTAAAGATGTTCTTAGCCAAGCTGGTCAAGTGCTGAACTCATAAGCCTGAGGAACAAGGTTCAAATCCCGGCAATGGTAAGGAATATTTTAATTGCCAAAGTTCAGCCAAGCTGGTAATAAATAAAGAAAGGAGAAATATCTCATCTATTGAGACTTAGCCGAGTTGGTATGTAACGTGTGATTCATTTACCTTGAGGTTGCCGGTTCAACACCAAACAATGACAAATTGATTTTTCACAACAGATAAGTCCATGACAACTCTTTTAAAGATAAGTTTTATAATTTTCTTACTATATATTATTTAAATTGTATAAGCATGCAAATACATAATTGAAATATAATAGTATCAATCAAAAATTAAAATTTTTGAGCTATATACTAAAGAGCATGAACATGATGATATAATGAACATCATAACCTTGAAATCTTGATACATTAGAACTCTTATACTATAGTCGGCTTGAGTATGCCAAACATATTCCATGCTTGAAGACCCCTATTGTGAAATTTATTTTGCAATTAGCATTGCTAAAAAAAAGAAAAAACTTCGATAGCAATAATTCTTCTAAAAAGCTTCTTATGTATTTGCTCTTGCGATATATAATTATATATACAAAATTCTTGGTAATTGAAAGCCATTTTTATGCACGGCATGATTAAAAATTCTTGCAAATATTAATGTTAAAAAAAGGGGGAGAGATGGATAAAGTCATCGTTAATTATAGTCAAATGCTCTATTTGGTAAGAAAGTTACACATATAGCTATGCATTATTCCTGCCAAAAGATTGACATGATAAATCACAGTTCTAACCCTCATATTATCTTTATATTGAATAGCAGCTTTGTGAAAGCTAAGGAGACTTACTGTAGCCAAATTTTTATAATCAAAGATTGTCAATTTACAAGGGGTCAAAGCATGGCAGCCACATTTTGTTTCGGAACGCCTTGGTGTATCCATTTCGGCAAAAAGAAAACGTGTAAGACCTTGCTCAGTCAAGGCATCAAAATTAATAAAAGACCTTCTTAAACAGAAGGCAATCGTGTAAGACCTTGCTCGGCCAAGGCATCAAAATTAATAAAAGACCTTCTTAAACAGAAGGCAATCGTGTAAGACCTTGCTCGGCCAAGGCAGCAAAATTAATAAAAGACCTTCTTAAACAGAAGGCAATCGTGTAAGACCTTACTCGGCCAAGGCAGCAAAATTAATAAAAGACATTCTTAAACAGAAGGCAAACGTGTAAGACCTTGCTCGGCCAAAACATCAAAATTAATAAAAGACCTTTTTAAAACAAGAGGCAAACGTGTAAGACCTTGCACGGCCAAGGCATCAAAATTAATAAAAGACCTTCTTAAACAGAAGGCAATCGTGTAAGACCTTGCTCGGCCAATGCATCAAAATTAATAAAAGACCTTCTTAAACAGAAGGCAAACGCGTAAGATCTTGCTCGGCCAAAACAGCAAAATTAATAAAAGACTTTCTTAAACAGAAGGCAAACGTGTAAGACCTTGCTCAGTCAATGCAGCAAAAATTAAAATAAAGGAGTGTAAAACCTTGCTCGCCAAGGTAGTGTATTAAAATTTGTCCTCGTCAAAGGCAAAATTCTACTTAGCGAAGGTAGATTAAATTTAAGACCTTGATCGGCGAGGCAATTTCTTTGAAACTCTACGTTCCTTGAGAGCAATTTGTCTAAATTAAGGCCTTCCATTTGGTGAAGGCAAATTATTGATGATATTATGCTCGGCAGATCGACCCAGCAAGAATTTTTAAGACCTTTCTATTGTCAGAGGCAATTTTTTTTTTGACGAAGACAGTTTTTTCGATCATGAAGCTAACAAAATCTTTTAAGACCTTTTTAAAGTTTAAGGCGATACCTCCCACGGGAGCATTATCGTTCTAAAGCTCGTTGCAGCTAGCTGGATAAATGTAAGACCTTTCTTCAAAGGCATTAAAGACCTCATCTGGGCACAACAAAGGCCGATTAAACCGATTAAATTACAGGGTAGGCAAGGCCTAGAAAGCCACCATAAGGACCACTCTCCTACTTTAGCCGAATCGTCTTTATTGCTTTGACAAATCACACAAAATTTAAACTTTTGACTTTAAAAAATTACGAAGGCCGAGTAAGTCACAAAAATGTCAACCAACTCGGCCAAGATGATTGTTTCTGCCCTAGAGGCAAGTTGATGAGGTCTGGAAGGCCAAACAAAAATGATGCTTGACCACCGAGCAAATTAGCCTAGCAAAAATAGAGGAAATACAAGTACGATGAAAACTCCATCCATAAAAGCCAGATAATTTATCACATATGATAGGGGTCCTAGGCCCATTGATTACAAGAGGAGGAATTTAAATAAAAAAAATGAGCTTGCCTAACACCAATAGTCACCTGCTCGGCGACAAGAAAGCTTGCTTACAACACTTGGTGAATTACTTCGAAGATTACAAGAACAAAAAAGTAGATAGTCCAAGCACATGAACTCACCTTGGCCGCCGAGCTCACGTGCTGGGGGGCAATTGTGGGAGCATAAAAATTATGAAGATAATAATGCACCTGGACATGCACCAGGCCAAACTCTATGAGATAATTTGTAAGGGGGTAGAGTAAGCCCTTTTTAGTCTTTTACCCTTAACTCTAATATAAGATATGTAACCCTAATTCTATGAATATAAATAGAATAAGGGATAGCCAAGGGGGGTCTCCTCCCAGATCCAAGAGGAGA
Source organism: Lonicera japonica (assembly GCA_021464415.1). Lineage (NCBI taxonomy): Eukaryota > Viridiplantae > Streptophyta > Magnoliopsida > Dipsacales > Caprifoliaceae > Lonicera > Lonicera japonica. Next base: position 5,721,103 of record CM038464.1, on the reverse strand, counting down.
GAAAATGAAGCTAGATGAATTGTTTTAGAGAGAGAAAGTGGCAACTTGTATTCTCATTTCAATGGCCTTTAAGCTAATATAATCAAACACATACCTAGGGGTGTGCACGGTTCGGTGCGGGTATAACGTAAACCGAACTGACATGTCGGTTTTGTTATAATGATCAACCGAACCGAATCGGTGAAGGCTTAAAACTGGTCGGGGTCGGTTCTGTCGGTTCAATCGAAATTGTTTTTTTCGGTTTTGGGAATAGGCGGCTTATTTGTGTTAGATATTAGGGTTTTAATTTTAACTCATATATATTTTTATTTTATATTTTTTTAAAGGGAATAAACGTATACATCGAACCAATAGATGAATGACATATGTGTTGTCGGTTCGGTTCGGTTTTCACCGGTTATGTAACACCGGTAATCGATAACCGAACCGACCCTTTTCGGTTTTCATTTTACCCAACCGAACCGAGACCGAAAACCTTAAAAACCGGCTAATTCGGTTCGGTTCGGGCCGGTTTTTCAGTTTTTCGATTTTTTTGCACACAGAGACACATACCCACAAATGGAGAATATGCTGCCGGAATAGCATAAGCGCTATTGGGGGAACCTACCATAACAAAAAAATCTCTTATCTCTATTACCATCTCCATCTATTACGTTATCAATTTTGCTGAGAGCTTCATCATGTGGGTTTGCCCAAATTTTTTGGCCGCCCACAATTGTATTTAATTCATTTATGGTTTTTCCAATGTTTCCCTTTTTAGCAATTTTTTAAAAATTAAATGATAACTTAAAATAATCTTAAATTAAATTGAGTTAGTTATTAGGATTACATGAATTTTGAAGTTCAAATAAATAAAAACTAAAATCCAAACAAATATTGTTTATCTGAAATATATTTTTTACCTTTAGTCATATTACACTTGAAAAAAATTCATGACTGTTGTAAATGCAAAGTATAACTAGGAAATAATAATAATAAGGAAATAGTCATAATACAGTAACATTAATGATAAAATAGTCATATTACAAATGAAATTTTTTACATAGTCAAAATTTGAATAAAAATATTACTATGTAGGTATAATATAATATGAATATTACGTGGAAATCTAATGTTGGAGGAGTCATATCAAGAAATCTAACATGGGAAGAAAAAAATCACAAGTAACATGATATTTTTCACACTAGATATACACGACTATAAAAATAACAAAAATCCAAGATATGCTAATAACGAGTCATATTAAGAAATCTAATGGAGGAAGGAAATAAATAAAAAATAACATGATATTTTTCATACTAGATATACACGACTAGAAAAATAACAAAAAATCCAAGCTATGCTAATAATTAAGGAATGACAACATAATACTTCTACCAAGCAATATGAATCTCTAATTCTAAATTTGCAAACTAAAGATTACAAAATGCTACATTACCTGAGTCATATAATTGGACAAGCTCCAATTATCAAGAACCAAGTTTCTATGATGAGAAAAAGCAAACGTAAAAAACAAAGGAAAATGAATTGTAGTAAAATAATAGGTAAACTGGTAGTAGCATATATGTTCCTAACTACTTGATATGTATGACAACATCAACAGTCAAGTGAATGGATATGTCACTTAAAAGTGGTTAGGAGGATAAATGATAAAAAAATTGCTTAAATCTATGATAGATGGTTGTTACAACCAGATGGATGAAACCCTAACAACTAAAAAAGGATAAACATGTCATTTAAAATGATATAATAATAAAAAAATTAAATTTAAATTATTAAGTAATTTGGGCCAAAAACAAAAATATGGGTTGTTTACTAATTACACAAATCATATGGGTGTGAGTATACAACTAGTGAAAAATTTGGGCCATATACTAATTTGCTAAAAAATCATTACGAATTAATCCTATATGCAAAGAAGAATAAATTAGCTCGCAGCATTTTTGTATAGCTTAAACATCTATCTTTAAAAATAATAAACTCCCAATATGTATATATATATATATATATATATATATTAAATATAATACATATTTTCATATATATAAGAGTTAATTCGTTGTATTCATAGTAAGTTTAATATTTTCCTATTTTATTTATTATAACTAAGTGAAAGGATGACTTTTTCTGTGCATGTAAAATTATAAAATTAACCATCATACTTTAAAACAAGACTTATGCTGAGAATTGAACCCATTTCTTTAATTTTAACATTAATTAAATAAATATGTTATCACCAGCAACTGCTATTACATAAACTTATGTGATTTAAAAGTTGTACATATTACAAGGAATTATGAGGTATAATACTGGATCAACTACTTTCTTTCTGTCATAACACGACTTGAAGTTAGAAATTAAGTTTAAAAACCATCTAGTTCTAGTGAGCTCATATATATATATATATGGCCATGAGCTAAACAAGATCCGGATATATGTATAAGAAGCATTGAATTAGTGGGCATTATATATACACGTACGTATACATCGATATAAAGAATTGTTATTTTTAAAATAAGATTAGAAAACTTTTAGAAAGGCAAAAATGCATTAATTTTGTTATACGCTATATATGCTTACGAGATATAATTTTACTTTGACAAAAACCACTTGTGCTTAATTATATACACACACATATAATATATTTTTCGGTTTAACAGTAAGCTATTTTATTCTTGCAAAGAATATGTAGAATGTACTACGTACTATGAATATAAAAGCACAGTATATATATATATATATATATTTCTAGTAATTATTTAATTTAGTACATTTCCTCGATTAAAGTTTTCTTTTGCCAAACGATCCCAGTGCGAGCAGAGCAATACTTTATGAACAACTTAATTAATTGACTCAAGTTATATATAGTCACATAAACTATGACCAAATTTAATTTGTTCTTATATGCGACTTGTCTCAATTGTTCAAGACCAACATCGATCCCCTCCATATCAACTCAAACCACAAGTTTATCCAGTTATATATGTATTGCATGTATATATAAAAACAAAATCAGTATAAATTAAATTAAATGATAATATTCACATTGTATTGTATTTTCCATGCAAACAAACCCTCTAGATATATATTGATTGGGATGGGTGGGGTGGGGTGGGGTGGGTATATATATAAATGAAGGAAAAGGGAGCTAGGTGTAGTCCAAATGGTGTTCATGTCCCAATGCATGATTGTCATTTTCCCTCTTTCTCTCTCTCTCTCTGTGCAAGTCTTCCTTTCTTTTTTTCCCCATTTAATATTTCCAATGCCATGGGGACCGGACAAGCCACCTCTCCAAATCAACAGTAGACTACGACGAAGAACAGTGACAAATTAAGCTTTGAAGATATTAAGGTTGTCCTAGTTTTTCATTTCTTTAATTAGATTCTGCAATTTGATAGTACTTTTTTTTTATAACTAACAATACTCGGCCACGTAAAGACAGGGCCTCATAATTAATCCTTTTTAATTTCTTGTATTCTTTTTGCTCTGTTCCAGTTGTTCAATCTCACATTAGACCACCCCCGGCCTCTGTTTTTTTGGTCTCTTTCTGTTCTGTATCTCTGCAACTCATACACTCATGGGTGCCATCACCATTGATGAATCTCACAGTGTTCTAAACGACAACAAAACGCTGTCATCAGTGGACAGACCACCGCGCATTAATGAAGAAGAGAAATATGCAAGATTTCTCCCACAAATTCTGGTGAATCAGGTACCTCATATTAAGGTTAATATTGCTTCTTTTAGTCTCTTTCATAGATACTACACTCTCTCCCTCTCTCTCGTTTATTGTTTCATGACATTAATTATTTTTCTTTTGCCATCGAGTTGCATGAATTATAATGCAAATTGTGTTTAAGAAGTTGATGCTTTTCTGTACTAACGAAGCCCAGGTCGTTTCAGTTAAAAATAACCTTACAAGGGGAGCCCGACCAAATATATATATATAGTCCGTTTCCGGTGAGGATAGTCTGTATGGATCGAGACCTTTTATGATACAAAAAATTGTTAAAAAACCCGATTTGTACAAACTAGTTCGCACTTAAATTTTTTGGTATATATATTAAAGTATTAATTGTGCATAGAAAAATAGTTCTCTAAATCTTCTCCAATATTTCTTCTCATATTCGATATAATTCTTCTCATGTAATAATTAAATAACGCCAGAGAAGTATCAATAATTTTTTTCTTTTATTCATATTAATTTTAAAATAATAATCAAGAGATAATTAAATATTTAATTATACAATATTTTGCAGATTTCTTCGCAATTATAATGTTGTTGTTGTTGTTTTCTTTTTTTTTTTAACATAAACTCTTAGAGCTGGTTCAGTTTCATTTTTCGAAATGTCTCATCTCGGGTGATAAACGCCAAGGGCCGGTCTTATTTGGGCGTTGAGGAAATTTTTTAAGATGGGCCCTCCTATATACAAAAAGCTCAAATTTTTTATTTTTCATTTTTTTAATTTTAAAAGTGGGTCCTCAAGATTTTAGAGCTGGAATAAAATAATTGGATTAAGTACAACTTTTTTTTTATTATTCTGATTAAGCATACTCCATATACTTACATATGGCCCTATTTCGTGGATGTTTATTTTTTAAAATTTTAAAAATTTAACTTAAAATTTATTTTATTTTTACAATTTTATTTTATTTTCTCTCTTTAATTTTTTTTAAAAACATCACAACTTTAAATCAAAAAATTAAAATTAGATAAAAAAATATATATTTGAAACATACTCGTTGAGATCTATAAAATCAGATCCATTGTGATTATTTGTTGAAATTTTTTATGAGATTTTTTAGTTGATCGAAAAAATTCAAACAAAAACCAAATTCACTTTTCAACATACTTTTAAATTCTACTAAATACCAAATTTTAAAAAATCAACTCAAAATATCAACCAAACATCACCATAATGTCTAGAAATGAGGTAAATTGTCTTAAATGAAGATGTTTTCTGCAAAATATCTAATAAATAATATTTTTTAGAAATAACACTTAAATGTTATTATTATTTTGAAACAAGAACTTGTTTATTAATTGTGTTTTAAAATAAGGGTTTTGAGTAAGTATAAACTTAATTAACTTTACACAAAATTGTGTTTTATGCAAACCAAACTTTGCAATTAAAAAAATTCAATCCAAATTTATTTTGCATGAAGTGTTTATATTTTTTAACAAGTAAATTCTTAAGTTTCATTCATAAAATTTTAAAACAAAATTAAATAAATACAAATACGTAGTAATGTTTAAGAAAATAAGGAGCACAAATTTAACTTTGCATAACTTTGAAAAAAATATTATATTCATTTTATTAATAAATGTTTTAAATATGTAATTTGTTAAAATTATTCTAAAGTATTGTCAATTAAATACTTATTTATAATAATTTTTAAAAAACATGCAGTGTAAAGTTAATTTTGCATAATTTCATAAAACAAATACAATTTAAAAAAAATACTGCAAAGTTAAATTTGCACTCTTTTTAAAGTTTTGTCAAATATAAACCCATAATTTACAAAAAATATGATTTCATGAATCTTTTGTAATTTTTTTTAAAAAAAAGCCTTATTTTTTGTTATCATGTATATGGTGCATTTTAAGTAAGAACCTTAACTTTGAGGACCATATTTACGGATTGGGCCATTTGGCACGCTTTCTAATAGAATTTTTTAATGAAATTTGGTGGAGATGTTCTTCATCATGTGTAGAAAATTTCTACTAAATTTCATCTAAAAAATTCAAGCGGAAAGTATGTCAAATACATGATTGAAAAATATTGATGCAAAAATAGATACATATCTAATATTTTTCAATCATGTAGTTAACCCATTTTTCGGTTGAATTTTTTAATAAAATTTAGTAGAGATATTTTAAACATAATAAAGAATATCTTCACTAAATTTTATTAAAAAAAATTTATCAAAAAATATGCTAAATAATTTAGTGCGTAAATAAAGTCTTTACTTAAAATTTTCTAAAAACGTATATATGTATATATATATATATATATATATATAAAAGATGGGGAGCAGTTAAAATGTTTGGCTGACCGCTGCCGTACAGTTACCAAAATTTTGGCCGATACTGACGACCAGCGGTGGTGAGGCTGGTGACGCGAGTAAGAACAAATAATGCTCGACAAAGGTCAAATAGACCTTTATGATAAAAATATTTTATTCAATAATTAGATTGATAAATTATTAATTTTAAAAAAAAAAATTTATTACTGACTTTTAATATCATATTAGTGTAACTTAAAACTTTACTCATCTATACACTAAAAGGCATATCTTATTTTTTAAGGTAAAATACACTAAACCATTTTAAACTATTACAATTCGGCACTTTACCTCATAATTTATAAAAATCGACACTAAAACTTCATAAATTATTAGATGTTATCACTTAACCCTTAAAATTATATAAATACTCTTGTACAAAGTTTGGAGGGGAAGAGTTCTACATTCATCACTACTATCATCATCAATCTCTCTGTAGAGAAAGAGATTGATCATTTTTTTTATTTTAAACATTTGTATAAGGGAAAATATGTTTTTTGGAAGATTAAGTGACAACAACTAATAGTTTATGAGTGTTTAGTATTGACTTTTATAAATTATGGAGTAAAGTGTCAAGTTGTAATAGTTTAGGGGGGTAACTGTATTTTACCCTTTTTTTATTTTTCCTCTTTTTTTTTCTCATACTTTGTACAAGGGCATTTAAGTAATTTTGCGGGTTAAGTGATAACATTTAATAGTTTAAAAAGATTTATTGTCAATTTTTATAAATTAAGAAATAAAGTGCCAAATTATAATAGTTTAAGGGGGTTTAGTATATTTTATCCTATTTTTTTATTTATTTTTTTGTATTCTCTTTCCTTGCAAAAAGATTCTGTAAAATTTGCTGCACCAAAAAGCTTAATCAGTCCAAGTAAATGAGTAATATCCTCATACGGCCAGGGTCACTTATCAAGCAGCTTCCTTACACTCCCGATTCGTCCTTTTCAAAAGGGTCTCATCCTTTGATACATAGCACAGTATCCATTGCTCTTTTCATATACCTAAAATGGTACCTCAACTTCTAAAGACCCAAATTTCAAAAGTTTGTATATGCCATTATATCTAAGGCTAGATTCAGTTCGGTAACAAAATCGAATTAATATTACCGATTACTGAACCAATGTTTCGGTAAAATTAAAACATCAATCGATACCATGCCGATTACAGTTCAATTATTGAATTTCCGTAATTTTTACCATAATTTTCAGTTAAATCCGAAATTCAATATCAAAATCAAAATTAAATCACATATCCAAAATCAAACACCGTAAAACATTAAATAATTTCCAAGCACACAAAAATTAGATACAGATTCAAACTTTATATACATAAATAACTAAATCAAAGATGAAAGATGAGATATATACAAAAATAACCAAAATCACAACTAAATTACAGATTAAATATAGGTATATATATACATAAATAATTGAAACAATGAAGAAGATAAGAAGAATATCTGGCATAAATCAGATTTGAGTCAAGAGGAAATGGATTTACTTTTTTGGAGGGGGTGAGGTTATGTTACGGCTACAATGAGAAGAACCGAGGCAAGGAACCAGAGACGACCTAAGAGTGAGATGTGACAATTGAGGTCGAGCTGTTAAGGACTTGAGTTGAGGGTGGAGAGGCAAGGTTGAGATGAGAGCTTGAGACTGGGACAGTTGTGAGAGAAAGTGTCTCAGTGAGTTTGAGAGAGAAACTAGGTGTGAGTTCGTGGCCCGCTGTGGGCTAGCTTAGGATAAGTTACAAAGAGTTGACATATATTTTGAAAAACAATTTCGGTTCTGTAAAACTGAACTTTTTGCAAACGAAAACTGTCGCCGTATCAAAAATTAGTTGGTAACTGATTTTCAGTTACCAATTTGAACCGGTTTGGTTTCGTTTTTTTCGATAGATTTTTTATTTTTCGGTCTAAAATGCTAATCTTAATTATATCTCCCCCCAAGGCTAAATAACAACTTTGACATATTCACTGCGATTTTTTTCACTCCCCTAAACTGAAAAGAATTATTAATGACGTGACTCACAATTGACAATTTTTTACCTAATCATATCATTCTTATGTGGAAATATATCTTAAGGAGGGTGATGGGTTAGCCAACTCCAAAAACTGCTTCAAATATAGTTACAGGTCAACATTTGAAAGTAAGAACTAAGAAGGAGCCAATTTGTGACCTACTAAAGTGCCTATTCATATGAAAATCACATATATATCATCACTGACTTATTTAAGGATGTGTTATTTGTACTTCGAAAGTTAAAATTGGTGCAATTAAAAAGTTAATTAACTCGAAGTAGGTGATAAAAATTTATAGAAGTGCAAATAGCTAGCGCGTACCTTCTGTTGGAGTGCGTGTACATATATATATATATATATATGTGTGTGTGTGTGTGTGTGGATTCCCATCCATTGACTCGCGTATGAATGCATTTTCACATTAAATTCTATGCAGGTTGGAGAAGAGCTGGTAATGCTTGGGAAGATAGCATTTCCGGTGGCAATTACAACTCTGCTTATATACTCAAAGTCCATAATTTCAATGCTTTTCTTGGGTCACATGGGGAAGACTGAATTAGCCGGAGGCTCACTTGCAATTGGTTTTGCAAATATCACAGGCTTCTCTGTTATGAAAGGCCTTTGTATGGGAATGGAACCCATTTGTTGCCAAGCTTATGGGGCCAAGAGATGGTCTGTTCTCGGCCAAACATACCTCAAAACTTTCCTCCTCCTCTTATTTATATCTATACCCATTGCACTCCTTTGGCTCAACGTTGAACCCGTCTTCCGATATTTAGGCCAGGACAGCGTTATCACCAAAGTCGCCCGTATTTACCTGCTTTTCTCCCTCCCCGAATTGCTAGCCCATGCTCACCTCAACCCGTTGAGGTCTTTTTTAAGGACCCAAAGCTTGAACTCACCGGGCACAATAGTCGCAACTTGTGCCACAATCCTCCATCTCCCAATCAACTACTTCCTCATTACGTATATGGATTTAGGGGTGAAGGGTGTAGCGCTGGCCTCTGTTTGGTATGCCTATAACATGAACATGGGATTATTAGTTTATCTTATTATGTCAAAAGTAGCAATAAAACCATGGGTGGGGGCTTCGATAATCTCTACCTTCCAAGGGTGGGGTCCACTGCTGAGTTTGGCATTGCCGAGTGTATGTTCTGTCTGTTTGGAGTGGTGGTGGTACGAGATTATTATGTTCCTCAGTGGGTTACTGAATAATCCCGAGTCTTGCGTAGCTGCAATGGGCATATTGATTCAAACCACAGGCACGATATATGTATTTCCGTATTCTTTAAGCTTAAGCATATCGCAGCGAGTCGGCCACGAGCTGGGGGCTGGAGAGCCTGCTCGTGCTCAGTGGGCAGCCATAATCGGAGTCTTTGTAGCGCTTGCCTATGGAATCTCGGCCTTTGGTTTGGCGATTGCTGTGAGATCTATCTGGGGAAAATTGTATACTAATGACCCGCAGATTCTTGGGATGATCTCGATGGCGCTGCCGATCTTGGGTCTAGCTGAAGTGGGGAATGCACCCCAAACAGCAGCTTGTGGGGCCCTTACGGGGTCAGCGCGTCCTAAGGTGGGCATTCGTGTAAATATCGCGTCATTTTACTTGATTGGGTTACCAGCTGCTGGAGTCTTGGCATTTGTATTGAATATTGGTTTTCGAGGGCTTTGGTTTGGTCTAGTAGCATCACAAACTTCGTGTGCTTGTATGATGGTGTACGTGTTGATTAAGACAGATTGGCGGCATCAAGCGAAGAGGGCTGAGGAGCTGACTTTTGCTTCCACTGATGCGGATACTACTGATGATACCAAACTCATCCCCTGATATTTCTCTCTCCACAACAACTAAGCTGGCCGGCCGGCCGGCCGGTTTAAACATTTATAAGAATTCGCTACATAAAATGAGTGTAATCATCCTTTTTGTCAAGAAAATTGGTCTATTCTTAGAGATCGACAGGCTTTTACCTCAGTTATGGCTCATTAATTAAAACTCTTACTAACTATAACTCCGATCTAACGATTTCTTTTTCCGTATAAGATCACATTAATTTTTATGAAAGGTCCAACATAACATAACATCTTTTAACTCAAGAAAGACGCTTTATATTCATAACTAATGATGAGGACAAAATCAAAATTAATTGAAATGAGAGTTGACATATATATATATATATATATATCCATATTCAGAAGCAGAGCCAAGAATTTATTCAGGTGGGGCCAAGAAAAAATTTTGTTCATGATTTTTTCAAATCACTATTGAATTAACTACGATAACCAACAAACAAATTTATTAATCTCAATATTAACTTATCAAATAACAATCTAATAAGTAAATTAACATTAATAAATAATAACCGACAAACAAATATATTGATAAACACCTAAAAGCAAATATCAACATTAATATTAATATTTAACAATTTAAGAAGCAAATCAACATTAATAAATTGTAACCAATAAACAAATATATATGTTAACAATCTAAGAAACAAATCAACATTAAAACAACTAAATCTTAATATTCCATTTTTTTTTTTAAAATAGTTTAAGATTAAAAGAAAAAAATCTGACCTAAGAGGCTAAAAGTTGCCGAAGAAGAAGGAAACGGAGTAATAGTCCTGCAGAACAAATAAAGAACGAAGGAGATGGAAAGAAGTCAAGAATGGAAAAGATGGAAAATGAAAGTTGTGACTGACCTAATTACAATTACAAACCAAAATAAAAGTTGCAGCTGAAATAAAAGTAAATGAAGGCTGGCTGCCTGCCTGCTTTACACTTGACCTAATTACAATTACAAACCCAAACCCCAACCCCCGAACTTATAAAGCTCATCGCACAAAGGCCCCTAGGTCCTCACGCACTAATTTTTTTATTACATGAACAACCCCTAACTTTCTACACTATCGCAAACAAACCCTCGTACTCGGTTAAATTTTTTAAAAAGTCTAAATGGGGCGATGTCCCCCTGCCCTCTACATCGCTCCACCCCTGTCCATATATCTATAATTATATTATATGAGTTAGGCTATAAAGATGGACTCTTTCTTTATCAAAAAAAAATGGATTTCCATTTGGAAGGATAATGAATAGTGTAGGTCGAAAAATACCCTAGAGAGAGGGTGAATAGGATTTTTAAAACTAAATCGAATTTTAAAAATCATTTTAAAAATAATTAAGTCAATATCAAGCAATCAAACAAAACACTTAAGAAATCTCAATCTCAAAGTAAATGTGGCAATAAACAATAAAGCTAGAGATAGAAAGATTGAACCGATAGAAGTTGAAGACTTTTTGTCTACACGGTTCGGCTTGTTAGCCCCTACTTCCGCGCTCGGATAGTTTTCCAAGAATTTTTACTAATACCGATCTTCTTCCGGGTGAAGATCAAACATCTACAAGAGTTAACACTTTACAAATGTTGCAATCTCACAACACTCAACACAAGAACCTCTTACTATTTTAAGAGATAAACATCTTTTAATATTTGAAAAAAAAAATTTGGTGACTAACACCAATGTACAATAGCTCTCAAGTGTATGAAGATTATAATTTAAGCTCACACTAGGAGATATCAAATTTGATCAACAAGTTATAGCTCAAAATAATGAAGTTTGATCAAAAGCAATGTTCTTGAATCTTTGAGAATTGAATATAGATGAAGAGAATAGTGTAAGAATGATTCAAGAGTGTTTAAGTATGTCTTAGATAGTATATATATATATATAGTTTAGGATAACATATGGCCGTTTGGAAGGAGTTAGTAGAAGTTTGGTACCAAAAATGGTAAAAAATCAAAAATTCAACGGCTAGTTTTTGAGCCATCAATTGACTGAGGAAAGCTCATCAGTCGACTGAGTGGCCATCAGTCGACTGATGGTCCCCACTGATCTGCTGCCAGAAAGACAAAAAATTCAATATTTCACACTTTTACAAATAAGCTTAAAAATTAATTTTGAAGCTTGGGGAATGTTAAATATAAGTTCATAAGACTTCTATAAAGTGAAGAGCTCAAAAATGAGGTTGTTAGAATTTAAAATGAATTTATTTTAAAAACGGTTTTTCGCAAAAAGGAGGTTTTTGAAAGAATCTTGATTCAAACTTTGATTTGATCAATCTAATAAGTTTAAAACAATGTATGAGCTATTATAATGATCAAATAATAAACTTTACATGAATTCTAAAGAGCTTACTCAAATATTAAATAAACAAGTCTTTGAAAGCCTTTTTGAAGTTTCTTCAATTCTTCACTTGTCTTGGTCTTCGATCCTCATTGATTTGCATGGTGAATGAGCTTTGATCAAGTTGATTTGTGATATGAGATAAACGAGATTTGTAAACTTTGTGGAAGAGTGATCTTGATTCCGGCTTATCAGTTTTTGTCCACGTGTTAAAACAATGTTTGCGGCTATTACTTAAAACAACAACTTAGTTAAATACACAAGATTAATGTTATTGTTATTATCAAAACAAAATTAGTGACTATAAGGTCAACAAATAGATCATTTCCACGAAATTTTATTAAAAAATTCAACCTAGAAGTTTGTGAGATGATCATACAAAATTTCAACGGTCGAAAATGCGCATGTATATCAATTTTTCAATACATCCACTTCTACATTGAGTTTTTTATGTAATTTGTTGGAAGTGATCTACTCACTATACAAATCATCTCTACAAAATTAAAAAAAAAATAAAAAATCATCTATTTACCCATTTAAATGGGCATCCTTTCTTTTAACTAAAGTGGGCGAATCTCATTTTATAGCCTAACTATACACACACACACACACATATATGTACATATATAGATATATATTAATAAATTAGACGAGTTTTATATAGTAGCATTCTTTATATTTTTAATTGGAGGCTAAGATTTAATATGGATATTTATTTTTTGATGTAACGACTCAAAATTATCATGTCATACTGATAATATAAATGAAATTTGTTTAATTCGATCGCCAACATATATGATAGCGTTAACAAAAATCTTATTGTATGAGAAACATTTAACAAATGAAATATAAATCTATAATTGATTTAGTGAAATATACCAATTATTATTGGTTAACATTTTATTATATGATTATATTTTAAGATTATCCATCCATTTAGTGAAATAAAAAATAAAATATCATATCTAAATTCAATGAAATTTGTGTTTTCGCAAAGAATCAAAAATAATAAAATAAAGAGGCAATATTATTATGTTAATAGGGCGGAGAAAACTTTTGCACCTGCAATTAATAAAACTTGAACTTGGAACATCCATTGTCTTTAAAAAAATTGACATAGTAATGGTAATTATTAAAAATATATGAACACGAGCCTCTAGGTTCTATTGAGTATTTTTCAAAATGTTTTTCATATGGTACAGTAATCTTATTATGAAGTGTAACTCATTGTATTATGTGTTAATATATTAACTCATAATATTTTTGGATAATTATTGATAAATTTATTTTCACTTTATAAAATAATTAAAATATCCACTATAAATTGTCCTGTTATTTAAATATACTATCACATTTTTATAGCTCCATCTAAATCAACTTTACAGAAAACTAAAAAATAATTTTGAGTTATCTTTTATTTTGCTAACCATTAATCAAAAAATGATGATAAAATATATTTTCTTCTTTTACAAGAAAGGCTTGAAAAAAGAAACAAGGATATATAATTAATATTTCGTATCAAATTGAAATTGTTTAAGAAAAGAGAAATCAAAAGGAGGGAATGGTGTAATTTTTTTTTCTTGATTTGTTTTTATACAAGTAATGATTAAATAATATAATTTTTATTTTTTATACAATTTTACAACCACCATAGGGTATAAAAGGGTGGAATATTACAACCACCACATAAGGTGAACACAACATTTTTTTCTTCTTTTGAATTAGGAAAACTGTAATTTAATAACATTTAAAGTTCAATGTGCTATGGATATACAGTTATTAATGTTATTGCAAAAGTAAAAAGACTTTGCAATAAACAGTTCCTAACGCATAATGATGGTTTTTTTTTTTGAGTTATCCTCTAAATGATGCCCAAAATTTATTATAAATAAGTGGTGGTTAATATTTGTCTTCAGTTGTTTGTCTTTTGATCTAATTATTTATAGGTGTGATAATTTAAAGTATAATTATTGCTACTTATATATTCCATTAAATTTGAAAGTATTTCAAGAATATTCAAATTCTAGTTTCTTTAATTTCTAAATTAATTAATTACTTTCTATTAATATATAAATAACCGGATATGAATAATTTATTCAATTTTTTTGTTTCCAAATAAGAATATTTATTAATTAGTAAAAAATATGTTTTCTTAAATTAAATTTTATTACTAAATTATATTCCAATGTCTTAATAATTTATTTATTAAAAAAATAACATAAATAGCTCTGGCTGGATCGGGTTCTCTCTGACTAACTTCTTATTGAATTTTGGTATAGATAACTATTGGTCTAAAATATGTGCCTTTTTAATTAGTTGGACATGGGACATATTTTTAAGTATGAGTTTCATAGCAAAAATCGGGTATGGGTTGAAATTAATAGTGTTGTAGGCATGTGCAATTAACCTGTTTGATCCATCCAACTCGATTTAAATATAATAATTTTTCTTTAAATACAATTATAGTATCATATAATTACAATGTGTCGCGGGTGGGTCGAGGCATGATACATCAAGTTTGAACATATGCATGTAGTAAATGGTGAGATTCATATTTTCAAGAGAAAACCTGCACCTATTGAGTTAGATTCTTTTGAAATTATCGGCTTGTGCAATTGAATTTCGTTATAAATATTTTATAGCGTAGAATGTCTTTAATAAGTTGGGTTTGGGATGAGTTTTTCTAAAATTGCGGCGAATATGAGTTCCACAACAAAGATGACGTACAAATTTGGGTCAGATTTAAGTTCACATAAATTTGTTTTTTTTACCTAGTTTGAATTAAAATGACAATTTTCTTTTGAGTATCCATTTGGTATCTTATAACTACAACATCACGGTGTGAGTTGGGGATCAAAATCGAATTTGGGCTATGCATACTGAAACGGGCAGACTCGGGTTTTTAAAACAAAACTTGCATTAGTTAGGTTAGTTTTTTTTTAACTGGGTGCTTATATTCAATTAGCATGGATATTCAATGGCTTAAGATATCTCTCGAATGAGTTGAGTTTTTTGGTATGAGTTTCGCAACGAAAATCTAGTATGGATTCAAGTCGGTAGTGCCATAGGTACGGACATATCTAGTATTAAATATATACCAAATTAGTTGAATCAAGATACACACTAAAATAAAGATCGAGCTGCTTGTTTTCCAAATGGATGTGAATTTAAGGGTCCGTTTGATAAAAACATGGAAAATGAAAATAAAAATAGTTAATTTTTGTGTGATGTTGGAAAATGTGGCGAGACATGAGATATCTTCTTACTTTGTTCTTTTTTTATGGAGAAATTTTCTTTGGTGGTTGAAGAAGAAATTTTTTTCACAAAAAAATATAAAGGATATCTACTCATAAAATGAGCATGAGACGAAGGTTATCTCGTTACATGACCCAACTTATTTTCTAACTTCTTACTCAAATCTAATGCTTTCATTTTCTATATTATTATCAAACAAGGCCTAAGATGAAGTCAAAGATTACCATTAACTTGCAAGTAAGCCACTTCAAATAACACGAGGAACTTATAATTTCAATCAGCCTGTTTGTACTAATGTAACATAGATTGTTCCTGTAACTGTAAATTAACGAGAGGATGAACATTTATCACAATTAGTCCCTAATGGGAGATTATGCAAAAAAAATCCATTTAAAAGAGGGATAGTAGAATAAAAATGCCAGAAACTATAAATCGAATTAACAAAATTCGGAGTATATATGAGTGAGTGTGTGTATGTATATATATATATATATTCCTCTATAAATTGAAGGTAGAGAAAGGTTAAGGAAGTTGTTCACTCACCGAATAGTAAAGCACTTTCTCGTACGTCCATCTGTTGCTAACTTACATTTGATCAACTTCTCTTTGTTCTGGAAGTAGAATCAATACTTGGTATATATAAATAATCAAGCGATCTTAATTTTTGTCCCGACGGTGAACCCTCCGGTTTCTTCCTTGTCCACTCGTACATGGGCACCGTGGGTTTTTCCAAATATTGGATATTCGATGTGATATATCTAAAATATACCAAAATTTAACAACATCCATCTCAAAATTAATAATCACTTAAACTTTTTAAAAAATATTTTAAATTAATAATCACACTTCATGCCTTTTCAAAAAATATGTCCTAAACTAGTGTGCTATGCGTAGATATTTAACAGTTAAATTATTAATAATTAAATTTAAAATATAAAAAAATGTTACAATAAAATTATTAACACGTTTGTATATTATTTTACCGGTGTATATTTTGAGACTCCATAACTAAAAAAAATTAAGTAATAGTTACAATAAAATTTGTGGGAGGAAAGAAAATATTCTTATATTGTTATATAAACACTTCAATTTGAGGGGAAAAAATATTGTATTCATAAAAAGCAATCAAAGAGAAGATCGAAGAGAATGAAACGCAGGTAGTGGTCATTATAGCGGTTTCTTCTACTCCAACAAAATGTCCGAAAAAAACTGCTACAGAACTACCGAGCAGGGGCAAAAATACGATAAGTAGATACATAATTTCTAGTGTGATCAAATATAGAATTCAAACTCACAAATGGTTTTTAATACAGCTAAAAACTGCTTCGTAGTTTCATCTATTGATTAAAAGATATAGCAAAGAAAAAAGAAAATTAATTATAGTAGCAAATAAATAAATTTTACCACAATAATCTATCTCTTTAATAGTAAACTAACACGAATCATATATGTAGAACAAAACTTCTAGTATTATTTTAGATGTAGAATCCTCAAATTATACCATGTTCTTTAATTGAGATGGATGAAGTATTATCTAAAAGAAATATATATATATATGGAAAGGAAAAAATTAATATTAAAATAGAAAATAAGGAAATATCATTAACATATATAGAAAAAGGATGTGGGGAAAAACACATATATATCAATATATATATATATATATATATATATATATATATCTTAAGAACAATCCTAATGACATTAAGTAAAAATAAATAATTATATATTTAAAGAATTAAATATGAGACTTACAAATGAAATCGGAAGAGGAATAAATAGAGAAGTTAGGGTATTAAGTTGCTAGAAAGTGGTGTATTTATAATATTTATAATATTGCCATGCGGCAACTCTCATTAAAAGTTAGCATTTAATTTTACTTCTATACAAGTATGTAACCCTGATATGCAGGTATTCTAAACGATAAACTTGTAGTAATATTACATTTAATATATAAAATAATAACTTAAATATTAATCATTTAGTAGTACCATTTTAGTTTTAACAATTTTTTTTAATATTAATATGTCTTGTTGTATTATATCTAATTGTATATTTTCAATATTTTATATTTATATCCTTTAATAATAATATGATTATTAGTTAGTAGTGGTATAGTATAATATAACTACAATAATGAAACTAAAACTCACATTAATTTTTTCATGACCATGTGAATTGAAAAATATTTTGTAAGAATATGTCCAGCAATATTGCATATTCTTATTTTGAGTAAAATTTGTCCTTCTTGTAAAACTTTTGCACTCTAGCATTATTTTAAAATATTTAGACTCGTAAAATTTCTGTAAAAGTTTGATGTGTAAACTATATTAAGAAAGGTAAATGAAATAACAATAAAACAAAAAAAAATAGAAGACGTGATGATAAAACATGGAGAGAGGAGAAAGATGGAATATAACAAAAATAAAAGATGATAAAATAAAAGAATGAATTTAATACTGGCATATGTCATCACTACATTAAAATAAACAACTTTACTTCCGATTATATATGATTACATAATATATGATCAATAGTTAGACTTTGTGTGTATAACATGATCAATGTATCCAATTTACAATAAAAATTTAATTTTTATTTTAATTCAATTTAGTATCTTTTCAAAAATAACAAAATTAAGTGAGACGAAGACTATTACATTGTTCAATACAGTCTCATAAATCTTTGACTATTGTGATTTTATTTCAAGCTAATACCTCCTTTTTCTAATACAATATATATCTATTAATAAATCAGGTCAGTCCTAATATGATAAGACTCTCCAAACTTATGTTCCCAATTGGTGGTTCAGATTTAATTTGAATCTTTATGTTTTAATCCAACGACTTAGAATTGTAATGGAATACTGGTAATTACAATGATAATTATGATTGCATATTTATTTTATTAGTAGATATAAAGTATTTGAAACCTTTACAAATTCTTCTGTTATATCTTTATCCGTTAATCATAACAATTGTGTATTTAATTAATTTATTATTAAATAATGCAATCTTTCAAACTTATTTAAATTCTTGATTGTTTTATTAACAAATACATAAATAGTGATTTAATTTATCATTATAATTGAAAGCTGATATCTAAGTTTCTAATTGAAATACTAAATAATACATAATTTTTTTTATCTCTTTCACTGTAGTAGTAGTAGTAGTAGTAATAATAATAATAATAATAATAATAATAATAATAATAATAATAATAATAATAAATATTATCATATAATCTATTAATAATCAGTTCAGTCCTCATATATCAGAATCCTTTTATGTTTATGTTCTCAACTATTGACTCAAATTTAATGTGGATGTTTATCAGGATCCAAAGTCTTAGGATTATTAAGGCATGTTGTTAATATTGATGATAATAATAAGTATTTAGTTAATTAACTATGTTAAAGATTTAAATAGCTTAAAACCTATAAAAATTCTAATTGTATCTCTATAGCCATTAAATATTTATTTGTAAATTAGCCCCTTTTTTTATATCTCTAATATTTTTCAGATTATTTAACATGTAAATTATTTATATAATAGCATCTCCAGTACTACTATATATTCTTATTTTGTTTAATTATAAATTATAATTTTTCTATATTTTTAGCATCTTCATATTATTTAACATGTAGATTATCTATAAAAGAATATGTCAAGTAATAATAGTGCATATTTATATCTTATTTGCACTCTCACGTCAGCTTTCTCTCTCTCCAACTTTTTTTAAAACTTCAAAATATAATAAATTTTAATTTAACAATATTTAAAGTTCATTTTTCTAGGGACATTGATTTATTTATGATTTTGCTTTTTAAAGTTTACAAATTGTATATACAAAAATAGATTAATATTATTGTGAAAGCAAAAAGAATTATGTTAAAGAAATTTATCTTCCTTAAGCATAGTTAATAAACTATAAATTTGGTTACTTAAAAAAAAACTATAAATTTGGTTCGATAACAAATAAAACTACCTTAGCAATAGCAATTAGGATTTAGGATGACAAAATATCCATCTCAATAAGTTTTTGACCAACCATGACCCTAAAGCCTGATATTTTTTATTTTTTTAACTATGGTAAGTATGGGTACATTCTAAACATAAATACGATTTGAGTTATATTCAGCTTAGGTTCATATGGATATAACATGTTAAACTCAAACAAACCCATATATCAAGTGAAGGAGAGCCATCTTTTTGGAATCTTAATGATCCTCGTGGTGATATCCAAAAATGCCTAATAATATTGCGTCCCTTACCATATTCGATTATTAGGCACGTATGAGTAGTTTTTACTATCAATATCAATTATTTATTAATATTTTAACATTTAGTTATATTAAATTCAATGTAAGTTTTGATTGCCCAAAATTATTTATACGTTCTCAAATTTAATTATGTTTTCTTATTATAAATAGTAAAAATTAATATTCTGAATGTAAGAATTTTCATTTTTAACACCCCTTTATTTCTAAAAAACAAATACAAATTGCATCATATCATATATACATTAACAACTTCATTTTTAATCATTAAAAATTTTAGAACTCGCGAATTTATTTATTTATCTCCCAAGATTAAAGTACTGATATTTGCAATATTAATTTGTTTGACAAAGAAAATATAATTAATTATAAGAAAGGATAAAAAATAAAAAAGTTAATTGTAGGAAATAAGGGTATATCCAAAACTTAGAGCATATCAAGTATTATATTTATTATTTTTTAAAATAAAATAATAATATTTTTTTTGTAACAACCCAAAATATATATATGGGTGTAATGAATCTAACTTACAACTTGGGTTAGCCATTTTGATAGAGAACCCGAATGGTTACATATGGTATCAGAGCGGATCCAGGACTACTATCATGTGACATGTGGATATTGCGGGTTGGGTCAGTGCCTAGCCTGACGAGGACATCAGGGATTTAATCAGGAGAGATTGCAACGACCCAAAATATCTCACATCGGCAGTGTAATGAGAAGTTCCTTGGTATATATGTAGATGTAATGAACCTAACTTACAATTTGAGATAGCCATTTTGGGGGAAACCCTGAATTACAATCACGTGACGTGATGATATTGTGGGTTCGATTTGTGCTGCTGACAGCGAGCCAGAATAACTAGATGCAGCTAGCTAACAAGGAGAGATTGTAATGACCTAAAAATAACCCACATCGATAGTATAAAGGAAAAATCTTTGGCATATATGTGTGAACAATGACCTTAAATCACAACTTAGGCTAGCCATTTTGGGGGAGAATCCGGGTGGTTACATATGGTATCAGAGTGGACTCAGGACCACTATCATGTGAAGTGCTGATATTGTGGGTCGGGTTTGTACAACTAACGACAAGCTTTTGTGTGTGACCTCGACCTGAACGTCATGGATTTAACGGGCGGAGATTGTGATGACCTAAAATATCCCACATCGATAGTGTAATGGGTTGATATAAATATAGGTGCAATAAATCTAATTTACAACTTAAGTTAGCAATTTTATGGGAGAACCCGAATGATTACATTTTATCTGAAAACTAATTCTAATATTAAAATATTATGTTGATCTAAATATAAACACATCAATTTAAACTTATCTAAATGTAAATATATTAATTTAAACTTACTTGATTATTGTCTTGGCATACGTTTATTCAATATGTGATTATTAATTTCTAAATTTGAAAAATCCAAAAGGTACTAATGGAAATATATAAATGGATTATGTTGGAATTAACTTTAAGGGATCAATAGTTGAGTTTAGGGTTTTATCAAATTCGAATTCAATATATCTAAAAATATGATTAAAACTAAATTTGACTAAAAGTATATTTATTTAAAAAAAATCTACCCAATTTACTATACTGTACGCATAAATCTCAACTCACTATTTTCCTTCTTACCAGTTGTAATTAGATTGTATCCTAAGGGTTTTAAAGAAAAAATGTTATATTTTAATAGAGTTGAGACAAATAGATAAAATTTAGGTGAACTTGAACTTAAACCATTTAACACCCATACTTTTTTAGATTATAAAATAAAAAAGAAAGAGTTCACCTTATATCAGGGTTTGCTTGGTCGAAAACCGGTCGAATTACGCCATTTCTCATCCTTAATTATAACGGAAGTGCAATTAGTCATATTTAATTTATTCTACCATTATTTAAATAATAGGCAGACAATTATACTTTTAAATTTTGGTTAAGATTATAAATTAAAATTAGTGCCGTATGAAAAAATTTTAATTCCTCTTATTCAAATTAAAAGTGTACTACTACTTTTTTAGGATAATGTTAAAATTATTTTCTTTGAAAAATAACAAAATTGGAATAAGAACTCTTAATATGAGATAAACAAAAATTAAAATTATGAGTAATTATAGATATAAAAATAAAAGGTAGTAATAAATATAATTTTAGATAGTGTGACCAATTACATATAGGCACAATTGAATCGTGCCGTAGGCACGAGCATTCACTAGTCTATTAATAAATCAGGCCAGTCCTAAAATGATAAGACTCTTTATGTACGTTTATGTTCCCAACTGGTGTCTCATATTTAATTTAAGCATTTATGTTTTAATCTAACGGCCCGTATATAACCTTCATTTATCTTTCCAACTGGTGGCCCAGATTTAATTTCAGCCTTTATGTTTTAATCCGGTGGCTTATATTTATCTCTTAATTAATTTATCTCCTAACTAATTTTAATGGTGATAAAAACAAACGACTATTTATTAAACATGTATTTATCTCTTAATTAGTATTTATTAAACATGTATTTAATCTCCTTATAAATTTTAACATGTATTTATCTCTTAATACGTACTTTTAGATCTCTCCATTTATGCTTCGTTTCTATTTCTCCATATGAGTATAGTTTATTTTTGTAACATGTAAAAACCTTTTTCTAATAACTTCTTTTTTTCTCTATTGGCGTTTATTAAACTATATTCGATGTAGTATTATATAATGATTATAAAATGAGTATGTGTACAATCTGTATATATATAACATTATTAAAAAGTGGCAATATGTAGCAATATAAAAAAATCGAAATAGTCTATGCGCAATGTAATCGATTATTATAATTTTATCATAATGAATTGTATATAATTTTACGTAATGGATATGTATAATATTTTTACGTAATTTAGACTACTGAAAGTATAACTAAAAAAATGGGTATGCGCTATTCAGATTTTTTATATTCAATCACTGCCTTAATTTAAAATTGATATGTGTATAACGATATATACATATTTTTAATTTTATCATAATGTAATTGATTATTAATTTTACGTGATATACAAACATTGATTATTAAATTTCACAATTTTTTATACTAATCTTCTTATTAAAAAAATAAAATTCTAACATCAGTTTAATAATTATTTTTTAAATTGCATAAGTTTATTTGAAATAACATTATTAATATAAATTTAATTTCATGTACAAAAATGTTCACTTGCCTGAAATTATCTTACATTAAATTTTTTATCACTTGAATCATACCAAAATTAATAAATTCAAATAAAAATTGAATAGCTTAAATTAAAATTAGAATCAAGTTTTGATTTTGTTACTAAAATTACTTCTTTAATTATATTTGTTCGTATCTTTATTTGATTATTAGGTATGTATGAGTTATTTTTACTATCAATATCAAATATTTATTAATATTTTAATATTTAGTTATGTTAAATACAATGGAAGTTTTAATTGCTCAAAATTATTTATACTTTTTCAAAATTATTTATATTTTTCTTATTATAAATGGTAGAAATTAATTTTCTAAATGTAGGAATTTTAATTTTTAATACCTCTTTATTTCTAAAAGACAAATAGAAAGGGCATCATGTCCTATATAGATTTAAGTAATGATATTTGCAATTTTAGTTTGTTTGAAAGAAAATATAATTAATTGTGGGAAAAGGTTAAAAAAATAAAAAATAAAAAATAAATAAGTTAATGGTTGGTGATAAAGGCATATATAATATAATATTTTTTTTTTCAAAATATATTAATAAAAGTTTATTTTCTTTGGAAACTAATTCCAATTTTTAAATATCATATTGATACAAGGGTGCGTTTGTTGTGCCAGATAAAAATTAAGTGGGATTGGACATAAAAGGATTAGTCGAATAAAGATTTAATAAATTTTGCATTTGATAGAGTCCTATATTATAAGTCTGGATACTATATAACATAACTCACTTTTGTTTTAAAAATACATGCAATATTAATTGTTGTCCACAAAATTTTTTTTGCTAATGCGACTAACCTATTTATAAATAAGTTTCGTAAAAACCTATTCCAAGAGAAATTTTCTATATTACATACAATATTTACCAATTAGGTATTAAGTATAGTTTCAAATTCTGATATAATTTTTTTTATATAAAATTAAAGTTTTTTATAAATTCCTTCATTTAATAAAAGAAAAATAAAAATACCATATTATACGAGAAATGAATTTTGTTAGTAGACTTACTGTGATTTTGGATGATCAAAAATTTTCATATCTAAAAGGAGTAAAGAAGAATATCGAAATAAATTAATTAAAAATTTATTTTTATATTTGTTTTGTTATCTGGCAAATTCGGAATAAAATAATACCATTTAGGTGTGGTATAATTTTATCCGGTTATAATGTGATAAAAGGATAATTAATCATGAATCCAATCATGTCCTATGTTGCACTAAATGCGGGATATGGTAAAGATATCATATCCACTCTTGCACAAAATATAGGATATGATTTGTTTATCCTAACCTTTTTGACAACAAACACTAGATATGATTAATTAATCTAATTATATATCTAATCTCGCGCGACAGACACACTCTAAATGTAAACATATTAATTTAAACTTAAGCAACTATTCTCTTGACATACGCATATCCTATATGTGATTATTAATTTCTGAATTTTAATGATCCAATATGTATTAATGGATATATATATAAATGGATAATGACGGGATTAACGTTATTTATAAGGAGGTAATAGTCGAGTTTTTGGTTTTACCAAATTTAAACACGATATATCTAAAAATATGATTGCATGAAATTAAACATGACAAAAAATATATTTATTTTTAAAAATTAAAAATTCAAACATACCCTGTTTACTATACTATATGTATAAACATCAACTCACTTTTTTACTCCTTGCAGAGGCGAAGCTACTAAAGGGTAGGGGGCAGGCGCCTCCCTGTTAGTTTTGAATTTTTTTTGCTATATATTGGATATTTTTTGAAATATATATATAAAGGCTTATGTGTAGAAAAATAAACTTTATGCAACTATAAGGGACAAAACTTTAGGGGCCATTTGACAATTTCTAAATTTCACAAATTAAACAAAGCAAACCCATGTTTTCACGATCTCATTATCACTATCACACAATTGTTTACCTGCTTCTCCATTCTTCATCTCTCTCAATCGCCTCTATTTGTCTCACTCACACAAATACACAACTACACTACCACAACCACACCAATCCACCGCTCAACCTAAACATCACCACGACCACGCGCACAACCCATTATATTTTTAGGTATATTTTTCGAATCTACTTTTCAAAATTAAGGGTTATTTTATTCATTCATTACTTGCATAATATTAGTTTTGTCTCTTTATTAATTGCCTAATATCAAGTGTATTTCTTGAACATTTGATTAATTATTGAATATTTGGTGATTTAGGTTTAAACTCCAAATTGCAGAATTTTATTTATATTATTGATTAATTGCATAATTATTAATTGCCTAATATTAAATGTATTTCTTGAACTATTGATTAATTGTTGAATAGTTGGTGATTTAGGTTTAAACTCCTAATTGTTGAATTTTATTTATATTGTTGATTAATTGCATAATTATTAATTACATAATATTAAGTGTATTTCTTGAACTATCGATTAATTATTGAATATTTAGTGATTTAGGTCTAAATTCATTATTTTTGAATATTAGTTATATACTTATAGTTATTTAATAATTTATTTTATTATATTAAAAACAATATTAATGGATAAATTTTAAATAGTATTAAAATTTTAAATATGTTTTAGTGTGCTTTAAATTTCGCCCACGGTTGACTCAAATCCTGCCTTCACCACTACCTCATCGCATGTTGCAATTATATTGTATCATAAATGTATTTAAAGAAAAATTTTATATTACAGTAGAGTCGAGTCAAATGGACAAAATTTATGTGAATTCAAACTTAAATCATTTGAATTCAAACTTTTCTTGATTATAAAAGAAAAAAGAAAGAGTTCACCTTATATTGGGATTTGCTTAGTCGAAATTGGGTCATTTCCGATCCCTAATTGTAACGAAAGTGCACTTAGACAAACTTAATTTATTTTACCACTATTTGAATAATAGGCATACAATAATATTTTTAAATTTTGTTTAAGATTAAAAATTAAAATTAATGCTGTAGTGAAAAAATTAATTCTTCTTGCTCTTAAATTTAGAGTATACTAATACTTTTTGAAAACAATGTTAACATTAATTTATCTGAGAAATAGCAAAGTTGGAATAAGAATTCTTGATATGAGATAAAAAAAAATATTAAAATTAAGAGTAGTTATATATAGATATAAAAAAGTAACAATAAATATAATTTTAGATAATGTCGCTAATTTCATATAGACACAATCAAATCGTGTCGTAGGCAAGGATATTATTTAGTATATATATATAATTGAATAGAGCTGCATGTGACTAAAGTAGACGAGGAGGAGGAGGAGGATGGAGAGACAAATGCTTAAATCTGAGTTTTGCCACATGCATGAATATGTTCAGAGGCGGGCCTACACAGTTGACTTTTGAATTTTTTTAATAGATATGGGGTATTTTAAAAAATATATATATAGGGATTTATGTGCATAAATTTATACTTGAGGGTATTTAAGTGTAATAATTTTTTTTTATCAAACCCCACCCACTTAAGTGTACATTGAACAAAACATTTTCAATAATATTAATAAGGAGGACGTGCTACAATACTTTCAAAATATGAAATCCCGTAGAATTTTATTGTAATTTGTAAGCATTAAGTGTTTTAAAACTTTTAGTTGTACCAAGTATTATTATTAATGCGATTATGTTTGTGGTTAAATTTGTTCTCCTATATAATTGATGTGCTTTAAATATATTTTTGTTTATTTTAAATTTCACCCCCAATTAATTAAATTTCTGGGTCTGCCACTGAATATGTTCCTGACCATTCCAGCAAACTCTCGAGTTTATTTCAAGTTAATACTTTAGTGGTCTAAGATCAATGTACATACAAGAAAAGTTTTTCTACAGAGGCATAAAATGTTACAAGCTTAAATGGTTTGTCTTTTTCTTTAGTCATAATTTGGTCAGGTCTTATGTTTGATGCAAGCAATAAATAAATACACCAAATATTTTACTCCTAAATCGGCCTATTCTAATAATATTTGTAAAAATAAATGTTTATATGTCTTAATTGAATTGAATTAGAAAACAATCAACATCAAATGAAAGAGTCCCCCTTTATTCATTAAGGTATTTTATTTTTTTTTTAGTACTTAAAGGGGCTCACGTCCTATCTAATATACACTCTTATTAGAAATAACGAGAGACATCATACACAGAGGGCACTCTTCAAAAACAACTAAACCACAATCTCTAAACATTGGATGACCAAACTTAGCCAAAATATCAACACAGGTATTATAGCACTGCACGGTCAAGGCAGCTCCAAAGCAACTTATGAAGATGCTTGCATTTGAAAATACTCCCTAGACAGATGGAAGGGTAAGCATAAATTTTGAGCAACTCGCGAACACGAGATGCATCAAATTTCACTATGACCCGTAGACAACATCGATTCAACAGTTATTGAAGACCATTCTTTAAAGCAGCTTTGCCTTACGACTAAATTACTGGTTTGAAAACTTTGCAAACTTATGCTCCGTTTGATAGCAATATGGAAAATGAAAATAAAAATAACTAATTTGGGTGAGAAGAAGGAAAACAAGTTGAAACATATAATGAGATACTCTTTATCTCATACTCATTTTTATGAGTATATGTTCTCCATCCTCCTTTAATATTTTGTCGAAAAATTTTCTCTACCCTCACCCAAAGAAAATTTTGTCATAAAAAAAAGTAAGAAGTAAGAGTTAATCTCACCACATACTTCAACTTATTTTCCATCTTTTTATTTAAATTAGTTATTTTTCTTTTCATTTTTCATGCTACTATCAAACGGAACTTTAAACCCAATTTCTTTCCACGTCACGTGATATAACCCCATATGCTACTTTCTCCGCTCAGAAGCTTTCGTCCGCATTAAAAAAACGCTTGCATTCTTTGAGGTCTTCTAACGATGCGACATAGTCACATTCACCGCAAATAGTATAAGAAAAAAATGTTTCAAGAAAAATATAAATTATAAGATAATCATATAAATTTTTGTGGGAAGAAGGCTCTAGCATATTTATCATTATTCCACCACGTGGTAGAATTGTATGGTTTATTTTGTGGGGCCAAGGAATCTTGATTCCCCCCTTCAAAAAATTGGATTTTTTTTATTTTTTTTGGTCCGAAGAAAATTGGATTGAAAATGACCAAATTGCACGTTCACGTTTTTCTCTTTGGAAGATTGGTCACATCATAATGGTAGGTCTTTCTAAGTTGCCGACATGTCTTCCACCACATGGATCCCTTTCGTTCGAAAGCAACCAATATAACTAACGTTCGTTTAATTGTAAACATTTCGTATAGTATATTTGTTTGGATCAATTTTCCCACTTTTCAATTAATTGAAATTTGAGTAAATTATGTAAATAGTCATTAAGCCTATAATTTAGCATTATTTTAGTCATTAAATTTTAAAATAAACTATTTTAATCATTCAATTTTTGAACAAGTGTTACTTTAGTCGCTTTATCCAATCTAACCATCTTAATTTTTCTTATTTTAAGAATTCCTCTCTATCAAACTAAAATCTCAAATAACAATCAATCATCACCAAATATATATAGAGAGCAGTGGAATGATAGATAAGTACTTTTCACCATAAGTTATGGTAGGTATTTCTCTAAATTAACACATTTTTAGGTTTCAAACTATTGATTTAACATTTTAATTATGTTTATAAGATATTAAAAAGATCAACGGTTCATTTTGAGATTTTTTTTTCAAAACAAAAACTATTTATTTTAATTTTTTAAGTAATATTAATTTTCACCATGGTATGTGCTTACATAACATAAAAAGTTATACTACACTATTATTTACCACAAATTAGCAAAAATATCAAGTGCTTGTCATATTAATCATCATATATATAGCTAACATAACAATATTTAACAAATCATCGCTCATGAATACAACACAAATATGCAAAACTAGATAAGTATCCACCATAACCTATGGCAGGAAGTATCTACCATTATGCTATTATGTGTATATATATACATATAGTAATTTTAATGGGAGATTGAAGATTTAGCAATCTTTACTTGTGTATATATATGCCTTCTAAAAATAAAACCTCTTTCTTTCTCTCTTTATGCATTTTTTGTTAGAATCTCAGAATCCATAGGATCCTCCATAGGATCCTCTGCCCATGTCTCTCCCTTTCTCACTTTCATAATGTTCTCTTCCTTTTGCTTTCATCAGTATGTCTAGATCATTATGTTTCTCATCATCATGTCTCTCTCTCTAGCCTTTTATAACTTGTATATAAATGGGTTTACAATTGTAATGAAATATACAAGAGACACAATCGATTCTCTCATTTTCATTCTATATCACTCTATATGGTATCAGAGCGATACAAATTATCATCATCTTCATCACTAACCATCACACAGCCAACCACATCATCATCAACTCAACTCACATACACCATCCTCATCACCAAGTATACCCTCGTACATCACGTACAGAGGGTTTAAAAAAGTCAAAAGTCAAACCATACACCATACTGCTCAAAATTTCAAGACGAAGCCAACGCCGTTCGAATCATCAAAAAAGGAGCAACCCCAGAATTTTTTTCTTAATTACAGTTTGGTCCCTGGAAGTTACTGTTAATTACAGTTTGGTCCCTGGAAGTTACTGTTAATTACAGTTTGGTCCCTGTTTTTTTTTCTTCGGCTATACTCATTTCCAACCTTCAAATTTTCATCAACTTAAAAAAATGGCTCTCGACAACACAAACACTACCGGTTCATCGGCGAAAGATTCTCCCCTCATCATTTAGACAGAAGGATCCTCATTTAATATCGGCTTGCTCCTCGATGAAACCAATTATGACATATGGTCTCAACTCATGGAGATGCACATCGCCGAGAAACAAAAATACTCTTTCATTCAGAGCTCCACTCCCATTCCACAAGAAGGAACGTCGGAATTTGACAAATGGTCACCTGATAACCAACGCGTGAAACGTTGGCTCTTGATGTCTATGACACCGGCCATCATGAAACGCTATATTCGTATCCCTACGGCACACGAAATATGGAAATCATTGGCTACAGCTTTTTATGATGGGGCTGATGAACTACAGGTGTTCTCGTTGAACCAACGGGCCTTCACCGCCAAACAGGGTGGACGGCCACTATCGGAGTTCTATGGAGAACTGACAGCAATATTTAGCGAGTTAGATCACCGCGATAAGGTGGTGATGGAAAGCCCCAAGGATGTGGAATCCTACAAGAAATCTGTTCAACGCTTGCGAGTTCACATTTTTCTTGCCGGATTAGATAACGACTTTGAACAAATCCGGGGAGAAATCATGCGCAAAGATCCAGTTCCTGGATTAGAAGAGGTTTATGCTCTAGTTCGCCGAGAAGCCCTTCGTCGCCAAACCATGGCAACTGATAACGATACTACAGCTATGTTAGCCCGAAATCAAACTGGTCCTCCCAACTGGCGACATTTGGAGAAACAAACAGGATCTTTCAACCGGTCAAATGAATCTCAATCACCTGCTCGGGGTTCAGGCTCCAAACATCCTCCATGCTCTGTCTGTGGACTGCAAGGACACTCGAAAAAGGGATGCTATGAAATCATCGGTTATCCGGAGTGGTGGAAAGGTCCTCGTAACCATCGGACGAATCAGACCACAGAAGGAGGTAACAAACAAGCCTCAGGATTACTCACCACCACAGGTACGTCTGGTAAAGCTCTACATTATGTCTCTGTTTTGAATAATACATGGGTAATTGATTCTGGTGCCACTGATCATATGACACCGCATCCACAAATGGTTACTACTGTTGCTCCATCATCTCAGACTTCGATTTCCACCGCCAATGGTACTCCTGTTCCCGTTGTGGGAAAAGGGCCCGTTAGTCTTTCAAACACCATGAACCTTCAATCTGTCTTAGTAGTACCATCATTAGATCATAACCTATTATCTATCTCTCAAATCACTAAGACTTTACATTGTGTTGTTATCTTTTGGCCTTCCCATTGTGTTTTCAAGGATATCCAGACGAAGAGGACGATTGGTTATGGCGTTAGGCGTGGAAGGCTGTACTACCTGGACCTAGAATTGAAGGACACGGCCTTAAATACTGGGACATCTGAAAAGAAGAGTACACAAGATCTGTGGTTATGGCACCGTCGGTTAGGTCACGCATCATTTGGCTACCTCAAGAAACTATTTCCCCGCTTGTGTAATAAAGTTGTATCTTCTGATCTTCAGTGTGAGATTTGTGAACTGTCTAAAAGTTATCGCACTTCCTTTAAACCTTCAATGAATAAAAGTTTAGTTCCGTTTATGCTTATTCATTCTGATGTATGGGGCCCCTCTCCAGTTTTATCGCTAAGTGGTATACGGTGGTTTGTTACGTTCATTGATGATTGCACTCGAATGACATGGGTGTGTCCTATGAAATCCAAAAGCGAAGTTAGTGGCTTGTTTCAGAAATTTCATAAACAAATCAGTACACAATATAGTACTACCATTCAAGTTCTACGCAGCGATAATGGTGGCGAATACATGGGTACCGAACTACAGGCATATTTCAAACTTCATGGCATTGTTCATTAAACCACGTGCCCATATACCCCGCAACAAAATGGGACCGCCGAACGAAAAAATCGGCATCTATTAGAAATTGTACGGGCTTTGCTAATAGGGGCAAAAACACCTACGTCTTACTGGTGCGAGGCCTTGTCCTCGGCCGCGTATTTGGTAAACCGCATCCCCTCCGCTTCACTGAATTTTCAGACACCTTTTGATACTCTATCAAAAAGTGTCTTAGCTCCTACCGTGCCTAATCTTCCGCCGCGGGTATTTGGATGTGTTACATTCGTCCACTTACCAAAGGAACAACGGAATAAACTCGAACCTCGCGCTATGAAGTGCATGTTTGTAGGGTATGCATCATCCCAGAAAGGTTACCGGTGTTATCACCCTCCCACACAAAAAATGTTTATCACCATGGATGTAACATTCCATGAAGATACTATGTACTTTGAACAGACTGAACTTCAGGAGGAGCATTATAAGGAAGTCCAGTTATTTGGAAATAATAGGGAGGCAGAAATAATCTCAATAGAAGTACTCCCAACTTCGACCTCAAACTCCACACCGGCAACTGAGATAACCAACGTAACGTCATCCCCAGATGTGACAACAGCAACAACCTGGCCAAACGAAATTGGACAGCCTCCGCCTAACTCAGATAACCAATCATCCGCTTCAGATATCCCTGAAGCCGAGCCCTCCCAGATATTCCCCACTTCTGCTCCGAGAATACAGCTTCCCAACCGAATCAATCGAGGTATTCCAAAACCCACTTATGATCCAGACTTTACGAGTAAAGCCAAATATCCTATGAGCAATTATGTGTCTTATGATCAGTTAACTGCATCTAACAAATCTTTTGTGAATCAACTATCGTCTGTATCTATTCCTAACAGTGTGCAGGAAGCTGTATGTAATCCAAAATGGAAATCCGCAATGGACGAGAAGATGAAGTCATTACTTAAAAATGACACATGGGAATTAACCGAGTTACCAACAGGAAAGAAAAGGGTGGGATGCAAATGGGTGTACACCGTGAAATTTAAAGCAGATGGAACAATTGAAAGATTCAAAGCCAGACTAGTTGCAAAAGGCTACACACAGACACACGGGATTGATTATCTGGAGACATTTGCACCTGTGGCAAAGATCAATACCGTGCGGGTATTACTCTCATTAGCTGTTAATCTGGGCTGGCCTCTACAGCAGTTCGATGTAAAAAATGCTTTTCTCCATGGAGAGTTAGAAGAAGAGGTGTATATGGAGTTCCCACCTGGATATAAGATCCCGACTGAGCATACAAATAAAGTATGCAAGTTGAAAAAATCCTTGTATGGACTGAAGCAATCCCCCAGAGCCTGGTTTGGGAGATTCACAAGATCAATGCGAAAGTTCGGATACAGTCAAAGCAATTCGGATCATACTTTGTTCTTGAAAAAGGGTCGTGGGAAGATTACGGCACTTATCGTCTATGTAGATGACATGGTCCTCACAGGGAACGACCCTAGTGAACAACAAGCATTGAAGAAGTACTTGTCTCAGGAGTTCGAAATGAAAGATCTAGGAGAATTGAAGTACTTTCTAGGGATCGAGGTATCCAGATCATCGAAAGGCATCTTTCTGTCGCAAAGAAAGTATGCTCTAGATTTACTAAGCGAAACAGGGATGCTCGCGTGTCAACCATCAGAGACTCCAATGGAGGAAGGATTGAAGTTAGAAGTTAAAACAGATCAGGTGCCCGTTGAGATAGGGCGCTATCAGAGATTGGTGGGTAAGTTGATGTATCTAGCACATACGAGGCCGGATATATCATACGCATTAAGTACCGTCAGTCAGTTCATGCATAATCCAGGGGAGAAGCACATGAAAGCAGTTATGAGAATTATCAGCTATCTTAAAGCAGCTCCTGGAAAGGGAATTCTGTTCCAAAAAAATGAGAATTTCCTAAAGATTGAAGGATATACTGATGCTGATTGGGCGGGCAGTATATGTGATAGAAGATCCACATCAGGGTACTTCACATTTGTAGGAGGAAACTTGGTCACTTGGAGGAGTAAGAAGCAAAGTGTGGTATCCAGATCAAGCGCTGAAGCAGAATATCGAGGAATGGCAGTCGAAATTCAAGAGTTATTATGGCTAAGACTGCTAATGACAGATCTAGGTTTCTCTCCTACAGAACCTATGATGCTATATTGTGATAACAAAGCAGCATGCGATATAGCACATAATCCGGTTCAACATGACAGAACAAAGCACGTTGAAGTAGACAGATTCTTCATCAAAGAAAAGTTAGAAGATAAAGTCATCTCAGTTCCACATGTACGCTCTGAAGACCAGCTGGCAGACATCCTCACCAAGGCAGTGACAAAAAGAGTATTTTCCAAATTGATTAACAAGTTGGGCATGTTCGATATATGGGTGCCAACTTGAGGGGGAGTGTTAGAATCTCAGAATCCATAGGATCCTCCATAGGATCCTCTGCCCATGTCTCTCCCTTTCTCACTTTCATAATGTTCTCTTCCTTTTGCTTTCATCAGTATGTCTAGATCATTATGTTTCTCATCATCATGTCTCTCTCTAGCCTTTTATAACTTGTATATAAATGGGTTTACAATTGTAATGAAATATACAAGAGACACAATCGATTCTCTCATTTTCATTATATATCACTCTATATTTTTGCTCTCCTCTCTTTCTCTCCAAATTTCTTGTCCCCTTCGTCCACAATCACATTCACACCCACCATCGTCTATCACTCACAAGTGAATCTCCTGCACGACCACCTATCTCCGCCATTGGACCACCCAACCACACCCTGCAAATTTTAACCACAAACTAGGATTTGTAAATCAGAAGGTTGTAGGTCTTTGTTTTTGGATTTTTTAATATTTTTTTAAAAGAAATAGGCTTATAAGGTTGAACTAATGATGTGGGTGTTTTATAAAAAAAAATTGGGAATTTTTGGAGTACTGATGTTATTAAGATGACCCTGTTGAATGAACAAACAATTACCAATATTTTTTTAACAATCTTTAAGTCTATTAAAAGGGCTTGTGAAATTGTTAATGTGATATTTAAGAATTTGAGACCCAAAACTGAAGGAAATGAATTGTTCATATGAATAAAAATAGAAGAATAAATAAACAAAATACATTAAAAGCCTAACAAAGGAACACCCAATCTACACAAAGACCCCTTTTTTTCCTTTCAAATTGGTGGCTTATCTTGAATTAGGGCATATGATTCTCCATTGAGTTATAAGTATTGATTTTATCACATCATAATAAAATCGTCATTAATGGAGAAAGGTTAATCAAAGACCTACAGAAAGATATTGAGGGGAGAGAGTGCTCTTGGTCATTCATTTCTTTTTATTTATCATGTAAATTGGATCTGTTATATAAGAAGAAGATGGAAAAAATTAAAATTTTGATAGTTTTGCACGAAAACACCCCCGAATGGAGTCATGTGCCTTGCACGTGACTTTATTCCCTCTAATTTAATAGCTAGATTGGACAGAATGACTAAGGATATTCACTCAAAAGTTGAATGACTAGAGTAGTTTGTTTTAAAGTTTAATGGTTAAAGTGGTATTGGACAAAAAATATAATGACCATTTGGACTGTTTACTTTTGAAATTTTATATCAATTGAGATTAGATTTGTAAAACTTTTAGTCAAATCCAATTTTTTAAACCCAAAATAGCTAACAACGTTACATTTAAATGTACAATGCGATGAGTGACTAGTACCCAAAATTATAATGGCCGTATTGCTCATCACGTGGCTATGTTATCACTACTATTCGATGTAACTCTTGGATCACTCGATATTGAGGCTCAATATATCATAAGGCAAACAATGTGATATTAAATTATTAATTCTACTTCTTATCTATTTATATCTATATATATCATAAATATTTTTTTGATAGACCTAAAATGATTGGCTTTAATTTTCCTAAAATTACGTTACTTAACTATTTTTGTAGAATTATATTTTTGTTTCCCGTTGATTTAGCTCATTCCCAATCTATGTTTTAGTTATGAATTAATATTCATTTTTAATTCGATTTTAAATTATGAATAAAATATGTAACCAATCTAGAAACGATACATATACAAATATTCTCGAGTCATATATTTTAATAATATGATTAGAAAATAACGTTTTTAACTAACGTACTTTGTTTATCAAGTAGACAATAAAATTTTGAAAAAAGATATAATTGTATTGAATTTTAGTCATTATAGAATTACAATGATGAATTAACAGCCGAAATCGTGATTCAATTTTATTAGGCCAGATATTTACAAGATTTTTTTTTCAAACACAATAATATATATAGTGATTTTTGCCCACTAATTGTTCTTTTCATCTCTTTTGTTGTACATGTAAAGTGAGATAGCTTTAAAAAAATTATAAAATTTGCACGTATCAGTTTAATTATTAGGACGATAGTTCATAAATCTCAACACGACTTCCATCAATTCCATTAGTATTAATAGAGTAAATTAATAAATTGGTTTACTTAACCAGTCACAAGAAGACACGCGGCTGCCCACGTCAACAGTCAATACTGCCGCGGAGAAGGAGCCCAAGAGCTCTGGCCTAAGTGCCGTTTAGGAGCCTAAGCTCCAGAGAGTATGCGTATTTGACCCAAGCATTGTTTTCGTACACCGGATTTTAGAGCTTTGGAGATCTCTGGTCAACTACTATGTCAGAATAGGTGTAGACAGCTTGGGTGACTACTATCAACTCCACCAATGCCGCAGAACCTCTCTCAACTTCATTAAATGCATACTAATTGTATTAAATGTACTGGAATACATGGAAAAGCAATATTAGAGTCTGTGATGATGAGGGATGGCTCAAGACTTGCTCTGAGCGCCCTCTCATATGTTTTCTCCTTTTATCATATATATATGGGAATCATTTACTTTCCTCAACAACCAAGCAATCAAGTTTTCATTACAAGAATTTCACTGCAGCATTACAGGGAAAAAGAACAGTGCTTGAGAGAGATATACAAAGAGATATAACTCTAAAGCATGCGACAGAGCTCTAAGTGTAGAACATTTAGGCTCTGAGTGGCTTAGAATTCTTCCAACTGTAATGTTATAGGATAACATAGCTAAATAGATATTGTTGGCTTATAATTTGAACTTATTTGTTATAATATAAAGCACCCCGAGCTCCTAACTCTATTCACAAGAGGAGGACTAACCTATATCCTCATATTGGGTGAACATCATCTATACATTATTGTCTTGTTCTTGTTAACCTGTGATCATTTTAATTATTGTTCAATTATTTGACTTTGTGGTCGGGCGTAGACCCGCTATAGATTTTCGTACCAATAAGTATAAACTATGGGTGGAACTTTATATCATAATTACTGTAACACCCTGTGTTTGTATTAATGAAAATATATTTTATTTAGTGTAATTTGCGTAAAAATTGTTAATAAATGATCTTAGTATATTAAAATTTAAGTTTTGCAATTTTAGAGATAACAAGCACCAGTTACAAGAAATAGGCGACTATTTGGAGTGATTCTGAAGAAAGAAAACTTTCAGCGCTGAATAGGCGCCTGTTCTACGTTAGTTCTGCGCCTATTGGCCTAATAGGCGCCTGTTACAAGGCAGGTTGGAAAATTTTAAAATGGTTCTAGAGCTTTCTTTTCTTTTTCTTTCATCGTTTTACTTCAAATTTCAGAGCACAAACATTTTCTCTCATTCTCTCTCTAGAATTTCACCTATTTTTAGTCCACAAAATTTGATTCGGCTTTAGGATAAATTAATTTACACGACGCGAGTATCAAGAAAGCATAAGAATTTTGGGATTTCATCAAACATGATTTCAATTCTTACCTTTTTCTTTTCCTTTTGGCTTGTAACTTCGAGGTAGGGGTTTACTTGTTTTTAAAACCCAAAAATATGTTTTCATTTCATGCTTAATCATTTCATTTGGTTCATATTTATTTTAAATGTTATGACACGATTAAGAAATGATAGTTTGTATTTGTAAAACTATATATACATAATTTGAGATAATATATGCCATTTATGATCGATGTATATATGTTAATTAAACCATATGGTATATCCCTTGGATGTATGAATGTTATACATAAATAAAATTGATTAATTGAAGGATTGTATACACCAATAAATATAAATTGAGACTTGTTCAAGTTTATATGGCATAAGTTAACTCAAATGGTTCATTTAATACCATGTATACATGTTATACATCATTATTGTGTCAACCGAAGATCTTGGAGACATCTTGGCAATTAGGGGCATTTTCATAATACATGGCTTCAATTATCCATCACTTGGAGAGCTTATGATTTAAATTATGTATGTTAGGAGTTGCTATACTCGTGGTTGTACAATGTTAGATATGATATACCTTTGGAAGCGAAAATTCTTTATTGTATGTTGCTTGCTCGGATGGAAAATAAGTAAGACTTGGTGCCTTTGGATTGAAAATCCTTAAACTCCTGGGGAAGCAAGATTTGGCGGTCTAGGCAATTGCCAAGGTACTATGAACTCTATCTGTATCCATGTTCGTGTAAATTAGGGATGGGTGGTCCCACTTTGTTATTGTGATCGTAATACACTTCCCAAGGTGAACGAAACACATCTTATATCTTTGTCTTGGGTTCTCGTCAATGCAAGATTTGAAAATGGTTGACATAAGGGAGGTAACCTGCATAAGTATGTGCATGCATTGCTTTATAAATGATGATTTAAATTGAATTGTCGATTAACGCATGATTTGTTAATGAACCGGCAATTATGTTTTTTTTAAATGTAATGCCCTATCTCCCCCTACAGAGCAAAGTAGCTCGCCCCATTTTTGGAAACACAAATTCAAGTACCTATGAGTTGAATGAGGACAAAGAAGTGACTGGGTCAGGAACGAAGTAGACGGTTTTGATACAGTCTTATTTTTGTTATACATATATTTCCATGGCAAGCTAGGGCTGGCCTAAAGTACTGTATATGTTTTGAGATATGTTGACTTGGTTTTGTATAACTTTTAGGTACAAGTATACGTATTATATTCCCTTTTGATATTAACATCGTTTAAACGAGTATTATGCTTGTGATGAGTAATATCTAGACTCTTCATTTATATTAATATCCATTTTAGCTAGACTAAAGTGGGTTAATAATGCTCCAGGTCTTAATTATGGGTGTTATCCTGTTAATTAAGGCGAGGTGTTACAATTACCGTACTATAACATTACTAAACTGTACTGAAATTTGGTAATGGTACAGTACCAATCGATATTTGTATCGTATCGAAATATTATAGCACGGTACTGGTATTTAAAATTAATAGCGATAGTCTATCGTGCCTTATCGAAATATTAATATTTGTCATGGTATACCGTATCGTGTTATTACCAGTTATACCAATACTACCAAAATACCAAATGTCGCTAAATTATTAATTATTTAATTCACCCACTGAACTATTCAGTTATTTCAATTTAGCTACTAAACTTTAAGTTGTTTCGATTTACCTAATATATTATATATCATTTTCTTGTAACCGAACACCAATTTTCTCTAATAATTCACACCAAAATAAAACACACCATATATAAAATGGAACAACTGATGCTATTTTATGACTAAAATGATCAAAATAAACTTAAATAGAGTCGATCATGTGCTTCACATATGGCTTAATTATGCCCAGTTTAATAGTCAAATTGAACGGGATGGATAAGGTGGTACTTACTTTAAAGTTTGATGGCTAAAGTAGTTTGTTTAAAGTTTGATGATGCTATTTAATCCAAAGTTTAATAGTCATTTGGGTTGTTTACTCTTGTTTCAATTTAGTCATTAATTATGTCATAATCTGCTTAAAATGCTGATAAAATTAGACATGTGCAATTCATATGGGAGTGAAAATTGGTCTTCCAGCACCCTAAATGCCGCACATGTCCAATTATGCCAACATTTTAAATAGATTTTGACGAAATTAATGGATAGATATAAACAAATAAATAGATGAGTGTGTAAATCAAAACGATTAATAGTTTAGTGGGTAAAGTGAAACAATTGAATAATCTAGTGGGCAAATTGAAACAATTAATCGTTTCATGGATAAATCGAAACAAATACGTAGTTAAGTGGGTAAATTAAAACAATTAATAGTGTAGTGGGTAAATTGAAAAACTCAATAGTTTAGTAACCTCAAGTGTAATTTATTCAATGTAATCGTATGGTTTGTGACTTTGGATTTTAGTGTTAGTTTAATACTTTTGTTTTAATTGTATGTTTTTGTTCATAGAAATTGTAATATGCCCACTTTTGTAAGTGTATACTTTTGTTCCTATAAAATAGAAATTGTGCTATGCCCATTGTTGTAATTGTATGCCTAGTGTTTGATTTATATGCCCACTGTTTTAATTGTTGTATGTACAATGTTGGATTTTAATGTTAACTAGATCACATGCACAAGTAATGTATATGCTATTCAAATATATTTAGTTTAAATCAAAATATAAAATAAAGACATTAAGTGGCTTAGTAGTTAAAACAACATATTACTTTCTTAAAGATCTAAGGTTTATACTAAATAGTCTAAAATTTACCACAATCATTAAATTTATAAAATCACTCAAAATAATTAGAGATTTTAATATTACAATATTTTAAAATTATAATTAAATACAAAAAAAAATTAATATATTTTTTTAAAATACTAATTAAATACTCATAAACTCTAAAATACTCATAAATTCCTAGTTGAATACATCCTTGAGTTTGTGTAGTTTGCATCACATTTTTTTCTTATTACTAAAAATTAATTTAAACTCATAAGTGATATGCGAGCGAGCCGAGCCGAGCCGAGTTTGGGAGCCTAGAATCTATAGGATTTTTATGGACTTTTAAAGTTCATGGGTATTCAATTGAGATTTTAAAAAGTCTTTTAAAATCATAATGTATTAAATTGAGATTTTAAAAAGTCTTTTAAAATCTTGATGTATTCAATTAAGATTTTAAAAAATCCGTCTAAATTTTATGGTATTCAAAAGTCTAATGACTTAGTAGGATTTTAATTAGTGGTGGATTTTGGTGGATTGTAAAGCCTTTTTTATACATAAAAATCCATCTTGAAATCTTCTCACTTACCCAGAGATTTCAGATTGATTTATAATTCATTTAAGAACTTTACTCAACATTCTCTCTCTCCACCCTTCCCCCTCTCTCTCAAAATCCAAATTTCTTAATATGTGATGAATGCGTTATAATTTTTTCTTCATCCCTATAAAGTCTTTATTCTATCTTTTACTAATGTGGTTATCACGCATTAACATAATTTCAAATGATTAGACCGCCAATTATCGTTCAAATTTTTAAAAACAATTCATGTCAATTTCATTAAAAAATACTAGTGGGGTGAGAAGTCTAATTTTGTAGGTGCAGTATGAATTTTTATAATGTATTTCGTTAATTGTCTTTACATTTTTGATAATGTTACTTTAAACTCGTAATTAATTTATTTTATTGTTTGTCTTTTGTCTTTTTTATTTTTTTATAGAACTTATTAAAATCTGCAAAAATTTATGAACTTATTGAAATCTGCAGAAATTCATGGACTTATTAAAATCTGCATAAATCCAAAAGAATCCATGCATTAAAATCTGTCAAACTCTATAAGGATTTGAAACAATCTATAGACTTAACAAAATACACGGATTTTAAAAAGTCAATTAAAATCTTTTAAAATCTGAATTGAATACACCCCCCTTAGTTTGTCTGTAGTCGTGGGTGCCTCCTAGACCAAGAACGTCCAAATCGCTGATGCTGCTGCGACTTTCGAGCGTCCGTTTGTGCGCTCCACGTGCCCCTCATCTATTCGCCTCGTCATCCTCTCCCCAAAACATCCGTAGTACTTTATTGTTGGTTTCTTCTTTTATTCCATTCCCACCCCCCCGCAACTTTAAACCCTCACCGGAGGAACACCACAATATACAATACTCTCTCAGATTATCTTCACCGGAACACCACCGGTCGGTTCCACTTTTATACATACAGAGAGAGAGAAAAAAAAGTGCATATCAAAATCTTTTTTTAGAGAGAGAAAACGCAGTTAGGGTTTCTTTACACATATTCAACCAACTAATTAACTTACTATCTCAAACAATACCAGACCAGACTTAATTGTATCCACATATACACAAATACGTATACTCACTGGCTGGTACCGTAAGTTTCCTCTCTCTGTACCTTATCTTTTCTTCGCTTTTAGGGTTTAACTTTTTCATCGGAACTGATGGACACGAATACTCGCTAAGTTTTAAACTGAAGCTATTTTGTAAGTTTGCTTTCTTGTGATGGAGTAAACAATCGGCGACAAATTTGGTAAGAAACTTTCGATTAAAGAAGTTTACTCGTCTCTTTAGATGGTAATTTTTGTTATGAGTATACAAGTACTTGCAAGAATTGAATTCCCGTTTGGTGATTTGAGAAGGTAGTAGTGGATTGCAAGAAATGTATTTTTACCAAAAATTGACCTATATCGAATTGGGGAAATTGCTATCGTGTAAGTAATCTGAACAGAGGATTGGTGGTTGACGTGAGGTTTAAGGGAGGGTTAAAAAATGAGGCTCTCTGGGGTAATTTGAGGTTACAGTTATGAGTTGCAGTGATAAGAACAGAAGAGGAGAAGAGGGGGAGTATGAGAAGCCCCATGCTAGGAAATCGGTGGAGAGGAACTCTAAGTCGGGCTCTGGTAATGGATCCATCACATCGTCACATTTAACTATCGACGAGAGAGTTCTGGTTGACCCCAAATTATTGTTTATCGGATCGAAAATTGGCGAGGGAGCTCATGGGAAAGTCTATGAAGGAAGGTCTGTTTGAAACGAACTCAACCTTCAAACATTTTTTTTTAATCATATGCCAAGATTAGGGTTTAGGATTTGTTTCACATGTTGCAAACAATGATTACTGTTACCGCAGTCTCTGCATTAGTAATTATTTGTTAACCCCAGATATTAGATTGTTTCTTGCTGAAGTTCTTAATGTAGATACCTACATAGAGGTTTAGATTGCCTCTAGTAAAAACAATTACTTTTTCCAAAGTCACCAAATAATATAGTAGTGTATGACCTGCCTACACGCTTTGTGGCATCATTCATTTTAAGTGGCAATTTATGTACTTACATAGGTTTAATATAAACATTGTTGCAGGTGTGGGGATCATATAGTTGCCATAAAGGTTCTTAACCGTGGGAACAGTTCAGAAGAAAGAGCTGCACTTGAAAGTCGTTTTGCCCGGGAAGTTACTATGATGTCAAGAGTAAAACATGAGAATCTTGTGAAGGTGCGTCTCTCTGTCACTTTTTAGTTCCCTTATATTTTCAGTTTGATTAAGGGCCTTGTCTTGGCAAGTCTCTTAGTTTGTGTGCCAAGCATTACTATATCCTATCTTTGCAGTTTATTGGAGCGTGTAAAGATCCTTTAATGGTGATAGTTACAGAGCTTTTACCTGGGATGTCACTCCGTAAATATTTAGGCAGTATTCGTCCAAACCAATTAGACCTTCATGTTGTATTACGTTTTTCCCTTGACATTGCGCGAGCCATGGATTGTCTACATGCCAATGGGATTATACACAGAGATCTGAAACCAGGTATTACACAGTTTGTTTAGTCTTATGAAATGTGGTTGTTATTGATTATA
Organism: Lonicera japonica; assembly: GCA_021464415.1. Taxonomy (NCBI): domain Eukaryota; kingdom Viridiplantae; phylum Streptophyta; class Magnoliopsida; order Dipsacales; family Caprifoliaceae; genus Lonicera; species Lonicera japonica. The sequence continues at coordinate 5,677,817 of CM038464.1, read as the reverse complement.
TACATTTTGTAATATCTAATAAAGCTAGCTGTCTTTGTAGATTCTGTTCTTCTAGCTATTTGGATTTTGGGTTCTGAAGTTACTCTAAAGGATCTTTTTCCATCAAACAAATAGACAACAATGTACATCTCTAATAAATTAACAACGTCGTACTAAAGTAATCTTTTGTTTTTCTATTAAAATTTTATTTTCTTAGTTGCTAGTTTCTTGAGATGATAAGCAAGTTGAGAACCTTGAGACATTTTTATTGATCTTAATTATGAAAGGGGATTTTGTATTGTAGAACTGTAGAACTATTGATTACTAGTCGTGTATATTTTTCCTCTGTATACTTTTTTGGATTTTATTCTTAAATTTACAACCAGCCTGTGGAATCACTAGTGGTTCATTTCACTTGAGTTCTGAAGAAGAGTGTATATCCATGTTGAAACATCTTTATGCTGTACCTGCCTGGACATAATCGATCTTTACTTGTGAGTTTAGTTGGTTGATGATAATTATGTAATGTTAAATTGTGATGGTGTGTCTGGGCCATTATTTTTTTTGTATCACATGAGCTGTTTCCTGTAGTTCATTCAGTATGCATTTTTTTGTGTTATTCTCTTCACTTACCAATAATGAATACGATAACTTCATAATGCAGACAATCTGTTGCTTACCGCCAATCAGAAGTCTGTGAAGCTTGCAGATTTTGGTCTAGCTAGGGAAGAATCTGTGACTGAGATGATGACTGCAGAAACTGGGACTTACCGTTGGATGGCGCCAGAGGTTTCTGCATTCTTTCTTATATATAATCCAACTGTTATTAATTTATTATTATATTAAAAGCCCATCTTGTATGACGGTTAAAATTACGGTGGTCGTTTGTACTTGTTATTCCAGGTAGTAGGTATCATTATCTGGTAATAGTTGCATTGTGTATTGTGTAACCTTTACATATTTCTAGGAATAGGAGTTGGCTTTGAAACGTTTTATCCAAAATATTCACGTCAAGCTAAGTGGCCAGAATGAATTAGGAGCAAGAGCAGGAGTATCGATCTAGAGCTTATCTGACCATTGAGAGCAGCTCTTAAGCATCTTTATATGTCCAGTTTTTACAGTAATTTATTTATTGTGATATTCAAAACATTTCTGTACGCTTGTATTGTTCTCAGTTTTTCTACACACTTACGCTGCTTAACATTTTGAAGTTGGATAAATAACGGAAGAACTAAATTTACAATAAAGGCATGCAGCCAATGGTTCTCAGCTTATGATTTACTCAATAATGGCACTCAGTTCTGCATTAACTCTTTGAATTTCATGGTAGTATGTACATCATTTATAACAAACATGATCTTGAATGGCTAGGTTAAAACTGCCGGTGGCGAACCATAATTATGTTGATTTGGTCATTCGGTATTCTATTAATTCCCAAAACATGTCAGAATCTGCCTTATGACCAATTCCAATTTTCAAATTGAGAAATAATCCACGTTTAGTGTTACATTCCAATGTGAGATCATTTCCTCTAGTGGATAGACTAAGTTACCCTGTTTTGGCATTAGGTTCTTTTGGTGTATTCTTGGTGATTATAGATCATGTGCAGGTGAATATAGTTAATCCAGTTTGTCCATATTATGTCTAATTGATTTCGACAGATGCATTAATTTTCCGTTAGCGTATACTTGTGGTCCAATGCCTTGGGCTCACAAGCAAGGTCCTCCAACATAGAAAATGTGCAATAATAAATGTTTGCTGTAGAGACGTCTTGTCCTGCACTTATGCTGTAGTCCTCCCATAACAGTGACAGTAGAGAAGATTTTAGTAGTCGTGAAAGTAATTGTGTGTGTTTTCCCTTCGTTCCGTTATTTGTTGTTTGCCGATGTGGTAATTATGCATGTTTTTATTTGGCAGCATCCTCAATTAGAAGGGCCCCTAATTTTCTCATCACATGTATGTTTAGTTATGCACTTTTATTATGCTTTTAACCAATATTTTTTGTGTAAACTTGGGCAGTTGTATAGCACGGTGACATTGCGCCAGGGTGAGAAGAAGCATTACAATAACAAGGTTGATGTTTACAGCTTTGGCTTTGTCTTATGGGAGTTACTGACGAACCGCATGCCATTTGAAGGCATGTCCAATTTGCAGGCTGCTTATGCTGCTGCTTTTAAGGTGCTAAATGCTGTTCTTTTTTCCCTTTACTCTTTTTTGAGTTTGCAAGTATTTTTAACAGGAATAAGGTATGTCGTATCCACCCCGTTTGCATTATGGTTATTTTTTTTCACACTTGTTTAACTTGCTGTACTTTGAGTCTCTTACTTGTACATGGTGATTATCATAGGTTAAGGGCCTGTTTGGTTTGGAGTGAAATACACACCTAGTTGAAAATGAAATGTGTAAAAAGTATTGTCATATAAAATTATGAATAGATGTGTACAATATGAAGTTTAAACACAAATAGTGAACAAAGACATTGGCTCGTATTAGTATAATATTTTGGTTTATCAAGAAGATTAATGGGATAGCAATTCCCTTGGGGATGGCCCTACCAAGTATTGAACTTGGGAGCTCTTTATGTGGGGCAGGGATCCTGGCCCAATCCCCTGTGGTTGTTTCTTCTTCTGCTGTTTTCCATTTTTTTTTAAGTAATCATATTATTCTTCAAATGTAGAAAACACAATCATATTGGTTCGTCCCAGCATAACAAGAGTAATTGTCATCAGTTAACAGCCTAGGCAACATTCCAACAAACTACATCTCTCAGAACAATCCCATCTCTCCCTAATGTTTGTGAATCAAATCTCTTGTTAGTCACGAACTGTATGGTGAAGATGCATGAAGCAGAAAGAAGGCTGATAACAAGCTTGATTTTTTGCACCTAGTATGTGATATACACATAAAAAGGTTGACAATTGAATGGGGATGATGGATAATAAGCCTCAGAAAATTCTTGATTTGCTTGTTCAGCTTTTCTTCTTTATCCTTTTTTTATTCCTTTCTTGTTTGATTATACTCTAGTTGAAAGGTGATCACCGCGCGCGATGAAGGTATATGACCTGGTACTGTTTTATTTCTGTCTTTCTTTTGATGTTCTTATTTTTTATAATTTTACTTTGCTGTAGTTTCGTCCAAAAACTATCACTTTTTAATGTGGGTTGTGTTGTTATTATCCAATTCATGTGTATGCATTAATAGTTGAAATAGTATGTCGTTGGAGGACCATTCTCGCTTTTTTTTTTCTTTTTTCAACTGAATGTTATTAAGATCAATGTTGTATTGTTGCTAACTACCATTGGATTTTTTTCTTCATATGAGGATGGCAGCAAGAGAGGCCAAGTATTCCAGAGGACATATCCCCGGATCTAGCATTCATCATACAATCATGTTGGGTGGAGGATCCAAACATGCGACCCAGCTTCAGCCAGATTATACGCATGCTCAATGAATTCCTCTTCACCCTCCCACCTCCGTCACCCTCCATACCTGAAGAACCTGAGACCGTTGACGATGCTGCTGCAGTGACAAGTAGTAACGGCACCATGAGTGTGTTGTCTGCACGCTCGAGAGGGAAATTTGCCTTTCTCCGCCAGCTTTTTGCTGCAAAGAAGACTAGGAACTCACAATGAACAGCTGGTAAATTCTTGAAAGAAAAAGCTGTTTTTTTCTGCTGTAGGAGATATATACATTTCAAACAAACACGTGATTGAAACACCTGAATCATGATGATTTGCAAAGGAAAAACCATTGATTAGAAACCATGTTAGGGAAGGAATAAAATAGAAAGAAGATATAGAGACTTAAAACTGTCTACTTGATGACCGTATTTGTAAAGGGAGGCACTTGGTTCTTACATATTTGTCTTGTTCATATCAATGTATTGTCTTTTTCTTGAAATCTCTATAGCAGTGCAGTTCACCAATATTTCTATCTATAAGTATCATTCTTGGGTTTTTCCAAAATAATCGTTGGTGTCAAGGTGGATTAAAAAAATTGTGATTTCATTATATATTAGTGATATTGCAGTGATAAGGTTTATCTACAGAACAGATCAAAATCAGCTTACTATGTCCATATGAATTGTAATATTTCAAGAATGAAGGAATTGCAGTTAACATAATCCTGATTGATATTTACCGGACAAATCGAAACGGTAGGGGATTTTACATAGCAGGCCCCTTATAGGTTGTTCTGAAACCTTGCCTGTGATTTTAGTACTGTCCATCTTTCCAAAGTAGACGTTAGTGGCCCTTTTAAGTTAATATCAAATTGTATTTCCTAATGGAAAGCACTTGGCTAGAGGATCGATTCAAGCACTTAATTTCAACGAAGGAGTGTCAATTTATCGTACCAGAAGAACAAAGTGGAGCTGAACTATTGTAAAGAATGGCGGTGGCAAAATTGCTGACGAAACAAGATTGGGCGCTAGAGCATCGGCGGCGATGGTGGTTCTGGCAACAGAGATAACTGATGACCACCGCTAAGGCGCTAATAGAGAAATCAAGAATAGAAGACATCTGAAAATGAATTTAAAAAAATAAAAAATTAAGACAATTTAAGACGGAGTACAAGATTAAGTACTAATATTTTTTGGTTAACCTTTGTCAATGATAGCCTTGTCTCTTTCACGATATATAATTTTTTTTTTTTCCTTTTTTTATGACAGGACTTTCACGATAGTTAAGGAAAGGTCAATTTTGTGTCTTCATTGATAAGATCTATGTTTGAAGAAAATGATGTCCTTTTCCAATTTTGCTAGAAAATTCGCTCTCAGTGATCTTGTAAATTTTGTGAAAAACGTCAATTTTATCAATGATAACTGCGGCTCCATATTTTATGATATTGTTTCTTTAAAATCGTCGACTGTTCCGTTTCTATAAAAATCAATGACTGTTCTACGTTACAAAGAAGGTTCATTCTCACAAAAATAAAAAAGAAAACTACAAAGTGATAGTGTATATAGTATAAATGTTGTTTAAGAAAGTAAGTGCCTCTGAAAGAAGCCATTTTTAAGATTATATTTAGTTCGTTAAAAAGGTAATACAGCTTAAATTATATTCTTTTTCAAATCACAATTAATTTTATCGTTTACAACGCCGATTTAAACATATTACTTTTTATGTTGCTCGCAACAAATATCTTATAACAGCATATTAACTTAATCAAACACAACTAAATAAAGGAGCATTCACGTGTAATCAGTTAATTTATATATATTTCAAGAGCACCTTCAAGTACACAAGGGGATCCCTCACACACACACACATATATATATATATATAAATGAGATTTATTTCACCAAATTAGCAGTTGATTATTGTTTCATGTCAAACCAACTTTTGGAATTACTCACATATATACAATTTAAGATCACTTAATAACAATACGTATCTATAACGACCTAATTACACGTACATATGGATAATAATAATAATAATAATAATAATAATATATTTGCTATCTCAGACAGTAATATTTTGAGAAAAGTTTTTAATTTGAGAGTTGAAGTCCTTCAAAAGTCTGTCCAAAGTTCCAACCGGCAGGGACAACGTTATAGCTGGTGATGGTGCGTCCATCGCTTGTTGTTACTCGAAAAGAGAGGCTTTGACCATTGAGGTAAGTGTTGCTCTGCCAGTTTTGGCCCCAGTTCCTCGACATTGCCTGCCACCCCGTCCTAGACCCCTTGATCCACATACCCCGTACATCCCCTGCGCCCCCCACGTTTGTTACCAGCACCAAGTTGAAGTACGAGTGGCCGTTGATTGTGAACCTTATTCCCCCTTTTTTCACACAAGGGACCCTATCAACGATGGTCCAAAAATAATAACGAGAGTTAAAAATAAAAATGACAGCTCACACTCGAGTTATATATATTCCCTTCCTGTCCCCATCGAGAAATAGAAGAAGTAGCTACTTTTAATCAAATTTCATGCTCATTATTACTTGTGATCACAACTTTGGACTTCGTGACCGGTGATCGAAAAGGTTGAAATATACATATATATACCTTCTATAGGAAACCGGGACGATTCCAGCGCGGTATTTTGCAATTTTCAAGAAAGCAGGCTCAGCCAAATCAAAGTGTTGGAGAGGGGGATTGCACCAGCCTCCGTTGTCATTGGAAAGTGCATTGTTAGGCGGGCAGAAGTTGGTGGCAGTGACAGTAATGGTACCGCCTAGACACCATTGAGGGTCATTGTGGCACCTCAACTGGTAACATGCCCCGCAACTCAAGCCATTGTTGAACAGTGTAGTACTCAGAGCTGCAGTGTTTGTACCATACCCCTGGCTGTACAAATTCCCATACCCACATGCTCCTCCTATATGTTAGAATATTCTCCCTATTTCTCTCCTTAATTTCCTCCTCATTTCCCTCCTTAATCTCCTCCCTATTTCTCTCCTTATTCTCTCCTTATTTTCCTCCATGTTTTTGGGTTGTATATATTCTCATGTTTTATATTCATGTATAGTTCTTTTCTCTCCCTATATAAAGGGATGTTCATTTCTTTGTATCATCAAGAATTTATACACATACAAGTTAATATACAAACTTATTTACTCTCTAATTTTTATCATGGTATCAGAGGGAGTTTAAATCCTTGCTCTCCTAACCTCCATCATTGCCGACCCGCTGCCCACTTCTCCGCTATCCTCCACTGCTCAAAACCGCCTCCAAAACACCGTCGCTCACCACCACTGTCATCGTCGTAACAAGACGATTCCGACGCCGTCAAAAGCATCCCAAACGTGCCCTCACGCGCCGGCGAGTAAATTCCAGCTCCGGCGCCGATCCACGCGCCGGCTACTGTTCACTAACGCCGTTAGTACTGTTCCTGACGCCGTTAGTACTGTTCACTGACTCCGTTAGTACTGTTCACTGACGCCGTTAGTACTGTTCACTGACTCCGTTAGTACTGTTCACTAACTCCGTTGGTACTGTTCACTGACGCCGTTAGCTACCGCCGTTAAGTTGCTGTTCAAAAAAAAAAAAAAAAGGGTGCCTTCCATTCCGGGTTTTTCTCAAGTCCCTTGTACTTCATCTCCTTGCCTTTTTATTTCCTATTTATTTATCTATTTTTATTTTTTATTTTCTTTCATTATGACTACTTCTGAAATTCCTATTACTGTAAAGCTCGATGGAAATAATTATAATCATTGGTCTATGTTATTTCGGAATTTTTTGAAAGGAAAAGGCCTTTGGAAGTATGTCACAGGTAAAGAATCTTGTCCCAAAGAAACTGATGACAAGTTTGAAGAATGGGAAATCAACAACAATAAAATCTTGACCTGGATCGCAAATACTGTCCTTCCATCCATCAGTATCCAACTTGGCCGGTGCACCACTGCAAAGAAAGCTTGGGATTTTTTGGCCCAACGCTATGTTCAAACCAACTTTGCCAAAAAATACAAACTCGAACAGGATATTCGCTCTCTTCAACAACAGCCCGGCCAGACAGTCTCTGATTTTCACTCCAGCATGTGCCTTATATGGGATCAACTTGAGCTAATGGAACCAAAGTGGACCGTTGATATGAACTTGTGGGAAGCTTTTCGTGAGGAAACACGGCTCGTTCAACTCCTTATGGCTCTCCGAGAAGAATTCGAGCCAATCCGAGCCTCTATGCTTCACCGCAAGCCTCTTCCTTCTGTTGAGGAAGCCTTGACCGAACTAATCACTGAAGAAACCCGCAAAGGCATTACTCCAAACATGTCATCCGTCTTCATTGCGGCCCCTCGCTCCCAGCAGCACTTTTTTAAACCACCCACTGCCACTTCATCACCGCGTCCTCAACAAGCATCCTCCCGTTCATCGAAAGACCCGGTACAATGCAATTACTGCAAGGAATTTGGGCATATATCGTTAAGTATTGCCCTTCTCCTACATCCCGGTACATGCGCGGTCTACAAAAATCCACCAAGTTATCCGCCGCATTCACCTCAACCGACGGTTCGTCGTTCAACCATCAGACTGGTCCTTCTTTTAACTCACCCACTGCTCCGGAAGTTCAGAACATGATCACACCGAATCATCATACAGTTGCATCTGCCTTCTCACCTTCAGCAGGTATCTCATCTCCGTGGTTTCTTGATTCTGGTGCATCAAACCACATGACCTTTGATTCAACCCACTTCAAGCCATCTCGACCTATGGGCTCCTCTACACAGATTCATACCGCAAATGGCTCCACTATTGATGCTAGTCACATTGGCTCCATAACTAATAACGGTTTATCCATCTCTGACGTTTTTCTTGTTCCTCAATTATCTATGCAACTTTTATCTGTTGGACAGTTATGTGACCTTGGACTAATAGTGATCTTTCATGCTACTGGTTTTATTATACAGGACCGATCGACGGGGATACAAGTTGGGACCGGCCATAGAGTTGGTCGACTATATGTGGCAGACAAATTACAGATTTCATCCGTCCCCAACTCATCTCTCACGACTTTTACCACCAACCCATCCTCCCTTATCTCTTGGCATTCTAGATTGGGTCATGTTTCTTTTTCTCGCCTTCAATATATGATAAATAAAGGATTGTTAGGACCAGCTACTTTAGAAAAAGATCATTCTTGTATTACTTGTAAACTGGCTAAACAACCCGCTCTACCCTTTCCTAATAGTACAACTACTACATGTTCTCCTTTTGATCTTGTGCACTCTGATGTCTGGGAAAGGCTCCGTTGCTTCTATGGGTGGGGCTCAATATTATGTGGTCTTTATTGATGATTATTCTCGCTACACATGGACTTATTTACTTCATTCTCGGTCTGACTTTTTGAAAGTTTACATCGAGTTCGCTACTATGATCAAAACCCAATTTTCCAAAAACATCAAAAATTTTCGATCCGACTCTGGAGGAGAATACTTATCCAACCACTTTCTTGACTTCCTAAAGTCTCAAGGGACCCTTCCCCAACTATCTTGCCCAGATACCCCTCAACAAAATGGGGTTGCAGAACGAAAACACAGACACCTTGTCGAAACAGCTCGTACCCTCCTCCTCTCATCATCTGTCCCTTCCGTATTCTGGGGGGAAGCCATACACACCTCTACCTTTCTTATTAACCGCATCCCTTCTGTAGTCACCAGTGGCGTATCTCCTTTCGAGCGCCTATATGGGACCATCCCCAATTATTCTGAACTCCGCACTTTTGGATCCACCTGTTTTGTGTTACTCCCAAAACGAGAACGAACAAAACTCACTTCTAAAAATGTCATGTGTGTCTTCCTGGGGTATGGGATTCAACAAAAGGGTATCGCTGTTACGACCCGACTGCCAAACGACTTCGCATTTCCCGCCATGTTACCTTCTGGGAACATAAACCATACTACACCTTATCCAAAGATCCCCTCTCAAATACTATAACCTCTACTCCTGTCGACCCATTTTCAGAGCTTGTACCATCCGTCACCATTTCACCCACTCACCATGTAACCACTCCTATGCCAGCACCTACTTCTACCCCTGTAACTGTAACTGCCTGTCCCCCTGCCGACAACTCTACGTCCTGTCCCGAGTCTGTATCTCCCGCCGACGGCCCTCTGCTGCGACCAGTCCGAGACCGCCACCCACCAGTATGGCATTCCGATTATGAATGCTACCTCTCTGCTCTATTATCTCTCCATGAGCCATCCTCCTACCGTGAGGCTTCTGCCGATCCTCAATGGCAGCAGGCTATGTCTGAGGAACTTGATGCCCTTCAGAAAACACACACTTGGGTTCTCACGGATTTACCCACTGGCAAATCAGTTGTTGGCTGTAGATGGATTTACAAAATCAAAACTAAAGCTGATGGGTCTGTTGATCGGTACAAAGCTCGCCTCGTTGCCAAAGGATATACTCAGGAGTATGGTATTGATTATGAAGAAACTTTTGCTCCAGTTGCCCGTATGACCACCGTTCGCACTCTTATCTCTGTCGCATCTATTCGTCACTGGATCATTCATCAGATGGATGTTAAGAATGCATTTCTTCATGGCGATCTTCAGGAAGAAGTCTACATGCAACCAACCCCAGGACTTCCTCATGCCCCTGGACAAGTTTGTAAGCTTAGTCGAGCTCTCTATGGTCTCAAACAAGCGCCTCGGGCTTGGTTTGAGAAATTCTCCACAGCTATTTTACAACACGGTTTTTCTCAGAGCGCTCATGACCCCGCTATGTTTACTTGCTCCTCTTCACATGGCATTGTTATTCTCCTTCTCTATGTTGATGATATGATCATCACTGGTGATGACCTGAATGGTATATGCAGACTTAAAGACTATCTGTGCTCGTGTTTTGAAATGAAAGATTTGGGGGTCCTACGCTACTTCCTTGGTATTGAGGTTGATCACTCCTCTACAGGCTATTTCCTCTCTCAAGTAAAGTATGCTTCTGATATTATCACACGTACAGGCCTTACTGACAACAAGACTGCTGATACTCCTCTTGAGATGAATGTTAAACTCTCATCCTCTGATGGCACCTTGCTTCCTAATCCTACTTTATATCGACAGCTTGTGGGAAGTCTCAACTATCTCACTATCACTAGACCCGACATCAGCCATGCTGTTCATATCGTGAGTCAGTTCATGTCTGCCCCACGCTCGATTCACTTTGCTGCCGTTCTCCGCATCATCCGCTACATCAAAGGGACCCTGCATCAGGGCTTGCATCTTTCCTCTACATCTCAACCCCTATTACAGGCATATTCCGACTCAGACTGGGCTGGTGATATTACTGATCGACGTTCCACAACTGGGTACTGCATTTTCCTTGGCGACTCGCTCATTTCGTGGAAAAGCAAGAAACAGACTGTTGTTGCCCGTTCCAGTGCCGAAGCTGAATACAGGGCTCTCGCTCATACCTCCGCAGAAATTGTTTGGCTTCGATGGCTGCTTCAAGATATGGGCCTTACCATTTCAGATCCCACGCCCTTATTTTGTGACAACAAGAGTGCCATTCAAATAACTCACAATGACGTTTTCCATGAGCGCACTAAGCATATTGAGGTTGACTGCCACTTTGTTCGACAGCACTTCAACACGGGAATATCTTACTCCCACACGTCTCCTCCGAGCTTCAAATCGCCGACCTGTTTACCAAACCCTCATGTAGTCGCCAGATTTCGGTTCCTTGTATCCAAGCTTCAGATGCTCTTCAAGCCTCCATAAGCTTGAGGGGGGGTGTTAGAATATTCTCCCTATTTCTCTCCTTAATTTCCTCCTCATTTCCCTCCTTAATCTCCTCCCTATTTCTCTCCTTATTCTCTCCTTATTTTCCTCCATGTTTTTGGGTTGTATATATTCTCATGTTTTATATTCATGTATAGTTCTTTTCTCTCCCTATATAAAGGGATGTTCATTTCTTTGTATCATCAAGAATTTATACACATACAAGTTAATATACAAACTTATTTACTCTCTAATTTTATCACTATATAACCCACAAAAGATTCGTCATTTCAATCAAAATAAGAAATTGCATGCATGCTACGCTAAATTTGTGCACTTCAGAAAAATTATTGCCTCTAAATTTACGTACGTACCCATAGTGCCGGATGCATCATTGCCACCATAGAAGGTTGCATGGGCAGTTTGCCAGCCACCTCCTCTAGAACTACTGCCGAATCCAAAACAACCTTGAAAAAATGAAATGAAAATAAAGAAAATAAAAAAGGGTATAAATTGCATTATTGGGTTATTACTCATTGTATATATACGTGAATATATATATATATATGTGTGTGTGTGTGCGGTAGAGAGAGAGCTCCGAGGGAGTGAATTAAATAAGTAGCAGATATAGAGATATATATAGTGGGGAAGCAATATTGTGGTTGTGTTTTGTTGGTGACAGGAAATTAAGAAACCGAGTGAGTGGTCTCACTTATCACGTTTGAGGAGGCCAAAAAGTTAGCCTATCTCTTATATTGCGGCAGGGAGATATACCGCTACTTTTGTGCGCACTCAAAATTATCAAATTCTTCCTCACTGTTTCAAGAAAACAAGAACTTCTTGGAGCGGCGCTATGTATCTTAATTATAAACATAACTACCTTTAGCCATTAAACCGAACTCTTAACACAGGATTTATAAACATATTAAAAATGTGCTTATAATTATTTAGAATTATCATCTATCAGATTGCGAACAAAGTAATTGTACAACGAATTTTGGTAACAATTAATTAACAAAAGAATTCAAATGAACCCAAAAAAAAATAAAAAAAATCATATGCTTATGCACAGTTGGTTTTTTTTTTTTTTTTTTTTTTTTTTTTTTTTTTTTTTTTTGTAGTTGGACTCCTCAATATTGGACTTGGACCTAAATAGATCGTCCCTCAGGAACTTGGTAAACCATTAGACTAACCTCATAGGTCTTACAATCAAGGTTTATTATGCTATTTTTATTCGTTTTTGTTTCTCTTGAACTCCTCTCAATAAATAAATTAAACTTAAGACTAAAAAAGTGACATAATTGCACCCTTTATGAATGTGAGAAAAGTAGAAATGAAATGCACAACAAATTGTTTGTGCAAACTTGTATTATGTACAAAACAAACTTGTATTAATAAATTTCTCATTCACTCCCGAACAAAGAAATACTTACGCTTCTTTTTTCTTTCTTTCTTCCTTTCTTTTTTACAACTTAAAATAAGAATTACGTTTTGAAATATATAAAGCAAAATTTCATGGTATGTAATTAATTTATATGTTGGCTAGGTTTTAATTTATACACGCTCTCTCCATTCAAAATTAAAAGTTTAAATTGTTTTAACACCGTTTAAGAATATATTAATTTAAGTAAAATTAATGGTTTAAAAATATATTCTTTTTAAAATAAATAAAAATATAGTCTTTTCGGGAGGATGCCACTAAATAACAACCGAATGGTAAAAGGTAGAAATGACATTTAATTTGGCACAGGCCGCACAGTAAGATTTTAATTACTGAAGGATGAATCGTAGAGATGCTGGTGGGACTCGTTATACTTTCATACTGGTGATATGGAACTATCAATTGGTCAACGAGGATACGTGACTGCTCATTCACCGACAAGTCATCAAAAAGGGCTGTTGTATTTGTCACATGACCAGAAGGATAACAGTTAGGGAGCTGGCTGATTTGTCGAATTATGATTGCATAGTCGGTCACACGTAGGAAAAGGGTTGCTGTGCCTAGTCTTGTTGTAGTTGGGATGGGCATGACGTAGCATTATGCGAATTATTATATCCCCAGGTTTCATGCCTCCCTTTTTTTCTTTAAACAAAAAAAGAAAAAAAAAGGAAAAACAATTTTAATTCAATCAAACATTTGTGCTTTTGGATGGGGTTAGCACGTTGGTTACATTTGGTAACTAAAACAAAGTAAAGGGTTGTTCGCCTTTTTAATTTATGAATCTTTAATGCTGAAAGAAATTTTTAAAAGATGTATTTAATTTTTTTTTTTGGCTCTACGTCAAAAGTGTCCGAGTTAACTTTCGTATATCTTCATAATTCCTTTTGCGAAGGGAGCCAACCGGTTTGTACCAGAGATTTTACATCTGCCGGCACTCTACTTGGGGAGTTCCTAGTTGAGTCCCATTTTTTAAACCGTCGACTTGGATAACTCCTAGTCGAACTCGATTTTCTGAATCTAGAGTGGCTAGCCATTAGGCTACTCTGTTGTGCTCTTATTTAAACTTATTTACTTCTAAATATTAAATGGATAGTATTTTATACTTTTATCCTTATTAATTGTAATGTTTATTAATAGCTAATGAATAAAATTTGTCTCGTAACGATAAATGATGAATTAGATATAATAGGCAAGAAAACAAACACATTTTTTTTTTATCTCTTCATATTAAGTATACTTCCATCTAGTATTGAAAGGTAAAAATAGACACCATTTAAGTGAGGTTTCTGGGGATAAATAATTTTGTGAGACTTAAATGAACTTTATCAAATGATTATTTATTTTCAAAACAACTAGATATATATGTATATATATTATCTATGTTAAGAGATGTTCGGACCAATTTTTGCGCAGCTTAACTAAACCTTACTCATGGATTTAAGTTTTCAGCTAGTCACAATTGTTTCGCTACTGCCGAAAATTGACATGAAAAAAAACTCTCAATCAACCTCAAATTAAGTTCGAATCTAGTGGTAGTCATGCCACTGAGCCTACATGACAAGTAAATACAATTAACATGCAGGTTAATTGATGAAATATAGTGAAAGAAAAACTAGTATAATTAATTTATTATTATTCTTACATCAATGCAATTTAAACTTGACTCATTTTCAATATTTGTTATCTACATTAAAAATAGCCCCAACTCCAAACGACATTCACAATGCTGTTTGGAATATTTCAAAAATATGTCACATAACTTTGAACTTATCTACTAATCTTCGATCTTTTAACTTCATTTTCCTTTTTATATATATTGTTGCATTGTTCATTTTCTTCTATTATCTTCTTTAAATTTATTTCTTTTATATACGTTTTAACCTCAAAAAATTTACATTCAGAAGTGTTTTCATAAGTTCCATGGCGTGTGTGAATTAGTTATTATATTTAGTCATGATAAAATTAATAATTTAGTTATAATTTTAGAAAATAACTACTGCAATTTTTATTTCTAGAAAATAACGGAGCCATTCATTTTTTTCGGAAGACATACTTTAATTTCTATAATAAAAAAAGTGGCTTTTTTTTTTGAAACCATCCAAGTGTGGCAATTTCTTCTTCTTAAAATGGTGAGATGGCAAAATCGATTAGTCAACGACCGACGTGGTAATTGAGTGACGGACACGTAATCAAAGTGTTGGATTTGTCACGGGATGAAAAGGATCGGAAGTGAACATAAAAGGCCGGCAGGGGTAGATGTCAATCGTTAAGTCAAATGTAGGAGAGAAGTTCCTGATCGATGTGTTTTTGCTGACCTTTACATCCGGGTCTCATGCCTTCATCGACTTCTTTTCAAATGTTAAAACATACATATAAAATAATTTACAAAAGTTTATTCAAAAATTAAATATATATGTGATGGTATTATGTTTGATTCTGGCCCACCATTAATTATATCACTTTAATTGAAATAGTGTTATATGTTTTTATGAATCAAGTTTTGTATGTTTATAATTTTTCATATGAAAAATTCATGTTAATTCTATCCGCAAAGGTAGCTAATGCATGTGTCTGGTGCAATGAGTTCTTAAAATTGGTAGTTTCACTTATATGAGATTTTGGTTCAAGTAAGGTAGTTTTAAAATTTATTTAAGTAAATGAGGTACTTTTCATCTTATTAAGGAAAATATGGTATAATATAAAAATGTCAGTGGCAGCGGCAATTTTATACATAAAAATGTCAATGGCTCCAATGATTTAAAAAATAAATAAATTGGACCAACTTAAAAATGCCATTGGCACTAGCGATTCTATATAGAAAATCGCCACTGGCATTGGTGATTTTACATATAAAAACGTCAGTCTCATTTACGTTTTTAAGGTTAGCCATTTTTCCCCCCATATATTTTATTTTTTTCTTTGTCATATAATTTATGCTGAGTAATTTTTTTTTCGTGTAAATTTGTTTTTTTCCATATATTTTGTTTTCTTCTTTATCATAACATATAATTTATTTGTCTGATTTATTTTTTAATTATTATTTGTATTTTAAATTTGTTAATATTTTAATAGTTCTCATATGTTATATATGAATTAGTTTTTTTAATACCACTGTATATATGCGTGTGTAGCAAATATTAAAAAAATGTGTAAATATTGATACGTGTACGAGTTTTGTCTTTGATTTAAAATTTGAATTTTTCATTTAAAGTTATGGCATTTAAATAAAAAATAAAATTTAATGTATAAGAGTTTTATCTTTGATTTAAAATCTTTATACATGTATAAAAGTTATTCAATGTTATACAACCAATGCCTATTACAATATGTGTATTTTTAGCCATTAGACTATTATACTTATTGAAAGAAAATATTGATGAAAGATGGTATTTTATAATATATATTGATTTGCATTAAATTGTTCAGTACACATTAGCAAATATCTTTTAATAATTAAAATTAAACAGAACTAAAAAAAAGTACATGAAGAAATCAAAAAAATAGATAAACTCATTATACATAATAGAGATTTAAACCAAAGAAATGGCAACTAGTCCAGATGCACAATTGCAAATGGAAATGAATGTAAAATCTTTTTCGTCTAATGCATGACGGATAAGTTTATGTTCGTTTTAAATCTCTATTATGTGTAATGAGTTTATCTAAGTGTTTTATTTATTCATGTACTTTTTTTTCGTTTTGTTTAATTTGAATTATTAAAAGATATTTGGTAATGTGTATTGAACAATTTAATACAAATCAATATATATTATAAAATACCATCTTTGACCAATATTTTCTTTCAATAAGTATAATAATCTAATGGCTAAAAATACACATTGTAATAGGCATTGGTTGTACAGCACTAAATAACTTTTATACACGTATAAAGATTTAAAATCAAAGATAAAACTTACACATTAAATTTTATTTTTAATTTAAATTCCATAACTTTAAATGAAAAATTCAAGTTTTAAATCAAAGATAAAACTCTTACACGTATCAATATTTACACATTTTTTTAATATTTGCTACACACGCATACAATAGTATTAAAAAATCTAATTCATAACATATGAGAACTATAAAAATATAAACAAATTTAAAATACAAATAATAATTAAAAAATAAATTAGACAAATAAATTATATGATATGATAAAGAAGAAAAGAAAAGATATGAAAAAAAAAATTACACACAAAAAAAATACTCAGCATAAATTATATGACAGAAGAAAAGAAAATATCTGAGAAAAAAAATAAAAAATAATTGGCATACCTTAAAAACGCTAGTGGGATTAGCGATTTTACATGTAAAATTGCCACTGGCACTGGTGATTTTACATGTAAAATCTCTAGTCCCATTGACATTTTTAAGTTGGCCATTTTTTTTTTAAATTGTCGGAGCCACTAACGTTTTTATGTCTAAAGTTACTACTACCACTAGCAATTTTATATTATACCCTATTTCCCTCAATAAAATGAAAAGTACCCCATTTATCTAAATAAGTTTTAAAACTACCATACTTAAAACCAAAATCTCCACTTATACTAACAGTCTAACACATTAATACATGAAAAAGGATTCTATTGACTAAGGAAGTTGACCCCTTAAGACTATCTTTTGCTCTGTTTTAAGATACCAACTTCTTTGTTAAGAACTAATTAAGTGTAATTAATTAACTAAGGCATATTAGCCAATTAAATTCATCCAATAATTAGAGTTGTGGCATAATGCAGAAGGAGGACAATGTTTATTTAGTAGATTCATATATATATATATATATGATCTCTCTGTCCTCATCTTTTATCAACGATGTTGTGAATTTGACTCTTAACTCTCTTAATTATTTTAAGTTATAAAAATGAAAAGAGTTGAATGTAAAGGTACATAATCTCATATGTTACGATGTTCAAGGTTTTTTTAATTATATTGGAACATACTATTCATAAAAATATGTTTTAATTTGCCCATTAAAATCGTCAATAATAATTAGATTAGTATATGGTAAATACGGATAGTGCATTTGGAGAAAAATTAATACTGTAGGAGAAGTGATTTTATTTAAATACTTAATGATAGCACTATCTGACATTAAATAATCATGTAATATAAAAATAGTACTTTTAACTTGTAGGAGAGATGTAGAGAAGAGGGATCGAGTTCAAATTTTCACTGTAATTAGTCAAACATAAATAAAAGAAAAATCCACCCAAGCAACCTAAGACTACATCTAACACAAATCAATGGCAGGATTCAGTTTGGTTAATTGAGATCCAACATGATCGATACGGATTAAGTGTTATGTGGGCTAAAGAAATTGAATTTTAGGTGAGCCATGTATCTTTCGTGGTTTAAAATAAGTTCCTATTTTCCCAAGCCCAATACCATATGAAACTTCATGACATTCATGGGTCTATGATAACAAGCCTATCACATGTATGATCAAGTCTAGGGTACATCAGATATAGGCCTAACTTTTATGGCTCCATTGCCTAAAAAAAAGAATCTTTTATGGCTCCATTAGAGGCCACCTTTAAAACACATATGTTTTAGTTAGAGTCAGAGTATCGATATTGAATATATATCTTGTATAAATACGTGATAGATACAGTCAAATATTAGTCACATATTTAGTTAAGAATAAATATTACTAAATTTAATCTATCTTTATCATTAATAATATTTTAACCCATGTAAAATAGTAAATTCCATATATTTTAAGTAGTAATTTCTTATTCTTTCATTAATCAATTAAATTAGTAATTTTGAAAAAAATAAATTAATAACATATTGATCAAGTATTTTTTAAAAATATTTTAAATTAAGAATCCAATATTTTTTTTAGTGTTTGAAATTGTAAGTATTTTATTTTTATTTGTATATAATCACTACACCAAACTTTATAAGAAAACAAGTTATAGTTTTAGCAATTCAATTAGCCTATTTCAATAGTTTTAATAATATTAAAGCCTTTTTTATAAATATAAAAATATATTATATACTTGAGCATATCATGTTTCTAATTGGTAATGAAAAAATCTAATTTATCATTAATATAAATGTCACATGGTTGAGTGTTAAAGTCCAATTTTTTTGGACGTCTCAAACTGAGTATCTCAATTTTAGCGTAAAATTCACTTAACCTCTTTTAATAGTTTAATAATTTTAAAGTCTCTTTATAAATCTAAAAAAATATATATATTATATACTTGAGTATATCCTATTTTTAATTGGTAATGGAGAATTCAATTTAACAATGATGCAAAAATCAGATGAATGAATTTGTGTAAAAGACAAAAAAAATATCCTTAATTTTGTAATTATGAATTTAATGAAAGTAGATTTTTTTCAAAATTAAATACAGAGTTTGAGTAAGATTGAGTATCTTTCTCAGATTTGTGGTTAGAAATTGTCTGTAAGTTTAAAAAACTTATAGCTTCTTTCATGCTAGCAATGTCCTTTTTTTTTTTTTTTAATTTCAGATACGGAAAGGATACGGCAAAGATACTTACAAGATATAGAGGGGTAAGTTTTGTAATTTTTTTTATTGAAGCCACTTTAAAAATAACAAATAATTCATTTAATATAAAAACCTCTAAAAGAGACTTATGTTTTTCATTTACAGCATAGTGAATAAGTTAACCACTTTATTAGAAGATGAAACAATTGACCAAAATACTCCGTCATTCGTCTACGATAATCGTTGTTCGGTCTCTATCCTTCTTTTAGTATTCAAATCAGAATATTATATCTACTTTTAAGTTATTATGCAATTAAATTATTCAGTCGTTTGCTTTAGTTTTATGAATATTCATGATACTGATCATAAATTTATAAAATTCTTATAACTGAATAATTATATATATATTATAATTATTTTTATTATTCGTATTTAAGAAGTATCATATCCTATATTTTTTTAATTTTGCCGTATCACCGTATTAGTGTAGTGTCGTATCCGATACCTGTAACCGTATTCAGTCGTTTGGTTGCTATTTCTGAACAAGATTTTAAAATTTTTTTTCAAAACACAATTTAAAATCAACTCTACTTTCACACTTTCCAAAATTTATTTCACTATACTTTCTCTCTCTAATTTTTTTTTAAAACGCCATAACTTTAAATCCAAAAATTCAAAAATAATAAAAAATATATATTTGAAACCTACTCATCAAGATCTATAAAATAAGATCCATTGTGATTATTTTTTGAAATTTTTTATGCCTTTTTTTCATTGGTTGAAAAAAAGTCAAACAAAACCAAATTCACTTTTCAACATAAAATCTCTAATTCAAAATATTTAACCAAACACCAAATTTTTAAAAACTTGTCTAGAAAATTTGTCTAGAAACATTAACCAAACACCACCTATATATACTCACAAAAATGAGTATGAAATAAAGATGATCTCACTATATGCTTTAACTTATTTTTTATTTTAT
Source organism: Lonicera japonica (assembly GCA_021464415.1). NCBI lineage: Eukaryota > Viridiplantae > Streptophyta > Magnoliopsida > Dipsacales > Caprifoliaceae > Lonicera > Lonicera japonica. The sequence continues at coordinate 5,657,789 of CM038464.1, read as the reverse complement.
CACCCAAATTAATTATTTTTATTTTTATTTTTTATGTTGCTATAGCAAATTATGAATATTGATTCATGCAAGTTCAAATCTCACCAGCTGCACGCAATTAATCAACTTCCACCGTTGATGATAATAAAAGCTTTTTTAAAATATCATATCAAAGAAAAAAATATGGAGTCATCATTGGCAGTTCTATTACAAACAATCTAACTCAAATGGAATATGAATAAATTTAGGCCAATTTAAAGAAAGGGATTAGTTTTAGTTTGAGTAGGGAGAAAAGTTTTTCGTGATTATCGCATCAACTTTACGAACTCGTGCAATAAATTACAAAGATCCAAAAGAGATTATCATAAGCATATTAAATAATTTGTTAACATGGGCTTTCATTGTCATTTCTCAATTTTTTTTCTAACCCTTTTGTAGAGGTAAGCCTAAAGTCGCCTGCTAGTTTTGTTCGTTTCTCATTTTCGATTTTTTATTTAAGCAAAGAGGAGCAACTGAGCAAGAGCACCCCTAAAATATTATTGCTAGAAAACAACAAAGTTAGGTGTATGTGTTGGAGCTTGCTATCCGATCTAGCTACCTAGGAGGCTATTAATTGATCTGCCTAATCTCATATCCAATATTGTTTTTTAACCTTTTCTAGTAATTATGGACAAATTATAAGAGAATCTCCAACAATAATATATATTTAGGTTTTGTGTAAAATATATAAAATTTGTAAAAATTTTGAACTCCAGCAATCTTTTAAATTTAGCTGTGTAAAATACACTCCAAATTTACACTGCCACATCAGCCTTTTCTTTTCTCAATTATTTTACAATACTTTAAAATGTAATAACTTTTAATAGAAATTATATAATTTAATAAAATATATATATATATATATATATATATCTAAAATCTACTTATTAAGACCAACAAATCAAGATCCATTATTGTTATAATATTATGTATACCAAAATTCAAGAAAAAATAATAAAAAATTGCATAAAATAATATCTAATATCCATAATTATCTTATTGGTTCATTCAAAATTTACACAAAAGTTTAAAAATGTACCATTGGAGCATATTTTTCTTACACTTCAAGTTTTGTGTAAAAGTGTCTTGACACATAGAATTTACACAAAAATATTTACACAACGGTTGGAGATGCTCTAAGTACCTAAAAGTAGCAGGCATCACTTGTGAAATGGTGAGAATCATTTTATGCTTTTATTTCTCTATGTGTTAATTGTTTTCACTATTAAACTTGAGATAATAATTTTCAATGTCTTTTTAGATAAAATATTCAAAGGTAGAATGACCCCATTAATCAAATTTGGTGGCCTTTAATTTACTACTACTACTACTAATAATAATAATAATAATATTAATAATAGTCTTCGTAACTTAATATTAGTATCACTAGTGCTACTTTGAATTAAAATAGTTTTATCTTTCGGACTTTTACTTAATGTTTTAACATTTAAATTTGTTTTCATGCATTTATAATATATTCTATATATCAAAGTAAGAGTTTGAGATCACTCAATCATTTAAGTGATTTCTCTTGCAATTTTAATATTTAGAGTTAATGCTTTTTAATATTAATAATAAAGGAAATGATCCTACACTAGTTTTGGCAACAGACGCGTGTAAAGGGAAAATGTTCGATTACTATTATTTTTTCCAAGCAAATTTCGTCATCTGGCCTTTCTTAGTTTAGAATTGAAGCTCACTGCGTCAATATAGATAAAATGGTAGCAACACAATTAATCTTGACCAAGAGTTAGGATGTGCACAATAATTATTTTCGATTTAGTTTTATATATGTAGCAATCTTTTGATGAGAAAATAGGTTTAGAGGCCTCCTTCTATGATTTTATACACCAAAAGGAAATCATATATTAACTTAACAAATAAAGGATTTTTTCACATTAATGTTTAGTTGTAAGGACAATTTTGGTTTTTAGATTAATTATAAGTATTTTTCATTTTATAAATTAAATAATTTAAGAGTTTTAAAATGATTAAATTGTCCTTCCCTTTTTTAACTCTCAAGTCTCGTGCAAAAACAGGGAGAGACGATATACGACGATCGATGGGATTGAAGAGAGGTATGCGATCATCTTAGATCGACGGAAAACATTATAAATCGACGGGATTATCGAAGGAAATGATAATAAATTTCTTAGCTCCATAGATGTTGAAACATTATTTAGGTATAATCTTTTCTTCATATTTTTAGTTGTGAGTTTGCTTTGTTTTAATTGATTCTAGCTTATATTTGAAGGATTTGATGAACTAGTGATTAAATGTTCATATTTTTATAGGTTGTTTTAGCATGATTTCAATCAATCCATGTATGTTTAGGTTATGAAGAATTTGATGAAATAATGATTGAATACTCTGTTTTCCTTTTTTTTTTCCTTTTAACTACATATTTGCAGTTTTGCATTTTTAATGATATATTTAGATTATCGAGAACTATCATGTTTTTAGTTGTGATTTGTGCAAAAGTTGTAGAAATGTTGCTTCATTTTAGTTGTTTTTAACTTATATTTAGAGCATTTGATCCAATAATGACTGATTGTTCACGTTTTTAAAGGTAATTTAGCATATTTGTAATCAATTTATGTATTTGCTCTGTTTTTCCTTTCCTTCTTTATGCAGAAAAACTGCAAAAGTGGATTTGCAGTTTTTCAGTTTTGATCTAAGGTTTTTTAAGTGCAGTATTTTTGCACTTGATTCTTATATTATAGGTTTTGATTAGTTTAAATAGGTGATTTCATTTGTGAATGAATGAACATACATATTTTTTATACAATATATTGGTCCTAAGTTTTTATGTCTCAGTTTTTAGAAATCTTGATAGAGGCATTATAGGCGTGGTTTATTATAATGATTTTTCCTTTGGAATTCGATTGTTTCTTGGTATGAGTGTTGAAGAATTAAAACGTTTGGTCTGTGAGAGGTAGTTTGATATTAATCCTTTGTGTATAGACTTATTTGTTACTCTTGATAACAAGGAGTTTATGTTAGATGTGGATGATAAAATTCAATACATAGTTTGTTTCCCAGTGGTAAAAGGAGTGAAATATATATATTTTTGTTAGGTGGATGGAATATTCAAAATTTTGAATTAAGATGATCAATGTGCTAATAGTTCATCAGGTTTTGTGAGTTGTGTGGATGAAATTAAAGCACACGAACCACGTCATTGTAGTGCTTGGGTTAATGCTATTCTAGGTATTGGACAAAGATTTCCAGGAGGAACGATTGAGTTTCGGACAATTTTATAGAAAATTTTCATTCACCATGAATTCAAATTTGAGTTTAAGAAAAATTGCAAAGACAAGATCACTATTGTGTGTAGTAAAAGGGATGATTGTAATTATGTGAAAATAAAAGAGTTATTTCTTATTTTGGCTTAATTTTACCAAGGACATGCGTCACAATTATATTGGTTGTCCTTATTTTTCAATAGAAAAGTATGGCATCTTCTGTATGATTTTAATTATGGAAGAAACCCTTTAAACCCATTGCATCTTTTTAAAACTACTCCTGTATATATGTATAAATGCAATCATACCTTAAGAATATAGAAAAGCCTACATGGAAAATTGAGAATGTGATGATCGAGTTGCTCCCATTTAACCATATATGGCCAAATTTGAGAGTGTATGTGTTGCATTATATTTTGATTATTAACAAAAAATAAGAAAAAGGAAGAAGTTGGAATTGATTTAAGGTACCCAAATTATAAAAGATTTTGACGTGTATGTTATATCATATCTCACGATTCTTAATGATAAAAATAGTTCGAAGATTTGTATTTTTCTCATCATTAAGACTTAAGAGTATTCACAAGGAGTCATATTAGTAGGATAAGTATACTATATTTATCTTAAGAGCTCATGCAATAGGTATCTAAGATAAAACACGTACTAGTCCGTAATATAAATGTAGGGTAAAATTGAGTTTGACTAAATTTCTTAACATATGTCAAACGGATTAGCGCAATGAGAAGGACGTTAAAATATTTAATGGTTTACCTTCGAACTCTAAACTATTTAGTATGAAAACTCTCTCTTTTCTTGTTTTATTATTTTCTTAAACTCTTTCACGTACCCTTTGCATATTTTCTTTATACACTCTTTTAAAATACTATAAAATATTTATTTTAATTATCTTTTATTATATTACTATTATTCGATTATTTTAACACTCAAACAAGTAGAATAGCAACTTTTTTTTTTTTAACGAAATACAAACAAAATAAAATATAGATTGAATATATACGTGAAAATGGGGTCCAAAACAAATAAATGCTGGAAGGGGATGGACAGACCATGTACCTACTACCTGTCCATTTAACTAACCACCGCCGTGTCCATCGCGATATATAATTGTACCTATTAAATTGCTACGTCTCTGACTCTGACAGACTCACTACGTTGTTGACACGTATTCACAATCGTCGGTGCACCCATACGTCGTGCTGTCAGCGTAAACTTTTATTTACATAGTCAGGATTTTTTTTATTTTTATTTTTTATTTATCGTTGCGAGTTCTGCGAATTGAATCTATGTTCATGACTTATTTTATTGCTATGGTTACAGTGAGGCGGACAATCCCTCATTCCAGCTTCAGAGAACTATCTTTGCATGAATTAATATTAACTTTTTATTTAGTTAATTTTTAATTTTCAAAACTGAAGCAGCATAATTCTATAACAACAGAGAAGCGTTTCATCTCGAATCCATGCCAAAATGATTTCTGGTATTCTCTTAGTTGGTCACGTTTCAAATCTTAAGATTTTTATCCATTTCTATACCTACTAGTTAGAACACATAGGTCTATATTCTATTCGTGCACAATTAGTACATAGAAAGAAAAATCATACCATTTTAATATATGCACTTTTGCATACACGAGCTTCTAAGTATTAAAACGACATTTAAATCTCCTTTATGTTAAAAAATAAATAAAAGAACTCTGTCTATTTGCTTTTTTAGTTCTAATATAATGTGGCATTTGTTTTGTTCGCTGCATTTAAAATCTGATTCTAAAATTTGATGACTGAATTTGTTATTAAAAATTGAATTTGATTTTTTTTTTTATATTAAACACATGTTAAAGCTTTTGGTTCAACTTATGATATATATATAAAAAATAAAATTACTGTTACATGGTGGGGCCTAGCAATAAATTAATAATTAAAGAAATCAAAATTTCTGAGAAAAAAAAAAGTAGGCATGAAAACGTGGGGCCTAGCGATTAAATGAGAGGTGCGTGGGTGCATGCAAGATATTGGCGCAAACATCGTCATGGGTCTGAGCATTCAATTAATTGTGTTTGGCGGAATAAAGTCCAATTTGAATTAATTAGACAATGTAGTAATAATAGACCACCGGTGCATTTGGCGGAGCGAGAAATAATTTTTAAAAATTTAAATTAATTAAACATGTAGTAATAATAGACCAGTGATATTAGTAGCGGAGTCGGAAATAATTTTTAGGAGGGTTTAAATTTTTTTTAAGTCAAATCAAACTTAATAATTATGTTTACGGGCCAATTTTTTACTAAATTACTTTTTCATTCTGTTTCGATATTTCGGAAAAGTTGAGAATGATATATTAAAATTAATTATATATTTTAAAATATTTTTATCAACTCAATATTCAACCTACTATAACCAACAAACAAATATATTAATAAATCAATCTAAGAAACAAATCAATATTAAAACACTTAAATCTTAATATTCAATTTTTTTAAAAAAATAAATAGTATAAGATTATAAAAAAGAAATCTAATCTAAGAGGTTAAGGGCGGCAAAAAAAGAAAAAGGAAGCGGAGTGCGCTAGTGCAGCAGTGCTAGTGCTACAGCTGAGCTTTAAACAAATAAAAAGGGCAACTAAAATAAATTAGATCACCTTCTATTCTTTTTGTTTATACACCATCCCAACAATAAATTACAAAACTCAGCTCCTAAACTTATATATTTCATCGCAAAAAAAACCCTCACCCGCTAGACTTTTTTCGATCATACCCCGTATTGAGTTATAAAACATGTCCAAGTTTATCGTACAAAGAACCCTCAGCCTACCGCCCAGTAAACATTTTAATTAAACAAATGCTTCCTCATCTTTGTACTATCACACATATGCTCCTGTACTCGGTCAAATTTTGCCAAAAGTACATGGCCTCTGCCCCTGAGTGATACTATACTTTTGTCGCGTAAATCCCTCCTGATTAAAACGGGTGATGATTGAAACACCTTTAAAGTATAATCTGATTATTATATATATATATATATATATATATATATTTCATCGCAAAAAAAAACCTCACCCGCTAGACTTTTTTCAATCATACCCCGTATTGAGTTACAAAACATGTCCTAGTTTATCGCACAAAGAACCCTCAGCCTGCCGTCCACTAAACATTTTAATTAAACAAATGCCTCCTCATCTTTGTATTATCACACATAAGCTCCTGTACTCGGTCAAATTTTGTCAAAAGTATATGGCTCTGCCCCTGAGTAATACTATACTTTTGTCGCGTAAATCCCTCCTAATTAAAACGGGTGATGATTGAAACACCTTTAAAGTATAATATGATTATTATATATATATATATGTGTGTGTGTATATGTAATATAGTATTTATACATCGTGTTTAAGTTATATAATACGAAATGGTAAAAATACTTTATAAAAGTGCTTTTATAATCACTTTTTAAGATTATGGATCGAGCCAAGCCACTAAGCTTAACAAAAGTGGATTTAGAGGGGACCGAGATGGTTTCTAGCCCAATAACCCACCACAAGTTTTTTCCTCGGTGTTTATTAAAAAATTAATTTTGTGATTTTAATGCTAAGCAATTTTTATTTAAACAAGAGGTTGTGAGTTCAAATCTTTTATTTAATATTAATTTTTTTTTTCTAAAACCCCTCTCCCTCTTGGTTTCTCTTTTTTTTCCTCCTTTTTTATTTCGAACCCTCTATCAAATTCTCTTTTTAGATATTCATGATTAATTTTAAATACTAACTGAAATTAAATTTGTAATTAATAATGAAATTTTTGTTTCTATTTTATTATTTGTGACAAACAAATCTCAGTAATTCACGTGTTCAATTAAATTTTGGCACATCATTTTAACATAATTATTTCTTGTAAAAATTCTAGATTCGTCCCTGAGTTTACAATCTCTCATTCCAGCTTCAATTAACTTCAGAGATGTATCTTTGCATGAATCAATGTTAATTCTTCAGTTAGCTGATATTTGATTTACGAGACTAAAGCAGAATAACTCCATAACACGCTAGTGGCAGAGGGTTTCATCTCAAATCCAAATGATTTCTTGTCTTCTCTTAGCTAGGTAAAAGGTTATCTTCTCACAGTAACCACGATTCAAATCTTAGAGTTTTTACTGCTCTCTATTCCTACTAGTTGGACACATAGATCTATAATCTATTCGGGCACACCTAGTATTTAGAAAGAAAAAAATTTTGCCATTCTAATATATGTACTTTTGATTATTCTTATTAACATCACTAAACAATTTCACATTTTTTTACGGTCAGAATAAAATCCATTACCTTTTACTAGTTGAGATTCATAATAGTGTTAACTTGGCTGATTCAAATTAGGTATATATATACACATATATTAGTAATAAGTACGAACATTGGTGCATGCCATTCATATAGCATTTTTTATTTTTTTTTCAATTTAGGATACAATAGGTTGGCGTAACAAGTTGGCCCTAATTTAGATTGTAATATTCTTTTAACACTATAAAACAAAACTTGTTTGGATTCGGAGTTAAGAATTCCTGCTTCTTTTTCATTACAACATAAGGAAAATATGATGCAATATATAAATTATGTCCTAAAAAGAAAATATTGTACTTAAATTTTTTTAAACCATTTTTTTTATTTGAAAAAATATTTAAGACATCTTGGGAAGAAAAATTGAGAAGCATTACTCTGAATTGAAATGGAAACAGTAATATTATTTAGTTTCATTTTAATAAACTCAATGATATTTTTTTATATACTTTTAAAGATGTCATTTGTGTCTAGCCTAATTCACAGTTATAAATTCCCCCTTGGTTACAAAATTGGCCACAAACTTTTATTTTTTAAGTAGTAGTCTTTTACAAAAAGGATTTAAAGTAAGTACAAGATGAAATCCCTTTTCTTATCATTGCCCAAATAAAAACGTAAAGGTATAAAACTTTTAGATAAATTCAATGGGATTTATTTATTTATTTTTTCTGAAAAAAAAAATAAGTCTTTTATTAATTCCAAGGAAGAATGGTATAATAATCAAAATGTGTTGACTCTTGATTAGTAGCCTCGTAACAATTAGTAGTGACATTAATCAAATTTTCTTTTATACATGGTTGGTATAATTTTACCATTGACACTTTGAAACCCGATTCTAATAAGAATTTAAAGTATTAATTGATTTGAGGCGAGCACGCTAATCCAATTTATGCGTTAGGAAAACAAAGCAAGCACACTTATCATCGCTGGTCCCCACAACCCACAAGTAGGTTAACGCGTATACAAATCGACTTGTGTAACATATTTCAATTAGACTTTCCGATTTTAACATAGCACTCCTAAATTTTATTCATATGAGTGTGTATTATTCGTATGAACCAAGGATAAGAGTTACTCGTATGGTAAAAAAAAAAATTCATAGGGGTATACCTTACTCGTATGAATTATAAGAGTTAGAGTTATCCGTATGGCAATATAAAATAAAATTTAATCATAAAGGTAAAAATTACCTGTACAAACCTTTTATGTTCTTTCAAGCTTCTTCACCATAAGAATTTGGCATACTCGTCTGATTATTTATTTTACTATACTCGTTGTAAATTTTCAAAAAATTAATTACTATATTTTTAAATTTGGCTCTATCTCTCACGCTTTGAATGCTTTTATGAGTTGAAATTGCTGCTACAGTGTAACGATCCCTTCGGGTTTGGATGGTTTTTTTTGTTAATTGCTGTGGTTTGGCTGTTTCTTTGCATTTGTTTCCGTCCAAAAAAGAAACCTCTTTTATTTATTTTTTCTTGAAGATATTAAAAATTCTAAAGTACCATGCAGCGGTAAATTGATTCTTAATTAATTATGGTGAAACTCGAGTCTAGAGTACGTACCAGCAGGTGGTACTGCATGACCTACCTTTACTTTTTCGGTTCATTTATTCGACTGCGAGAAAGGTATCAGTAGTACTCCCTTGCATATCCCTAACCTGATGCTTGTTTAATTGCATTATTTGCACGTAATTAATGTCATTCGATAATTTAAAAAAATAAAATAAAATTGTACATGCATCAACCATCGCTAGCTCAGTAAGCAAAAAGCAAATACCACACTACCTGCGCGCATTTCATATTGCTAATTTTAATTAATAATCTTTTAATAAACATTAATTTTGAAGTAAAAAAATATATAATTATTTTTCATGTCGAAATTTTATATATATCTTAATTATTATGTTCCAAAAAATAAGATATAGTTTTGTAAAAAATGGTATATATCCAGACAGAAACAGGACCTAGTATTCATTATAACAATTAATCCCCCAGCTGCCAACTAATTCTCCCGTCCCCTCCTTTTCGCTCGATATCTTAGTCTCTATGTTCAGACTTGGTTGTTTTTCTCTATATAAACAGTACTAGACCCAACAAGTCATTACACTCATCAACTACCACTCACACACACACAGAGCAGTGTCAAAGGAAAATTTCCCCTACCTAGCTAGCTATTCAATCGTAAAATTAAATGGCTGGATTCAAGGCAGCTTTTGTGGTGGCATTGGTTTGCCTAGTGGCGGTGACAATGATTACACCACAAGTGGAGGCCATAACTTGCGGACAAGTGGCGAGTTCCTTGGCTCCATGCATCAATTACCTGATGGGTAAAGGTCCCTTGGCGGGCAATTGCTGTAAAGGAGTACAGTCACTCGCAAAGGCGGCACAGTCCACGGCTGATAAAAAGGCGGCATGCAATTGCCTCAAGTCCACGGCTGGGAGTGTCAAGGGTATTAACTATGGCATCGCTGCTGGTCTCCCCGGCAAGTGTGGTGTCAGCATCCCATACAAGATCAGCCCATCCACCGACTGCAGCAAGTATATACATATATATTTACATACATACTTACTTACTTAATCAATGCTTTTTTATTATTAAAAAAATATATTTTTTATTTAATTACGATCAAAATTTATTGCCGTAGAGCCGGCTCATATTCTGTACCGGACTCTTTATATGTATACTTAGTTAGTTAGTTTGCTAAAAGTTATAGACCTACTACTTTACACAAATTTGATGAATTAATTAACAATATGTGCTAGCTAGTACTGATTAAAGAAATTTTTTTTTTAAATAAAATAAAATTTATTTAGTTTATAAACTTGGTCATTTAACGTCTTACACATAACAATATTGCCCATTGTTTTTCGTATAAACGATTGAGTGTTGGACTGCTGGATCTTTACACCATCTACTTTTAAAATAGTTTTCAACACAAATTATATTTTAGAGATATGATGGTGCTATATTTAATTAGTAAAAAGTAAAAACCGATGACAAAATACCATAAGTAGTAATTAGGTGAGATATGAGTGGTGCTGTAGTTAAACAAATATGGTAATTATTATTATATAATAAATGTATGGCGAAATATTTCTAACCATTTGTTGATAATATATTTGGTGTTACAGGATTAATTAACTCAGGAGAGTGCTGGAGGCTTATCTACGGCGTACTTTTGCTAAACAAACTAGTAGTATTAGTATTATTATGTCAAAAATAAAAGCGAGAGTCGTGTACTCCACTTGAGCGAGTCGTCTCTTTGTCCTCTTAATTAATCACAGTCTTAAATTATGGTTGTATGTTGTTGTCATTATCTTTTATTTATATATATGGAGAGAGAGAATTTAAACATATGTGCCTCTTGTCTTCCATTGCAACTCTTTATTTTTATGTGCTTTAAATCGCAAAATTTGGAACATTCATTATTTTCAGCCGGAGACTATTAAAAAAGACGAATTGCCTTTTATATTATAAGTACACTAATTTTTAACATAATCAATAATTACAATAAAACTTATTTTTCTTGTGTGATTTGTTAGATTCAAAAAAGAAAAGAAAAAAAAGAAGCATGAACTAGTATTATGCTAGGCCACATAATAGCCATGCAGCACCATATTTATATAGCCAATGATAGATGTATCGGGGTATTCCCTCTTCAATCGAATATTGTTTTGCCCCAAAACAAATATTAAAAATTTCCTAACAAATTATATTATATATAATGTTAAAATACTTATAGTATTATGGCCATAATTTGACATTAAATATTTACTTATATTTTGTTTTCTTTTTAGGCTCTTATAAAAGTTGAGATTTATGTCAACAAATAATATATTGCCACGTCTAAAACTTTGGATATATATATATATATATATATATATAAAATGTTTATTGCTCCTCCCGCCATCACCCCATTTTAGATAAATACTAATCTCTTCCATCACCGGCTTCCTAATCTGGCATAACCAACATCATATCTCTCTTCGTTCCTCCCAAGGCATCTCCGACGTCGGCACATATCGGATTAAACGACATACTAATTATGCTTATATTTTACAACCTTCAAAACTTTCACCACTTACTGAAATTTTTTAAAATCTGAACTAATTAGGATACACGTTGCGATTTAGAATCCGACATTACTAAAGTATTCTTAAATCGACTTATCAGTTCGGATTCTAAATCGCCTTGTTAGCTCGATTTCTAAATCGTACTGCGTACCCTAATCAGTTCAAAATTTGAAAATTTGCAGTGAGGGGTGAAAGTTTTGAAGGTTGAAAAGTATAAGCATTAGTAGGATGTAGTTTATTCCGGAAAGTGCCAGGTTAGGAAGAATATTAATTGCCGGTGATGGACGAGATTTAACTCTAATATTTATATGAAGTGGAGTGATGGAAGCAATATGCATACATTATTTTTCCAAAGTTTTAGACGCTGCATTACGTAATCGATTTACAAGAGACGCTGCATTAGGAATTAAAATGTATTTCTTCTGGTAACAGAAAGAAATATTAGACCTATTATACAACAAATCGAGAATAAAATGTACGATCATTTTTCCGGAGGATTTTCCTAAGATAGTGTACATTAAAACCACCATTTGCTCTCACAATTTTAAGTTTTGACTTGCGGTTTTATGAAAATGAAAAAACACGAACTATAAAAATGTGAGAAGATCTCACATTTTTAAACTTAAGACTGTGAAAAGATATCATGTTTTCCGGCATTTCCTTTTAAAAAGTCAACAAATTTTCTTTTTTTATCTTTTCTCTAAAAAAAATGTCAATAACAATGAAAAAAGTAAATTAAACTAGAGAAATAAAGAATAGATAAAAAAATAAAATTGTTTATTGACTTTTTAAAGGGAAATGTCGTAAAAAAAGAATGATAATTTTGTTTTATAAAATAAGAAGTGTCATTTGGTCTTATAGCTTTAGGCTTATAAAAATAAAAGATCTCACATTTTTATATATAGTTCGTATTTTTTTCATCTTTGTAAAACCGTTAGTTAAAGTTTCAATTTTAAACTTAAAACTGTGAGAGTAAATTATAATTTTAAGGCTCTTCTATTTATCTAATTAAGATTAAAATTACTCATCCACTTCATAAAGTTTTAAAACTACTCTATTTTAAAATAAAAATAAAAAAAGTCTCATTTTCAGGGACAAATTTTGTTGGAAAAAATATCCGTGACACAACCCGTCAATGATTTCGGTAAAGAGCAAATTCAACGCCTCGTGGGCAAAAAAGGACAACAACATGTGGTACCACAGTCCCTCGTTTGCAAACTGTGCGCCCACGAGTAATTAATACACCAAATTATATTTCTCAATTTGTATTAATGAATCGCATAGCCGACTTTTTTTGGACGGTATTATTTTAGGTGGTAATGTTGCTCGCTAATTCTCACATTTTTAATTATTATGACTCTCATTTTTATATTTTTATCTTAATAATATTTTCATTTTATTCTTATCTCTCCCACTTATTTTTTAGAGTAAATCCCCTACTTAATTAATTAACAACATTATTAAGTATAAAATAATATAAAATATAGAACAAAGACCCTAAACAAATGACTCCATCTCTGAATCTGTTTGGTTGAAGGCAGGAGACAAGCCTCCATCTCTCACGCACCTCCATCTCGCAATTGTTAATGAAAGAGAGCAGCCGGAGATTTACTTGGTCCCATTTCATTGTCATAATATGCACATCAAATATATAAACAAAAAACACAATTTTCTGTCTAAACCACAAAGAAAGTTTATTCGGCTTCTCTTAACCGAGTATGAAATCTCATAAAAAGTCAAATTGATATACTCTCGGGACTTTCATTTGGTTGAAAACAGCCGAGTGTTGTTATTTCATGCTCGGCTGTGAGCAACCAAGTGACACTAGTTACACTTGGTTTCTCTTAACTAAATGAAGGTCTTGAGAGCATATCAATTTGAAATTTTATGGGATTTCATACTCGGTTGAGGGAAGCCGAGTGTAGAAACCTGCAACTCAATTATGGGAAACTGAGTAAACCTTTTTCGTGTTTTAATCAGAAAAGTGTGTTTTTTGTTTATGTATTTGATGTGTATGTTATGAAAATAAAATAAACAATGAAACAAAATAAAAACATGTATGTCTCTCTTTCATTAACTCTTTCTTGCTTGTTTTCCTTCCCATATTCCAAAATTTCTCTTTTTTCTACCATTTTTCTTGAACTTAGACTCTTGCATCAATGGTGGATATTTTCTTGCATCAATAATGAAGGTTTTCTTGGCTGTTTTGGTGCAATCGAACTTTGTTGTTAAACTCATTTGAAGATGGTGGAGAAAATTTGGAGAGAAATTTAATGAGGGAAGAAATGTTGAAAATGTTTTAAATGTGAGATAGTTAAACAAGTCTTTTAATTAGTTTACTTAAGAATTAATTAACTTTTTTATTAAATTAAAACAAGTGGGGTGGAAATAACAATTTATAGTTGTTGTTTTTTTAGGAGTGTTAGCAAGAGTTTTGTGGGGTGCCAACATCACCACCCATTATTTTCACTCTTACTATTATTTCTGCCAGCTTCTTTGTACTTATCATCACTTTTATTACCTCATTTATTGTTCCCACTTTCATTATAAGTAATCATTAATTCTTCTTATTCCTCATCCTTGTCTTCATCCTCAATTTTCTTATTCTCAACAATGGCTTATAAATCTTACATTCATATACGATTATTGTTTGAAGTTCCGCAATAACTTTGGCAATGGAAGGGGTGAATAACCTATAGAAAGAACGTGAACATAACTCATTGTATATATACACATAAATGAACCATGGATCGATTTCAATATGAAAACAATGGACAGAGCACAAAAAAACACTAAAGCGCAACTTTACTAGGTGCATCTTAAGCGAGTTTGTTGTAACAAACTTGTCAACGTGAAGCCGAGTATAAACTATTAAGATGAATATTTCCTCGCTAGACATGAATGGAGTGCTTATGCCTGTAACTCGCTTGATATCAAGCATGTACCATTAGATTTGGCCCATTAGTGCCGACTGAGGGCAAGAGTATTAATAAAATTTCACATACTTTGTTGTCATTAACTGAGTATGTCCATATACACTCGAACAATTGCTCTGATTCAATCAACAATAAACATACATATATTTTTCAAAAATCAAATTAGGTTTCTAAAAATTGATATTGTTCTCTTGATTTAGCGTAGCTTTTTCCTAACAAGAGTTATAAGTACAACTCTAAACCACAGGGCTTTAAAAGAATTGAAATACGACGTTGGGGCAGCACACACACACACACACATATATATATATTTAGATTTAACATTTATAAAACTTATGGTTGTGATGGTGTTAAAGGGCTACACTATTTTCAAAGCTAATCATAACTTTAAGGTAAGAAGAAGAGTGATTAATGTTAATGATTGGCGGAAGAATAATGATCGGAGTTGATGTTAATAATGGAAAATAGGGTGAAAATTATGTTTGGATGACCTTATTTTAATGGGAGTGGTGCTAATTACTTTTTGGGATGGAAATAATATCTTTTTTTTTCCCAAGGGCTCTCAACGTAATTATATTCAATTAAAAGGGCTCTTTCCATAATTATATTTAATTAAAATATACCTTAATTATATTAGGTAAGAGTTTATGATTACATAAAAAATATCAAAGTTAATGTGAAGAAATAATTTGTACTTCCTTCATTAATTAAGCTGAAGGAATTCAAATTCAATTTTTTTATAACATTGTTAAAATTAATATTCGGCCGATTAAGAAATTGTTAAAATTAAAACAAGAGTTCTGGTGCTTAATTTTTTTATTTATCTCACAAATGAATACATTCTTACAAGTAAAATGAAATACGCGTCTGTTAAAGTTAGTAATTATGACAAGAAATTTTAATACTTTTATTACTGAATAGGTATTGGTTCTTAAATTGAAAGGATCATGTCACTGATAGAAATGTGACAAACCATATTTCACGACATTTACCATGTCAATTTATATTTTAAATAGGTAATTACAAAAAATTCCAAATAATTCAGTCACTGCCTGAAGATGCCTTTATTTCCGGGGTGAGTTGAGGTGAGGATTGATGAAGAAATTATTCATACCCTTGAGAATATAAAAGGCAAGGAAGGGAGTATTATTTTCAAAATTGATCTCAAGAAGGCTTATGATATAATTTATTAAAAAATGCCTCATGTCTTTTAATTTTGATACAAATTGGATAAAAATAGCTATGAGATGTGTTACCAAATGTGATACATCCATCCTTTAAGGAGACCCACTACTTCCGTATCTCTTCGTCCTTTGTCTCAAGTATTTAGCTAACTTGATTAATGACGCGGTTACAAATAAAATGTGGACTTGAAGGTAGCCTAATCCGATGTTACTATTTTTCACTTTATGTTTGTGGATGATTTGATCCTTATCGCTAAAGCGGAGGAAGATGATTATAGAGTGGTCGTGGACATAATGAATACCTTTTATTGTCATTATGGACAAAGGATAAACTTTCAAAAGTCCAAAATGTATGTGTCCCCAAATGTCGCACA
Source organism: Lonicera japonica (assembly GCA_021464415.1). Lineage (NCBI taxonomy): Eukaryota > Viridiplantae > Streptophyta > Magnoliopsida > Dipsacales > Caprifoliaceae > Lonicera > Lonicera japonica. The sequence goes on along the minus strand of CM038464.1, from coordinate 5,641,621 downwards.
AAGACAGTCCGGGGTCCTTGCCCGGTTATGTGGTATGACGGCCATTGATGTGCACAATTTTGTTCATATTTTAGACATTTTATTTGCCTTTATTTATCCATGTTAGGTTGTAAAAGTTAGTTTTCTTCATTTCTTCACAAAAAATAAAAGAAAATAAAAGAAAAAAGAAAATGAAGCTCATGGAAGATAGTATTTCCAATACCTTGAGAATCCGTGAATGCGGCCCTCGTTCTTAACCTTAAATTTGGGGGCCTAAAATGCCGAAAGAAGATTTCAACCGTCCATTTACTTCTATATGGTGATAATTCATATATTGTCTTTCTATCATATTCTAAATGCAGTAAGGTTTGAACATAGTTGCCAGTACATTTTACGAGAAAAATGAGAAAAAAGTTATATAAGGGAAAAGGTTAAAGATAAGCCTTTTCCTTACATGTTTGTCTGCGAAATCAAGATTTTATAAGATTCAAGAATTATATTACGGATTAGGAAGGTGTTAGGCACTTGTTTCACCCTTTCAGTCTTTAGTGGTTTTTATATGTTTACTTTATGTTGGATAACTTGGATGCCTTTACTAATATTCTACTGCTTTTTAGAAATGTCTTATTGAAAACTTGATTTGCGGGAAAACGGGGGAAGGGATAAAAATCTTGTATTCCAGGACGCGATGATTTTTGGTTTTGTCAAAGTCTGATTACTAGTAACAATTTATCAGTTTGAAAATAAGAGATTGATTCCATATAATTTCATCAGATAATTATATTAAATATCCAATTTTAATTGATTTTATAATATTTAGAAAATATCAAAACTTACCGGAATTGATTCAATGTGAAATTATACTCTTAAGGAGAGTGTATCCGTTATATTACAGTTTGCGTGGAAGACAAAATATATCCAAGATAAAATTTCTATGAAAAAACTTATATGTCTGGGTTTTAAAAACTTGGTTTTATCCTAATAATAATAACATTACTTTTTTTTTTTTTTTGAAAAGATATTTTGTCAAGGTTTCAAAAAAGCTATGTTTGAAAACAACAGAATATCGATAATTTGTTGATAAATTTATCCAACTAGAAAAAGGACATAACAACAAATATAACAAGGCCACTTGTCTTCTTAAAGTCATTAATTAGGTGGGAGGGTAAGAGTTGTCTTCAGTGTGTCATAAACAATTATGGTTATTGGATGCGCTATCCTATGTTATAATAATTTCTAAATGATCATTAAGAAAGTTTAAGTGATAACATGTTGGGTTCGACCACAAACTCAAAAAGTAAGAGTACCGAAGCTGCAAAAATACTACGGTGGCGAGTGATTTGCCTCTGTTTTGTGAGTAAGAATTAGTTGAGATACATAAAAATTAACTCACACAACCCATGACAAAAAGGCAACCAAAAGAAATAATATTTAATTTACTTTTGTGTCCTAAATTTAATTGCCCGTCATAAATCTGTCTGTATTAGAAGAATATATTTAGGGATATTCTACCTTTTTTTTTCCTATCATTCTACATACATGGCCCTCTTATCTCTAACTAATCGGTGCACCAACAAATAGAAATTAGGGATAAATTAATTTTCAGAAGTTCAGCCATAAGATAAAGAGATTTTTTGATATGATTTTTTTTTACTTAAAAAATGGGATTCATCTAAAATGCGAAAGAGCAATAAAAGCAACATACTAAATCCCTCATTTAATTAATTATTTTCAACTAACCGTACTCTAACATATAACAAGAGAAGAACTAAATATAAGGTTCAGCAAACTTAACACCCCCACCCTCCCCTCCCCCTCTTCCTCCGAATTGGGCATAAAACTAATCATGTCAACTTTTGTCTAATATATATATATATTTAATTAGAAAGCAATACTACACTTAATTAACGGATAATCTTACTAAATAATATACCAGCATGTATTATATGGTCAGTAAAATCCATGTAATACACCCAACAAGAATAAGTGGTAGGAATATATCATAAGAAAAACATTTTCTTTAATTAGGTAGAATTTTGGTAAATCGGACCTAATTTCACACACTAAATTAACCTTTTTTACGTATACGGTCAAAGACAACCTATTCACATCTAGACTTAAAATATTCAAAAGATATTGTTCGTATCATAGTTTTCAAACATTGAATCTATTGGAACTTAAGCTCATAACCAGATACTTCATACGTATAGCACTTGTGATAACTGAAGTTTGTCGGTCAACAAATTATACAAAATTTAGTAGTAAAAAAGTTACTTGATTTTTGTGTAAACTTCAACACATTAACATGAGATAAATTAAATAAACTTGTGTTAACTTCCGCATCGTATCATTTAACTTTTTGCTGTTGGTACTCACATCAAATTTATCTTGTAAAGTAATGGTTGTTAAAAAAATAAACAAATATATTGAACACACAAAATGCATTATGAAAAATAAATTTAAAAACACAATTGTCACAATCTTTTGTAAGGTTATGTAATTAATGGAGGGATCAATACATCAGTATCAATATATCAATCGCTTCATTTTTAAAATATTTTATATGTTTAGCATTTTTTAAATATATATATGAAAAAAAAAAGACGGTTTTTTAATTAGAAATGGTGAAATATTATAACACAAATATTTGTAGAGGCAAGTAGTTAAAGGGGCTTTCTCCTTTACTATATTAAAGAGAATGACATCTTACATTTTCCTTCTAAAACAAGGACATCCATTTTTCTTTAGCTAAAACACCTTTCTTATATTTCTTATATTTTATTTTTTTGAAAATAAATTAGTCACCACCGGCCACTGCCACTACCACTATCCCCCTCCTGAGCTCGAGCAACTATAACCAGAGTGTCGTGACCTCACCGAAGCTTGGGTGTAGGTACTGCAAATTTATTTTTGAACTAAATCTGCAAATAACTAATGCTATATATTTTAGTACAAATATGTTTTTACACTAAATTCGCAAGTAATAAATGATACATATTTTAGTATAAATTTATTTTTGCACTAAATTCTCAAGCAACTCATGATATATTTTTAGTATAAATCTGTTTTTGCAATAAATCCACAATCAACATATACATATTTTAGTGTAAATCTGTTTTTGCACTAAATTCGCAAATAACAAACGATACGTATTTTAGCGCAAATATGTTTTTGCACTAAATCTGCAATCAACTAATGATCCAAATTTTAATGCAAAATTCGTCTTTGTACTAAATCTCCAAGTAACAAATGATACATATTTTAGTGCAAATTTGCTTTTGCACTAAATCCTCAAGCAATTCATAATATATTTTCTGTGCAAAAAGTGTTTTTGCACTAAATTCACAAACAACTAATGTTATAAATTTTAGTAGAAATATGTTCTTGCACCAAATTTGTAGACAAATTAAGATCTAAATTTTGGTACAAATTTATTTTTGCACAAAATCCGCAAATAATTAAAGACGTAAATTTAAGTAAAAATTTATTTTTGCATTATATAAAAATTCTCACCGAAACTCCATGTGTCCTTGTTAGTGGTACGACAATGGTCGCCGGAGCGGCCGCCAAAGCTCCAATGGCCAGTGGTAGTTTGTGAGGTTTAATAATCACCGATGGTAATAAAATAAAATAAAATATTATAATAAGGGCACAATTGGCCATTCAAAAAAAATGCTTATCCTTTTAGTAAATAAAGATATGAAAATTGTCTTTATGGGTAAAATAAACTGTGGATAAAGTCTTCTTCTTAGTTTGAAATAATAAGGTGTCCTTAGCTTTGATATAATTATAGAGGAGGTACTTATAACCCATCTTGAATATAATTATAAAGGAGGTACTTATAACCCATTTTCTCATATTTTTGTGTATATATATATGGTGTGTTTATATAATGGAGAACCGAAGATAAAGGTGGGGTTTTTCACCCTACTGTAAGTTCGATCCACAAAATTCTATTTCTGTTTCTCTTTCTTCCGTAATCGATCATTAAGTATATCATTGTACTAATTGTAATATGTACTATTTGGAATGAGAAAGAGAGAGAGGGGTGGCTTTGGTACAATTCCATGCCATATCGATTGTACTGTGTACCCTATCAAAAATTTGGTACGCCAAAATTCATTACCATTGCTATACCAAATTTTTGGTATACCAAAATATTGATATGGTATAGTGTTGTATGGTACATTACCAAAAGATCAATCCTGAAAAACAAAAACAAAAACAAAAACAAAAACAAAATAAAAACCTGAAAGTGGACCATCAAAAGTAAGCATTGTTTGCTAAAACAAGACAATTAATTTATTTTTACTTGCCTTTAATTAATTAAGTTTTTGCAATAAATTTTTCCAAAAACATTAAACCATGTATAAATATTATTGCATTATAATAAATAAATACATATATATGAAATACTTGGAAGTCGAATGATTGAAGTGTAACGATTAAAAAAAATGAAGATAAATATTTGATATTCAAAGTTTAATAGGATTAGCCTTTGATTGATTAAGGGAAGCTGAATGATAAATGGATAAGTAATTTAAATTGCAATTCATGATCATGGGTGTACAGGATATAGCCACAAAAAAAGAATAAAAAGAAAGAATATAAAAGAGAGAAATGGGAAATTAACCTCAAACGGATTGAAATAAGTCCGGTATAATTGAAAAGGGCGGGGGTAGATGAAATGATTGAAATTAGATATTGTGTATGACGGTGGTGGGGTGCAATGCCGTGTAGGTATATTGCGATTTCAGATCTAAAGAGAAGAATATAGGAAAAATTGTAGAAGTGATAGAGGGGTTGATGTGTTTGTAGGTTTTGATGATGAAATTCAAAGATAGTGTGAAAGTGAAACTCTAATAAAAATGCTATTGGTAAATGTTGTGGTATATTGGTATTATTTTGGTATTTGATATTAAACTTTAAACGAAATACTATTTAGTATTAATGGTACAATTGGTATGATACGATACGGTATACCATGATACTACCAAAGTTGTGGTATGGTACGGTACACCATTGGTATTGATTTGCAGTAACATTACCATACCATTTTATTTCAATACGGTACAAATACCAATCGTTACTATACCATTATTAAAATTCGATACACTTCAGTAATTATACAGTATGGTACTTATTAGTATGATAATAATAGTATAAAAATCCACCCCTTGAGAGAAGGTTATACTTTGGTCCAACAGCCCATCTTATCATTAAGCATGGACACGAATAGTTGCACAGGTTACAGGCATAGACTCATAGGCATTAAACTTACCATCAAAAACTCAACTAATACTTTAAATCATTTATAACACAAGATTCAGTATTTCTAATGTTATCACTGTCACTAAGTTTTCTTTAAAAAAGTGAAAATGCATAATGACCTATTTAACTTAAAAAATTACTATTTTTTATTTATTTTGGTCACTAAACTTTCTTTTTGTCCGAAAGCACACTATACTCTCTAAAACATTTCTATTTAGTCAAACTGTTTAATTTCTATTAAATTTAATGGATGGAAATTTAATATTAGAATATATATCAAAAATATGTATATATATGGTGTAGATATGGTAGACGTATTTTTGGTATAGTTGACATTTTCTTTGATTCCTAAAATCATTGGGATATTTATTATTTCCATGTATAGCCCATTTCATCCCTATATAAAGGACCTCTTGTATTCATCCATGATACAATAATAACAACTTATTTATCTATATTCGTTAACATGGTATCAGAGGTATACACGATCCACAAACCCTAGCCAACCATGCAGCAATCATCATTATCAACACCACGCAGCCACCATCACCCAACCTCACTATCATCACCAATCATGTCATTATCACCAACACTATGCAGCCACCATCACCCAATCTCATCATCAAAACCACACCCTTCTTCTACCATACCCACTGACCAATCAAACCGTGCCTCCATAACCCGTACCTCGAGTTCAGTGCCACCTGTCTATAATCAATTAAACAAATCCAACCAAAATCTCACAGTAGCCTAAACCTAAACCTCAAGTGATTCAATCACAAAAATAAAACCACCAAAAGTTCGTCTTCTCCAGACGATTCCACAACCGCAAGAAAAAACCTAAACTATCGACGCATGCGCCCTCACATGCCGTCCAAAGACTCCAGGCTACAGCCCGCCTAAACCACACCACGTGTCTTGCCACGTTAGCCCTAAGCCAAGTCACTTTACATGTCATCACTGATCGTTGACCACAGAAAACTAGAAACCTTAGCTGGTTCAGCCAGAACAGTTCTTTTCACCTTAAATTGTCCGGCTCACTGTCTTTTTTATTGGTTTTCCAGGAGAATAGACCGGTTCCTAACGTTTTTTAACATTTTAAACATAGCCACGGCCTCATAATTTTTAAATTCAATCTCGATCTTTGAAAATTTAGTCTCCTCAATGGCCCTCAACCCTACAAACATGACCGGAACATCAGTAAAGGATTCTCCAATCATTATTCAGACTGAGGGGTCCTCATTCAACATCAGTATTCAACTAGATGAAACCAACTATGATATATGTTCTCAACTTATGAAGATGCATAACGCAGAGAAATAAAAATTCTTATTCATTCAGGGTTCTACCCAAATTTCGAAAGAATGAACACCAGAATTCGATAAGTGGTACCCGATTAATCAAAGAGTGAAACGCTGGCTCTTAATGTCTATAAAACTAAAAATCATGAAACGTTACATTCGTATTCCTACGGCACGAGAAATCTGAAAATCACTGTTTACGGCGTTTTATGACGGGGCTGATGAATTACGGTTTTTTCTTTGAACCAACGGGCATTCGTTGTTAAACAGGGTGGAAGATCACTTTCTGAGTTATATGGAGAGCTGACATAAATATTCAGTGAATTTGACCATTTTGATAAGGTGGTTATTGAAAGTCTTAATGATGTGGAGTCTTACAGGAAGTCAATCTAACGCTTGAGAGTTCATATTTTTCTTGCCGGGTTGGATAATGAACTTAAACAGATCCGGGGTGAGATTTTGTGAAAAAATTCGATTACTGAATTAGAAGAAATATATGCTCTGGTTCGTCGAGAAGTTCTTCGACGACAAACAATGAACCCCGAGACAGATACTATCGCTATGGTAACCCACGATCAAGCCCCCTCTAATTCCAATTGGCAAAATTCAAAGAAATGATTCTGCTATGGTAACCGGCCGACTGACTCCCACTTTATGGGTCGGGGTTTGACTTTCAAATACCCCCATGCTCCATCTGTAGGCTAACGGGACACTCGAAAAAAGGCTGTTATAAAATCATTGGCTATCCAGATTGGTGGAAGGATTCTTGCAATCGCAGAACATGTCAGACCACAGATTGAGGTAACAAACAGGCCTCATGATTACTCACCACCACAGGTACATCAGGTACAGCTTTACATTATATCTCTGTTTTGAATAATACATTGGTAATTGATTTTGGTGCCACTGATCATATGACATCAAATTCAAAAATAGTTACTCCTTTAACCCCGTTATCTCAGACCTTTGTTTCCACAGCTAATGGTGCCCTAGTTCCTATGTGGGAAAATAATGAGTCACTCTATCAAACACCCTAAACATAAACTCCGTCTTAGTAGTACAATCCTTATAATATAATCTATTATTTGCTGCTTAAATAACTAATGCCTTATACTATGTTGTCATCTTTTGGCATTCTCATTGTGTTTTTAAGGATATTTAGATGAAAAAAACAATTGGTTATGGCATTAGGTACATAAAATTGTACTACCGGACCTGGAGTTGAAAAGTACAGATTGTTTGTATAAGGCCTTGAACACTAGTACATCTAAAAAGAATATTGTATATGAACTTTAGTTATGGCACTGTCAATTAGGATACGCATCGTTTGGTTACTTAAAGAAACTATTTTCCCATTTAGTTAATAAAGTTGATTCTTTTGTTTTTCATTGTGAGATTTGTGAATTGGCTAAAAGTCATCGTACTTGCTTTAAACTTTCATTGAATAAAAGTCCAATTCCATTTATGATTATTCATTCTGATGTATGGGGTCCGTTTCACATTTCTTCTTTAAGTGGTATACGATGGTTTGTCACGTTTATTGATGATTGCACTTGAATAACATAGGTTTATCCCATAAAATCCAAAGGTGAAGTTAGTTGTTTATTTCAGAGATTTCATAAACAGAACAATACACAGTATAATGCTTCCATTTAAGTTCTCCGAAATGATAATGGTGGTGAATATTTAAGTACCGAGTTACAGACATACTTCAGACTCTATGGGATTATTCATCAGACTACATGTCTTTATACTCCTCAACAGAATGGGGTGGCCAAACGAAAAAAATTGTCATTTGTTGGAAATAGTTCGGGCATCACTGATTTGGAGCAAAAGCACCAACCTCGTATTGGGGTGAAGCACTCTCATCGGCTGCCTATTTAGTAAATCGCATCCCCTCATCTATAATTGATTTTTAAACACCCTTCAAAGTTTTAGCTAAGTTTGTCTCGATTCCTACCGTGTCAAATCTCTCTCCCCAGGTGTTTGGATGTATTACATTTGTCCACTTACCAAATGAGTAACAGAACAAGCTCGAACCTCGCCCTGTCAAATGCGTCTTCGTAGGGTATGCATCTACTTAGAAGGGATATTGGTGTTATCATCCTCCCACACAGAAAATGTATGTCACAAAGGATATGACATTTTATGAAGATATTATGTACTTTCACCGGGCTGAACTTCAGGGAGAGCATTATAAAGAAATTCAGTTATTTAGAAATACCAATTAGGAAGAAATAAGTTCAATAAAAGTATTTCTGCCTTTGACTTCGAGTTCACCTTCGATAAGAGAGACAGTCGAAGTCACGTCATCCCTTAGTATGGTACAACAGGAACTTTGCCAAGCGAAGTTATTCCGTTTCCGCCTAACACGAATAACCAATTGTCCACTTCAAATATCCCTGAAAATGAGACCTCCCAGGTATCATTTTCTTCTATTCCTAGAAAGTGACTTCCCAACCGAGCAAATAGAGGTATATCCAAACCCACATATGATCCAAACTTTACCAACAAAGCCAAATATCCTATGAGTAACTATGTGTCTTATGATCGGTTAACCGAATATAACAAATTCTTTGTGAATCAATTATCTTCCATATCTATTCTTAACAGTATGCAGGAAGCCTTATGTAATCCTAAATGAAAATCAGCAATGAATGAAGAGATAAAATCCTTGTTGAAAAAAGACACATATTAATTGACTGAATTACTAGCAAGAAAAAAGAATGTGGGTTGTAAGTGGGTGTACATTGTCAAATTTAAAGCAGATGGAATAATAGAAAGATTCAAAGCGAAGCTAGTTGCAAAAGGCTACACACAAACACATAAGATTGATTATCTGAAGACGTTTACGCCCGTGGCAAAGATCAATACTGTGCGGGTGTTACTATCACTAGTTGCAAACTTGGGCTGGCCTTTACAACAGTTCTATGTAAAAAATGCTTTATTAAATAGGGAGTTAGAGAATGAGGTGTATATGGAGCTCCCACCTGGATATAATATTCCGGATGAGCATACAAATAAAGTCTGCAAGTTGAAAAAAAAATCTTTGTACGGACTAAAACAGTCCCCCAGAGCCTGATTTAGGAGATTCACGATATCGATGCAAAAGTTTGGCTACAGTCAGAGTAATTCCAATCATACTTTGTTTTTGAAGAAGAGCCATAAGAAAATTACGGCACTTATTGTCTATGTAGATGACATGGTGCTCACAGAAAACGACCCTAGCGAACAATAGGCATTAAAGAAGCACTTATCTCAGGAGTTCAAGATGAAAGACCTTAGGAACTTGAAGTATTTCATAGGAATCGAGGTGTCTAGATCGTCGAAATGCATATTTCTATATCAGAGAATGTATGCCCTAGATTTATTGAGTGAAACTAGAATGTCCGTTTGTTAACCGTTAGAGACTCCAATGGGAGAATGATTGAAATTAGAGGTCGAAACAGATCAAGTGCCGGTCAATAAAGGGTGCTATCAGAGATTAGTGGAAAAGTTGATGTATATAGAACATACCAGGCTTGATATATCATATGCATTTAGTATGGTCAGTCAATTCATGCATAATCCAAATGAGAAACGTATGCAGGCAGTTATGAGGATTATCAATTATCTCAAATCATCTTCTGGAAAATGAATCCCGTTCCAGAAAAATAAGAATTTTCTGAAGGTTGAAAGGATATACTAATGCTGATTGGGCCGGAAATATATGTGACAGAAGGTCTACGTCAAGGTACTTCATATTTGTAGGAAGAAACTTAGTCACTTGGAGGAATAAAAAGCAAAATGTAGTATCCCGATCAAGCGCAGAAGCAGAATATCGAGGAATGTCAGTCGGTATTCAAGAATTATTGTGGTTAAAACTGCTACTGACAGATTTAGGTTTCCCTCCGAAAGAACTTATGATGCTATATTGTGATAATAAGGCAGCATGCGATATCGCACACAATCTGATTCAACATGATAGAACAAAGCATGTTGAAGTAAACAAGTTATTCGTTAAAGAGAAGTTAGAAGAGAAAGTTATTTATGTTCCTTATGTACGCTCTGAAAATCAGTTAGCTGACATATTTACCAAGGCTGTGACAAGGAAGGTATTTGCCAAGTTGATTAGTAAGTTAGGCATGTTTGATATATGTGTGTCAACTTAAGGGGGAGTATTAGAATATATATCAAAGATATGTATAGATATGGTGTAGATAGAAGTATTTTTGGTATAGTTGACATTCTCTTTGATTCCTAAAATCATTGGGATATTTATTATTTCTATGTATAGCCTATTTCATCCCTGTATAAGGGACCTCTTATATTCATTCATGATATAATAACAAGAACTTATTTATCTCTATTCGTTAACATTTAATATAGTAATTAATTATGCACGTGGTAATCCAGTTACAATTTGTCTCGGGCAAATTACTAGAGTTAATTCCCGAAACGTGATTAACTCGTCAGCTCCTCAATCTCTCCGACAATGCCCTCACCGGAGAGTTCCCTAAAGCTTTAAAAAACAAAACATGCCAAAGTGAAATAAAAAAAACAGAGCATGCGTAAAACAATCATATATTATCCATGTGTGTGATGCTATTTTTTAGAATGATGTATGGAAAAGTGAAATATGTTGCTCGATGAAAATAACTTTTCGGGATCTATTCCAAGTGGGTTTCATTTGTTCAAGTTTTAGATCTATTTCAAGTGGACGATAACTTTTCAGGAATTAACTTTAATAGATAGGTCTTAACTTCAATCAAAACAGAGCATTTTCTTCTCGGGAATTAACTGCAGCAGTTGGGTCTAGCCTTTAATCAAAATAGAGCACTTTCGTCCCGGGAATTAAATTCGGCAACTTGCTAAAGATGATGTTGCGAGCGAGAGGGATGAATTGGAGCTCAAGTGAAAAAGAACATTTAACTCTGACAGCTCGCCGGAGATGAAGTGGCCCTTTTCCCACATCATTTGATGACAAAATATACAATTGGATTGTCATGAGTATTATTAGTTGTCATGTTAAATTTTCATCCACTAAACTTAATGGAAGTTAAACGGTTTGACTAAGTAAGAATGTTTTAAAGAATATATTTTGCATATAGACTAAAAGGAAAAAAGAAAAAATAGTAACCAAAGTCAAAAAAAAAAAAAAAAAAAAGAGTAAAATTTGTTAGTTTAGTTGCCAATAGGAGTGTTAAGACTAATCCGAAAATCGATTGAACGGACCGGAATCAAAAAAAATCAAAACCGAAAATAAGAAAACCGAGCCGAAACCGAAAAGTTTGGTTCGTGTTTGAGACAAGTTAGTCTAAAACCGAATTAAATCGAACCGAACCGAATTATGTATAAGAAAAAAATGTTAATATATATTCTAAGAGCACACATTAATTATACTATAATACAACAAAGTTAACCTTTTGTAAGAATATGTTTCTTACTAATTGCATATTGTGATAATCTTAAAAAAAAATAATTATTAATGCGTTTATTATTGAATTAACTATATAATGTTAAGACTTTTTTTTATCACATACATGATGGCAAGGTAATTCATCATTTCATTTAATGTGTTTTATTTTTATAAACGTACAAATAAAATTGTAATTAAATAAAAAAAAACATGGTATCTATATGTTGCTCCTTATTTCTAAAAAATTATGACTATAATTTGAATATGAATCATTCTTACATTACAATTAGTATTACATTGTTATGTTAAATTGATTTGAAAAAAAAAATTATGTCAAAACCAAATAAAACCGAACCGAAAAGTTTGGTTCGAGTTTGGGTTTCGAAGATTTAGAAACCGAAACCGAAATTTTATATTTGGTTTGGGTTTGAAGTAACTAACCTTAACTTCTATCCCAATCGAAAACGAAAACACCCCTAGTTGACAAGTGAAAACAAAAATTTATGCAAACGATAATTACTCGAAAACTTCTTACTGTGGAGTTAATACTTACTGCTACAAAAACTTTCCATTTGCTTCCAATCTAAATGGAATGATGCATATGCCCACAAAATAAAATAAAAAATAAAAAGATATGGACGCACATTGCATATTTCAGTATTTAGTACTCCCTCAAATGTAAAATGCAAGAGAAATGTGTCCAAAAATTCATATGCAAGACAAAAATACACTGAATATGAATAAAATCATCTCTTATGATTAGTGTAAAAGTAAATATTTAACATATCAATAAAAATAAAAACGTAATAAAAAAGAGATTATATTTAACATATCAATAAAAATAAAAACGTAATAAAAAAGAGATTAAAATAACTCTTACGACATATTATGTATCGAAAGAAAATTTGTGTGTTTAGCCAACATAAAATGTATCGTGCTAATGAACAATTTCCCACCACACATTAGGTGTCGTGGCAGTGAATGCGTCCTAGCTTTGCTTTCTTTTCACAAATCATGTCCTTCACATGTGATATAAACATAGCTTGCGATATGAGCATAGCTTCCTTCACATGTGATATAAACATAGCATCACCTTATTCAAAGAAAAGTTGGACTTATGCCCTCACGACACATAGCTTCCTTCACATGTGATCAGTGGCAGACTCAAAAATTTAACCTACTGGGGGCAAAATTTAAAATAAATAAAAATATATTTAAAGCACATCAATTACCTAAGAGAACAAATTTAACCATAAACATAATTGTATTAATAATAATACTTGATACAACTAAAAGTCTTAAAACACTTAATGCCTACAAATTACAATAAAATTTTACATGATTTCATATTTTGAAAGTATTGTAGCACGTCCTCCTTATTAATATTATTGAAAATGTCTTGTTCAATGTACACTTAAGTGGGTGGGGTTTGATAAAATTTTTTTTTTATTACACTTAGGTACACTCAAGTATAAATTTATGCACATAAGTCCCTATATTTTTATTTTTTTTTTAAAAATACCTCATATCTATTAAAAAAATTCAAAAGCCAACTGGGGGCAATTGCCCCTATGTAGGCCCGCCCCTACATGTGATATAAACATAGCATCACCTTATTCAAAGAAAAGTTGGACTCGTGCCCTCACACGACACATCAGTGTGTGTATACAATTTTTTTCTTTCATGATATATTATGTGTCGTAGAAGGTTAACTCTCCTGCCCGATAAATCATTCATCATATAATGTATAAAATTGGTGATTATTAAATTTAGCTTGTATATACCTTTTTCTCCACCACGTTTAACTTTTTACATGTTGGAATGAGGAATGAAAAAATGTAAATTTAGCTTTTTAACTACGGGAGTACAAGTTGTTCCAAGACATAACACACACCCCCTTCCCCACCCCCACCTTCTTCCGCAGGCAATCATTAATTTTCCATTTCTCTATATAACGTCCTTGCCTAGATGGCCAGATGGACATCAAAAAAAAAGGAGATTATTGCTTCAAAATTCGATTAACAGGATGGTAAATATTTGAATATGCCTATTAACATTTCACTATAATCTTCAAAAACACTTTCTATACATCAACACACTATTTGAATATGCCTATTAATATTTTAAAATTATTTTTAATAATAATAAAATGTTTCAAAAATTATATATAAAATATTACTAAAAATAATTTTATATATTAAAATATTTTTATAACAATTAATATCATTATCCTAAAAAAATCACTCTAAATAGTATCATGAAGTAAGTCGAACCAACTACCCCCACCAATCAGTTGTCAAAGTGATGAAAAAAATTAAAAGTTCTTGCGAGTGCATTGTCAGCTTTTAACTCCTATTTCCCGTTGGACCCTTGGCTGGGGTAGGGGAGTAAGAAGAACATATTTTGACGAGGCTACGGTAAATTGGTAGGTAAATTTATCATATCTCTTGCTATAGTAAAAAAACTTGATATACATTATATCCTTTTAAAAATGTTATATTTGTAAATTTGTTACTAAGTTTTAAAAGCACAGTAATGCCATAACCATAACCATCAACTTTTTCTTTTTCTTTTTTCTTTTTTTTTTATCTTTTTGGAACCATCTAGTTAAACAAGAGCTGCGCTGAAATATGTGTACAAAATAAATAACGAAAGTCATGACATAGTTGTATTTTTACTAAGGCCTCGTTATGTGTACAAAATAAATAATGAAATTCGAAAATACTTTTCTGACATGAGGAGAAAATAGGGAATACAATATTACACTTAGACCTCATGAGATTAATTTTTCCTTATAATTTTTCAGCATTTATTACAAAAGATTTAGACAACAATAACCCTATCTAAATATGCTATTACCAAATTTACCCATTAAAATACAAGGGTATTATTGATATATTTTTACTTTCCTGTCATATACCAACAAAACACTGGAAATAAAATTAAATAATATTTCTTAAATACTTTAACAAACACAGGAAAAAAAACCTAATAGTACTTTTAGTTTCCCACCCCATGAAAAAGACAATGGAATTGGGTTTCCTTTCATAAATCAAACGATGCCTAAATGTACAAACATTTGATGCATTTTATTTTTAATATTATTGTGCTAAATTGTTGGAACACAAATCTTTTTCTTTCGATATTCGAGAGTAAGAGTATCTCTAATGGTATAATCAAAATAACAATTTTAATCAATTTTAACAATATTGACTAGAAACACTATCGTCCTAATAGTATAATTCAAATGCTAGCAACCTGTTAATCAATAATCAAATCGACTCTCTTTATAATCAAATTTAACAATCTTCTTCAATGATTCAAGTGAGCGGATTATTAATTTTAGCAACTTACTAAATAGATAATTAAAAATTATTTTGATTATTCTATTAATGGTGCTCTAATAAATTGAACCAACCACCAACTAACCGGTTCCCCGAAGACACAAATCGCATGACCTCAAGGGTGCCAGATTCTCTATATAAGCACCACAAGAGAGAAGCCAATAGACACAAACAACTCCAAGTTCACAGAGTCTACTAAAGTTAGTCTCGTCTATATATTTTCCTTCTTGTTTGCTGTGAAAGAGTGAGTGTGTTTAGAATGGCTAGTTCAGGAATGGTTAAGGTGGCTTGTGTGGTGCTCATGTGCATGGTGGTGAGTGCACCCAGTGCTCAAGCGGCCATAACATGTGGTACGGTGATAAATAAATTGTCACCGTGCCTGAGCTACCTGAGGAGCGGTGGACCCGTGCCAGCACAATGCTGCAGCGGGGTTAAGAGCCTCTACAACTCGGTCACTACCACCCCTGACCGCCAGCAAGCTTGTAATTGCATGAAATCTACTGCTGCCACAGTCCCCGGTATCAACGTCGACAACGCCTCTACCCTTGCTTCCAAATGCGGTGTCAACATTCCCTACAAAGTCAGCCCTAACACTGACTGCTCCAAGTATCTCTCTCTCTCTCTCTCTCTCTCTAGGTCTTAGTGGCAAATTAAGTTGTTTATGTGAAATGTTGGGTTTCAGTTTTCTTATATCATGTATTTGGTCTTGTTATTGTGTTGCAGGGTGCAGTGAGGTTGATGGTAGACCAAGTTTCTCTGCAGTAAGATCTACTATAGTAGTATAAATAAGACGAGCTCGGAATCAGCATGGAAGCTCCACACTAGAGACTTTCTCCAGTTCTTAGGGTGTTCGCGTAATGTGTCTAGTTTCAAGTGTGTTGGTACCACAAGTACTAGTAGTAGTACTAAGTCATCTACTCAGTTCATGTTTTTTGTTTTGCGTTCGTCTGTAATCGAATGAATCTATGCTTCTACTCCTGGTCTTTCTCTACTCTATCATGTTAGGTCCCGGTCCTTTCTCAAACATTTTTAGGTTGCAGTACCTGTTATTTTTAAAGTTTGCGATCAATATTTTTGTACCGGCGAACGATCACAAGTACCATATATCTAATCGCGAATTTTTAATCATAGGTATCGTATTTGTAATCATTTCTCAGTCAAAAATAACATACCTATGACTAGAGGATCAGTCATACAAGATCATAGATACTTAAGTACAGTAGCTATGTATCCAAGTTTTGCCGAAAGATATACAAAATTAAAATAGGAATCATCCTAAAGTTTCCTTTGACAGGGACAATTTACCCTTGTAAATATATATACTCAGTGCAAGAGTATATCTATTTTTAAAATATATTTAAAGTTATAAAATTTGAACATAAATATAATAATATTAATAATAATATTTCATATAATTTAAATAGCGAATGTGAATAATAACGAAAAATTGTAATGACACAACACAACGACAATAGTATTAACAATATTATGCAATTAATTAAGAAATATAATTAATATTATGTAAGTAATTAATAAATAAAATTATTCCTAATATTAAAAAGTAGATTTAAGAAATTATTTACTTTGTTAGTGTTAGAAAAATGAGTAAAATACTATTTTGAAGTCATTTTGAGGATAATTTTTAGTGGTACTTTACATTTGATTGTGAAATATTATTATAGATTAGTATTTTTTTTCATGAGTATATCGAAATAAGATATTTGTTTGCTCAACATGGTTATGAGATGAATAGGAAATTGTCACCCAAATTAAACTACTTACCTTAAATAAAAAAAAAATATAACGAAAACGAGTAAATTCTACTTGGGAACTTTGTTAAAAAATTGATGGATTTATAAGGGATCATTTCTTGTTAACTTGATAAGTATTTAAGAAAAATAAGGATGTATCGCTCCTGCAGGAGATGGGATGCAAAATTACGGTTTCACGGCCACGCGGGACTATGTTTTGCAGTTTGCACCTGAACCAAATTTTAAGTTTCACACATAAGTCTTTATATATAGTTCGGCTTTTTACACTTTGGTTACACTCAAATGTTAGTTTCTATACATAAGTTCTTATATATAATTTATTTATTTTTAAAAAAATATCTCATATATAATAAAAAAATATATTCAAAATCAAATGAGAGCGCTAGCCCCACTTGCGTCTTCGAAGCTCCGCACTCTCTGGGCCTACAAATGTATCATATATCATGGACCGTCCTATTTGAGCGAGCGAAATTTCATTTAGGAAAGAATTAGGATTACCCATCAATCATCGGATTACCTATCAATCATGGGATTACCTAAAGTTTGGCTCCAGATCCACCACAATTTCTATAAAATACACTACTACAAAAACACTGTGGAACTCTCCACCTAGGTTTCAAATCCAAAACCTTACTTTCTTTTAAGAATTGTTAAAGAAAAATATTAATTTTAGAGTAATAGTTAAACCACCTTATATCTAGGTGGGCACTATTCGCACACCACAAATTACTTGGTTTTGGACCATTTCTTATAAACACTCCAAAAGGTAAGTTACTTTCTCATCTCCACTCCAAAATCACTTTCACCACTCTCACTATTATACAAAGTAATTAACTAATTAAATACATTAATTAATAAATTAATTAAGTTAATTAAATTGAAAAAAACAAAACCATTCCACCACTCCCCCTTTTCAAAACACGTACGCTCTCTTCTCTCATTACACTCCCTCATCGTAACCTCTCTCACCCACTCCTCCTCACAGACTCACCCATTTCTCAGTCAATCATCTCCCTCATCTTCGTCTTCACCATCGGCATCATCATCTCCTTGCTTCTGTCTTCAGCATCACCAAGTAAGTTAAACATTTTGTCCTATTTTGACCTAATAATGGTTTGGTTAATTGTGGTTGTAACCTATGCCAAAATTTACCCAAAAATAAAAATTTTTTATTAAGAAGTTTAGCATCCTACCTTTCAAAGGAGAGGTTTAAACACAAGCTTTTTTTCTTTTCATTCTTTTCTCTTAAGTTAGATATTGCTATGCATGTCAGATTATTACATCATCACCGCATGTCCAACGAGAAAGTAAGTCTCACTCCCTGGACATCCGGCATCTAGTTGCACCGTAGTCACCCAATGTCTAGCGAGTAAGACTTACTGCTTGCATATGTTTTCTTGTTTTATGGATGAAATTTAAGGTTCGAAGTTTTGTCTTCTTAAGTATCATTCTCAAGGGGCTTTACGAGGTTCTGGAAATAAACAAAGGAAATGTTAATAGACTTTTCCTTTTGTGTATATGCTCCTTAAGATCTTATAATCATACGATAGAGTGTAGACCTTTCTTAAATTTGTTAAATGTTCTTTCATTGGGATTCAACTTCAATAATTTTATTATATTTCCTCCATCTTGGTAACTGTGACTTAGCTTTATTCTGAACTTATGGTCATATGTATGTGTGTATACTATATGCATAGCTTAGTGCTATATTTAGCTACAATATTTTATAATATTTTGCTTTTAAAGAAAAAAATGGGGTAATTCATATTTTTGGGTACTCCACTACTCCATCCCTGATTAAGATCAATCCATGACTGATTATTATTGTTTTATGTTATTAGATATGACGAATAACAGTTCCAATGACAGCCGCGAGAAGGCAACGAAAAGTAAAGTTTGTCGCGGCACTAAAATTGTTTATTATACCTTCATTTTAATTATTTATTGACTACATATACTTTTATTTTAATTCTTTATTAACTACTATACTCGGTCCCATTATTTATCAGTTAATGTAGGACCAATCTGAACAATTGAGTAAATAGCCATTGGAACAAGCAATGCAAAAGAAGAGACATGCGGATGCCCCGACAAAGACTACAAGTACAACAACAAAAACCTGGCCAGGATGCAGATCCGCTAGAAAATTTGCCAAAGCCCCACACACAAAAGAAAATAAAGTATGGTTATTTTTGTATAACGATGTAGCAAATTGCGTTTGGCTTAATGTAGTCACGTTTGGTACTTCTTTTTTGTTAATGTATTTGCTTTGGATTTTACATTGTTAGGCTTAATGTATCTGCTTTGACTTAATGTTCATGTATTACATATCTAAGTTCGTTTGGATAATGAAAAATACTGCCATGCATGTTTTGATCATTTATTTTTATTAATTTATCCTAATTATTGCAAAGAAGAAGAAGAAGAATTTACCTATATTACTAGTATTAGAAGAAGAATTTGTTATCCCCATGTCCTAAATTGATAATGCTTAGACATTGGGTGATATGTACGCAAACAAAAGACGAATGTCTAGCGAGTAAGGCTTACTTTTTCGCTAGAATGGGGTGGCTAGGGTGCACCTAAAATGAATAAAACCTACTGAAAAATTTACTAAGCTTGAATCTAACGAGTATAACTCGCTAGACATTATATGGAAAACCAAAGGACGGATTTGTAGGCTTATTTTCTCGCTAACATTAAAGAATTAAACTAAGTTCTATATTTTTTCAAGTGAAAAGTAAATAATACAAACAACAATAAATTATGTTTAAAAGCAATTAAATAGACATATTCGGATAATAACTTATTTATAATTATCAAACCTTTCTAAAGTTAAAAAGTTAACTTTAACTTTAACATCATACCAAAGCTAGCAACGGTAATATGAAAAAAAAAAAATTAAATGTCTGGTAATTATACTTATGGTCATATATCATGAAGCGAGTTGTGTGTCATTCGTAGCGATGGGTCATACGAATTTGACATACGAATGAGTGTCATTCGTATGGGTCATACGAATTTGACACACTCGTATGACTCATTTTTACGAGTGTTCTCACACACATTCATGGGTATGACTAAAAATTAATCCCTACTTGATTTTCTTCAATCAAAATTTTAACCTACCATTTCTCTCCAGCGATTTTGGCGTGGTGGAATGGGGTAGGGGAAATCAAACGTGAGATATCATTTAAATTCCATTTGAATTTGACCCGTAATTATACAGATGTAATATGTAATTAGGAAGGTTAATTTTAACTTTAGGTAAATAATTGGGTACAAAATATAAATGAGTGGTTGCAAATAGATAACTAATGCATTTTTAATAATAGTATTACCATTCAGTATCCTTGACGAAAGGAGTTCACTGACCATGGACTTAAAAGAGTGTCCTTATTCATAAGTAGCAACCACGTGGACAGTTGAGTATTATGTTACTGGGTTGTCTGAACCACCAAGCACAACAGATGAATCACAGCCATCCGATCTTTGTCCTTGAGATCGACATACATGCGTAATTATATGGTTGGTTCATTTCTCTACCACTATAACCTAAAAATATTAATTTAAGTAAAAAAAAATAACAAAATATTTTTTATTTCATACTTATTTTTTTAAATATATATTTCTTTATGTTTTATAAAAAAAAATTCTACCACCACCAAAAAAAAATTATTTTATGAAAAAAGTCAAAAAAAAAATAAAATAATTTCATAATATATTTTAATTAATTTTTTATATTCTCATTAAAATTAATTATTTTTTTTTTAATTTTTATATTACTATTAAACATAGGCTTAATTGTCAAGTACCAGTATCAAATTCGATGAAAAGGCTGGCTACTACTGCTGCCGCAGTTAATTACTAATAAAAATCTCTGAGTTAGGAAGGTCTCAGCATTACTCGAGGTTTAATTGGATTAGATTACTAGAGGACCTAGCTCGCTGTCTCCTTGATGCCCATAGGAATTACAAACAAAAAATGGCTGCATAACTTTCCAGCGCCAACTAACATTTCTTAACTTAAAAGTAGGCTTCAATTCATTTGATTCACATATTTAAGCATTTAAGAAGAAAAAAAAATATATTCT
Organism: Lonicera japonica; assembly: GCA_021464415.1. NCBI lineage: Eukaryota > Viridiplantae > Streptophyta > Magnoliopsida > Dipsacales > Caprifoliaceae > Lonicera > Lonicera japonica. The sequence goes on along the minus strand of CM038464.1, from coordinate 5,620,463 downwards.
TTGTTTGATAAGTATAAATTTTGAAAATATTTTTTTGATAAAAAAAAAAAAGGGTAAAAGGTAAAGTCATTCCTTTCAAAACTCATGGTATTAATTTTCCTTTATAATTTTCTAACATTTATTACAAAAATTTTGATAATAATATCCATACTTAAATACTTTTCATACTTTATTAAATATAAAAAAGAAAAATTGACAAAAACTTTAGTTTCTTACTTCCATTAAAAAAAAAAAAAAAAAATTTCTTTTGTGAACTAAACGTGGCCTCGGAGTATTTTAATTGAAGTAGCCGAAAAAGTCAAGTGCAGGGCACATTAGTTGTCATCCCTCAGGCTCGTTAAGTACGTAGTACAAATTTTGGCCCACGATCATAACTCGGACAGTAAATGTAGTAGTGAAGCAGGAAGATGAAATGAAAGTGACCGAATGAGCTTCCCTTCGGATTTGGCCAACTTATTTAATTATCTACAATCTACTCACAATTAATAATTACTCAAATTATGCGACCCACATATGTTGGTGCTTGATCTGGGTGTCGCTCACCCCAAACATGGATGGCAAAATATTCCTACTCGGTAGGTTAATAAGTTGGGTTTGGGAGAGGAAATTTTTATTTTTATTTTACCGGGTCAAATTTGGGTTTTGACAAAATAAACCAGTGTTATCCAAGGCGGCGATGCACCCAGAATATGATACTTTTTTTCATTTAATACCCTAGAATTATTCGTGGATCGGTTTTGAGTTTTGCTATGTATACCTTCCCTAGCTCAAGTCTTGTTTGCATTTTCCTACCTAAATCCCGCCTCGAATCAGGCCGTGGTTGAGTTTGGCAAAAACCACTTCAATCCCGACCCATTGCCATCCGTACCTCAAAGGGGGCTATTTGTAAAAATTCTAAAAAAAAAGTTAGGAAACAGGTGCAACAGTCATTAAAGTCAAAAATATGAAATATATTGTTAAGGTTATTCCTTAAAAAGGATTTTATTTTAACATTGGCCACTAATAAAAATACATAATCAAACGTTAACCATTTTATTTCAAATTAGACTTTGGCTACTATTTTTGAACTTATCCAATTAACTACCACCAATTTTATTTTTTCTCGACTCTGAACTCAATTCTCTTTTCTTGTGTAACTAACACTGATCCTAAACATATTCACGACAATAAAACCAAATTGAACTCTTTAATTTGATACAATAAAAGCCCCATACGAGCCACTGAGCCTAAATCCACCAAAATTTAGGGCCTCTATGTACAGCTAGTGCATATTGCTTACAAAAAGAAACATTCGAAATTCATCAAAATCAGATAAGATTGCTAACAAGCGAAAGCAACAGAATACTAACAAAATGAACTGCGATAAAGGAAAATCAATATGAATTGTTACACCCTTGTTTATAATCAAGGATCACCCTAATGGTTTCAGCTGTTAGTTTAGTGTTGACCATGGACATTTTATTGGCAGTCCTTGAAGGATAAGGAACAAAGATGAAATTAAACGAGGTAAGATTTTAAAGAAACAACATTCAGAATCGAGGACGCAAAACTGAAATACATGGCTCAGTAAAATATGCATAAAGTTATCAGGATTCATTGAATCAATGACAATGTTGGAATGACAAGTCACCTGCTGAAGAGAACATCCCAATGGCTTGGGGAGTAATATCTAGAATTACAGCAAGTGGAAAACATGATCCTATACAGATTATTATTGAACAGATATTTATCTATTTCCCATAATGATAAATATATATATATATAGTTAAATGAAGAGCTGAGATACCCACACAGGTGAAGCCTTAATTGCAGCTTGAAGCTCATCTTGCATTTAAATTCTGAACTGCCAAGACCCTGCTGAGGAAGCCGATTGTATTTGCCATTGAATATCTGTGGGGGAGAAGTCCTATCTACATGTTCAAGTGATAGATATATCGAGAGGATATAATTACATCAACTTCACAATATTTTGACCTTGACAGCCATGGTCCATCAAATAATGACTTTAGATCAGAACAAGCAGAGTGATTCAACTGCAGCTGTGAAGCTCCATATATAAACTTCAAATGGATATTAAGCGCTTCCAAAATTCATGAGTTTTGGCTAGTTCAAAAATAAAAAACCGCGTTCCCTTTGTCAGGCATCTGGTATTCACACAATTTACATGCACAAACCTTTGGTTCCTGTCATAAGCAACTGAGCTTACACATATATGAGCTTCAACCTAGATTGGAACAGAAAGCACAAGCATGATGATGTAGACCCACATAAAAATGTTAAATATATGGTGTCATAGAACTTCATGAGGTGAGCACAGAGTCTTCTGTAAAACAGGAGGAAACAAGCATATATTAAAAAGCAATATTCATATACAAAAGGCTACACAATTGCTACAAAGATAACAAGAGTGCATTAGTGGTAGATGGTAGGATTTGTTTGGTTTACCATTCTCAACACTCCATTCATCTGTTGCATTCACATTTCTGACAAATACAAGCCTTTCTAATCGTTCCACAAGGCTATTAACAGAAACACTCAAACTTCGGTTCTCTCTTTTTAAGCTTTCCACTTCTTTCCTTAAGTCTATATTCTGCTCTTCTAAGTTTGGGCTTGAGAAAAGCTTATTTTTCAGAAGCTCATTTTCTTTTCTCAATTCATCATTCTCCTTCTTCAGTTTAATAATATTTTATTCTAAAATCCAAACATTTGTACTTCTGTCATCCTCATCGTCCTTCAAAATAAAAAATTACATTCTATGTTAAGAAAGAAAACAACTTTGAAGAAAAAAACAAAAAAACAAGGATACATATACTCACATCACTGATGAAAACAACTCTGGAAGTGCCATGTGGTATCCAAGGATGAGGATGATTCATTTGCTGAACAATGTTTGTTAACACTATTGTTGCATGAGGCGTAGGTGTCAATTCCATTGAATTATCTTCCTCTACCCCAGGAACTTCTCTGACTAAATGCATTTTTGATTCAATTTTTACATCAACAACCCATGGCTCCAATATTTCAGTTTGTATTCTCGCATCCTTCTCCTAATCACCGTAAGAATATACTTCATAAGAAATTTATTTAACATGCTTGAAACAGAAAACACAATAACATTGCATCATTAGGTAGATCAATATAGATGAGACTATGAGGGGAGGGAGAGAGAGAGAGATAAAGAGCTTGCATTGTCAATTGAATCATTTATTGAAGAGGACCGTGGGTAGTAACATTTTCGCTTGTCTCCTTGTGCCTCTAGTAATTCTTTCACTATATCAACCTCTGCCTCCAAGCAAGTCGGTTCAAGTTCCCAAATTATCTGATAATAACGAAAGTTTAAGCTTATTTGGGCAAACAAAACCAACACTGCATTATTTTGTTAAGCTATATCCAATAATTGTAGAAGAAATCACATATTTGAACGCCATATATACAACAATTGACAATCATGGACAAGGAATGATGTAGACGCACTTTACTGTTCAATAAACAGTGTTCGGCGTAGAAGACAAATGTACAATTTTCAGGACCAAGAAACAATACAAATGAAAAGAAAACATAAATAGCTAGTGGCCATGTATACCTGACTACTTCTGAGTTCCTTGAACTTGGTAATAAACTATTCTCGACCAAGAGATCTAACGTTTCCCCATTTTAATGCTCGGGGAACAAATAAGGAGCAAAATAACAAAGTAGGCTGAGCAATATCAATATGCTCATAGCTTCATATCTGTACACAGTGATATTTAATACTAGATTAAGCAACTTGGACATACCATGTCATTAACCAAGAACATTCAGGCACCATTTGGGAAAGAGTAAAATATAGAGACCAATCAAAGTGGGGATTCACATATGATTCGAGGGACCCGTCCAGAACCACACGTGCAAGTTTCCCTGGAAACTAGGGAAAGTTCAACGTATTTTTATGCAAAATTAGTGAAGTATTCACAAACTGAAACCAAAGGTTGATTAAAAAATATATTATATCTAGAAATTTACTTGAAAGATGAGACAGCCTTCTATATATTGTACTTGTGTCTCTTTCCTTTTGCATAGCCAATTAAAAACGTCTATAAGAACAGTTGCACCCCCAGGCATAATAACTAACTTTGTCCAGGCCCCAAAGAAGAGAAAGGTAACGGGAGTCAACCTTTTCAATTGTATTTGGAAATAATAATGCGCCGAATAGGAATAACAAAAATGACCTTATAAAATCCTCATCATCAATGCAACCAAGAGACTCGAGTCTTTTCTCAATTGATGCAATTGTGATATTTCGATTCTACAAAGATGCGCCATATTCCCTCTTTAAATCTAAAAAAGGTACATCTTCCTTTAGAATTACAGGGTCACATGTGACACGTAATCCTGAAATTAGTGAAACATCCATCAGAGTTATTGTAATATTCCCAGGGATTAGTAAAAATGCATGTTTCTCGCAGCTCCATCTTTCCATCAATTCATGGCACACCAGCGTTAAGGATTGTTTATGCTGAGAAAACTAATTCGGGCACATGACTAGGGCAAGGGGAGGCAATTTTAGAAAACACAGTTACAAAAAGAAATGGTCACAAAATCGACACGAGATAACATGTTTATAAGGTCGTGTCGTGTTTAGCTGTTTAGTGGTCATGTTTACTAAAATAATCCAAGGCATATCTATATTATAAAATACCATTTTTGATTAAAATTTTCTCTAAAAAGTATAAGAATCTAATGGTTAAAAATAGACATGTTATGGTGTGCATTACTTCTATACCATTGGATGAGTTTTATACACACATCAAGATGTCATATCAAAATTAAAACACTCACACCAATAATATACACAAAAAAAATACTCTCACATTTTAATAATTTTGTCTACATTAAAAATGCAATTACTTAAAATAAAAAATTCAAAATTTATTAAAAATTTAATATTTAAAATCTACTAATCAAGATCAATTAAACAAGATCCATCTTGACTACAGAATTATGTAAAAAAAATAAAAAATTATTGAGTAACATTAAACACCAATAATATACACAAATTAAACTCTCATACACCAATAAATATTTTTAAATTAAAATTGCCATAAGTTAAAATAAAAAATTCAAAACTTAATATTTAAACACTACTGATCAAGATCAATTAAATAAGATTCATGTTAAAATAAAAATTTTAATATTTAATATTTAAAATATACAAATCAAGAAATTTCATAGAAAAAAATATTTAAATCAACTAATCAAAATCAATTAAAGAAGATCTATCATGACAATATAATTATATATAAAAAAACAATAATATACATGCAATAAATTCTCACACATCAATAATTTTTTATATCTATATAAAAATAGACATGTTATGGTTTGTATTAGTTCTATACCATTGGATGAGTTTTATACACACATCAAGATGTCACATCAAAGTTAAAACACTCACACCAATAATATACACACAATAAACTCTCACATTCTAATAATTAAAAAATTCAAAATTTATTAAAAATTTAATATTTAAAATCTACTAATCAAGATCAATTAAACAAGATTCATCATGACTATATAATTATGCAAAAAAAATAAAAATTATTGTGTAACATTTAAAGGCGTACGTTATGTGTTCATATATTATTGGTCATCTCAATCTGTCATTTTTAGGATGTACGTTACGTGGTTGGATTATGATTAAAAAGACTTTTTAAAAAATTAAAAACAAGTCGGTCAAATCCGGTATACTTTTAGTTTTTTCAGCATAAAGATATATTTTTTCTATATTATAAAACATCAAGTTTGACCAAATTTATTTTCAAAAAATATAAAAATTTAATGGTTAAAAATATACATGTTATGGTGTGCATTAACTCTACACCATTGAATGAGTTTTATACACACATGAAGATGTCACATCAAAGTTAAAACATTCACACTAATAATATACACACAATAAATTCTAACGTACCAATAATTTTTTCTATATTAAATATTGTATAACTTAAAATAAAAAATATAAAAAAATATAAAAATTTAATATTTAAAATCTACTAATCAAGATCAATTAAACAAGATCCATCTTGACTACAGAATTATGTAAAAAAAATAAAAAATTATTGAGTAACATTAAATACCAATAATATACACAAATTAAACTCTCATACACCAATAAATATTTTTACATTAAAATTGCCATAAGTTAAAATAAAAAATTCAAAACTTAATATTTAAACACTACTGATCAAGATCAATTAAATAAGATTCATCTTAAAATAAAAATTTTAATATTTCATATTTAAAATATACTAATCAAGAAATTTCATAGAAAAAAAATATTTAAATCAACTAATCAAGATCAATTAAAGAAGATCTATCATGACAATAGAATTATATATAAAAAACAATAATATACATGCAATAAATTCTCACACATCAATAATTTTTTATATAGTAAAAATGCCATAACTTAAAATAAAAATTTCAAAATTTAATATTTAAAATCAACTAATCAAGATCAATTAAACAAGATCCATCATGATTATAAAATTATGTAAAGAAAAAAAACAAGAAAAAATTATTGAGTAACATTTAACACTAATAATATACACACAATAAACTCTCACATACCAATCATTTTTTCAACATTAAAAATTTCATAACTTAATAAAAAAATTCAAAATTTAATATTTAAAATCTACAAATCAAAATCAATTAGATGAGATCCATCATGATTATAGAATTTTGTTAAAAAAATAATTATTATTATTGGGTAACATTTAAACACGTGATTTATGTGTTCGTATATTATTGATCATCTCAGTATGTCGTTTTTAAGAGTGTTCACAATATAACAGTCAAAATTTTGAATTAATTTCAAATTATTACAACAGACGTGATTGAATCATTTTTACATTTGGCATTGAGTTTAATTTGTTAAAAACTTATTTTGTCAAAATCAAAATAAGATCAAAAAATATGATTAAAAGCAGCACAAGCTTCAGTATTTTAAGTTTATACATAGCAAAACAGATTCTTTAAAGGCAGGCAGAGATGTCAAGAAACAATTACACTCCTCACTAGAAAATTTGTTATAAATGAGGACTATGACAATCAACACTCTCCTACAATGTTGATCAAGTGGACCGCATTTTTTTTAGCTTACTTTCCCAATGTTCCTTCTTCCCTCTTTTAGACTAGATAATGAGTTCAAAATAGACTGATTGATTTTGTCAATTTAAATTCATCACACGTTAATTTTTTTAACGTTACATGGTTGAATTATGATTAAAATACTCTTTAAAAAATTTAAAACAAGTCGATCCAATCTGATATACTTTTAGTTTTTTGAGCATGCAAATATATTGAACTTACGTTTCAATTGTTCACAACATTATATTAGACTAGACAATTGATTCAAAATAGACTGATTGATTTTGTTTATTTAAATTTATCACATGTTAATTTTTTTATCCTATTATTAGATTTTTTATTTTATTTTACCGTGTCGGATGGTACGGGTATATCCTAGTATATATATATACTAGGGATAGCTTATGCAAAGGCATTGTGGACCTTGTGGTGTAATAAATAGTCACCACTCTTTAATTTCAGCAAAAAGGTCCTATCCATGTGGCAAAAAAAAGAGAGTCAATAACTGTTAATACCGCATGATCACCACTTTGTGATGCTGTCTCTCTCTAATTCATATCTCCCATTCACCACTTGATACCCTCCCTACGAAACAAAGGTCACAATCAACATTCTTAGCAACCGCAGTAGTTATATATATACAGAAACAAAATATCTTAGCAACTACAATAGTTATATACCAAAACAAAACATCTTAGCAACTGCAGTAGTTATATACCGAAACAAACCTAAGTAATTATTTATTCAAAAACCAATTTATATGAATTAAGGTTTAAATATAACTATTAACCATAGGCCCAAGTTATTAGAAAGGAAAAGCTCCAATAAATAAAAAAAATGTTACACAATAATAATTCGTATAAATGTGAAATCATCATAAAAATCAGAGATAACTTGAGGCCATAGAAAAATAAATAGGCCATTGGGGGAGCAAAGCAAACCTTGATCTGCAAAGGAACGGCCAAGATTGGTGAGATGTGAGTAGAAAAGGCAAGAGGTGTAAGAAAGCAAAAACTTTGAAAGGAGCAGCCGGCCGTGGGTGAATGGAATAACAGATGCAAAACCAGAAATCGACAATGAGATGAGAGATGGATCGATCGATCTATCGAAGGTAGTGCCGGTGCTTGAGAATTCTGCTCAGTAATTTATTTTATTGAAGAATGATGTCGTATTTGAAGAAACAGTGGACGTAAAATAAAAGAAAGGAAACCTTGACGCAGAGTTTTAATGGTTCATTTAAATGGAATCATTAGAACCCGCATTATGGAGAGAGAGAGAGAGAGAGAGAGAGAGAGAGAGAGAGAGAGAGGGGTGTGCTTTGTGAAGCTTGCGAAAGAAGCTCGAATTGAAAATACATACAAGTAAAGCATCAAAACGGGTGTTGATGGGGTACTTTGCAAATTATCTACTCTAGTTATCAACACCGTCGATCTTTGTTTGAAGTACGATGATGACCTTTGACCTTTCTTATTTTTCTCTTTCGGGTAAATGTCACTTTTTTTGCACCATCTCACGCCTGTTTTTATTCTTTCATTAAGTTTTTAGGTTTTTTTTTTAAAAAAAAATTTCTCTAAGTCTCTCCCTTCTAATTACAAATAACTAAAACTCTCCTCATTGTTATCCCATGTAAAATTCAAACCCGAGAATTTCCGGTATTCAAGTGAAAACCTTACTACTTACAACACACTCCCATTCATTAAGTTTTTAGTTTCTCTTTTGATTGGTCACATTTTCTCACTCAAGCCCTCAACATTTTTATTTAATAATATGTGTCATGTAATTCATGTATTTAAATCATAGTTATAGCTATTAATTTAAGAATATGTTTTCAGTGTTTCAATGTTATCTAAATTATCAATTATTTTCATATTATTTTTAGTTAATAGCTGTCTATCAATAAATCAAAAAGGCTTTTAATATATTTCTAATTAATAATGAGGTATTGTTAATATGAATTTTTTTTATATACTATGAAAAATTTTAATCTAATAATAGTTATTACTTTCCAAAAAGAATTAAATAGTAAAATAAAATTCACGAGTTATATTTTATTACTATAATATGTTTCAATAACTTAAAAAGTACCAAAATATTTTTTTCTAATTCCTATCTAGATCTAGTTAGATTAAAACATAAGCTTGAGATGTTTCTTTTTCCCATCTTTTTTTTCTCTTTATGTACAATACAACATGGCTATCAGCCTATGATTATAGGTAGGAGTGTGCACGGTCTGATTGAATAGACTGTTGACCATGTGACTGGATCGAGCATTTCAGTCCTATTATTTTTTGGACTTGAAAAGACTAAATTGCTAGGTGAGATAGGATCGGACCGGACCGGACCAGTTTAAATAGTCCAATTTTAGTTAGACCAGCCAATCTGAACTTTTTAAATGGGCCAATTTTATTTGAACTTATTGGCTATTTTTGTCACACATATTCAGTCCATTTTTCATGACCCATTTATCAATTATCCACCGCAAAAAAAAAATAAATAAATAAATAACATGGTCTGTTTACCAATTGGCGGTGCTTAATTCATACTCCACTGCCAAAAAAAAAATGGTTCTCTTGACTCTTAACTGATGTCCGCTGCCAAATAACAAACCAAGAAAAATTTATAGTCCCAAAACATAACAAACCAAAAAAAAATCCAACTAACAGTACTTCTACACACTTCAAAGAAAAAAAAAATCCAAGGCTTACAATCCGTACTTGGTTACTTAGGGCTTGTTTGGTTTCTATTTCTGAGCAAGATTTTAAAATTTTTTTTCAAAACACGATTTAAAATCAACTCTACTTTTACACTTTTCAAAATTTATTTCACTATACTTTCTCTTTTGAATTTTTTTTTTTAAAACACCATAACTTTAAATTCAAAAATAAAAAAATAATAAAAAATATATATTTGAAACCTACACATCGAGATCTATAAAATAAGATCCATTGTGACTATTTTTTGAAAATTTTTATGCGTTTTTTTCATTGGTTGAAAAAAAGTCAAACAAAACCAAATTCACTTTTCAACATAAAAACTCTAACTCAAAACATTCAACCAAACACCAAATTTTTAAAAACTAGTCTATAAAACTTGTCTAAAAACATTAACCAAACACCACCTTACGATCCATAAAATATAAGGTATATACAAGTAACTGCATGTAGTAGAAGTTTCCAAGCAAAACTGCTTCAAATAATCAATCTAACAATAATTTATGCCGAGACTCACAATTACGTGGTAGCCATAACATGCGTGGAAGAAAAACATTACAAATAGTTTTTAATAAACTTGTGCACGAATGAGCATAATATATACAACTAATTTACTAAGTGGAAGTTTAATAATCTTAAATAATACTTTGAATAATAATAATAATTCAAAACCAAAATATATATATATATATATATATATTCCTTTTAAGAAAAGAAAACATCTAAAACCAATAATAGTACTTTTTCTTAAAATCGTGGCTTTTGCACATTCCGCGCAATCTATAAATGTCCAGTTGTTCTAATAAATTTATCAAATATATATCTATTATACAATAAAAAAAAGAAAGCATTGCTATATTAATAGCTTCAGTTCCACATAAGATATAAGCAAGTTATAGAAATCTATAATACAAAAAGGAAGTAAAAGCAAGATTCTTCATAATTATTTAAATTTACATTACCCACTTCAAACACATATTTAGCAAATTACCCCAAAGCAAAAAGTTGATGTCTGCATACTATCACTTATTACAATAGATTGAAACAAGAAAAATGCAACAACCTCGCAAATATATATGTTTTTAAAACCATCAATTTATAAAGATTTAGTGAACATTGCAATCATGTAATAATAATATCGCGCACTCAAGCATTGATGGAAAAAATAAAAAGCATGCAATAGTTCCTACCCCAAGTTGAAAAGTTATCGTATACTTAATATCTGATACCAGATTGTTACGACCCAAATTCCGGGTCACAAATTATAAGATTTCATAAAAATAGAGAGATTTTCGTATGGAAACTAAATAATTAATAACTTTATTATTAAAGTCTTAGTGATAAGAATAAAAAATTAATAAAAATAAAATGAAATAGGGGTACAATGCCTTTCAAAAAATAAATATTACATTGGCCGGATAATCTAACCATCCCAGACCCAGATGCAATCAAATACATAATATAAACATTTAAGTACCAACTATTAACACAAAATAAATAGAGTAATGGCAGTTCCAAATCTACGACGGTCAAATTTCAATTAGTATCAAACCTGTAAAATAGAGTCTGGTAGGGGGTGTAGGTTGGAAAATACCCTAGAGGGGGGGGTGAATAGGGTTTTTAAAAACTTAATCGGATTTTTAAAAATGATTTAAAAATATTTGATGTCTATATTTATCAAATAATCAAGAACAAAGTTAATTCCAAACACAATGAATAAATAGCACAATATAATAGAGCAAGAGATAGAAAGATTGAACCGATCAAAGTCGAAGATTTTTTGTCCACACGGTTCGGCTTGTTCCCCCTACTCCGCGCTCGGTTAGTTCCCCGAGAATTTTCACTATAACCGATCTCCTTCCGGGTGAAAATCAAACCTCTATAAGTGTATTCTTATCACACACTCTCACAAGTATTGAAAACACCTTCAATACTTTCACAAGAAATTCCTTTTACTAATCTATGAGATACACTTCTCACAATTATGATTCAAAATGAGTTTTGGTGACAAACACCAATGTACAATATCTCTCTTGTATATGACAAAATACAAATGAAGTTCACACTAAGAGATATCAAAATTGATCAAAGTATATATAGCTCAAAAATGAAAGAATGATCAATGAAATGAATTGAATACTTGAATAACTTTGTATATATGTAAAATGAGTTTGTAGCATAATTCAAATGTGTTAAAACATGTCTAAAACATTATATATATATATAGCTTGCAAAGGCATATGGCCGTTGGGGATGATTAAGAGAGGTTTTGGCTCCAAGGTATACATTTTCAAACTTTCCAACAGTTAATTTTGACAAAAAAATTCAAAATTGTTTTGTTAATTTCTCCCAATTAGACCATTGGATCATGCTCAAATTTTAGTCAAAATTTTCAGGAGATGTTGTCTAACTACTATAAAAATTTCAAAATGATCGGAGTTCGGAAAGGCCTCCATCTTACCGTTAGATCAAAACTGGGCAAAAATTGAGCGAATTTTAAATGTAAAATAAAAATATTTTTGCAATTTAACAATTTAGTTCCAAATAAAATTCTAATGATTTTTGAACCTCAAAGATATGTTTCTAAGATACCTATTTTTATTATAGCTTAAAATATGATCATTTAAAATTAATATGAATTTATTTTGAAACTCGGTTTTTGTAAAATGATGTTTTTCAAATAAATTCAATTTCAAGTTAGTTTGAATCAATCTTTAAAAGATGCAAGAATATGTTTGAGCTATAGGGATTTGATCAATAAAGTATCTTTACATAAAATCTAAGCACTCACTCCATTTAATTCGAGTCTTCGTGATGCTTGATTTTCTTGTGCGTATCTTTACTTGTTTGATGTTCTTGATCCTTTCTTAGTTTTGATAACTTGTAGAACATGTGGAGATTATTCTTGTGCATATCTTCACTTGCTTGATGATCTAGATCTTTTCTTGGCTTTGTATAGCACATGTATATCACTTGAGTTCATTTCTTGTGAGTAGAGACGTTTGTAAAGCTTGTGTGAGATTTTGATTGCTTCGGTTTGAAGTTACACTTGGTCGGAATATATATCAGTTAAAATGGCTATCATCATTGGAACAACCGAGTTAAATAACACTTTATTAACTTATTGTAATTATCAAAATAAGATTAATTGACTTTAAGGTCAACATGGGGTAAGCACGAAACCCAATAAATTCATAGTAATACATGAACTCTACTCAATCCATGTGTTCATAAAAAGTACATAAAAGAAAATAAATATAAATATCAAAGCATACATAATAAATAGGGAAAAAACAAAGAAAACTCCGAAGTTTGGGGGTATTTGCAATCTTGACTCTGAAATTTGAAACTTTGCAATCATGCCTCCAAAGTAATTTTTCATTACAATTTGGACCCTCCGTCTAACTCCCATGTTAAAGTTAACCACAAGCTGACGTGGCAACCAAACTTCAGGGTTTTTTCGGTTTTTTTGAAACTTCTCATTTTCTATTAAAATGAGAAAATATGTAGGTAATGAAAACACATCAAAAAGCAAAAAAACATGGTAACTAGAAAATTTTGAAAATTCTTATTGGTGTACTAGAATTCAATTATAAAAATGTCAAAGTTCTAGATGTTTTCTCCCCCCCCCCCCCCCACCCACCCCCACCCAATTACAATAAGAGAATTGGATTAATTTTAAATGACTAAATATTTAAGAGAAATTTTGATATTTACCATTTTTGGTAAAATTTAATAGAAAAATCCTTAGAAGCAAACAAATATGTGAATGCAATTATTGTAAAATAATAGAAATGGATGTTCTCACCATAAAATGTATTGTTATGTTTATTTTAATTTTTTTTTAAAATAACTATTAATGTCGACGTGGGAGCGAAATGGATGTTCTCACCATAAAATGTATTATTATGTTTATTTTTAATTTTTTTTAAAATAACTATTAATGTCGACGTGGGAGCGGAAAATTTTTTTTTTGAGACAAAGTCGTTTAGAAGCACACCACAAAAATCCAATGTTTTTATATGTCATATGAGTAATATAGATATTTTTTGCAATTTGAATTTCAAAACTTAATAAAACAATTCTCAAATAACACAATAAATAAACACATGCAAGGAAGCCACGAATTTGAACCCTCTTTAAATAACACTTAATTTTTTTTAAGTGATTGTGTTTGTTAGAAGCATGTAGATTTAGTAAAAAAAAAATTATTTTGCCTTTTCAGTTAGAAAATTAGTAGTATTTTTTTTACGTCATTTTTGCAAAACAATATAAATTTTAGGTACTTTTTTTTTTGATGTATTTTCATTGCCTACATATTTTCTCATTTTAATAGAAAATGAGAAGTTTCAGGAAGAAAAAAAAAACCCTGAAGTTTGGTTGCTACGTCAGCTTGCCGTTAACTTTAATAGGGGAGTTAGGCGGAGGGTCTAAATTGCAGTGAAAAATTACTTTGGAGACATGATTGCAAAGTTTCAAATTTCGGAATCAATATTACAAATACTCCCAAACTTCGGGGTTTACTTTGTTTTTTTCCCTAACAAATAATACATATGTCATACCAAAATTTTATATTTCAATACAAGAAGACTAAGTACACACCAATTTTAAACAAATATGCACCTAAATATAACTGTAACATAAATGAGATTAAATTGAAACTCAATAAAATATTATCCCCTGCACTAAATCACAAATAATAATAAATCACGCGCACTTCTATTTTTCTTTTTCTTCTTTTTCTTCTGTCGTCTTTTCTTTCTTCTATTATTTTTCTACAACTCTTGGCTTAGTCTCTCTCCCTCTCCGCTATCTATTCTTTCTTCTTCTTTCTGTTATTTCTTTTTCCATTCCCCTCCTATACTCTTCACACCAACCACAATAATATCTATCTATCTATCTATCTATCTATCTATATATATCTATATATTAATATGGCATTCTAGATCATTTCATTAGTTAACTCCTTGACTAATAATTTTTCAATAAAATTAATCCAAAAATATTTATTTTAGGCACAATTAAACTATTTTCCTCACTAATCCATTTATACATATAGAATGTAAATTCAAATTCAAATAAAAGAACAATTAAGCAAAAGGAAAATATGTAATTATCGAAATTAATTAAAGAGATATTTAAGCAATAATAGTCAACTATTTCAAACCTTCCAACCTTACCTATCTAAACCCTTTTTCTAGTAAAATCCAATTAAATAATGAAATAATGGGTTATAAGGCCTCGCCCCGTAATATTTTATAACTCTAAGGGCGGACTTATATTTAATAAAGGGAAGTAGTACTAATTTAATAATTTGGTTTTACAATAATGACGCTTTTGATAATATTAATTTATTTTAAGGAAAATGATAAGTGTTGATGGACTAACATACCTTTAAAATAAATATCTTATAACCCTTTGCATGAACAATATTCTCATTTGAGTATGGAGACAACAACACAGTGAACGAGAAAGAAAAAGAGGTCTTGAGTTTTGACTGAAGGAAGAACCCTTCTTCCATATCTACATTAAAGAAAAGGTAATTCTTTCTCATCTCTTTCTCTTTCTCTCTCTATTTCTCAATTTTCATCATTATACCAGTGGTTGATTTAATCTTTCTGCTTTCCTTTGGTCGTATCGCCAAGAGGAGCGATATTCTCATCTTCTTCTCTTTCTTATTTTTTCTTGTAAATGCAATCACAAAACAAATATAAAGTTTGATCAAATCGTTGGATTGGACTGATTTTTAGATATGTTGTTCAAAAAACAAAGTTACTATAATGGTGTAAAAAATCAAAACGATCAGAGGTCGTTTTGCTATAGAAATCGACCAATTTCGACAGCCCAGTTTGATTTGGAAAAAAAAAATTGATCGTAACTCTTTTTTTTTTTAACGAACCCCATGTCAATCCATATATATAAATTGTGTGGATGTTGATCTCATCAATTTTGTTATTCTCTGTTTTCTAATGGTGCTAAATAGATTTAGCACCATTATTGCTAAAACAGAATGGTGCTAAACAGATTTAGCACCATTGTTCCTAAAATAAAATGGTGCTAAACAAATTTAGTACAATTGTTACTAAAACAGATTGGTGCTAAACAGATTTAGCACTATTAATTGTTGCTAAAACAGATTGGTACTAAACAGCTTTAGCACCATTGTTGTTAAAACAGATTGGTGCTAAACATATTTAGCACCATTAATTGTTGCTAAAACAGATTGGTACTAAACAGATTTAGCACCATTGATGCTAAAAAGAGATTGGTGCTGAACAAATTTAGCACCATTGTTGCTAAAACATATTGGTGCTGAACATATTTATCTTCTCCATTTTTTTTCTTGTTATTCTGTAGCCTCGTTTTTTTTCTTCTTTTAAACTATAAACTTCGTTATTTTTTGGGTAAATTGTTTAGACTAGAAACTTCAAGTTTAGGAAGGACCAACCGGTAAATATTTGCTTTCTAACTTATGGAGTCTTCAATAAATAAATAAATAAATATAGTAAATTAAATAAATGGTGACTATGATAAAAAAGAATTAGACCAAAAGCTGTGGCCAAATGAATTGGTATGGGGAACAGAAAATCCACCATCCAACACCAATTCCTCTTCCTCCTCGTTGTTGTTGGGGATCTTCACCTCCTTCTCTGTTATAAGGAAATGATATAAGTGTCTTTTTTTTACAATGTCCTTCATTTTCACAGATAATTTATAAGTATCCTTTATAATTATATTATTATTGGAATGGGTCATTATACTCAATTACTCTTAAAATAATTAAATATTTTTAAAATATGGGGTTTTACAATTTATTAATATATTTAATATAATAACTTTTATAAAACACTAAAATACGTACTACGTAGGTGCACAAAAAAATTAGTTAAACCACATTATAATCATGCCTCTAATTGTTCATAATAATATGTATCCTTGGATATAGTACTTTTTAAAGGATGTTAATATAGAAAGTCAAGTCACCAGATGCGTGTTGTTGTAATGGAAGAGAGAGAAAGTCTAACAGCTACCAACGAAAGTACTGAAATCTCCATGGAAGAGAAAGATCACCTGATAAGGAGCAATAAGAAAGTCAAGAGTTCTCATCAATTAGATGCTGAAGCAAAGGATTGTCTTATGCAAGAGCTGCCAGAAGAGCACGCTAACGAGGTTCTTACCCACACGTTCGTACTGGAAGATGATATTGTTGTCACCCACATGGATGATTCAGATGCAGATACCATTCCTTCCAAAGTTAGTGGTGAGAACACTACTGTGATGGGGAACAATAAAAGTACTATGTCCTACAAGGATGCGGTCTCAAATTTGGTCCCCAAAGAAATTTTCTTTAACGAAAATGTTGAAAACTGGTCTGATGATGAAGTACAAGATGAAACCATGGCTGATAGCCAATCGTTTGATCTAAATGTTAACCCAGCTGATGAGGACCCTCTCTCTCCTGTTATTGATTTCCCTCAAAGTATGACTATGAAGATAAGGAGACAGTGGAAATACTGTCTTATCCTTAAACTTTTGGGAAAATCAATCGGGTATAGAGCCCTTGAAACTATGGTGAAACGTTTATGGGGATTGCAAGGAGACTTTGAGCTTGTTGACCTCGATGGAGGTTATTTCTTATTTAAGTTTGATATGAAAGATGATTACAGAAGGGTCTTCACAGAAGGCCCTTGGATCATTCAAAACCACTATCTTACTGTTAGAAAATGGGAGCCTAATTTTAAGGCATCTGAGGCAACGGAGATCAAAACTGCTATTTGGCTCCGGTTGCCGGAGCTACCGATTGAATACTATGGTGAAAATGCATTGTTCCAAATAGCAAAAAGATTAGGGAAACCAATCAAAACCGATTTCAATACTGCTACCTCTTCAAGAGAAAAATTTGCTAGAGTATGTGTTGAGGTGGATCTATCTAAACCTCTAATCCCTGCCTATATTCTTGCGGGTAAGAGGTACAAAGTAGAATATGAATTTCTACACTACCTCTGTTTCACATGTGGTAAAATTGGCCGCAGGAGTGACCTTTGCAGAGAGGTTAACACCTCTGTAAATAGTCCGGCGAATGGCCGTCCGGAAATGGTGGCAAGGACTGTTAGTGCCGTTGGTACTGACATGAGTGCTGGGAATGGCAGAAATGAGGGCCCTTCGGGGCGGAATGTGGAAGTAAATATGGTTACCGGGCAGGAGAGCTCCAATGACCCAGAGAAATTTGGGCCATGGATGCTTGTCCAGAATAAAAATAGAAGGAAAAATGCTAATGGGGCTCATAAGAGAAATGAGGCCCAAAAGCAAAAGACTTCCCAAAACAGATTTAATATATTTTCTAACGCCTCCATGACGACTGACTCGGAGAAGGGTAAGAGAAAAATTAACAGTGTTGAGCCCCTGGGCGGCCCCGTTGCAGACCCTTGTACAAGCACTGTTAATTTTTCTAATAGTAATAATTTTTCTATTCCTATTTCAAATTGTGATAATATGACTAACCCGTTGGCTTCTAACCAGGATCATTACCAGACGTCAGAAATGGACGTTGGAACACAACGTGATGGGAGTACAGCTTCTCCAACTGACCACGCTATCAGCAAAGGAAACCTCGAGACTACAACTAATGGTAAAATAGGTACAAATCTAGCGGCGCAACTTGATCACTCCAAATCAATATCTATCACAACCATTACAAACAATAACCCCACTCTCACACCCCCTCTACCATACCACAACCGCATACCAAGCCCTAAAAAAGTAAACCAACCTTCACCGAAACCACCCGATCCCTCTAATGGCGGAACTAATAACTCACGATCTATGGAAGAATGCAGTCTGGTTCTCAGCAGAGGCGGTAGACGAGGAGAAGCACATGGTGAATGTCAACTGGACAGTCAATCAAATTCGATTCAACGTGGAACCGGAACAGTTCCAGTGGCCAGGGTCAAAGGCTCACGGCATTCAGTTGGCAGCAACGTCTGCCACAAACGAGACACAACAGAGAGTCAAGCTCATCACGGCCTGGCCCCGCAATGAGAGGCTTCCTCTTCTTCCCAATGTGTCATCCATGAAGCTCCTCTTTTAGAATTATCGGGGTACCAGCAACAATGATTTACGTAATGCAATGAGAGATCTTTTTAGGGACCACACTCCCGACGTGGTTATGCTTATGGAAACCAAAGTCCCGTTTAGTCATATGGGAAACTACTTCGACCAGTTTGGTCTGACTGAGTCTATTCGGGTGGACCCGAATGGACGTGTTGGTGGGATATGGATACTATAGAACCCGGGTACAGTCACCATTAAACCTATCCATACATCTAGCCAATGTATTCATGCCATTGTCACTAAGAGAAATTTTGAAGAATGGATGTTGTCGGCAGTCTACACCAGCCCTAACCACTCTCTTCGAGATAAGCTCTGGAGTAATCTGGCCGTTGTTGCAGAATTTTATAATGTTCCTTGGCTTGTTGGTGGTGATTTCAATGACTATGGGAGTAGCAGTGAAAGGCGCAGCTATGTTGACTCTACGGAAGATAGGAGAATGCAGAGATTTAATACCAATGTTAATCGTTGTAACCTCATTGACCTTGGCTGCAATGGTCCAAGATTGACGTGGAGTAATAATAGAGGTGGTACTGCGAATACGCTTGTTAGGTTGGATAGGGTTCTGGCTAATGAAGGATGGAGACTAGTGTTCCCAGAGGCAGCGGTAACCAATATTCCTAGAACGTACTCAGACCACTGCCCACTGCTCGTCAATACGGAAGGTACATCTCTCATCTCCTCTAATAATAATGCCAATAGACCTTTTAAATTTCTTGCCAGTTGGTTTGAACACCCGGATTTTGATTTGATTCTTGATAACAGCTGGAATACCCTCTCTAACCTCCACTCTAACCTTTCTACCTATAAAAGTAATGTGGTTAAGTGGAATAGGGAAATCTTTGGTAATATTTTCTATAATAAAAAGCGGATCAAAGCGAAACTTAAAGGTATTCAAATGACCCAGGAGTTGCATTTCCATCATAACCTTGACCAACTCGAGCGTAACCTCAAAAAAGAGCTCGAAAGTATTCTTAAACAAGAAGAGATATTCTGGCTTCAGAAATCTAGAACTAATTGGCTGGCCAAAGGCGATCGTAATACGAGATTCTTCCATCTCTCCACCATTATTAGGAGGAGAAGAAATAAGATAGATAACCTACGTATCAATGGCCATTGGTGTAATGATGGGGCTATGATAAAAGACCACATTTTGGATTATTTTAACTCTATTTTTGAAGCCCCTCGTCATCCCCCTCCCACTGACCTGGTCTTTCCCCATTCCCCCGTTCTTAATAATAGTGATAAACTTAGACTTGATGCCCAGCTCACTATGTTCGAAGTTAAAAAAGCGCTTTTCAGTATGCAACCTCTCAAAGCCCCTGGCCCGGATGGGTTCCAACCTATATTTTACCAAACACACTGGGGGAAAGTATACTCGTCTTTTTTTGATTTCATCAATTTTTGTTTTAAAAATTGGGAGTTCCCTAAAGAGCTCAATAAATGCTTTATAACCCTGATTCCAAAAATTGATAACCCCGAGGGCATAAACCAATTTAGACCTATAACCCTCTGTAATGTTACATATAAAGTGGTCACCAAAATTCTTGTCAATAGATTAAGACCTCTTCTTAATAAAATTATGGGCCCGGCTCAGGCCAGCTTTCTTCCCGGAAGGCAGACTTCGGACAATATTATTATATCTCAAGAAATTGTTCACACGCTGGAGAGGAAAAAATGTAAGGTAGGGGGTCTGATTTTTAAAATTGACTTGGAAAAAGCTTATGATAAAATCTCCTGGGATTTTGTGGAAATTGTCTTAAAGAATTTCAATTTCTCGATTAACTGGATTAACTTGATTATGAGTTGCATTAAGAATGGTGTTACGTCCATTCTCTGGAATGGGGAACCTCTCACCCCCATTACTTCGGGTAGAGGGCTTAGACAAGGGGACCCCCTGTCCCCTTACATCTTTGTCTTGTGCTTGGAGTTCCTCTCGAACCTCATTAATGAGGCTGTGAACAATAATAGCTGGTGTGGGCTTAAAGCCTCGAGAAACAGTACTCCCATCTCTCACTTATTCTTTGCCGACGACCTCATGCTTTTTTGTAAATCGAATGTGTCCAATGTGAGGACTGTTATTGACACGCTGGATACTTTCTGTAGGGTTTCAGGGCTCAATATTAACTTTACGAAATCTAAACTCTATGTGTCTCCTAATGTGCCGAGAAGAGAGGCTAACTCTTTCTCTGCTATTAGTGGCATGGCCATTACTAAAGACTTGGGTATTTATTTAGGTGCGCCCATCATACATGGTCGTTTAAATAAGAGTCATTTTAATTTCGTCATTGACAAAGTTCAGCGTAAGCTTGCTGGATGGAAGGCTAAATCCCTTTCCTTTGCGGGAAGAGCGACTCTTGTTCAAACTGTTAGTTCTACCATCCCTGTTTATAATATGCAAACAGTGACCATGCCCCAAAGTGTGTGTAACCGCGTTGATAAAATTAATAGAGATTTTTTGTGGGGGGGCACTGATGACAAGATAAAAGTCCACTTGGTTAAGTGGAAGAATGTGTGTCGCCCGAAAAAACAGGGAGGTCTCGGTATTCGTGATTGTAGTACGAACAATCATGCAATGATTGCTAAAGTGGGTTGGAACCTCTGCTCGGGGAAAAAAAGTCTTTGGAGTACTATTCTGAAGGAAAAGTACAATATTCCCACGAACCCTAGAATGTGGAAGCTTAAGAATAACTCCTCCCATATTTGGCGAGGAGTTTTCAAAACTAAGGATATTCTTCACAAAGGGATTCGGTGGAACATAGGCAATGGGAAAAATATTTCTGTTTGGGATGACTGGTGGTGTGGTAAACAAAATTTTGTGAAAAGAAACCTAGACACTGTTGGTAATGATATTGATGCTAAGGTTGATAGTTTGATTAATGTCAATGGTGTTTGGGATTTGCATAAAATCACTAACGCTATTTCTATGGAGTTACATGCGGACATAATTAATACTCCTTTACCCCTTGATCTGACGAGAGAGGACAAGCCCTCTTGGTTGGGGAAAGGGTCAGGGAAGTTCACTGTTAGCTCTTGTTACAACCACATTTTGAGAGAACATGGTAGAGTGAATTGTGCTGGCAATAATTGGAGTTGGATGTGGAAAATAAGAATTCCTAACAGAATTCTTCATTTCCTTTGGTTGTTGAGACAAGACAAAATCTTATCGGCAGAAAATTGTGCTACTCGTGGCATAACTAATGACATCAGATGCAAGGCTTGTTCCATGACTGAAAGTAGTTTACATATCTTCAAAGATTGCAGACGGGCTATAGCAGTATGGGATAGCTTGGGTTGGAATTGGGCTGAGAACACAGGTGATATCTCTCTAAAACTTTGGCTTGATAATAATCTTCAAAATGTTGCCAAGTCTCACCATAACTCCATACCTTGGAAAATTATTTTTGCTATCACTCTCTGGAACATTTGGAACATGAGGAATGACCTGGTATTTAACAATTTTGAACAAGGTCATGTCCAGGTTGCTATGAAAAGTATCAATCTTGCTTCGCAAACGATTGTTGCTTTTCATAGAAATTTATCAAATGAGCCTAGAAAAATTAATGACATGATTAAATGGAAATTTCCTCGTGCAGGTAAAGTGAAAATAAATACGGATGGCAGCAGTACGCTAAACTCATCATATGCTAGTTACGGAGGTCTAGCTAGGACGGACCAAGCTAGGTGGATTGAAGGCTTCTGTGGTTTTGTTGGAGCAGCAAATGCAGTTACAGCAGAGCTATGGGGAATCAGGCAAGGGCTAAAGCTTGCCAAGGAAAGGCACTGGGAAGATGTGGAAGTGGAGAGTGACTCAATTGTGGCAGTGGAGTTAGTTAATGGAGAAGGAAATGTGGAGAACCATTCTGAGAGGGGGCTAATTGAAGATTGTAGAAGCCTTATAACCGACACGCAGGCTAAAGTTAGACACATTATGAGAGAAGCAAACCGCTGCGCGGACAAAATGGCCAGGCTTGGTAGAACCCATTTCCAACAATATGTCCGTATTCTCATTCCACCTGATGATGTGGTGGAGGAGTTGATGGCAGACATGATTGGAGTCCAGTACTCCAGGGGCGATTAATTTCTCTGAGTGCCTCCCCTTTCTTTTGTTTGTTTGTTCCGTTTCGGTTTTTTTTTTTTTTTTTCTGTTTTTCTTTCCGGTTGTAACCAAAAAAAAATATAGAAAGTCAAGGCTCCTCCTTCCTACATCAAATCACCCTTGACCCCACCATCATTTTTTCCTTTAAAATAGAAAAAAAATAAATA
The DNA here is from genome assembly GCA_021464415.1 of Lonicera japonica. Classification (NCBI taxonomy): domain Eukaryota; kingdom Viridiplantae; phylum Streptophyta; class Magnoliopsida; order Dipsacales; family Caprifoliaceae; genus Lonicera; species Lonicera japonica. The sequence continues at coordinate 5,597,244 of CM038464.1, read as the reverse complement.
AAAATGCAAATATACAATTTGAATAGCTTTTGTCCCAAGAGATCCGACTCACCAACACCAAGGCCTATGCTATTCTCATCAATCTCGATCCAGTTCCTCTAAAGTAATAAATTGTACAATTTCAATATTAATTTTAAACTTTAAATCAACGTAAGATAAAATATAAAAAGAAAGTTATTTTGAATCATCAATATAAAATAAGTGTTTTTCCGCATTTTAAAATAGCCAGAGTTTACTAAAGATGCATGGTTTGCTTTGGAGGAAGGTTTTTCCTTTTCATAATTTCTTTACTGCTGTCCTCTTAATTTTGAAGATAGTAAATGCTAATATTTTCTTAAAAGGCCATTACCATGAGAAATAATTTATTTATCTTGCTACTAAGTTATAACTTGGTTCCCTTTTTTTTTTTAACATTAGTAATTTTTTTTTATCCTAGTAGAATTATTAATTTTGTTTTTTCTATTGTAAAAATGTTTTAGGCTAACTCGTGCATCAGTCTAATTTTTTATTTTTTATTTTTCAGTAAGATCAAAAGCACAAAATCTACGTACGCCGGTTTGAATTTTGTAAATTATTATATTTGAACGTCACTCATTACTTGGGCAAAGGGTGTGACGGGGTAGATTCAAAGTCAATTAGCTAGTCAAAGATCCACATCTGGTGACTCACTTCAACTACACGGCCAAAAAAAAAAAAAAACGTGTATTTTCGTTAGATTCATAATAATTTGAGTTTAGAACTTTTGACTGGCTTTGTCTCTTTGGGTGAAGCCCCTCTTCTTTGAATTTATATGGAAAGGTAAGTGTCTATTGTCTTTTATTGATTTTTCACCACTCAATTAGCACTGCTGCATCCCTTTTAACTACCAACAACAGTAGTGACAATATTCCTCGATCATCTAAACTTGAAAATTAGAAACGTTTGATTTTATCATTATATGTTTATTTTTCAATTCCCATCTGCTCTACTTATATTAAATTAAATAGAGTAATATATGTATATATATATATATGTACTAAAATTAAACTATAGAACAACTGCTGATCAGTGGAACAGTCTTATATGCACTAACTATTTTTATTTCAGTTAATGAACAATATTGTGTTAGCATAAATTTTATATAGGCAAATTTATGAAGAAAGAAATAGTGCAATGTATAGTACGTGATTTCTTGGAATTTTAGTGTATCAAATGCGGTATAAAAATAACATGAGTTAAGCATATATGTAAAGACTAATTGCTCTAGGGGCCTAATTCTCTACATATACAATGCTTTTTACCATCATTTACTCTGCACTAAAAACTTTTACTATTAATTGCTTAAGTGGACAAGGATAACAAAAAAATATTTTGATTTTTGAACTTAAATCACATCAGAAAATAAATAAATAGTGCAATTGATATTTTTTTAGTTTTGTTTCTGTTACATGAGCAATTGATTTAGCACTTTATGCTATCCTTAATTTTGAATAGTGAGACTTTTACCATTACTCAAAATTAATATTTTAAAAGGCCAATGCGATATTTGCTTATCTAAAAATCAAGTATAAGTTTTAATGTAACGAGACATAAATCTTTCGTACAAAGTATTTTTTTATTAAATAAAGAAAAAAATAATTAATATAAATCTATAAAATAAAATAAATAAATACTAATCCTAAATTATATTATCCCAAAAACTAAAGTACCAAATAAAATCTGCATCATAATAGAGGGATTTTTACGATTAGTCAAAACTAGTATTCACAACAACAATTGGATATTTGGATTTTAAGTTTAAAAAGTGAATTGAATTGGAAGTAGTGAATAGCCGGGGGGGGGGGAGGGGAGTTAAGTTGACTTGACCAGTGAGTAGCGCTCCTTAACGCTCTATTTATGCGAGTATCTCTCTCTCTCTCCTCCTTTCCATATCTTTTCTCTCCCATAAATTTATTAATTCTATTGCTTTCCTTATTCGTATTTATTTGACCTTAATTTTAGGGCTTTTTACTTCATTCGCATATATTATTAGCAAAGTACCGAATTTTCATCCAAAAGCTCAACCATCAGTTGAAGTTGAAGTTGAATTGAAGTTGAAGAGACTCTCAGATAAGGTTTGTATCCACTTTCACGCAGTTTTTTTTTGTTTTTTTTTTGATTTAATGTTTAATTTCCGATGAATTTTCTGAGAGATTTAAATTCTGATTGCTTTTGATTGTTGAAGAATTTATTTATGAGTAAGTACTCTAACCCGCACTTGTTTCTGTTGGGAGTCCCTTTTTCATTGAGATGGTCAATCGGGGAAATTTTATATAATTTTAGTTTTGATGTATTTCAATTTGCCATCTAAATTTGGCTAGCTGGCAGACTAATTGAAACTCGGACGGTGGATTTTTTATTATTTATTATATTGATTGAGGGATAATCGCTATTAGAAGGGAAAGGGAAAGGGAAAGGGAAAGAAATTGATGTCTCATTTGTCATCTGAATCTCATTTTAATGATTTCTAGGCTAGTTGATTGTTTGTATGTTGCCATGTTTAGGTTGATTTCTATGACAATATCTTATATGTCTTTTGTGTGTAACTGGACATATATTTTGATCTTACGATTTTGAAGAATTCCGAAGCACCCTATATATTCTCTGATTTGTTTGGCAAAGTGTTTTATTTTTTTTTCTTTTTCCTTTCATAAAGGTGATTCTTTACATTTGATTTTTTGCGGGATGTCAAATTGTACAGCTGATTGATTTTACTGTTTTATTGAGAGCACAGCTTCAACAAATTTCAGGGATGCAGTTACATCTTTTATTTTTTGCCCAGTATAGACATTAATATATTTTAAGATTCACTATCCTTTAACCATATGCATTGATAATTTGATATGTAATCTCTTCAATCTTCCATTTTTCAGGAAAACATAACACGTGGTTATATAGCTTAAAGTTATTAAAATATGATGGGATGTTTCACAGTTTCAAAGAGTAAGAAGAAACGTTCCGATGAGCAAACCATTTACGTAAAACCCACTAACCCTATAGAACAAACTGCCACTTCACTTCCTGAACCAAAAGTTAAAACGCGCTCTTTGCAATCTGCACCACCGAGCTTTAGAACCAGGGTGAAACCCATTCAGCCCGATGATAGAATAGTTAGAAGTAGAACAAGAACATTGTCCGCTGCTTCATTCTTGAACTCTACCGAACAAGATTATCTCTCATCAGTTGAATACGAGGAACAAGAAGAGCCCAAGAGCCGGTTCGGATCTATGAAAGAAAATAGGTCCCCAAGTCCTCAACCTCTTCCTCTTCCACCACCTCAGACTGCCTCAGTTTTGAAGACCATGGAAAGCTTCAAATTACGGAATGGAAGCGGCCCTGTCAATGCTTCTGGGCCACTGCCACTTCCTCCTACGGGAACACTACGAAACTTTTCGTATGAAGAAATTACAGCTGCCTGTTATAATTTCTTTCCCGAGCGATCCATTTCTGAAGGTTTTTCTTCGGTGATATACAGAGCTTCCTTTGGGGATGATACTTCTGGCGTGAAAAAACTTGAAGCTACTGTTACTTGCCTTAATCCGTCCACTCAGGTAATATCTTATTGTTTAGTTTAATTGGTCTGAGTGATCAAGGCATTTTCATAAAAAGGACATGTAATAAAGATATTGCTTACTTGATTTTGTTATATATATATATAAATATATATTGATTCATTTTTATATTTTTAACAGGGTTTGAAGGAATTTGTTAATGAGGTCAACACCCTTGCATCATTGCAGCATCCCAACCTTTGTAAACTGGTTGGTTTCCATGCACGCGAAGGATCAGAACGAAAGATGTTGGTTTACGAAAGGCTTTTCCATGGAAGTTTAGACCGGCTTTTGTATGGGAGATCCGACGGTCCTCCCATTGATTGGAATTCTAGAATGAAAGTTGCTTTATGCGCTGCCCAAGGCCTCACTTTCTTACATGAGGAAGGCCCTTTCCAGGTACCTGAACTTGTATCTGAAATACGTTATCTTAGTTGAACGAAATCTTTGTATTTAACCCTCTGGATTGAAAGATCTTGATATATGATATTATACTAGGGGTAACCTGTGCCTACGGGACTTCGATGTAATTGAGTGGTCTGATCTTTGGGATAGTGTGTGAAAGAGAAGTGAGAAGGTTTGAGAAAGATATAAGTAATGAAGGTGAGAAGGGAAATATATATTTACCTATAGTAAAGAGAGAATGAGGGTTAATTTAAAATTTGAACTAAATACCACATATCTACCGTTCAAATTAGAGTATTCAATCTGAGTCCTGCAAAGTTTTATCCCTTATACATTTTTCCCTTCTACTTTATTATATAGATGTTTATTTACATTTTATGTTTTCACTGAACAATCTTCTCTGTATTAACAGGCAATGTTCCATGAATTTTCTACTGGGAATATACAGATTGACAAAGATTTCAGTGCTAAACTTTCTGGATATGGTTGCATAAGCCACAGTCCAGATACGGATATCTCCGATAGTTCAGTTGTAAGTTCTTTAAGTTATTATAGTGATCATACTAATCATATCGCTGATCGTAATGGGAAAGATTTCTGTGTAATATCTTTGATCAAGTTTCTAAGTCTCATTTCATTTATCTTCAATTTGATTCATATATACAGGCTGTAGGGAATCTTTCAACAGCGATGCAAGATAGAGGATTGCTCACACCCAAGAGCAATGTTTGGAGCTTTGGAATTATGCTTCTTGAATTGCTTATAGGCCGGAAAAATCTCGACAACCGCCATCCAAAGGAAGAAAGGAACTTAGTTAAGTGGAGCGGGCCCTACCTATCAGACGATAGCAGACTATCACTAATAATGGACCCTCGGCTAAAAGGTCGATTCCCAGCCAAGGCAGCCAGGATGGTGGCTGATGTAGCTCAAAGGTGTCTTAAAAATGATCCATCTGAACGGCCTACCATGAGGACCATTGTGGACCAACTCAAAGTAATACAAGAAATGAAATATTCTAGTTTGTTTCCACTGCAAGAGCCAGGTTCAGTTAGCAGGAGGAAAAATACGTCAAGATGGCCGAGCCTTGATAGGATCCTCAACCCACCTCCAGCTGCACCCAGACCATCTATTCCTACAACAAGGGCTCTTGGGCGGCCCTTGTCTCTTCCTCCTCAGACTTGTTTATCGGTTATTGTGTTGGAGGAAAATGATCGACAGGATATGCACAAATTATCTGCTTTGCCTATTCGAAGGTACGGTGTTGAAGGATTTTGAATGTTTTGTATAGAGTTTTTTCTTGAAAAGTAATTATATGGTATAAAGAAATATAACTATGTAGTTTGTCCGCCTTCCCTTTCCACAGGAAGATGATAAGAACGTCTTTTAGGGGTTGAATTGGTTTTCAGCTCCTCAGCAGGCCTAGTTTACTTGTATATTCGTCATCACATTTCCGTATATTTGCTGAACAACTCGAGTGAATGAGATTCTGAAGTAACAATTATTCATAATTCGAATTTGCTATGCCACGGGTGATATTGGTGACTGTATTGTCGATTAATCAATTGATAACACAACTGATTTAATTAGTTCACATCGATTTCTATAGATGGTTTATTTGCATATTCATAATCTACAAAGATATGAGAAAATTTAGAATAAGTTTTAGTGTTTTACTGGATTAGGTCACTTGCTGAATACAAGAAAACTTGAAAGACAAAAAATGAAAGCTGGGTAAAATGTGAAATAGAAGAAATACTACGAAATGAATAAAATAATTCAAACCCGCAGGGATCTACTAAATGTCTTCCAAGAAGTTAAGTTCTTGGGATCAGGAACTTCTTTTCTTGCAGTTCCCTTATTTCCTCTGCCCATAATTGGTTTGAGCAACTTCTTTAAAACCTTCTGAAAACTCAACCCACGAAGTCGCCGCCCTTGTTTTACCATTGAAATGAGTGGGGGTGGTGGTGCTAGTGGAGCTCGAGCGTAGGTGGTCCGAGGAAGAGTGTTGGTTGGGTCGGATAGACTCCGACCCAGCATGGCTCGGTTAAGGTGGACCTCAAAGGATTGCCTTTCAAAGCGGTCCAAGAGAGTGCTCTGCTCATCTCCAAACCTTCTCCTAAGTGCTTCTACTTCCTTCATTTCTCCTCTCCATTTCTCCATCATCTACTTTTTAACATTAATTTTCGTCCTCACTCTCGTATGCGTGTTTACATATATATATATACAAGGAATGAAGTTTGCTTATTATTCTGAGTTATGTGAACTAGAAGGGTCAGTTTTGGCATGAGAATTAGACCAAGCTGAATCAGATATGGCTAGCAAAAGAGGTGCCTTGTTATAGACGACAGACTGAGCAAATAGGACCTGATAAAACAGTATTGAAAAGCTATATATATATATATATGACACGATATATATCAGCACAGCATTCTAAGTCCATATACACAAATTTTTGGAATTGTAAAATTCACGCAGTTTACACTGAGGCCATATTTCTCGGGAACAGCTTTATCTTGACCCTTTAAAATTCTCTAGTTTGTTACATTTTCCTCATTAACTTGCATTAATCAGCCAATTTTTATTCAAGTTTTAGTTCTACAAACCCGGCTTAATTTTATTTATTTTTTTACTTTTTGATATTTATCAGGCCATCTCGAGTTGTGATATTTTTATGTGCTCCTTTTTATTTAGTTCATTGAGGCATCTTAAAAGTATTGTACGTAAGAGCATCTCCAATGAAATAATAAAAATTGAATAATAAAAATAAGTTTTGATTGTTCATTTAGTAAGTTGTTAAAATTAACAATATAAACATCCTCAATGACTATTTTTTCTCAATAATCGAATTTATGAGGTCCACTATATTGATTGCTCACAAATTAATCAATTTAAATTTTGTTTCAAAAATAAGGAGGGAAAGATGATTTAAATTTGAAAAGATTATATTTTTCCAATAAAATTAGTGGGTGTCTCAGTTTGGTTATTGAAGAAGGTTGTTAACTTTGATTATAAAGAGAATATATTTGGTTATTAATTAAAAGATTACTAACATTTGATTATACCATTAGAGTAGTATTTTTAACCAGCATTGTTAAAATTGATTATAATTAATATTTTGATTATACCATTGAAAATATTTTAATAATTGAAAAGAAAGATAGATGTTTTGAAGGCATTCACGTTTAACGCTAATTAAAAGACAAAATATGTGCCGATACTTCAAATTTTGTCATAGTGGAAAATATGAAAACCGTGTCAAGGAGGTGTTGTATTTTTTTTTAACAAAAGGGGTGTTGTATTTAAATTGGTATGGATGCATGGTACCTTAGTGATATTCAATTATTATACAACTCGTGATTTATTATATATCTACGTTGCATGTTGTTTTCTTTCTAATCCAAATGGGATGGATCAAGGAATTGGAGTCAAAGCCATGAATGCAGCTACATTTCTATAGCCAAAACTGTATCAACACTTTATGCTTTCTTGCAACGTTGAAATTTGTTTTATTCCTTAATACACTTTCCTTTAAGGATCCTTGCACTACACAAAAGTCTTACAACATCTTATTAAACATAGGGCCGGCCTTGGGCATAGGCGGCCCAGGCCGTCGCCTAGGGCCTCCGATTTTTTAGGGCCTTATATATGTATACACACGTGATAATGAAAAAAAAATGTGAGTGAATAATATTTAGCAAACTTGTTCTTGGCCCAACGGTTGACGTGGTGCTTGTTGTTTCACTGGGTGGTGGGTTTTACACACTCTCTGTCTCTGTCTCTCTCTCTTTTTCTTTCTCTTATCTTTTAGTTCTCTTTGTAGTATAGTTCACGGTAATAATCAACGATCTCGCTTTGCCGGCCACCGCACCAACATACTTCACTATTATTCGCAATCTTCAAGTGTTAATATTTGTTTTTTCTCTTTACATATCGGTGTAACAATAAAATTTATGTTAATTGGCTAGCTTTTGATTTTTCTATTAACTTTTTTGCATTAATCTAATTTGATTTTGTAAGTTTTAAATTCTTGTGATTGTTGATTAATAATGATGAGTTCTAAAATTAATTAATTATTTTTTATTATTATTATCAAAATTTTGCAGAAATTGTTGATGACACTTTAAAGGCTTCATGTGATAAACTTGATGATATTTTGAAAAATGAATTGGCTTCTGATATTGATGGAAAATAGTTGTTTTTGGAATTGAAAATATTGAGACATTCTTTACCAACAAATAGAAAGGGCCTCGAAATAAAAATTTGCCTAGGGCATCTCAAAACTCGGGACCGATCCTGGTTAAACATTACATATATATATATATAGAAATTTACGGACTAGATTAAAAAAAAAATTAGTGAGTTGTTTAAATGTATAAGGATTTTCATTCTAGTTTGGGAATCCTAAATTTGAGTCCTCTTAACTAAAACAACATTCTTTTTAGAAGAAAATGACCTATAACAACAATTTTCTCCCTTGGTACAAACTAACCGACGAATTTACGTTGCTAAACTATTAGGAGATATTTTTAGTAACGAAAATTTGTCGTTAGGATGTAGTTCTTATACAAATGGTCCGCACCAAATTCTCACCTATATATACATATATTATTAGCTCTACTCTAAAAGAGGATGATTCCCTTTTTTAAGAAAAGATGGATCTTCCATTTCAAGAGATAAGCTAACGAATTTTTTCATGAATATTGATGGAGATAAGTTTATAATGAGCAAGTTATATCCAAAAAATTCCACTAAAAATTTTAATTTGAAAATCGGTGTAATGAAAAATATATTTTTTTCAAGGGTTAATAAATATTTAAGATTTTATATGGTAGTCTAAAATGACTTCACTCATCGTAACATAAATAAAAGTTGAGCCATGTTACTATACAAGGTCATAATGCGTGGCAAATGCATTGCCAAAAAAGCTCATCTTAGAGTATCTCCAATGGTATAATAATAATAATAATTATAGTCAATTTTAACAATGTTGGTTAAAAATATTATCTCAACGGCATAATCAAATTTTAAGAACCTTTTAACCAATAACCAAATCTACTTTCTTTATAATCAAAGTTAACAACCTTTTTCAATAATCAAAATTAGGAACCCACTAATTCTATTGATTAAAAGAGAATCTTTTCAAATTTAAATCATTTTTCCTTTTTCTTCTTTTTTTCAAACAAAATTCAAATTGATTAATTTATGACAAATCAATATAATAGACCCCACAAATTTGGTTATTGAGAAAAAATAGCCATTAGGGATACCTACATTGTTAACTTTAACAATTTACTAAATGAATAATAAAAAGTCATTTTGGTTATTCCATTAGAGATACTCTTAAATGTCAGTTATACAATTCTTTATTCCTTATAAATTTTTAAGATTTAAATATCATTACCCCTTATAATATAGATATAAATATATATATATATATATATAATATAAAAAGGGTCATGATCTAGTAGAAAACAGTTTTTCAGTGATGAATTTTCGTTGTCAAAATATTGTGAGATACTTTTAGTGATGAAAAATTGTCGTTAAGATGTTGTTCGTGTACAAATGGCTCACACCAGATCATCATTGCATATATATACATATCTTAGAAGTCATTTTCTAAAGAGGATCATCCACATTTTAAAGAAAAAGGAACATTCCCTTTTGAAGGATAAACTGACGAATTTTTTCAAAAATCTTGATAGAGATGAGCTAATAATGAGTAATCAATCTCTACAAAATTTCATTGTCTATTTCAATTTGAAAGTTAGTGTTAAAAAAATTTAATATATATATTTATTTTCGGCCATTGAAATTTTAGATGAACATCTCATTAATTTTTTAATTGAATATTTTGATAAAATTTGATGGAAATGATCTAATAATGATCAAAAATTGTCACCTACTCAATTAGATTTTGAGACCAGGCCAATTAATCATCAACTACGTGTTATTAAAAAGGAATTTGAAATTGATTGGGACACATTGACCAATGATTTCAATTCAAAAGAAAATAAAAATAAAAAGCATCAATTTAAAGCCAATCACTCGAAAAAGCAAAGACTTAAGGTCAAAAGCAAATGGGAAAAATTTATGTTAGAAATTAAAATCAATATTAAATTATTTGTATGGTATGAGAAATATCATAGCAAATGTAATGTAATTACTAAAACCCAATGGATTAAGGAAGACATGTCAAAAGTATCATCTAGTCATCTCACATTATAAACAATTAATATACAGGTAAAAAATACACCAGTTATTGCCAGCCCATTCAAAATATCTGATGGCAATAATGATGAAAATAAAATAATTGAACAAAATAATTTTACCAACCAATATCTAGCAACAATAGGTAAACATCTAGATAAATTTGAAAATAAAATTGAAGGTCATACTATTAACAATAAAATTGAAAAACATTTATTAAACCTACCCGAGCATAGACAAGGATTAGAATTATCCAATAAAGATCAAGAACTTACTAGGACTCTAGATAAGTTATTTAAAAAATTAGATAATAAAACAGAAACAAGTGGTACCAAGGCAATAACTGTGATGGATAAAAATAACAGTCAAAGTGAAGAAGATAGTGATTCCACTATTCAAGAAATTGAAAATCAATTTAACAAATTAAGTTTTAAAAAACCAAATCCCACAAGTTTAACAAAAAATTGGTATTCAAGACCCATCCCTCCGGATTTACAATTTGAAGAAAGGAATTTGAATAATCAATTTTTTGTTTCATCCAATAAAATGTATGAATGGAATATTGATGGACTTAATGAACAAGAATTATTAAATAAATTAAATCATATGTCAATGGTAGCTAATAGTTACATAACAACCTTCAATGATTTAGGATAATCCGAAATTGTTGAATTATTAACTTCTGGATTTATTGGAATTCTTATATCTTGGTGGAAAAAACATCTCACAAAAGATGCTAGAGATTCCATTATTCATGCCATCCAATGTGATGATGAAGGCAACCCCATCTTTGACGAGGAAGTTGCTGTTGGCCCCCCAGATGGAGTTAATACACTAATATTTACCATAGTAAAACATTTCATAGGAACACTTAGTAATATTATAAAAAAAACATGATCAATTAAGTAATCTTACGTATCCTACATTAAGTGATTTTATATGGTACAAAGATGTATTCACCTCTAGAGTCATGATGAGAGATGATAGTAATAAACCATTTTGGAAAAAAAATTGTCAATGGTTTGCCTAATTTATTTACCCATAAAATTTGGAAAGAATTAAGTAAAGATTTAGGTTTCATAGATTATGATAACCTAACATATGGAGATATAACAAGTCAAATCTAGCGAACATGTCTTAAAATGTGTATAGATTTTAAGATTAGTAAACAAGCCAATAAAGATAAAAACAATGAAAAATATGAATTAGGTACGTTTTATGAGTAGCATGGATTACCTCCGATTGCTCCTTCAAGAAGAAAAAATACCATAAGAAGTATAAATCATATAAACACAAGAGAAAATATAATACTCAAGATGATTATTACAAAAAAAATGTCACCAAATAAAAAGAAAATTAAATTTAAAAGTAATAAAAAATATGACAAAAGTAATGTCATTTGTACAACTATAGTAAGAAAAGGCATTACAAAAATGAATGCAAAGTCAGAAAAAAAAATTAGTCAATTAAATATATATAATGAAGATACTGAACAAATTCTAGAATTAATAAGAATTGAGAACAACTCTAGTAGTAATGAATATCCAGGATCTGATATTCCTTCTCAATCTTCAAGTAATTCTAGTAGTCAATCTGATAGTGGAGATAGTCAATCTTTTAAAGTCACCTTAAGATGTGCAAACAATTGCACAAATGCCTGTTGTAATAAAAGATTAAATGTATTAACCAAAAGTGATTAAGAAAAAACTTTATTAATTGATTTAATAAGTAAAATAACGGACCCACAGTTAAAAACTTAATATATGAAACAACTAAAGGACTTATTAAATAAAGAAACAGAAGCAAGTAAAATAATTAAAAATAAAGAAAAACCAGTATTCAGCTTAAATAAAACTTTAGAAGGGTTTAAAAATCCAGTTAATGAAATCATATTACCGGAATTAAACCAAGAAGTTAATAAACTGAAAAAGAAAATTTCAAAACTTAAAAAAGAAATTCCTGAATTAAAGTAAGAAATGCTAGCTAAAATTGCTAAACTTAATAATAAGTCAAAACTTATGATTCATAATTCTTCTGACGAAAATTGTGAAACATCTAAAATTAATTGTCCAGATAGTGATACTGAATTAGAAAATATGATTAATGAACAAAGAAATTCATTAAAAGTACTAAAAGACATAATTACCCAGAAATGGTATGTTAATGTCACTTTAGTTATTAACAAACATTTATTGTTGAAATACCTGCATTAATAGATAATAGAGCAGACTTGAATTGCATTCAATAAGGACTTGTTCAAATTACCTATTATGAAAAAACAAGTGAAAGGTTAAATTCAACAAATAGTAGTCAAATGAATATTAAGTATAAATTCCCTAAAGTTCAAATCTGTCAAGATGGTATTTGTTTTAAGACATCATTTGTCTTAATCTGTAACATGACATATAGAATTATTTTGGGACTTCCATTTATATACTTATTATATCCATTTACTACTATTATTAAATGATTAATAAGTCAACATTTAGGTCAACAAGTCACGTTCAGTTTCATTACTGAACCAAAAGAAAAGGATTTAAAAATTACTAAAGAACATACAATTTCTAAATCCTTAAATTTACTTAACAGCAAAAGTAATCATTTAAAATTTTTAAAAGATGAAATTAAATATAAAAATATTTAAGAACAAATGACTGATAATAAGCTTCAAAATAAAATTAAAAAATTTACAAAGAACATTTAATTCCTACTAAGGTCAGACTTATACAAATGAGTCATAAATAAATGGAATATTGCAAACAAGACATTAATGATTTAATTAATAAAAGGATTATAAGGAAGAGTAAGTCCCCTTGGTCAAGTACAACTTTCTATGTCAATAAGAATGCTAAAATAGAAATAGAAACACCAAGATTATAGAAAGAGGAACACCAAGATTAGTTATCAATTATTAACCATTATATAAAGTTCTCGAATGGATAAGATATGCATTACCAAACAAAAAATATTTAATTAACAGGTTAAATAATGCAGTAATTTTTAGTAAATTTGATATAAAAAATGGATTTTGGTAAATCCAAATACACGAAGAGGATAGGTATAAGACAACCTTTATCACTCCTTTTGGTCATTATGAATGGAATGTAATGCTATTTGATTTTAAGAATGCCCACAGTGAATTTCAAAATATTATGAATGATATTATGAACCCTTTTAGTCACTTTGCCATAGTCTATATAGATGATGTACTCATCTTTTCTAAGTCAATTGAAGAACATTGAAAATATTTCAACTCGTTCTTCAAAACCATCAAAGTCAGTGGATTAGTTTTATCCCCTACTAAACGTTGTTTGTTCCAAACCAATATTAGGTTTTTAGGTCACAACATTTAGTATAATCAAATCCAACTAATTGATAGAGCAATTCAGTTTGCAAATAAGTTCCCTGATGAGATCCTAGACAAAAACAAGCTCTAAAGGTTCTTAGGATCCCTTAATTATATCAGTGATTCTACAAAAATTTGCAAAAATAATGCAAACCATTATTTAAACGATTGCAAAGTAACCCTTCTCCTTGGACACTAATTCGTACTTTTAATGTCCAAAAGCATGTTAAGACATTGTCATGTCTTGGCATATCCAATCCATCTACTTTTAAAATTGTTAAAATAGATGCTTTCGATATCGGATTCGGAGGAATACTCAAACAAAAGTTAACCCTTACTTCACCCGAACAATCGTTCGTTTTCATTCTAGTGTATGGGATACTACACAAATTAATTATTCAACTATTAAAAAAGAAATTTTGTCATTAGTACTATGAATGTATTAATAAATTTCAAAGTGATTTATTAAACAAAATATTTTTAGTAAGAATTGATTACAAATCAGCTAAAGATTTTTAATAAGAATTGATTGCAAAAGATGTTGAAAACATTGCCTCTAAATAAATTTTTGCAAAATGGCAATCCATTTTAAGTATTTTTGATTTTGATATTGAATACATAAAAGGTAATGAAAATTTTATTCTATATTTCCTTACGAGGGAATTTCTCCAAACAAGATCAAATAAATATGTGAACGCGGCGGAGGTCGTGGTGGCCGCAGCAATGCCCGTGGTAGTCAAGGCAGAGGGGCAATAGTCCCTCATTCAAATAACATAGGGAGAGGAGCAATGATCTCTCACCTAACAGTACCAGTTCCAGCAGTGGATGTGGTTAACCGATATCAAGTTTTGGGTCAAATACCAAGACCTTTTAACTCAGTTTTAGCCAGTAAACTCAAGTCAAATAATCCCTTTGATATCTGTTGCCCAGAGCTTCAGCCTATTAAATCTAGTTACCAAAAGCTATACTCAGAATATGTCCCAAAATACAAAGCAAACATATTATTGGTGGAACCCCATATGATCGAAAGAAAAGACCCAGTCAATCTTGACATCTAATATTTTCTTCCTGGATGGCATTTCGTACCTCTTGCTCCATATAAGTCACTATCATATTATAGGGATATCATATTCCAAACATAGTCAATCCTCATCAAATTTATTTATTCTAGGGATGATGAAACCAAAGTCATCTACCACTCTCTATATATTAAACAATTAATCATAATGTCTGATTGAGGTAAACATCCTTCAGATCTCCATCTTCTCCATAGTCAAGTTAACCATTTTTTTTACCACGACTATATTAAAGGATGGCATATGATCTTCCTTTACCAAAATCAAACATTCAGTCATTCGTGGTTTATTCAATTCGATCACAAATTTAAGAGTAAAATTCATTTCTGGTTTATCACCTGGTGGGACAGGTATAGCCCAACCATGTCCCTTTTCCCAGAACCTCTTCAGACCCAAGTAAACTATTCCAGTAAAACCAAATTCAACCCCATATATGAAAATATCCCAATATTGAAACAATAGTTAATCAATACAACCAAGTTGATTACCTATTGCTTGACTGGAACCTGAGGTTTGAACAATTAATTCAATGACTGGGGTTTCTAAATTATACTGCCATTTAAGTATCCATGGGATTTTATATTTACTAGTTAATTGCAACAGTATTGGGATATTTTCATAGTTGGCGTTGAATTTGGTTTTATTGAAGCAAAAAGAAATTTTACTTTTAAATTTGTGATTTAGCCCATAAATTTCATTTTTAATCTATTAAATAAGTCTTAATTAGCTTTTAGTTACGGCCTAAAATCGAAAATTGCATGTAAATTTAGTTTAAGCGTGAAAAGAATGCATTGCATTGTATTTATATGCTACTAAGCAATTTTGCAGGCCTAAAGTGGTTAAGAAACTGAGGTTGAATACAAAAACGAAGGTTGAATGCAGAAAAGTTTTAGAAAAAGGCCAGAAAAAGAAGTCAGTATCCATTCTGAAACTTAAGGCGCGGAAAACTCTGCAAACTACCACCAAAGCGCTACCAAAAAGAGAATAGCAAGTCCCCAAGCATGAATGAAGTAAATGCAAGCGTCAAAGAGTGATTCCAAGAGAAAAAAAAAAGCTCAATTGAATCGATTCCTAAAGTTTCTAGAGAAAATCAAGAACTGTCGTAAAAAGTTCGAAGTTGTAATTGATCAAAGTTTTTATCCATTGAGAATTTGAAGAAACATCCAGAAATAAAAGTTGTAAAAATTTAAATTACCTATGCGTAGGAAAAAATGGTGTATCAATCAAAGTTCAAAGCAGAAAGTTATGAGTAAAAGAATAAGCCATCATAAAAAAATATGCCCATATTAAATTTGAAGCCATGTTTCAGCTTGTTTCTTCCAGGGTTACTAAAAACACAACTTGAGACACTTGTGTACCATATGAAAGGGCTGATATATCATATTTTATGGTAAGCAACAATTTAGAATCGATTAACAGAGAGGCAGAGAGCATGGTGACTTTCTTCGGAACTTTTGCGCTGCATCTGAAGATCAAATTTAAGAGTTTTCTTCTTTAAACACTTAAAACTATTGTTAGGTTAGTTTATTTATGATATTTTGAGGCTGGAGCATCATTGTATTCAATATTAATTCATCATTCAATTCAGTTTTCAATTCAAGTCTCAATTGCGTACCGGGTAAACCCTAGTTTTCAGTTTTTTTTTCAATTTAATTACTTATGATTGTTCGTTTGCTTTCCTATTCATATATTAGTTAATTTAGATCATATATATATATATATATTTGGAATCAACCTTAAACCCTCATTTTAGGGGCTGGTTTCAGAGTTTATAGGTCCAGTTTTTCGATTTTTCGTCGATTAATGCTTAATTCTTGTTTTATATTCAAATAGTTTATAATTTTTTCATGCTATTCATGAGTGATTCATTATTAAATATCTTATTTTCCAGAATTTTTAGGGTTTAAGTAGATTTTCTTTAGTTTTTGTCGGTTTTGAGTTTGTTTACTATTTTAGCAGTAATTTTTTTGTTTTAAATCGGAATTGAGAAATTTCACAGCCAAAAGTTTTTAAATATAATTTTATAAATTATTAGATGTGTGTATATTATTTTTCATGATTTTTAAACTTATTTTTATATTTTATTTAATTATGGCTAGTTAAATCATTTGTTAGGGGTCCGTAGTGAAAGATGCATAATTAACCTTTGAATGTAATTTAATTTAGGTTTGAATTTGATTTTTTCATTGGTTATAGATCACCTACTGAATGAATGAGTATTTTTTTTTATCTTTGCATGTGTTAAAAAACATGTTTTCATAAGTTAGTTCAAAGATTCCATTTGATTAAGAACCGTAAAAACGTCGATTAACGGATTTCTGTACCAAAATTCTAACGTGGATGATTTAAGGACGGTCTCTTTATCATCTAATTATTTGGGGTAGTTTCTTAAGTAATTAGCTGATTTGGAGCTATTTTGGTATTTATTCACGTAAGTGCTGAAAAAATGATAGTTTTGACTTTCGGCATTCTTTTTAAAACGGATTTATTTTAAATCACGTTCAAACCTATTCAAACCTTATAGGAGTGTTAAGTTACTGATTTTTTAAGAAGTTTAATCAACCTGGATAGTTTTTGTCACGCACTAGCAATATTATGTTCTAAATTACACTTTTTTAAAATAATAAGCTTCACTATCGAATTCTATTACTCAAAGTTAGTCGATATAGTATTTGTCACGCATGGGCTATCATATACTTGTAGTAGCAATATAATTAGATGGTTGGAGAGTTTATGAGTTAAATCTTAAAGAAAAATCTTGTTTAAATTTAGATTTGGATTACCCAATTGGACTAGTTTTGTACTCCCTAACTATGGATACCCTTAACGTTTGTTTTTCATTATTTATTTTCATTTAATATTTTGTTTTATTTAGTTAGTGCGCTATTTTATTAATTTTATTTAATTTTAGTTTAATTGCATGTCCCCTTAGTGCATTTAGGAAGCCTTTTAGGTAGATAACTTGCGCTTGTGAATTCTCTTTATTTTTGCACCCTAGGATTAGATTTATTTTTAATTTTAGTTTTGTTAATTAGTAGTTTTAATTTAATTTCATTTACTTCCTTATTCTTCAATTCTATCATCTTTTCTTTTATTTTCCTTTCTTCCCTCTGAGAGATATACCTAGAAAAAATAGATTCCTTGCATTCCCTGTGGTTCGACCTTGGACTTTTTCAAGTATACTATAACTTGACTGTTTATACTTGGGTGTAATAACTCGCTCTTTTTGTGCGTTGTCAATTTGTGGTCGAATTGAATAAATCACGAATGGCTGAATGTTTGATTTTGGTAAAGGAGGATCTTATGCCATGCTTCAATATAGTCGTGGTTACAAAAATGGTTATCTTTATTAAGGGGTGTGTAAAGATTGGACCGAATGGACCGACCGGACCAAACCAAACCAAACCAAATTCTAGGGCTTTTTATGATCTTCATGTGTACAACGGTCCGGTCTGGTCCAGATTTTAATGGACAAAAGTAAAACGGTCCGGTCCATGGTCTAAAGAAAAAAATTTACATAAAAACAGGGCCGGACTGAATTTATATATATATATGTATATTTTTAATAGATATTATATACCTTTTTTCTAAATTAACTTATCAAACCCTACCCTAAAATCATTTCGCCATTCACACAACATAGCCTCACACCCCCTCTTTTCCCACAGCTCGTCGATCTTGATCTTTCTATCTTTCTCTCTCGCCGACTCGCCGTCCACCCACCAGGCCACCTCCACCAGCATGAGTACTCTTTTGCTATCGGCCACTACATCTACGACTACCATTGGTACGTCGCTCTCTCTCTTTGGCTATCTATCTCTTGCTCCAACTTAGCGACTCCACTGGTACATCGTACACTTATTGAAGGCTTAACTATATATATATATCTTATATTTTATATATATACATCTGTTAAGATCGATTATATATTATATATACTGATATACATCATTATATGTGTCTTACGATCGATTAAAAAGTAGTGTATATATATACATTATTATTCTCGATATCTCTCTCTCTCGCCGATTGAAGACCCACTCAATTTTTTATATCTCAATTGAAGAGCAGTGTACTATGATCCTTATATATTCTGATTGATCTCTGAACAAATCCCAAACTCGATTTTTTATATCTCGATTAAAGAGCAGTGTACTAGTTATCCCAAACTTATAAAATACAATTTTTTGGTTAATTCTTATGAATTTATACTATGTAACTACTAAGTATCTTCTATGCTTAATAATGACTTTTAGTTTTACTAGATTAACATAAGTTGTCCGAGCTCCCTATCTTTGTGTGTATCATTTGCTAGTCTAATGTCCTTCTTACTACTTTGCAGTTCTTTAGCTGTTTAATTAGTAGTTGGATAAACACTTACTATATTTTTCTTGGAATATATGTTAGAAAGTGTATCCCCTGTAATTATACATACAATTTAAAAATGTAGTATAAACACCACAGGTCCACAGCCATAGCCTAAGCCAATATGCACTGCCACAAAAAAGGGCTTGAATAATGGTTTATTTCTATTCAAAATTTTCTAACAAGCCCAAACCGTTTAGATCGACCGAGACCGGATCGTTTAAAGTGGTCTGGTTTGGTCCGATCTTGATTGCATGTTTAGTCCGGTTCGGTCCCAAAAAACATAAGACCGATAGCAATGGTCCGGTCTAGAATTAGGGTCAACGGTCCGGTCAACCGGACCATAAACACCCCTAATATTGACTTTGGAGAAGATAAAGATCTGAATGATGTTTACCCCAATCAGACATTAGGATTAACTATTTGATATATAGAGAGTGGTAGATGACTTTGGTTTTATCATCCCTAGAATAAATAGGTTTTATGAGGATTGAGTTTTTACTGCAACTTGAATTAAACCAATATGGATAAAATTATATCCATTTTGCTTATGTTTTTTAATTACTTCTGTAGTTAAAAAACTACAATTTTTATGCTCTTTATTAATGGCATAGATTTTTTCTATAATTTTTACATTATAATTTAACTTAAAACTACCTCAAAAGTTGACTTGTAAATTTCTCTAGGAGAAACTTTGGGGATATTCCAATATCCAAATTCTTAACTTACATTCTCATAACTATGTTCTTCCTGATTTACTATATCTGAAAATGCGGATAAAGTTGACCTTGAGCTAATTGATGAATGAGATCTAAAAAGTCGAGAAAACTAATTAGCGAGAAAGCCTTGACCTAAAAATGAATTAGATCGTTTCCACCAAATTTAATGAAAAAAATCGTTTGTTTACTCATCGAAATGGACGATAATTCATCTTTAACTTATTAATACTACCAAAATGGTCTTGTAACTTGTTAGCATCCTCATTATTCTCATAACATGTAGGTTCCAAGTTCGACTTACATGAATATGGTTTTCGAACCCTTTGTTGGTTTACCCTTATTGTGGTGGTGGTTGTATGTCCACCCTTATCATGCTGGTGGTCATAAATTCATAATTTGTAAGAAAAACATTGTATTGTATAAGAAAATGTTGTCTAATGGATTTATTGCTTTGTATTAAAAATAAATAAATTATTAAAACTGAAAAAAGAAAAGAAAATGGCATAATTCTTGAAACGAAGTATTTTTCAATTTCAGAAACCCGGTGTGTGGCGTATTAAGAACTAGTTAAAGGCCGGCCCAGGTCCAAGGCCCAATATTTTTCAATAGAAATTCAGTCACCAGGCTGGCTGATTGGTACATGCACGTTATGTTGGTTATGTCAAAAAGAAATACTAATTTTTAACTTACATGAATATGGTTCCGAAGGTGCTTTGTCCTTTGATTTTGGTGTTTATTTTAAAAAAAATAATAATTTTAACTTAAAAAATATTCAAAATTAAATTTATTTCATATACTAAGATTTGATATGTTGGTTATGTCAAAAAGAAAATAGAATTATCAATTTGAAACCTAAAAAAGAAAATACAACTATTAACGTGAGGAGGAGGGAGTCAAAAAATGATTAAATGGAATTAATTAAAAAAATTTACTTTAATTAAAATATGATGTTCACTATGCTAATGTTTGTTGACATTAGAACTTTCATTTTCCTTCTTTCCTCTTTCTTTCCGAAATTAAAAAAAAAAAAAAAGCCTGCCAGTGAAGTGCTTTTGGGCCTATAATTTGGTCCATTAGGATTGTTGGTCACCGATAATTGAGTCAATTGACTATCAAACCCAACAAATTCTTGATTTGATGATTTTGTGTGGTGGGGAGTGAAGAGGATCAGAGATCTTTAGTGGGTCCCTTAATGCAAAAGCAAAATTAGGTACACCGTACACCTGTATTTGATGCAAGTTATGGTCTACCTTTTTGGGAGTAGTTGTAATATACTACAAAGTAAACAACGTTAACAAACTTTTGCTTTTATTCCTTCATTTTAAGTACTTCTAATAAAATATATTTTTTAATTTAATTAATAATTAAAAATAAAATTTAATATGCTGATTATATAGAACTAGACAATCTATTAAAATATTTAAAAAAATAAAAAAATTAATTTGTGAAAAAGAAAATAAATTATTTTGTAGTATTAGGCCTGTACTAAAATTGGATACTCACTTTTTGGGAGGTTTTGGGGACCAAAAGGAGAAAACTACAACAGCAATTGGTGCCTGTCATTCAAATATTGAACCCCACAAAATTTATTTAGTATCTACCTCCAACTCCCACCATAATCCATTGATTCTACTTAGTTTCGCAATAATTTTCTTTCTATAGTTAGCATGTTCCATGAATTGGTGTCACGTCTCGAAAATTACTTTTCGTAATCCATTAGTTTCATTCTTATTTTATTATTTGTTTTAGGTATCTGTCTGCAGTGAATTATCACTTGTCATCCGATTCAAATGCTTTATGCGTATGTTACAATCAATCTTCAAATTTTCATAAGAAGCTTTATGTCAAATTTAAATAGTGGGTTTTGCTAGATAATATATATATTACTTGATATAGCAGTCTTAAAATTCTTTTTTTTTTCTTTTTCTTTCAAGTAACGATTATTAAAATAGATCATTGCACACTGTAAATTATAACGCTCCATGTGAATATTTGGGATAAAAATATAATTATCTTCAAATATTTGTAGAGGAGTGAATGCAATTGATCGAGCTGTAATTCAAGCTCAAACTATGAAGCACTCTTTATCACCAAGCATCTAATTAAGTTAATAATAACATTCATAATCCCCTCTTTCTCTCTCTTAAATTCATAAAGAAGCACACGTCTTCGCTTTATTCCTTAGATCGAATGATTAGACCAATTGAGGGTTACTAAGGCAAAGAATTCATTTGTCCCCACGAACCTTTTACTTTTAACAAAGTAGTAATGTATGTATATCTTCTCTCTCCCACTAACTACTTAGTGAAAGTCTCTCTATCATTCTGTCTATAAAAAGCAAACCAAATGGCATCATAAAGGCAACAAATTCTTCTTGCTCTTCAACAACGCCTTCACCAAAACCCAATAAAGCCTTTCCTTCCTTTTAATTATAAATAAACTATATATTTACACCCTTATGTCACTTGCTATTTAATTTGAAAGTAAAGCAAAATGTTGACTTGTCTATGCATGAAAATTCGTATTTTATTTAATATGTACTTAAATAATAGTTATTTTTATAAATAGGTTGTTAATGTGTACCCTCTTAAAAACATACATTAACGTGACCCAAAAATAAATTATTCATGTATTTTTATTTATATTTATTTAACTAATCAACAAAGTGCAAACAAGTGCTTAGTACTATATTATTCTTATTTAACTAGTCAACAGAGTGCAAACGAGTGGCAAGTACTACACAAAATGTGGGTAAAAATCTAATCCGTGACATTTAACACAAAAACTAAAGCTTGAAATATTGGGTAAATTTTGATAGTACGTAGCATTTGAAGTGAGATAAATTAATGCTGCGTAATGTAACAAAGAAGAGTGGTAGTAACCCACAATGAGTGCTGCAGTTTAATAGGGACAATAGCCCATGTGAAGTGCTTTAAACGATGTCAAAGCCCATTGATTGGGTCCCCTCGGGGTTCTATAAACCATTTGATTAAAAAAAAGAGACTTCAAATCTAAGCATTAATTATCATTGCTAAAACAGATGGGTTGACTGTGCGTTAATGTGAACCACCTCTTACAACTTTTACCATACAAATAATAATTAGCAGCGGAAGAGGAGTGTAGGCAAAGCATATGTTACATTATAATGTTTCAGATACAAAAAGCTCTAGACAATCTTCTGGAATAAAACAACTGTGCAGTTACTACATAAACAAAAATGGGTTTTTATTTCCCCCTCACTTGTATATATATATATATGTTAATTAGTAGTATATATATGCACTTTTTTGGTCATGTTCCCCCATCCTAGTATGATTTGGTCGGGGAAAGCACAGTGCACTTCACCACCAAACACATGCATATCCCCTCTCTCTCTGTTAGGATTATATATATATATATATATACCACCAAAGCAATTTTAAATCTCAATGAAAACGTTACATATACGGTCGTAGAGTATAATTAAGCTTTGCACCGAGCAATATCATTTGAGGGAGCGAGGTTGGGGCTAATGCAACTCCGTCCTCTCCCCCCGAATCCTTTGCATTAATATACAAATTAGTGGATCATTTATTTTTAGTATTTTGACTTAATCCCAAAAATTCTTTCCATATTAATTCCTCCATGACTAATACGTGTAGGCTATGAATATAGCAGAAACACGTACGTACTTACTTTTTCTTCTTTTTTTTTGGCTGAACAATACTTGATATGAGCAGCAGTTGTGGGTGGTTGGGTGTGTAGGTAATTAATTAAAACCATTTCTCAAGTTTCGTTTTTAACTGTGAAAACTGACTGTACTATATATATATATATATATATATATATATGACAATGTCATTTCATTAAAGCTCCCATGTGTTAGCTACCTAACGACAGGTACGTATATACATACATGGGATAACTGTATTCGCGGATTGGTTAGCTAACAATGTAAAACAAACACAACCAAAGTTAATTTCAGTCACTGAGCAGTGAAACAATTAATAATATCCACAATAGTTCCCAAACTGGAGCCGGTGAAAAGGAATCCGATACATACATATTAACTCAAGAAAATATTTCAACAAACAGAAATTGCAGAACAACAACAAGAAACAAAGGTTTGAAAACGAAAAAAGAAATATCTTTGAACATTATATTTCATCTCTTTCTTCTTCTATTAATTAAACTTTCAAAACTAGCAAACCGGATTCCTCTTCTCCGTGAAACCCATTCTCTATCATCGATCTCAAACTAATTATATAAATCATTCCAACTCCTCTTGGCTTTCCGAGGGACATTGTATCAATTCTAAAATCTTGATCACCTCTTCCATATCCGGACGGTTTGATGGTACTTGAGACGCACATATCAAACCGAGTTTTATTACAGGGATAGCTTCTTCTACGCGAAAATTACCGTTTAAGTTCTGATCAACACATTCCTCGGCCCTCCCTTGCTCCAATGCGTCCCTTACCATATCACAAAGCACAACCACATCGTCCTCCATATATTCAACAGGTCTCTTCCCCGTTACCACTTCTAAAGTTAACACCCCGAATGCATACACATCACATTTTTCCGTTATCTTCACTGTTTGACAAGAAAACTCGGGTGCCATGTACCCGAGTGCACTCTGGATCTTGCTGCTTAAAATACAACGGTCTAAAACAGGCAACAGCCTAGCCAAGCCAAAGTCCCCAACTTTCGGTTCACCAAAATCGTCTAATAGAACATTAGTCGACTTTAAATTGTAGTGAATTACGCCGAGTTTGTGCAAATGGGACAACCCTCTTGCTGTCCCAAGAATTACGTTGAACCTTTGTTGCCAAGAGATCCCGTTATTCGACTTTCCCTCGTGGAGATTCTTGTATAAGCTCCCGTTGCAAACATATTCAGTAATAAGAAGCTGTAACGACGGAGTCCAGTAATACCCATCAAGTGTCACAAGGTTCCCGTGCCTAATCTTTCCGAGTTTCTTAACTTCTTTATCGAAATCTCCTTGGGACTTCATCAAACTAGTAACGTTTAGCTTCTTGATGGCAACTGAGCGTCCATCTCTAAGAACCGTGTGGTAGACCGCACCGAAGCCTCCACGCCCAAGTTCAGAGTCCTTGTTGAGCAACGCATTAGCTCCATCACCAAAGTCAACCTCACCAGAGAACATCACAAGCTTGCCATAATTCGACTCGGGGGTATGCGATTGGCTGTAATCATCCCCACCAGATAAAGCTAAGGGTGCAGTGGAGCGTGACATCGAAGAGCGTACACGCAAATTGAGCACAGAGACAGTTAATACACCCAGGGCTATTAGCACAGCTGCACCAATGGCAATGAGGGCAGATATACTTAGTATGATTTTCTTGTGATGGAGATTAGGAAAGAGAGAACCTTTATGGGCGGAGTCTGAGGAAGAATTCGGGTTAAGAACAATGGGCTTGGGATGAACGGCTGGGCAGGAATGCTTAACAATCGAGCCACATAAGGCCGGATTGAAAGCTACCGATGAGAGAGGGATTGTGTTGAAGAAGCCACCAACGGGTAACTCGCCTTGTAGGTCATTGTGTGAGATATTAAAGGATACGAGGTTCGAAAGGTTTGTTAGGTCTTTGGGTAAGCCGCCAGAGAGGTGGTTAAAGGACAAATCGACAATCTCAAGGTCAGTGAGGTTCACTATAGTCAGAGGAATCTGGCCTGTGAGATTGTTGTTCGACAGAATCCTACAAAGTTCAAACAACAAATGCAACATTCCAATTACTCAAAAAACATCAAACAGATTGGTAATTCGAAATTAAAATAAAGACAGGCATAAAGCGTAAATCAAGATATAGCGAAATAGAGAACTTACAAAGTTTTTAGAGAGGAACAATTTTGAATTTGAGTCGGAATAATCCCAGTCAAGAAATTCCTCTCCAGCCTCAGTTCTTGGAGTGAAACAAGTCGTCCAATTTCTGAGGGAATGGTTCCATTCACCCGATTGTAACTCAAATCAATGACATTTGGGCCTTTTAATTCACCTATGCTTGTAGGAATATAACCGGTTAGAGAATTTCTTGACATATTCAACAACTGCAAGCTACTGAAATTCCCAATGCCTAATGGGATTTCACCAGAAAACACGTTAGAAGATAAATCCAAGACCTCAATATCTCCTATCAATGCCATAGAAGGATACACTATGCTTCCACTAAATCTGTTACTTGAAAGAGAGAGAGTTTTCAAGCCTAACCCAAAAGCCCATGAAGGAAGATTACCAGTCAATAAATTTAGGCTAACATCTAACGACAATAAATTAACACAATTTGCCAATGAATTCGGCAATTCTCCGGTAAACTGGTTCCTAGATAAATTTAATTCTTTCAAGTATTGAAGACCTCCTATTGTATTAGGAACTCGACCCGAAAAATTGTTGGCTGAAATATCCAAACTCCACAGGCTTTTCATATCTCCAATCCACTCCGGTAGTTCTCCGGTGAAAGAATTGTGTGATATACTTAAAGAAGTGCACAAACTAAGCTTCTGCATTGATATAGGAAGGAACCCAGATAAAGAATTCGCGCTAAAATCAAGTGATCTCACAAGCAAACACCTTCCTATTTCCCCCGGCAAAGGTCCGGTAAGCTTGTTCTTCTTTAAACTTAGAACCCTCAAGTCATATAGATTATGAATTCCCTGTGGAATCTCACCCTCAAACAAATTATCAGAGAAATCAAGTGATTTAAGTCCAATCAAAGACCAAATTCCAGTGGGTAATGTACCCGAAAGAAAATTAGAGGAAAAATTAACCCTCTCAAGTGTTGAGCACGAACTTAAAGATTGCGGAACCGAGCCAGTGAGATAATTTTTCGAAAGCGAAATTGCAATCAGTGACCGGCATTGATCAAAAAATTCCTCGGGGATTGAACCGGAGAGGCCATTTTGACTAAAATCGATAAATCGCAAATTTTGAATTTGGGTGAGAATTGGGTTTAATGTTCCGGTGAAATTGTTGTTGGCCAGAGAAAGGGTTCGAAGAGAATCTAACTTTAGGAGGCTCCGGCCAATATGGCCGGAGAGGGAGAAGCCGGAGAGGTTGAGGTCGGTGACCCGATTATTCCGGCGGTCGCATTTAACGCCGGTCCAGTTACAGGGAGTGTAGTCATCTTCGTTCCATGAAGAGAGTTTCGATTGGGGGTCGCTGAGTCCGGTTTTGAAGACGATTAGGCCCAAAACGTCGTCGTTGAAAGCAGGGTCCAGCGACTCTGCTGCAATGAAGGGACCTAAAAACAGAACAGTTATTAACAGGTTTAGAAGCATTTCTAGTTTATTTATCAGTTTGGGTCTTTTGAGGAAAAAAGAAAAAGACAAATATTAGGCCGCCATGAAAGGTTTTTTTTTTTTTTTTTTTCCCTTAAATTTTTTGAAGAATGGTAAAAGGGGAGTGAGGAAGTCGCCGGAGAAGAGGAACCTGGGAGAGAGAGGCGGGGGTGGGGGGCAGGTATAGAAGTTGCGAACCCTAGTTATTAGCAGAAGTGGTCTACCATTAAAGACATGGTCAGAGGGGGAAAGCTTTATACTTCCTCAGTTTGTGTTATTGGAGAAAGAAGCAGATACAGAATTTAAAGCGCTCCCCCTCTCTCTCTCTCTCTCTCTACCATATTTGTTGTTATATGTTAGTCCCTCGCTCTCAATTTAATTATCATACTATAAAAAATTAAAAATTATTTAATGTTTTGAGTTAAGTTTTTAAATTTTAATATTTAATAGAAATTTAAAAGTATGTTGAAAAGTGAATTTAATTTTTATTTGAATTTTTTTTAACTGATTAAAAAATTTCAAAAAATAGTTACAATGGATCTTATTTTATAGATCTCGACGTGTAAGTTTTAAATATATGTTTTTTTATCTAATTTTAATTTTTGGATTTAAAATTACAGTATTTTAAAAAAAAAACTAGAAATAAAAAGTAAAGTGAAATAAATTTTTAGAAGGGTAAAAGTAAAATTGATTTTAAGTTGAGTTTTTAAAATTTGGAAAGATAAACACCCACCAAATATACCCATAATCATTACTCCAAGAGAAAACACTTATTTCCAAAAATATCATTTACTTTTCTTCTAATAAAAAAGGTGACGGGACTCAAAATAAAAAAATGTAGGGAGCTTAAAGGGTAATATTAAAAATAAAAAAATTATTATAATTAATGACATACTGAATGTGAAAAGTATACAACTATTTTAGAACATCTATAAATAAAATAGTGGACAATTAAATTAGGACGGAGGGAGTATATGTATGTTAATTATAGTTTAATACAGTAAAATTAATATTTTGACTACATAAATATTTCTTTATAAAAATATTGTAATATTAATAATATTGTTTTTCAACCTGTGCAATGCGTGAATATTTTTTAATTTTATGGACAACATAAGATACTCCGTAATTTCTTTTTTTAAAAAGAATACTACATATATGATTTTGAAATTACGTAATTAATTAATTGTACGTTTTATGCCATTTACACTATAATTTTGTTTTATAAATCACGCTATATATTCATAAATAATTTTCAATAAAAGGTTTTCACGTTTCAGAATTGCATTAGGAAGAATACGAATTAAAAGGTATGCATGAACATGTAATTAAATACTTAAGTAAAAACCGAAATTATATGTGCATGTGAAATAATAAGAAAATTTATTTTCAGTGAACCTATTTATACATCAATTGATTGTATGCAGTTTTGTCAATTGATATATAAACGAACAATTTAATTAATATTTCAGGAGAAACAAACATTGAGTAACAATAATAAAATTGAAGAAATTATATGTGATCCAATATTCTAATACCTAGTTGATGTTCATACAACATAAGAAATCAATAATATAATAACTCGGATTTTATTTTCCTTTGTCCCAAATTAAAATCCATAGATATAATAAACAACAAATAGAAGATGCAAAAGTAAAAATAAAGGAACTTCATCAACCCAACATTGCAGAAAACATGAACATTCACAACATATTAAACAAAAATTAATCATAGATAAGCTTCCTCAACCGAATATTGCATAATACATATATTCACAACAAATTATCTGACTATAGAGAGTAGTAAACAGTTGTACTTAGTATTTTTTGTCATCCAAAATAGACAAATATCACACTAAGTATTCTTAATTGAAAAAAAATACAAACTTTTGATGTACATGGATTTTTTTCAATTTTGTAAACTTGAAATTCCCATTTAATATATCAACCTTTTCTGTTCAACCCATAAAAAAAAAGTAAAAGGTAGCGGACACGAAAAACGTCTACCATGTTCTATAAATATATACATATAGGCGAAAATTTAAAAGTTATAAAGTAACATATGGCTTCTTTGTTTGAGATGTAAAATGGAGGAATAATATGAATTGTGTTTGTTGGTATAACATATGAGAAAATAATCTTACATGCCATGGCTCACAATAAGGGCTTCTTGATAAAATTGTCTTACATTTAATGTTACTAAGGCGGTGGATAATCCTGAGTATTCAAGCCCCTTTTTATTAAGGGCGGTGTTATTTACACCCACCATTTCTGTCACAATTACCACCCTTGTCACAAACACTGTTAAAGGTAAATTTTTAATCACTAACACCCTCCTAAGACTCGCCGACTCGCCTAATAAAAGGTGAGTACAGATGTACACACTCGCCCCACTTGGGAAGAGTTTCTTTTTTCTAAACAAAGGTACAGGATTATGCGTGTCTAATCATTCTTCTTTATGTTTTTCATTACTGAAAGTTATTTATTTCCCTTACAATTCTTTTCTGGAGGCTCGGAAAGGTTCTCACCTTTCTTGGGTTTAGTCTAGCATTTTGGAGGGTTGTGAGATCCTCTCTAAAGGTTTGCACTGGAACATTGACAATGTTAAATAAATGAGTATATGGAAGGACAAGTGGGTACCAAGCCTGGGAGATTTCAAAATTTCTTTCAACCCAATTTTTGGGAATTTGTTTTCCTCGGTTGACGAGTTGATTAATCAAAGAGAGGGTGGCCAGGATACGTCTCTTGTTGAATCTCTTTTTAATGTGGAAGAAGCAAAGGCAATTTTAAGTATTCCCGTTTCTATTCAGGATTGCCCTGATTCGTTAGTGTGGCACAGGTCTAGCAAGGGCATTACTCGGTGAATTCTGGTTAATTATTGGGTGGCTCTTTATCACATTGGTGCGAGTTGTTATAGGGAGCTTTGTTTTCTTTTTCCCCGGGTCCTGATTTCTAGAAATGCATTTATTATGCTAAGGCTTCTCTTAAAATGGTGCACTTTCTATGGAAGATCGTTCATAACGCCCTTCTTTCAAGGGAAAATCTATTTTATCGTAAGTGTTGTTTGTCCCATTCTACCAAATTTGCTTTTTTGAAGTTAAGCCCATGGAACATAATCTCCTTAGGTGTGATTGGGTTCTTGGTGTTTAGGAGAACTATGGTTTAGGCAAGTATGTTTGGAGCAGCTGTGTTTTGGTTTCTTCTTGGGCTGACTTTCTACGACTCTCACGCAAATTTAAAGGTGAAGCTTATTTGCTTTTCGGGAAAATAACTATTATTTGTTGGTGCATTTGGGTTGCTAGGAACATGTTTATTTTTAAAGGTTCTAATGTCAAGTTTGATAGTATTGCTTTCTGGGCTTGCGGTTTAGTGTCTGAATACTGTTGGGAAAATAGGAACGAAATACCAAATATCGATGGAAAACACCGGGTTAAGTCGCGGACTAAGTCGCTCTCTTTAAGACGTTTCGCGGCTCTGCTCGGTGTTTGTGCTAGCAGTTCGCAATGGCCACGCTGTCCCCAGGATACAACAGCCTAGATTTTCCCTCTGTCTCAATTTTCCTTGCACGGTGAAAAATCGAAAATCTTAAACTCTTTTTAATTCGGCCAGAATCGGTAAACAAATCCCCCTGATGGAGGCAAAAAAAATTTGGGTAGGTTTTTTCAAGCTCGGTGGTCGTCAATCTCAATGGAGGATTTTCATGTGTTTTTTCAATCGACGAAAAATTATTATTTTTAAAGATAATAATATTTCCGTTCGTGTCGTTGCGTAAAGGGAGAGAAAAACGGGAAGAGGGAGCAATATCGTGATCCAATCGCAATGACACATAAGACTAAGTCAAATTAAATTCAAAATTCAAATAAAAGAAAAAACAATTTTATTTTTATAAATAATTTTTTTTTCCAAAAGTATTTTGTCTAAAAAGATAATAATTGGCCCAAGCCCATAGCCCGAGCCCGGCCCGGTCGGTCGGTCGGTCGGCGCACACGTGTGTGATGAACCACACTCATTTAAGTCCTCACCCAATCGCACAAAAGTGTAATCCCAAAGGGCTCAAGTCCTTAGGCAAATTCACCCTTATAAAAACCCATGAAGGTTTTTATTCCTCTCCTATGTGGGACTTAAGAAAACTCACTTGTACTTGCTTTGGTTTAGTATCATTTTCTTCTTCTCCCATTTTTTCAAATACACATAAAACTTCAACAATCCCCCACTTGTATTTTAAAAAAAGAATTTCATCGATTCCAGCATAATTTCCTAGAACAGTGCATAAATAAAGGTGTTTTTCAACTTGAACCTTTACATAGTGTTTGATGCTCCAGATTATACTAGAGTAACACGTAGTTTTGAACTCTATCTCCGGCAACATCACACACACTGCCTATAAGAGAGTAGTTCGTAAACCAGCACGATACGGCCATGTGCTTTATTCCGGTATAGTGGACGCTCTAGAGAATTGCCCAAATTCCATAAGAAGGGGCCTCACTTCCATATCCACATAGGTTAGTCTATCAAGGATACTACTGTAGCTATGTACCCCACTCCACATGGAGCTATAGAACTCATTAAGAGTATATTACTCAGCCTTCTATCGCTTCAGGATATCATGCTCCACTGGGATGGGTTGAATAAAATGCATGATTCACTCATTCACACGCAACTTGTTATTTACCCTTTGAACCTATTTCTTGGGATCTCCAGTCATTTAGGTTGGGTTCCCATCACGTGTGATTCAACTCTCAATGAGCTTTAACCCCATCCCTTTAGAGGTGTTCCAAACCCTCTCTCTAGCTAGTCCTTTTGTCAAAGGATCAGCCAAGTTTTCCCCAGACCGTACATAATCCACTCTTACAGCACCATTAGAGAGAAACTCTCTAATCGTACTGTGCTTGCGACGAATCTGTCGCCTCTTGCCGTTATAAAAACGGTTCTCTACTTTTGCAATAGCCGCGGTACTATCGCAGTGGATAAGGACGACTGGTATCGGTCTCTCCCATAAAGGGGTATCTGCAAGGAAGCTTCTCAGCCAACTTGCTTCTTCACTAGCAGTAGCTAGTGCTATCATCTTAGACTCCATCGTCGACTGTGCCAAAATGGTCTGTTTCTTGGATTTTCAAGAAACTGCACCTCCAGCTATGCTGAAAATGTATCCACTAGTGGCCTTGGAGTCATCTGACAGGGTGTTCCAGTCAGCATCGCTATATCCTTCAAGGATAGCGGGAAACTTATGATAGTGTAATCCAAGATTCATGGTTCTTTTCAGATACCGCATGACCCTCTCAATAGCATGCCAATGCTCCATACTAGGTCTGCTAGTAAACCTGCATAGCACTCTAACTGCATAAGCAATATCAGGCCTAGTGCATCAGTAGCATAACATAGGCTACCAATGATGCTCGCATACTCAGATTGTTTAACACTGTCGTCAGTGTTCTTGAACAACTTAACACTAGGATCAAATGGAGTACTAGCTGGTTTACGGTCTATGTAATTATATTTTTTTAGAATTTTCTCAATGTAATGAGATTGCTCTAAAGAAAGTCCCATTTTCGACCTAGTAATTTTAATACCTAGAATCACACTAGCTTCACCCAAATCTTTCATATCAAAATTAGCACATAGCAGTGTTTTCACATTGTTCACAACATGGATATTAGAACCAAATATAAGCAAGTCATCAACATATAAGTAAATAATGGTGTATGCATTATTCTCAGACTTGTAATAAATACACTTGTCACTTTCATTAATTATAAATCCATTTGAAGTAACTAATTTGTCAAATTTCTCGTGCCACTGCTTAGGTGCTTGTTTTAAGCCATAAAGTGACTTATCTAATTTGCATACTTTATCCTCTTGGCCAGAAATAATATAACCTTCAGGTTGCTCCATATAAATTTCTTCCTCTAATTTTTCATTAAGAAAAGCAGTTTTTACATCCATTTGGTGCACAACAAGATTATGAATAACAGTTAAAGCAATCAATACACGTATGGAAGTAATTCTAGTAACAGGAGAATAAGTGTCAAAGAAATCTGCATTCTCTCTCTGTCTAAAACCCTTGGCTACAAGTCGCGCCTTATATTTATCTACCGTGCCATCAGGTTTTAATTTCTTTTTAAGAATCCATTTACAACCTATAGTTTTACAGCCAAGAGGGAGGTCCACTAGATGCCAAGTTCTATTAGATTCTAAAGAATCCATCTCATCATTAATTGCTTCTCCCCAAAGGTCAGCATCTAAAGAAGACAAAGCTTCTTGAAGTGTGGTGGGGTCCTCTTCTAACGTGTATGCATGAAAGTCGGGCCCAAAATCTTTAGTGGTCCTAGCTCGTTTACTCTTCCTAGGTTCAATTATTAAATTATTATGCTCAACATTAATAGGTGTAATTGAACTAGAAGGTAATGATCCACCCCCACTACTGCCCCCACTATTCCTCGATTTAAAAGGAAATTTATCTTCGAAAAAATCAACATCATTTGATTCAATTATAACATGATTTTTCAAATCATAAAATGTATAGGCCTTGCTATTAATTGCATATCCAATAAAAACACATTCATAAGCTCTACTAGCAAGCTTAGACCTTTTAAGATCAGGAATACGCACATAAGAAAGGCAGCCCCAAACATGTAAATAAGAAATATTGGGCCTTTTATTATACAAAATCTCATATGGGAATAAACTGGATTTAATCTTAGGCACCCTATTAAGAACGTGACAAACGGTTAATAAAATCTCTCCCCACCAATGTGAGGCAGCCCCCGAATTTAGTAGCGTAGCAACAATTAATTCGGCAAAAGTTCTATTTTTCCTTTCGGCTTTTCTATTCATCTCAGGTGAATATGGAGCAGTCGTCTCATGAATAATATCAAGTGAAGCATAAAGATTTTTAAAATCAGTTGAATCATATTCGATTCCTCTATCACTCCGAAATCTTTTTATTTTCTTATTAAATTGATTTTCAATTTCTGAAGAAAATGTTTTAAACATATCAATTGCTTCACTTTTATTTTTCATAAGGTAAACATAGAAAAAATTCGAATTATCATCAATAAAAGTAATACAATACCTTTTTCCATTTCTCGTTAAATCACCATCAAATTCACAAATATCTGAATGAATTAATTTAAAAGGTTCAATTTCTCTTAAAACAGATTTGTGTGGTGTTTTAGTAATCTTTGCTTGGCTACAAAATTCACATTTTTCAAAATCATTTAATGATAAAGGGGGAATTATTTCCAGTTTACTCATATTCTTAATAAGGCGCTTATTAACATGATAAAGTCTAGCATGCCACACATTAAAAGAACAAACCATATAAGCAGAACTAGAAATAACTCTATTAGCATCAACATTCAATTTAAACATCCCATCACATGCATAGCCCTTCCCCACAAACATTCTATTCTTAGTAAGAGTAAACATATCAGCCCCAATAGTTTGAACAAAACCAGCCTTATTAAGAAGATAACCCGAAACCAGATTATTTCTCATTTCTGGAGTATGCAGGACATTCTTAAGGATGACGGTCTTTCCAGAAGTAAACTTAAGCTCGACTTCTCCCGAACCAGCTACCAAAGTGGTGTGAGAATCTCCCAACAGCACTTTCTTATCTTTAGCTTCAGAATAGCTCTTAAATTAAGCACGATCATAGCAGACATGGTGAGAAGTGCCAGTGTCCACCCATTACCCTTCGGAACTCGTTACTAGATTTATTTCTAATATCATAACCACAAGTGGCTCTTTGGTAACGTTCACCCGCGGACGAGGCCGGCGAGTGTTCCGGCAATTCTGTGCCATATGCCCAGGCCTATGACAGTTGTAACAGAGAAATTCTCCATTATTACTGTTTTTGGATTGAGCATTTATGTTCTGATTTTGATTGTTAGGGTGGTTACTATTCTGTCCCTGATTTTGATTCCCGTTCCAGTTTTCGGCATTCTGATTTTTGTTCTGATTTTTATTAATTTTTCGGTTCGGTTTCAAAGCAGCAGGTGTAGAGGAGCAAGTATGATTTCGGTTTGAAACAACCAAAATCTCATCTTTCTGGTCCTATTTGCGGTGTTCCTCCTCAATTCGGAATTTTGTTATCAAACTTTCCAGAGAGAATTCTTTGGACTTATGCCTTAAACTGTTCTTAAACTCCTTCCATAAAAGAGGCAGTTTATCAATTATCATTGCTACCTGAAACTATTCATCTAACGGCATGCCTTCAGAAATAATTTCGTGAGCAATTTTTTGAAGTTCGTGGGATTGAGCAACCACAGACCTGTCATCCGTCATTTGAAATTTCAAATAACGACTGACAGCGTATTTCTTAATCCCAGCTTCTTCAGTGTCGTATTTTTTCTGAAGCGCATTCCAAACTTCCTTCGAGGTTTTACACGATAAATAGTAGTCGTAGAGTTCATCACAGAGGCCATTAAGGATATAGTTACGACAAAGAAAGTC
This sequence comes from Lonicera japonica, assembly GCA_021464415.1. NCBI lineage: Eukaryota > Viridiplantae > Streptophyta > Magnoliopsida > Dipsacales > Caprifoliaceae > Lonicera > Lonicera japonica. Next base: position 5,561,826 of record CM038464.1, on the reverse strand, counting down.
GTTATCAGTCCATTCCTTAATCGCCTTCTGATTTTCAGAAGTCATCAGTTTGGGAAAATTAGGTTTTTCCGAAAGGCAAACATTATTCAATTTTTTCGTGGTTAAGTAAAAGAACATCTTTTGTTTCCATCTTTTAAAGTGCATCCCCTCAAAACGAAACGGTTTGTTAAGTTCAACAGTTCCAATAGCAGATTTAGCAGTCTCAGAAGCCATTACAAAAAAACAATAACAGATTACAAACGTCTTAAAAATGTTGGAAAAATAGGAACGAAATACCAAATATCGATAGAAAACACCGAGTTGAGTCGCGGACTAAGTCACTCTCTTTAAGACATTTCGCGGCTCTGCCCGATGTTTGTGCTAGCAGTTCGCAATGGCCACGCCATCCCCAGGATACAACAACCTAGATTTTCCCTCTGTCTCGATTTCCCTTGCACGGTGGAAAATCGGAAATCTTAAACTCTTTTTAATTCGGTCGGAATCGGTAAACAAATCCCACTGACGGAGGCAAAAAAATTTTGGGCAGGTTTTTTCAAGGTCGGTGGTTGTCAATCGCAATGGAGGATTTTCGTGTGTTTTTTCAATCGACAAAAAATTATTATTTTTAAAGATAATAATATTTCCGTTCGTGTCGTTGCGTAGAGGGAGAGAAAAACGGGAAGAGGGAGCAACATCGTGATCCAATCGCAACGACACATAAGACTAAGTCAAATTAAATTCAAAATTCAAATAAAAGAAAAAACAATTTTATTTTTATAAATAAATTTTTTTTTCAAAAGTATTTTGTCTAAAAAGTTAATACTTGATCCAAGCCCGACCCAGCTGGGCTGGGTCGATCAGCGCGCGCGTGTGGTGAACCGCACTCATTTAAGTCCTCACCCTATAGCACAAAAGTGTAATGCCCAAAGGGCTCAAGCCCTTAGGCAAATTCACCCTTATAAAAACCCATGAAGGTTTTTATTCATCTCCTATATGGGACTTAAGAAAACTCACTCGTGCTTGCTTTGGTTTAGTATCATTTTCTTCTTCTCTCATTTTTTTCAAATACACATAAAACTTCAACAAATACATATCTATTTTTTTCGGTAACTTGCTCGGAATGGAGCCTGCTAAGGCCTCTCCTTGTATTTAGAGCCGACCCTCTTATGTGTTTATTTTAGTTAATTGTGATGCTGCTGTAAATAATAATTTGGCTGCTATTGCGTGCATCGTTAGGGACCATTCGAGAAGTGTGCGTCTTTTGCCTTACAGCTGGTATTTCAGTTGCTTGTATTGATAGCAACAATTCTAGCTTTAGTGATTTCTTGGTGTTCCGCCTTGGGAGATTAGAGCGGTGGTTAATGATATTACAAGTTTGGCTTGTAATGCTTCCTTTTCGATTGTGGCTATAAGAAAGCCTGCTAATCAGGTGGCTAACTATGTGTAGCAAAGCACGCTCTTTCAGTTAGGTCTTGGTTTTATAGTTTGGGTTGCGTTCCTAATAATTTTTCTGGTTTTCGTTTGTAAGGATCATTTTGTTTAGCATGTGTTCCTCGCTTTGTCAAGCTTTCTAGTTGTCAAAGAAAAAGAAAAAGAAAAAAAGAATAAGGTACAATCACTTTTCCCTCTTATAAGAACAAACTGGATTAAATAATTAGAATACCAATTAAATTTAAGGTTTGTTTGAAAACTTAATTTTGAGCACTAAAATTAGAACTGGATGTAAAATTAACGAAATTGTGTTACACTAATTTTTAATACTATTCCAATTCCAAAGTTCAAAATTATGTTCCTAACAAACTATATATTAACGAAGAATCAAACCCAATAGAAAACGAGAGACTAATAATTCCGTACCTTATTTACACAATCTCTCCTGAAATTCTTAGAAATCGATCACATTAGATAGAGAGAGTATTTCAAGAGAAAGATAAATGGAACTCGAGGGAAAAAGTACTAATTAATAATAAAAAAACAAAAATTAAGACACTATTTGAAGTGGGGAAATTAACTAAGTACCTTCTTATAAAGGAATTTGTTTCGGAAATAGAAGAGTTAATGCAAATCATAAATTTTAATTGAAAAACGGAAGAGTTAGTGGAATAAATTTACTTATATAATAATGAGGTAGATGAAAGGGGAAATGCAGAAATTTGAAAATTGAAACAGATGAAAGGAAAATGGGAGAAAAGAGGAAGGCATTTAACTCAATATTAAATATTATAAAAATTTGCATATTACTAGCTATATATAAAAGATGGATAGTAAGCAACGGCGAAAATGGGGGAGATGTCTGTGGTGGTGCCGTATTTATTTATTTATTTATTTACTTGCAGTTAATTTGCTTTTGTTTAAGTAGTAGTAGCAGTGATTTTAAATGTGTGTATCTATTGGATTTTGGAAAACTATTATTTGGTCAAACTAGAATCCGAGGTGTTTTTACCTACGTGGCTCTCGCCATTCAATTTTGTCTTCAAAAAAAAAAAAAAAACACTTTGCCATACAAGAATTTCGTCGTGTTTCACTTTCTTCTAATTAATCCGACGGTAGCCCACGTGCCGTCTGTCTATTTTAATGTATCGAAAGAAGTCAAAAACATAGAGAGAATCCAAACTTGCAGGCTACATCCAAATACCAAATCTCAGTTTCATGGTAATTAATTAAAGCAATCTGTTTATTTGGCTCGCATCATCGCCTTTCAATCAATTCCATGTGCTTATAATTAATCCAACAGTTAATATATATAACCTACTCATTTCAATTCGGCCCGGCCTGTAATCAGTTTTTATCAACCTCAATTCATTAACAAGAGCTAGCTAGCTGCTAGCTGAAACAAATTTAATTTAAAAAAATATGGTCAACTTAACTTATCATGAAAAATAGTCTACTTCTAGTTCTAACTACACGCGCTCCTTTCAAAAAAAATGAAGAAGAATGTTTACTATTTCTTTAATTTCTCACTTGTACGTTAAGGTCCATTCGAGAGTCTTCAACTTTTTCCCCAATAATAATGTCTTTCGATCACATTTTAATTTATTTAATTAAATTAAATATTTTGTAAATAGGGAGTTGTTTGGATTGGATGGGTCAATCTGTAAACCTCTCTAACAGTAGTACTTGTTAATTTTCACGTCACATTAAAAAATTTCTATAATTATTTATAAAAGCTAAGTTGATACAAATGTCCTGTATAACTTAACCACCTTCCACGCGAATAATTGTAAAGAAGGAAATCTCAAGAAAAATATTTTTTTTGTAATATATTCAACATAGAAATTTGGATAAACAATTAAATTTCATCGTGGAAAGAAATGGTGAGAATGTGATCAATTAGCTATATTGTACTATTTGAATAAATTATAGGTGTTTATGGAGATCAGTAGCCAAACAATACCTTTTATATATAATAAAAGCAATTCAATCTATACATACATTTATATATATAATATAATAAGTCTGTTCCCTCTTGGCAGGAAGCTATTTGTTCTTATTACATCGTTTCTTAATGTTAGTTATGTCAACTACTTTGAATTGAAATTCTGGAATTCGGTTCGCATATTTAGTTGACTCTACTCCATTTCTTTACGCACTTCATCTACATGACTCATATCCAAGTTTAATATGGGTGCTTTTAAATGCACCCACAAAATTAGTCTTCTCACTCCAGTGTGAAAATATTTTCTTCTCACCCCATCAAATCTTTAAAAAATATTGTACTTCACTCCAGCAGTGGGGTGAGTTTACTGAAACCATATAGAGACGATAAAATTTCATCACTAAAAGTAAAAAATTAAATAATATTAAATTTTTCATTAAGATAAAACATAATAATAAAATTTACATTGTTCTTAATAAATTTTATTAAAATTTTTATCTAAATAATACCTCCAAGCAAGATACAAAATATTAATTGTCATAAATAAGTTTTAGTAATTATATGATATTTTATATAATCTTTTCTTAAATGGTTATTATTCATATTTCAAATTTATTTACAAATTTTATTTTTATCTTTATCAAATAAGTAAATATAATACTTAATTCAGTAATTCAAAAATATTAAAAGATCAATTTGTTGTTTGTAAAGATATGTTATCTTTTGTGAAAAGGGAAAAAATGAATTTGAAAAATAAAATAGTTTTCATAAAAATAAACCATTTATTAACATATTTTGTTACTTTTGATTTCTATGATATTTAATTTTTCGGAGATTCAAGAAAATGATTTCCTTGCAAAATATTAAAATGATAGAGATTTTCTCACCAACTATTTCCTTTTTCAATATTTTTTTACGATTAATTTTAAGAAATTAAATATTGAAACAATAAAAACACAACATACAATACATATATATATATATATATATATATTTGTGACATTTTACACACACGTTAACACTACATTTCTTTAACTTTAACATTAGATAAATTAACATGAGTTTTATTGAACTTTGCTTGCATGCATGCTCAAATAAAAAGATTGAACAAATTAAGAAAAACATCATTGAAAATGTCATTGTGCCGGTGCAAATAAAAATAAAAATAAAATTTTAGTAATCTATATAAAATTATGAGAATACTTATTACAAGCATACATTTATGAGATGTATGTAATTAAGTGAAAATAATAGATGTTTGTTTGTTGGAAAGAATGTAATTTTTTAATTAATTTTTAATTTTTAAAACTTTAAATGGGTGAGAAGATAAATTAGTAGCAATTTTTTCAAAGTATAAAAAGCGGAGTGAGAAGATAAATTAGTGGCAAGTTTTTCAAGTATAGAAAGTGGGATGAGAAGAAAAGATTTTACATTATTTTTTAAGTTAAGATTAACGTAACTTTGACTTTTAGTGAGGTGAGAAGACAGATTATGTGGGTGCATTTAAGAACACCCTTTAATATTATAATGTGTCATCTCAAATTAAGTGTTTATATTTATCTTTTACTCCTTAAAATTATACGAATTTTAATATAATTAATAATTCAAAAAAATGGTCTTATTAATTTATAACAAAAGAAATAAATTTTCGCTTATAGAAATATATCTATTAATAAATCATGTCAGTTTTGATATTATAAGATTCTCTAAACTTATGTTCTTAAGTAGTGGCTCAGATTTAATTTAAATATTTATGTTTTAATCCAACAACTCAGATATTCTCTTAACTTATGTTCCTAACTGGTACCTGAGATTTGTTTAAATCTTTCTGTTTTAATCCGACAACTCACATATTTATGTGATAACTAAATATATATTTATCTCCGATTTAAATTTAATTTATGTGATAATATAAATAAATATTTATATCCTAATTAATTTTGATTTTTGTAATATATTTCTGTGATAACTAAACAAATATTTATTAATTAACTAATTACTATTAAAGTGTTTAAAACCTTAACAAGTTAAAAAAAATTGAATACCTTAAAATAAAATTATAATTTAGTTTTTTTAGAATATTAGTCATGTATGAGTAGATTTTAGTATCAATATAAATTATTTATTAATATTTTAACATTTAGTTATATAAAATTCAATTTAAGTTTCAATTGCTCAAAATTATTTATACTTTCTCAAAATTATTCATATATTTTTTTTTATCATAAATAGTAAAAATTAATTTTTTGAATGTAAGAATTTTAATTTTCAACACCCCTTTATTTCTAAAAGATAAATACAAAAGGCATCATGTTATATATACACTAAGAACTACATTGTTAATCATTTAAAAAAAATTTAGAACTTACTTATTTACAATAACAATTTATTTGAAGAATGAAATATAGTTAATTATGAGAAAGGATAAAAAATTAAGTTAATGGTAGGTGATAAGGTTATATCCAAAAATTAGAGCATATCTAATATTATATTTATTATTTTTTTCAAAATAGATTAATAATATTTTATTTTCTACGTAAACTAATTATAATTTTTAAATATTATGTTGATCTAAATGTAAACATATTAATTTAAACTTACTTGGTTATTCTCTTGGCATACACTATTATACTTATCTTATATGTGATCAATAATTTCTAAATTTTTATAATCTAAAAAGTACTTATGAAAATATATAAATTGATGTTAGGAATAACATTATTTATAAGGAATTAATAGTCAAGTTTAGGATTTTGCCAAATTTGAACTTGATATATTTAAAATATGATTACTTGAAACTAAACTTGACTAAAGGCATATTTATTTAAAATAAGTAAATTAAAATCTATCATGTTTACTATACTATACGCATAAACATCAACTCACTCTTTCTTTCCTCGCCTATTGTAATTATATTGTATCATAAAAAATATTTAAATAAAAAATGTTATATTCCAGTGGAGTTGAGTCAAATGGGCAAAATTTACATCAATTTAAACTTAAGCTATTTAGAACCCATACTTTTTTAGATTATAAAAGAAAAAAGAAAGAGTCCATGCCATATTGGGTTTGTTTAGTCGAAAACCCATCGAATTAGTCCATTTATCATCCTTAATTATAACGAAAATGCAATTAGACGGACTTAATTTACTCTACCACTATTTGAATAATAGACATACAATTATATTTTTAAAATTTGATTAAGAATAAATATTAAAATTAGTACTATAGGGAAAAATTTAATTCATCTTGCTCTCAAATTAAGAGTATACTACTACTTTCCAAGTTAATGTTAAAATTAATTTCTTTGAGAAATAGAAAATTTGGAATAAGAACTTAGATAAAAAAAATACTAAAATTACAAGTAGTTATATATATGTAAAAAATAGCAATAATTATGATTTTCGATAGTATCACCAATTACATATAAGCATAATTAATCGTGCCGTAGGCATGCACATTAACTAGTTTATTAATAAATAAGATCAATCCTAATATTCTACAACTCTCTTAACTTAAGATCTCAACTTGTAGTTTAGATTTAATTTGAGCATTTATATTTTAATCTGACGATTCACGGACTCTCTTAACTTTTGTTCTTAACTAGTGGCTCATATTTAATTTGAGTATTTATGTTTTAATTAATTTCAATTTATGTGATAAATTAAACATGTGTTCATCTCTTAGTTAACTTCATTTTATATGATAAACTAAACAAGTATTTATTTCTTAATTAATTTGTGAATTGAACAAGTATTTATTTTCTAATTAATTTCCAACAATATGCTAATATTTATTTAATAATATGAATATTATTTGTTAAAAATTATGTGTATAAAAATCTTTTCAAATAAAAAAAAATACCTTAGTCGATGTAATGTGTATTGTCTGACCACAACCGATACTCATTACAGCATATGCAATTTTTTAAAAAAGAAATTATAGCCGACATTCATTGTGTTGTGTGAGGGTACTCACTAGACGGCATTCATTACGTCATTTAAGGGTACTCCTCAAACGACATTCATTGCATTATCTCAAGCCCTTTTTTTCCTATAAAATTGTATCATCTCAATGCCCATAGATGATGTTCACAACATCATTTGTGTTATTTTACCATTTCTTTTAGCTTTTTTGGTGCAAATTCATTGTAAATGGTAGGTTAAATATTCGTTTTTAGCCTACACTTTTACTATTGCTAATGGAGATGGCCTAAGTGTCATAAAATACTATCATATTCTTTAAATTTTGTTTTTCTAAAACGGCCATTACATTCCCCTTTTTTTTGTGCTGAAAAAATATATATTTAACTATAGTTAATATGTCCCCCCTAAATATATTTCTGGCTCCATCCTTATTTATAGTTTAGCTATTTATTAATGTTAGATATACAAATAGATTAATGCTATTCTGAGAGCAAAAAAGCTTATCTTGAACAATAAAATGTTCTTGAAACTAAAATTACTTTGGCAATGGCAATTAAGATGACAAAACGCTAAACTCCACGCATTTTCAATCAACATGACTTTAGTAAGTAGGAATAAGTTCTCAATATAAACACAACTTGAATTCAGTATAATTTGGGTTTATGTAAATTTGGTCCATTAGACTCAAATCAATATGTGTATAATGTTCTTTAAATTACGTTATAATATCATATTATTATAGTAGATCATCGTGTTAAGGCTAAGCGGCCATATAGTAAGTTCATTAGACTCAAATCAATATGTATATAATGTTCCTTAAATTACGTTATAATATCATATTATTATAATATATCAGTGTGTTAAGGCTAAGCGGCCAGATAGTAAATGTGATGGCTTTGGTTTTTCAAAGTTAACAATTTAACACTCCTTAAGTTAGGAACGGGGTTGTGTCATTCATATTTTCAGATGAGCCAGGGTCAAATTTAGCCACCTTTACCATTGTTTCACGATTCTTCCCAAAATAAAATTAACCAATTTTATGTTCATGCCATAAGCACAAGTGTGTGTATGTATATATATAATAACAATAAACTTTTAATTTATCACAAAAGAAATATATTTTTGCTTGTAATATAAATATACCAATTTCAATTGACACAAAGTTGTGTCAGACTTTTAAATTATAGTTTGAATCTTGGACTTTTGACAATGTAATTTACTACTTAACCACTAAAATATTTAACTTCTTTATTTTATATTTTAATTTAAATTAAATATATTTGAATAGTACTATGCATGTACAAGTTACTCAAATAATAATTATTTATAAATATCATAAAATGTTACTCTCTTAGCCTCAAATTAATAATCCTACTTTGACTTTAGAACAATGCTAGAAAATATTAATTGCAGGCTACACAAAGTGGGGCCAACTCTCCCTTATCCCATGTCCTTGATTTGAAAGCTTCTTTGATAGAATTTGAGTTTACATTTTTAACACTAGTGAGTTGTCTTTGAAAACTTGCTCTCGCTTTGAAATTGTTGTGTTATTGTGGAATACAACATATAAAGGAAACTTCAATTTCAACTTAATTGATGGTCAAAAATATATAGACTGTTTTTTATTGTGAAATTTAACATATTAATTATCTTCTAAAAATAAATAACTGAAACTATGAACTTGTGATAGAGTGATTATTTTAAGGTTTAAGAATACACGTTTGTCACAGAAGTTATTAAAAAAGGGAAATTGCATTTTATTGTTACCATTTTTTTAGGGTGTTCTTAAATGCATCCACATAATCTGTCTTCTCACCCCACTAAAAGTCAAAGTTACATTAATCTTAACCTAAAAAATAGCGTAAAATCCTTTCTTCTCACCCCGCTTTTTATACTTTAAAAACTTGCAACTAATTTATCTTCTCACCCTGCTTTTTATACTTTGAAAAAATTGCTACTAATTTATTTTCTCACCCATTTAAAGTTTTAAAAATTAAAAATTAATTAAAAAATTACATTCTTTCCAACAAACAAACATATATTATTTTCAATTAATTACATACATCTCATAAATGTATGCTTGTAATAAGTATTCTCATAATTTTATATAGATTACTAAACTTTTATTTTTATTTTTATTTGCACCGGCACAATAACATTTTTAATGATGTTTTTCTTAATTTGTTCAATCTTTTTATTTAAGCATGCATGCAAGCAAAGTTCAATAAAACTCATGTTAAGTTATCTAATGTTAAAGTTAAAGAAATATAGTGTTAACGTGTGTGTAATATGTCACAATATATATATATATATATATATATAAATATGTATTGTATGTTGTGTTTTTATTTTTCAATATTTAATTTCTTAAAATTAATCGTAAAAAAATATTGAAAAAGGAAATAGCTGGTGAGAAAATCTCTATCATTTTAATATTTTGTAAGGAAATCGTTTTCTTGAATCTCCAAAAAATTAAATATCATAGAAATCAAAAGTAACAAAATATGTTAATAAATGATTTATTTTTATGAAAACTATTTTATTTTTCCAATTCATTTTTTCCCTTTTCACAAAAGATAACATATCTTTACAAACAACAAATTGATCTTTTAAATATTTTTGAATTATTGAATTAAGTATTATATTTACTTATTTGATAAAGATAAAAATAAAATTTGTAAATAAATTTGAAATATGAATAATAACCATTTAAGAAAAGATTATATAAAATATCATATAATTACTAAAACTTATTTATGACAATTAATATTTTGTATCTTGCTTGGAGGTATTATTTAGATAAAATTTATTAAGAACGATATAAATTTTATTATTATGTTTTATCTTAAGGAAAAATTTAATTTTATTTAATTTTTTACTTTTAGCGATGAAATTTTATCATCTCTATATTGTTTCAGTAAACTCACCCCACTACTGGGGTGAAGTGCAAGATTTTTTAAAGATTTGATGGGGTGAGAAGACTGATTTTGTGGGTGTATTTAAGAACACCCTAACTTATGAATTCGATTCCATTGCGTAAGAAAGTGCGCCTTTTCGTTTGAATAATACGACGTCTTTTGAGTTTAAATAATCGATTTATGGGCCTAAAATTACAAAAACGAATATATGCTGGGCTTTCTTTGAGACTCGACTTCTTTAATTGCGACGATGAAAAGGAGCACATTGCATTGCCAGTGCTAGCTGTTATATTTTTTGGGCTGGGCTTCATTTAGCTGTATTATGGCTTTATGACAAAAATAATTAGAAAGATCTCCTCAATCTAAAATTCCCATTAATTTATCTCACTGCGCATTTTCATTTACCAATAATAATTAAAAATATATAGTAAAAACTCTAAAAATTAATAAATTAGGGACCCTTCAATTTTATTAATTAAACGAGATTTTAATTTATCGATATATTTAATAATTTATTAATTTATGGATAATTTAATAATTTATCGAAAGATTTGTATTTTCAACATTGTTCTCTTATTCTTCCTTATATTTTACTTTCTATAAATTTAATTAAGTAAATTATATTAATTTTTGATAAATATATATATATATATATGAGATATATTGATTACGTTATAAATAAATAAAAAATGACCTTAATTTGAGATGCCTCAAAAGAATACGTGACTAAATATATTGTGTATAAATATATTCGTAACTTCGTATGACCAATGTTATTTAAAAAAGTGTTAGGAAAAAGTATTGTGAAATGAAAATCGGTTGAATTTTGAAAGTGGGGTGAAGTAAATCCGTCTTAAGGCCTCGTTTGATTCACGGATTTTAGTACTCGGGAAAGGAAAGTCTTTCCTTTCCTTTGTTTGGCAAGCACAAATTCCGAAAACACTTTCCCGAGAGAGGGGAAAGTATGGGATAAAACCATTCATCTCAAAACACATGGGATTGATTTTTCCATGTGATTTTCAAGCATTTATTACAAAAAAAATTGGACAATAATAGCATTACCTAAATACTTTCCATGCTTTATCAAACACAAAAAATGAAACTTAACATAAAATTTAGTTTCTCACCTCCATGGGAAAGATAAGAGAATTGATTTCTTTTCTGTGAACCAAACGAGGCCTGAATGTTAGCTTTGCCAAATGCGAGAGTCATCATGCCATATAAAACTTGTTTATGTTGAATAACATGACATATATATATATATATATTATTGACGTACTACAATATTATTTAACAGTTTAATTTTTAGGTTGGATGTTTTTTAATTTAAAATCATAGCTTAAATTACACAAAGTCTTGAATTTAAATTTTCCCGCTTTCATTTATTTTTTCTTTTGTATTTGCAGACAAAGTACAACTTGAAATAATTTATCTTTTCATGTGCGAGCAAGTGAGGGTCGTATATTAGGAGAAATGTTAAAGAATATGATATATATTATTGACCCATTACTTAACGGTTTGAACTTTTTGGTTTGGCTAACTCTATATGAGAGTCAGAGGAATATATTTATATAGAAAAACTAGAGTTACAATAAAGAACCTAATTTAAAAAGACAAAAAAATGATATAATTAACCCCTAATTTAAGTCTAAATCTAAAAGATCCCTTATAATTATGGGAGGTACACAAGTAGCTTAATATAACTTAATACCTAAAATAATAAAATATTATTATGATTTCCTACACTCTCCCCTAAATTTAAGGAGGTGTTTCACAAAATCAATTTGCCATCATAATACATCGTTCCTTTGCTGAAAAATACAACACCTTTAAGTTTTCAAAATAAATTGCTCATTTTGTGCATGAAACTAGCATATGCCCATAAAAATATCTCAAAAGTTGATTGCAACTAGGGGTGTTTTCGGTTTCAGTCGTGATAGAAACTAGAGTACCCCAAACCCTCCCCGAACTTTATAGTTCGGTTTCGGTCCGGTTCGGTCTCATTCGGTTTTTTTTGTATTGTTAAAACTTTAGTTCAAAATTGCACTAAAAATATAAATTCACTCAAAAGGCGCTACAAAAAAATTATATAATGTATTTATTTTAATAATTAGCTTAAGTAATTATTTATAAATGTAAATAATCCATAGGGTTGGGTCATTTATACAATGTAAATGTTGTAAGAAAATTTCTTTTTTTTTTTTCAACATATTGTAAGACAACTTAAGTAATTACATTAAGTTATCAAATATTTTTTTTTAAAGATTCGTTTTTTTCGGTCCAATTCGGGGACCCCGAATCCCCAACCCATACCGACTCAAATCAATCGGTTTTGGTTTCGGTTTTCGGATTTTTGACAACACTCCTAATTGCAACATTGGCAAAAAGTGTGAAAACATATTAACTTCAACATGCCATAAAAGTGAGAAAACACATTTACGACAACACGTGGCAAAGGTGGAAAAACATCCACCGCAACATGTGCAAGGGTAGGAACAACATTCACCATAAATAAAGTCAATCATGGGACACCGGAAGACTCTCGGCTAAGCCATAAGACTGCCGCGGAATCCTTGGCAGCAATAAAATAAAAGAGGCAAAAGGAACAATGCATGACAAAGCACAAATAAGATAGAAGTTGAAAATTAATAGCAATAAAAATGAAGAGGAGGAAGGGGGGGGGGGGGAGAGTAGTGGTGTCGGCCAAAGGTTTAGCATATTTCGCTAAATGATGCTATAGAGTTGGGTAGCGGAAAGCTGCTTAGCAAAAAAGGGGAACCCAAAAAATCCTAGGTTACAACTGAATCCTAATATCAAGTTGGAAAATGTAATTGGTTCGGCTTATTCTGTATGAGAGTCAGAGGCATATATTTATATAGAAAACTATGGTTACAAAGAACCTAATTTAAATTAAAAAATAAAAAATAAAAAATGACATAATGAAGCTCTAATTTAAGATTAAATTAAAAAAATCCCTTATAAGCTTATATAACTTAATACTCAAAATAATAAAAGAGATTTATAAATTATAACAGTATATGTATTTAGGTTCAGGGCTTCCATTGCACACAGTGGTGTGTCTAAATTAGTTGTGATAAAAGTATAGTAGCAATCCTTTACCTTTAGTGAAAATGTACACTTGTATTAAAATTTATCTCCTTTTTTTAAAAATAATAATAATAAAAAAAAATTATAATGATTGGAATCAAACCTCTATTAATTCTTGATACTAGTCAATATTATTATTGTGTTATGAGGGTATCAGTTGTCTCCTTTTAAATATTGTATTATCTTTGATTTTCATTTTTGAAAGATAAATTAATTTTAAATTAGCCTCATATTTAAAAATATTTTTGGATCAATTGGTAAGTATACGTCACACTAAATTGGGATTTTTCATTTCGGTAGTTTGGAGAGAGAAGATGCATGGGATGCCTTGCTTGGCCGCGGATATAAATCAAATCACATTAAAAAAGAGGAGGAGGAGGGTTGCTTATTGCATCTATCCCTTCCTTCATTGCTTCCTTTACCCCATAATTCATCCAAGTACCAAGTAATAGAGGCAGAGAGGTCTTGCAATTAAAACACATTCACTGAAATTATTATTGTTATTATTATTATTATTATTATTTTTCAAATAAAAATATTAACAATAGAATTACAAGAACTCGACCAGATTAGATAGAAAAAAAAAATCACAGTCAAATTTAAATTTGAGATAACAATTTAAAATTGTAAAATAAAAATTGAGGTGGAAGATCATATTATATGCGTACAGATGTAGCAGTGGGAGTAAAGTAAAGAAAGAAAGGGGTAATTAGCAAAATGATTATTGAAATTTGACCAATGTCTCTCGCTCACCCCTAAAGTTTAATTTTCGGTTGAACATCCTTGAAGTTTTTAATTTGTCCTTCGCTCATCCAAAACTAGATGTTCCGTTAAAAAATAGATGGAAAACCTTATAAAATAACTCTTGAAGTTTGAAAATCTCTGAGAATAATTCTTGAAGTTTGAATTTTGTCCCTCACTCGTTAATTCACGTGTCTTTTCTGTCCAAATTTTTAACAGGACATCTAGTTTTGAACAAGTGAGAGATAAATTAAAAATTTTAAAAATATTTTAATCAAAAATTAAATTTTAGAGATGATCGAGAAATATGATCAAACTTCAGAGTCATTTTTGTTAATTACAAAAAAAATGAAAGAAAGAAAGAAAGAAAGAGAAGGTCTGAAGGTTTACCAACCAGATTCGGTGGTAGGGTCTCCCTCCCTCGATCGCAGTCTGAATGAACATATGGATGCTTACGTGTCAACAAAGAAAGAAAGAAAGAAAGAAAGAAAGAAATGCATCATCCCCTGATATGAAAGAAACACCGTGACCCAATTTTTACTTTCATTCATATTTCATAACATTAATATTAATTAATTAATAATAATAAGAAACCCCTCCTCATCGTCCATTTCGCCTAAAACCCTCCCCCACTATCTCAATAAATAAGTTATTTCTCACAGGCAGGCGAATCAAAATGGGTACTGCAATCCAGGCCGTTAAAATCGCAAACCCTAACCCTAAATCGACCACTTTCTACTGGAAGAAAAATACTAGTAGTACTAGTACTACTACTACTTCAATGGCGTTCTGTTCCTCCTCACCTGCGCCTTTGAGGTTTCATTCTCTTCGCCGAATTCACAGTTACACAGTCTCCTCCATACTAGTTGCTACCAATAGCAATAGCAATAGCAATAGCAAAGTTTCCCCAATAGGCCTGGGCCTTGGTTTTCATCCCCCAAACTTCGGTAAACGACCGGTTCTCGCATTCGCAGCTTCTCACGAGGAATCGGTAAGTTGTTCGTTGTTTTTCTTTTTAATGCTTTCACAACAATACACTAGTAGACTCAATTTATTTAAATCCCACCTTACTTCTTAATTTAAGTTATTTCTTTCAAGTGTTGTAGCGTAGTTTTGGGCTTTATTCAGGATGTTTGTTAGAAGACTCGTCTCAATAAATACGATGAAAAAAAGAATGATACAGAGTGGCTTAATTTGTGAACATGAATGTGCTAGAGGTATTTTAGGAACTCATAACATACCCACAGAAGTAGGAAACAATCACGCAACAGCGCAAGAGAATTGTGTGCTTCTTACAGTTAGTGCAAAAGGCTGCCGTTCACTTTGCAAGGAGCAGCTCTATTGCTTTCAACTTACGATCAGATAGAGCTCTGGAGTTGTTGTAGGTTTATACTTATAGGTATGACCATTCCAGAGGGTTTGTTCTTGTAGGATAACTTTATTCTAAGCCACTGTGCTGTACAATACAATATGTGAAAGGATAGAGTTAAAGTTCGACTAATTTTCTTATACTTCGTGTAAGAGAAAACCGTTTAAGTGAGGGCCGGAAGAGAAAATTTAGTTTTGGGCATTGAACATAGAAGAGTTTGCCTGCTTAGACACCAGACAAATTTACTTTTGCAGTTTGCTGACAATTTTGTTTTTTCGTTTTCTCTTGGATGGAGAACAGCATTTCGTTTGGGAGTTATACTTGTCAAACGGTTGAGTTCTACCTTGTATACGTAGGTTGACGTTATACTAGACTACACTATCGTACAAGACCCATTGTCGACGCTCTTACAGGAGGAATTGGTTGGGAGTTAATTTCTTGGGGTTTGCAAGTCCAATAATGGCGTGAAATCCCTGAGGGTATACCTTGCCATTTTGGTAGGCGTCAAGCTCGGGGATCTTTGAGGTCTCATTTGCATAATCATCGTGGGAAAGAGCATTCACTGTTGCAACAGGCTGGGATTGTTAGGCTGATTTTTTCACTTTTTTTTTGTTAACAACGTAAATAACTAGGGAAATCAACTGCCTGGGTGCCCTCTCTCCCCCGCATTCCTTCTAGGTCTTTCAGAACATGCTCGTGTAAATGGCTATGCGTTCTTTATATCTTTTATGTGTTAGTAACCAAGTTTCCGCTTCAATGAAGCTTAACAATATTAATTGCTTGTATTATTTTTGGGTTTGACAATGAACAAATTATTGTTGTGAAAAAACCATCAATTAAGACAGTTATTAATAATTTATTATGTTTAACTCAATATAAATTTTATTGTTAATTGATGACCAAACCTTCTGTGCTGTCTCAACCTGAGCCTGATATGATCAAAAAGTTGTTTGAGGAGATTTTGAAGAATAATGAGTCATGCTGCAATATGAACTGCAAATTATTATTTATCTGAGACTGCCGAAGCATATTCTTGTTATTCAAACAACATTTTTTTGTGTGTGTGTTTTTTTTTTTTTTTTTTGTGGGGGGGGGGGGGGGGGGAGGGGGGTATATTTGGGACATAGGTGGGTGTGGGCATATTAACATCATTTTCTTGATTACGCTTATACTGGACGTGTCTTACATTTTTGGTTATTTATTTATTGTTTCAGAAGCCTTCAGAAATTGAAGTGGAGGATGAGAAGAACGATATTGAACTGGGAGCTAAAGAATCCGAAGAAGCTTGGAAACAAACACTAGCTTCTTTCAAAGACCAAGCCTTAAAGGTGCAGAGTGTGTCACAAGAAGCGTATGAGTTGTACTCTAAGAAAGCAATGGTCATTTTAAAAGAAACTTCAGAGCAGTTAAAGATTCAAGCAGAGAAGGCAAAACAAGATTTGATTGTGATAGCCAATGAAATCAGCGAAGAAAGTAAAGAATATCTATCTACAGCTGCAGAGAGGTCCCCTGAACCGATGAAGGATATTGTTGAAACATTTGCTTCCTCAACTGATAATTTGAATGAAATTTCTAAAGTAAGGGACTTTTACGTTGGGATACCATATGGTATGTATATTGTCCGGCACATATCTATTCACAATGTAAATACTCGAGTATTATTCTGTTATAGTGAGTACCTCTCGTCATTCTATAACCGCTACAATTTCTTCAAAATGTTTTTTGCAGGTGTCTTACTTTCGTTTGGTGGGTTTCTTTCCTTCATGCTAACCGGAAGCATTTCTGCTATTAGGTTTGGTGTTGTCCTCGGTGGTACTCTTTTGGCCTTGAGTGTCTCAAGTCTGAGATCATGGAAAAAAGGAGAGTCGTCTTCTCTAGCCTTAAAAGGGCAGGCAGGTTCGTGTCTTATAGGACTGTTTATTTATGGAATATTTTATTTTATTTTATTTTATTTTATTGACGAGTTAATTAATCCAGTGTGGGTTAGAATTTGAAAGGTGATAAAATGATCCAATATATATAGAACAGAATAAACCAGGAAGTAGAAATCACTCTATTACACATGGGGCATCACATGATAGAGTGTAATTGATCAATTGTAGTAGCATAAATTTGTTCCGGGTGTTTAAGCGTATCATATAGCTTTGCATTTCTTTTTGATGATTCAGGGTACTCAGGCCTCTTAGAGCACACGAGTAATTCCTAAGGCATTTTAGAATCTGCATAATTTCCTTTCTAACAGCATTTCTCAGAGTTTAGCAGTAACTGCAGTTGGTGAATTTGTGTTAAATCTTTTCGCAAGTATCTTAGCACATTGTGATAAATTAACAATTTTCAAATGTATATATAATATATAATGGTTTGGTCTAGTGCTGTATGCTACCTTCTTTTAGGTTACCAGATTTAGCCTTGTTTCTTTGTGATTTAGACTTGAATTGAAACTGCAAGAGTAGGTATATAATATTAGTTTCACTTAAATATTTATTTATTTATTTATTATTGTATATGAATGTTGCATTTTCCGTTCGACAATTGCTTTAATTAATTGTTGGGTGTTGGTTATGCAGCAATTGCAAGTATATTATTTTTAAGGGATGTTCGCATATTATTTGTGGTTAGTATCTCCTCTCTTTTTTTTATATATATATGGTTTATGCTTTCATAACTTGTTCAATTTTGATGCACCTTATATGCATCTCAAGTTTTTCTGACTTTTTTGTTTCTCCATGCAGAGATCATCATATGCCAGTTTTTTAGCGGCCTTAATCAGGTTTATTTTATTTCCCTTAAAGTTGCAATTTGCAATTCTGGTCAAGGCATTTTGGAATATTTTGCAAGTGCATTTTACAAATTTTCTATCAGTTAAAGCACTTTGGAAGGCGGATGACTAACTAGAACATAAAACATTGTTGTGTAAGAGTTAGCTAATTGATCCTGGGTGATTAGACATGCATGTTCTTAGATTACATGAGCAGTTCGACCATATTCCATATTTATAAATGCTCATAGTTCCATGGTTGAAGAAATTGTTTTCATGTATGAAATTTGTTGTTATGGGTCATGAGTTTCATGCCACGAGATTGATCCGTATAGTGTGACCTTGACTTCCCCCTAACACAGTAGAAAGTTTGGTGGGTTTAGTTAGTCATTCATAAGAGGACTTAAGATGTTAGGTGTGTCATTGTTGGATAAGTTGGAATTTGTTTGGTTATGAAAGTGACAAATTACTGCAAGTTTTAGGAAAATTTGTCATTGGATGGTGAAATAAAGGCTTATAAAGTAGGGAAACGATGAGACTATGGGAAGTCCACTTCTAGGTTGTGTATCATGTTTTACCTGAACACAGATGATTTATTTACATGGAATGGGTACGGATTGGGTACTGGAGATTGAAGTGACATAAATTTATCAAATGAACAAATTTTTGGTTTTTTGGGCGTGTTATATTCAACCAGTTTGTGCAAACGTGTGGTACAAACCTATCCAAATTTATTAAATGTACAAACTCTCTGTTTGCCTTTGTTGCACAAACATATCTATATTTCAACCATTTTTTTTTAAAAAAAAAGAAAGAAGAAAAACATTTCTCATTACTGAATAGATGCGAGGTTTTACATTGTGATGGTCACTTTGTTGCAATTTTTTGAAAAATTGATCATTTGTTGCATTATGATAATGAGCTTACAATATGCAGTGGGGCAGTGGTAGCATTCTATGTCTATAGGATCAGATTGAATGAGCAGGAAACAAAAGGATCAACCTTCGAACCTGGTAAAGAAATTTGATGCTTGGTACAAGGTTAGTGTGACTTGCATCTTTACAACTTTTTACAGAATGCTTTCTATTCTTCATGTTCAATACGAGGTTACTGTTCCACTCCTTCAGTTCCAGTTTTTAAGACAACTAATTTCAATCAATGGACAAGAATAGAACTTGTTTACTGATAATCATGATATTCATTGTGATTCCTCTTCGTAATAGCTTAAGCGTTTGGGAGAGATGGTTACTAACATAGTATCAGAAATTGGATGTCTGGTCTTGGCATCACCATCCCCCATCATGATATATTCATTGTGGTTCCTCTTCGAGATAATTCTTAATATTTACTAGTGGGTGTTATTGACACACACCAAAACACTCACTAACACTCCGTCATATTTACTCGGCCCTTAAGGACCGAGTATATGTGTACATACTTGGTGCCTAGGGACCGAACCATTTTTGGGTAAAAAAAATTGCATTGGCTCGCCCTCTAATAACTGAGTATGTGCATATATGGTCGGCCCTTAAGGGCCGAACCAATTTGAAGTGTTAGAAAGTGTTTTGGTGTGTGTCAATAGTAGCTCCCATATTTACTAGTCATGATATTGATCCATTGATGATGATGTTCTAAAAAAAAAAAGTGGACTCTTAATTTTGGGACGCCTTATGAAGGAATATGTGACTGTATAACTTGGGTAGCACTCTTGTGGTTGGTGCTTGAAAGCACACACGACTAAATTACGTATGTGTGATACAGGTGGAAGATATATCTGTATGGTTATTCTACTGTAGCTTTGGAAGAATTTGAAAGAACCTGAATTTGCTCAGAAGAATTCAAAATCTGCTTGCTGCTTTTAGAGAACTTAAAAGTTTGATGGTGTAATTTTCAATGTGCAAAATGATGATGATAGTAGAGATTGGCGTATCCCCCCTCGTCACCTTCTCTCTTTAATAATGTGGTTGGTCTAATAATAATATTTTGATCCCTTTGGTTTTTCTCCTTTTTCATATAATTTTCAGGTGGGCAGGCTCCAGGAATTTTGGGGCCCCAAGCAAAACTTAATATCGACAAAAACTAGGGTCTCGTATCATTGTCTTCACCTTCAACAAAATAATTTTAAAATCATATTACTTAATAATTTGAAGTCAAAAAGGTCCAATAAATAGACCAAATCAATTATCGAATAAAAATAATAATAATTAAGGCAACAATAAAAAAAACATATTTAAGGTAAAAAATAAATTGAAAAAAACGATTTTTTCACCAACTTTGCGTGCACATAATTCTCTCATTCGATATCCAAATAACTCACTATTTGAACCATTACTTAGAGTGTATATCCCTCTAGAATTTTCCTGTTTTGTCGTATTTTGAATCACACAGCTCAAGGATCTAATTAACTGCTGAAGTTGGAGGGTTTGTATGCTCAAGTGTCACAATTTTACTCCACGTAAATCCTTTAACTACAATTGTTAATTAGACCTTCGAGATTTGTGCTTTATAATTTGGCCAAAATATGAAACTTGATGAGGGAAATGTGTTACAATTAATGGTTTGAATAGTGAGTCATTTGGATCTCATTAAATAGTTACAGATCCACAAATTTATTAGCGGAATTGACACTTCAACCATTAGCTTTATTAATGGAGGTGTCAAATTTATATAAACTAGTAGTTTAAGTATAAATTTGACAAAAAAAATTAAGTGCCACATTGAAAATTGTTAATAGTTAAAGTGTCAAATTTGTTAAAACTTTTAAATTATGTATATGCGAAAAGTAGAATTTTGCCTTCTCTAAGTATTTAGTCATTCCTCCTTAACTTTACAAATTTAAAGAAAATACAATATGTCAATTGAATCAATGGACAAAAATAGGATAAAAAAAACCGTACTTTTAAATTATGATAACACCGTAGTATTATTGCTCTTGCTTTTGTTTTTATTATTTTTATTGTTGTTTCTACAAGACTTTTTATCTAATTTAATGTCTTGGTGTATTTGCTTATCTACCATTCTTATCAAATTTGATTGGGTCTGTAGGCAGCTTAAATCAACAATTAAGAAATATGTAAGCAATATACTTTATAACTCCATAAGTTCAAAAATTAGAACTTAAGATTTAAGGAGTAACTAACACTTAACCTTGGTCGGTGGTTGGAGGACGGAGGTGAGGAGCCGTGGATGGTGGTCGGCATTGCTGCCTGGCTGGGAGAGTTGGAGAGCCGGAAAGCTCATGGGGAGGAGAGCTCATGGAGAGGTAGAGGCCGAAGGGGAGAAGTGAAAACGGAAAAGAGAGAAATAGGGGAGAAGTGAGAAACTAAAAATGGAAAAAAAATGAAAGTTAAATTCTCAAGATCTCTCTCATACTTAAATTTCATTATAATTTTCAAAGTGTTTCTCAACTTTTATTTTTTACAATTAGGTACCTTTAATTAATTTATTTATTTTTTGTGCCCTCTCCCACTTTGGGGCCTTATGCATTTGCCTAGGTTGCCTCCCTCTAGGCCGTCCTTGATTTTCTGATATATTTAGTTTGATTGTTCGTATTTTTCATTTTTATACTTTATCCGGACTAAATGAACAAGGATATCATGAATTCTTGGCAACAAAAACCTAGACTTAAAAAGTTATCTTTCACGGTTCTAGATATTTTTTACCAGGACTCAAAAAAAGAATATATTTCCTACCGACAAGAAAAAATATATATATTCAAGCTGATATGGTACAAATGTTGGTGGGAGATTAGTAGTGGGTCTAGTGAAGTCTATATATACCTTTCTATTTTCTTTTAAAGGGGGAGAGAGACATTTGAGTGAATTGTGGTGGTTGTTGCCCAAAAATAATATTTATTTTTTTCTCTTTGATTTTCTACAAGTGTTTTAACAAGTAAGTAAAATAGGAAATAATTTAATATTTTTTTTAAACTACACCCATAAGGATTTAAATACGGAATTTCTTGTTAAATAAATCGCCCTTATAAGAACCTAGTGAACTATTAAAGATTTACAAAGACATATTTTTACCTTTTTATTTTGTGATGACATCTTTTTACCTCAAGTAATAATTTTATTTTAAAACAAAATAACGTGTTTTCGTTTTTTATAATTTTTATACACCAATAATTGTACCATAACCATTCCAAGGAATTAACTCGGCTTAGACACATCTAAAGATTGCTAAGCAAACTGGATTACATAGTTTGATACTTTGTATGCAATTACCACACTCTACCCATAATCAATAAAGGCATTTTTTTTTTTGCGTGATGGGTAATTTAGGAGTATTCTTTTAGGATAAATTTCAATATTTTAAAATTTCATAAAATTTTAAAATCTCATAAATTATGTGATTTCATAATCAGTTCAAAATGTTTGAATTTTTAAAATCTCGCCTTCTTAAATGCTACCTCTTTTTTCATGATATAAAGATGACCTTTGGTTTGATATTCCTATCTTTTCAATAAGAAGTTTGTAGCCGTAATTGCTTGTTTAATAAAAAAAAAGTTTTTATCATTGTGCAAGTTCTCCCATGAAATCAAAACCCAATAATAATAATAATAAACCAAGATTTTAAAATCTCGAGATTTTGGTTGTAAAATCCTGTAGCTAAAAAGAACATAATAATAATAATAATAATAATATTTTACTTGTCCCCACTTTGTAGCCAACTAAGTCTGTCACATATCTTTGTAATTCAACTATACCCACTTTTAGGTCACATCCCATTGCCATTCGAGCAATCAAGACAAAAACCTCTTCCCCTCCTAGTTCCTCCTCAACCAAAAATACTTTTGTTAGTTTGTTTCAACAACCAGCTAGTAGCAGTCTTATTTTCTTTGCTCCTCTCCCTATTCCCTACACCAAAGGGAACTTGCTTGCTATTAAACTTGATGAGAAGGCTTACCAAAAATTTATTCTTGCCTCCAGAATCAAGCCTGGTTGAGAGGTTCATTGAACCTTAATATTGGGAGTTTTCGAATATAGCCTAAGCAAAATTATTTCAACTCGAAGCTTCAAAGCAAACTACTGCTCAACTGTGGATTAGGATTCATGGTGTAACACAGGAGTACTGGGATCCACAATTACTTATCGGTATTACCAGCTTAGTTGGGATTCTTTAAGCCATTGACCCCAATACCAAGGAGTATGGACACTATGCCAAAATTCAGGTGGAAGTGGATTTGTTACACATTTTGCACCCCAAACTTTTCATTGAGAGATAAGGTTACAGCTTTAAAGTGTTGGCCACTTACAAAAACATTCCAAAATTTTGCGTGCATTGCCATTTCATAGGTTGGAGAATGCAGACCTCTTAGAAAAATCCAAGAAAATACTACAATATCTCTAGTTTCTAATGACATTCGCTCTAAAAAACAATCGAAGAAAGCTTAGCTAGTTGTAGCTAAGGCTCATGCTACAACACCCAAACAGACTTCTCATTACAAAACTGTTAAATGTTATGACTGATCTTGGTGCTTCTTGAAGACGACAGTAGCAACAAATGACAGAGCTGATCATAACATCATCTATCCCCCTGTTATACAACTTATCACTGATCCAACCCAAATGCAGGTCTGCAATACCACAAGCCCCCTCGACTGTCTTTATATAGTCTAGTCTATGACTATAACTTATGTTGTTGATCCTCTTGACCAAAAGCTTAGTAACTTGAATCCACAAGCTCCTTCCAACGCCCATAGTCTCAGTGTATACACTGCCACTTCATCAAATAAACAGTTTAATCCCTTTTCAAATGGCACTGTTGTTCCTTATTCTCTTGCTCCTTTGGAATCACATAGCCTCAACATGTCTCTTTCTAATAGCAGCTAGCAATATAAAACTTAACTAAATTTGTGACAGATAACAGTTGAGGTGGTACACCTTTCCCTCAATATAGATCATACTCCATGTCCACCCCCACATACTTCATTTGGTAAACCCCAACATTATTCTAGAGTTAGACTCTCCAGCAAACTCCCCTCCCAGTGAGTATTTGTTTAAGGATGATGGTTAAGGTGAATCATTGGATATATTCTTAGATGACAACTCCATGGATTATTCTGATTTATGGATGATTCCCAAGGGTTTATTCACTTGCAGGATCGTACTAGTTCATTGCAGCTCCTAAACCTGATAAAAACTGGGAAACTTTGGTTAAGGAACCTCATTTTCAATCTTAGGAAGCTATGCAGATGCAGAATTTGCAGTTGCAATTGCTAACCCTAATACCTAGGAGGAGGGCATTCAATTACATAAAGATGACAGTACTTCAGTCCTTAAACACTTATTCCCCCATTTCCCTTTAAAACATATTGCATCACACCCTCCTTTCATATGTCGCACCTCAGTCCCACACAGCCATGTTGCCTTACTTTTTTTAAAAAGGTAGATAGACACAGAACTCTCATTCCTCCTCACATAGTGAATATAAGTTTGTACACTCTCCTATTCAAACTAGAGCTCAAAGGAAGAAAAAATCTACAGCTCTCTCCCTTAACAAGCAGCAAAAAATGCAAAAAGCTGCTATTCGAGAAGCCAAAGCCATAACTAGAAGATCCACTTATAATTCAAATGTTCAACCTTCGCATCCAGATGTTTTCCAATTGCAGTTATATGCAAAGGACAAAAAGAGGAAGG
Source organism: Lonicera japonica (assembly GCA_021464415.1). Taxonomy (NCBI): domain Eukaryota; kingdom Viridiplantae; phylum Streptophyta; class Magnoliopsida; order Dipsacales; family Caprifoliaceae; genus Lonicera; species Lonicera japonica. Next base: position 5,537,010 of record CM038464.1, on the reverse strand, counting down.
AAACTGAAGCTGCTGCATCAGAAAAACCTCATGAAACGGTTGAATCTAATTCATGTTCTTCTTCCCAGCCTCTATATCAATTGCAAGTCCATCTGTGGGACAAGAAGAAAAGATAAAATAATGCAACAGTGAATCAATCTGTCCATGCAGCAAAGCCATAGTCGACTTCATGTTCAGTGAAGTCTACCACAGTCCTTTTAACTTGTTTGCTGCAATTTTTCTGTCTTTACAGCATGTAATTTTTTTATATTTTCATTTTATTTTACAGGCATCTACTTAGAATTTATCATTCTGTTTTGAATTGCTTGGTTGACTTTCAATCTTATCCATTAGTCCATCGTCCCGTATATGGCCTTATTGTATACACCTTTTCATGTATCGTTTTTGATTATTATGGCTTGACACTGATCATTTTATAATACAGTCAATTCAAATCTTAGCATGACGATAATTGAGATTGGAATTCATGCACAAGAGCTCTCAAACCAAGCTTTCATACAACTGACTGCTAGACAATAGATAAATTGTACTTGAACTTAAAAAAAAACTAATATATCAATGTGTCCGCCATAAATTGGTTAAAAGAACTCCACAATCTAACAATAAACAAACATAAATCTGACAGTAAACAGCAACGATCACATACTGAGAGAAAAGGCACTACCATTATCACACAAGTTCTATTCGAGGAAAATTTCCCATCTTATTTGGGAGTTTATGTGCATTTGGAGGAGGAGGAGGTATACTAACATATACATCATAAATAAAGATCAAAGATTTCCCCGCGAAATAAAAACGGAGAAATGATAATGCAACAAAGTGATCTACTGGATTGGTGGAGCTAAGACAGACAGGTCCATTCCTCAAATACAGAAGATGAGCACATATGCATATTAATCCCTCCACTTTCAGACATTCCCGTGAGCAACATGATTAGGGACTTCTCCTTGATTATCCAACGGCATGTACTGTGCCATAATTGCCCGAATCTCCGAATCCATGTATCTCTGCACAATGAGAGTATTCATTCCTATGTAAGAAATTTTTATACACTCATTTATCCTCTTGTTGAATAAATTCCTAAACCCGATGAATGATTATAGCATCAATCTTGAACGCACACCAAATGGATTGACCCACATGAATATACAAGCCTATATGGACGGAACACTGAAATTTTGTATTTGTAGACTGAGTTGAAATTAAGACATACCCGGATACGGTACTTATAGATTGCGTATCCACCAACACCAGCAGCAGCCAGACCAAGAATAATAACCCACACAAAGCCCCAGCTGACCTCTGTATTAGTATCTTTGCCTGCAGCTTTACAAATACAGAAACTAAACACCCGTCCAAGGAACAACAATTAACTGATCCACAAAAAAAAATATATGTAACGGCCTTAAATAGTTTAGAAGTGGTGGAAAAGACTCACTTATGCAGGTGTCATGTTCTTGCATGTACAATAAATTGCCCCTGCAGCTGCACTCATGACTACCCCATGTATTCTTGCATTTGCACTCTGGACATTGGCACGCCGATTTTTCTTTGCATTCATCAATATCTGGAAAATCACCAACAAAAATACACAATTCAGAATGCACCAATTAATCATGACTTCTATGGACAAGGAAAAATTGCATTAAACTCCCCCATTCCCTGTTTAGACGAAAAGATCTTGAACAACGATGTCATGTAAACGAGCCCGCAAAAGATTGGGGAAAGGATATCATACCAGATCAAAAGAATAATTTTGGTCCCACCCCTCCCCCCTCCCAAAAAGAAAATCAAAAATCAAAATAAAACAAAAACCCACACAAGAGAAATGGAAAGCCCCAAAACAATTATCTTTAAAAACCAAGCAGCAGCAATACTGTACCTTCACAATCGTTGACTCCATCACCCCTGAATCCAGGTGGACACTTGCACCCTTTCGTATGATCATCCTGAAAACGTCCATAGAAAACATTTTAATCAGCATACCATATTAAGAGGAGAACCGCTTTGAACGAAAGCCGAAATGTGGGGAAGATTGTGGTACATCTAACTAAGTGAAAGACACTCACAACACAAGCAGAATAGGTCCTGCCATTCTGGGTTTTCCTCCAACAGCCTCCATTATTTATTCCACACCTTAAAGCTCCTGAAGCTGTGTAAAACCACAATACGGAAACACGATTTGTTTAAAAATTACACCTACAAACTAAAGGAAACTAGTAAAAAAATTGTATATTAAAAACATGTACCTTCACAGTGCGTATACCCATCACCGACAAACTTCACTCCCTGCACAATTGGGCATTCACACACTCTCCCACGGAATGTATCCTATATCAAAATCATGTACATAAGATGAAGATTAGATGACACAATCAGATTGAAACCACAAGAGGACATGCAGAACAAATCCTGAAAAGAATTTAATTTGCAAATAGTTGAGTACCTTGCATGCAGAAATGTTAGCAGCCTTATCATGCCAGCATCCACCGTTGTTTTCTAAACACTCGTTTGTTTCAATCCCTAGAAAGAAAATACATTAAAATAACAAATGAATACTTGAATCAAATCCAATTTTACAACATAAGATCTGTAACAACAATTAACCTGCTATGTAAAATAAGTAAATATCTTTTCGTTGGTTTACATTTTGTGCTCTTTGTGCAGTGAAGTATCGGGGGAAACATAAAACAATTTCCTTCACTGTACACACATGATGATGTGATGAGCACAAGGCCAGACATAAAACACAATCTTTAAAGCTTCGATTTGGTCCGTCTACAACTTCTCATTTCTATTTATGGAGCTTAATGAATTAATTTCGTTCACTATAGCTATATTATTTGGTCCAGTAAAGATCCCATGCACCCGGCCGAAGGATAATAAGATTTCTAGCATGGTAATATTGTCCCTCACAAAAATTTAGTGGATGAACCAAAAAAATCTACAGCACAGACAACACAATTTCCATCAACAGTAACTCATTCTTGGTCATGTGGCCAATTTGGACTATACTCCACCAATTACTTTGTGACAGGACAATATAACAAACAGTTAGTACAGATACAGTTAGGAATTAAGTTTCAGTGCGAAGTACTGACCTTCAGTCAAACAAATGGCTGGTTCGGTGGTCTCCTCGAAACCTGAACAAATGGCCTTAAGAACTGCTCCTTTGTCCAGCTTACCTGAAACAAACCCACAACTAGCTTTAAAAATTATAATATTTTTACTAAATCAGATTGCTGTTCATTTTTCTACAATTCACACCTCTATACTGTCTGTTGTTTATGACAAGGGTTGGCAATATAGTCACGTCTCCACGGGAGCCTTTGCCAATCTGTAACCAAGAATTGCAAGAAAATCAATGATCACAATCGGACATACCACATAGAATCCAAAACACAAACTTACAAAAAAAAATATATGTTTGTATAAAAACTAATATTATTTCTCTTGGAATCTAAACCTGTGCATCCTGTTCAGCCTTAAGAACGGGGTTGTCTTCATCTGCATCAGGATCTCCAATGCATTTGTCTATCTGCTTGAGATCAACACCTTTATAGTATATCGCAAGAAAAAAAGGATAAAATATTAGTCGTGAGCGGAGACTATACAATCTTAGTATCAACAACTCATTAGCAAAAGGAGGATATATTTTTCTTCTTTCCTACTTTAAAGAGTTGTGACTGATAAATGAACTCTAAAGTACTTAATTCAGGGTGAAGATTAATTGATCACTATCACAGTGCTGAAACTATGAACTGTACACAATAACCGGACATTTGGACCAATACTGATAACTAACACAAAGAATAGAAGAACGACAATCTTTAAATCGAAGCCTGCCAATGACAAACAACATCAATATAATAACTAACAATGATGCAAAGGGAGGAAAAATGGAAAAGCATCGCCTACTATAAATAAATTATTTTAAGTTTCACAACAAATACATTAAACACAACATGAACAAAATAAAAGGTGGTTCACACTCCCACAGGGGATAATGGAATCTAAATATTGTCTGTGTGGTAAATAATAAATGGTTACAAACTTGCAAACATAAAACATAGGTATAACCAGATAAGCACAAATGAATCAATGCTAGCCACATCTTAAAAAAGATAAAAGAAAAAATCAATAAGCAAGTTAAACGATGACGAGATCAATAATTCAAATCAACATAAACGCATTAAATTGAGCATAAACATTGACCAATGCAGCATCCTGGTGAAGGGCTTTCATAATATATATGTTTGTATTTATCTATACTTGACAGGAAGCATTGAAATGTTTGTGCTGGAAATAATGAGAAGTAAAATATAAAACAAACTATCTTAGGACATTCAGAAAGATCATATTAACAAGTGATAAAAAGTGTGTATGAACAAGGTAGTCGATATCGTGTATCGGAAGCATATAGTTTTGCTAAAAAATAGTATCGTGTATCATATCGTATCGTAAGATACGCTTTGATTTTGATATTTACATAAATATTTATTTTTTTATATACGAACACATGCATACATATGCTAAATATACATATAAATTAAATAAAAGACAGACTAATACATATTTAGGGCCTTAGGGGTTAAAATCATGTGACCAACCCATGAAATAAATGGCCCAGTGCTTTTAATTGAAGAAGGCCCATTGTGTGGGCTGCATGACTTGGAGTTAAATAATTGTGGCCCTCTATTACAAAGACCCAAGCCAGCACAACACAAATTGCTGTGTGTAATATACTAATATCCACGTAAGCCCTAAGTGGAACACGAGGCGCCGTTGTGGATGGAGTTTGCATTCTCGAGGACAAAACGTTGATCTTCTCACCCACGTGACAAACTGTACATCTGGCAGGTGAGCCCGTTGTTTTCTCTGCTCTAGTAGAAAAATTGTGCGGGAGACCACACTTCTCTCTCTATCAAATAAAAAGATCCGGCAGCGGTGAGACCACCTGAAAACTCGCCTGAATTCTGTGCCTTAGCAGAAACAGATCTAGCAGTAGCAAAATCTTGACCGGCGGTGTCTCTTGAAAAAACAGAGCACTTGTTTTGGGTTTCAAAAAAATCCCATCTCCACAGAGCACTTGTTCAGGTAAGTTTAGGGATTTAGGGCTTTACTCAAAGACTGAAAAAATAAAATACCCAAAACGGCGTTTTATTGAAAATAAAACAAAAAAAAAATACCAATCGATACGCTTCCATCTAGCGATATGCTAAAAAAATGCAATACACACTAGAACACGATATAAAGCATGATACGTTGCGTTTTACTCTCGAGACGTTACGTATCGTACGATACTAACTACACTGTATGAAGAATAAATTTGAATTGGGAAGGCAAATGAACTTAAAACAAACACACAGTATCAACTATCAAGTACCTCTGTGATCAACCAAGACAAAAGGCAATAAGTTGGTAACACAAGACTTAAGTCTTTTGGGAATAATTTGGTAACACAAAACTTGTCTTTTGAGCCAATTAACACAAAGGAAAAATCCCATAAAAAGATGCATATGCATATCATAAAAAATATGACAAAACATTATTAACATACCAAGTGACTTGATGACTTCGTCTGCACATTCTTTGGTGTACTTCTTGTCTTTCATTGGGCAGCGAATTGCAAAATCTGTCACATAGTCCCACCAAAGCCAAGGTTTTCCGGTTTCATTAGCCACTTTAAAGAAACAAGCCTGTCGTAAATTCTGAACGACAACGTCCTTCCCATCATACCCTTTACTGAAATCCTGGTCCGGATCTGGAGCACAGTACCTCCCATGGTTGATGCATTGAGACTTGCATTGTTTGCTCAAAATAAAAGCCTCTGGGCAGTACCAAGTAATATAGTGTGGCATAAATTGAGTGTACCCTTTTCGCTCGAGTATTTGGGCCACTCCTTTGAAGTTCTTGACGAAATCTATCTGGCTTTCGCACTTGGGTCCACACTCATCGTTGCTATTGGTCCAAAATTCATACTCCACCCGTTCGTCAGGATGAGGAAGAGCTTCTCTCCAATCAAGATTTATGTTGACCATTTCACCGCTAGATAGAGCTTTTTTTATGCTATCACCAAGAGCTTTGCTAATAAGTGCAGAAGGGATTGTTATGTTCTGTAGATAATCAGCACGTGCATCTTCTTCCTCGGGGGTGTCCATGGTGATCAACGGTTCGATCCTGTCATCTGCAACAAGAATAGCGGCTGCTCCAGCGTTCTGTGCATTCCATGCCTTCAAGGTGAAGTAACAATCTGCCAGATAAGCAAATATTAAGAAATACTATTATGAAATCCCGCAATTATCCTTCATCCCGAAGGAAGAGATTGGGGGGGGGGGGGTTGACTACCAGCAATCTTGACGTCAGCTTAGTTGTTACTTGTTAGGCATTGTAATAAAATATCAATCTTGGTATATCATGATTTATAGCTTAATTTCGGAGACGTTATTCATGATTTGAGAAGTTTGAGGGACTGCACGTAAGAGATTTTCCCAGACTTGGAAAACCTTGCATTTATTACTTCCATCCAAACTAAGTTTACGACATCCCAAATTAAGAGCCACGTTTCCTTTTTGGGACAGAACCAGATCTCATAATAGTAGATAAGTTTTATTCTGGATCACTGATTATGCTGAAATCAGTATTTTCCATAATGTCAAAGTCAAAATATGTCTCTTAATTTGGGAGGGAGTAAGAAGTTCATGGATATGATCAACTTGTTAGTTAGACCCAAACCATAGACACTGTGAGCGGGTTGCCTTCCTAATCATTGGTCTCAACTACCTCTTCCATTAATGGAGAAACAAGAATAAGGTTGAGGACTACAAAATTGAAATGAAGCCAACTCTGGTAAATACTATGCGACCTCATAGGGCACTGTATTATGACTAAAACAAATTCATATTTTCTCCACCACTCAAACACGAAATCACATGACAAGATAATTACCTACAATCAGCAAGTCATAAGAAAATACTAATTAGGAACTCCAACTTAGGGGGAAAGGTATAAAAATAGCTCGAACATATTTAAAGATAAAAAAATAAAAAAGAAGACAAAATTGAATGAAGAAATAAGAACAAAAAAAAAATTACCCCCTCGCTCAGCAAGAATAAAGATGGGAAGGCCTCCAGGCTTAGATTTGAAAGAGATATCAACATCACTGAAGCTCTTGCACGCCTTTTGATTGGCTTTAGGGTAAATAACAGCACCGACCATGGTTCCTCCATACTGAGGAACCCCAAAATTCCCAATTGCACATTCATACACATCCTTCAAAGAGTCCGGTGAAGTCACTTTCAAGCTGTTCTTCTCCACCACAAATCTACCCATACAACTCCCAATTAGAAGAATAAACCAAACACATACCAAAAATCCTAACTTCTCTCTCATCTTTCCCTCTCTCACTTTCCTTCAATCAAATCGATCGAACGAAAATGACCTAGATCGGAAAAATCAACTCCAGTGCCTTATTCTCGGACAAAACAACAATTCAAAACTTGGGTTTATACAGATTCAATCTAAAGTTGAGAAGCTATTAAAGATCAAATTTTCTACTTTGAATTTGTTTGTTTAGAGGTGAATTTGGATGGAGTGAAGAAGAAAAAGGATAAGTGAGAATCTGAGAAAAAAATAAAGGGGGGAGGCCGAATTAGAAAGGCGTGTTGAAGTGTGCGAAAATAGATGTTTTCAATGTAAATTGCTTGATCAGGCTTTTGTATTTTTGTGTGGTTTTGCTATTTGGATTGAATTTGTTCCTAAACAAGGTAAGGGAATTTAGGTTTATTATTACGACCCGGTATTGTATTGTGGAAGTAATTGGAGATCCAGAACCGCCATTTATTTGATTTGATCAAGTCTCTCTCTCTCTCTCTCTCTTAATCAACTACAAAAGTTTTTTCCTAAAATAAAATAAAAATGACAAAATCACATCGGCTCGTATATCCAGATATTTTATTGTCGCTGTGCAGTAGCAATGGCCCTGATTACGTCTGGGCTGCATTACGGCCCACTCATCAATGGCTGATATTATTATTACACTATGTATGCTTTAATTATTAAAATCATTAATTAATTTTTTACTTTCATTTATTACACAGTTATTTATCTTATTTTTTTATAATTTTAAGTATAATTGTGCTGCTGTTAAAATAATTATTGCTATTATTATAAGAGTAATATACAACTTTATAAATATACGATACAATTTTTGAAAGTAATAGTTAGTTTTAATAAAATTATAATTAATTGTTCCTTCACAGAATGATCTACTTTGCAAAATTAATTAAACGAGTGTATTAATTAATTATATTTAAAATTATGCTATATTTATTTTACAATTTTTTTTTAAATACAACATACTATATTAACAAAATATTTATATTTATATATTATAATATTTTTATGTTTATATGATAAATAACTAAAAATAATAATTATTTATCATCAAAGAGGGTAGGTAGCTAACCTTTGTGTAAAATAAAATAAAATAAAATAAAATAAATGGAAGATGTGAAACACGTGGAAACTTGATTGGGTATGAACTACTGGAGGGACGTGTAAAACGTTTATGTTCCCATGCATATACGTCATTAATGGCGCGCACAAGGATGATGCGGCCATGCATAAATAAAGCAGCAAATAGGCAATTTTTGTCTATCAATACTGGGCTAGTGGCTATAAAGCCCATTGGGCTTTGCTAATTATTTGTTTCAAGAGCTTTTTATCAATGGCCCAAAAGGTTCGGTTTTGACTTTCTTCAACCAAAATAAACTTCTACAAGGCCATACATAAGCCCGTTCCTTATACTTCTTCTATTTTATTTTAAGTTTAAAAAAAGGCTATTTTTCTTTTTTCATTTCAAACGTTCCGTTTGATAATAACATTGGAAAATAAAATGAAAATAGTTCCCATATATATATGTCACAAAGTAACACTTTGATTGAATAATCAAAACAACAAGCATAATTAATTAGAAGAGATTATATAGTTCCCATATATATATATATATATATATATGTACATGTCTTGTGATTTTTGGAGGTAATTCAAAAATAGTAGGAGAGCTGTGAGAAATTAAAGAAAATGGAGTTAGAGATCAAAGTTGCACGATTTGATCGATGCAGAATCTCTCTACAACATGCACTCTTCTTATAAAAAATGGATTAGTTAGGAACAACATGTTGTTATGACATTATCCAACCTTTTTATTTTGAATTTATATATATAATATACTATCCAACTTACAAACATCCAGTTTTGCATGTATATGATATTTTCACTTTGAAGAATGTGAATCTCCATTTAAAAGTTTTGAGAGTTAAAAGAGACTAGAGATAGGTTGAGAGTGTGTAACATGAGGGATTTACGTACCGTTGATCTTATACTCATAAGGCACACATATATGCCATATACAGGAGATAAGATTAGTTGGATTTTAGGAGAGTCACGTAGACATTAAATTTGTGTTGCATGATAAATTAAGAGTTTGTCTGGACCAACAAAACTCTCACATAATATTGATTATTAAAACTCCAAAAATTATTATATAACAATATTTTGTAATAGTTTTATCTGAATCTCCAATTTTTTTTTTTATTACAATGAAAATTTAAATACTCCCATGACTACCTCTCCTTTACTTCATATAGAAAAATGGGGTACTTGGTATTGCAAATTGGCATTTTATTTATATAGTAATAAAAAAAAATGTAAAATTGGCATGTTTAATTTATTATGAGTGTTCTTAAATGCACCCGCAGAATCAGTCTTCTCACCCCAGTGTGAAAATACTTTATTCTCACCCTATCAAATCTTTAAAAAATCTTACACTTCACCTCAGTGGTGGAGTAAGTTTACTAAAACAATGTAAAGACGATTAAGTTTTGTCGCTAAAAGTAAAAATATTAAATAATTTTAATTTTTTCATTAATATAAGACATATTAAACAAAAATTACATTGTTCTTCATAAATTTCATTAAAAATTTCATCTAAATAGTACCTCTGAAGATACAAAATATTAATTATAATAAATACAGTTTTAACAATTATATGATATTTCATATAATCTTTTATTATTCATTACTCTTAAATAGTTATTATTCATATATATTTTAAATTTGTCTACAAATTTTATTTTTACCAAATAAGTAAATATAAGTTTTAATTTACTACATCAAAAATATTGAAAAATCAGAAGTTAGATCCATATATATATAGTAGTATGTTTGATATACAAAAGAAATTTGAAATATTTGCTCCGTTTCCAATTAAATTTAGATCATCCTTTATTTTTTAAGCATTTTGAAAAATTTATTAGTTATTTTCAACACAATTATAAATAAAACAAAAATTAAATTAATTCTTTTATAATATATATGAAAATTTAAACATTAATTATAATTAAAGAAAAGCCCTTAAGCTATTTTTTCTTTACTAACTTTTTTTGTACATACTTACGTAAACTCTCTCTCTCTCTCTCTATAAAATGTACATGTGAGCGATATAAAATAATAAGTTAGGTTAGATTGCAAAGGCTCGGAGGAGCCGTTGAAGTTAACTAATTAATTAAAAAAAGTAATAATTAAGTCATATACTATATAAATATGTCTTAATTCACTGCATCAAAGATGCATCAAAGATATTAGAAGATCAATTTTATTTTTATCAAAAATACTAGAAGAAAGATGACATAGGAAAAAAAAACTCGCAGGCAAAAAAGTGAATAGTGATGAATTTTTTCAAGTGTTCTTAAATGCATCTACAAAATCCGTCTTTTCACCCCGGGTGTTCTTAAATGGTTTTTTAATGACTTAAAAACATTTTCTTCTTTCTTTTTAAAAAATGTTATCTTTCGTGAAAATGGAAAAAATGAATTGAAAAAATAAAATAGCTTTTATAATAATAAATCATTTATTAAAATATTTTGTTACTTTCGATTTCTAAGATATTTAATTTTTTAAGACTCAAGAAAACGATATCCTTGCAAAAGATTAAAAGGATAGAGATTTTCTCACTAAACTATTTCATTTTTTAATATTTTTTTACGAGTGATTTTTAGAATTTAAATATTGAAATAATAAAAACACAACATGCAACACACACACATATATATATATATATATATATATATATATATATTATTTATGACATATTAAGCGCACGTTAAAACAAGCATTTTTTAGCTTTGATATTGTACAACTTATCGTGAGTTTTATTGAGTTCTACATGCATATACAAATAAAAAGATTGAATAAATTAAGAAAAATATCATTGAAGACGTTATCGTGCCAGAGCAAATAAAAATAAAAATCTAGCACTTAATATAAAAAGAGGCAATTAGGTATAAGGGCTCATTATAATAATAATATAATTATAAAGGACATTTAAAAATTAGCTGTGTAAATTAAGGACACTATACAAAAAAGACACGAATACCCTTTCCTTATAATATCGTCTCATTATAACACCAACAGCAACCAGAAGGTGCTAAATGCATTTAGCACCCCCTGCACAGCAACTAGAGGGTGCTAAATGCATTTAGCACTACAACCAAAAGGTACCAGAGGGTGCTAAATGCATTTAGCACCCACTGGACAGCAACCACCAAAAGGTACCAGAGGGTGCTAAATGCATTTAGCACCCACTGGACAGCAACCAGAAGGTGCTAAATGCATTTAGCACCCCCTGGACAGCAACCAGAGGGTGTTAAATGCATTTAGCACCACAACCAGAAGGTGCTAAATGCATTTAGCACCCGCTAGACAGCAACAATAAGGTACTAAATGCATTTAGCGCTACAACCAAAATGTACTAAATGCATTTAGCACCCCCTAGAGAGCAACCAGAAGGTGCTAAATACATTAAGCACCACAACCAGAAGGTGCTAAATGCATTTAGCATCCTCTGGACAGTAACCAAAGGGTGCTACATGCATTTAGCACCATCTAGACAACAACCAGAAGGTGCTAAATGCATTTAGCACCTTCTGAACAACAACTATAAGATAACACCACTTGAACAACAAATCAAAAGGTGCTAAAATAATTTTAGCACCATTACAAAATAGAGAACAAAAAAATTGATGAGATCAACATCCACTCAATTTATTTATATGTATATAGATATGGATCGACGTAGGGTTCATAAAAAAATAAATAAAAAAAGAGTTACAATCATATTTTTTTTTCAAATCCCGCTGGGCTGTTAAAATTGATCGATTTCGATAGCAAAACGACTTCTGATCGTCTTAATTTTTCGCGCAATGGTAGTAACTTTGTCTTCCGAACAACATATCCAAAAATCAGCCAAATCTAATGGTTCGATCAAAAGTTATATATGTTTTACGATTGCAGATCTAGAAAAGAAGAAGAAGATGATGATGATGATGATGATGATGAGAACGATGATCCTCTCGGAGATACGATCGGAGAGTAAGGTGGTGGTGGTGGTGGTAGTGGTGGTGGTGGTGAGACAACTTCTCTTTTCTCTTGTTTTTTGTTTTCTCTCTCTAAACTATGTGTATGTAAGAGAGAATAATATGTCTTTTGTATAATTAGAATAAATGATATAGTAGGGTTGTTTTGTCCATCAACATTTATCATTTTCCTTAAAATAAATTAATATTATGAAAAGTGTCCTTATTGTAAAACCAAATTATGAAATTAATACTACTTCCCTTTATTAAACATGAATCCGTCCTTAGAGTTATAACACATTACAGAGCGAGACCTTATAACCCATTATCTCATATAAAAATTAAAGAATATTTATTATAAACTTACATTTTTGAAATATATGTAATTAAGTGAAAATAGTAAATGATTGTTTGTTGGAAAAAAAAATAAAGTTTTTAATTAATTTTTAAAATTTTGAGTGGGTGAGAAGACAAATTAATGGCAATTTTTTCAAAGTATAAAAAGTGGGGTAAGAAGAATGGAGTTTACACTATTTTTTAGGTTAAAATTAACGTAACTTTGACTTTTGGTAGGGTGAGAAGACGGATTATGTGGATGCATTTAACAACACCATTTATTATTGGCCGGGTAGTTAAGCGAAATGACGCTTTAAAACAGAATTCCAAAGACTCTACACAAGTGGGTCTGCCACTTAAAACATGTAGCAAGAAGATCGAGTTCGATGGGCGCCCCCCCCCCCCCCTCTTTATCAAGCATTCTTTAATTCATCCCTTTAGATTATGTCCACAAATACAAACCCACTCATAATAAAGCTAGACTAAGTGCTGTACACAATTCCCCTGACCTAATTAAATTCCACTAACACAACTTATTTGGACTCACCATAAATACCTAACCCAGTTAATATTAATAGACTACCAAGAATTAAACCATATATACGTACATACATACATACTCCATCACCATTCTTTCTTAATTTGTTTGCGCAACCTAGCTAAAATGATAGTATTTCTCTATTTGGACACCGTTTTAGTTCCCTTGAGCCTCTTTGTTACACTTGGTTACCATGCGTTTCTTTGGCACAAATTCAAGAACAAACCTTCTCTCACCACCCTTGGCATCAACCTGTTACATAGAAGACTGTGGCTACAAGAAATTGAACAGGCAAAGTCCCCAATTTCTTTCACGGTTATATGTATTACAATATCGATCAGTATAGTTCTGAAACAAACTGGTCTATTCAAAAACCAACATTTTTACCTATAATTTTCTTTTCTTTTCTTTTTGATGCCAATCAATACATTGACATAAGAAATTTTGTCACTAAAAATTTGGTCTATAAACCAACTTTTCGCGCTAGCCTAACTAAAAGTTTGGTCCTCATACGGACTATTCGTATAAAATATGGATTTACTAATTTATGTTTATGTTTTTTTATCTTTTTGCAGGGTAATGATAAGAAGGGTATGTTAGCTGTGCAAAGCTTGAGGAACAAATTAATGGACACTATACTAACAGCTTCAATAACAGTGATAATCATCATATCATTGGCAGCTCTAATGAACAACACCTACCATGCAAATCACATCTTCAAAGGCGGGATTTTCGGGTCCCAATCGGGTAAAATCGTGGTCGTAAAATACGGGTCGGCCTTAATATTCTTGTTATTTAGTTTCATATGTAGCTCAATGGGACTTGGGAACTTGATAGATGCAAATTTCTTGATAAATGCAATGGGTGAATTTTCTTCGTCACCCAAATACACAGAAAGGATATTGGAACGTGGGTTTATGTTGGCTGTGATAGGGAACAGGGTACTCTGTATGAGCTTTCCGATGCTGATGTGGATGTTGGGTCCCGTGCCGGTGGCTCTCTCTTCTGCGGCGTTGGTTTGGGCACTTTATGGGCTTGATTTTATTGGCGATTCTGTAGCTAAAGCTAATAAAAAGAACCTTCCTACTTGAAGAGGAAGCAAATATGTTTGTGATATTCATTCATATTAATCTCTCCATCTCAAAAATTACTACGAGTATCTTTTATGATATGGCATATCTATAATACAAATCAAGATTGTTGATGTGACCATTGTCCTAGGTGGAATTTTTTATTTTTTTTACTTATATAACATCTTTTTATTTTATTTATTCTCTCTCTAAACAACAATTATTAAGGTGGTGTTTGATTGAGTTTTTAAAAAAAATATCAAAAAAATTAACTTTACTTCACACTTTCCAAAATTCACTTCACTTTATTTTCTCTCCCATAAAATTTTTAAAACACTATAACTTTAAATTCAAAAATCGAAATTAGATAATAAAAATATATTTGAAACCTACTTATCGAGATCTATAAAATAAAATCCACTGTGACTATTTTTTGAATTTCTTTCATGAGTTTTTTTAATTGGTTGAAAAATACAGTTCAAATTTTTTAATTTTTTTGCTTAATTAAAAGTTACTTCATCTTCTTTCTTTCTTTCTTTATTTGTTTTGCTTAAGGTAAAATAAGTTTTTATTTGAATTAACAGTTTACAGTATATTTCTTACGACAATATTAAATTCACTTTTCACTTTTCAAAAGTCATAAATATAGTTTAAGTTTTTCAATTTTATTGCTTAATTAAAAGTTACTTCATCTTCTTTCTTTCTTTCTTTCTTTATTTATTTATTTATCTTAGGGTAAAATAAGTTTTTGTTTGAATTAACAGTTTACAAATATATTCCTTACAACATTGTCTTAATCAATTTTTTTATTAATGTTGTAAATTTTTATTTCAGTTAATTTTGGTAAGTTACATTTTTTAGGTGAGAAAATAAATAAAATAGAATAAGGTTAATTCCTACTTACATCATGCTATAGGTAGGTAATCTTTTTTTTTTCCTCGATCATTTTTTACTTTTTTTTTATCAAACTAACCCTATGGTGTGAATATCATGTAGCTAGACATGTCAATAGGTCAATTTGAATTATATTTGTGTGGTGCATTTATCGAGATTTAGGTGTAATCGTTTTTGATTTAGATGAGTGACTTTTTCCTTAGGTGTAAAAATAATATTCAAGCTACTTTATTCAAGATTTTTGAATTGTTTGGTATTTGGCACATCTCATTTTCATAATTAGTTTTCGGCCCAAAGTTATGAATAATTGATATTCCATATTTTAAAATCATTTTTATTATTTTTGTTCCTTTTTGTTATTTTCTATTGTTATCCTTTTGACTACTTTATTTTCAAAAATAAATTACTCCTAAAAAGTAGCCCAACATAGATTAACTAAGATAATTATTATAGACTTTACATTTTGAAATTCAAATTAAAAACTATTTCAAATTAAAATCGACTTCAAGTTAAATTGAATATCGGCATACATATTATTATTCATTATAAATTGTGTTTCATAGCAAAGTCATAAATATACATAACCAAAGAATAAGCCATTTTCTAATGGCACAATATTCCTACATAAAGGAACTGTAATAGTTAGATGGAATATAATCATTCTTGAATAAAGTCAAATAATTCATATTCTTACATACATAAACCCATTTAAGAAACAAACATATTACTAATTATCAGTAATTTTGTGTTTGCTTAAAAAATACAAGGAAATTGATTTCTAAATCTAAATATTATTCTGCTAAAATTTATATTTAGTTGACAAATAATCATAATATGACTCACTTTTTCACCTATACTGAAAAGGAAATTAATAATAATAATAATAATAATAATAATAATAATAATCTATATTATAACATTGACTACTAACTTTTTAATTGTGCGGCTATAAGTGGTTCCAATAAATCCAGTGGTGTGGAATTTATCTGGATCAATTTTTTTTTTCTTTATTTTTTCACTATGACCTACATCACAACTTTCTTTCTCTATCTAAAGTTCGGATATTTTTTTAACAGAATTCTCTCTCCTAATCTTCATGGATATCCCCATCTCTCTCTCTCTAAGTTTTCCTTTAAAATTTTCTTCTCTTCACAAAACTCTTCCCTAATTATAAATTTTTTGGGTTTTGATGGCTTAATTTTCAGTGAAAGAATTTTATGCTAAGTTAATGTGTGTTTGGGTTTTGAATTTAAAGATCCTCATTTTAATTCTAAGTTAATTTTATGCTAAGTTAACTTTGAATTGCGTTAGTGAGTTGTGTTAAAATTTATATACTGTAGTCATGTATGTCACGTAATTCAAAATATAAAAGAAGTCAAAATATTTGGTTAGCAAGGTTGTGTAGTTGAGTAAAATTTTTATTTACAATGTTAATCCAAACACACTGTCTTGCACTTCTACAAATTAAATACTTCTGCAACATTTAAAAATAATTAAACACAACCAAGTTGGAGAGATTTATCAAATATATATATCATTGTGCTGAACAACATGTGCAGAACCTGGAATAGTGTTCAATAAATATTAATTTTGTAAGGCTCACACGATTCAAGTATTGTTATTTGATGTTAAATACTACTATTTTAATATATAAAATTAAGGAACCGGCAGTTTTTTAATTTCAAAGTAAGTAAACCAAATCTTTTAACTTCATGCAATTAGAGATTTATAATACAAAATAGAGCATAGTTATTATTTATCGGAATGACCACTGAAAAAAAATCTAACAGCTAGAATTACCTCTGCAAGATTTGATGGTCAATAATTTTTCTTCTTTTAACACGATATTTTTATTTTTCCTAAATTTTACGGGTTTTCATCTCACCTCATTCTCTCTCTCTCTCTCTCTCTCTCTCTCTCTTTCACACACACATTAAGTCTTCAGTGCATCCCCTCTCTGAACTCCATTTTTTATGTCTAAACTTTGATCAATTACTAGCCATAACCATACCCTCCTATTTAATGGGTTTAGTAGTGGTGGAGATGAATCTTTTTTACTCAAGGTGTATTAATTTAAAAATTTGTTGAAGTACAAATAAAGCTAATGGTTTGAAGAACAATAATGGCACATGTATATACTCCAACAACAATTTAAGAGTTATAATGGTAGATCATCTCTTGAAGATGGGTTATTTCAACTATGATTTGGCTTTGGATCAACCTACTACTCCGAATAGTGGCTTGAATTTCAACCTGACAAAGATAACAGATTTAGGGAGTATTAATAATACGAAGAACAAAAAAAATAAAATGAAATTATACTAACGATACATTAATATATTTAGTGGTTGATCAAATGAAATGAATGAAAAATGAAGTTCACTTATACGTGGGGTAGAAAAACCCACATCTATTTTAACTATTTTAACCCCCATGTGTAAAAAAGATTTAGAATCTTGAGTTAAAAATTATTTATTTTAAATTTTTATATTAGAAGTACACTGATATATGATCACATGGTAAGAAAAGAAAAATGAGACTCCTAAGAATCAAACATGCACATGGAGTTAGAAAATCTACCCATATCTCAATTATCCTAGGCCCCAAGAGTAAAAAAGAGTCCGAAAAATTTTAGAATGCAATTCATATCTCTTTTTAAAATAAACAATAATTAGCAATGCAATTCATATCTCTAAAAATATAAACAATGTTTTCTCTCTTATAAATTGCTAGAATGTAATTGCCACTAACTTTTATGATTTCAATTAAAATTTTGACTTTGTCCTTTTCAATTATAATGTTTTTTATGTAACACTCAAATGTACAATTTGTAAGGTTGGAACTCATATAATTTTTTTTTGTCTTTAATTATACTATTTTTCCGTTTTATCTAACTCCCAAATCTTCAATGATTTTTGTCAAATTTATTATAAAATATTTTTTTTATGCTGTACAGTGCACTTGAGCACGGGCATCACCCTAGTTGTTATATAATTGATCGACATCGACATTTTCCATATTTTCACTTTCTTTCTTTCTTTCTTTCCCCTCTCTCACTCGTATGATAGATTTGTACAACCCAACCCCTCCCCCCCCCCCCCCCCCCCCCGGCGCGCTCAACCTTTTCTTTTTTTTTTTTTTTTTTTTTATGTTTAGCATTAAAATGACCTGATTACAAAAGCAATAATTATAGTTGACTTATATATGTTATAACAAGTATAATATATATATCTATACACAAGAAAATGCATATTTAAATCATAAAAATTAACATAGATTATTACTCCAACAGCTACTCAAATTACTATCCCAAAGCATCCAAAGCTGCCTTGGGGCAGGGCTCGCAGGGCAACCGTCCAGGGTCCAAAAATTAAGAGGGGTACCAATATTTGATTTCTCTCTGTATATATTAAAAAAGAAAAAAAATATTATAATGCAAATTTTCAAGAAAACAACTCAAGTTTCCAAAACTCTAATAGTGTATAGGGAAACGACTTCTTTAACTCTTCTCTGATTCTTTCTTCACAAATTCAATCCCAATCTTCTCATGCTATAAGAGAAAATTAGAAGAGCACCAATATATTTTTTTTCACTTATATAGATTTCAAAACAATAAGAGAGAATTAAATATTTAATCATAGTGTTTTTGCATGGTTCTTTACAATTGTAATGTGTTTTTGGTGACATGTGAACTCTTGTCATTAAAACAAAATTAATGTATTTTTTTAACATAAAAAATTAATATATCTATTTATAGGATGGCACATTTTAATATTCTGCCCAGAGTCTCAAGACCGGCTCTGAAAGCATCAATAATAAAATAATATTATTAATGTTTTTCTCTTATCCGCAATTAATTAACAAATAGTGAAGTACTATTTTTAAACTTTATTTCAGCTTTCAAAACTTTTGGACCCGCATGCTCGTGTCGAATCTTATCGCGATTAATAGGAGAGGATACGATGATAGACGGTAGGATGAGTGGTACCAAAAATTTAATTTAATTTGTGTTGTCAGCAAATAAATAAATCAAAACAGAATTAAAACCCGACCCCTCCTCTCTTAAAGTTGTTTAAAACGTGGAAACAAAAATAAATCAATAAAAATATTGAAGCTGGCCAGCCATGTAAAACGTGGAGCCCAAGACTCGTCTACATCAAAATGAACTTGCAATTTACCAATATCAAAAGGAAGGGGACCCGCATGCATTGGTTCATATATCCATATTATCAAATTTACACTTGGATCAACTAAATATTGAAGGCCCTTTTTTAAATGATTGATAGTGAGAGATCATCACCCACACTTTTGCCCCTTTGTCCTTTTCACCTTTCTGGAATAATTAATAAGCCATAAATTTGCTTCAAAGTTTCAATTCACATAATTTCATGTCTTATTTTTCTGACAAAATTTGTACCTACAGTTTGAATGCACATTACCTTTTTTCCCTGTGTATATATACACAAAGGTGTGCACCGTTAAATTAATCGAATCAAGCAGTTAAACTGCTAACCGAATCAACCTTTTAGTTTTACGCTTAAATTCAACTGAATTAAATCGTTAAAACAGTTAAAACCAACTATGGTTGGTTTAGTTTTGGTCGGTTCAGGCGGTTAATTTTTGTCTGTTTGGACATTGGACCTAAATTATTATTTTGGGCTATGGGTTTATATTATTTAAATTTTTTTATATATTTTTCTATCCCTTGGGCCTTTTTTTTCTTATTGATTATTTGGGCATTTTCTCTTTTTAAATATTTATTATTGTTGAGATTTCTTTTTAATTATTTAACCTATATTATTTTAAAGAAAATAACTCATTAGTTAAATACACCGAACCAATAGAAATGTAATAAGTGTACTAGTCAGTTCGATTCGGTTTTTGTTGATTTTATACACCAAAAAATCGATAACCGAACCGACCTACTTTGGTTATCCGATTTCTTAACCGAACCGAACTGCAAAGCTTTTAAACCACTCGGTTCGGGATGATTCCATTTGGCCAATTTAGTAAATAATTAACGGAGCTTAACAGAATCAACTAACGGCCGAGTGCAAAATCAAAGAAAATAGAATATGGGGTGTAAACTCAAAATACCCTTTAAAATGTGGGGTGCAAAAACAAAATTTCCTAAAAAAGTATCTACTGTTGGCTTTGATCCCCACCACCACAAGTAGGGGACCCACTTGGAGTAAGGAGCCTTGTCTCCCACTTGGCTTAACATATTAGGCTTTTTTGCCCTGATCATTTATAGAATAGCAAGGGCATCATGTCTCTTCTCGGCTATTTTGGCTTCTAGCTATAAAGTCACATCTATCTTCGATGGGACTTCAAGATCTTCGAGGTCCTCAGACTTCTGAAGGTTAAGCTTCTTACACTTGTAGAAACTGGTAATAAATTAGTCAGAAATCATTATGAAAGGACCCTCAGAGCCACATAAGTCTTTTGCGGCTTGAGCTTTCACTGCGGAAATTGACTCTTTCAACTCCTTCAGCTCCTTCTCCAAGTCGAAAATTTGAACCTGAGTAGCCTCTTGATACCAATGGGAGGTAGATAACTCGGTCTCCTTTGCTGATAATTGAGCTTAAAAATCCCTCAACGCAATTTCAGCATCTTCCCTGCCCTTGTGTTCCAGTTATGTGGCCCTCTGGGCCATCTCCAAAGTAGACCCAACTGCGGGAAGTTTCCTTTTGACCTGGATCGACTCAGACTTGAAATTGAACACCTCTTGCTTTCTGACTTCGTGCTCCTGTTCTAGGGCCTTGTAGGAGGACTCTATACAACCAAACATGTCGTTAATGTTGTCCACCTTGCTTTTTAAGACCTCAGTCTCAGATAGAGCATTGTTAAATTGTACCAGCATAGCCCTCTTGTCTTCCTCAACCCTCTCCAGATAGCTCCTAGTAATGAAGAGCTCGTTCTGTGTCTTCAAAAGCGCTTCATAAAGAGCATAGTTACTAAGAGAGCTAAAATCCTCTTCAGCTAAATAAAGAGAAGAATAAAAAAGATTAAAGGCATACTAGAGGAATAAAAAACAAGTTAATATCCAAAATATGGAGAATGGAATGTGAATTAGTACCCAAAGATGTGTGTGCATACCTGGGTCATGTGGAAACCAAACGAATTGGCTGTGGAAGTTGTCCATTTCTCTTTTGCTTGGTCCAGAATCGCCTGCGACAAAGGAGGGAGTGTTAAGCCCTTCATGAAGAAGCCTGATCCATCTTGGGATGTGGACTTTGGCATGCGTACGCCAGGCCTTCTAGGAAATAAGGTCTGGCATGTGGCATCCTTAGCCCCAACAGTGACCACGTCTTCATTCTCAGAAATATCCATTTTGTTACTAGAACCCGCGGCTATAGGGCTCTGAACATCGACGTCTGGGGCTCCCCTTCTTTCTAAGAGCCTTTTTTTCTGGGCTTAGAAGGTGCAAGTCACATATGAAAGCGTTCATCAAGTATATCTAGGTATGTACATCATCCAGACGAAACGACATCTAGTCAGCATGTTACCCGATATCTAAGAGAACCCTAAATACAAATTATAAGTACCTCCGAGGTTAGAATTTTGAAAATAACCACTCTACCCCCATAAAGCAAAAATATTGAATGCATCCTTAACTCCCACATCGCATTTCAAACCTCCAATGAGCCCTTAATCATAACTCGGAAGCAACTTTAGCTCTCAAGATAAAGATATATCCTTCCCGACCAACTTTTTTGAGTTGGGCGCCAAGGATAGGGGCAATTGATAATGAGAAATAGTTATTTCACCTCCTGACCAATCACAAAATGACATGTGGTGATCCCTGCTGAGGTGAGATGGTGTAGCAGAGAGGTTTGGGGACTGGCGCCACATGTCCAATCAGCTCGTGGAGATGTTAGTGTAGGGTTTAATCTACGTTCAAGGTCACAGACTTTTAGAGCTCCATCTATTAAGCTCATTTACCAAGCTGAAGCTAACATTGCCCAACCGCTCTCACAGAGTAATTGAAAAAGGTATGGACAAACGGTATTAATCATGTAGGAAACACATTGATTAAGCCAAAATATTGTATTTTTATATGTATTTAGGTGGCTTAATATGCATGAATTTGATTTTAATTATCCTAAATTGATAAGAATTGAGCTTTAATCATGAAATAGGATAGTATGTTTGTTTCTAGTGCATTTTACCCTTTTTACAAGTTAAAAATAAACAAGAATGAATCCAGAAGCAAATTCTCCTAAAGTGAGTTATTGCCGGTCAAATTCGGAGCTGAATTAAGTTCAAGAAGTGAACCGAAAATAAATTCCAAGCTCAAGCATGAAGTAAGTTGATGTAAGAGACTAAGAGAAGCCAATAGAGCAGTCCCAAGCAGAGAAGAGTCATTTGAATCAAACCGAGAAATTTTTGAATGAAGAAGAGATTCACCGCGCGCAACGTCTCTGTTCCAGCGATTTCTGGTATTAATCCGTGCAGAATTTGAAGAAAACTCCAGAGACAAAAGTTGTAGAGCTTTGAGTTAGCTACGCGTGGGAGAAAACCTTGCGTCAATCGGAGTTCAGAGTGCAAAGTTATGGTCGAAATACGAACAGTGCGCCGGAGGAGCAGATTTTAGCGCGAATGAATAAAATAATTGAATGTGCAAAAATTTATCGAAAGTGAGCTTAGCCTAGATGGTTTGCGTGAGAAATGATTTCCTTGTGATCTTGGGTTCAATCCCATGCGTTGCAATATATTTTTGGGCCAAGCCCATGACCCATTGGCATACCTAATTCAATTAGGTTAATAATATATATATAAATCAATCATCATCATCACACAACATCAACAGCAGCCGAGCAGAAGCAAGTACAGAGCAGCAGCTGTGCCTCTCCTTTCTCTCCTTTTCTTCATTCTCTCTCTCTCTCTCCATTATTCCTTTTCTTCTTTCTTTCTTTAATTAATTTTTCTTTTACAACATTAAAACTTCGTTTGTGTTGCTTCCATTATTTTCTTTTGGCATTAATTTGGAGTTTGAGATGAAGGATTTGAATTCATTATTGAAGATTAATTTCAGAATTTAATTATTGGTCTACGCGCGTACTTCAATTCCAGGTTTTTTAATTTTATTTACTGCTTTGTTAATTTTTATTATAAATTTTGCATGCTTATGATTTTAATTGCTTTTCAATTTATGAATTTATGTAGGCTGTTTTATTTAATTAATTTATTGAGCATGAATTCATTAGATATGTTTAGCTAGTTCATTAGTTAGGGGTCCGTAAGGAACGAGTATGCCGACGCGGTAATTTTTCGGACCCGAATTCAATTATAATTAATTTTTCATTGGTTAATAGGCCATTACAAATCTGATTTTTATTAAATTATTATCCTAGTATACTAATCACATATTTTTATAATAAATTTAATAAAATCTTTTCGACAAAAGAACCAAACTAGTTTGAATTGTTGTTTTTGCGCTAAACCCTAACCGGTCGAGTTAGAGAGCGGTCTATACTCTCTAAATTAATTGGTTATGTATATTTTTTATTTCAAACTAGAGCGAGCTGTTTTCGGCAGTATTTTTAATCCTTACTTTTTGATACCGAAATCGCCAATTTTATGTTTTCACCGCCCGTTTTAGTTCAAATTTGATTTTAATCATATTTTAACCTATTTGAATTAAATTGTGGCTTTTACTTAATATTTCTAAACTCACTTTTAATAAAAGGTTTTGTAGTGTCAAGCACTATTCCACTTTAATAAACAAGTGTTTTCGGTAAAATTAAGTAATACGAATTGATTCCATAATTAGTATTGGTACGTATAGTTCACGTCACGCATGAATTATTGCAAAAAAAAATACGAGTTTATGAGATCAATTAGCTTGTGAAAAGTATGCTGATTTTTAAAGAAAAATTAATTATAAAAGAATTCTCGGTCCACCGAATTGCCCGTTGTATTGCCCGAAACTTATAGATACCCCTAACTCCTTTTATTCTTAATTTTAGTAAAAGTTTTTCACGCATTTAGTTAATTTAGCACGCTGTTTTTATTATTTATTTTATTTAGCTTTATTCTATGTTCTTGTTATTCCATTCCCTCCATATTTCATCTTTTCTTTATTTTTCTCTTCTTCCTCTTGAAAAAATTTTTCCTAAGTCAAAGAATTACCTTCCTTCTCGTGGATCGACCTCGGACTTACCAAGTTTTTATTACTTGACCGACCACCTGCACTTGGGTGTAATAACTTCGCATTGTTTTTGCTGAGTCACACATAACTTCCTTCAACTGCAATTAATGCTCTGAACTAAAAGGAGAAGCAATGTGATCAAATTGAGCATGCTATAATTATGGGAGAATGGTTGAAAGCCAATTGCTCCGTACTTACTAGACATATTCTTCTCTTATACATATATAAGGAAGCATTTACTTCCCTCAACCACTAAGCTATTACAGAGCTACAAGGCAAGAAAATAGCATTAAAGAGAAAGAAAACGAAAAATAGAAGTTTAAAGTGCACCATAGAGCGCCTAGACCAGGGTATTTAGACCTTAAAACAGTATATAACTCCTCCAACTAATGCATTGTAAGGGTAGAGTAATTTGAAAAAAGAATTTATCTATAATCGAAACTTATTTATAATAATAAAAAGAGCTCTGAGCTCCTACTCCATTCACAAAAGGAGGATTAACCCCCTATATTTAGCAAGAGTGAACATCCTCTATACATTATTATCCCATTCTCTTTTATCCAATTATCACTACGTGTTATGCGCCATGTCATCCCAATTATTATCTAATCATTTGATTGTGTGGTTAGAAAAACTTTTTCTAAATTTTTATACCAACAAACATAATAATCATATTGATCTATACCCTAGCAATTTTTTTCTATGAATACTTTAAACCCATATATATGTTTCAGAAGTTTAATAAAGTCAATTATATGTTTAACTACCCAACCTTATTGTTCGGGGGGTGTATTAAAAAAAAACCTTGCAGCATTCATAATGGAAAACTTAATTGTATGATAAGTAGGATATATTTTTTTAAATTTTTTTAGGTAAAAAAATAGTGGTATGGTAAAAAGAGAATGATAAAATAAATTTTTGTTTATAAATATCACATTTGCATCAAAGTTTGAAAACATCAATGTTTTATTACAAAAAATAGCCATTGCCAATGATAAAATATTTAATACAATGGTTATAACGCCACATGTTATCACATATCCAATCAGATTGTAGAAAATCAATGACTCATATGATTGACGAAAGAGAAATGCACACTTTTTTGCAATCTGATTAGATTGTGATAACATGCGGCGTTATAACTGTTGTTTTGAATATTTTCTCCTTGACAAGAACAAAAAAATTACACTAAATACCATCAAGAATTAAACATTTAAGAAAGGTAGTCATTAATTGAGATGACCTTTGGGAAACGGTTGGCTGCCCTCCAACTAATTGTGTGAGGCTTGCCCACCAACTAGTTTGCATATGGCCTCTTAAATGTTATTCTCTTTAGAGTCCCCCATCTAACATGAATGAGTCTAGCATATATTAGTGAACTTAACCAAACGAAACCTTATCTTACCTCTATGTTGTTACATACGTACACTAGTATTCTCGTAAGATAAATAGATCCTACTTATTATACTAACTATAATCATTATGGATGCTCTTACAGCAGAGATCTTTTTAACTTGTTAAATCATACATGAGTTATATAATTATCTTATATATGTAAAGAGGAGTTGAACCTATTAGCAAAATTAATAGGATCATATCCAGGAGGATCTGAAAGAGAGTTTTAACATTAATAGAATTCAAAGGTATTGTTTGGTAGACCAATCCAATGCTTTTGCATTCTCAAACTTACGACAAACGTATGTGAAATATTGCCGAAAACACATAAAGTGTCTCTAATAATTACTACTAAAGTACTCGTTTGAATTCTAATAATTACACCTAAATTAAATTTGGTACGCAAAAGAGAAATGAGAGAGAGAGAGATTTAATAACACGATTAATTTTTAATAGCTAGAAGTTGTCTCTTATTAGATTAAACAAAGTAACACATACTACTTTTACACTAAACTTTTTACAGGAAAATAAGTAATAGTAAAAGGCTGGGCTCAAAAAGAAAAATTCAAACAAAATCAAATTGAAAATCATCAAAATCTCCAGATCCCAGCATCATAGTATCCATCTCAAGGCTCCCTGTGCTCGTCGTACACGAGTACACGCCGGAGGATATAACATCCCCATGATCCGACCCGGATGACAACATAGGCCCGTACGAATCGAACGTGGTCAGATCAGGCGACATTAGATAATTGGACGGAGGTGATTGAGTTTGGTTCACCAAATTCTGTACACCCTCCTTACTTTCTTGTTTTATTATGGGGAAGAATGGGCCGTCAGGTTTGTGGGTCGGGTCGTCTGTTCCAAAGCTGAGAAGGATTGAGGAATCCTTGGCCGTTGGATCCAAGATGATTTGAGGAGATTTAAGTAAATTACGGCACGTGTGGTGGCCGTTGTATGTGGTCCGGTACATTGGCGGGTCATCTTCGGTTCTTTGGACCTGTTTGGTTGCTTGGCACCCTTGATCAAATTTGTGGGTGCACCTATAATAGTTCCTGCACATTAATTTAAAATCAGCGTGGCATACTATATATAAATAAATTTCACTAATGGAATTTGAATAAATCTTTATAAATTAGAAAATCAATTATCTGGTTGTAAATGGCTGGCTAGCTATAACTTATAATGCCTTTTGGTTGGTATTTTGTACGAAAAGTATAAACTGTAAATAGTATAATCGAGGTTGTTAAAGATCTTGAAAATGCATTTGATGAAGTAAAAGTGAGATTACCATCTTGGCCGTTTTAAAATTTTATTGATTATTGATGATCATTCGATTAATAATGTAAATTAACATGTTCCAAACAAATAACACATTAGCTTTTGATTTTAAAATTTTCCATTCCAAAAGAAAAAAGGAGGATACGAAGATGAAATTAACCTTGGGTGATTGGTATTGTGGATTGATTTTTGTCCATACTTTCTCCATGCAAATCCATCATCAATCAATGTGGGAGTAAGTTTTGTTGTTGTTTGGGATGTCTTCCTGCTCGTGCCATATATGGTAAACCATTTGTTAGTAACATTTTTCAATATATATATATATATATATAATATGTAGCTTAATTAAAGAGATAGTACTTCATTCAGTTAATAACTGAATTAATCTGAAATAAACTACAAATCCAACAACAAAAGAAGTTAGAAGATGCAGATTGACATTCAGATTCAAAAGTTAAGGATGAGAGAAGGGACAAAGTTGTCATTCAAATACAAACATCTCAATGATTGACTTCGACTAACCAATAAGGTCCTACGAATTGAATATTATCCACATACAACGTAACTATATATATATATATATATGAATTATGAAGTTGGGTCCATCAAAGTACTAATTAAATTACCCCCAAAAGAAACAAGTAATTATAATTACCATCAAAGTACTAATCAATTATAAATACCTTCTCTTGTAACATCCCCTCCGATCTTTAACCGAAGTCTTGCTACTTTCGCCAGAATCTTCATATTTCCGGCAACCCAAACCTGCCGGAAATTGAGAAACCTCGTCGGAGTTTGTAGATTTTAGAATTGAAAGTGTTTCGGTGAATGATTCTAAGATCTTCATAACTAGATCCTCGGGGAACATCGATCCTTCTTCGCCTTTAACGGTTTTAGAAAGCATGGATTGGAGTTGGTTAGTGAATTCCCGGCCTCGGATCAACTCCTCTATTGCCCTTTTCCGGTTAGTGGGTAAATTTTCAGGCCAAGAATAAGAATCCATGTATATATATATATATATGTGTGTGTGTGTGTGTGTGTTGTTACTAGTAGCTAGTAGTGGAGAAGTGAAGCAAATAGGAAACCTTTTTCTGTAAGAGGAGAACAGAGTGCTCCAGCAAGATATATTGGCAAATGCAAGGAAGGTTGGTACGAAAATTCCACAAGCTTTAAGAAATTACAACCCCCACGCGCACATCTAACATGGCTTTAAGCATCACCTCTTATATAAACCTTTTTTATATTGTGTTTAGGATTGTAAATAATTATTTATGATTTTTATTTTTACTATTTCTTTTATTTTATTTTTTTCTTGTAGAAGTAATTGTTTGTTACTCTCTAGTTTAAAAAACTAAAGGCATGTACACGTCACCGTGTTTTCTGTCAAAAGCTATGGAATAAAAATATTAAATTTTATTGTCTTTACCAACATCTACTTTCTCATTATATATTTAGATTATTCATTATCATTCTAGTTTTAACCCACTTTTTACATAATTAAACAATGTTACAATATAAAACAAAATTACGTTTGTATGATTATTCTTATTTCACTTTTAATACTCTAAGGCTCCATTTGATAATAACATGAAAAATAAAAATAAAAATAACTAATTTAAATGAGAAGATAAAAAATAAGTTGAGATATGCGGTGATATTAACTGTTTTTTGTTTTTTTTATGACAAAATTTTCTTTGTGTGATAGTGGAGAATTTTTTTTCATAAAATATTAAAGAAGGATGGAGAACATATACTTACAAAAATTGAGTATAAGATGGAGAGTATCTTATTATACGCCTCAACTTATTTTTCATCTTCTCACTCAAATTAATTATTTTTATTTTTATTTTTCATATTGCTATCAAACGGAACCTAACACTATAAAATATAAATTAAATGATATACATAAAATATCACAAAAATATTACTAAATCATATTTAAATATTAAATATTTGAAATGCCGGTAAAAATACCTCATTAGTATTATTATTTTATTTTATATTTTAAAATCTCATTAGTATCATTTTCTTAAATTCTATAACTTTTTGAGATTATTATATGACAAATCAAGTAATGTGACCCCGAATGGCCATGTTCATGAACCTATGCTAACTCGGGACCACAAAAGGGCGTGCAAGTCGGGGCTAATTTATAAGTTGCACCCAGTTGATAAGATTAAGTTCTTTCCGGGTTTCAGGAAGCGCGTGAGGGCAAAGTTTATTACGTACCATGAGTGACGTTGCGGGTCCTCGTAAGCATAGGGTCAGCCATGAGACACCTGTCATTTTTAACAATAAAAATTGAAAGTTGTAAAAACACCACCAATAGAATAATTTAAATTAAATAAAAAGTTAATTTAATAAAAATATTTGTAATGATATAATCAAAATAATAATTATAATTAAATTTAATAATATTGACTAAAAATATTATCCTAATAGTATAATTAAATTTTAGCAACCTTTTAACTAATAACTAAATATACTTTATTTATAATCAAAGTTAATAACTTTCTTCAATAACCAAAAATTAGGATTCACTAATTCTATTGAATAAAAGATATTTTTTTTTGAAATTTAAATCATATTTCTCTCTTTTAAAAAAAAAACAAAATTTAAATTGATTAATTTGTGATTAATCAATATAATAGACCCCATAAATTTGGTTAGTGAGAAAAAATAACAATTAGAAATGGCTACATTGTTAACTTTAAGAACTTGTTAAATGGATAATCAAAATTCATTTTGATTATTCAATTTTCGTTATTCTATTGGATATGCTCAATAGCTATTTTTTTCTCGATAACTAAATTTGTGGAGTCCATTATATTGATTGGTCACAACTTAAACAATTTGAATTTTGTTTGAAAAAATGATAGAAGTGTGATTTAAATTTGAGAATATTCTCTTTTACCCAATATAATTAGTTGCTCCTCATTTTGGTTATTGAAAAATGTTGTTAACTTTGATTATAAAAGGAGTAGATTTGGTTATTCGTTAAAATGTTGTTAACATTTGATTATACTATTATAGTAGTGTTTTTAGCCAATATTGTTAAAATTGATTATAATTACTATTTTGATTATACTATTGGAGATACTCTAAGGTTAGTTCGATAACAACATAAAAAATAAAAATACTTGATTTGATTTGATAAAAAGTTAAAAAATAAGTTGAATTGAGGTATGTAATAAGATATTTTTCATTTCATTCACATTTTATAAGTAGATGCCCTCGTTCTTTGTAATTTTTTGTGAATTTTTTTCTCTCAACTACCAAAGAAAATTTCTCCATAAAAAAATTCACAAAATAAAAAAACATCTCATCACATATCTCAACTTATTTTTTATACATCTCAACTTATTTTTCAACTTCTTATAAAAATTAATAATTTTTATTTTTTATTTTATATATTGTTATCAAACCAAGTATGAAATTTTAATTAGATAAAACTAAAGTTTCTCATTTTATTTAATGAATTAATTAAGGAGCAAATGGGATGTTTGATGGCAACAGTGCTTTGTTCTAACAGACAAAACTGGATAATAATTAATTTTTTTAACAAAAAATTGATTAATAAATTCAACAAAAAAAAACGTATTGTTCGGTGCATTTGGAGAAGACTTTCTTTCTAGCGAATTGGCTAACGTGAGCCAAAGCGGAGTATTTTAATGTTTTTTGTTTTATTTAATGACAAATGGTTGTTGGGGGTATAGATGCTAGACATTGGCGTCCCCAGGCTGAATGGGACCATCAGTTTATGTGGGGTATAAAACAATTTGGAAAATTTAAGATTTTTATTTATGTTTTTCTTTGTTTAGGAAGATATTATGGAAATTCTACTGTCTAATTAATTATATAATGCTAGCAGTGAATTATGCATTCCCATTCCAAATTAGAAGTTTTGGAAATGATGTGTGCCTAGATACTATTCATGCTTTGTAATTATTTGGTATATTTATAATCAATAAAAAAATAAACTTGATTTGAATATGCAAATTAACCTCAATTTTGTTATAAGATTCACATTAAATATGATTTACTTTTAAATTATAAACATTCTATTAAAGAATGTAGAGAAGAGAGCGGAAATGAACGGGAAAAAAAAGAAATAAATCAAAGTGCGTCAAGTATATAGATTTGATGTTTCAATACCAAAACGACCCATAACTCAAGGTTGAATTGAGCTTTAGTTCAAGTGATTTTGAGACTAGGCTTTATTTAAAAAGATAAAAGTTGTAAATAAAGAGGTGTCTGCTGGGTGTCTGGCTTTATTACCTATATTATCTATTAATGTAAATTTAAAGTCATAGAAAGTGGTTATGGTAGTAAATTTTTATATTTTCTACTTTGCCCTTGCATTTTGTTTATTAAATAAAATTGCATTCGTGAGATTTGAATACTTGAATTATGATGGAGATAAATTAGTAACTTAATTTACTCCACCAACTACAAGTAGACATGTGGCCATCCACGTCAATAACTTAACCTGCCATAACGAGAAAAGGTCAAAGAAGCTCTGTCCGAGTACCGCAGGGAGGCCAAAGCCCTTTGGAGTTTGGGTATTTGGTCTGAGGATTGTTTTCACACAATAAATGGCGGAGCTCGAATATCAGATCTCTTCCTGCGAGCTATGGAGCCAACCACTGTCTCAGAGCTTGCGCAGGCAGCAAGGGCGACTGCTACCAACTCTGTCACTGCTGCAAAACCTCCCTCGACAGCATTAAATATATACCAATTGCATTTAATGCACCGAAATTCATGAAGAAGTATCGTCAAAGTTGGTAGGGGTGAGGGATGGCCTTAGACCTGCTCCACAGAGCTCCTTACACATGTCTCCTCTGTCTCATATATATATATATATATATATATATATATATATACAGAAGAAACATTTACTTCTCTCAAGAAACAAAGAACAACATAACGATAATAAAGTAACCCAGCATTCAAGTAACAAACAGTGAGCAACCAAGAGAAAAAGAGCCACATAGCACATAATAGAGCTCCTAGTATAGGAAACTTAGAACTCGTGTGGCTTGAAAATACTATTGTTGTAACATGGTGAGTATAGAATAATTACAGAGATTTTATAAGCTTGTAATACCAATTCAGTTATTATAACACAAAGCAATTTGAGCTCATAGCTCTATTCCACATAGAAGGATTAACCTATATCTTCATATGAGGCGAACCTCTTCTATACATATTTGACTCTTTTAGCCCATTCCAGTCATTATCCCAATTATTTAGATTGATTATTTGAGTGTTTGGTCTAAACTATCATTGTTCAATTTTTTGCACCAACAAATTATAATTAGAAAGGAAAATTATCTACCATTGAGCCACATAATCTTTCGATACTTATTTTTCATTTTAAATTAAATAAATGCGTGCATAGAAAGTAAACTTGTGTAGGCATCATGTGCGCAAACATCATATTCAATTGTGATATACCAAAATTTGGTGTTTTTTTTTTTATTTTGTCCCTATTGGCAGTATTGTGAAAAAGAAATATATTAGCGCTAAGGTTTGAACGCACAACCCTATATGATAGACAAATAATGGTAATTATAATCACTTGAGCTAACTTCCTTTTTAATTAGTTTTCTCTTCTTAAATTAAATTAGATCAATGCATACATAAAAATCACGTGTGCTAAAGTACCAATCTACTGATTTGAAATAAAAGGAGACTAAAAGAGGAATAAGAGTGTTCATTGAATGGAACGGATCGGAATACACCTTCAAAAGCTCAAATACCTTTCCAATTCCCAAAATATCATAAACTCGTAAAAAAGTTCCAAAATTGGATTCTTCAAAATGTTTGGAATAACTTCGGAATTATTTGAAACATTAATGATGAGTTATAGTTTTGTTTTTTCAACTCCATTGTATAAACATAGATCAAATTGTTTAACATCATAATAACATAGACGGTACGTAAATATATTAGTCTTAAAACTAAATCACACATATATTCTTAAAGCTAAACACGATTCTAAAGTTCAATACAATAAGAAATTTAGACAATTCACAACTATTTGTATTAAAATTATATGTTTAATTTAAAGGCAAAATATAATTTCAAGAATCAATATAAAAGTTTTCAAAAGTGGATGACTGATATAGGTTTACTTGTTAATATTAGTGTGTAGGTAAAATTTAGCAACAATTCTGCTCCCTCACAAATAAATTGTTTAATCTATAACATATAACAATATTATAAAAATATAATTTCAAAAATCATGTAGGAAAAATCGGAATAGAATTATTTGGAAAATATAGATCGAAAATTAAAGAATTCAAATATATTTTCTAATTTTATTCCATATTTTTTTGGAATATTCAAAAACCAAAAAAAAAAAAGGATCAAATATAAAAAATTCGAAACTTTTAAACACCCGTAGATAAAAGTAACCGAATCTCAGGCAAGGAAGGAGGCGTGGGATAAGGGGTTGACGTGGAGCGTCTTCTGTTCATACGAGGGGGATGCAGACTCCAAGGCAAAAATATAATAAAAAGTCAGTCACGTT
This sequence comes from Lonicera japonica, assembly GCA_021464415.1. Taxonomy (NCBI): domain Eukaryota; kingdom Viridiplantae; phylum Streptophyta; class Magnoliopsida; order Dipsacales; family Caprifoliaceae; genus Lonicera; species Lonicera japonica. The sequence continues at coordinate 5,503,391 of CM038464.1, read as the reverse complement.
GTGGAATTTATATTGATATTGGTGATTCCGTTCACACCACCACGTCACCAGCTTTCCACGTGCTTGCCTTGCGGAATGGGAACGGTTAAGTAGTCAAAGGATTGAAGAAGTGATCTCCTTTTCCAATTTCATTTTCATTTTCATTTTCCAATTAAATAAATAAATACTTTTGCCATCCCCTACCATGGGAGTGAATGTTCTCTAGTCTTAATTTAAAACTAGTTCCATTGCGATGCCAACGTTTAAGAAAATTATAATGTATAGACGTTTAATAAAATTATTTGTTAAATAATTTAATATATATTTTATAATAAAAAATGCATTTTATTATTATATATATATATATATATTTGCTTTATTTTGTTGTATTAGCTAAAAACAATAATACACATTTCTGTCTATCAATGAAAGAAAATACTAAGAGGCGATAATTAAATTCTCAAATAAAATGTGTTTCTACATATTACTATATAGTAATAGACACAATACTATATAATTTGAAATGGAAAATAGTGAATGAGGTGATTTAAAAAAAATGAAATGTAGAGGTAAGTAAGATGAAGAAATCAAGAAACTTAAAGACAACCGTTACAAAGAGAAAGACCGTGTACAATTAAAATGAGAAACAAAATAATTTAATAAAATTGATTAATTAATCTATTTAATGCTTTAATTAAAGATAAGAGAGGTAGAATACTTCCTCCATATTATATATATACTAATTAACAATCCGTGCGGTGCACATGTGCTTAATAAACATGCAATTTCAGTAATATTTTTTTTAATAGCTTTGTCAAATAATTAGCTTAAATATGTTACATATGGAAAATTAAACATTATATTGCCTTCATTTAGAATTAATTTTACAACATTTACTTGTTATTTTCAAGAAGACATTAATTTCAATATAATTAATTGTTGAGAATACAACTCATTTGATATAGCAAATTGAATATAAGACTATTAATTTTAATACATTTTTAAAATAGTATAATAAATGATGTTAATTCTCATATAATAATAGTAATTATTATTATTTTATTATGCATTAAGAATATAAAAAGTGATTAATAAGTAATTAATGTTACCATAATTAAGAATATAAAAAAAATAATTAATGAGTAATTAATGTATCCACTTCCTCCATAAGACTATATAACTAGTTTTTAACCCACACTATGTGTGGGCGTCTTTAAATTTAAATATATATTAAAACACATAAACATATTGTAAACTATTATTATATATACATATATAGTTTAAAATATTGCATGATAGGATGACATTGATATAATGTTATGCCGTTTAATTAGGTTGCTTTTTTGAACGATCGTGGTAGAGTTTCATCATCACATTTCAAGAATTATTGTCATAAAAGAAATGCGGGCAATCTTACTTGTGCGATAAAAGCACAAATCAAAATATAAGATTAAAACATATATACATATATATAGGGTTCTAAAAAAGATATATATACTAAAATTAAAAAATGTGACCTTATTCTTTTCGATATTCTCATAATTCAACATACAAATTTATTTCACTTCAATACATTGAGAACTATATAAAACACTTCAAAACATTTTCAAAACTAACCTCGTCAATGATTCAAAATGTTTATCAGCGCCCCTCCAATAGTACAAAGCTGAAACCACTACTTTACATGTATAGAAGATACTTGTACGAATTGAAAAAAAAACAAGCAAATTAATAATACCTATTCTACAATATTTTGCTTTTGTTAAACAATGAAATATATGTATATGGAGATATGAACAAATATGACAAGGAACAATCCAATCTTGTATTAGCTTTAACAAAGGAGGATGCTTATAAATAGGTGAAAAAAATGAAGATGAAAAAACAACGTAAACCGAGACTGCTACAAATGCAGAGAGACTAACATAAAAGGCATACTAAAAACTAGGGCTTATATAAAAAAGTTTTTTACAAAAGAACCAAGAAATAATATTTTTATAAATTAAGGGCATATATTTGATCAAACTCCAAAAGGAGTGCAAAGTTAACTTTGCAGTAGATTTTTAAATTGTATTTTCTTATAGAATCATGCAAAATTAAGTTTACATTATATATTTCTTGGCATATTATTATACATAAGTATTTAATTGACAATACTTTAGAATAAATTTAACAAATTGCGTATTCAAAGCCTATTTATTAATAAAATGCAAATAATATTTTTTTCGGAGTTATGCAAAATTAAGTTTGCACTCCTTATTTTCAAAAACATTATTATGTATTTGTATTTATTTGACGTTGTTTTAAAATTTTATGAATGAAATATAATAATATACTTGTTAAAAAATATAAATACGTCATGGAAAACAAATTTGCATTAAATTTTTTTGATTGCAAAGTTAAGTTTTCACTCTATCAATGCCGTTATTTTAAAATATAATTGATAAACAGGTCTTTATTTTAGAATGATAATGATATCTAAGCCCTTATTTTTTTAAAATATTATTCCTTGGATTTTTTGCAAAAAATATCATTTTTCAGCTAACATAAATATAGAGGCATAAAGCTTCAATAATGTCATAATGGACATTTAATGAACAATTTGTGTAAATGTTGCATGTGTATAATGCATGTAAAGTTGTTAAAAATATATAACCATAGTAATTAACATAATATTAAAATTAATTAATGCCATAGTAAATGCGCCATTATAGTGTAACTTCCTCTATTTTACTATTATGTTATGTTATAAATATATATAAAATAAATTTTCCTTTTCCCTCATATACGGTTATTATACTTTGTTACCTATACATATACATACATAATGAATGGAGTTAGATTTATTAGGGCATAAATGAGACGAAAATTTCAACAAACTTTTTAATCTCTTTTGAACCTTATTAATTTGAAAAGACCATAGTATTTTATACTTGTTTATCTCACAAATGTTTGAAATTTTATCATTTGCAATTAAATCTAATCAGAAAATTAAATACATAATGGATAAGAATTGGAGAAGAATGATAGAGAATTAAAGGGGAAGAATCGAAATAAATTGAAAGGACAATGGATGCCCTACAAATTGAATTCCCATCATTCACACAGCATCTATTGTGTATTTGTGTGCAAATGATGACGCTAATTTTTTTTGTAATAATGTTACAGCTCCACGTACTACTCATTGAAAAGCTACTTTTAACTCCATACAATAATAACGAAGTGGAACTTATGAAACTTGCCCCATGGTAGGTAAATCTAATAAATGGCACTATGTTTAAATGAAGACTTTTTTTTGTTCCACTTTGAATTTATTCACAAAATTGATATTCTCTTCATCTTGTATCAACGAATCCTTCTACACGAATATACATCCCCCATTTTAACTTATACATAGTAGTTTATGTTAGATATATATACTAGATATGCCTGTATCTATAGTATTACCGATTTAAACTTGTGCCGAGTTCCAAAAAATCTATCGCAAATCCGATTCATTAAAGAGATCTCGTAAGGCGTTAAACAAAAATTACACCCGCATGTTTTTAATATGCATAGGACGAATTCGATGATCGAAGTTAACCCACCTAGCGGCGTTGCAATTATATATTTGGTACCCATAAGTTGTATAATATCCGTTTATGACCTATTTATAACTACATGTTAAGGTTTCATCCATTACCAGAAAATTCCTACTAATTTCGTATTATGTTATCGTAGCGTGTAATAAATGATCAGTCCTACTATAAAAGTATTTAAAGAAAAAATGTTATATTTAGGTTAGATCAAATAGCTTAAATATATACAAACCTGAACCCAACCCAAGCTCATGTTGCATATTCGTTGTAGAACCCATATTAACCCCCTATTTCAAATAACGAAATTTCAATCAAGACTTATTAAGGAGATTTTTTCAAAATAATTGTCCCAAATCCTATTCATTAAGGAAATATCATAAGTCGTTGAATATTCATACTAAAATTCACTATAAGCACCGAAACCAAATATGTACAATTTTTGTTTTTAAAAACTTGAATCCGTTTCTTTTTAATATGCATAGCATGTACGTAGTGCTCAAACTCGATCCATTAGGCATCGTTGTAGTTATAAGATATCATATAATATCATTTTATGACCCACTTATAATTACCCATTAGGGTTTCACCTATTCTAAGAAAATCGTGCCGATTTTGTTGTGTTATTAAGTTGTGTAACAAATTTTTAGGCCTAATATAAGGGTATTTAAAGAAAAATTATTAGATTTAGATTAGATATCTGGCCAAACTCGTGACGGATATTTGTTATAGAATCTATATTTGCTTCGATATAAAAATATGGAAATCCGTTTCAACCCCAACTTATTATGGAAATCTTAATCCATATAAAATCTATAGCAAAATTCAATATGTATGATCCACTGATTCTGTAGCTAAAGATGTCTCTCTCTCTGAATATATATATATATATATATATGTGTGTGTGTGTGTTTGTACAGTTGACGCTTTTTAACACACTTCATTTTTAAGCGTAAGAATGATACACCTGATCTTTACAAGTAACTACGTGCTATATAATGAATTTCATCCCTCCAACCCCCCTCCAAAATGAAAAAGAAAACGAATCCAACCTCCTACTCCTGACCTGACCGCGGCAAACTAACCACAATATATAGATATCTGCCAAACTGCTCAAAACTAACCTTTCTTTAGGCTTTGTCGGTTGCTCTTCTTCTACTCCCCAAACTGAACCATCTCATTGGCTTTGGTTTTACCCTCTCTTTCCCTTTAATCATTTAGCGGTGTATGATTAGTCCAGATCGAACTCTGGCCAATTGTTGATTCCGGTCTGCCCAGAACAGCTGAAGATAAATAAATAAATAAATAAATAAAACCATCAAAGAAGATCCACAAAAAGGATGAAAACTTGGTCGTTAAAGACATTTATTTGGGTGCATGTACGTGCGTATGTCAGTATGCATGGCGTCACTATATGACTGGGGGACTGGAAAACAAAGAGGGTGGCTTAAGTGGAATCGGTAAAATCAAAGAATGGATGCGCCGTGTCTTAATCTTGGTCATGTAAATAAACTCGTGCTTGCAAGTTCACATTAAAGTATTATCTTGGTTATACCCTTATCTAAGTGGCATGGGTAGTTATTCCTATAAAATCATAAAATACTGCTCCCTTTGTCTTATATCAAGAATCTCACTATGACTTTGCTAATTTTTAAGATAACACTAATTTCAACTTAATCAACGGTCAAAAATATATCATATGTTACCTATTGAGAGATTTAGTACATCAATAATGCCCCAAAAAGGAAATACCAAAATAGAATTATTAATTTGCAAATTGAGACATCCTAAAATGGGAAATGAAACTATTAAATGGAGACAATTAGGAGTACTACAAGGTAATACTTTCAGTATATTCAATCAATCGGTGACGAAGAAATATATTTCTATGTCAAAAGTGTCCTCGCCGTGTTCATGATGCGCCAGTTTGTCAATGTGACTATTTGTTTACCACTAGAGAAAATAATACTAGAACTATATAAACAACGTCCGTGTTTCTCTACAGGATCAGTACGTGTTCTTTAGCGGTCAAATTTTATTGTACACAATATATAAATAGATGCAGACATACCATTATTTTCTGCACCAGAATTCACACATCGGACAAACTCGGGGGAAGCTACATCAAAACGGGGTCAGTTGACCAGACATATAGTATACATGTCAACCGGAACCCTGATTCGTCTTTGACCGAAAATAACTACGTCGTCTTCTCAGTCTCTCAGATTCTCTAGCTATTTGAATATCTGAAGGCCAAAATGTTTGATATATAACCTTGAAAATAAAGCGAGGGAGCATCGCTATGACTGTTATAAGAGAAATGGAGAGCCAATAGCTAGGCCACTTTGCCAGATGGTAGATTGTCCTGTCAAAAATTTAAACGTGAATTGGTCAAGATGATATTAGAAGGAAGAAAAAATATATAAAACCTAGTAATAAATTGTATCGAAGTATATGATTAAATCTTTCAACTTGTATTGCTTTTTAATATATAATAAAATCTTGGGGTGGACGATTGTCCCCTCTTTGAATAGAAGGAAAAAATATAATATCAAGTGAAGTAAGAGGACGAACCCATAATGAGGAAAAATGGGTATAGAATCCAATACCACCACACAGGCAAAAGTAATGACTATTGATCCCCATATTGCAATATGAGTAAAAAATACCCATCGCTGAATGTCCATTGCCAAATGCACATCAACTAAGATAACAATTGCAATCGTCCACAAGCTACCCATGCTCCATATGTCAATTGTGCTCTCCCTATAAGCGAATGTGGGTATATAGAACACAACAAGGCTCTGCCACAGAGTGTCAATCATTGTGATCCAGAACAGATACAGATTATAACTCTCATGCCTATGGCCCGCACCATAAAGCTTTGGATACTGGAGCAGCGTTTTATGACTCAGATCCTTGTCCAGAATACCAACAACTATAGTAGGTACTGAAGTGTAGATAACAGAATACAATACACTACTCCAATCAGTTAGTGCAGAAGTAGTTGAATAGGCCGTGTACAATATATACCTGGACATAAGAAAGAAAATTGGTTCAGAGTTTTTATATAGAAAATCTATCACAATTTAGGAAAGTGAAACAAATATAAAAAAAAATGCCTATACCTAGGAATAAGGATATGTCAAGATCCTTTTTATTATAGGATATAGATTAGACAACTAATGATACCTAACAATACTAATATTATGATATTCCAACAAATTTAAATTGCAAGAAGGGGAACCGGGCTTACCAAAAGAGCATCAGCACAAAAACAGCATTGCGGTAGAAGTTGTATAGGACCAGATAACCTATACGTTGATAATTCCAGTGCCCGTGTACCAAAAGTAATCTTTTTAAGAACTGAAACTGTCCCATTGAAAAATCTGATGCCATAACTGCTTGACGGCCTTCCTGACCACATATGCCAACACCAACATCCGCCATTTGAATCATTGAAACATCATTAGCCCCTAAAAAAGTGTTTCCCATCAGACGTAAAAAAGGGAGGAAAGAAAAGTAACATTTTCCATCCAATTAAGTTTTGCAAAGAGGCTTCCACATACAAGAGAAATATAAAGAAATAGGTTCATCAAAAATCAAATGTAAATCTCAGCTCCAAATGAAACAGGAGAGCTAACCATCACCCCCTACTTCAAGAATAGGAAAGACATCATCAGAATAATCAACTCACCATCACCTATAGCTAATGTCATATCATCAGTACGGCTCTTTATTAAGTCCACAATTCCGGCTTTCTGCAGGGGTGCAACACGACAGCAGATAACAACTCTACATGAAGTTGCAATATCGAATAGCTGTTGAAATAAAAATAATAATAATAAAAAAAAAAAAAAAAAAAAAAAAAAAAAACCAAAGTAAGACGCTATAACTAGTGAAGATAACTATCAGATGATCCAACCATTCAGGTGTTAATATATTAAAAAAATTCACTGCCGGTCCCTATTTTTGTGTCGTGTTGTGTTATGTTTTTAGGACAAGTAATTGTTAGAAACCATATCTCCCAAAAATTTAAGTTATTAGGTAGTGGGCCCACAATATATATCATGTTTTTCAACAATTCCCCAACGTGCGAACCCACTTGCACATGAAGAGACAAACCAAATCAAGGTGCACTCAGTGCACAAACATGCACAAAGAGGGAACAAATGCAAGCGGGAGGATTTGAACCGAGACCTTGCAAAACTTGAGTTCTAAAACCATGTTCAAACCATTTCTCTCAAGAGCTTAAGCTATTACGCAGTGGGCCTTCATATTCAACAAGTCATCGCCAGACTGATAAGGTATTACTATAATCTTGACCCCTTTCGTACACAGTAAGTATTACGTGTATCAACAGATTATTCATTGAAAAAGAGGGACTAAAAACATAAAACAATTACTATTGTCCTTTTTTTTTAATTGATTGTATTATTTTGTCTTCACCCTAAAAAATTGGAATTGAACTCGACCCAAATTACAAATTAAGAGATGAAGTAAAACACCGCCAGAACATAAGAAAGTATCAATCTCAAACTTTCAATTGGGGGAGGAGAGGATTCTTGCCTCGGATTCCAGAGCTTTCTCCAAGATGTACACCAGACTACTTCCATCAATTATTAGTGCTAGTGGAGGACTTGTAGTTCCATCTCCCTTTCCAGCATTCCAACTTCCCAACTTAAACAACTTTGTGTCAACAGGAACCTCAAGATAATTGTTTTCAGCTTTCTTTTTCAATTTCGAATTCCAATTTCTGCTATCTGCCGACTTCAAGCCATATTTTGCCTTAGCATCCGACAAGAGTTTTTTGCATTCACTCTCCGAATTGCCATTTATAACAATCTGGTGCATATCCCCAGCGAGCAGCTTGCAAGAAAGACCAATTGAAATGGCTGTCTCTTGCTTATCGCCAGTTAAAACCCACACCTTAATTCCTGCTTGCCGTAGGGACTCGATGGCTTCAGGTACACCTTCTTGTAGCTTGTCCTCAATTCCAGTCGCCCCAAGGAGGCGCAAGTTGTGTTCAACAAAAGCTGCAGTTTGACGTAATTTTACAGATCTATCGGTCAATGAAGTGCTTGCATCTTCATACATGCATTGCCACTCTGCAAGTTCATCACCTAAAAGATCCTTGGCAGCAACTACAAGTGTGCGTAATCCTTCAGATGAGTAGTCTTTTAAATGGCTTTCTGTTGCTTGCCTTACATAATCATCTCTTGCAGGGTCTTCCTCCAACGTGTTGAACATTGACGTATCAGCACCTTTCACCAACACTTTCACATCATTGTTGGGAAATCTGATAACAACTGACATTCTTTTCCGCACACTATCAAACTCGTGCATGCCCAAAACATCCAACCTGCATGGCGTATGGAACTGATAATAGTTACAATCTTGTTTTATTTCAATTTTAGAAAGAAACAAATATAATCTTAAATATCCTTTTATTTTCGGGAAAAGAAAGGATTAAAAAAATTGGCACACACATTTTGGGTCAAAAAAACATCGGTCAACTCCAAGATGGGTGACAAACTGAAGTAAGAGAGCTTTCTACCTTAGTTTCTCACCGTTGACATCAATTACAATATGGCCAGATGTCCTCTCGAAAAGAGTATATCCATAAGCTGAGGCAGCCGAAACAAGAGCTTGTTCATCAGGGGATTCCCCCTGATAGTCAATAGCCATGATGTCATCATGTGATCCACTCCCTGTGCGAGTTGAACATGGACTTTGAGAGAGCATAGGAATCACAGTATTACATGCAGCCAATGCAAGAAAAAACTCATGTGCAGCAATCCTTTCATCTCCAGCTAAGTCTTGATGCAAAAATTCCATGAGATCAGAATCAACCCCAATTTCAGATTTAAGCTTCCATCTCCTTCTAAATGCAGGTGCTTCTTTTGCTACTCCTGTAAAAGTTTAAAAGAAGCAGCTTATATAAGAGAAACTTGGGATTAACTTGCAACATTCTTCTTTAATTTGTTATCCGATGCATAAGTACATCCAAGTTTCTTTGCATAAGCATGTACAAAAAACTGAAAAACCGAGGGATAATTGAAACATAAATTGAAGGTAAAACAATCACAGAAGAAACAAACTGTGTGTGCATGTATAAATATACTCCCAGCGTCTTTTCAAGCAAGTTAAAACCCGTACCTGCAACGTCTGTATCCTGCATGCCAACCATAGGCAAGGAACTCCCATAATTCTTCCCATATACACTAGCTCTTCGAAATTCCATTTTGTTTTCAGTAAGTGTTCCTGTCTTATCGGAAAATACATAGCGTATTTGACCCAAGTCTTCATTTATATTAAGGGCCCTGCACTGGAACCTCGTATTAGTACTGCTGTCAAACATATGCATGTCTCCAATCATGAAGTATGATTGTCCCACCCGAACCAACTCCATGGTGATGTAGAGAGATATCGGGATCATTATCTGAAACACAATAATAGAACTCAAAAAGGAGAAGATGGTTTCCATAGGAATCCCATAATATTTGTATGGTTTCCCAGGAAATTTCTCTTTCCCAGTATAACTTTTTCTGTAGTAAGGCAATGTATCAAGCTGTTCCTTGTGGCGCTTTAGCCAGAAACACATCCCAAGTGCCACTACCGAGCACATGACGAAAAGGAAAATAGACAACCAAACGGTTTCCCTATTCATATAGCTTTCCAGTCTGCTTCTTTTGGGAGGAGACACTGCACTGTTCAGCATCGCCTTTGTCTCCTGCCCGGCATAAACCACTACACCAGCTACCCACTCTGTGTTCTTCAGCTGACACCCACGCAAGATGATGTTTCCTTGGCTGAGGGAAAACCTTTGCCCATTCAACTCCATGTTGGCAGTGAACTCATAAATATTCCTATTGGGTTGTTCACATCTGATAATCCCGGAAAATGTCCCTTCTTCAAACACCATTGAAGCTGTTTCTTGCCTAGCATACCTGGTCTTCAAGTTTGACTCACCATCCAAATTCATTGTCTGTATATAAGCAATACCGCTAGGATCACTTGTCCCTAGCAGCACCATGTCGCATGGAATTGTCTCATCGGCAATAATCTTCACTACCTCGCCAGCCCTTATATTTTTCCATTTTTTCAGCTGGAATTTGCCAGATTGAAGCACCAGAGCCTTCTTGTTATTCTCCTTCCGATCTGATCTGTGTCTTCGCCAGTCTTCATAACCATCTTTTATAGCTGTCACGCAAAGCACAAAAAGAAGAGGAAATAGAGACACTGTTCTCCCAAAGACTGCAAGAGGTGGGAGCTGGTTGAGAGCAGCAATAGCTAAGAAATATAAATAAGCAATCCTGTGGAACTGAATGAAGAGATTTTTGGGCAAGAAATTAAGGAGCGTGTAATTGCTAGTTCGGATCTCGTTTCCGGTGAACTCATGCTTATCGTTAGTCTTCTTTGGATCATTAACATGAATCATCCTGGGATTCTCTTCGTGTGACAGATTATCGTCAAACTGCATGATTTTCTGTTGAATCCTCTGAGATTTGTTTAACTTATCCTGCATCCGAGACCAAGCCCTTGAACTTTCCAAGTTTCCGGAATTATGCTGAAGATCCACTCCACCACCCCACGAAACTAGGCGTCTCTTCTCCCGGGGGGAAATTCCAGAGGAAACTGCTGATAGAACTGATTGTCAGCTGAATAAAAGACGGACCTAGCGAATGAGGTACTTGCAACGGATTTGACAGAAAGCCCTATATGTCCAACAGGTGCAACAAGGTTGCCGTCGTCCTCAGCATCAAATAAATTGCCTCTGGTTTTGTCATCGAAAATCGAGGAAGACAATGATGCATTACGATTCCGTCGACCTAGTGAGCCGATTCCCAGAGATGGTGAATTGGGATTCTGCAGAGACTGAGGCTCGGATGTTGATAGCAAAGGTTGGCCGGAAGTCATAAATAATAATTCTCCAATGGATAAGCATTAGAAAACAACATACATGTAAATCACTAAACCCCAAAACACAATACCCAAAAATTTACTACAATGGACAGAAATGGATAGCCTTGATTTCCAAATCAGAACATTCCATGGGAATTCATGCTCTATGAATTTATTTATTTTTTTCTTTTTAATTAGCTATATGGCAATACAGCAACATAAAAGATTTACAAGGTCAAAACAACGGCTTGAGATTCAATATTATTCCTTCTAAACCAACAAAAATATTTTTCTCTCAGAGCACCTTCTCGTCCTCGTCCTGTGGATATGTAAAGGCTCAAATCCTTGGAGAGAGAAAATGGATTTCAGTTGCAAAAGCTTCACGTATGCACACAAAATGAAAGCAAGCAAGCTCCAATTCGATTAATGTCGGCACCGGAGGCAGGCTGGCTGTCTGTCCACAAAACTGAAAGCAAAAACACGATCAGAAAAATCAATGCCCATGACAATACAGTCACAGAAACAAAAACCTATTATTGTGTCATTCATGAATGATCAAATTGCAAAAATAGCTCTAAAAATGTATTGAACAAGCAGCAATCCGGCCTACGGAGAGAGAAAAAAATAAAAAATGTGAATCATAACCGCCTGGTAAAAAAAAAAAAAAAAAAAAGCCGTACGTCGGGCTGTCGTCTCGGTGTATGAAACTGACCGGATCAGATCTCCTTCAATGCAATGCACTGAATACGAAACTAACGCAGACGTATCAAGTTTATCGTCGAATTTTGCTTTTTCCAAATTCTAGAACCTGAACCCGACCAGCTTTTATATGTTCTAATAATAATAATAATAATAATATTTTATTATAATTAATAAATAGAGAGAGACGTGAGAGGAGGAGCACCAATCTTGGTGTTTTTCTGCTATTGGCCCCCCACCAGTAGCCCTTCCATTTCTTCATGAATTCTTTGAGAGAATTACATTAATAACAATAAAAAATAGAGTAATTACAACTCTTTAGACTCTTTTATAAAATTATTTAATATAACGAAGTAATTAAACTTATGCCAATGGCCTTGTAACTTAGTGGCATTCTCTCTAGTCTTATATTAGAGAGGTCACAAGTTCGAAACTCATGAATGCGGTATTCGAATTTAATAAAGTGGTTTGCCCACCCTTTGTGGGTGGTTGGATATGTTCACCTCTTATGTGGGTGGTTGGAGATATGTTCACCTCTTACGTGGGTGGTTGTTGATGCATATGGTATGGTTCGTGTAGTTCGTGTGGTTGGTATGTAATTGTCTTTGATATGAATGATTAATCAAAAAAAAAGTAATTAAACTTATTATAAAAATTGTAAAAATTACTATTCACTTAATATTTTGCTAATTTTATACTTTTAGGTTGCGTTTGGTTTGCCAAATAAAAAGGTAGGATAAGATAGGATAAAAATCGGATAGGATAAGAGTCAAAATTAATCGGATAGAAATTATTTAGGATAGGACAAGAAAGGAATCAGTCGAATATGAATTAAACGGAATCGGACAAGACAAGAACTAGTCGAATAAAGATTTAATAAATTTTGCATTTAATGGAGTTATGGATTACAAGTCCAGATATTATATAATACAACTCACTCTTCTTTTAAAAATGAATGCAATTTTAATTGTTATCCACGATTTTTTTTAACTAATGCAATTCTCCTATTTATAAATAAGTTTCATAAAAAAACTCTTTCGAGAGAAAAATTATATATTACATACAATATTTACGAACTATGCATTAAGTACAGTTTCAAATTCTAATGTTGCCATTTTTTCTAAAATTAAAGTTTCTTATAAATACTTTCATTTAATAAAAAAAATAAAAATACCATATTATACAAGAAATGAATTTTATTAATTGAGTTATTGTGATTTTGGGTGGTTGAAAATTTTCATTAATAAATTTGATTATTTAAAAGGTGTAAAAAAATCAAAATAAAAAAAATTAATTAAATATTATTTTTTATATTCATTTTGTTAACCGGCAACCATGGGATAAAATAATACCACCTATAGGGTGGTATATATTTATCTAGTTCTAAAGGGATAAAATGATAATTAATCCTGAATGCAATCCAATCCTATGTTGCACCAAACGCATGATATGATTAAAATATCATATCCACCCTTACGCAAAACACATGATAGGATATATTTATCCTATCATTTTCGACAACAAACACTGGATAAGATTAATTAACCCAATCATACTTCTAATTTCGTACGACAAATACACCTTTAAAAGCATCTCCAACAATGCTCTCTATTTTAGAGAGCTTTTTTTTCTAAAATATAGAGTATTTTTTGAAATGAAGAGTGTTGTTTGAGGAGTGGCTCCAACAATACTCTTTATTTACACTTCTATAAAGACACATGTCGCAATTTAATCGGGTGAAACAAATAAAAGAAAAAATTTGTGATTTTTTTAATGCAAAAGTATAAAATAGAGAGATAAGGAGACTCTCTAAATCTAGAGAGCCAAAGTAGGCTCTCTACTCTAAATCTCTATTTTAACTATGTTGTTGGAGCCTTATTTATGAGTGTATGCTAGTTATTATAAAGATGATTAGTATAATAAAGAGTCTCTTGGAGATGCTCTAAGTACCTTTTCACTTTTTAAAATGTTACTTATGAAACCCTTTTTGTTTTTCACTCCCCCATTCTCTCTCTCTTGTCCCCTCATATCTTTTGTCAATTCATTCTTTCAAAAGTACATACCCCACATAAAAAAAAATATTATTACTACTTATTTGCTTAAGTTTAATTTATATTTTATCTTTCTTACTTTTTAAAATGTTACTTATAAAACCCTTTTTGTTTTTCACTCCCCACTCTCTCTCTCTCTTGTCCCCTTGTATCTTTTGTCAATTCATTCTTTCAAAAGTACATACCCCACATAAAAACAATATTATTACTATTTATTTGTTTAAGTTTAATTTATATTTTGTCCTTTCTAGACGAAAAGTGTTTCTTTAATTTTTATACTTTAGTAAAATCCATAATTTTAACTTAAGTGTATGGTTTCTCACATTATAAATAAGTCTATAAATACAATGTTCCTTGAGTATTGAAACTTTGATATGTTTATTTGAGAATCACTCTACGACTTGAATTAAACATTAAGTCAAGATTTTTAAACTTAACTCAAGTTACCAATTACACAAATGCGGAAAAATGATCAAACTTTTTATTTATATGATATTGATAATATTTATTATAGAGTTTTTAAAAGAAGAGAGAAAATTTCACAGCATTCGATCGATAATCTAATACATCTGCTTGGTTCTCTTTTTATAATGGAGAAAGCTAATTTTAGACAAATGTAGACAATTGTTACAAACAATAATTTTCAACAACATTCTGACAACTTTTTTTAAAATTACTATTCAAAAACTTTATGGATAATAATTACTATTCATTGACATGGGCATAAAGTAATTATACAGTGACTCTTTAAATTTTGTCCGCAGAACTGTTTACTGTCTTTTACGAACTTCTTTATTCATTTTCTCTTGACTAGTATATGTTGTATTTAGAGGACGCCAACCTGGCATATATAATAATTAGATTCAATGCCAAACACAAATACTAAATTTTTCTAGGGCAACTTATCAACAATATCAGAATGTTCACCAAGGAATAAAAAAAATCCAATATTGAAGAAATAAAATATTTTTATAATCCGGGAATACCCTTGGAAATTTACGAATCTTTAAATAAAGTAAGGAAAGCTCAAATTTTCTCGAATAAAAAAGAATTTCGCGAAAATATGAGTAATCTTTGTGAAAGGATTTTTTAACAAACAAGAATCCTTTAAAATCGAACTCAACTTCTTGAAAATTTTAAAACTCTTCGTTTCAAAATTCTAAAACAAATGAATTATGAAACTGAACTTTCCTATGATTCAATTGATCAAGTAAACACTTTTCTTTCTTTTGTAGAATTATTGGAAAATGAATTTTCAGATAATATTTTTTATACTATTAAAAGAATTTGTCTTTATGAGAAAGCAAGACTCCTTTTTCCTATACCACTATTTCAAATAGAAATTCTTTAAAAAATTGAAGATCAAAATTCAAAGATAAAAAAGTCTTTTAAATCAATAAAATCAAAATTTAAATGATCATGAAATAATTCCAAAAATCCATCTTTATGTAAAAAATGATCTTTAGAATATTGAAACTATTGATTGGGGACTTATAAACCTCATTATGTTCCCCAGTAGTCTTTCTTATAACATTCTTCAATTACCCATGACGATCAAAACCATGATCTACCATGTGGTACATAAATATAAATATAATATAATATTATCTTATAATGTTACAAGTTTTATTGGATGGTGGTTCAGAGAAAAATTCTAATAGCCATATCAAAAATGGAAGCTCCAAGCCACAGAACAATTGGAATATCAATAATTTGAGAATAATATGTGTACTAGAACACCCATTAACCAACTTAATGTTCGAAGTTATTTTGAGAGAAGTTTAATACATGTCTCTGCAACAGCTAAATAGCTATATAAAAAAATTCATCATTTTTCTAATTATTACAAAACTATGATAATTAATAGTAGACAACCTTTCGTTACTGATCTTAACTCTACATATCAAGTCTCTCATCAACAAATGGTTAAGGCAAAAACTTTTTTGGAAAATCTAAAAGATAAAAAACATTTAGATGCTCCATATGATTTACTGATAGAGGCTGAAGAATTGAAAAATCGAATCCAAAGCAACACTTTCGATCTAATTCTAAGTCTAGATAATAGCCCATCACTAGACTCTATTGGAGAAGCTAATCTCATTAACCAAATGGAAGATTAAAAGAAAAACGTTATAAATGACATCAAAGAATTTAACACCTACTGATCAACTGCACTACCTATCCAGCACACGACATGTGTACAAGTTCTTGAAAGTGGTAGAGAATATGAATAAAGAAGTTCGCAAAAGACAGTAACAATTGTGCGGACAAAATTTAAAGATTCACTATATAATTACTTTATGTCCTTGTCAATGACTAGTAATTACTATTCATAAAGTTTTTGAATAGTGACTTTAGAAAAAGTTATTGTTATTGTCAAAATGTCGTTGAAAATTATTGTCTGTAACAATTGTCTACATTTATTTAGAAATAACTTTTTCCATTATAAAAGGAGAAGTAAGTAGATGTATTAGATAATCGATCGAGTGTTGTAAAGTTTTCTCTCTTCTTTTAAAAACTATGTAATCAATGTTATCAATATCATATAAATAAAAAGTTTAATCCTTTTTTTCGCATATGTGTAAAGGACATATAGGAAAAAAAGGAAAAAATAATTATAGACAGATTCGTGAAAACTGGCCATTCAAGCATCCATAACAACGGGAATGCTATTGAAAATTTATTTTTGAATTACACAAAACATTATTCATAATAATGTTGGATGACACAGTCATACCCTAGTCCCTAATACGACAAAGTGACATACACCCTTCAAGCTCCGCCATCTTCACTACCATCATACCCATCCCTTACCCGACCCCAATCTTGAGTACCTCACTAAAAGCAAACAACACCCAAGACAATGATTCTTTTCCTGCTAAGACTTTGATATAAAATATGCAACTATCTTTCCTAAAGGTGTTATATGTTTATATAATTGTACCCTCTTTTTTTTTACCTAAAGGTACCATCTTAGCTAAAAGAAAGTGCAAGTAAATTGAAGGATCTTACTATGAGCAATTAAAAGGGTCTAGGTTAGAGATTCGTCTTAGCAGTATGGATTTTGTGCTTATAATTAGTTTTATATATTGCTGCATTCAAGTGTCCATGCATTGCGTTGCCTCATATGAACCAGGTGCCCATGTATTGCATCGACTTATGCATAGTGAGAGTGTCCTTACTCATTAAATATGGACATTCTTACAGCCCCTGTTTTTATTTGAAAAAAGATAAGGGCACGTACTCGGTGGATTACAACCTAGTACATTCACACATACTCGCTTATGTTGAAAGTGAGTAGAGCTTCATACACATACAACTTCGGATTGAGAGATAGAAAGAAGATAAAGAGAGGCGTTCTTTGTACAAATGCCATTCTGTAAAAGTGTTTTAATTCCTTCGCCTTTTGTTTCAATAAAGGTGTTATGCGATGGTAGTGACATTGAGCAGAAGTTTCGTCAATTGGTGTGTTATGTTAATTAGTGTGCAATAAAAAAAAGGAAAAATGATTGAAGAGACGAATAAGATGAGACAAAGAGTGGTTTAATTTATGGATACTTATTATTATTATTATTATTATTATTATTATTATTATTATTATTATTATTATTAATTCATTAATTTATACTAATTAATTTAAATATTAAATAGGGGAATGTTGGGAAAGCTAGTAAGGGTAAAATCACACTAAATAACTAGTTCGTAGCTTACGCAATGCACAAACGATTTGTAAGTATATACGTATTTTTGGTATTTGTTAATGTGTATAAAAGAATTGTTTATCACTATTAATTTCATAAAGATGCATGTACAAAAATTGAATGATATGTATGTATTATGTTATGTAGTAAGGTGAATGTTTGAAATGTAGGAATTGAATTAATTAACGCAAATATCATAAACAATGTTCTGAATTAAAATGGTTAAAATGAGTAAATATGACGCAATAAAAAGATAACTTCTATTAATAAATAGTAACGCATATAACGTGATGCAATAGTGAATATTGTAAGTTTTCATGGGATGTTCTTCTTTTTGTGACTCATCTAATCAGCCCTACAAAACATATAAACCATTGTTGTGTTGAATGTATCAAAACATTATTTAGGGACTTAATATTTTCTTAAAAAGTACTAAATCAAAATATAACTACTAATAATAATAATTTGAAATTACTGACAATTTCACTTAGAGATAACGAAATCATTTATATACAAAATATATTGATTTTAATATTTTTTTGTACAAATTTGTTAAAAATAAAAACTTTGATAAATCATTAGAGATCAATCTTGTGGCTATTAAAAAAAGATTCAAATATTGAGTATGAAACTTTTAAAGTGATAAAACAATCAAAGAGGAAAAAAAGAAAATAATATATATATGATGAATACCTTGAACACTTCAAAAACATTCAAAAGTGAAAGAAATTTTGAGGATACAATTAGAAGGATAAATCAAATATAAATTGTTTAATATAGGTTGAAATAAAATATTACCTTGAGGTACTTTTGATCGAAAAACGATATGCAACAAATTAGGATTCTGATGAACCATTCTTATATGGTTATTAGAATGAATGTTATTAAATACTGATCAATAATTACTTTAATAGTGATTTTAATATAATGGTGGAAGAGGGTTTTAATGGTGATTTAATATGATGGTGAAAAAAGTTGTAATGGTGATTTTAATATAATGGCGGGAGAGAGGAAAAAATGTAGAAGATGATTGCATGGTGAGAAATTAGATAGAATGGATTGAAATAGTATATTAAGTATATTAGGTATATTATTTTAAATAGTAAATATTTTTGAAAGTAGAATGTTAATTATAGGTGTAAAATTTGATAGAGAGTGATATTATAATTTTGTCATTTTTGTATATTTGTATTTTTGAAATATAAAATTGTAAGATATTTTTTAAAGTGTATTAAATTTCTCTTGTTGAAATATGATTCGTGTATTAGAAAAAATCATAAATCCATCTTTTTTGGCATACCTTATAATTAATATGTACATTTACACATTTGAAAAAAAAAATAGAGACTAAATATATAAAGGAATATTACTCATACTTATTCTAATAATTTTATGTTATTGACATATGTGGTCTATTTAATCATGTGAATAAAAAATAAGGGGTTATTATTATTATTATTATTATCAGAGGTTGTTGGTTGATTATTGGTGCTATTGATTAATTTGATTTGTTAGTCAATTCCTTCAAACCTTTTCATTCAAAATTCTTATTTCTTTTCAAAACTCCCTTCTAAAGTCACCTAAATTTACTATAGAACACATGTGTTAGTATACTAGAGCCAGAGTAAGTCTTCAGTGTGGAAGCAGTTTTAGGCAAAGGTTTGAACATTTAGGTATGTGTCTACTTAAGGTAAGAAGGTATGCACTCTTATGATCTATTAAGAAAATATAGTTATAACTATAATACACAGAGTAAAATGAGTCGACTTTTTTGATCTCATTCACCAGTTAGCTCAAAGTCAGCTTTATCTTCAATTCCATATATATTAAATCAAGAAGAACATAGTTATGACCATGTAAACTTAGAAACTAGAGATTGGTATATCCCCAGGGTTTCCCTAAAATAAATTTACAAGTCAACCTTCTTAGGAAGTTTTAAGTCAGATTACAATGTAAAAACTATAAACAAAAGTTTACGCAATTAATAAAGAACATGAAAACTATAGTTTATTAATTACTGAAGTCATTAGACAACATAGGAAAAATGGATATAATTTTATCCATGTCGGTTTGATTCAAGTTGCAGACAAACCATTAAGCATTAGAGGTATTAATTCATCAATTTTGTTGTGTCTTTGAAATGCAAGATATTTAAATTATGTATCTAGTATTTTAGGTATCATGGAGTTAAGCTTACATAATGGACCAGTATTGCAGTACACTTTAATTGCTTTCCAGATTTCACTTTAAGTTTAAGTGATCCACATCTTTTGAAAGCATTAACTCTAAATATCAAAACTGCAATAGAAATTAGTTAAATGATTGAGGGATCTCAAGCCCTTACTTTGATATATAGAATTTATTAGAAAACCATGAAAACAAATTTAAATGTTAAAGCACTTAGTAAGAGTCCAAAAGACAAAACGATTTTAATTCAAAGCAGTACTAGTGATGCTAATATTCAAGTTCCAAAGACTATCTTATGAAAAAATATTAGTCTCCCTAGTCAGTGGATTTTAGATAATAAAATCTCACAAATGCCGGTTAATAATAACATAATGAATTTAAATAATACAAAACAGTACTTAGACGGTTATGTTAGAATAAGTTTTGATGAATCCATACATGTGCCTTTATTTATTTTTTACTAACATAAAATTATTTTAAAGTGCCTCAATCTAACATATTTGAAATATTTTTTAAGGAGCACAATATTCAACCATAGCTAAACCACATAATCCAAACAGAATATCCAAAAACCACGAAGCAAAGCATGAGCATAAAACCAACATATAATACGATTATACAAATAATAGAATGTGATCCAAACTTTAAAAAACAATATCATATGATCCAAACTTTAAAATATATCATAATTAACATAAAAATTATTACGATGTCTAAATTCATAAAATAAACAAACTCGATTGCTTAAGATAATCATTCCACATACTAATTGCAATGAAATTCCGTAAAGCTTTAGAATCGTGAAGCTGTCTTTTAATCGACGATCTTTGTACAAATTCATAAGGCTAGCCTTCTGATTGGACGCAAGATTTGTGTTTTGTACATGAGAATCATATTCTTCATAAACCCAATCATCACCCACACATTCTATGCGAATATGGTTATGAAAAACACATAATGCAACAACTAAATTAGTTTGAGTAAGAAATGAAAATGGGTATGGCCTCTTTAAAATAACAAAGCGTGCCTTAAGAATACTGAATATTCTCTCAACTGCAAAGTGGGCCAAGGACAAAAAGGCATTTAAATTATAAAGGGAAAAGGGGTAACGTAATAAAAAATTTGTATTGTATAATTATAGCTTTGATAAAGAAAAATGAAATATTATACTGTAAAATTTTGAATTTCCTTTTATTAACATGGCTCTTTATTAATTGGAGATTTAAAAAGAAACTTATTTTAACTTTGAACCCTCCCCTTGTTCAAATTTGTAAGCCAAACAATTAGAAAGCAAGTAATAGCCATCATCTGTTTTTTTTCATACTTGCATGGTCCAAACGCAACCCAAGATTGGGCCATGGAAGTCCAATGCTTTTTTTTACTACAATACTCTATTTTTTTTTTCTTTTTGATAAATAAATCTGGTGCTTGGGAAAGAAGAAAAAGTAAAATTGAGTTTTTATTAATTGAATTATAATAGACTCTGGCAAAAAATTTGCTCCATTTTCAACTTTGCTAGCACTTAGGCCACAATTATACTTTGGAAGAATAAACTACTTCCACTTTAACAATTAAAATTGATGGAAAATAATTATGTGCACTACATATAACTATTTTTAAAATATTGTAATAAATTTTTTTAAAAAATAATTTTTTTTAATATAATAATAAAAATTATCTAACTTTTTGCCGAATTCTCACTATTTCCTCCATTAACCAAATGAACTGAATTCTCACTAATTCCTCCCCCATCACGAGAATTATCTAACTTATTATTATTATTATTATTATTATTATTATTAACGAATGACTTTAATTTGGCAATAACTAGTCATCATATTAGTCAATAATTAGTCCTTGTATTATAAAAAAAACATAAAATGAAATTATTTTAAGATAAGTAACGGATGCAGTAATGATGAGTAATTAAGTAGCAATTAATTAGTCAATAATTAGTTATTATATTAAAAAAGGGGAAAATGAAATTAAGTGAGGGATGACTAAAAACAAAACATACACCAAATGTATAAAGGAATATTACTCATACCTATTCTAACAATTTTATGTTATTGGCATATGTGGTCCATTTGATCGTGGAATAAAAAATAAGAGGTTATTATTATTATTATTATTATTATTATTATTTACTCAATAATTAGTCATCATATTAGTCGATAATTAGTCATTATATTAAAAAAAGTAAAAATAAGATTAAGTTGAAGTAAGTAACACATGAAAAAATGATGAGCAATTAAGGTATAAATAATTTAAAATTCATCTTTTTAAAAAAGAAAAAGAAAAATTAAATAAAGTAATAAATATTGCCACATGTCAAGCTCTCATTGAAATAGAGCATTTTACTATATATATATATATATATATATATAGTAAAAATAGATTAAGTTGAAGTAAGTACCACATGCAAAAATGATGAACAATTAAGGTATAAATAATTTAAAATTCATCTTTTTGAAAAAGAAAAATTAAATAAAGTAATAAATATTGCCACATGTCAAGCTCTCATTGAAAGAGAGCATTTTACTTATATAATAATAATAATAATATATATATATATATATATAGGAAGCATTTCTGGTAAGGATTACAATTTACGGACCAACAGTACGGATTGGTCCATTTGGCATGCTTCCCGATGAATTTTTTTGATGAAATTTGGTGGGGATATTATTCATTGTGTGTAGAAAATATCCACCAAATTTCATCAAAAAATTCAACCGGGAAGTGGGTTAACTACATGATTGAAAAATATTGGATTTTATATATCTATTTCTGGACTAATATTTTTCAATCATATAGTTAAGCCACTTCCCGGTTAAATTTTTTGATGAAATTTGGTGGAGATGTTCTACACACAATGAAAAACATTCCCACCAAATTTTATCAAAAAAAATCATCGGAAAGCGTGCCAAATGGACCAATCCGTATTGTTGGTCCGTGAATAGTAATCCTTACCATAAATGCTCCCTATATATAAATACACTAGTTGTTCACCCAAGCGATGCACGGGCATCTAGAATTAATAATAGAAACAACAAATTGTAAAAAAAAATATTTTAAAAAGTGCTACATAATTAGGTTATGTGCTTTAGGACTTTAATTATATACGTGTGTGGGGGTGTGAATAAGAATAAAGTATTATATGGATAATGTAAATATACAAAGCAGAGATAAAGTAAAGAACATTTTTTTTAGAACTAATTTAAGCAATCATCCAAACTAATACCTCATTTTCTTCCGATACATTCTTGCATATCACATGGAATATTTATTTCAGCCACAACTCTACATTGACTTACACTACTTCACAAATTGAAGTTGCAACATATCCACATAAATATTTACATGGACATAAGTAAAAGTTTCAGTTTGCCGTTTATATACACTCAATATACAAAACTTAACACATTCATTAGTCATAGACAAGCTTAATTGACATGATATATACAATTATAGTGGTAGAGAATATATTATATCAATTCTACATCAATAGAACCAAAAGAATCAGTTCCAAGCCTTCCCTCTATATAACATCCACAACGATCATGTTAATACTTGAAAATATCAATAAGGTTCTTTGCTTTCATTGGAAAAATAAATAATCGATTAAATAACTTTGTTCAAAAGTTAAAATTGAGCACCTTCCAACTCAAAATAAAAATAAAAAATCTTGATCGAATATATTGTAGTAAAGACCATGAAGCTCGGGAAACCAAAATTAAAAGGACCACATATTCATAAATTAAATAAAACTTCACTGTCAACTTGGTTATGAATATATTAGAGAAACTAAGATCTCAATTTTTTGATTTTTTTACTTTTCAAATAAAATTCAATGCGATTCTTTTGAATACAACAACTTAACCAAACGAGAACAAACAAAAGACATATATATATATATATATATATATATATATGTCAAACAATTGGATATCTTTACCATGTAAAATCTTCTCTATGGATAACAAAGATCACGCTTACAACTAAACGGGTTAAAGTATCTTGTAGAAGCTATTGTCTTTGTTTGCTTAAGTAATAAAAGCAATTTTTTCTTTTTTTTTTTGTGGTTACAACTATACTTATAAATTTATTCAAATAATCCAAATAGACATTTCCTTGCATAGAACTTGAAGATAAAAAATCAATTTCGAAAACAAAATTTTATCAAAAAAGGAAATACTAACCAAAGCATTCCAAGTTTCTATGGTAGTATCGTATTATTGTTAATCTTTGCTAATTGCCTCCAATAATCAACATGGATAAGAAATAAATTGAAGAAAGCACATGAAAAGTATATATTAATAATTTTGAAACTTCATGTAATCATTCAAGGCACATACAAAGAAGTTTAGAAATTACTGCATTGTTTAAGTAGTGATTTTAACTTTATTTTCTTATATTTTTATCAAATGATTGTAATTTCAGTAATTGAAAAAACACTTAATAAAATATCCCCCAATTTTTTCCATTAGAGCATAAGAAATGTACCAAATTTTATAATAAAAGGGTAAATTTTAAGTATCGCAATCAAAGTGTTCTTGACTGAAATGAAAAAAATATTACTTAAATATATCATAAGCAGGAAATTGTCACAGAGACCCATGCTAATAGTGAATACATTGTATTCCCTATGATAAAAAAATTAATTTAAAAGCATGTGACGACAAATCTAAACTCTTTTACATGGGAGAAAAGCTTATCTACTACTCATTGGTTACATGCTAAATTCATTCACAATTGATCTAATACCAAATTGTGTTGATTATTTAAATTTTATCAAAACAATTGAGTAGTCACTACACCAGAAATGCCAAACAGGCACTGCTCAAAACCGTTCCAAAATGGATTTGGAACGGCTCCCAACCGTAACCAAAACAGGCGTGGTTTTTTTTTCGGAACGGCCTATTTCCGTTCCTATTCCGTATTATATTTTGGTCAAACCGTACCATTTTTAGAAAAACTTAAAACGATTTTGGAACGGCTACAAACCGTTCCAGATAAGTTCCAATTTATATAACTCACTTTCCTTTTCATTTTTTTATTTGTCCCACGTGTAATTTTCTCATTCCTCCACGTGTAAACATCGTATTCATCCACGTGTCAGCTAGATGTTTATACATCTGAAAAGTTGGTACTCATTTGGAACGGTTTTTATCGGTGCCAAATCCGTAACAGTTTGAAAAGGCAATTTTTGGATAGGATTTTTTAATTTTTTGTCTAGCCACATTTTTTAGCACTTTTTCAACACCATCAAATCTTAAATAATAACCCACACAAAATAATCCAATCAAATCCAAATTAACACCATATATATTTCAATTAAAAAAGGCAATCCAATCCACATAACAATCGCCAAGTCTAAATTAATAATATTACAATGCACAAAATATTGATGTTAAATTAAATACAAATTAAAACTAATATTACAATGCACAAAACCCTCGAAGTTTAACTCGTCCAAGCTTCTTCACCATTTATTAATAATGATCCCTTGCTACTTGGTAAATATAGTATTTCTGTAAAGAACATAAAAAATATATATATGTTAGAATTGAAGATAAATGACATACAAATTAATTGACTGTACGATTTCAATATCAAAATGAATGATTATGCTAATTTAAAAAATATATTTAGAAAAAAAATACTACAATTAGAGCTGTCAAGTAAAAAACGTTGACTCGTAATATGGTAGAGAGTTCACTTTAATTCAAGGCCAAATATAATGACATTTAAAGTAATTTCATTCACCTCTATATCAAGAAATTCAAATCTTAGTCATAACACTCCCGATGAGATACAAAAGAGAAGGGACAAAGGCAGTACTATAAACAATGCTGCATATATTACTTAAATATACCACTTTCCATGAAGATAGACAAGCTACTTTATGAACTTCACATGGAAATTATGAGCTTAACTGGGAATCCAACAGCATGAGTTGATTGCGGTAAACTTGGATTATCAAAAACACTAACTCAATTCTTAATTTGAGCACAAAGAAACAATATACACCTAGCAACATAAGGAATTCATATATTTGTAATATTTCCCACATGGGATTTATGTTCATTAATTAATTCATATAATTGATTTACCATCGATTTTACTATCACTCCATGAGAAATTTAAGTAGTACATAGTAAAAAAAAAATTGACAAATTTATGCAGCAAGTCTATGAACTGCTGAAACAGAATAATTGGTTTAAGGAGCTTCATTCTAATTAGAAACAGACTAATACATGGAATTACTTAAATACAATACCAGAAGAAACCTTGTACATAATGACATGAAGGTACACGTGCATGATGAAACTATTCCATCACTCAACGTGTCACTCAAAATAGTGTTAGATCCATTTAATCAAATGGGAGATATCCTGCCATTAGAAAAGACCCATTTTTTAGTTTCTTTAATATTTTCACTGGATTTCCTCCCCTTTTTAAAATTATTCAATAAATAAATAAGAATCCTATGTATAGAAGATAAGTTGTACTTATACAATCTGTAGTATCAAACAAATATAATAGCAATAGTATTAGAGCTTTAGCATTAATATTAGTTTGAATATCCAAACTTACAAATTCACTTCAATCACTACCAAAATTCTGACTGGTATCATTCTAGGTATGTAAGCATAACTCCACAAGATACTTTAATTGCCTGTAAACTGGAAAATAAGAGAAGCATAAACAAAGAAGAAAACAACATTTATTGAAAAGAAAGTAACTTGAGTTATCAAAAGAGGAATGTAAATAAGACTAAGAAAACATATGGAGAGAGCAAGTGAAAGAATGGAAACTAATTTTTTAAATGTCTCTTGTTCTTTTCTACTCGCTATGAGCAAAAAGAAAAAGGGATCTCACTTGTAAGAAAAGAAAAAGGGATCTCACTTGTAAGAATTGGTGAACTTAGATAATCATGGAACGTCAACACGGTCTTATATAAGCTTTCTTTTAATTTCTTTGTTTGAGTATATTATTGTAAAGAAAAGGAAAGGTGTGTATTTATCTATAAAGAGGGGGAGGGAGGGAAGGGGAGAGAGAGAGAGAGAAGTACCGCAGAAGCCAAGTGCGTCACCGCGCAGCCAAGTGTGTCACCAAAGCAGCCAAGTGTGTTATCGCGCGGCCAATTAACAGTAATATATGAAAATACACAGCATATAAGTCGAAATGGGGCTATTAATTTGAGACAAATGGAGTATATAATACATGTACATAATTATATATGCAAACATTACCCTTTGTTTGTGAGTTTAGGGAAGAAAAGAAAGGGAGAGAAAGTCTTAAATATGAGAGAAGAGAAACTTTCTTTCTTTCTTTCTTTGTGTTTGGGAGTTTAGAGGGGAAAGAAAGTCACTTTCTCTCCTTATTGTTTGTAAGTGGGGAAGAAAGGAAAAAAATTAGAACTACCATTTTATCCTTGCACATAACACATAATTTTAAAACTAATTTATTAATAAATATGAAGTATAAAAAAATTGTCTTTGATTAATAAATATAAGGTATAAAAAATGAGCGTACCTAGTTTTTTAGAACTTTGGGAGTTGCTAGCGTTAACGATTCTGCAATTTTTTTGGAGAGTTTCTAATAGTATTGTTAAGTATCCTATCCTATCCTCTCCAGATTCAATAGTAATGTTTAGGCAGAATTTCGCAGCACAGATTTAATATATCAACAGCAATGACTGCTTCACAACAAATTTAACAGCAGCAACAAAATAGATTCAGAATAGCAGCAGAAACAACAGTTGATTCGCAGCAAGAAAAAACGATCAAAACCACTACTTCTCAGATCCAAAAAGCACCAAATTTGAGTATACAAAATAAGCTAAATCTCAATTATATCCACAGCAAATCTATCCAGCAAAAACAACAATGGAAGCAACGGATTTCAAGTATTACACCACAAAAGCGTATCAAGAAAAGTTAGGAATGATAATACCGAATTTATGAAGAAGTATCCACGCAAAAATAGAGAGAGAAAGACAAAATTTACAACACCACCGTGAACACCACAGCCAACAGAAAAATATAGCAGGTCCGAAAATCCCCCAAATCGCTCTCTTACCTTGAGAGATGACTATACAAATCGAATGCCACGCTAATCTCTAGAATCTACCAATTACAAATCAACAAGAACTTATGTTCTTTATTTCTTCTAGAGAGAGAAAGAGAAACGAGAGAGCGAAAGGGGAAAACTAGGGCACAAAACTCGTGTGTTGGCTGCTGCGGCTAAATGAGGGAGAAAGATATGTATATACGTGAATGAAATGGATGGCTGAGATTACTTTAATCAAACGGTCACAAATAAAAGAGAAGAAATATATCCTTTTTAACTCATTAAAATAAATAACTTAACTAACAACCAATAACCAAGCCTCTTGGCCCAGTGGTATAAGGCTGTCACTGAGACAACTTTGGGTCGACTTGGAGCTTCCAAAGTCGAACCCCGGTGTTGTCAAAATAATGCTTGGCCAGCGGCAGTCACGAACCGCGAGCGGAGATTAGTCGAGGTGCGTGAAAGCTGGCCCGGACACCCCGTGGAGAACAAAAAAAAAAAAAAAAACTAACAACCAATCAAATTAGAACAATATTTTTAAAAACAAGTACTACCAAAACAAGTACTACCAAAATCTGGAACGGCTTAAAACCGTTCCAAAAATGCGTGCCAGTTACCGAAATCTGGTGCAGTGAGTGAGATATAATAAGCTTTAAGATGGAAAGTTTTAGACATAATTGTGATAAAAGGATACTATATGGGCAATGACTTTAAATAGTGAGAAAGTACCCAATGAAAATGACAACATAATATTTTAGCAAAAGGGTTTATTTGCAAACTAATTTGAAATATGATTGATCTTCATGAATAATTTTCATGCATAAAGAGGATGAGAAATACACGTACCTATTTCTTGTAATAAAACATACCTGTTCATTGAGTGCCTCCAGAATTTAAAAATAAGTGTACAACAAAGTTTTTTACTTCAAAATTCTAAGTCATTTACTTCCAAATGTTAAAAGTGTGTTCATTTTATGACACCTCAGTCAGCAATTCTTGTAATTGGAATGATTTGAAGTAACCACTTCCAATAAAATCTCTACAGACGTGCAAAAAATACTCATTGCTCATATAATCAGAACACTGAAACAATTGATCTAGAAAGTAAAACTATAAACACCACCCATTGATGTCATGTAAATTATTCGACAACAATGAATGGCACAAATGCAAAATGTTGTAGCAGACTTTATTAAATTGGGTTTTTGACATACCTATGGTAAATGAATACTATAATTACATTAGATGTTTCAAAAGGTGAGAAGATTTTTGTTCTAATGCAAAAACAATAAATAACAGACACTAAAAATAATTCTAAGCGAACATCATCAGAAAATTAATAGATAAAATTAATCTCTTAAACAATAGTAATAACCAAAATGAAGAAGCTTTATTGAGTATATTTAATGGATATTAATTTGAGAAACATCAAAAATAAGAATGGGATATTTCCTTAAAACGGATCTTTAAGAGTTTAGATTTTTATGTAAATACAATGAATAACATAAGAATAATTAGAAACAAACATGCATCTTCCCTTAATATTAGTAGAAATATTTCTCACATCTGCAATATATATATATATATATATCAAATCTATGAAGTTGAAAAGGTCAAGATTTTGTTCTGCATTCCAAACGAAAAAATTACCGGAGAGGAATCGGAAAGAAAGAAATGTGAAAACGGTTGATAGAAAAAAGGCTTTCGAAGTAAAAGAAAATGAGCCTCAAATTGCAACACAATTCATTTAAAACAGAGAAGCATAAAGAAGAGGAAATTCCTGTTGATAAAAAAGAGGCTTTCAAAGCAAAAGAAAATGAGCCTCAAATTGTAACACAATTCATTTAAAACAGAGAAGCAAAAAAAAGAGGAAATTTTTTACACAGGTGATTGAACCATCGTCAATTAAACCAAAAGGTTAACCCAAGTCAATAAAAAATACCACCTAAAAACCCCAGACGAATAATTCACGACTTCAAGATGTAATTAAACTCATTCAAATGCATGTTTGTGTTTATGCAATTTCATATGTTATGTGTCAGCCATTAATGATATATATCCGATATGCCAAGCTAAAGTAATATAATAGAGCCGACTCGCTTCCACAGAATATACCGAAGCCAGAGAAATAGTTAGATAGGACCATAATGTCTACAATGTATAGTAACCAAATACGCAAAATGCCTTGCCACTATCTATATTTTCGGACTCACCAACGCTGGCTCTAGATAGCTGTCCTTACTGCTGCCCCCGAGGAGTTTAAGGATTTTTAACTCAAATGCACCAAGCCCTACTTATTTTAACATGGCAAGCACAACCAATAGATATTTCGTCATCATCACAATATAATGTATACAAAGACGTCACCAAGAATTTCGACAATAGAACATAGCCAATCATAATTCATGAGAATGATATCCAAATAACCATAATAGAAGTCTCCATAATAATTGGTCTCCATAATAATTGAGCTCCATGAGCTTGTCAATAATCATAATCCATACAAGATCTGAACCAAGATAAATAGCGAATGCTCCAATATATCTAAGAAACCGGGTTGACATAATTATAATGCAATTTATGCTTATAACACAAATAATTTCATCATCATAATATTTATGCACTATTTAATTCATACATGATATTGTTCACAAAATCTTTAACTATCAATTTCATTCTTGAACAAATTATGTCATATAAATTCTAACAATTTCTACTATATATTCCTTCACATATTACATATAGCAAAATATGCTAATTTATTGTACCAAATACCCCATGCCTAAGGAATATAAAGATTTATTCACATGCAATATAAATTTTTTGTTCACATGGCATATCTTGTCCAAAATTATTAATTAACCACCAAATTATTCAAATTAGTCATCTTACTAAACACACTTTACTATTTTTCAACATACAAAAGTAAATCATGGTAATTTTTTCATAATTCAAAACAAATTCATCAAATTTTAAGGCTTAAAAATTAACCAATACCTTAAAATATATAGCAAATAAGATGAAGATGGGATGATAACCCGAACGGTTAAAATTTAAAATTTCTACGTTACCGTATTGCTCACTCCACGTAGAACAACTTTTTCTAAGAGCCCAACACAATTTGACAAAATTTAGTTAATGAAATTTTAAGAGAGAAAACTTAAAACCCCAAAAGTAGTCTCTCCCTATTTTCTCTTCATCTCTCGGCCAAACATGGGAAGAGAAGACAACAATTTTTAAAATAAAAGCATGTCGAAAAATTCAACATTTGGCTAAATTACAATAATTTATCTTCTAGTTTTATGAATATCAGTTTAACCCCACATTTTTTAAAAGTTAACATTCCAACCCTTTTTTTCACCTTAAGTAAAATAATTAAATTACAATACCTCCAATCCACTTCAAAACTAGCTTCTCATCAAATCCAAAGTTTAAATGACCTCTTAACCCATCCGCAATGAAAAAACTAAAAGTGTAATGTAAAAACAAATAGTTATTAGCCTATTATTTTTAAGAAAATTGTACCACGGAAGTATAAAAATGCAATGGTACGACACACAATGTGTCGCCCCAAATAATGCCCCACATACAACAAAGGACGTGTCTCCCCCAAACAAGGCTTTGGACGACACATCGTATGTCACTGTTACCTCATGTATATTATAATTAAACTTGAGATGACACATTAGTGTTGCCCTAAGTGTGTCAAAATGGGGTGATAGATTGAGTGTTGCCTGGTGTAAAATGCGTTGCCTTGTGTAAAATTTTGTAAATTGTTAACTTTAGCATTTACACTATACTTTTACTATTTTTTTTACTCGCAATGAAAGACAAAATATGACAATTTTACCTTATTGACATTTGAAATGCAAATGAATCTTATTTTTTATGTAATAATAACACGTGTTCGCAAACTAAAAACAAAATTTGCATTAACGTGATGTGATGCTGGATGATATATGTGATACATGTGGTGAGCGTGAGGACTTGGTAATTCATATATTTAAGGAGTGCTTTTGATAATCTAGTGTGGAGTCTAGTATGAGATCGAATATGAACTCTTTAGTTGCTTGTCTTGTTGATCCTAATCCACGTATATAGGTTGAAAGTGAAAAGAAAAATTTAGGAAGTGATGAATTCAATTTTTTTGCTATGATTTTATCAAATCTACGGCTCAATAGGAATCAAGTGCTACATGGGGAAGCTTGTTTTTGTTGTGTAATTTATGTTATGCGTCAAAATAGCTTATGGATAAGTTTATAAAGGCATGTTCCCATTCTCGCCCAGCTAGTGTGACTAGCCACCCCAATTGTTGGACTGCTATTTCTAATGAATTCGTTAAAGTAAAATTTGACGCTCCTTTATTTGATGATCAAAATTGCCTGGGTGCTTGTCTGGTGATGCGAGACTCGAGGGGTGATTCCTTGCTAGTTTTTTAAACGAACACCTATCTTTTTTTATGCGCAAATGGCAGAAGCTTATGCATTGTGTTAGGGAATTAAGTTGGCTGTGGATTTGGGATTTTGTTCGCTACCTCGAAAGTGATTGTTTTTCTGCCATTAACGTGCTAAACAAGGGGGGCAAGGCGCTTTCTTATATTGGCGATGCCAAAAAACATTTGGAGACCTGCTATGCTTGGATTTGCTTTTTTGTTCGTTGTGAGTGTAATAATGTCGTGCATAAGTTGGCTCATAATATTAATGATTTGGTTTCTTAGTTGGGAGAGACTTTGGAATTGTTGTCGCCTCTCCTCTTTTTCTGATGTAAATTTCAGTTTTTAAATTATTGGATCGCCTTTTCATAAGGAAAAAAATATAAAAAATGGAGCAGCCACCTGCCACCTTAAACATATTTGACACGTGAGTCAAAAATAGCGCCGAAGGGAAATAATATAGGAAGTGGCGACGTGATACCATTCTTTCTTTTTAAAGATTCGTAAAAAGACGTCTCAAATCCTCATCTCACATTCTCTGCAATCCTCTCAAGGTAATATCCAAAAACCCTTTTTTTGGCTGATTTTTATCTCTCAATTTCATTCGATTCAGAATATATCTGAATAACAATGCGTTAGCTTACCCTCAATCGGAGCTAAAAGAGAAGAGGGAAATTCAACGCCAACAAATTACCCTCTTCTTCTTAGAAAGTACCTTAAAAAAGACCAAAAATAAAAAAGTTGCCCTAAATTTGAGAAAAATACCCTTTTTGATGTTTTCGATACATCTATGAAGAGATCTGAGACTATTATGCGAGATTATTGTTGAACGATATTTTGAAGTGGATCGAGTTTCTGGATCTGAGAGATTTTTCAAACAAACAGTTGTAGGATTCTTTTCGTTTCAGTTAAATATTCGTTTTTGGTTACTGAATTTTATCCGGTTTCTCCAAGATTTTTCATTTCCTCCCCTCTTTCCTTTTTTAGGGTTTTGTCATTTGATTACATATTTAGTGCTTTCCTTGTCCTTAACATGGAATACATAAATAATAATAGTTTACAGGGACTTAATTAAAAGCAGATAATTTCCATCTTAAACATATATCATAATATTTTCTGTTCTCAATATCTGCTCCATTTTTTCTTTTCAAATCCCGCCTTTCTGATGCATAATATCAGGCTTGGCTCCTCTCTGTTACCTTTCCGTCCAATTTCGTCCGATGGGTTTTAGTTCAATAGTTAAACGGACCAATTTTCTCATGAAAATTGGTGGAGATATTCTCCTTCATGAGTAGACCATTTTCACAAAATTTTATCAAAAAATTCAATTTGGAAGTGGGTGAGATTAAACCTACTTCCGGTTTGAATTTCTGAATGAAAATTTGTGGAGATGATCTGCTCATGTTTCATGAAAAATGTTATCTGTTTAACCCTCGAACTCAACTCCATTGGACGAAATTGGACCGAAGGGGTAATGGAGAGGAGCCAAGTCCAATAGTATCTATCTTTAATTAGATCCTATCTCTTTCTTGAAGCTATTCAATAGTGGAAGCTATTTGTACAACCTTTTCATATATTTTGAATTGGTTAGCTCACAAATCGGATTCTGCATAACTTATGTTTTATGTCCTTTAAGATACAACCTTTGAAACTGAAATCTTTTTTAATTGTTATTATATAATTTTTTTTATTTATGATATATATATAAGACAAAATATTTCTACATTGTTCCGCTCATCCTATTTTCTTGAGGCTTCTAGTGTTATAATATTAACCTCTAATTGCAAGCAAATGTCTATTTAAGTGGTGGGAACAATTTTTATTTGTTATTCCCAGGCTCCATTAAGTGGCAGGGCCACTTACCCCTGCATTTTGTAACAAACTAAGTGTTTTAGAAATAAAATTTTAAACCATGAACTTCGCAGTCTGTCCCGAATTTAGGCATAAAATGAATAGTATAGAAGAGTAGTCACCTTAAGTGGCTCACTCCCCCTTGTCTTGTGATAAATTTGGTGTTTGGTTGAAAAGGACACGAGAAGAGGGTGTGCTTAACAGGAGGATTGGTTGTTTAAAGGGGTATTAGGTAAAATGGGGAAATTCAGTCTTCAGAATGGAAGATGCATTCCTTCTATATTTCCTTCTTAGTTCCCTCCTCCTACCAAATGGAAGTATGTATGTCCCTCCTTTTTTTTTTTCTTTCTCACCTTGAATTTCTTCTGCTTTTGTTTCCTGCCAAATGGATATATGATTAATACGAATAATGTCTCTGTATTTAATCCTTTCATGAAAGCGCCAATCAATTGACATGATGACTGCCGTTTGGATTTGACCTGACTGAAAGTTCATTTTGCACCCTTTTTTTTTTACAATGCTATGTGTGAGAACCTTATATTCTCCTATCTGCGTATATATCTTGCAGCGAAAATTCCTATTCTTTGGCACCTTCTTTCTTTTTAATAATCTCTTGTTGCAATGAGGTGTTAGTGTTGAAGAGAAGCTTATAAATGTGTTTTTTGCCCTTTATGGCTTTATCATACTTTTTTTCTTCTTTTCTGTTTACGTGCTTAACTCTTATTTAACTTGAATAACAGAATTGACAACCGGATCTTCATGAATTCAACAAACATCGTGACATCCTCCGTTTCCTGTTACTCGGGAAACAAGAACGACTTCCTTTTCTGGATTTTGGTCTGCCTATGTTCAAAGTTCTTCAAAAACCCAACTGCATATGTCAACTTCCTTTTGATCAAGACCATTGGTAGGAGTCTTTTAGCAGTACACAGCTTGAAGTCCTTTGGAAACATCCACCCTTAGTTGTTCTTGATATTTGGCCATCTGCATCCCTCAATCAAATATTTGCCAGCATGGTTTCTTCTCAGCTAAACATTCTTACGAAAACTCGCACGTGTAAGTCATTTCAAAACCAATTACTATTCCCTATCAATCCTCCTGATGTTCCCTCAGATCACGTTGAGCTAGACTTTTCGGACGTATTTGGTCCTCTACCAGTTCAAGACTCAAATGAATTAGATGCAAGTGAGCTCATATATGACGACCCGGTTGTCATTTATAGCCGATCACATTCTCTGGTGGGTCCTTCTGCTTGTGTTAGTCACTCTTTGAAGTTGAGCAAGCTCACTATACACGAGACAGAAGATTCAGTGGAACTTTTTGAGTGTGTCAATGATGATGATATAATAATAGCAGAAGCTCAAGATTCTTCTGTGCATGATTCTGCTGAGGAATCTCTTGCATTAGTTAACGATAATTTTGCGAAGGTCCAGAGTGTAGGACTTGAAGATTTTGAGGTTATGAAGGTTGTTGGGCAGGGTGCATTTGGAAAAGTTTTTCAGGTTAGAAAGAAGGGTACTTCAGAAGTTTATGCAATGAAGGTAATGAGGAAGGATAAGATTATGGAGAAGAACCATGCTGAATACATGAAAGCTGAGAGGGATATTTTGACAAAGATAGATCATCCCTTTATCGTCCAGCTCAGATACTCGTTCCAAGTAAGTTTTTCTTCTCTGCGCTAAATCCTAGATGTGTTTGGTCCTCATTAGTTTATAGTGTTTTTAATGACCTGCAGACTAAATATAGACTTTACCTAGTGCTGGACTTTATGAATGGGGGACACCTCTTTTTTCAGCTCTACCACCAAGGCCTTTTCAGGTATCTTCTATCCACTGTTCTTCTGTTTCCTTGAAATGCTGTAGAGTTGAAGTTGATTAGTATTGTCTGTACATATGTTTTAGAGAGGATCTGGCACGCATATACACTGCAGAGATCATTTCAGCGGTGTCTCACCTTCATTCAAGCGGCATAATGCATAGGGATCTGAAACCTGAAAATATCCTACTTGATGCAGATGGCCATGTACTCTCTCTCTCTCTCTCTCTCACTCTCTCTCTCTCTCTCACTCTCTCTCGTTTGAATAATTCATCAGACAAGAAGTTATTTTTCATTTTAGGCCTTATTGACGGATTTTGGCCTGGCAAAGCAATTTGAAGAGAATAAAAGATCAAACTCCTTGTGTGGAACGGTAGAATATATGTCACCTGAAATTGTTCTTGGAAAGGGTCATGATAAGGCTGCAGACTGGTGGAGTGTTGGAATCTTATTGTTTGAGATGCTCACTGGGAAGGTTAGCATTCCTTTAATATGTGCATGCATTAGTTATCTTTCTTATTTGTGTATTCTATCGTTATTACTATAATTCTGTTAATTTTTGGTGGTGATTGGGACAGTTGAAGCCGCCACTTTCCTTACTAAATTAAATTAACTTGTTCAAGCTTTATACCAGCTGTCAGTTTTTCTAGATCTATAGCAATAGCGAAAAATTGTGTTGCCTACTTTCATGTCTCATTTATGTTTGTGCAGCCTCCTTTTGTTGGTGGGAACCGGGAAAAAATTCAGCAGAAGATAATAAAGGATAAAATTAAGCTGCCAGCATTTTTGTCCAGCGAAGCACATTCTCTGTTGAAAGGGGTAAATCTCCGCATCCTTAACTTACTCTTCCAGTTTCCTATTCTTGAATCTGCATGAAATTCTTTGTTTTTTAAGTATATCTAATCAAAGTAAACGTACAACGTAGGAGTTTTGGAGATCTCAGAGGCTGGAAATGATTTTTTTTTCTCTGATACAAAGCGATGATTTTTTACAATACTACTTCATTTTTTGATATATACCATAAATCTACAGCCACCACAACAAAGGGTTCGAACACAACCACCACAAGGGTGGACACAACAATGCGTTCAATAACCACTTCCATTTTGATCGAACCCAAGAGATCCTCGTTACAAGAATGAGGAGGCTGCCAATAGGCTACAACGCCATTGGCAGGCTAGAAATGATTAAATGACTACTTGGTGAATTAAAAAATATGGGCTGCTCACTTGTCAAACAATACATAGTGATCAAATATGGTTGCCATAAAACTGAGACGTAATGTTTATTTTTCTTATCATAGCTGCTACAAAAGGACCCAGGCAAGAGGCTGGGCAGTGGACCAACAGGGAGCGAGGATGTAAAACGCCATAAATGGTTCAAGCCAATAAATTGGAAGAAATTGGAGGCAAGGGAAATTCAGCCGAGTTTCTGTCCCGAAGTTGCCGGAAAACAATGCATAGCCAACTTTGATAAGCGCTGGACTGACATGCCATTGTTGGACTCTCCTGCTTCTAGCCCAAAAACTGAGAACCTCTTCCAGGGGTTTACTTATGTGAGACCAGCGTCGTCTTATCTTCAGAGGAATAATCCTCTTTGCTAGTTTTTATGGCTTCTCTACTGAGCTTCTTGATGATCATGATAATGATAACATATTTTTGAATTTGTCAAATAGCCCCCTAGCTAATTGTGTTGTTTATCTAAGGACCTCCAGGCTTTGTAACACCATGTTGAAGGTTGGACAACTTTGGATTATAATGTATTGGATGTAAACCCTAATTGTTATCAACACTGAGGTTTATGGATTTTTTTTTGATTGAGAAACAATTTGCCTTTCTGTATTTTTCGAGCCCAAAATAAGGAAAACTGCCTTTCTGTATCAGTATACCGTATGTTGTATTAGCACTTTTTTTGCAACAAACATAAAGAAGATCAATTAACATACAGACGGTATTATTGTCAAAGTAATTTTGCCCTTTGCCTATTGCCAGGGCAATGTAAAATTTTATAAGCATACAATACGAGTTCTCAAAGTAGTACTTGTTTGGTTTTTGGGTACCTTCACAAATTTCACAGGGGTGCTAAAACAAGAAATTAAGGCCGCCTCTCGTTATTTAATCAGAACCCCTAATGGGTCCCTTGAAACCAAAATTTGATGAGAGATATATCTATATAACAAGGGCAATGGTTTTTGAATATTAAAAATGTATAAGGGAGTACAGAATTGTGTGGTTACAACCTAATGTGCATATATATATATGATGGAGTCAGCAATGTTGATGCCTAAGTAGCACATTTAAACTCAAAACTATTGTTGGAATATGGTATCCCTTGAGCTAATCACTCTGTTAGAGAAACACTTCCCTATTCTTACCTGATTATCAAAAGGAAGAGATCTAGTCTTAATCTCTCATGCCCTTTGTAAAGTAGAGTTCTCAGCAAAATCTGCTTGAGGCCTCGAGGCTTTAAATGCGCTTTGTTCACTGGGTCTACTTCTGCCCATACTAAAATAATATACTCCGTCCCAACTGAAAAAGTCAGCTTCCCTTTTACAACCTAATCAACATGCCAGATCTCACAGTACCAAATAAGTTTTATTCTCAACCATTGATTAAGTTGACATTAGTGAATCATTGAACGAGTGGTAAAATCAAACTGCAACTCATAATTTGTATTAGAGGGAGTATACTTTAACTAGGGAAAAAAAAGGAGAGAAGGATAAGCATTTGGTTGCGCGCAATACACATTGACAAGCCTCATTACACTTCATTGCAGATATCAGATATATATATTCAAGCATATAAACATAATACACACATTTATAGATTGTAGTAATATGATAAATTTCAAAGCTCATCGTGATGAATAAACTTATCAAATGCATGCTTCTTCTTGCAACCCCAATGGCATTTCCAAGAGCACAAGGAGTTAAAGATCGCAAGCCTTTTGGAATGAAGAGAGACAATATTTGCAGTGGAAGGAGACTTTGAAAGAACAACTGCATACCCATCATCCATATAGTCTGTCCCTTCAGGAAACACCTGCCACAAGAGGCTCCCACCCCCACTCCCTCCTTTCTTTGTGGAATTCAACAGTGTCTTGTAAACTGTACTAATGAGAGTGTCCCGGAATGACGTGTTGTAGCCTGGATCTTTCGATGATACACCGAATTCACCAAAAACAACTGGCATGCTGAGCACGTTCTCAGCATCATCAATGTGGGATTGCATCCATGAGCGAATGAATTGGAGATGGGAATTGGATACTGTTGGCGAAATCCTTTATCATAGCATTAAATATTCTAATTAGAAGCTATATGATCCATCTTTCTGCATGTACGCGTGTTTTTTGTAGGAAAAAACAAAAAATCCAAAGGCGTTCTAATCATAGACACATTATGACTTTGTCAGTGCAATAGAACCTTGTGACTGGGCATTAAAGATAAGCAAGATATTGTAAGCTTTTGGCCGAAGCCCGAACAATTCCGCTTTTGTCCTCAAAAAGTCTCTTACTTGGAAGGATTGGTCATCACGTGTACATAGCACATCAGTTGACCATACCTAGGCCATACCTAGGCCATACCTAGGCCATGTGGGGGGAACACGTATTGTGTATAGCACCTACTACAGCCACATCAAGACACATATAGTAGCCGCTATTAAGAGAAGGAAAAGGAACCGCCCTCACGTGCGACCCCATACTCGCACGTGGAGAGCAGACAAGACAGATTTAGGATTAACAAATGGGAGATTGAGGTGCCAAGGCTTGAACCTTAGACCTTCGAGAAAACCAACCTCTGATACCATGTTAGGAACTTTCTCTCCCAAAAGCTTAAGCTATTAAGAGAATGAACCGTAATGAATATCATGCTTAACACATTGCATAGTAATAAAATTAGAGGAATGTACTGCACACTAAAAATCTGTTGAGCATTGTTGTTAAAACTAAATACCATCTTACCAAGAGTCCGCGTAAATGTGAACAGAGGCGAAATCAACACCGAGAACTTGATGGTTCCTAATAAAATCAGTTCCTATTTGTTGAGCATATGTATTTGGGTTGTAATGAACCCTATTCAGTGTAGAGGGACCATAAAATCCTTCTAATCCAATCTCCACCAAATGCTTCGGATCAATGCTCTTCACATATACTGCCATTTCTTCAATCCATTCCTGTTGTAACAACGCAATTTAGTTAAGAGAATTGAAAAAGGATTTACCATAAACTTCATTTAGAATTTTGGGAGTTGAAAAAAGAAAATGTACCTGCAGTTTATCCCCGGAAGGGTCTGAGGCACACCGCGGCTCATTCATCAGTTCCCATGCAAAAATGGTGGGATCGTCCTTGTACGTTATGTTGTTGACTGTATTCACTCTATTGAGCACCATCTACAAACACGGTCCAAAATAAGTGACGTTAATTAACATTTAACTTACTAATAATTTCCCAATTGCAAAATTTCAACAGATAAAAATTGACTTGCCTTAACATGGGCTTTATAATAGCTTCTCATAGTTGGATGAGAGAAGAAATCATCATCAGAAGACAAATTTAAACCCGCGGCTTTACCCCATTTCACATATTGTGGTTTGCCACCATATGCATCCCAATTGTTAGTTAATGACAATATAAGCCTAATCTTGTACTTCTTCGCTTCACTAACTACAAAATCCAAAGCCTGTAACTCAAACACGTAAATATGTAATTTTCTTAGTTTATATTACAAGACCAAACCTGTATATTTCTCTCAAGAGTTCAAATACGTGAAAAAAAAGGTAGAAAAATGACCTTGAAGACGTCTTCATCATAAACTGATGGTGATTTTTGAAGGGCTCGCCATTGGCCATCATTGAAAGCCCAAGTTCGACATACTGATAGACCCGCAGAAGCCGCTTGTTGAAATAGCTCAGTGACTTTTCCTCTTGTGGATTGATCCACAGCAAATACCATCAACCAGTATGTGTTGAATCCACTAACATAAAATGGTTGATCATTAACCACAAATTGGTTCCCCTTTTTCTGCACCATTGTCCATGCATCATCCTCCATTTCACCCAAATCGTAAATCCTTCACATACAAGTAAATACAAATTTAAACAAGTATATATATATGTGTGGCAGTTGGAATGAAAAATAAAGATTAAATATACCCATGATTTATGATGGAATTTGGAAAGTAGTTCTCTGTTTCATCTGCCATTATTAACTCATAATTCTCATCTTCATTGGCCCCAGGTATAGCTGACTTGGAGTTTTGAGTGAGAATCGCGAGAATAACCATTGAGAAAATGGTTTTAAATTTAAGTTTTCGCTCGAGTATACTCATGTTTTCAAAAGTCAAGGGCACACTCTGATCTGTTATTGTTTTCAAGAGAGCATATATATATATATATAGAGAGAGAGAGAGAGAGGTTTTTGCTATGATGGCAACAATACTGTGATATTTAAGCGAAGTGTTGAAGTGGAAATCATCTTGTTGCTACCTTCAAAGCAAAGGTGATATGTTGTCTCCTCTTTTAGATGAGAATGGTTGGTATAAAGTTTCATTTCTTTTCTCCTCCTTTTTAACTTTTATCTCGTGGTAATTAAGGTAGGTGCAAATTGCAACTTAAATACATAGGACCACATCTGTCCTTGTTTAATTTTTCATAATTTCAACATATTCAATACTTAAAACCAAAAGTTGCTAAGATCGGCGAGCTAGCATTAACTGCCTTTATAAATGTCTATA
The DNA here is from genome assembly GCA_021464415.1 of Lonicera japonica. Taxonomy (NCBI): domain Eukaryota; kingdom Viridiplantae; phylum Streptophyta; class Magnoliopsida; order Dipsacales; family Caprifoliaceae; genus Lonicera; species Lonicera japonica. The sequence continues at coordinate 5,461,386 of CM038464.1, read as the reverse complement.
ATGCGTTACTTGTATTGAGAAAAAGAATAAAATGTGTTTGCTATCATGTAATTTTGTATATTGATGTTATATTTTGACAACAAAACTAAACTCTTAATTTGTGACAGAAAAAGGGTAATTCTCATGAATGGAACCAATAGGAGTGAAAACTCTAGTAAGCAATGTGTTGCTCCTACTCAAATTAAGAATCCACTATCCATTTTCGGGATGTTAAAATTAAGAGTCCAATTTTATTTTTGGAACATACTTAATGTACCATATCTTACAAGAGAATACATGTTCTGCTATTACTGTTAATTAAATTAAAATTAGTGTATCCGCAAATAAGAGGTCAAATTAATTCTATATTTAGGATGAAAGACAAACTATTTCTACAATGCGTTAGTTAAACAATGAAGGTTTATTCAGAGATTATAGTTCAGAAGTCACGATCGCTCCCTCTTGTGCAAGTATAAAAAGGAGGTCCTTGCTATATCTTTGTTATCTAACTTACTCATCACAAAACTTAATTATTTGTCTGCTTAGCTTGAAGAGCAAAGAGGGACATTGGTCCTTAGCTTCAAAGGATGATTATGTGTTTGAGAGAGGGCGTAACTGTCCTCTCTATTAGAAAAATACAACAACAAAACATGCTACCTATTGTCATAAATCAAGCGTGCACTGTCTTTGTTTTGGGTACGCCAAAAAATACTCCATATAAATACTTTAGCACTCTAATAAATATTTTCAATGCATAAAAAATATTTTAAAAGATAATTTTAGAGTGTCAAAATATTAATGTTGAATGATAATAGTTGTTCCTTTCTTTTAATATCTCAAATTAAAAGTCAACTTTTCTTTTAAAACTGTCCTAGTTTAAAAGTTCTCTTTCTTTTACAAAACATAAACGTGTCAAAACTTACCATAAAGAAACAATTTTTTTGTTGTTCTTACTCATTGATTGTAATAAAATTAATAAAAAGATAAAAAAGTTAAACATGAAACTTAGTTAGTGACAAATGGATTAGTTGCAAAGACAGATACTCGTTTCGTGTAAAACAATAGAGAACATGATATTTGTGAAGATGGATATATATATATACTTGTTTTGTCTCAAAATTAAGTTCTTTTGGGACAAAATCAATACCAACCATGGATTATATCGAAATAGCAGTTATATTAAGGGTCCATAAATATATATATATATATATATATATTTGTCCTTTACATCCTTTTAGGAAAAAAAAAATTCATTGGAATTTGCTTCGTATAGTAAAATTTGGTAATAGTGATATCCTAGAAAAATGGGGTCTTAATTCTTGACATCCGAAGACAAAATAAATCAGTTTCACGGTATCTATAATTACAAGAAATGAAATTAAAGATATCAAGTAGGCAAGAAGCAAGCAAGCAAAAGTTAGAAGATAAATCCAAAGTGAAAACCTGAATTGGGTTTCTTTACTTTCTCTTGATTTCCACTATCTTTCAATCTTATATTTGAAGGATCGGAGTGCTGTAGGGTCTAGCTATGCAAAATTTATTTAAATATGATAAAAAGCGAAAATAAAAAAATAAGCTTAAGCCGTACCAAGAAGGAATTTTACCCCCACCCAGGCGGTGCGATCCTCATTCCTCTCTTTCTCTAGTCATTCATAGCCCAAAATCGCACTCAAGCCCTTCTTCTCTCTCCTCTTCATTTGGTTTGGAGGTGTTTTGAGATTCGGGTCCAATCAAGAAATCTCAACTCAAACTTTAAAAAACCGACCCAAACTGAATTTAAAAATTCACTTTTTAAATCTTTCAAATTTATAAAGGTGAGAAAAGTACCTCCACAAAAATTTATAAAAAACTCGACTTAAAAGTGGGTGTTTTAAAAAATTGATATATATATATATTTTCGGTCATTAAAATTTTTGATAATCATCTCACCTAATTCTAGATTGAATTTTTTTATGAAATTTAGTAGAGGTGATTTACACATAATATAGATTATCTCTATAAAATCTTATGAAAAAATTCATCCAATTATCCTCCAAATGGTCATCCTTTTTTTTGCTAAAGAGAATGAATCCTCTTTATAGTCTAGCCCCTCTCTTATAGTATAATTTAAATATTTATTTTTTAGTTTGAATTATGTTCTCTCTTATATTTATAATTCAGTTTAAATGTTTATGATTGTTCAAATAATAGGGTTTTTGCTCGAATTTGTAAATTTTATGAACATAAAATTGTAAATAGTAAAATAATATTATTTTTAAATCATGTATACAATAATTCAATTTAGTTCAGTTTGCTTTTGTATTGACACACTCCAAACTCAAATGTACAATTTTATTTTAATTTTAATTAGGCTTTTTGATTTTTTTTTTCAATTTAATGTTTAACGAATCAGTTAAAATTAGTACAAAATAGTCGTTCAGTTTTCTAATTCATAACACGCCTAATTTGGTTTGCTCTTTGGAGCTTCTCGGAATTTTACACTTTTTTTTCCTCCATAATTTAAAATTTTTATTTTGTTCAAATTCTGCAAGTGAATTAAATATATATATATATATATATATTTAGCGAGGAAAAAGTATATCAATCTCAAGAGGATTCCCAAAAGTTCTTTTTTGTTTTTCTTACAAATGGCAAAAAATCACAAAAGCTAGAAAATAACTTTGAGAATCAGCTTTTATTTTTTTCGAGGGACACGGCATTCCCTCTTCTTTGAGATTAGCTTATGTTCCTAAAATTGATATATAAAAAATATGTGAACTAATAAATAATTGATATTTAATTGATAAAAAATTATTTACACATAAATTATACACATTTTTATTTTTGTTCAATGATTCATACTTATAATCTTGTATAAAACTATGATGCACCAATTATATTAAAACACATGAAACATATAATATTCAATATTTTTTTATAAATATTTTTTATTTATAATTAAATAGTCAAAGTGTGTATTGATTTAAAGATCTTGATGAGTAAAATTCAAATTTGTAAGTTTTATTACAAAATATATTTTTCATTTTTAATTATACTATTTTGAAGTTTTTGTAAAACGTTGAAAAGAGAAAATGATGAAGTTGATGTATAAAATACACCCTCATATTACACAAAAAATGATGTGACATATTTTACACAACACCATTTGAGCATCAAAAATTATACACAATGTGTAAATTTTACACAAATCCTATATGACATGGTTTACACATACATATTGGAGATGCTCTAAATACTCCAGATTACAAGCTCACGCTTTTCTAATATTCATTTTAATATGAATAGTATAGAACAAATTTCCTAAAACAATAATAAAACCTTCATTACCTTCCAAAAAAATAGGCCCAATGAGTTGATATTTTATCTTTTCAAAATGGCAATTAAATCAAAATTTGATCAGTATTTTCCATTGTCAAAAACCAAAATCCAAATCTGCACTAGTTCATAATCCTCAAGTTAGACAGTTTCATGATGGATCTCTTGTTTATAAAGCGAGACAGCAGAAAAGGGCAAAGGAAAGACAAAAATATGTTTGGATCATGATCATGTCCCAGCCTTCCGACGCCCAACTCGTGCAACAAAACCAGCCTTGATTGGAGCTACGGACCTCCCCGAACCACACTACAAATGCAGAACAACAAATTAAAAAGGAAGTAATGAAAATAATACCAACTTAGTCTCCACATCAATTGTAATCAATGGCTTATTATGTGTAAACAAAATAATTTTGGAAGTGTTCAGAATATACAAACAAGAACCAGAAAAAGCAAGCTAATAATATAACACATTTTTTTTTTTTTGTAAATGGAAAAGAATTACGGCCTAGGCCCCAAATTAATAGCCCCTTTCCAAAATTAGACTACAAGATTATCGGGATATCCCAAACCTAACCATGTACTATAGAGGCTAATAACCATGTTAATGTCATTCAATTGCTATCCCTTCCTTTCGCTGAAGATGATAATGAGGTTTGCAATACTTCGGATGGTTGACTTTCAAATTGAAACTCATAATTTGATATGGACAATTATATGTATGTATTTGTGTATGTATAACCGTGTAGGGAGATGAGTGTGTGCCTAGCTTATCCTCTAGAGGGCATATAGGAAGAAGTAGAAAATTTTACCTGCTCACATCTCAGAAAGAAAAGCCGATTCTCCTTTGAAAGAATTGTATCTGGACTTCGGCAGCCATTGCATATGACGTATTCATCTGCATCAGAACGTAAACATGAATTGCACATTCCTATCCCAAAAGGTTGCAAAAGCATATGCTTGTCAACGACTAAACATCTACAAATGAAGGGCATGTGGTAAAGAGTGGTGCATTTACGAGTAACACACTCTTGTGCCAAATAGCATTTCCATTCTGACTGGAAGAAAATTTAGTACCCCTAAATTTGCAGGGGAAAAAAATTCAAACCGACAGCCCTAGCAACTGTCTACTTCAAAGTAACTGAAAATTTAATTACTTACTGATGTATCTACGCAGAATGCCTTCAAAATTTTTAGGCGCAAATCTACCCTTGATAACCAATCTCTGTTGCCCATCGAGAGAACCACTTGTGCCCATTTCAGCCAGTAAAAACGTCATAACATGTTCTGGCTGCCTATGCATCCTGAAAATAAAGCACAAAGACATGAATATCAAGGAGAACAAGAACCATTAATTAAGCTTTCCAAAAGGGTAAAAAGTAGAAAATATAAAAATTGTGAATAAAGTTCTAAGGAAACACTTGACAGAAATAAAAGTCCGTTATTCAATAAAATAAAACATCACATTGTTTGGTATATTTTTTCCTAACAAAAAATAATATGAAGATAAATCGACAATTTCTATTATGGTCAATGACGCCAACAGAAGACCCACAAAACGCGAGAAGTTTCAAACAAAGAAAACTGAACAAAGAGAAGGCATGATCAAGTGAATAGGCCCAGATCCAAGATGAGTGTTCACCACAAAAGTTACTGAGGCCAACAAATTTTTTTTAAAAAAAAAAAGGAACAAGAGAACCTGAAAGATAGACGTAAACAGGATATTGGGAATCTTTTGTGCTTGCAGCTACAACAAGAGAAATGAGGAATACGAAAGTAGAATATGCACTGAAAATTGGGGGGACAAAAGTAAAACTAGTTTATCAAGAAAAAGAATTTTGCACCCCAACTGTGACAAAGGAGTCAACAAAGTTAGAGAAAGCATGTTAAATCCATCATAACTAAAACCCAAAGGGCTCGTCTCAGAACTTCAAGCGCACGCCGGACAGTCACTTTCACAACTGCCGTAATAACCGCAACAGGCAAAAACCGTTCGTTAGCATAAGAGAAACAGGCATATCACAAGCAGGCAATCACTACTCCATGAAAAATTCTAACAAAAAGATGTACTAAATCGAGCAGAACAAGAAAAGCAAGTACAAATCTTAAAATGAATTCAATTCAAGTACAATAAACACTGCAAACTGCTTCAGTTCAGAAGTCAAACACCTAGTCCGCATCACATTCTAACCAAGATTCAGAAGATCTATATATTATAAGTAAAAATTAAATGGGATGACCAGAGACAAGCCCACTTACGATCTGCACAGATCCATAAAGTTCACAAAGACCGTCTTCTTAGTGCCTTCTCGAAGAACTTGTGGTGGCCTCATCACTGTCCTACGCCTATCTCCGGCAAGCTCTGGGTTATTCTCCCTGAGGATATGGAACACTCTGCCTAGGAGCTGCAGTCATGAGAAGCACAAAAATATATTAAATAATAATTATCAAAGATAGGATTGTAATCGCAAAAATATGAAAAATACCTCCTCATACACATAATCCCGATCACTTCCTTCCCACGGATACCGTGCCTCCAAGACAATTCCTTCCCCTTCTTCATCCTCTCCTATGTGATCTATAAGACAAACAAAAAAATCTCAATGAAAATGTTCGACATAATTAAAGAAAGGCAATCTGGTACGAATCATTTACAGAAAGGTAGTATCTCAATCACATGTTTATGGGTTAATTACCATCAACCTCCTCTTCTGGAGGATCATTCTCATCATTCAATGAATCAGTTTCTACCTGCAATAAATAGAAGTCAAATTGTATAACAGATAAGATGCTGCCAGTTTTGAACTCAAGTAGCCCTGAGCTTCAAAACTTACAGGTTTCTTCTTCTTCTTTTTCAATCCAACAAAGGCATTCTCTACACCATCAGCAACTGCAAGGAACGATACACATTTCCATAAAACATTAATGCAAGTATAAATGGTTAAAAGCAATTTTTATTGCACCAGAAAAAAAAAGGACAAGACAGAATTCGCTGCCAAATCACATATTTTTATGTAAATACTAGGTAAGGGGCTATAAACAGAGACACAGGCACGTGCGCCCACACACACACACACAGACAGAGTAAAATGGGGTATATATTCATACTCCCTGCATGCTCAATTTAAACATACTTGATAAGTTCTCTGTCTTCTCAGATAACTGCTCCTCAGTATCATCCACAAGATCCTGGACTACAACCTTCTTTTTCTTCTTCTTCTTAGAGGGATCAAAAGCAACAACCTGCAGAACAAAATTTGCAACGTAAAATAGAGCGAATAACAGGAAACACAAGCAACTATTCCCTTTCTCCTAGCGATAGTCCCACTTTGACTTCGGTACTTTTCAAGGAAACGCTAATTTCAAGCTAATCAATGGTCAAAAATACGGACTTTATTTCTAATGTGAGAAAAAGAAAGTGGGACTGTTTATTTGCAACCAAGGGAGTGTACAAGTTGAGAATAAGGTAAGTTTCTCTAACCTTCCAGAGTTCACACAAAATTCATCATCTATATTTTATGGGGTTCATCCTGTAAATTGAGATGGCCTCAACAGGATCTGAAACTATTCTCCTAATTAGGTGTAAGAGCAAGGTTGTTAGTGGAGGTAACCCTAAATTGAAAATACAGGATTCAGACAAAATCTTATGTGAATTCTTAGAGCACAATCTAAGGGAAGGAAAGAGACTCCGACTAGATTGGACTAAACTAAACAGTCCAATGGGCATTGCGTTGAATGTGCCAATCGGAGCCTCATTAAAAATAAATTTTCCTCTCGATGCTGTTTGATATCTACCAACTCTGTGGAAAAGCCATAAAATTTCTTCATATATATATCCAGACACATGTATACACAGTTTCGAATATTTTACATATACATAAGCATTTAAGAAAGGAATTAGAGACGTAAATAAAACTCACTTCCGGTACATCTTCTTTGCCCGCCATGTGAGTTTCTTCTGCCATGATTAATCTAAAATCTGCCGTCACGCCACAAACAAAAACGTTAGAAACTCTAGATGATCTAAAACAAACAATCACTCGATCAAGCAATTTGAATTTAACAGAAAAACGAAGAAAGGAAAATTAAGAACTAATACTCAACGACTCTTAATGGTTCTTGCTTGCGAGTGTTTCGATCTGTTTTTATTTCTTCTCTTCTCCTTTTCTTTTAAGATTTCTCGTGTCTTAACCCCTCACTGTGGCCTGTGGGTGAGATTGCAGTATTATTATTATTATTTATTTACGTCCCTTAACCCTAGCTAAACATATGGGCCGGCCCCGATAACCTGCCCATATAAATTTTGAACTTGGATTTTATTTGAATTAAGTCCAACTCTTGTTTCTTTTTTTTTCTTTCTAAGAAAGCCGAATTAAGTCCAAATTCATTTTATTTTATTTTTTTGTTCTAAAAATTGATTATTTTTTTTTATTATTAATCATTCATATCAAAAATAATTATATGGAGTCAAATATATAATTTTTTTTGTCGCCCTAGCTATACTATAAATTATATAATTCGCTGATCAAAGATATGAATACGCAAGTTTTACTTCGCGTCATCCTCATGAGAGAGTCTCCCAACTGAGCCGATCAACTAAGCCGAGAGAGTAGCTATACTATGCGTACAAGTGCATATTTTAACCTTGTTATTAATTTATTTGTAATTTTGCAAATATTATTTGTTTAAAATCTCAATACTTCAAATATGATGAAAAAATCACTAGACTAGTTGGTATGTAAATTTTTAAGTACAAGTGGTACGTTATAAAAGTTACATAACTAATCTAAAACTAATCAATTTGATTGGCTTTTCATAATATAATATTTTAACACTTCTTTCATTTTAAATTAAAAATCTACACTAAAAAAATGAATTCTTACCTTTTTTATTTCATCAGGAGTCTCTTCTTTATTTCCGGAGGTTCATGTTAGTGGTAGTTTCCAGGGAATTAGTCAACCTAAGATCTTGAATTTGTTTCAGGTGGATGATGGTATCTATCATTTTTTTAAATCCGATTTCTAGTCTGGCTAAGCGATGCGTAACATTCTATCATTTTTATTTTAATTTTAATCAAAAACATGAGGTTCGAGGTCGAGGTGAAGTTGTTGATCCTCTTCAGGGGAAGGGAGAGTGTGTGTTGCGTTGCATTAACTCATTTTTATGGAATTTGTATACCCTTTTATTAGTAATAACTTCAAAACTGCATAATATCAAAGTAGTAAATGATTTTAATGAGATTGGGGGATTTGTATAAAAGCGGAATGCTTGCTTAATGCGGGGTGATTAATCTTGGGTGCTGTTAAATGCATCTATAAAATTTGTCTTCTTATTTCTGTGTGAGGATACTTTCTTCTCACTCTACCAGTTTTCTAACAAAACTTGCAATTCAACCTGGTGGAGTGAGTTTACAGAAATAATGTAGCGATGATAAAGTTTTGTCGCTAAAAGTAAAAATATTAATAATCAACAAAATTTACGTCTTTCTTAATAAAATTCATTGAAAATTCCATATAATCTACTATTATTCATTACTCCGAAATAGTTATTATTCATATTTCAAATTTGTTTACCAATTTTATTTTTATCAATTAAGTAAATATAAATCTTAATTCATTACACCAACAAGATTAAAGGATCATTGCAAAACTTAGCCACAATCTAATTTTTCCCTTTCTAGTTCAATAAGCAAAACATGTAAATTCTAATTTTTCCAAATATAAATCATTCGTGAAAAACATTAAAGGGAAAAATTCATAGTGGTAAATATAAACCATTCGTGAAAAATTAGAAAGGGAAAAACCTTAGCAACAATCTTAATTCACATATAGATCTCCACACGAAAAATTAAAACATGTATAAAAAAAATTCCCTTTCTAGTTCACGAAAACTATAACGTACATGGGGAGATCTACATGTAAATTTATCGCAAATTTTTCATTCTAATGACATAAACCCACTTTCTTCTTTTTTTAAAAAAAATGTTATCTTTCGTGAAAAGGGGAAAAATTAATTGGAAAAATGAAATAGTTTTCATAAAAATAAATCATTTATTAAAATATTTTGTTACTTTCGATTTCTATGATAAATATGTAATTTTTTGGAGATCAAGAAAACGATTTCCTTGCAAAATATTAAAAGGATAGAGATTTTCTCACCAAACTATTTCCTTTTTCAATATTTTTTTACGAGTAATTTTAAGAATCTAAATATTGAAACAATAAAAAAAACACAACATACAATACATATATATATATATATTATTTATGACATATTAAGTACATGTTAACACTACTTTTCTTTAACTTTAATATTAGATAACTTAATATGAGTTTTATTGAGCTCTGCACTATATTAAGACTGACCTGATTTATTAATAGATATTTTTCATATGATAAGATTTTTGTAAAGATAATTTATGTTTTTGTGATAAATATAATTGAATTAGTGTAAAATACATTTAGTATGAGTTAGAAATATATAAACGATCTAATTTAGAAATAAATATTAGTTAAACTAGGAATTTTGAGGAAGGTTTGACTAAAACCAAAACTCGACCAAATATAAGTCATATTTATATTATTTATACCTACCAAAATTTTAAAACACACACCTAGGTCGAAAACTCGTTACACTTGACTCTACGTTATTTTAATTGCTATTTCAAAATAATTTTTACGTTTGCCAAACCAAATGGTTCATATTTTTTATTAGTGTCGTTTTGAGTTTGCCCCTTCAATAATATCCATCATTTGAGCTACTTCCACTTTAATAATCCTTTAAGTTAACTGCCACCGCCCCACCCCCCACAGTTCGTTTGACGAATAACTTAAAGGATTCATAAAACGGGGATATCTCAAATTATGGGTATTATTTACGTAATAATTCAAAAAGATCATCATTATGCATTATGAACAGTTTATTGCAAAGTTTTTTTTTTTGATTTTGCAATAGCATTAATTTATTTTAAAATCTATCATTCATAAAATTTGTTTACTTTTTGTTTATATATTATTTCAATTCAAGAATTCTCTTTCATTGTAACACAAATTGTTCAAATAATATTTTTTTTGAATAAATAAATTAGGCTCATGTGTTTTTCTAATAAACTAAAATTAAATACTATGTGTATCATGTTTATTTAAATGAAAAGGCTCGTTTATCTTTTGAAAAATAAATTTAAAAGAAATCTTATGGCATGTATCAATTAGATCAAATAACTTACTTAAACAAAAATGGGGCCTTGCAAGTATTAAAAACATAAATAACAAAAAAAAATTAAAAAAAAGGAAGCAAAGAATAAATAAATATATGTATAGTGAAATGAACTTTAAAAGTTATTAATTTATTGTTTCCATAATTCAAAACAAGAAAAGAAAAAGAAAAAAAATGTTGTGTTCACTTTATGTGGTGATTGTATTACACCCGTTCATACCCTTTATTCTAATGATTGTAAAATTGTATATAAAAAAAATTGCATTATTTAATCATTGCTTGTATAAAAAAATCAAGAAAAAATAAGTTTTACACCCTTCGTTTTATGCCTCATGTTGAACTTCTCCAACTTAAAATATTTTAATTTGATACAGATTTTTCTATTTCTTTGTTGCATTTTCAAGCCTTTTATGACTAACAATTAGCAAAATAAAGGGTAATTCAAAATTACTTTTTAGTTTTCTATAAAATTAATTTAGATAGAGCTATAAAAATGTAATATAATTGTTAAATAATTGGACAATTTGTAGTGAATATTTTAGTTTTTTCATAAAAAGAAAATAAATTTACCAACAATTATTCAAAAATATTAAGACTTAATATATTGACAACTAATACAATATGTTACACGATAGAATAAAATAATCATAACATATGAAAAATATTTTAAAAAATACTGAACATAACCTATAAACCCGTGTTCATATATTTTTTTAATAATTAGCATTACCATGTTAAAAACAAATTCAAAAGAAAATATGGACGTTCTAAGTTCAAGTTTTACCAATTGTAGGTGCAACAGTTTTCTCTGGCCTATTAGTGTAATAATACTGATTTTTTTTATTATTATTATTAAGGAAAACACAAATCTCACTGAATTTATATGACATGATATTTTATTTTTTATTTCACTAAATAGATAGATAATCTTAAAATATAATTATATAATAAAGTGTTAATAAATAATAACTGGTTTATTTCACAAAATCAATTATAGGAAAAATATTTTTCATATGAGAGTATTTTTATAAAGATAATTCACAATTTTTTAATAAATATAATTGAATTAGTGTAAAATACATTTTAGTAGGAGTTGAAAACATTATTATATTTTGTTAGCGAATTAAACAAAACTCATCATTATCATTTATATTACAAATATGCCATGATAACCCTAAGTCGTTAGATCAAAACATAAGCATTGATATTAAATGCTGGCCACCAGTTAGGAACATAAAGAGTCCTGCTATATTAGGACTTAACATGATTTATTAATAGATGTTAAACCGACTTAACAGGGCCTTTTTAGTATATTGAGTTGAAAATGGAAGACGTAAAAATAGGAAAAGTGTAGACTTAATTTTATTTTATTTTGTCATTTGGCTCTCCAAATTTAAAGCGTCCCCAACAGCTTCTTCAAAAGTTGTTCTTTAAATATATACTTTGTTGACTTATGTGACAATTTGAAGAGTGACTTTTGAAGAAAGATTTTCAAATGACTCTGAGAAACTCTTTAAACAATAATATTTTAATATTTTTTTGTTCTTAGTTGGTGTCTTATTTAACAACGCAAACTTCAATTAAATAAAATATTTAAATAAAAAATTTGAAAAACCCCTTTCCACTAGCTAAATTTGAAGAGTGAGGATGACTTTTCAAAATAAATAGTCAAATTTGCTACTTTTGTTGGAGCCAATTTTGATGATGTGGCTCTTTAAAAAAATTGCACTTTAATCATTTAAAGAACTTATTGAAGATACTCTAAATTTGTTTTTGTTGCATGAATTCTTTTTGTTCAACAAAGCTGCTACTTTCGTGTAAGACTTTTAGATATAGTGCATGATACTAGATTTGGTGATTTGGTTTGGTTTGAGTTTTGTAATAAATGTCTTGAATATTGATCTATTTAATAGTCGGGATTCATAATTAGAAGGATATAAAACCACCAAAAAAATATTAGCTAATATTCTTAATAAACACTTCAAGATAATTCAACTTGCGTAGCATTACTCGTGTAGTTACTTGTAACGTAGAAAGAAACTCTTTTTATTTCAAATTAACTAATCAAGTGTTTATTTTTCAATTTAAAACATAACTAATTTACCTAAATATTTTTAGACATGTATCTACTATATTATATAAAGTCGAAAGGAAATTCGTTTATTATAAAAATCGTCTCAAGTTTTTGATATTCCGATTTTGTCCTTACATTCTTTAATCTCACAAAAAAATATATTTATTATTTAAACATAAATAATGGAGTTTAAACCCTTATGCTGACAAAAGTTATAAGTTGCATCAATTATTGGACCATCTATTTTTTTATATCACTTATATATATATATATATATATATATAATATACACGTATCTCAGGTATGAAAAAATCTAGTCTAGTTACTCTAGTAACTAATACAAGCCTGAACTAACTAAATTATTTGGTGTTTCGTTTCTTTTGGTTAACCACCATGTCATGTGGTGCTGTGTTGTCTTCTTTTCCTCGGCTTTTTGTACTGTCTTGACTTTGACTGCCGTTGTACCATGTGAAGCCAATTGCATTGCCCGTTTTCAAAATATCATTCTGCTAAGACCATCTCCAATGCACACTCCAATATGCCAATTTTACCATATATGTCCTTGCAGCCGGATGGGTAATTGTTAATATTGTAGGCTAGAATACTAGTGAAATAGTAAAATTGGCATACGGCTACCATATTTTTCCCACAATGGAATGTCCATCGTGGGCTGTCTAATCACATTTCCAACGATGGAAAGAATATTGGGTGAGAAAAACAGATTGCCCCATGATGTACAGAATTATGTGGCTCACCACACGACATTCAGTCCATCGTGTGGTTGCAACCTCTATTTCAAAAATTCGTCCGTTATGTGTAACGGCTCTTTCATCCATTTTTTCTCATAAATAGCTCCCCATAGTTTTAACAATTTTCAACAGTTCATCCTCTTTCATAAAAATTTCTCCAAGCTTTTCCATTTTTTGTTTCTGTCATTAATCTATATTATTATTATTATAGTTTTGATACATATAGAAGCTTCATATTTTTTTTGATTATGTCTGAAAACCAAGGAGCAGATATTAAAGTTTTTTAGGACGAAACTTTCTGTCGAGCTTATATGAGTGTAAGTGTCGATTCAATTCAAAGCACAAATCAAACCTTGGATAGATTGTGGGAGGTTATTACTGTCAAATACCATGAGCAACCCGAAATTTTAGTTCGGATGACCTTATTATCTCTTCAGTCTCGATTTTCTGTAATTATTATTGCTGTTACGCTTTATGTTGCGAAATTATCGCAAGCAATGAATAATGCTGGTAGCCAAACCAACGAAATGGATTGGGTAATTTTCTATTTTATTTTTTATAATAATTGATTTTTTTTATTTTTTACATTATTTCTTCATTCATTTATTTAATGTTTTACTTGTTGTTTTATTTTTTATTTGTTCAAAACAAGTCATGGAAGCTCAAAGAGCATACTAATTGGAAAAGATTAAACTTTTTACTTTTGATTATTGTTATCAAATTTTAAAGGAGCTCCAACGTTTTAGTTTATTTCGAATAGTCAACACTTCCATTACGGGCCATCTGAAGATACTGTTGGTTCCTCGATTAACATAGGCAATGATTCTTCCTTGATTAACATTGAAGGTCCAAATTTAAACCAGCCAATTGGAAGAACTGCTGCGAAATTTAACAAAAAAAAGAAAGAAAGGGGAAAGCTAAATTATTAGTTTTCGAAATGGCAAAATTAAAGAGATCTGAGGCATTTAATAAAATGTACGAAGAAAGGGTTGCATCAAATGCAAAAGCTAATAAAGAAATGCGCCTTCACCTGTCTCGTTTAGAGAATTTCAGAGAAGAAAAAAGACAAAGAAATATCCGTGAAGAGACAAGGCGAAACAGATAAGTTGATCTTGCTAAAGAAAATGCATTAATGTCAATGGATTTAATGCGTATGAGTGACCAACAACAAGAGTTGTACAATTATCGTCTTCAAGTGTTTCTGAACCGAAGACGCCAATAATCGTCACAGTATAATCCGGGCAATCAATACATCTAAATCGTGTTTTTTTAATGTTTTTCTCAATGTTATTTTAATATTTTTCTATTGTGAACTGTTAATGAAATAAAAATCGATTTTCATTTCATACTGATTAAGAAAGTAAAATAAAGCACATTCTTTCATAAAACAAACATAAAAGCTTCATAAAGGTTTAACATTACATAAAATTATTAATAATTATCTGTCAGCTTCGTCTGATGAAAAAAGATCGTATGGATATGTTTTGACTCTTCAATTTCATATTCTTCAAACACGTGGTCTTCTCAATCTCGATGGAAAATATCCCCATTAAATATTAAACTTGGATTTATACCCCTTAGTTCTCTTTGGTGTTCCCACGCTTTCTACATTCTTCAGCTCGTCGTTGTAAAAGCACAAAAATTGATGTTCGCTCGGCTAATGAAGGTAGTAATCGATATTTAGGATCAAATTCGGAATGTTCCATCTGAGTTGAGAATAACTCAGTAGGGACATACTTCTAGAAAAAATTATATACTTACTCTTTTCTAACTCTCCTATACAATTTTAACTTTTTTTAACCCGGTGAGACATGATATTTTCAAAGATCTTTTGTTGCAAATACATGTGGGCTTATTCTACCACTATCTTCATAACTTGCTATAAATTATCTCAATTTCTCTACTATTTCCTTATCCATACTACTTACTTTCTTTTTTTACATATAAGATGGAAAATTGTGTGGATGTATGGATAAATGTGAGCATTATTTATAGATGACAACAACTTAATGAGAAATCTAAGATATAATAAAACATAATATAAAAGTATATAGGAGATGATAAGAAAATCTAATAAAATTCTACATGTGCCATACACGTCTCCCGAGCTAACTTGACAATACACTTACATGTTCAGTGATGTTATAAGTCATATAGCAATTAATTAATGACATGTATTTGAATATTATGATTCATTTCAGGTGACCATATACAATATAAATATTTTTAATATTTTTTTTTATGATTATAATAAATTAACATTATATATTAAGATAATTAAATTACAGATGATAAACATTGCATTCAAAATTAAAAAAAACACATTACATTCAAAATTTAAAAAACACAATACATTAAAACTAACAAAACATACATTTTAGTAAAAAAATGCCAGAAAAGAACTTAAAAATAATACAATCGAATTCTAAAACATATTAAACTAGGATTTAAAATGTTGTGCCCAAATATGTTCCACTAAATCTGCACGCAAACGATTGTGCGTGGCAGAATTAGTCATCTCATTGCGACGTTGCATGTAATCATTAAAGACTACTGTAGGATCTCATTAAAATGGTGGAAGTTTTTCAATTTGATCATACTCATAATCCCAATCTATTCTTCTTTCATCATCAATAACCATGTTATGCAGTATTATACATGCTTATATTACCGTGCTTAACGCTGACTCCTTCCATAAACTTTCAGGTTGTTATATAATAGCGAATTAGGCTTGTATAATTCCGAAAACTTGTTTTACGTATTTTTTAACACTTTTTTGTGCTGCTGAAAATATTTTTTTATATCTAAATTTGGCATTTTCATACTTTTTACAATAGTGGCGTAGCTCGGATATATACCGTCAGGTAAATAATGTCCTATATTATAATGATTACCGTTTATTTTATAGTTTAATGGTAGAGATCTACCATGTAATAGATCTTCAAAAACATTTAATCTCGCCAACTCGTTAAGATCATTATTCAAACTTAGCATACCGAAATGCGAATTCCATATTCAAATGTTGTAAGAGGTAATAATTTTTAATATAATTGTTGGAGTGTGCTTATGACCAACGATACGACCCTTGCCACGCAACTGGGCAATTCTTTCACGTCCAAGGCATGTTATCAATACTTTCAAGCATCCGAGGAAATCCACGAGCTTAATTTTTAGTTGAAAGATGCTGCACATCTACTGATGTAGGCACTCTAAGCTACTTGTTGGTCGAAAAACAACCCTAGAGGTGGTGAATAGGGTTTTAAAAACTTAATGCGGAATTAAAACATTTTTAAAATCTTTAAGCAAAATAACTTAGCTAAGAAATAATAACAAGGAAATAATCAATTTCAAGTAATCAATCCCAAGACAAGCAAATAAGCAATCTCAAAATACAAGCAATAATATAGCAATAAAAAGAGAGCTTGAGTTTAGAAATATTAAACCAATTTGAAGCTCGAGACTTTTTGACTTCACGGTTCGGTTTCTTAAACCATACGTCTGCGCTCGGTTAGTTCCCCAAGAATTTTCACTATTTAATCTTCTTCGGGTGAAGATCAAATCTCAATACAAATGTTGTTATGCACACAACATTCACAATGTAGCTATACCCACTACACTTCTCACAAGATATGCTCTCTTGCTCTTCAAAGAGACAAATTCTCTTTTGAAATGAAAAGTAATTTGTTTATGGTGATACACACCAATACAATAACTCTCAAGTATTTACAAGATATAAAAATTATCTCACACTAGAAGTTATCAAATTTTGATCAAAAATATATAGCTTAAAAGATGAAAGATTGATCAAAATGTGTTCTTGAATCTTTGTATATTTGAATATATGAATATTAGAGTATTAGAATGATTCAAGGTATATTAAAACATGTCTAGGAACTCATATATATAGCTTGCAAATGTACATGGCCGTTGGGGGTGATTAAGAAAGGTTTTGGGTCAAAGGTATACATTTTCAAACTTTCCAACAGCTAGTTTTGACCAAAAATTTAAATTTATTTTGATAATTTCTCCTAATCTGACTGTTGGATCATGCTCAAATTTTAGTCAAAAGTGTTAAGAGATGTTATCTAACTATTGTAAAAATTTTAAAATGATCGGAGTCCGGGAAGGCCTCCATCAGACCGTTAAATCAAAGTTGTGCAAAAACTGAGCAAATTTTAAATGTAAAATAAAAATATTTTTGCAATTTAGCAATTTAGTTCCAAATACAATTCTAATGATTTGTGAACCTCAAAGATGTGTTTCTAAGATACCGATTTTTATGAGAGCTTAAAATATGATCATTTAAAATAATATGAATTTATTTTGAAACTCGGTCTTTGTAAAATTATGTTTTTCAAATAAATTCAATTTCAAACTTGTTTGAATCAATCTTTAAAAGATGCATGAATACGTTTGAGCTATAAGGATTTGATCAATAAAGTAACTTTACATAAATCTTAAGCACTCACTCAATTATTGAATTAACGAGTCTTCGAATGTTTTGATTTGTTTCTTCGAATTGATCTTCACTTGAAACTTTTTCTTAGAAGTTTTTCATAGTCTTTTGATCATTTGTGCTTCATGATTTGCATTGAGAGATTTGATCTTCATTGTCTTGTCTAATGACCGAATAGTGAAAGAGTGATCCTTGTCATATTTTTCTTAAATTTTTCAAGTAAATAAACTATATACTTATATCAAGAAATATGTTAAATTACACATGATTAATTTATTGTTATTATCAAAACAAGATTAAAACATTAGGTCAATAGTACTCATTGCCAAATACAATTATAATAGCATTAAAAAATCGTTTTAATGACGCTATTGAAGTGGACTTACCTATTATAAGGTATTCTCTCTATATATCAACGCATGCCCCATAACACATATGTCGTAGTACTGGAATAATTTTCTAGTGGAGGCTTAAGCCAAAACGGCCTAAACCGTCAGGTTTTTGGATGAAACAGTTATCGTAGTTCACCACAGCCTCCAAAATGCGGTTGAATAGTGTTTGTCGATACGAAATCTACACTGAAAATCAGTTTCGGAATAAACTGGATTTTTTGCAAAATATTCCTTCCACAGCTTTAAATGAGCAGCCTGTCTTTATCGGTATTTATATATCTTTATATAGACTTTGGTCGTCTCCAAAATATTAATATTAGATATAGTCTTTTGCCTCCTCCCTTCATTATATGCAATAGTTTTATCAACATCATCATCTTTATTTAAGTTTGCCATTTGTTGAGATAGCAAAAGTATTTTAACATCTACTGTATCTTGGTCATAAAAACCTCTTAAAGTAGACATATTTAGTGTTTTTTATATATTTAACAACACCTGGAGTATTTAGGAATATATTGAAGAATTGTCTTTTAAAGACAGTGTGAATATGTATTTATTTATAAAAAATTGTGTGTAGAATAGTGTATCCAATGCATTATATGTGATACCGTGTTTAATGAAATTTAGGATAATGTGTCCAATGCATTGCATGAGATAGTATGTCTAATAAGATGCACTGAATAGTGTGTCCAGTGCACTGTATGGGATAGTGTGTACAATAAAATTTAGGATTGTGTCCAATGCATTGCATGAGATAATGTGTATAATGAGATGCACTGGATAGTGTGTCCAATGCATTACATAGGCTAATAATGCATACAATGCATTGCATGGGCTAATGCATACAATGAAATGCACGAAATTAAAAATATGTATTTTACATAAACAAATGGTTCGAACAATTATTCAATGACTTATGACACGAACATTAAAAAGCAAACAACAATAACATAATTAAATGACGTAATTGAACTAATCATCATCAAGGTTAGGCCATTGCGAATATGATTGCTAGTTCTCACGTAACCATTCTATCTCTGCGTCTTTTTCCAAAATTTGACAATATTTCTCCTTCAATTGTTGTGCCATTTTAACCGAATGCATAAATAATCAATATTTTAATTAATTGGCATAATTCATTGTGTCGATGTAAAGATTTCGCCAAATACCTCGCGACTGCATCATAGTTGTTGGGGTTTTTTTTGAAGGTCTATTTCGTGGCAAAGGCAGTTGAATTGTTTCATAATTCAAAGTACAAATGGTATAACTCCAATCAGGTGCCAACGCTTGTGCCAAGCATGAAACAATTTGACTATTATAAACTCCTCCTACCACATCATGTGGCGTACATAGTATTTCTATATTATGACCCCTCTACCAATTAGTGGTAATGAGGGACTACCAGATACATATGTCTAATATTCTTTATAAAGTTCTTTCGTCACTTCAGATAGAAATATAGTATATAGTTCCCAACCATATTGGGCATAATGATAAAAAAAATATTTCGAGGGATCTTACTCATTTTAATCGAATGATCTTTAGGAACAACAATTCCCTCTAAAATTTGACGGTAACACCGTTTGGCCAAATATCAGTTTTCTCTGATTTGGGGATCAAGTAACAGATACCGGCATCGCGAGAGGTTTAAGGAAATTTGTTGAATCGGGAATGACAATGCAATATCGTTTGTGTATGGTTGCTAAATAATTGACTGCATTGGTCCGCAACTTCAAGATTGAACCTCACATAATTTTTGGCGGCCCCACAATGTCCAAACTCCATCGATGAATTCTAGGCCATATTTGAGGTACTCTGGAGATAAGCTGTGGACATTGAGTTGCCATGTACTCGTAAAAAAGAACTGCAATTTATTAATAAGTATTGATATACGTCAATGTAAATATAATTATAATGTTATATAAAAAATGACAAGACCTATTAAAATTTATATGTGCCTCAATTGGCTACCAAAAGAAATTTAAGCTTTTAATTGTTCTTCAAGATACAACATTCAGACCCAAATACATTATTGCCGAAATTGCTGATCCCCAATCATAGCGCCCAACATTTTCAACATCGATGACATAATTTAGCCAAAAAATCGGGTAAGTACTACTATCGTTGGGAAAAAATGCATACCCTAAAATGTAGAATAAGCATAATCTAGCTACGGATTCAACCCCAATAGCTTTTATTATATCGTTACTTCCAAGATAATTGGAGATAATACAACCCTTTATCGCTCTGAATTGTATTTCATCTAGGAAAAATGAAAAATAAGTAACTATTGTCCCATTTTTCATCATTAATTTAATGTCATCATGTACTTGAGAAATTGGTAATTGATTGCCACCAATAGAAATTCCTATTAAAAATTTCAAATTACAATACATTAATAAATTTTAAATATATAAATGTAAAATTAAAATGCATATAATTAAATTTAGTTTGATGTATGTACCTGTTAACATGGTGAAGTCAAAAGGTGTGAAACCTAACTTTCACGTAGGCAAGTGAAATGTATGGGTGGTGTCCCACCAACGTCGCAAACACAATTCAACAACAGTACGATCCGAATTTGGCTTTATCGTTTAAATAAATCACACAATCCATTATTATCAAGCAACATTTGTACCTTTGGATTAAGTATTAGGTCCTTATACAGATTTCTTGCAGTATGCCAAGTCGACCTTATGTAAAATCAACCACCTTCGGGTGTTCTTTTCATTTTAGAAATATAATATCTATTGTCAACGAGCCTTTTATAATTAGCAAAAAGGGAAGATGAACTTGCACCTTGATTACTAGGTAGGGGTGTTGTTAGAAATTCGAAAACCGAATGAACGAACCGAACTGATCCGTTGTGATCCGAAATTTTTCGAACCGAAATCAAAAATCGAAACTGATTGATTTGGGTCGGTTCGGGTTAGGAGTTTGGGTTACCTGAATTGGACAAAAAAAAACGAACCTTTTTTTAAAAAAAATAAAATTTGTTAATTAAGGCACATGACTATTTTTACTGCTTTGAGATTTCATTGAAGGAAGTTACTTCCTTTCCCCCTTACCTTTAATGGAAGTGTAAACAAATGCAAGGGACTTTTCGACCTTTCACTTTGATGATGAATAATATCCCATTTGAGTGCTCTGTTGAATCCGGCTGGTTTTAGCTTTTGGGTGTTTTTTAACCTCAACATGCTGAAGATTATTTGTTTTATGTGTTAATGAATTTTTAATACAAAAACTCAAAAGTATGTAGACATTTATGTTCTTGACCTAAACTAATTAAGATAAAGTATTTATACATTTATATTTGAATATAACAAATATATTTTTAACATATATTTTTTTCTTCCCTCCAAAAAACTGCTTGTGCTCATGATTTGTATGAAAACTTTGCTCTTATGTTTTGTAACTTGTCTAGAGTTTAATAGTGTGTCAAAATTCAGTTTAATTGAGCATTTGTGTCATATATGTGAAATTCTGAAAATTTTGATTTCTTTTTTTCAAATGTTTTAGTATAGTTTTGAACTAAAGTTTTAGTAATATAAAAAAAATTGAATGAGATCGAACCGAACCGAAACCGAATAATTTGGGGAGGGTTTGGGTTCCATAGATATGAAAACCAAAACTGAACTATGAAGTTTGGGGAGGGTTTGTGTTACCCCAATCTTTACCTCGACCGAAACCGAAAACACCCCTATTACTAGGACCTCCTTCAGTTTCAAGTTATGAATGACGTTTGGTCAATCTCCGTCTTGCAGTGCTAGGCCTAGCAGCTTGTGTACTATAACCTCCTTCTGTTTCGGGCTCTGAATGACGTTCGGTCGATCTCCGTCTTACAGAGCTAGACCTAGCAGCTTGTGTACTAGAACCACCTTCATCGGGAGGATTTGAGACACTAGATCTCTCGAAATATCTTTGAATTCTTTTCATATGCTGACAAGAAATATTTATATAACATGATTACATAAAATGCAAGTAAAGTTTATATATGACCCACATGCATATAAACCTTTTTAAAAAAAATACTAAATATGAGTTTTATTTAAAAATTACATTTTAAAAAAATCTTATTGTATTGAAGTGTGTGGTAATGTGTATGGTTGTGTGTATGATTCTTTATTTAAATGTGGATATTGTGTGAAAATAAATAGACAAAAATTATTCTACAAGATTGAATTGGTAGATTTATTGTGTGTACTATTCTCAAAATAACAATTTCTTATTATATTATAGATAAGTTGCCACTAAACTTTAAACACGCAATTATTAAAATTAAAATAATATATAATATAAAACAAACAAATAAATTTATATATAATGAATAAACAAATTACAAAACTAAAATAATACCTTGATTATCTTCAAAAAAACTGGAATAGCTCGAAATTGGGGGAGAATAATTAATGAAATTAAGTGTATATATGAGTGGTGAGATAAATGATATATTTTTGATATAGTGAAAATTGTGGGAGAGAAGTATAAATACTATAAAAATCCTACTGTTAAGAGAAGAAAGGAGCTGTTGGAAGGAGCCATTGGGGGAGCACTCACACGATGTACAGAGTGTCGTGGGGTGGTGATGACGTGTAAAACCACACAACATTCATTGTGTCGTGTGGTTGAAATGGAGAAATTTTGGCATATGCACAATAATGAATTGTTGGTATTGTATGCTAAAAATGACTTTTTACCCTACAATTTTACCATGCACAATGGAGATGGTCTAAGGGTCTATTTCATTATGAAGTTGAAAAATTAGAAAAAAAAATACTTTTAATAAGAAGATTGAAAAGACGAGTGATTTGTTGATATGTTAATGATCGTTTTCATATTTTTCATTAAAAAAGAAAGAGTTACTGAATTAAAGTCCATGTATTGCGTAGGCAATCCTAGAAAAAATAGGGAAAAAAACAGCAGTAATAAGGATACAATAATTCCAAATTTATTACAGAGCGCTATTATTGATTAAAACTTTTTTCAAAAAATATAAAAATCTAATAATTAAAAATACGCATGTTATAGTGTACATTAGCTTAACACCATTAGATGAGTTCTATACACATACTAAGATGTCACATTAAAGTTAAAACACTCACACCAATAATATATAAACAATAAACTCTCACACACCAATAATTTTGTCTACATTAAAAATAACATAACTTAAAATAAAAAAATTAGACCTGTATAAAAAGTTGAGTAATATTTTAAGGACGTACTCTAAATATTTGAACAATATTGGTCATCTTAGTCTGTCATTTTTAGGAGTGTTCACAATATATCAGTCCAATTTTTGAATTATTTTTAAATCATACTGACAGACGTGGTTGGATTATTTTCACATCTGGCCTTGAGTTTAATTTAGTAAAAAATTATTTTTGCCGAGATCAAAATAAGATAAAAAAATATGATTAAAAGATTCTTTAAAAAATTAAAAACAAGTTGGTCCAATCCGGTCTACTTTTAATTTTTCTAGCTGAAGACACATTGAACCTACATTTTGGTTGTTCGAAACGTTAGACTAGACTAGACTAGATAATGGGGTCAAGATGGACTGATTGATAATTGTCAATTTAGATTTGTCGCACATTACCATTTCTATCCTATTATCAAATCTGATTTATTTTACCGTTCTCGATAATACGACTATACCTAATACATTAATATAATACGACTTGTTTATTGTCATGAAATATGATACATCGATTATATTTTGTAAAAAAAATATAACTCATAATTTAGGCCGGATTACGTAAAAAATCCAACTAATTTAAAGGTTCAAAATCAAGTCTTTACCAATTAGATTAGGCATTACTCTAGAGTGGGGTAGTTAATTTAGACTGTTCATTTATTACATGATTTAAGTTTTGACAAATAGTATTTGCCTCCGGAGATGACACGTAAAATTAAAACTACGTGATCAAAATTTAAACCATTGAATTTGAAATTAAGAGTATCTCCAATGGCAGTGTGAAAAATAATGTGTAAATCTTATATGTCACTCCATTTTTATATAAAAGGTGAAGCCTAAAATAATTATGCTCCAATGATCAATTTGCAAATCTTGTGTAAAAATTTTGAAGAACCAATAACATAGCAACATGTAATAAATACCATTTTATATAATTTTCCATAATTTTTATTGATTTTTTTATTATAAATGATTTTATAATCATAATAGATATTTTTTTTAATAATCTGAATGAGTAGATTTTAAACATATAATTTTTATTAAATTCCATATTTTCTATTAAAAAATAATACAACTTGAAGTTTTATAAAATAGATTGTAAAGATAGAAAGTTGGCATGACAGTGGGCATAAGTTGTATGTTTTACACTAAACTTTTTTACAAATTCTATGTTTCCAAGTATCTTAAAAGACTATTAGAGATAAAAAAAAATTAAAAAAATTACAAGGTGTTTATATTTTATACAAAACAATAATATACACTAGTGTTAGAGATGCTCTAATGATAAAATTTGCTTATCACCTAAAGTAGTGTAGCTGCTCTTAAGAAAAAGATAAATAAAAGGTCAAGCCAGCAGAGGACGCTTTTAATAACCTAAAAGCATATTTAATTGTTGCGTAAAAATTAAAGAAACCTTAAGCATGAAAAAAAAATCCAATATTACTTTTGTATTTTTGTGCAAATTTTGAAAGAATCAATAAGATATCTTAGATGCTCTTTTATGTAATTTTATATTATTTTTCTCTAGTTTTTTTTTATGCAAAATCTTATAGGTATAATGAATTTTGATTTATAATTCTTGATAGGTAGATTTCAAATATATAATTTTTATTAAAATATATATTTTGTATTAAAAACATTTTAAAATTTTAATAAAAAAATAGGGAAAGAGAAAACTGATGTAGCGGTGTAAGATGAGAGTATATTTTTCACATCTAATTTGCACAAAAATTGTTTCTAAAAGACCGTTGAAAAAGAATTTTTTTTACAAATTTTGTAAATTTAATAAAAAAATATAAATATAAAAACTATTAGAAATGCTCTAATGAGATTTTCCGTGAAATACGCTACTCCGGTTGCTCGATGTGGACAGATAAAATATTTATTAATCACGGCCCTTCTAATACGTGCCACTTCTTTATCATTTTTTTTTGGTTTTTGTATTCATATTCATTCGATTGTAAATTAATAATCTAATTTTGATTTAAATAAAATTTGTAATAATTGATTAAATAAAATTTTATTTAAAAAATATTAAAATCAAAATAAAATTATTAACTTAAGAAAGAAGTACAATAGGGTCAAATGCTAAACAACCGGCCAAGGCACATGAAAATCAAATTGAATGAATATTGTAGACCAAAAAAATAAAAAATAAAAATTAGAATTAGAATGAATATGGAAAACAGCATTTAAAAAACATCGGTCCCACACCAACCGCGTGATTAAAGTGATAAACACATGGGTCCCACATCACACCAGCCGCGTAATTAAAGTACTCCAATCAACAGCTCTCCCTCTACACAAACTCTATGGCACGTATTGTCACCGCTGTTTATCATTCGTATTCTTCCAGCCAAACATTACCCAACATTTCGTCGTCAACAAACACCAAAATTTTTTTTGCAATAATTACATTATTTTCTAAAATTAAAAAATCTCACTTAGATGACTATTTCAAATCCCTTACCTTCCTAGGATTCAACAATGTCTCATCTTCTGGTGTGATACATAAAATTAAATAAGACAACATGTGAAATGTAATACTCGAAAGTAAAACCAAATTATTTTCACACACTTCTTGTAATTGTATAGTAGATACAAATTGTAAAGAGAAAACGGAGTCGATAAAAATACATATCAAAAGCTCAAAAATAAAATTTAGATTTAGAGATTAAAAAGAATAAGATACATAACAAAAAGTAACTTCCCATCGTTAACAGCAGAGACTAGCAAACACATTGGCTCACCGTGCACAATTGGCACTCAACGTCCCTTTGGGTTCATAATCTGCGAGAAAACAGCACTGGGGGTTAACCCATCCGAGTCTTCGCTTGCCAGGCTCCGACCACCAATGCTCATAGACATTCCACTGCTCCTTGAATCCGTTACATTCCCATCAAAGCCCAGTGATGCGTTTGGATCCTTCTTTCCCTTACAAGAAACTTCGAATTCACCCTCTTCAACGGTGCCAATACCTTTGCCACTCTCCTCTGCACTTTCTTGAAGCTGCAAAGCAAACTCAAGGTTCCACAGTACATCCCCCATTGATGGCCTCTCAATCCCCTGGTCCGCTACACACTTAACAGCGGTCTCAGCAACTTTTCTGAAGCACTCAGGCGCAATCTTTCCCTTGAGAAGCGGGTCGAGTATCTGATCAAGAATGCCCTTCTTCTGGCAATGTAAAGCCCACTCGGCTAAGCTAACTTGCTCCTTGGGAAGTGTCGGGTTCAAAGCTGGTCTAGCACACAAGATCTCGAAAAGTACAACCCCAAATGAGTAAACATCAGATTTTTCAGTCAGTTGTTGACGCCTGAAGTATTCTGGATCAAGATATCCAAAGCTACCTTTAACCACAGTGCTGACATGAGTGTGATCCAATGTGGGACCCGTTTTCGACAACCCAAAGTCAGATACCTTTGCGACCCACTTCTCATCCAAGAGGATGTTTGTTGTCTTCACATCGCGGTGGATTATAGTGTGCTTGGCACCGGTGTGGAGATAGTGTAAACCACGAGCAGCACCTATGCAAATCTCGAGCCTCTGCTTCCATGGCAAAGGGGGTTTTTGGGTCTTGTATAGATGCTCACGGAGGGTCCCGTGGGCCATGTAATCGTACACAAGGATCATCTCACAGTTCTCTTCGCAGTAACCAATCAGTGAAACAAGGTGGCGGTGACGAAGTTTCGAAAGCATTTCGATTTCAGTTTGGAATTCGTGCACACCTTGTTCCGAGAGTGGGTTTCCACGCTTAATTGCGACTTTCGTGGTTCCACCGTCGATTTCTCCCTTGTAAACCTTACCAAATCCTCCAACCCCGAGGAGTAGAGCCTCGTCGAAGTTTTTGGTGGCCGATTTGATCTCTGCAAAAGAAAAGTGGCGACAAAGGTTCGAAGGGAGAGAGGAGGCATAGCTTCCAGTAGTGTTTGTCTTTGCAGAGCCTGAAGAGTGTGAATTACCATATAAAGAAAGGGGAAGCCATCCTGATGGCCCGTCGCTTGCACTTGAATCCTTACCCTGCCTACGTCGACGAGAAACAGCACAAATTATTAGCCCAATGAGTAGTAGTACAGCAATGCCACCACCAACACCTCCACCAACTATTGCCTTCTTATTCTTCGATTTACCCGAGCGAGATGAAGGTCCACCATATGATGGATCAATTATATCTTGTTGTGGATTTGGTACTGGATTTGGACCTGCAAGATTCCCAGAAGGATCACTTACTTTGAATATCTCGACACCATTCAAGATTGTATCATAGTATTGGCTTGTTGAGGAAGTATCAGGATACATGGAAAGCCAAAGATCCTTTTGTGGAGCCCCATTAGGAACAAGCACCCCGTAATCCTTATACACTGGAACTTCAGAACTTCCAGCCCAAGCAATCACATCCGCTTCACCTTCAGCAGTTTGATTACCGATGGCGATAGTAAACACTCTCTGATTAATCTTAGTAATATTACTTGTAATCTCACAGAAATGGAGCCTAAACAGGTAAGAAAATCCCGAGTCAACGTTGAAGATCCAAGTCATATTGAAATTTGAGTTGATGCCCACATTCGGACCCATCGATCTTTCAGTTTTGTAGACATCAACTGGAGCAACATAAGTTGGCATGCCCGAAGGATACATGATTGTCATGTTTGGGTCAGCAGCCACCGTAACCCCAAATGCCGCCCCATATATGTAAAGTGAATCATCATACCAGGATCTATAGAGGCCAGTATCACCAGAAGGTGAAATGGCATTTCCACCAACATTTAACCTATAAACATTCTCAAGAGCAGTCCTATTGTCGACGGTCAACGGTGTAGCTTGGCCAACCAGCATGACAGTTCCATCAGCAGTATTATAGATATCAGGATGCGAGACAACTTCAATCCCATTCACAAACGCGTACGAATTGGGCGTATTTGAAGCTGGAATGAAGGTGACATTCAAGATTCCAGCTGGCACATTGATAGAGTACTCCTTAACGATAAAATCAAAGTTCAGAGCCTCGGATGTTTGGACCGCACTGAAATTCTTGAGGAGGGTATATGATCCAGAGACAACAGAGAAGCGAGCATCTGAGGCATTCAACCCTGAATAAGATGCAGGGTAGAAGTACAAACGGACAAATTTGCGACCAGATGCTACAGGGAAACTATAGGTGAAATTGGATTGAAAAATCCGAGCAGTCAAGTATGGAACATCAGGAACTGAAGGTTTCTGAGTAGCAGCAGGGGATGTTAGCGATTTCCCGCTAGCCAATGCAAACTTGGACCCAATATCAGTAGTCCATTTCCGGCCATCGGCATCAGTAGGGTCGCCGGAACCACCACAATTCAGTAGAATATTATCGGTGGGAACAAAGTCAGCTGCTGAGATTACACGAATCACAAAGGCCAAGAACAGAAAGCCAAAACTTGACAAGAGACTACACTTTTCGCTGTTCCTCATGGAAGATATACAGGGAAATTTCCACAAATAGGCTGAAATTTAATTGCAGACATAAAATCAGATTCCTTTACTTAAATTGCTACTTGTTATAGATGTATATGTAATCAGGAATAAAATAATTAAAAACACTGCATCAAGTTTAACTTTGACTGCATAACCAACATGCAGCTTCAAAAATCAAATACTCTCGATCTACTCAACTCTAGAAACAATTCGAACTAGATCCAAGGCTCCCAAGAGTCAAAATAGTGTTTAAGCCGATTGAAATCAGCTAAAAACCTGGGACTGAAAAGTTTGAATCTAGACATAATCAAACAGTAATAAATACATCGGAGTTTGACTGAAAGCAGAACAAAGAAAGATTCCAGATCCAAGTATCCAACAAAATGAACTAGTTTAGAAAGAAATTAATAATAAACACTTGAAGCTATAGAAAAAGGAGAGAATTACAAATGGAGAAACAAAATTACCTCAGATAGAATCAGTAGGGAGAAATCCAAATGAAGAAACCTCAGGCCATTATTGGATCAACGACAAACTGCAGTAAATTGGAACTGCTTTCTTCTGAATCAACTAAGAATCTGAAGAGCTGATGCTTTAGAAAATATACACTGAGATGATGATGATGATGATGAGAGCGAAGAGAGAGAGTAATAGGGTTTGGAATTTGGGGTTATGGAAGAAAGATTGGAGAATGGAAGAAGAACCTAAAACTAAAAAGTAATTTTGCCGTTTTTATTATATACTGTATATCTTCTGCGCTAACAATAGGTGTCTTGCAATAACTACGATTGAATTATTTTGGCTTTAATTATTATTATTATTATTATCATATATATGGCTCGATTTACCAAAAGACCCCTTTACGTGTTGTTGGCATTGGTAAAGTGGGATCTGCTATTTGTGAAAATACAATAAAAATTATTTCTGATTTTCAATTAATTTTTACGCATACAGTGATAGTTCGGAACTGTACCAAAAAAAACATTAGTTTGGAACAATATTTTTTTGTATTACTCATCATTCTTTTTACGCTCTGCGAAATTAGTGATAAACTAAGAAAATGTAAATGACACGATTTTATGAGAATTTATTTCGATTTTATGAGAAATTATTTTAACATACATTAGAAAACTAAGAAAATTATTGCAATTATCAAATGATCATTCCAACATTTTTTTATATGCACGAATGTATTTAACATATTGCAAATAATTAAGCTCAAACAGTATCAAGCAATCTCTGTATTTTTTATAATGCAATGTTAATGTTATTTAAACAAGTCGCTAAATACGTTCTACGCTTCTACTTCATTGCACGATGCAACTAAAAGTAGTACATAGTTCCTTTCTTATGAGCGCTCTTGATTCTTGACCATAAAAAATACTTCATTTTCTCAGCGGGTGTCTTGCTAATATGTTGTTTGTAAGTGGCCCTACAAAAGTTAATGACTACTATCGAACTAGTAAAAAATCAAATCATGTTGTCTTCAATTTGAATCATAACAAATTTTCTTCCATAGTAAAACTATTAGTATTTCAAATGTATCTTCTAATATGATCTTTAGTGACACGTTTATTGTATTCTTAAAAATATTTATTCATATTTATAATGAATCTAGAGTACTAAATGACTTATTTCAAGTTTCAATAACTATATCGTTCTTTAATTCATCTTTTGTTCAAATCTAGTCCAGTCGAGAGTTTCAATTTTAAAATTGTGCTAGTCACATTAATCGCTTATGCTAAATCTATGTTATACGTTTCTAATTAATCACTCACTAACAATTTTGTTTTCAAACAACTGTTTTCAGTTTTAGAATTGTAGATTTGAGTAAAATTTTGTTCATTCTAATTTTTGAAACTATTTTACACTATTCTATCTATATAATTTAATCTCTTAATCACTCTAACTTTTTTTTACCTTATCAAATATCAACTAACACTAGTATAAATTATACGCGGAGGAAAATGGAACCTCACAAGTCTAAGGTGAGGATTTTTTATGCTAAAAAATAGCTATAAATATTAACAATAAAAGTAAAGCATGGGATAGCCTAGTTGGTAAGAGAATCATCCGAATTTAAGAGAGCTCTTGAGTTCTAGATTCATTTGAAATGATTAAATTTTCGTTTTATTATAATAAGGGGAAGAGTACGAATATAATCTGAAACATGATGAATTTTTGTTATTATTATAGTGAAGTAAAGATATTTAAATCTATTTTTTAAAAAAACAAATAAAAATAAAACTAAGCTTTTTAAATTGCCTTAGGCAGAGCAAGTAGCATACCGATCAATGTAAAAGAAAGAAAGAAAGAAAGAAAGAAAGGCGTAACAACATGACAACCCTAGATAATGACGGAGCAGGAGCCAGGAGGCATGTGCGTCGGTGATCATCATTTTTTTTATTCATTCATTTATTTAACAAACGCGTCGGAACAACGCGTCGGAACAATTTCCTCTTTTCAACATTAGTGCTGTAGTAGTGGGCTGAGTTGTTATTGGGTTGGACCCTCCTACTCTAATATATGCCATTTCTTATAAATGGGCCCCGCTCAGTCGCGTTAAGTGGGACCCAATAATGTGGTGGCTCGGAGCTGGCACAACTTGAAGCCCTAATCAGATGCAGCTGTAACCTCTTTTTTGCTTTATTTTTTTTCTCTTCGCACCCCCCAGTCAAATGAATGTGGCAACTAAGAAGTCAAATGCTTATTAGTAAATGCTGTACTTATCTATCATCTACTTTTACTTTTACCGGGTGCACACTCTTATTGTATCTTATAAAAGTACAACTTACATAATGCACCAGGTGAAAATAAATAGTAAAATTTGTAAGTGCAACATTGCTCTTTAACATTTTGTCTTTACCAACATCTTATTTAAATTCCTTAACCCACTGATTCATAAACATCCAATAGCTTTACACAAAATATACGCAAGTGGAAGTAGACTAATAACAGCAAAATTCAATTCCAATATAAGATTTCCTGATTCCATATTGGTATTAATACTAACAACCTTCGACACGTTACTAATTCTAACACAGCAAAATGAGAGTTTCTCACAAAACAAATTAACATAACAAAGACCACACAAAACTTCCAACAACACAACTTGTCCGCCATCCCATAAAATTCAAGACAAATACTTGCCAGCAGAGAAATACAGATTCCTGCTAAACCAAACTAATTTTTTTCACCCAACGGGAAAAGACGGACCAACTTCGCCAATCTTTTTATACACGCTTATGGAGAGAAGCAATCAATCTGAAAACCATATTATAATATATGTTTTTGACCAAATCATCCCATAGCATACTTCTGTGTCCAGCTACGGGCAGTGGTCTCGTACTTGGACCGATCGGTCTTGTACATGTGAGCGATCTCAGGTACGAGAGGATCATCGGGATTCGGATCCGTTAGCAACGAGCAGATAGAGAGCAGCACCTGATTAAGATACAACATTGGTTAATCATCAATCTTAAACATGCTCAAACTGTTGTTTTAACTTAAATCTTTCACAAATGTTTGCACATCCACTATCTCGGAAACATTCTTCAAAACAATTAGATACTGAAAGAGCACGTCAAACAGAGTTTCTTTCCTTTCCCAAAACCAAGTATTGTATGTGTAGTCGGAAATGGTAAAAACTCACAGTATCTAAACCAAATACATACAAAAATGATATACAGAAAAGGCAACCACTCTTTAGTCTCAGTAAAAGAGACCAAAGAAAACCCAACAAAGGTATTATGGCAGTTAGTACGAAATAGTAATACTTGCTATAACAACTATATCTGAGGTTAAATATTCACCTAAAAAACATAGAGCACGCTTGTTAGTGAACTTCGTGATTAACAATGCCAAATGGAGCCATGATAGATAGGGCAATCTTAATTAAAAGACATTAGGTAAGTAACAATGCCAAATTGATACTTACAAATATCCGTGATAGATTTCTTCTTTGTTGATTTGCAACACAACAATTTTGTCCATTGGTTAAAATAATGATTTGTTGTCAGTTTGGTTAATAGGCGCATTTTATTCAATTAACTCATTCACAAGTTATGACGAAAACATGAAAATAACAATTGTGCCACTTGGGTTGTCATAAATATGAAAAATAAAAACACACATTCAGCAATACACCTTATCTATGCAGAGAGCTTCTGGGGGGCAGAAATATAAACCTTAGAGATGGTAAGAGCAGGGCTCCACTGTTCTTTGAGGATATCAAGACAAATACTTCCGTTGCTATTGATGTTCGGGTGGAAGACCTTAGTCTTAAATGCAACCTGAAAGTAGACACGTGCGTATATTTAGCCTTAACAAAAATATAACTTTTGTTACAAAAGAAAATCAATATTCATCAAACTCCATCCATTGA
This sequence comes from Lonicera japonica, assembly GCA_021464415.1. NCBI lineage: Eukaryota > Viridiplantae > Streptophyta > Magnoliopsida > Dipsacales > Caprifoliaceae > Lonicera > Lonicera japonica. The sequence goes on along the minus strand of CM038464.1, from coordinate 5,428,178 downwards.
ACTCATCCAACATGCTTTATAGGCCAGCCTAAATTTATTTTATTTGTCATTGTTTAAAAATGGAAAGAAAAAAAAATGGCGATCCAAACAACATTAAAATTTTAAAACCAGATTAAAAGGGTATACCATTTACACGTACACTCACATACAAGGTCCATGCCCTCGCACTATCTATCATTAGCATGTTTACACACACTACTAGCCTAAGCAAGCTATCCTTGCAGTGCCTGCCATTTCTTTTACATTAGTTTCCAGGCCATTAACTCACACTTACAATTATTATCATCAGACTATTTTTTTTAAATAAATAAATCATAAGAACTGAAGCTGCAGACAGCAGTCAGTCGCACTGTAAAACATCAAAAGTATGAGGAACAAGTCCAGCATGTCGAATGCATATTTAAATTTGGGGGGAAACATCTGGTAAAGAAAATTGTGTAAGAGCATCCGTAGTGGGTAAGGTAAATTGGTAAATTTACCATACCCCATGCCAAAATGTAGAAAACTTGATAGACAAACTTGGGCTAGTACGGTGGAGAGAGAGCAAACTTACCATATGCCTAAATTTTACTCATACAGCTTTCACTCACTCTTATGCGCCATACAGCTGTGCTAAACTCGTACAAAAATAAAAAAACCATACGGGTGTGTCACACTTGTATGAGTCATACAAGTGTGGCTCACTCATATCACCCATACGCGTGAAGCACACGCGTATGGACCTATATATATATATATATATTATCTTCCATAGATCTGTTGGGTGGTATTTGCACTATTTGAGTTTTGGGGGTCAAAATGCAAATTTGTTTGGTAGCTATTTTTTTTTGTGTTGAATACAATTTGTCTTACATAAAAAAATACATTAGAGTTATAAAATTGTAGGGTCAAAAACATAATTATTGAAAATTCTCAACTACACGCCGTGAGCAAGAGTTAACCAAAAAAAAAAAAATAAGCCTTCATACGAGTGTGCCTCACTCGTATGAAGGCTTTCTTTTTCTTTTCTCAAAATTGATACGGCTTTCGCACACCCATATGGCTATTTTTTATACCATACCGCTATATCCTCTCAAAAAAGTTAGTGTTATATTTGCAAATTTGGCACTATGTTTTAGAAGCACGCTGTGGATGATCTAAGTAACTATATACACAGTGAAATACCATATATACAAGTAACCTGTCTACATCAACTCCCTAATTCTTTGCAAGACATTCAATTTTCTCAAGAATTCATACTCTGTTTATGTAAAAATAGTGAAGAGCATGAATACAAGAAACGAACTAGAACCAAAAAACCCAACAAGGTGGTTTCAGCGTGAAAGACCCCTTTCCAGATCACAGACCTCCTACCTCTATAAAGAAGGTTAGCCACACCCAAGAAATTCAAAAGAAATATTAAACCTCATCTAACTCTACAATCCTACAAACGACACTTAAGTTTGAGGTTCCAAACAAGGCAAACCCCATTATAATCCCCTTAAAAACTATAGAGTAAGCTGCTCTCTCTCTCAAGATAGAAAACCGAGTAAACTACGCAAATGGCCCCTAAACTATTGACGTTATCTCACTTTGGCCCTCAAACAAAAATTTGTCGCATTTAAATACTTGAACTATTTACCGAGTGTCAAATTATCCCTTCCGTCCAATTTGTTCGTTAACTTGGACGGAATTAAGGGTAAAATTATCATTTCAATAGTTGAGGGCCAAAGTGGGACAATATCAATAGTTTAGGGGCCATTTGCGTAGTTTACTCAAATAATTTTAATTAGATTTAAAAAATATTATAAAAGAAAAAAATTTAAAAAAAAAGGAAAAGGAAGAGAGAAAGAAGAGAAGACATAGATTCCGATTATTCTTCATCAATTTCATCTTTCATTCTTCTTCTTCTTCATCATCGTCATCATCTTACACCACCACCCCCTCATCTAGTCATCCCTACCTCTACCACCACAGACAGAGAAAAAGGAACACACACGCACAGGGAGAGAGGCCCACCTCCTCCCTACCTCCCCCACCACCTCCTCCTCCCCGCCTCTCCTCCACCGCCACCTCCAACCTTCTTCATTCCATCACCGCCAGCCCCTTCCCTCCCACCCCCACCATCCCTTTCATCCAATTATCTCTATAAAACCCTAACCCCCAATTATCTTTATAAAAAAGTGATTCACTATAAAACCCTAACCCCCAATTATCTCTACAAAAAAATTATGTATAAGAAGAAGAAGAAGGAGAATTTCGGCAGAAGAAGAATTCTAGCAGAATAAGAAGAGGAAGAAGATTCCGGCCTCCCCCACCCACCATTCTTGATTTTTGCCAATCTCCTCCGCCCACTGCCATTTGAAACTCGGAATTTCTCTCTCCTCCACCCACCGCTAGAGAGAAGATAAGGCAGAGAGATGAGGCGGTCGGGTCTCTCTCTCTGTTTTTTTTTTAAGATTTTTTTCTTTCATAATAATTTTTAAATCTAATTAAAATATTTTGAGTAAACTACGCAAATGGCCCCTAAACTATTGATATTATCCCACTTTGGCCCCCAACTATTGAAATGACAATTTTACCCTTAATTCCGTCCAAGTTAACGCCTAAATTGGACGGAAGGGCTAATTTGAAACTCGGTAAATAGTTCAAGTATTTAAATGGGACAATTTTTTGTTTGAGGGCCAAAGTGGGATAACGTCAATAGTTTAGGGGCCATTTGCATAGTTTACTCTAGAAAACCTCTCCTGGACAAGGAGTCGCCACAACATCATTCTAGTTGCTTACCTTATGTCTTCGCCAATATTGAAACAAATATGTGCTTACCCTATGTCCAGAACCAATATTAAACAAATATGCTTCCTGCCAACTTTCTACACTACAATTACATACACAAACACATTGGAAATTTCCCTAGAAATAAAGGTACATCATATTATTCTGCATATGTTAAGATGTAACAATTCATCATTCATCCCTTGTATTATTTTAATGTGGGAAAGCTTTTCTCCTTTCAAATAGCCGCACTTTTATACTCTGCATAAAAATGGTGTAACATGAGTTTCCAAGACAAATGCAACCAAAACACCTAAACCCTTTTATTTTATAACTCAGGATGCAGGAGTATTATTGGCATGGAAGTTTCCTCTGTCATATCCATGCTGGAAACTTGGAATATCCTTTGCTTTCCCTTTACAATAGCTAAAATTGCGTACTGATTTTAGGAAACCAAAATAAAAGGTGAGTATGAAAACTATCACGTGTAATTTTTGATGACCTGGTACAAGTTACAATGAGATATGAACATGGCACAATTTGTAAAGCCTTGAAAGAAGCAAATTATGAGATATCTGCCATATACAACGTGGTAATAACCTACCATGGAAAATCAACTGTTCCAAACAAAGCATCAATATCAGTGGACAAAATTAGCAAAAGTGCTAATTTAATTTATGTGTTTGTGGTAAAGTTACCTTAGGGGGCTTGAAAGGATAATCAGGAGGGAAATGAATAGTAACTAAGAAAACACCTCCCGCATATGGGCTATCACCGGGGCCCATGATAGTTGCTTGCCAGTGGAACATGTCTTCAGCAACAGGTCCTGTTCCCAACAAAATAAACAACTGAAGTTACAAAAGAATATACCCAAAGCATACATGTTTATCCAAAGAAATCCTTTGCTATTGAGGAGAAAATTAATTGCCGGTATCAATTTATTAGCTAAAAGCATGTAGAAGGCAAAGAAAACAATGTCGAGATTTGAACTTCCTAATGCTCAAGTAAAAGCCTTGTAATTTATGTACGATGTGTAATAAAAAAAAAAGTACTTAAAACAAACATGTTGCCACCGATAGGAAGGGACTCCGCAGCATCTGGCTCTTTAATGAAATAGTAGTAGTAATTACGGTTGCTTTCCAAAGTGTACGCTTGTTATCAACAAAGAAACTCCTTTGTCTGTAGTAGTTGTTCTATTTTTCATATTTTTGGATAAAAAAGCAATGTTCTTTACTTCATTTGCAGGTTCAGAGATAAGGAGAGAAACAAAAGGAGAAAATAAAATTATTTTCTTCATTTGGGGGTTCAGAAATGAGAAGAGTAAACAAAAGTAGAAAATAAGTTTTAACAAGAGTAGAGAAAACAAGAAAGAAAAACAGAAAAGTACTACTGCCCCTTACAGAAAACAAATGCAATAACAATAGATAGGAAAATATATAGTCTGCCTTAGGTAAGAATGTGAAGAGGCTATCTAATCTAATAATAATATGATAACAACTGGTAAGACCAACTCCAATCCTTCCTTAAACTTGTCCCTGAATTTAAATTTGGAGGGAATCACTTAAAATCTTGCTCCAATGGACTCCCCAAACATATCCTCATACATTGAGAGAGGATAGGGCTCCCCAAACACCAACTATCACAAAACAAAACAAAAGCACTAAATTACAACCTTTTCAAAATAATTAGTATTCAATGGCTCTAAATACTAGGGCGTGGGGAAATATGGAAGAGGATTTGGAAGCCAATTTTGAGAAAAATATAGGTAGAGGATTGGTGTTGATATATTTTAAAAATATGCATCATTTTGGTAAAAGGGTCAATATGTTTTATAAATTTCACTTCTCTCCTTCACTTCCAGTTTGGGGAGAAATTTTTTGTTAAAACAAAATTCCTCTTCCCTCCTTTTGTCTCCTATTCTCTCCAAATTACTCACTTTATCTTCCTTAATCTACATTATTAACTGTAGAAATTTAATTCTTCAAAAAATCTACTTTCTCCAAGCACCAACAAAAATTTAATATATAAATAAAAGCAAAAATATAAAATCCAAGGAAGGGCAAGTAATATAATAGAAACAATATATGTTTTTATTTATAGACTAGATATTTATATACCGGCGCTGCAGGAAGTAGGAGGATCCTTTTGCAGATCCTTCAGTTCTTTCAGAATACGTTTTGAAGCCATCTCTGCTTCTTCGAATCTAAATTATATATATATATATAAATACTTTTTTCCAGAGCCCTTGCACCTGCATAATTTTACAAACAAAAGTTAGCACAGCAAATCGATTCATTCTCAAAATTATCAAAACCTATACTCAGAAAAAAAAAATGTACGCTTGATGTATTAACCTAATAATAAACCCTAACAAATCCTTGGAAGTGGTGAACAACGCACCTATAAATATAGATTAAACAAGAAATCAATCGATTCCATATCAAATCGCGTTAAACGTGTGTTAAAAATGAAGATTAAGAACAGAAACGGAAAAAGAAAATACCTGAGAAAAGATGGAAAAAAGCGATTAAACGGAAATAGCGGGGTTTAAAGAAGACGAGTTTCAAGCAGATCCACACCCCCAAGGCCCCAATTGAAGAAGGGGAAGGTGAACCCTACCTCTCACCCGAAGCCGTATGATTCTCTTTGCCAACTCGTAATTCGGGTTTTAAAAACTACATATCGCCTTTTGCTCTTATCATCAATAGCATGTCCTATGCGCTATTCATTTCTTTCACGTACACCTCTTTTATTATAAGGGTGTGTTTGATTGGGAGTATTTTTCATGGAAAATACCCATTTTTCATTTGATTTGACAACTTAAGGTGTTTGATTGGCTTTTTTTTCTAGGGAAAATATTTTTCAACTTTTGCTCACACACTTACATTTTCCTTGTAAACAAGGAAAATATTTTCTTTGGGGGGGGGCTAGTTTTTATTTTCCAAGCAATTGCACGGTTTTCGAGACAACATTTTACCCATTTTCTACACTAAAAATGCTGTAACTTAAACTGCAAAATTCAAAATTTAATAAAAATTTTATATTTAAAATCTACTCATCAAGATCAATTAAACAAGATCCATCATGACTATAAAATTATGTAAAAAAAAATACCCATAATTTTTTCTACATTAAAAATGCCACAATACAACCAATATTTTCCGGGTAAAAAATTAAGGCAATCAAACACATTTAATTACATTTTCCATGCAACTCAATTCTAGGCAATTCAATTACCTGGAACTTATTTTCTTTCCATGTAAATTCCATGCTTGCAATCAAACGCACCCTAAATATTTTCGATAATAAATTTTTAATTACTAATACATTTTAAAATTTATTTACAGTCCGTTTAGATTGAAGAGGAATGACGGAAAGAAAATATTTAATTACGAAAAAAAAGAATGGAATAGAATAAAAATGAATGAGTTTAATTTTATTGTTGTTTGGATAGTTAAAAATGAAAAAGAATGAAATGAAAATAAATCTTATTTGGATAGAAAGAAAAAAAAAGAAATGAATGAATGTGATTTAATGTATTATTAACAACTTAGGGTTAAATTTAAAAAAACGTGAAAAAATCATTAAATTTTTTTCCTTTCCCTCCCGATCCTCCCAATATTGAAAGGAAACAACATAAAGGAATAGAGGGTGTTGACCTAGAAGGTCTTAATTTTATTTTGATAATAACAATAAATCAATTATGTGTAATTTAACATGTGTGTTGAAGTTTTTATAGCCACACTTCAATGATCATCATACGTGGACCAAAGCCGATCAATCCAAACCGAGATCATTCCTCAACAAAGTATTGGACAAGTCAAATAATATCAATCTCATTACAATGCAAATCCATGGAGCACTAAGATCAATGATCACATGCAAGAGTTTCAAGACAAAAGCTACAAGTGAAGATCAAATTGAATAAACAAATCGAAGCATTCAAAGACTCGTTAATTCGATAATTGAGTGAGTGCTTAGGTATTATGTAAAGTTTCTTATTTGATTATTTATATAGCTCATATATATTGTTACAGCATTTTTAGATTAATCAAAATCAAGTTTGAATCAAAATTTCTTTCAAAATATCATTTTAGCAAAAATCGGTTTTGAAATAAATTCCTACTAAATTCAAATGATCATATTTTGAGTTTTTCCGAAATTAGGTGTCTTATGAACTTATTTTTAAGGTCCCCAAACCATTAGAGTTGATTTTGGAGCTTATATGCAAAAGTGCAAAAATTGAGATTTTTTACCTTATGGCCTGATGGGCAGTCTGGTCCATCAGTCGATTAATGGCTTGTGCTTAGTCAACTAAGGCGTGCTTAGTCAACTAAGAAGCTTTACTCAGTCGACTGGTGGCCCAGAATATAGCCGTTGAATTTCTGATTTTTTTACCATTTTTGGTACCAAACTTCTATTAAACTTCACAAACGGCTATTTCACTTTTGGGATTATATATACACTATCTAAGACACGTTTTGACTACCTTGAATCATTCATATACTCCATACTTCACCTATCTTCAATATCAAAAGATTTAAGAAATTATTTTTGATCAATCATTCTTATTGAGCTATAAATCTTGATCAAACAAGTAACTCTAGTGTGAGTTTCAATTGTATTCGTTGAACACTTGAGAGTTATTGTTAATTGGTGTGAATCACCAAACAATCTATATTCAAATTGTGAGAGGTAAATCTCATAGAAAAACAAGAAGGTAAATTATTGTTTATTATCTGTGAGAGGTAAATCTCATATATTAGCAATAGAGGTTATTGTATGAATATTGTGGTAAAGCAATATTTGTAAGAGTGTAGTGAGATAACAACACTTATAGAAGTTTATTTTTCACCCGAAAGAAAAAATGTATTAGTGAAATTTCTCGGGGGAAAAACTAACCGAGCGCGGACTATGGTTTGGTAAACTAAAACCGCGAGAACAAAAAGGCTTGGGCTTCCAATTTGTTTAATCTTTCTATCTCAAGCCCTTATTTGATTGCATTTATATTTATTGATTGATCTTGGGATTGATTATTTGCTTACATTCCTTGATATACTTGTTTAGCTAGTTAAATTGCTTAAATATTTCGAAAAAAAATTTAATTCCGCATTAAATTTTATAAACCCTATTCACCCCCCTCTATGGTTGAAATCCGACCAACAAAGGGGATTGGCATTCCATCTCAATCCCTTCGTTTCCTCTCCACTCCATCTGATAAATCTATCCAAACGAGTAAAATGCAATCCTTCCTCCTCATCTCCTTTCCTTTCCTTCTTATTCCCTCAATCCAATCGGACTGTTAATAAAAAATGAGTTCAAATATAAATACTCGCCTCATTTGAAAAAAAAAATTTGTAATAAGGTGGTGTTAAAATATATTTCTAGTTACATTTTGAATGTGGTGTTTGTGATAAATTTGTAGGGTGTAAATAACACCACCCCTTATCAAATTGAGATACACTAACAACTAGTTTAAAATCTGAGCGATTCGCAGGCGATTTATATATATATCAATAAATATGATAAATAATTAAAGGAAAAAATTCAAAAGGCAAATTGTAGAAAAAAAATAGGAAGTAACATGTTTGTGGCCGAATCTTATGTTTAAGAATTTTTGGTTTTTTCTAATAAACTAATCATGTCTTAATAAAAAAAACGTAATATACTTTAAAAAATATCTTACAATTTTATGTTTTAAAAGTACAATATTCAGGTCCTCCAACCAATACCTCATTCCATTCGAACCACCTGATTTTTATTCACCACTTGTATGGGAAAAAAATCTCATAATTTAAATGATAGACAAATGCAATAAACATTATAGAAAGTAACATATGTATAATTTTACATATTTACTTTCAATATATAAAAACATATTTTGAAACAAAATATTTTATTCATGATAGTTTGATGTAAATAATAAGTATCGTTTTGCTTTAGTTGCTATGTTGTTTTGTAAAAAAATAAGTTGAAAAATCTAACCAATATTCATATATTTGATTGTTCATTCAAATGAATCTAGCTTATTTTTTTAAGATATTAATCTCTTGTTTAGGCCAATAATAATAAAGTTGTAAAAAAGAATTATATTGAAAGCCAAAGTATTAAAATATTTACAACTAACAGTTATATGAACTTTCGACAACCATCATACATTACAAACTTCTATGTAGACATTTTAAAGTGAATGGTACTTCATGCATGTAAGAATATTCAAAACTCATAAACGAAAAAAATAATTTGGATCAAAATATCTCTATACACAATCATCAAACCCATGAGATGTGAGTATTGAAAATTACAAGAAAATAAAGTAAAAATGTAAATCTAAGCTCTTTGTCTCATTTATATGCATATCTAAGACCATAATGGTGACAAGTCGAATCACGTTACCCAAAAAACTTCATGATAATTATAAAAGGATATATAAAAACAAAAAAATCAAGCGAAGGAGAATTATTTGATATTTTTTCCTCTCATTGAGAAACTCTTTATATAGTAGAAATAATTCTAAAGAATATTTAACCATCATAAATCATGCAATTAATTTCATAAGGCCTCATAAAATTTTACGTTACAAAATAATCAATTTTCATAAATATACATTAAGTTTATAATTCATAACTTAATATATTTATTACAATTTTGAAAAAAAATTTAAAAAATTTGTATACTTTGAGAAATAGTGAGAAATTAGAGACCGTCTGAATAGAGAGAGATTAATTATAATGAAATTATATGAAAGGAATTTATAACATATTTTTATATAAAATCAAAAGTTATTTTGATCGAATTGAACTCGTGTTAGGCTTTTTATTTTACAATTTTGCCCATGTATTCTTTAATTTCACACAAAATTATATTATCAGTGAGAGTAGTGGGGTTTAAAACTTTGCAAATGCACAGATTATATAGGGCATTCAGCAACTATGCCATTTGAATCAAGAGAGAGAGTATGCGGGGCTAATTATGAAGACACGTTGATAGCGTACCACGTGGCACAATGTGATTACTATAGTTCACTTTACTGATTATATAATAAAAAACAAAATTGTATCTTGATAACCACATTCATATATAATTAGAGCATAGTAAATGTAGCAATTAATGATGAGGAGAGAAACGAAAATAATTATGTCAATGAAGCAATTATAATAAGCTAATAAATTGTGAATGGAAGAATAATGAAGGATACGTGACACGTTTACATATAAGGATAACATTTTATTACCTATTATATCAAATATTATATTCTTCTTCCATTTTTACCCTTCCATTATTTTATTTTATTTAGCAACCATTCCAATATTTTGTTTAAATCGCATTAACCCATCAATTTTTCTTTCTTTTCTTTTCTTTTTCTTTCTTTATGAGAAAGACTCGTCAAATCTTATTGTTGTCACAATTCGCTAGTTAAACAAATTACTATGTTACAAAATATTATTTTTGACTAAATTTTTTTAAAAAAATTATAAGAATTTAATCGTTAAAAATACACATATTATTATATGCATTAATTATACACTACTGGATAAGTTTTATACATATATTAAAATATCACATCAAAGTTAAAACGCTTACACCGATAATATATATACAATAAACTCTCATGCACTAATAATTTTGTTTATATTAAAAATATCATAACTTAAAATAAAAAATTCAAAATTTAATAAAATTTTAATACTTAAAATATAATATTCAAGATCAATTAAACAAGATCCATCATGAATATATAATTATTTAAAAAAATAGAAAAATTATTAAGTAATATTTAAGAACGTATTTATGTGTTCGCACATTATTGATCATCTCAGTTTATTGTTTTAAGAATGGTCATGGTACATCAATCCGAGTTTTGAACTATTTTTAAATCGTATTGACAAACGTGGTTGAATTATTTTCACAAATGATCTTAAGTTTAATTTGTTAAGAAAAATATTTTGTCGATATCAAAATAAGATAAAAAAATAGGATTAAAAGATTCTTTCAAAAATTAAAAATAAGTTGGTCTAATCTAATCTACTTTTAATTTTTCAGTATGAAGATTTATTGAATCTACATTTCGGTTGTTCAAAACATTAAATTATGCTAGACAATAGGGCTGGATATAGTATACTTTTATTCTATTATTCTATTCTATTTTATTTAGTTTACCATGCCAGATGGCACAGATATACCTTAGTCAATGAAAAAGTATCCTGTAAAATTTTTCATTCCCTCTCTTTCACTTTCAAATATTTAATCTAAATATCAATGTAAATGTTTTAATAATTATTTTCAATAATGAAAAAAAGAAAAAAAACAACAACATCAACACCTTAAGCAACAAGTTTGAAAATCTTTGTAGTACATAATAATCTAGACGCGAATTGTCCATCCATTTCATCTGTAGATAAAGCTAGTAGATAACACGTTTCAACCACGTTTATTGATGGGATAAACTAATAACTTAATTTATTCAGCCAACCACGAGAAGACACGTAGCCACCCACGTCAGCAACCTCCCCTATCGCGACGAGAAGAGCTCTAAGGAGCTCTGTCTGAACACTACAGGAAGAACGGAGCTCTTCATAAGTTGAACACCTATTTAAGGATTGATTCCGCATGACAAATTACTGAGCTCAAATGCCAAAGCTCTTTTAATGAGTTTTGGAGCTTTCGCTTAATCATTATGACGGAATGGCTGACAAACGGTATGGGCGACCGCCACATGCTCTACAGAAAATACATATTTTTTCTCACTTTTATTAAATGCCCATTGACTGCATTTAATGCACCGGAATTCATGGAGAAGCAAGGTGAGGGTGGGTAATGATCAAAGTATGGTCTCAAGCTTGTGGGCAAAGCTTTTCAACACATTTCCCCATATGTCATATATATAGGGGGAGAATGAAGCATTTAAGCCAAGTTAAACCTAATAACAACAACCAGATAAATCTAAGAATAAGGAAAATCCAGCATTCAATAGCAAGAAGACAAGAGAGAAATAGAAGCTCAGAGCACTCAGTAGAGCTCGTAGAATAAAGAAGTCACAACTCATGTAACCTGAGAACACTCTTATTGTAATATTGTGATGATAGAATAGTTAGAGAGGCTTTTGTGAGTTTGTAATACTTGCTTGTATATCATCAATACAAAGGACCGAGCTCCTAGCTCTATTTCACATAGGAGAATTAACCCGTATCTTCATACGAAGCCAACCACCTCTATACATATTTGACTTTTTAGTTTGTTGCATTTATTGTATAAATCATTTGATCTGATCATTTGACTATGTAGATTAAAATACCTTTCTAATTTTTAGCACCAACATTTATTATTTAAAAACATCGTATATTCACGTGTTTATTATTACATGCTTTAATTTATTCGTGCGTACTAAATTTACTAATTTGAACGAGCTATTTAAAAGTAAACCGTGTTGCATGCTTTTCAAAAAGACTATCGATGTAGTTTGAACATTCATTAACTTAACCATACTTCTAGTGACTCCATATACAATATAAACCTTCATAATATTAATTATTTTATTAAAAAATATTCATTAAGATAAATTACTTATCATGATAATCATTAATTAAGATTATTTAAGGTCAAGGAGAAATTTACACTTTCGCAACACATTTAACAATAATACACATCTCGTAATCGAATAGGTATTTGTATCTTAAATCAATAATAATATTTATATTTACTGGTACCGTTCATATTTACATACACGTGACTTCGATATAGTAAATAACATAATTTTTCGATTATAAAAAAGTGAATGACAAATAAAACTTGTGATATACCATGAAAAATAACTCATTATATAAGAGCAGTCCGACTATTAAGATGGAATACCTTACATTATTCTTGTGGAATGAATAACTTATTCCCATTACTAAAATATGCACTCCCCTATTAAGGGGAAAGAATGTTAATTCCTCGTTTTTTCACTAAAACCCCCTAATCACGCAGTTTCCCCCTCTTATACGGACGAACTAAACCCTCCCCTCACCAGATTGACGAACTCCCTCTCTAGCTCCTTTATCCACGTTAATTCCACTTCAACACTATTAATCAATGAAAATATGTAAATAAACAAAATAAAAGTATATTACATGTTTCAGTCTTGACATAAAGAGAAGGTTCCAAAAGTCGCTCAATATATTCACAATAAAACCCAAATCATAAGCATTTTATTACAAAACTCTAAAAGCCCAAACTGAGTTAGCTCCCAAGACCATCAATTAAACAAAAACAGTACAACTTTTAAACATTGAACTTGAATAAAATTAAATTAATTGCTGTAAAAGTATTAAAAATTATAAAATGAACAATCATAGCCAAACCCACCCAAATGTTAATTAAAAAACAATAGTCCTACAAAATAACATAAAATAATTATGAAGTGGAGTGAAATTATAGAGAAAAACAGAGGATTGTTATTGTTATGCAGGGCTAATGAGATTATTCTTGTTTTGTTATAGACCCAAACGCTGATTCCTTCATATGTAGATAAACTTGAATGGCAGAGGAGAAATGGATGCACCAGACGGGGCCAGAGAGGGAGTCAGTAATTTGGGGAATGAATGGTGTGTACGGTAGCTTGTGTGTAGAGAAAGATAAACTGATCGAATTTGGGGGAAAAGGGGAATCAACATGTTTATTTTTTTAATAAGGTGTGCATTTATTTGGTAATGAAAATAAGATATATATCCCACAAGAATAATGTAAGGGAGTCCCTCTTAATAGCCAGACTATATATAAAGGATCTTTTTTTTTACAACTATTATGGGTAGGTTATAAAATAACATTTGAAGTATCGTGGATACCAAAAAAAATGGGTCTCCCCACAAGGTGTGTTCAAAGCAAGATAAATTGAGTAATAGATGGAGTTGGTAAATTAAACAAGAGATTTTTAGGTATGGAAGGTTCCTCGGTAGCGTTTATGCTATTCCGGTAGTATATCTTCCGTTTTTGTGCGTGGTTAATCTATTAGCTAAAAATCAATTGAAATGATAATACAAGTTACTACTTTCTTGTTTTAAAAATAATTCCTTTAGCTCATAATTTCTCTTAGCCTCCATCCGCAGCCTTTTGAAACGGCTATCCCTTTTTCTATTTATATGTATAGAATTATGGTTATAAATGAATAGTGTAAATAATAAAAAAAGACAAACTATGGCTATACTCCATCACTTTACAATTATCCTCTTAAACTTTTGGTTGACTAATTGTTCAAGCCCATTATCATCTCTATAATTTTTTCTTTTTAGTCACCTACAAGTACCATAAAAAAAAACTTATGCCTAAAATACAACATACTTTAGTATTCTGAAAACTAAAAAACCCATTAAAAGTGCAGTTAAAAGATGAAAATAAGGGGATTGATGCTTAAACTTGGGATCTTATAAAATGCAAAAAGCACCTAACAAAATTATGTGCTCTTTTATTTTTATTTTTTTGAAAGATAAATAAATAAAGTCACATTATCATGTGTACAGCTATATATCTATTTTTTAAAATAGAAAGTAAATAGGTTTTCTTACAATTAAAGATGATTTGAAGCATAAACCTTTAAAATGTAAAGTCTTATCCACTGATTAACTATAATATGTTAAAACATATTATAATTAATTATGTTTCATCATTGTATTGTGTTTTCTTATTTCTCCCTTATACATAACCCTATAAAAAGGGTCCTCATGTATCAATTCAAATCAAACCAATTAAATTCAATACAATTCATATTATTTCTCTTTATACTACAATATAGTATCAAAGCAAACATGATCCATCACCACTTAGGTGGTTTTTACGACACAGCCTCCACAACCCATCACCAAACCGTAGCCTTGTCAAATAAAAACTACAAACCTGGAATTGCTCATCCAACTCTAAGATCAAACAAACCCGTAATCGCTCATCCAATCCTAAAATAAAACATGACCAATACACATACTACTTTGATCGTCCAATCAAGACGGTCACGATCCCGTTTAAAGACCTTAAAAAAACCCATTAACGCTATTTCACGCGCTTCTAATAAATATGGAGCACCATTACAGTTCAGCCATGCGCTGCGAGCACCAGATTTCAATACAGAGTAAATTGTTCAAATACAACAACGTGAGAAAGATTACCAATATAAAGGCCTAGTTCATCTGGCAACAACATTGACCATCCATAGCTTCGTGCATAATTCAAATTCCAGCAACAACAATTTATTTTTGTGGACACGTCATCACAGTTGACTGCCACATCATCACAGTTGATTGTGAATATACCTTAAGTTGAATTATATTATCATCGTATCTATCAATAAAATTAAAAACTTGAAAATAACATACTCGTATACACCTTCGCAAAATGGTGTTACAAAAGGGAAGAACATGCATTTATTAGAAGCATTACATGCATAACTACTTGGGGCCAATGCCCCCCAACATCTTATTGGGGTGAAACACTTATCTCTGCAGTTTATCCAATTAATCGTGTTCCATTAGTGCTATTTGATTTTCAAACACTATTCGACATTTTTCACAAAGCTGTCTTGGCTCTTACATTGCCAAATTTGCCCCCACGTGTATTTTGATGCGTTGCATCTGTTCATTTGCCGAAAAAACAATGAAACAAATTCGAATCTCATGCTTTAAAATGTGTTTTTGTGGGCTACTCATCATTACAAAAAGGGTAAAGGTGTTATCACCCTCACACTTGAAAATTATACGTGACGATGGGTGTTGTTTTTTATGAAGAAGATATATATTTTCATCAGGTTGAACTTTAAGGGGAGTATTATAGTGAAGTTCAAGTTTTTGGTTTTGTTGATGGAGAATGTAATAAAATAATTCAACTTAAGGTATCTTCACAGTCAACCTCATAACTATCGAATCTATCAAGTTCACCATCGAATTCACAAAAATCACGAAGTTTGTCACTGAATTAGCCACAGTTCTCAAGCTTGCCATCGCTTGGTATGAATAACCAATTGTCTCCCTCGAATACATCTGAATATCAAGTACCTCCTTATGATCCTTAGGTATTTTTTCCTGAACCTTCAAGAAAATAACTTCCTAACTAAATCAATAGAGGCGTGCCTAAACCAACATATGAACATGATAATGTTAGTAAGGCCAAATACCCCATGAGCAATTATGAGTCTTACGATAGGTTATCTGAATAAAATGAATCATTTATCTTTTATATCTATTCCTAACAGTGTGCAAGATGAATTGAGCGATCCAAAATAAAAAGCAGTAATAGATGTGTTGTGATAAATTTTAATACTCGCAAGCGCACAAATCAATTTATAATATAGCGCATAAGCGATGTCGATCCCACAGAGACTCACCCAATATATTTAAATTTTGTCTTGTTAATCTTTCACTAATCCCTAATATAGCCAAGAATAATTGGTGAGAATCAAACTAATAAAATAAATCAAATTAAATTAAATAGAGCAAAGCAAAGAAAGTAAATTAAAGCAATGGAACTAAACTAAATAATATTAAACAAGATAATAAAATTAATAAATTAATTGACTAGGGTTTTAGAGTCATATATTTAATATTATCTTCCTAAGTATTCACGCGCATAAACTATACTCTTATCTCGCACTAATTTGGTCTCTGGACTCTATTAGATGCGAAAAATAAAATTAATAAAGTCTAATTAATTAATAAAACCCAATCGTAATTCTTTCACAGCCAAACTTATGTATAAAATTAAAACACTCACTATATCCGTCAAAACACACCCTATATTGGCTTTTAACAAATCATAAGGTGAATCCAACAAAAAATAGCGATAATCCAATTTTATTTTTAATCAATTAAAATATGCATCCAATAGAAAAAATTGTATTTAACATTAAAGTATTAAATTGGTAGAATCAATTGGCATGAATACGTGCAAGAGGATCAATCAAATATATTTATCCTAACCCTAGCACAAATTTACGCTGACATAATAAAAATTAAATAACAAATAGAATTGAAAGAAAACTTACTTAACGTTAAATCAACCAATAAAATAAATCTTCAATCTTTAATCTTGAAAGTAAAAGAGTAAATAAAACAAAAAGAAGGAAAAGAAGAATAAAAGATGCACGGCTTGCTGCTGTTGGCTGCTCCATGAATTGCGCAATTGTGTGCTTTTATAATATTAAAATCCTAATGGGTCTAGGAGTAATAGATGGACTTGGCTTATTTAATTAATGGATAATTAGGCTTTAGATCTTTAAAGATTAGTGGGCTGCTCATTAGTTAAATTAGGTGGTTGGGCTTTCCTTACTTGGTTGAGTGCTAATTAGGCTTGGCCCATTAATTTGAATACAATTGAATTTTCGCCATTTAAACTGCAGAATTTTGCGTCGTAATTTCGGACTTCGATATGTCTGAATTTAAAAAAATGATGAATTGGAAAATTGTAGCTCTCGAAATTCTATTCAATATAGGCTCAAGATTCACATGATTTAAAGTTTCGAGTAAAAAGTTATGCGTCTAAAAGTATTGAGCACTTTTAGATATCTTCACAATTTTCGAATTCTCTAGTTTTTTCAATCTTTTCCAATTTTTTTCTAACACCTGAAAAAACATTAAATATATAAATATTAGTAATAATATATGTTCTTCAAATTATAAATTAACGTAATAAATTATACCATTTTATTGGCATATCAGGATGAAGAGATGAAATTCCCAAGGAATAATGATATATGGGATATGGTTGAATTACCAGTAAGGGAAACGTGTGTTGGTTACAAATGGTTGTACACGGTGAATTTATTGGCATACCAGAATGAAGAGATAAAATTCCCAAAGAAGAATGGTACATGGGATATGGTTGAATTACCAGTAAAGGAAACGTGTGTTGGTTACAAATGGCTGTACACGGTGAAATATAAGATAGGCGAAACCATTGAAAAATTCAAAGTAAAACTTGTAGCAAAATGTTACACCTAGACACATTGAATAGAGTTATCGATTATTTGAAGACATTTGCACCAGTAGCAAAAATGAACACTGTGCGTGTCTTGCTTTCTTTAGCGGTAAATATGGTTGGCCGCTATAACAATTTAATGTGAAAAATACATGATTGTAAAGGGATTTAAAGGCTGAGGTATACATGGAGCTCCCACCCGGGTACGATGTTCCTATGGAGCACATAAACAAAGTATGCAAATTGAGAAAGTATTTATATGGCTTGAAACAGTAACCGAGAGCTTGGTTAGAGAGACTCGCTAGATCAATGAGAAAGTTTAGGTACAAATAGAGCAATTATGATCATACTTTGTTCTTGAATAAGTGCTATAGGAAGATCACGGCACTTATTATTTATGTTGATAATATGGTTGTCACTGAAAATGACCCACGTAAATGGAAAACACTAAAACAATACCTATCTCGAGAGTTCGATATGAAAGATCTTGACGAGGTAAAGTATTTTTTGGAGATTGAGGTGCACATGTCTTTAAATGGCATATTCCTCTCTTAGAGAAAGTATGCATTATATTTGTTAAGTGAAACGAGAATGTCTGTTTACCAGTCGTCAGATACTCATATGAAAGAAGAACTGGAATTAGGAATTGAAGCTGATCAAATGCCTGTTGATAAAGGGCGTTATCAGAGATTGGTATAAAGGCTGATGAATTTAGCACGTATTAAATATGATATTTTCTATGCATTAAGTACATTCAGTTAGTTCGTGGATAATCTTGGAGAGACACATGTGCGAGCTGTGATGAAAATTCGTAGTTATCTAAAGACAGCTCTTGGAAAAGATATTTTGTTTACAAAGAACAATGATTTCTTCAAAATCGAAGGGTACACTGACACTGGCTGGGCCTGAAATGTTAGTGTCAGACGGTTTATATCAGGATATTTCACATTTGTTGGTGGGAATCTCGTTACATAGTGAGGCAATAAACAAAATGTCATTTATTGTTCGAGCGCCAAAGTGGAATATCGAGGAATAGTAGTAGGAATCCAAGAATTATTGTAATATTACTTAAAATCCGGTTTAACATGACAAAACAAAACATGTGGAAGTAGATAGATTATTCATTAAAGGAAAATTAAAGGAAAACATAGTTTTAGTACCTCATATACGCTCGAAAGATCAGTTGGCCGATGTACTCACTAAGTCTGTTTATAACACGATATTTTTCAGATTAACCAGGGAATTGCTCGATATGTATGGACTAACTTGAAGGGATGTGTTATAATATACTAGAAATGAGGTAAAATGTCTTGTGTGACTATGTTTTGTGAAAAAAAAGCCAATAAATAATATTTTTTAGAAATAAGGGCTTGTTTATCAATTGTGTTTTAAAATAAGGGTTTGACCGAGTGCAAACTTAACTTTGCAATAATTTTTTTTTAATACAAATTAGTTTTACATGATGCATTTATATTGTTTATCAAATATATTCTTATGTTTCATTCATAAAACTTTAAAACAATATCAAATAAATACAAATACATAATAATGTTTTTGAAAATAAGGGGTGCAAACTTAACTTTGCATAAATCTGAAAAGTTAATATGTGCATTTTATTAATAAATAGGTTTTGAATATATAATTTGTTAAAATTATTCTAAAGCACTATCAATTAAACATTTATTTATAATAATATGTTAAAAATCATGTAGTGCAAACTTAATTTTGTATAGTTCCATAAAAAAAATACAATTTAAAAATATGTTATAAAGTTAACTTTGCATTCCTTTCGAGATTTGGTCAAATATAGGCCATTAATTTACAAAAATATTATTTGCTGGTTCTTTTGCATATTTTTTTTTCAAATAAGCCATATTTTTCAATATCCCATAGAATATATTATAATTAATTAAGTTTCCTTATTTCTTCCTTATGTATAACCCTATAAATATAGTCATATTGTATCAATTCAATACAATTCACATCCTCTCTATACGCAATATAATCTTTGTATAAATTTATTATTTTAAATTGGTGCTTTAGTGTCTTATCTAGTAAATAATAAACATAATTTTTTAGTGCGTGTTTGGCGCATTAGAATAAAAAATCGAATAAGATTATTTAATTATATTCGAACAAAATAAATTAAATATATCTTTTTAGTGTGCGTTTGATGTATCGGATTAAAAAGTTGAATACGATTATTTAATTATATCCGAACAAAATAAATTAAAATAATTTTTTAGTGTGCGTTTAACGTATTAGATTAAAAAGTTGAATAAGATTATTTAATCACATCCAAACAAGATAAATTAATCTCATCTCTTAAGTGAATTCGTTTATCTCTCTATATATATACAAAATGAAAAATTAACTTTAGTAAGATAAATATTTTATTTAAATATTCAATTTTATTAAAATATTAAATATAAAATAAATTTTGCCATCCTACCTTCTTAGCCTTTAAATGCAGGTTTAGTGGATTGAGTTAAACATTTTCCTTTTGAACGTGTAATCATCGATTCGACGAAGCAATCGCACCAAAATGTGCAGGCAACTGAAAACCCAAAACTGATGAAAGTGGGAGCACGTAATAATGCTAATAAAAAAATAAAATAATATTAACGGAGGCGATGAATGAAATTGCACTCTTCTCTGTTTCTCTCATTCTCGTTTGCGTACGTTAGTGTCGTTCGTTTCCCTACGTACTTCAATTCCAAGCAAAAGAAAAGGCTTGCGACACTTGCAGATCTGCACGCAGGTATTCGACTCAAATTTAATCCATTTTAATGTCTGTTTTATCTCGTAAATCGAATTTATGCGCTGCAATTGTACGGTTGCATATATCCGTATCACATCATCAACTGTACTTGTCTGTCCCATTTTTTAATGAATGTTTAGGGTTTCACGCAGTCGCACATTTTCAACATTTGAATTCCTATCAGCTAGGTTTGAATAATTTTTTTGTTCTTCTTATTAATTCCTTCTATCTTTAAAACATGAATGTGTTGGGAAAGGTTTCTATCCAATTGATTGTTGATTTAGCTCGTCATACATTATTACATTGTCCTCAATGTATGTCTGAGTGAATAGTATTGTGGTATATCGATTTGGAGTTGTTGCTATTTAACCTTTGAGATTTGATATGCACATGAATTAATAATAAGCCTTTTCCATTCCTAGTTGTATGGAGGAATTTATTGAATACAATTTAATCATATGAGACTGATTTGTATAAGAATTTAAATACATCAAGGACATGTAGAAGCGTGATTTTGATTCCATAGTAGTCTATATTTTTTCAGGTAAAGAAGTTGGGATTTGATGTGAAACTTTTGGTATTTTTTGTACACTTTATTCTGTGAAATCAAACATTTTTTTTTTAGCATGGAGGAGGAAAAGAAGAAGAAGAGAAACAGGAAAAAGAAGAATAAGCAGAGTAAAACAACAGAAAGTGCATCTGTTTCTGCTGGGGAATCAGTTGCTTCCGATCATAACCACGCCAACAGGGTCGAGAAGAATCATCAGAGCCAAGATTCTGACACTTCAAATGCTAAAGATGATTTGCAGAAGGTAGATGTGGAATCTAGAGAGCATCACGCTAACGGCACTGAAGGCGTAAGTTTGCCTATAACCTTTCGTTTTCGTGAAAATATTTATGACCTAGCTCGAGTGGCAGAGAGCCAGTTTTCACTGTGATGGTGAATAATACATAAACCTTGCATTCTTATGGAAATGGCATATTGTTGTAACCACTGAGAGGGTAAAGGATATACAAAAATGGTTGTCTCACCCTCATAAAGGAGTAGTTGGTTCAATAAGTCCAAATTATCAATTTCACATTTTGCTTCTACTGGTTCCCGTTGATTTAGAACATAGATTCTACAAGGGGGATTTTTATCCCGTCACATTTTCTTGGCCGTAAATAGAGGAGAGAATTTTTGAGGCATTTACAATGATTACTATGAGTCCTTTTTCATCTTCACGTGCCTGGCTGCAAATGTTGAAATGAAGCATGGATGGTTTATTCATTTATTTATTTATCAAATGCTTTCAATCAACAACATGTATATACGAGCCATTTGTTTTGCATTTTTCCCCAATATCTGAAATTATCACTGTGATTCTCAGTCTATGTTCTTTGTATAGCTGCATCGGCTAAAATATTGGCACTTTTAAATTTGTTGACAGCCACTCTTACCTGAGGCTGAGAAGCTATACTGGCTGGACAGAGAGGTTAGAATGCACTCCAATTCTACACGATCAGTTTACAGTGTCTTTGTTTTTAGCATTTATTAAGAAGCTAATAACTTACTTGGTCTTTTAACAGGGTAGCCTAGAAGGAAAAATTCAAAAGGATGTACACAGAGAAAAAGAGGTAATAACAACTCAAGTTAGTAGCGGGATTGGGGAATAGATTGGTAACACAGTGAAGAATTGTGTTTTTGATTTGACTAGTCTATTATCTCTTTTGTCGTACCTTTCTTCTACTTGCGTTCATTCTGTTTTAATTCGTTATTCTTTTGGTGAAGATTGTGTTTACCTTCTGGTATGTCTGACATGGTTCTGTATATTTTTCAGGCTGATCTAGAGATGAAAATGTTACAATTACAGGGGGAAAAAGCTTCTTGGCTTCAGAAAGAGGTGACTTGGTTGGAATTATTTGGTTGTATTAAAGTTTGTAGGTTTCAAAAGCCTGGAGGATGATTTACTAACTATGAAGCACGGATTCCTTTGAAGGGTCGCCTCGCCAAGTCCAGTTGGCTGCGGCCCCGGTTCGCACCCAATAAGAATCGGAATTAATTAGTTAAGGTTAATTTCCGATTTGGCAATTCTTTAGGGATTCATTTGTGACTCGGGAGGGATTCAAAAAGTGTCCAATTTCCCTATTTTTTTAATTTAAATTGACTTTTTTTTTTGGTTAAAAAAAGAAGAAGAGGAGTTTTAACTTTTAACATATACAAATATGACAATAGCCCCATAAAATCTTTCACGTTAATTTGAAATTCCAAACCTTCTCACATAGGACTCTAGCACTCTAGCTTCCAGACCAAACATGATCCTTCCAAAGTCCAAACTCAAAAACGACAAAGAGAAGCTCCAAACACAATCGATTCTTACGTCAAGTTTCATCTCCATCAAATTTCTTCATAACACTATGAATCCTAGTTTTCTAGTCACCACTATGGAAAACCTAAATTTCTTGTCACCACTCACCAATATGGAACCCTAAATTTCCGATTTCATTGTGACTATAGGTAATTCTCAAACATGAAATCTAATTAATTAATATAATGTACATTATTATTTTATTAAACCCCGTACGTCCATCCTTTTTTTTTTTTTTTTTTAAATTCTTGAATTGCCACACCTCAATCGAGTCACACTCAAATCCCGCACCCGCACCCGCACCCGCATCCGTGCTTAATAGTTTACTAAACATCATATTTCTTTCTTAATACTTGTGTTTGTAGTGTTTTTCACAACCATTCACGTATTCATGTCAAAATCTGATATGTTTAGTTATTGAATTTTTATTTGGGAGCTACTAACCATGAAGCACGGACGCGACACGCGATACGCTTTTCGACACGACATGCGACACGCAATTTTTCCAAAATGTAGGACACGACACGTAGGGGAGACACGTTCTTAATTAATTATATATATATATGCAATAAACATTATAAATATTTAAGAATTCAATCAAATGAAAATAGATTGCATTAATAGCCCAAATGGCAAATATTCAAAACATGATCACTACATTGTTCCATAATTAAAGCATCAAAAAGATTGTTCCATAATTAAAGCATAAAAAAATACATAATTACATAAACTAAGTTGTTCCATAGAATAATAAAAACCAAAAGGAGAATATAAAAATAACAATCACTCATTCAACTCAACATTAACCGCCTCAACATTTTGAACTTCATCCCCAAATAGCACCAACTCCAACTCCGGCTCATCAAGAGAGAGAGATGCCATTTGAAGTTCTCCAACTTCTTCAAGTGTGTCAAAAGTATCACCGACAATATCCCAATACTTACTATCTCCTATTGTGTAGGCCTCGGGTTGGGGCTGAGCAGTCGTCGATGGCTGGGGCTATGTTTTTCTTTCGATGGTGGCTGGGAAATGGGGCTAGGTTTTACGGGTTAAAGAGAGAAATGATATTTGTTATGTTTGTTTTATTTTCAAATTGTATTATTATTATTTTCACCCCATATTTTTTTTTATATTCACCCCTTTTTACGTGTCCCCAACGTGTCCTCAGCGTGTCGGTGTAAAAAAATATTATTAAACAATGGGACACTCTCCGACACACGTGTCCCTCGCGTGTCCCAACATGTCCTCGCGTGTCCGCGTGTCCGACACGTGTCGGGCAGGATACGCGCCCTCCGAGAGAGTGTCCGTGCATCATAGGCTACTAACATATCATCTTGTTAAATGTAGGCTGGATATGAAGAGAGAATTAATCAGATGGTAGATGGTGCTGCCACTCTGAGTTTGAGAGGGGTAACTGTCTTTAGTCTGTAATTCAGGCTTCTCAATTTTCATTTCCCTCATCAATTCATTCTTTGAACTAGGGGTTTCTCTATTTGGGTTATTTCCATGAAAATGCGAGTTGCATAAATAATAACTTGTGCAGTGTCCCACAGGTTGGCTTAGATGAAAAAATCAGAGAGATGGAGAAAGAAAGGGACTCCTGGGTTCAAAGGGAGGTTAGTCCTTCCATTTTCTTGATTATAATTTACTTTATCTGCAACTCTAAAGTTTTGAAGATAGACCCGTATTCAATGAGCAGAAGTTGTAGTAAGGTACTCGACCTTCCTTGGAGAAGTTCGGAGGAGAGAGAGAAAAGTTGTTTTGGAACTACCTTTTCAGGTTCTAACTATTAGAAAAAGTTGTATTGTTTTCAAGCTCATTTAAAACACCTTTCGTTTTTCTGGTGACATTTTATAAGTGGCTAAGTGGCTTCTTCATTTTTAGCAGATGTTCAAATCTTGTTGCCATCATTTTCTTTTCTTTTCATTTAAACTTTCACATGGAAACAACCACAATATCTCTCTCAACTGTTCCATGCTTGTAAATTGTGCCTGTTATTTCTGGTTTTTGATATAAATACCTTTAAGACAACTATTTCTTTTATTTGCTCAACTATCTATAAAAAATCTATTTTCCGTAGATAAAAGAAAAGGTTACTTTCTTTTCCTTTGATGCTCTACTTGTATCTTTCTGAATGGTTCTCAATAATTCAAGGGACTTGTTTTATTTGTACTTAATTTTGTATTAGTCCACTCATACTTTGCATTCTCCTCCACTCACGATAAAGGAGAGACGATGGAATCATTACTTGTTGAGCTGAATTTGAATTTCTCTTCATTCACAGATTAAAACCGAAGAAACAATTGCGAGCGTCAATAGTGATAACGCCAGGCTACAGGCACAGGTACAACAATAACAGTAACCTAAAAGACCACCTCATTGATTAAATTTAGCTGGTCAAATGAACTCATTTTGTCAACTTGAACTCTATCTTTGTAGCAACCTTTAGTTTGTTAACACATTTGTGTTTTGTCTTCCCGGTTATTTATCCTATTTGGGCTTATTAATGCCCAATTACCCCGAATTATGGTTATCAATTTATCATCCAGGTCATGTATGCAAGCAAATGTGAATAGTGATCCTAGCATAAATGCAAGTCAGTGCCTCTGATGCACACGGATTCGACAACTCGGTATTAAATTTTAGCTTTTTGAAAGTTTCTTAGGCCGAAACAATTTGATCAGATAGTTTCATAAGCCATATTATAACTACCTTTTACATCAGCCATACACCTTCCAGGCTTCCACATGGGTCTCTCTCCTCTTTTTGTATATTTTTATTTTTAACTGTAGTTTTTGAATGAGAAAAATGTCAAGTATTATATGCATGCATGACTCATTCACTTCCTATTTATAATAAATGCCTTTATTTGTTCTGATATAGATATTAAACCAAAGCCTTGCAGGTTCTGGAGTTGGAAGAGTTGAAGAACAAACTTTTACAAGAAAATCAGCATTTGATGGAAAAAATATCTGGTCTGCAGTCACATATCCAGAACTGTGAGAGGAATACTGCTTCTGCTCATTCATACACTGAAAACATAAAAGTAAGTTTTCTATATTCTATTATGTTGGGAAAAACTAGGCGCTACTAGTTTCCAATTAGGATCTTGGGATACAAATGACAAAAGAAAATTGCACAATTGAAATTATTCGGCAGAGCAATACACTGATCACAGAACACAATGGATTACATGGTATCAGCAAATTACCACTAGTCCATGGAGCAACACCAAATTCTCTATATCAGAGAGGAGTGATTTACAAGACTAGTCAGCGGACTATACACGCATACTGTGTATCTCTCAACATTAAAAAAAATAGACACCGCAAATTTTCTCACCTAGAAAACTGACATATATTTTTCTCTCTTATTTGCTCTCTACAAAAATTCTCTCACACACACGAGCATACTAAAAAAAACCTTAATGATCATAACTCACAACCTTATTTATACCGGTGTTCTAAAAGGCACAAGGTGGGTTTGAGGCGTTTTGCCCCTGCGAGGCGAGGCGCATTGAGGTGTAAGCCTCATTTTTAAGAGGAAAAAATCGAAAAAATTCGCAAAAATATAAAAACATTAATTGATCATCATACTAAAAGAGCAAATATAACTTCACAAATATAATAACAATCTCAAATCCTCAAACCAAAATAGCAAATAACAAAGTCACCAAATTATAAATTGAGGTAAATAATATCCATACAAGTGCATCCAATAAATTAAAAAAATATGAGTTTTACAAATACTTCAATCCCAAATAACCTATATATACAAATTTATATCATATATACCATAATTAATGAAAAAAGTTTATAATTTCACAAATAGTTTAAATTCTAAAAATAGTGGAGTTTACGAATAAAAAAGGTTAAAAAATTAAATTAAAAAATGTTTTTTTGAAGCTATAAAAGAGAGAAAATAAAGGACAAAAAAGTGAAATTATTCAAAAAATAAAAAAAAAATTAAAGAACAAGATGAAGTCTAATAGAAGGAAAGCAGTATAGTTTTCCATCTATTAAAACAGAAATAGAAGAAACGGGAAGAAGAGGAGTCGGGAACTTTGGTTTACAAACCGAACTTAAGGTCTGAAGATTTTTGAGTCTGATTAGGGTTTGGACTCCTCTCTTAGCCGTTCTTCCTCTCTTTCACTCGTGGTTGATAGAACGACTAAGGGTTTGGATATTTTTCACTTCTATTCCTTTTATTCTTTAATAAAATGGCCAATCATCTATTTCCACTAAAAAACGCTCCTTATGCCTTGAGGCCTACGCCTTGAAAGCACCTCACTCTGGAGAGGCGTAAGCCTCATATTTCGACCTAGATTTTGAATGTTCCTCTGCCTCACCTTGAGGCATACGCCTTGGGCGCCTTTTCAAAAACTGATTTATACACCAACACTTTGTTGCATACACAAAGAGGAACCGCTATGCACTGGTGACAACTTTGTATTAACACACCTTCCAATACATATTGGTATATGCTAGCTGGACTTGGCAAATAAAGGGGCTTGGCCGCTTTGAACCATTTCCTTAACTATGGAGTAGTTTGGCCATTAGTCAAATTTCTTAGCCATGAAGAATGTGCTGAATTTTTTTATCTGTGATTTATTTTTTCTTCATTATTCTAACATCTTCATATCCAGAACCTTGGGAGGAATACTGCTTCTGCTCAATTATTTCAATGCCATCTACCAGAATACCACTGTTCTGATGTGCACACAGCCCATGATCCTCCTATATTTTGCTTCTAATAACCATATTTTTCTGCTCGCCCCTCTTTCCCTGTTAGAGCCTTCCACATGTACTTGGCACTTTCTCTGCTGTCCATGGGCTATACATTCGCGAGATTCAGGCGCTCAAGCATGTAACCCCCCTTCCTAAATTAAGACCCGTATTTGACCTTTAGACTTTTTGAAGTACGCACTAGTTTCAATAAGAAGGGGATAAAAACAGAAGTTCACTTTTGGAGATTTGGTACCATGGTTGTAATGACCCACATCCCACATCGGTAGTATAATATGGATGTGTGTTAAATATGGTATCTGAGAGAACCCAGGCCCACCACCATGTGGATGTGTGGTAATTGTGTTGTGAGGCTGAAAATGAACCAGAATTTTAACTAGGATGTTAGGGCCTTAATGAGGGGTGTCCCACATTGGTAGTGTAATGAGGAGATCCTTGGGCACCTTGGCTTATATGCAGGTTTGGGGAATCTAAATGACAACTTGGGCTAGCCATTTTGAGGGAGAACCCGGATGGTTACAACTTACAACAACTATGTCCAAAAATGGAAACTGGACTCTTAATTTTTGATGTCCAAAATAGTGGACTCTTAAGGGATGTATGGAGGATCATTGCTGGATTGGCTTGGGGCCACTTTGTAATGTTGCAAGGAGACATGTGTGTATAGTTTCGGGACAGGGAGGGTAGTATTTGGATTGGCCTGAGGGCACTTGGTAATATTGCAAAGGGATGCATATATTTTGGGTGGCTGGGTGGGAATTATCCCGCACAATTCTTGGCAAAACTCAGCACTTCTCTTCTTTCTGATAAATAGTTATTGCAAATACCTTTCTGAGTTTTCCTGGAAAATTATGTTTAGACTGTGGGCAGGATGTGGAGAGTGAGGAAAAATTATGCTAGGAGGGTGTGAAAAGGAAAGGTAGAAGCCTCAACCTTTGGCAATCTAATATCTATGAGCTGACAATTGCATTTTCCTGGTGTAGCATGCGGCTGAAAATGAGGAGTTGAAGTCAGAGTTGGAAGCTGCAAGAGCACTGGTTGAGAAATTGCTCTCAGAAAATTCGGAGCTTGTTGAGAAGGTAATAAGCCCTCTGCGGTTGCAATGTTGTAGAATTCTGGCTTTCAAGTTGATCCGTCATTTCATCATATATATATGTATTAAAATAAATTTAAATTGTAACCTGTTTGATTACCATGGGTTGTTGTTGGTGATTTTAAAAAATCTTGAGGATTAGACGATTTTATGTCTTGCTAAACTGTTGTGAGAATAAATGATTATTTTATGTGAAGAACATAAGTGTCTTCATTTCTCTTTCCCTGGTTTGACTTTTTCTTTGGTGGGGTTTAATGATCATGCAATGCTGTTTTAGGTAAATGAGTTGTATGTTGAGCTTGATCAAAAGGGTCCAATTTCCGCACTGTCATCTTCTGTTGGATCCGATTCAACGGTTGTTGGAGCACCTCTTGGGTCAAATCCAATGGTTGGAACTGCAGGGAAGCCGCCTACAAGTGCCCATGATCCTCCCATGTTCAAACCCAGTGAAAGGATATCTGTAACAGGTGATGGTATAATGGATTCCCTTGAAAACGTCACCCTCAACTCTGAGAGGGATGGTGGTGGCAATTCTACCAACGACGAGATAATTCCAAATTCTCCGGAAACGATAAAGTCTGAAGAAATTGTGCAGATTCCACTGGATGAGAATGAAGAAGCCAACGATGCAGACTTGAAATCGTCACACAATGAAGAGAAGGTCGAGGTGCCCATCTCTGATGCCCCTTTGATTGGTGCTCCTTTCCGTTTGATATCGTTTGTTGCTAGATATGTTAGCGGTGCCGATTTGGTCAACAACACGGGCCGGTAATTCTCACCATTACTTTGGGGTATAGATAATTTACATTTGTATTAATCGAGGGCTGAAATTCGGATTTGATTATTTCTCTTTTTCTTTTTGGAGGACGGGCTAATGAATTTGTTTTGTAATAGGCATACATGAACCAGAAGATAAGTCTGTTATGTCTGTACGAAATTTTCGTAAGCGCTTTGATGCACTCATCAATAGAAAAACACAGATACTTGTTGATTTACACCATTTTGTGTTCTGATCCATTTTGCAATTATTTGCACTGTGTATATAATAGTCAATAGATAGTTGTTGGATCCAGCTTATCTAGAGCGATTTTGAATTACTCTAGAGTATAGTAGTAAAGCTGAACCATATGCTTGCAATTGGATTTAACAGTGTGTTTGTCTCTGATCAGGACTCATCTAAATAGACATTACTTGTTAAAATCTGAACATCTAATTTTAAACAAAGACCCCATACCTCTAGAGCCCAATGCATATTTTTGTATGATCAATTCTGTTCGGTGCAATCGCTTTGTCTGCTAACGCTTTGATAACACGAGTGTTGAAATTAAAAAGGGAAACTTCAATAAATCATACAATCAATTTTTGTGCGACTAAAAATTCAAAAACAATTGGGCAGTGGAAGGTACGAATACATTTTCCCTGTCATGAAGGAGTTCTAGAACTATATATTTTTTGATTTGAAACCTGGGAATACTGAGTAGTAATGGTGTGAGATCAAGGTGACAGAATACTTGGACTCTTAGACATGCTATCACTGGACAGCCGAATTTCCTCTATCATCCCAACAACTTGATCCATCTTAGGTCTCATATCAGGCGCAATTGCCACACAGGCCATTGCAATCTGAAGCATCTGCACCATCTCTTCTTCAATATTGGCATACTTCATCAACTCAATATCAAATACCTCTGCTGTCCATTCCTCTCTAACTACAGACTGGACCCACCTAGGGAGATCGACCACGTCATCATGCCCTGCTGACTGCACTGGTGCTTTGCCAGTCAGCATCTCGAGGAGTAGAACCCCAAAGCTGTAAATGTCAGATTTCTGAGTAGCTTTCCTAGTTTCAATCACCTCGGGTGCTCGGTAGCCTGGACTTTTAGGTTGAATGGGTGGTGTGCCCATAAGAGGAGTTAGGCCGAAGTCCGATATGCATCCATTGAAGTCTTGGGTAAGGAGTACGTTAGAGGACTTTATGTTTCCGTGCGTTAATTTCCCACTACCAATAGAATGAAGATGAGCAATACCCTTTGCGGCTCCTAGGGAGATTTTTACTCTAGATTCCCAATCAAGTATCCTTCCAGAATCCACATGTCCTGCATTCATTAACGTACAAAACTTTATATGTGAATTTATTGATCAATTTAAGATTCGCATACAACATGGAAACCTGAAGCAGACGAGTACTCAGATTTTATTTTGTGTGCGTGCATAACTACATGTTTTCAGATGACTTGCTGGAGTAAGAGTTACTATAAAGAAACTATCTAAAAAGAAATGTACGGAAGGAAGAGGGATGAGGTACCGTGTAATATTGTGGACAAGCTTCCGAGTGTTATGTAGTCATTAACAATGAGTTTCTCGTCCTTGGAATAATAATAAGCACGAGGAGGCACAACATTTGGGTGCTGCTCTACACTCCCCACAATCTCCATCTGTTGTTCAAACTCTTTTCTCCCTACTACCACTTCTTTAAGTCTCTTCACAACCACCATTGTTCCTTCCTCTAAGATAGCTTTGTAGGTTGTACCATAACTGCCCTTTCCCAGCACTTCGGCAGAGGCTCTAAGTAAATCCTCAAGATCAAAGTTATAAGAACAGCTTTTAAAGAACACCAATTTGTTCTTCTCAGCGTCTTGTACCCCACTCCCAAATCCTTGTTTAGGCTTCTCACTTCCAACACCGAACCCTTTCCCTTTCAATACGCCGCTTTCTTTCTTCTTTTTCTTCACAAAGCACATCAATATCACTAGAAGAAGACCGAAAACCCCAGCGGAAACACCCATTGCAATGGCAATAATTGCACCCTTGCTGAATTCCTTCTTTGCCTTTTGTGTTTGAGGGACTGTTGGTATGGGTGGTGAGAAAACCAAGGACGGAGAAGGTGGCGAGTTGTTTTGTGAAGGAGTTGGTGGCAAAGAAGCTGGATAAGGGGAAGGTGAGGGCGAGGGGGAGGGGGTGATGGAAGCGCACCGGTTCAAGGGTGCCCCACATAACATAGAGTTACCTTGAAATGAGGAGGCAGGGAAGTCTCGGAGGGATGATGGAATTGAACCGTTAAGGTGGTTATTACTCAAGCTCAAACTCTTTAGTCTCGGAAGGTTGAAATCTGGGATGGATCCCGTGAGGGAGTTATTTTGAAGGTTCAAACTGGCGAGGAGTGTTAGGTTTTGGATTGCAGATGGAATACTACCGGTGAAGGAATTGAAGGAAAGATCAATCAAGTTGAGTTGGGGAGAGAATGCGGAAGGAATATTGCCCGAGAAATTGTTTTCTTGGAGGTAAATGGAGCGGAGAGAAGCAAGGGAAAGGATATCAGACGGAAGATTCCCATTGAGGCCATTAGATCGTAGGCTAAGGACAGTGAGAGCATCTAGCTTTACAAGAGTGTTTGATGGGATTGTACCATAGAGTCCAACACCAGGAAGCCGGAGTTGAAGTACGCGTTTGCCATTGGAGGTGCATGTGATACCGACCCAAGAGTTGCATACTGAAGAAGAATTACTCCAGTTGAGTTTCCTGCCATGAGGGACAGCGGTAGCAAAGTCGAGGAGTGCTCTTTTGTCGGAATTCAGGTCCGCATTAGTTATGGGGAAGAGGAGAACTAGTAAGAGCAAAAAAGGTAGAGTGGCAAAACAGAGTAGCTTCATGGATAATTTTTATTTTTATTTTTGGAAGTTTTTAGGCCTAAAGAGAGAGGTGATTGTGATTAAGGCACCATTCTCAGCATTTCCTGTAAAAAAAAAAATGGCTTATTAGTTTCTACCATTTACTCGCATTAGGATGAGGTACAGTAAAGAATAATGGAAGGTAAAAAGTGCATCTTTATTTTTATTTTAGGACAAGCATGATTGATGAAGTAGATCAACTACCTAGCTATATGATTTTTGAGCCAGTTTGGGCCGGGTAGACAATTCTTAATTAGTATTTCAAGATTTCTTGGAATTTTGGATAAATGATAGAAATTACTCTGTAGGAAATCTATCTCATCATTATGCTAATCAACTTTTTTTTTTTTTTAAAAAAAATTCCAAAAATTCCAAAAAAGTCGTTTCACACTATCTATCTATCTATCTATCTAAATGAAAATTATAACAGCATCCTCCGATCCGAATCTAATCTTGAGTTTCCACCTACCTAAAGAAACCAACGTACAGCAACATTCAACTGAATAAAAATGGAAGCATTAGGTTAAACAGCTACATGCATACATACATACATACATTGTGCGTCTCTGTGTATATATATGGTTATAGTGTACGTGGCTACGTGCGTGAGAAAGAGAAAGAGAAAGAGAAAGAGAAAGAGAAAGAGAAAGAGAAAGAGAGATGGTACATAGTAGTAGGAGTATACCAGTGGAAGCAAGGAAGGATTTGTGGGAGTAACAGGGCAGGGCAGGCTTCTATGAACTGAACTGAAATAAAATAAAAATAAAAATAAAATAAAATTGAAATGAAGCTGATGATAGATCGAGAGGAAAAGCAGCAAAAGTGAGAAGGCTATATATAATATAATATTTAAAATAAAAGGGAGAAAAACAAAGAGAGGAAGAGAAGCGTAAATGTATATATTCCTCTCTACCTCCAACGGCATGCATTTAATTTAATTTAATTTAATTTTTACTATGTAATGTAATGTAATAAAATTTTAGCTTTGAAATCGTCGATTGGCAAAATAAAAATAAATTCTCGATCAGCTTCTTCGTGAAGCCAACGGAGGGTGACTATCGAGACGACCTTAATTGGCTAATGCAGATCTCGATGTTTGTTTATTATCCTCTTCTCCTTCTCCTTTCTTCTTCTACTTCTCTTTATGCTCTCTCTCTCTCTCTCTCTAGATTTCTTCTTCTTCTTCTTCTTCTTCTGTACGTACGTACGTAGTGAGTTACAGGTAGTCAGGTAGGTTCAATATTATACACATAGGTAGTGTTACTGACACACACTAAAATATTCACTAACATTCTGTCATATTTACTCGGTCCTTAAGAACCGAGTATATATGTACAAACTTTGTGCCTAGGGACCGAACTGTTTTTGGTTAAAAAAAATTACACTGGCTTGGCCCCTAATAATCGAATATGTGCCGGTGCTTAAGGGCCGAGCCAATGTGCATATACTCGGTCTTTAAGGGCCGAACCAATTTGGAATGTTCGAGTGTGTTTTGGTGTGTATCAATAATAGTCCTATATATATATATATATTAATTAATTATAGCTTAGAAAACCACAACTACTTCTCCATTATCCTTAATTAATTGCCTAAACTACACTTTATAGTTTATATATAATCAATCGAAAATCCTTAATTCCACATTTTTATTTTTAATTACTTCTCTCATTAACATCAATTGCCATTTTTTCAACTACGTATCAAATCAAGACTTGCACCATCCGTCTCAATTCTCAAACTGACAATCATATTTTCCTTTCTTTTTTTTTTTTGATGTTTTTAAATTGATAATTTTGTTTATTTTTTAAGACATAATTAACGTATGGAATTTTGCAATAAAAAAGTTATAATTAAAATTAATTTTTTTTAAAAGTACATAAAATAAAAAAGGTAATCAATTGAAGGCTTAAATATATTTAAAATTAAATTTTGATTGGATAATTGAGCCACCAAGGCAATTATCGAAATGAAATGAGTGACTACTAGTAGTCAATCTTGGCAGTTGAGTTGGATTTACTGCTTCCACATTCTCGGAAAAAAAAGAAACAAGGACTCCACATATATATATATATACACTAGCGTATATTTGTGTCCGAGGACACGAAATAGTAAGTAAAATAGCAACTATAAATAAAACAAAAATTTACAAATAAAGTGGATCTTTAGATTTTTTGAGACAATTATAACTTTTAAATTATAAAAATTAACAGTTAAATTAGTAAATAATAAATTCTCGATTATATTATAGATATATATATTACGAATATTCTGTGTGTCAGCAACAATTTGGTTGATAGAGATAAATTTCAAAGCTATATTAATTATACTGTTGTCATATGATCGAAGTTCATGTCTGCAACAATAACTCCTATGAAGTGTTACTAGTCATCACAATATATATATATATATTCCAAAATTTACAATCTTTTGACTGGAATTAAACAATTTATAAAATCCAAACAGGGATATGATATTATTATAAATTTTAACTTTTTAATTACTTTTATTATTTTTCCCTCTTTTAATTTCTTGGTTGTGGGGTTGCTATTACTAGATTGATTAGTGTTGACTTTTAGACTTGATTGTATGTAGTGGAACAGGTCACCCAACAAACCTATCCACTGCCTCTTCCATCTCAAAATTTTGCACAGTATTCTAAAATATTCAAGTTGATACAACCATCAGTGACTTGGGGTTGGGGGAATTAATTAGAAAAACAATTCATGTTGTTCTTTAATTATGTGCACATGTATACTTGCTTTTATATTCTTAATGTTATACATTAAGATCCACATATTTCGTGGTGATAGAGTAATATAAAGTCTTTTAAGTTTATATATTATACCTCGATGAAATTAGATAATAATTTTAGTTCATAGTCCAGTGGTTAACATGGCATGTCTTGCAATATGAGGCCTTGAGTTCATGCCTTAGGGAAATCTTCATTTTTAAAAGTAATTCTAAGTTTAACCAGCCTTTCAATTAAAATAAACTCAGGCCTGACCTTTCAATTAAAAAGTCTATTACAAGGTTTAGTTAATTTTTGTCAATTAAAATAAGTTTAGCCTGCCTTTCAATTAAAAAACCCTTTTAATGGGATTAATTGATTTTTTTCAAAAGAAATCTTTGTATTACAATTTTATATTAATTAGTTGACTTTTGACTTTTCTAATATTTTTTTTTTTGCATTGTTCTAATTTGATATTGTAAGTTCTAATTATTGTGATTGTTGATTAATTATGATGAGTTCTAAAATAAATTATTTATTATTTATTATTATCAAACTTTTGTAGTTATATTTGCTTGGCCATTGTATATTCGTGATTATGTCGCCAATGCTTTAGCCATTGTTCCTTCTTTGTTTTAAACAAATGTCCACTAAAAAATATATTTCGGGTATGAGAAGAGGAAAAAGAAACAAAAATACAAAAAGACCCCAAATCAAAAGTTGACCTAAAGCCTCTCAAAATTCAGAACCGACCCTACTTTTAGTATCACATTTGTAAAATAATGTGTAGATTTTGATTTGAGTATTATTTCTTTGACTACAAGCCATGATTATAGCCTTTTTTTACCGGATTTTTGCAAAGCAATGGGGATAAGAGCAGTTAACTTACTAAGTGGGGTTAAATTACAAATTCTTTTTTGATTTGCCCACCACAAGTTAATTTCAATCTTAATGAGAGTAGAACCGACAACTTCTCACATTATTATAGTGGCTAAAATTGATATATTCTTGAATATATGGTTTCAAAATTTTGATGTGACTATTTGAAACTAAAAGATTTCACATTAAGTAAACCTTTTAATTTAGGATATTTTGGTAAAATGGGATGGATGTGGAGTTGGAGTACGTAATCTAATTCAACTCTTTTAAGTGAGATTGACCTGAGTTGGCCGATGATCTTCTTCTTCTTCTACGACTAGTACTCCCACTTCGAGGCATTCTAGTACGTGGAATTTATATTTGAATATATGCGCGGCTCAAACTCTTGGGAATTGTATTTGCCAAAAAAATTGTTTTCACATACTTTGAACAATTTTCAAATTGTGGTAGATACAGGTATGTAAAACTGGTTAAACATATTTTTACACATAAAGAGTATATTTATTTACTTTTAAAAAGGGAAGTTTAAATCTTTTTTCTTTACTACAATAATAACAAAAATTATCCTTCATTTTATTAAAGTCAGTCAAGTTAGTAAAAGCACCCTTACATTTTAGTTTTAACACCCATAAACACTTAAATTAGTTTTTAATTTTAAAATTGTACCCCTAATTTAAGCACCCTAATAAGAAAACTAAATTATTCTCTAGTTATAAATATGATACCATAATATAAATCCTAAAAAACTTAGTGAGATCTAATTCACGCACACTTTTTAATGAAGATCTAACCTTTGAACTAAAAAAATTACTCTATCGGTATATCTATTATGAGAAAGCAAAAGTCATCAACATGTATCTTATAATTGGGAAAGCAAATAATTTTGTTGATTTTAATTTCTTCTTCATATCCAATCATAAATATGAATTAGAAAAAAGAAACTTAAATGTTGAAACTATCAGATATAGACGAAATTGGGAATGTATATATACAGATAAGCCATATAAATTTTATTTTATATTTTTCTTTCTTAATTAATGAGAATGATGAACATGTTTTTTATTTCTTAATTCAATTAGTTCATTCATTTAATTTGATTTTCTCCAACACACCACAATCAAACCATGTATAGCTAGTGACTTAACTATATGACTAGTTCAAAAAAAAAAGAGAAAAACTTAATAAAAAAATGGGTGAAGGAGTATACTATTGCAGATAAAAAATATGCAGAGATAAAAGAAGATGTTGAAGTGAGGAAGAAAGTAAGAAAGTAAGAGATTTTTTTCTCAGGACCTTGTAAAGAGAGAACTTTTTTTTATTTTTTTTAT
The DNA here is from genome assembly GCA_021464415.1 of Lonicera japonica. Taxonomy (NCBI): domain Eukaryota; kingdom Viridiplantae; phylum Streptophyta; class Magnoliopsida; order Dipsacales; family Caprifoliaceae; genus Lonicera; species Lonicera japonica. The sequence continues at coordinate 5,390,937 of CM038464.1, read as the reverse complement.
TTAAGGTGCTCAAATAATTAGGGTAATCTTTTAAAATTAAAAATTTAGTTTGGGTGTTTAGAGAATGGATGTTAAAACAAGAAGTTAAGAATGCCTTTACCAGCACCCGAATTGAATGGTTGACATTTTTATTAGTAATCTAGAGATTTTGAGTTAAACCTTAATTATGTGCATAAAATACATAATCTTATTAAATAATTATAATTATTATAATATGCACAAAATAGGAAGTGAACTATATATTAAGAATTGTATTGTATTGAGTTTTTTTGTTCCTATTTTGACAGATCTAGTTATGTATGTATTGCTGGAAGTCTGGAACTCAACAAGCTATTAAAAGTAGTATAATACCAAAGTTTAAGGGTTTAGATATCTCGAAGCTTAATTTGTTTTACCCGAAATGAGGCTTCTCAAATAGGTGTGGTCTGCTAAGCCAGCTACGCAGGTAAGGCCACAGCCCAATATTTTTCTTATAACGGCCCAAGACCTTGAAACAACCCATTGGCCCACCCAATTTTTCAAAAAGTTATCCAATTATCATCATCCCCCATTTCAAATTAGTAGGCCGACATATCAACTTGACTGGTTTAGCGATTATGAAGAAAAACTATCTCTTCCAGAAGTAGAGTTTTTTTTTTTTTTTTTTATACAGGCATAATTCAATAAGGGTTTGTTTGAAGCGTTGAATTAGAGAGTCGGATAAAATTATTTAATCCAACCCATTTTAGGTGAGATTCATTAATTCCTCTCTCGAGATAAAAAGCTTTAGTAAGTTAAATAATATGTTTGGATATTCAATCTTAACGAACACCAAATATGAGATAATATCTTGCGCATCAAACGAAACCTAATATATCAAATTCAATAAACTTTTTTCATTTTTATAGAAATCCACGACCACTATAAACAGGTAGATAACAACTACTACAATGGACGCAGTTTGATTCCCCTCATCCCTCTCCCCTAGATACTCGAAAAAGTAAAGACAGTCAATTTAACACAAAAAGTAATTATAAGAAAGACAATTTATTATAGGACGTCCTCGAACCTATTCCCTCTTTGGCACTTTTCTTATTGAGATAAAACTCATCAAATAAAAAAAAAACACATGAAAAGAAAGGAATTAGAAATACAACATTCAGCTTGACCGATTTCTAGGGGTCAATTCTGCCTATTACCAAGACACGTCTTGGCGCTGAACCAATACAACCGAGGAAGAAAATTAATGCTACAGTTGTAGGCAATTAAACTCAAACCAATAACCACCATGTTTGGTTGGAGGATCTTTTACCACTGGACAACCCCTTGTTTCCATTAATATATTTTACAAATTCTAAAGAGTATCAAAACAAGGATTGATCTAATTTGGAAGTTAAAAGTAACATTCTCCTGCTTGGCAGAAAATATTTTAAAAGAGACTAATCGCTTTTTGTGCAGAAAACAAAGGCCACTCTTCGCTATTTTACTGTTCAGTTGCATTACAAAGCTAGAAGATACAAGGTACAGATGGCCAACCTTTTTCAAGATGCAAAAATTGACAGATTTTGTCTTCTTTTTGAACCATTCAACAAATAAAATATTGGACATAAAAAATAAATAACATGAACAACATCATCATAAAAGAGGTTATAAGGGAGCGAAAGGTTCAGGCAAAAGTTCAAATCCGTTATCGAAGAATGCTCCTTGATCTGATTTGTCATCGGCACTATGAAGCCAATTTGTGTTCTTCAAGTCTTCTTTTAGCAAAATGGCATCATACCTGGAGCTCTCATAGATATCTACTTCCGTCAGTCTGGCTGAATATGGACTTTTTGCTCCCACATTTATATTTTCGGGGGACCTGCTAACATAATTTCCATTCTCTGAAATAACGACATTATTGCTCTTAGGTGAGTTTCCATTGATCAATGACGGAGCACTTAAAGCACGACTAGGTTGACTTTTGGGATTGGAAGATCGAATGCTCTGAGGGAAGAGGGCCGACCCTGAATGAGGGCGAATGCCACTGCTTCCGTTTCTTATATCCTGGTAGAGAGAATAGAAATATCTTTGAGATTGATATAACATTATAGCAATCTTCCACAGTATTTAAGAAAATCAGTTAAGGCTTGAAATTGACATTTACAGAACTACCGTTAAGGAGTATAAGAGAACATGAAGAAGGTGTGGCATATATGGAAGTTTATTTATTTTTTTATTTTTCCACATGAGATGAGAATTAATAGAGATTTTATGGGTTTATGGAAACGGCACACATACCATATGTCGGATAGCCATATCCAGTGATTTCTTGGAGATATTCCTCCCAAAGCCACCTCCTGTGCTCTCTGTGGACGCCTTAACAGGTTTCCGCATTGATGACTCTGGCAAATGTGAAACTTTGCGAGACTCCATCATATCACCCACTTGCCCATTGACGTGGACCCGGCTCCTTCCATTCGGTTCTGCTTGTCTTCCCCTAGAAACAATAGGCGACGATTGTCTTCTCGGCAGATTAGCAGTTGGAGTCTCTATGTTCCCCTTCACAGTTAAGGCAGCACCTGGCCTTGACCTACCTGCCGAAAGTGGCCTATCAGGCAAAGTGGTCCGTAGATTTGGTGGTGTGTCAAGTGAAAAATCAGGGGGAACAATTGGCTGTGATGGGGGTCGGACTCGTGGACTAGGAGAGCTTGGTCGGGACAGTGATGGTGGATTGCGTCCATTTGACATAGCCCGCCCGCTTGAAATTGAAGGTCCGGGTGAGGGAGTCATAGAAGGTGCTGAACTCCGACGAGTAGGTGTCGATGGCCTGGAAGCTGACCGAATGACTGGCGAAGTCAGGTTTGCAGGGATTTGTGGCCTAGAATTCGGAGTTGAAGGTCTTGAGTTTTGGGATGGTCTTGACTTGTCAATGGCAGAGGTGGTTGGGGCTGGGCGGGCTCTAGAAGGAGTTGAGGATCGTGATGGGGTTGAGCGGGAAGATGCGGTGGAAGGTCGTGCTGTGGATGAAGAGCGGGTAGTCGGGGTGGAGGGTCTAATGTAAGATGAAACAGAAGCAGAACTTGTGTTGAGAATATTGGAGGATTTATTCGAGTAGGTGCTATATTGGGTATTAGAGATAGAAGGGCGAGTGACGGAACTGCTTCTAGTTGGTCTGGAGGAATGGTTGCTCTCCGAGTGAGACACAGAAAGCTGAAATTGAAAGATTTTGTCATTTAATTAAACATTGATTCCACAATATACAGTTTTACCAAATGCTAATGCTAAAAATGAGAGCAACAAGAAAAAATATTCAGGGATTTAAATGAAAGATGGAACAATTTCTATGAAACACATTGGAAAAGGCAAAAATATGAGTAACGCCTTTAATGTCTGTTCACAACCAAACATAGAGAGAGGTTTCTGGATCAGGCATAGATCAAGTTAACCGGCTAACACAAACTCGACAGACCAATCTGGTTCGATTTTTGAATCCATTTCCTAGGGACAAACAACAGGCAACCTCAACATCATGCCATTGTGTTGACATCATCATATTCGACATAATATTACCAAGATACACATCACGGAGTGTGGAGATGTATACCAGATTGAATGACTAAGACAAGTGTAGGGAAGACTTTATTGCGCTACATCAGTAATTAATTCAGGGGGAGGAAGGGAAAGTTTGCAGGTCAAAAATGGCGATATATGGTCTCAAGCATTCTCCTCTACAAATGCATCAAGGAAATCTTCGTAATTTTGGGTTTCACTTATTCCTTTTCTTTTCTTTTTTTGTGTAAAAACCCTTTTTATGATTATCATACCATCAGAATGGCCAGAAGCTGTTATGGGGGAATTAGTCACATGTTACCAATACGACATGTTTAATGGCCACTCTATCATCTGCACTGGAAAAATATAATATACAGATTAGAAGACCAAAACCATTCAATAGAATCATACGGCCAATTTTAGTGGATGACAAAACGACATTATTGTGATGTATTCACTTTAACACCAAAAGGTGCTTTAAGAAAGATTTCTCAATTTCCCAGACCTCTGGCTGTCTAGCAGCAAGGATGAGTGATATTATTGTGATGTACTTCTGTATAGCTTCAATAAATAATGTAAATAGTAACAATAATGACAACAAGAAAAAGGAAATGCCAGTCAACACAAAAAATAATTGAATTTGGACCAAAGCTTTTTGTCTACCTTCAAAAGCACAAAATAAAAAACATACCCTTGAAGCTTTAGTTGTAGATACTGATCTGGTCACAGAACTGCTTCTTGGAGCTACCGAGGTCGGCTGAGACTCGCTTCCATCTGATGAAGGGAATAGAGGAGTTCCAGGAGGCGTGAGAAGCCTATCAACATTAAAAGGTAATAACTGCAAGTCAGAAAAGCATAATAATCTTTATAACAATTTCGGCCCCCTAAAAAGGGCCTTTCGTAGCAGTTTCAATTGAATTTGCATGGAAGTAAGTCAGTAACTATGCAAGTGCAATAGTTTCACCTACAAAATACTAATTTAGAATGCATTTGTAATTTCTACGATGACTATCCCTCAAAAAATATAATAAAATTCTCTACTCTTGACAGATAAGTTCTCCAACTACAGAATATTGATTGAGGATGCAATTGCAAATGATTATATGGTGAACACGTTATTCAAGCGAAACACCAAGTTACAGGGTGAAGGTTGAAACTAAATCGGATAGAATGAATTTGCGTGAACTACAAGCATGGACATAAATAAATACCTGCTTTGTAGTTTGGCAGTTCGGACCAATGCCCCAACCATTGACTGATTCAACATTGGCATTTCATCTAGTCTAACAATGTCCCCACATATTAGAATTCCTTTTCAAAAGGAATACTCATGATGGTAATTACAGCAGAGGATAAATCCTTAATACTAGAACTTCCCATTGTTGATCTAATACCAAACAACAACAAATAAGCTTCCATTGAAAGTGGTGATCCAGTTTTTGTGAACTTGACAGGGGTACAAGTACCAATAAGTGACACCGGATCAAAAACAGAATTTCCAATTCCTGCTACTTCCATATATAAGCCAATCAGACCTTTCGATTGATTTCAAATCCCACTCACTAATGATCCTAACATTCTTGTTTAATTGACAACATTTATACACATTCTGTCTGACAAAAATTAAGAGAAGTTATTTGGCTTTCAAATAGAAAACACCGGATTTTAATCAATGGTCATGATCAGAATTTATTCAACTAGTGTGATTTACCACATTGGTTGTGCTTCAAACTAAGAAGATGAATTATGAGGAAATTAAAATCTCAGACATGAGTGCTACATGGACAAACAGATCTAACAGAATAATAATGGAATTTTAACTTTTATTTAAGGCATTGATTAGAAGATTCAGCATGAAATAAACTAAATTAGCTCTAGCACAATGCAATCAAATGGAATACCGGCGAGCAAATTAATAATGACAAAGCTAGATCTAAACTTTAATTAGTCTCCGCTGCAATTAAATTAATAAAAAACGCTACATACTTACCAATCATAGTCGTGCTTTCCTCCCTCGTTTGATGACAACAAATCATCCAATCCACTCTTAGCCTGTTTAGTCGATCCAACGGTCAGTTTCCCTAATTTCGCTGAAACTGCACTCAGAAAGCAACCAAAAATTGGAAGGAGAAAAATTAGAGTAATGTATCAAATATCCGAAGTAATTTAATCAGGAAAACAACAAATAATAAAATGAATTAAATTAAATCATCGTTTGCTTGTCGTGGTACAAATTACACCTTATGATCTCTAAAGATAAAATCATCGTTTTTACAATTGCTCATATCACATCATATAGCATCTACAATTAACAAAAAGAATAAAAAAAACATCATAATAATAATAAAGCTTATGGAACGTACGGTCAGATTCGTCGGAAGAAGCAACAGAAAGACTCCGGCGATTCCGAGAGAAGAGATCCATGTTCTCGTCCGTATCCTTCGAGATTCCGTTGTGACTCAGTCCACGGCGATGAGGAACATTCCTCCCGCCGATCAACGATTCCTTCATATTCCGATTCATAACTACAAATACTCAAACGTCAAAGCCATCTCATCTCCAAAAACAAAAAGGAATGCGGCAGTGTTTGAATAGATAGGAGTAGATGCAAAAGTGAGAGAGACGAAACTCGCTCGGTTTGATCTTTACTTTAACGTCATCAAGTTATGATAGAGAGAGAGTATAGATCTGTGAATGAGTTGTAGATTTTCAGCAGCAGCAGCAGCAGCATAATAGTAATAATAATACTTACTAATACAAATGAAGATTTTAGAAGATTGGGGCAGCTTCAACTTGGTTTCCGCTTCACATGTTTCTTTTACATTTTTATTAGGGGGCACCGCCAGCGCTTAACTTGTCTCATAATGTAACGAAGATAAAATGGGTCACCTGACCTCTCTTCTGGGCCCATGTGCTTGGTACTCTATATCCTCTCTAATTAATTATTATAATTACTTACCATTAGATCGGGCAACAATGCGTATTCTATTTGGCTCTCTACAATTTCACAATTTGTCTTTATAGCACTAAGCTATAGGATTAATATATTTTATCAATTTTACGTAGCACAATTCATTATAAATGTTCTGTAACAATAAATTAGACTACTTTGGCCATTTTACCGTGGGTATGATAAAATTTAGGCTAAATTGATATTATAGTCGAATGAGTTTCACTATAGGTAAATAATAAAATATGGGGAGAAAATGGTGAATGTCACCGATATGTGGGAGGGACGGGCAACATTCACCTACGGAATTTCTCTGCAACTCTAAATGATACGATATTGTTCCATCCATCCTTGCCATTTTCATTACACATGGAAACCCCTCGTTATCCCTTGAGATTTGTAAGTTCAATCAAACTCTCACTTATTAATCTGTTCTTCGAATTCTTAGCATCTATGGTTTTCTCAAAACCCGAATTTTGTTCAAATTTTAAAGATCAAGATCATTTAATTATTTTTTGGAAAAACCCTAGTTCATATATATATACCATTATTTATGGCAACAGCGAGGCCCCCAAAGATGTTCAACAAAAATTGAGAATTTAATGTACGGACTTACATGTAAAAAGTAGTGTGTAAGGGAGAAGGTTGGGCCAATCTCACCTGCGTGCTTATAATTTAGCCCATTATTAAATTTAGTTACACCTTACAATACAAAATTAGTTTATAAGTATTACACCACATTCATAGTGGAGTTGGGTATGCTAAATATGAGTTTTTAACATAACCACAGTGGATGACCTTAGAAGTTTTGTATGGATCATATATTGGTAAAACTGTTACAATTTTTTAGACTCTTCAAATTGACAAAGTTTACAATTTACAAGGATTATTACGTTTTTATTTAATCATATCTAACATTGAGCTGTTTCAGTTAAATATATACCATTCTCACAATCAAAGGAATTTAACTCTGTCAGGTTCGTTATGTGATAAACTTTGAGTTTCATATTAAAATTAATTGTTGAATTGGATTCTTTATAGCTAAAAATATCACACCATTAAAGTTGCTGAAAAAAGTGTAGCGTCATAGAGACTCCTTAACAAATGATAATGTGATAGATTACCCACATTCAAATCGACTAATAATAGCTTGGCTTAGAAGACCCAACCCAAAAGGGTTGGACCTAAAGCTCCCAGGTAAAATGGTAAAACAAGTTAGTTCATTGATTGTTAAGAATAAGGTAGATTCAAGATAAAAAAAAATGAAAAAAATCCAGAACCCTTATTCATTTAATTTTTCATTGCCTTTTTTCAAGGGTGTAAAATGTTACATATTGAATGACATTTCAATCACTCGTGAGTTTCCTAATCAAGAACTTTCAAGATAGTAGAAATATATTTAATGACCATTGTTAAAATAAGTAAAGCAATTATATCACACCATGATAAAAAATTAATTTTTTTTCTTTTACCTTTTTAGTATATAAGTTGTATAACACATACATGAGGAATTGCATACTTAGCAATAACGCAATTATCATATTTTTAATACTTCAAAGGGTATACAACACTGTACACTCCATATTTTACCAATTTATGTTCTTAATTAAAATATGTAACTCAATTCCCGTTACACACTAATTTATGTTCTTAATTAAAGGATGTAACTCATTTCCAGTTACCTGATCTACAATATCCGCACGTCACATGGTAGTGTTCATGGGTCCGCTCTGATCCTATATGTAACCATCTAAGTTCTACCTTGAAATGGTTAGTCCAAGTTATAAGTTAGATATATTGTTCCTACATATGTACCAATGATCTTCTCATTACATTACTGGTGTGAGATATTTTGGGTCGTTACACACACATATATGGTCTAATGAAATAAAAAGGTTTGGCTCAAGAAAATGATACTATTAACAACCGGTTTTTTCTTTAATATTATGTAAATACGACAAATATATAAATAAATAAATATATACTCACCGTAATTTATTGTGTCATTTTCTGGCACTAGAATTTTTTTTGACATTAAGATAGGAAATCAAACAGTCTTATAACTCGTTAGCTTGTTTCTTGTCTTTGTAATAAGGTACTCCATTTGATCCACATAGGTGTGATTGTTAATTTTTTTGTTATGTCCATCCTTATTTATATCATAAAAAATTATTTAATTAGCAATAATTCAGTTCATATAAAAAAACTTGTATAATTTATAATTAACGTGTTTATAATGTTTGCCCTAACTTTTCTCCGACATGAATGCAATGCAACACGTAGCAATACTCAACAGTGTTGTCGCTTGAAGTAGGAAGTTAAACTTGTTAGATTTGAAATTAAGTGCCATGTCTCCTTTAAATTGATCAAGATTTTAGTTTAGACGCTGATGAGGGTAAATAGTAAATTATCCTCTTTATGCATTAATTGTTTAGTTAGACCTGTATGTGAAAAGATGACACACGACGTCTTACGTGAATTATATTACCACTCTAATAACACGTGGCGGCAATGAAAGTCAACCAGCATGCCCATCTTGTTGACCACAATCATGCTGAACTATTTGTCCAGTTGAACAAGCCGACCTCTTGTGAGCAACACAAGTCTACATGGCAAAGTCACTTACCTCACAACTTTTGCCTACATACCTAATTTTCTGCATAGACAAATGATAGATGGTCCGATGGTGGCACGTAGCGATAATGTGGATGAACAATACAAGGATTGTAATTGGTATGCAATCTACCTTACTTGTATTTATTGTACACCAACTTGCATTTAATACCAGATTAAGAGAAAAACGGTTAACATGGTTGATTTTGAACTCCTAGTGATAAAAGAGTTACTAAGGGCCAACCACCATCATGGACTAAACTTGCCTCAAGCCAAGTACAAAAATGAAAGATTTACCACTTCATAGCCATCAAGTTTTTAGCATTGAATACAATTAATTAAGTTAGAACTGAGCTACGCACAAGAGAGAAGAACGCTTAGGATATTTATGAGTTTTTTTTTAATAGGTCTGATGAGTGCATTGGATCTTGCCGACTTTCTTGGCTTTAGATATTTAATCCCCTAGGCTCACTTTTAAGCTTTATTTGGCACGCCGGATAAAAATACCGGATATGATAATCCTACCTTGAAGGTTGGATTATTTAATCGGGTGTTTGTGGGATAAGTCGTTAAATTCATATAATTTATTTGATATTTTATCCAATCTAAAGTTGCAACAAACATGGGATATGAATATTTGATATTATCATAACACCTAGTCCAACGTGCCAAACATAACCTTATGGCCTCGTTTGATTCGGGTATTAAAAAGTGGGATGGGATTATTAATACCACTTTTTTTATAATACCTTGTTTGATTCGCACAAATGTGTTGAGATTATTAATACCGGAACTAACTTAATCCCACTCTTTGTGGTATAATTTAATACCAGGGGGAGGTGATATTGTTTATCCAGGATTAAAAAAAATGAACTATATATTTTCAAAAATGCCATTGCTATTATAATATTTTCAAAAATGCCACCACCGCCCCCCCATGCCCCCCCCACCCCACCCCGACCCCCCACCCCGACCCCACCTTGCCCCCAACCACTGCTGCTACTACTACTATTATTATTATTATTTATAATAATAATAATAAATTATTATTTTTTTGTTATTTCAAAATATAATCCTGTATACGAGTTACATAACTAAATATGATATTAACATCAGCATGGGATATCACAGTATTAATACTGCATGAATCAAACATGGTATTGGTATTAAATTAATAATCCAGTACTATTAATACTGGTATTATTAATCACATTGATCCTAACACCTGAATCAAACGAGGCCTATATGTATTGAGATAGTGCTATACTAGCTTAGAGTTACAATACTTGCAATTAGAACTCTGTTATTTATTATTATTTTTTATAGAAGCACCTTGAATTACAACCTTATTCACTGAGATAAAATAGGTGCTAACGAACATGCTAAACATCATCTATAACTCTCTTGTTCAATTTACTCTTTCTTAAGCCATTGCCATCGTCGCTGACATATCATACACAGTGTTAGCTAATTATTTAATCCTGTCAAAGTCATTAAACACTTATATGATTGGTTATTAATTATTTGCTCACCTCTATGATGAAGAATGAAAAAACTTAAAAAAAATTATTTTCACTTCAATTAGGCTGTGCGCGGATATGATCTATTTTACGGTAATAAATGAAATTAAACTACAATGGTGAATTGGCCAATTTTGTCCATATTCAATCTACATTAATATGAGAAGCAAATCGTATATCTGATTGGTCTCAAAGTAAAACGTCCGTTTAATTATACAGTTTCCAAAGATATTTTACTATTAACATAATTAATGGTTGGGGACAAAATTTTATTTAGTATCACTAACTTTAGTACATTATATTCATGGGCGGTGGCGGAATCAGGATTTTTTTTTCAGGTGGGGCCAATTTTTTTTTTTTTGTTCAAGAATTTTCTAAGTCAATATTGAATCAACCACAATAAACAAAAAATAAATATATTAATCTCAATTTAACAATTTAAGATGCAAATCAACATTAATAAATAATAACCAACAAACAAATATGTTAACAATTTAAGAAGCAATTCAACATTAAAACAAATAATTCTTAATATTTAAAATTTTAAAACAAAATGTATAAAATTATAAAAAAATATCTAACCTAAAATATCGGAACAAATGAAGAAGGAAGATAGAAAGAGGAGTTATTGCCTTGGTTGCTATTGCCAAAATAAAATAAAGGCTTTATTTCAAAAATAAATAAATTAAATAAACGACAGTGAAAATCGGCTGCCTGAAGAAGAAAGGGGAGAAAGTGAATTGCTGCCTGATCATTTAAGTTATAACATATAACTTAGTATATATTACAAACTTATACCTTCAACTTATAACAATAATTGCACAAAGTCTCCCGCCCAGAAATTGCACAAAGCCTCACCGCTACTATGCTTGCTTAACTTATATTACAGAGCCTGCCCCTAAACTTATAAGCCTTATTGCACAAAGCCCCCCGCTCATAAATTACACAATGGCCCCTAAACTTTTCCTTCCCGCGCATAAACCCCTATACTCTCTAAAAATTTCCAAAAAGCACAAGTGGGACCTGGCCCCCACGTGCCTCCGCCCCTGTTCATGGGATATCACAAGTTTGAACTATTAATTTGGAACATATGTAATAGTTTTATTCTTACTTTTCCCCTTTTTATTTATTAGATGGCATGTCCACCGGCTTTATTTTTACTTTGAATTTGCCGGCTTCTAAGAAAATACTCAATTTTTAATAACAAGATAAAACGCAACTCCCAAGTTTTGAACCTGCAACTTCTTGTATGCACATGCCATTAAGTTAGATTATGAAAGTTCAAATGCAAATATTTACATTGAAATAACAACTGACTTTTGCGTGATTAGAACAAAAATTAAAACTTTTTTTGTTCTTTTCTTTTATAATTTTCTTTTCTTAGGATTTTTAGTCCCTTCAACAGTTGAGACATGGGAGTTTACACTATTTTGTAGATATTTCGTGATTTTTCTTTATACCTAAATTAAACAATCAATCTTCAAACCATACAAAATGAAGTACTGAGTTTTTTTTTTTTTTTTTTTTTAAAAAAAAAATTGAGTCTCACATGAAACTTAAACTCAAAATATCTCGACCCAAATGGGCGCCTTTGGATGAGACTCTAAGCATTGATATTTAATTGCACTTATATTTTCCTCAAAGATGCAATAAAATATGATAAACTTACTATAATTATTTTAGTATATTGTTTTATCGATCAATGAAATACAATGGTCTAATAAATACGATTCAATGAATCTAAAATTTGGTATAAAAGTTCCCAATATTTAAAACTCTTTGGTCCACCTTTTTTATGCATAAAATAATTGTAGAGTAATGATCGATGGTAGCAACCAAAGTGTACAAAATGGATAAATAGTTCCTTGTGCAAACTTAACCATTTAATTGGGGCCACGCACCAAAATGCATGCCTCCAAATAAATGGAGTATTTGATTTGACCATATATATGACAAATAGACGTATACGATATATATATATATATATATATATATGTCCCCAACAGGATAATTCACATGTCCGAAAACATTTATACCTAGAGTACGACAGTTGGCTATAACTTTATAATGGATTTGTCATGTTCTTGACTTTGATCTTTCTTTCTAATCGTATTTTTGGTTTTTCTTAATCTTTTCTTTACTAATATTCTCCTGTAGATGCATTATTTTCTTATTCGTACAAAATGTAGATCTAAGTAATTCAAAGATAGAAGAGGGGGATGCAGAGCCGGTCCTGGCCAATTTTAGGCCCAGGGCGAAATTTTAAAATAATGCCCCTCTTATAAATAAATATATTATTTTTTTTATATTAAAAAAACCAAATAATTTTTGTATTCCACCAAAAACACATTACAATTAAAAATTGAAAGTGCTTACAAATTTCATGTTAAAATTTATGAGATTACATGTTTTCAAAACCAATACAACGATAATTCAAGCACCTACATGCTACATTTTCAATCTTTATGTGCATTTTCATCTTCCAAAAAGCTTCTAGATGCTCCAAAATAACGCCAAAAGGGCAATAGGCAATTGCAAAAGGAAGAGCTAAAGATTGAAGAATAATAAAAGAATAGGCATAGCTCTATTTTTCTTAATTTTGGTCAATAGAAACTAGGCAAAAACGAAGAGACCGACTTTGAAAATTTGCGTCATTTTATTGGAAAGTTACCTTATTAAATAAAGATTTTTGGAAAGATATTTTATTTATTTAATATATTTTTAACATATACTTATTACAATATATTATATATATATACATATACAAAAAAAATTGCGCCCCTTCTCATTTTTAGGCCATGGGCGGTCGCCCTGCCTGCCCTGCCCCAGGGCCAACCCTGGGGGGATGGAAGCAAGGTTTAACTTGGACATATGTACATGTTCACATATTTAAGAGCAGATGCGGACTCAGGATTCTTTCGAGGGGTGGGCTAATAGTAATATATAAAAAAATTATATAAAAAGATTTAAAAGTATAACCATATAGTGAGTTATATAAATTTAAGAGAGTTATATAAATTAGTGGGTTTATAATATTTGAGGTGGGCTAAGGGATGGACTAAAATTTAATAAAGGGGTGAGCTTATATTTTTTTTTTTTAGTAGGGCTAGTAGGTTTTTCAAAATTTTGTCTTGTACTGCAGCCCGCTATGTCCCCCTGGTTCCGCCCCTGTTTAAGGGTAGTGATATTTACACACCGACTACAAAATATTTGATAATACTCATAGTTGCATTCGGTCCTGGATAATCGAGTAATGTGTTAGTTATTCGGTTCTTAAGGGCAAAATATAAGTCTATATACTCAGTACTTAAAGGCCGAGTAAGACATTGCCAAGCTCATACTTGGTACTCAAGAAATGAGTAACATACACCTCACTCGACTATCAAAAACTGAATAAAAAGTGAAAGTGTTACCGAGCGTTTTGTGGGTGTAAATATCACACTCAATTTCCAATTGCTTGAGCTGAAAACCAAATCTTCTCTGATATCTTGTCCTCGTACATATAAATCACAATGTTTTAAAAACTGCTAGTCAGTCCTAGGTCGGTGAGGTCGAGACTGGGAGACTGATGGATTAATCAAGGATTAATTAGACAAACTGTTTTTCACTATAAATATTATTTTATATAGTATAATACTAATAAAACACAAGAAATCATAGTATTATTTCAATTCATATGGCAACTCATTGTTATTATAGTATTATTTTAAGCAAAACTAACATTATTTCAAACAAAAATAGCAAATATAAGTTGGAATTAAACCTCAATTTAAAAATCCTCAAAGCTAGGGCTTAGAGAATTGTGGAGGGAGATGGAAACGAAGGAAACTTCAACCAATTTGCATGACTGAGGAAAGTTGAACAATTGAGAAAGAGGGGACGACTCAGATTTAGTATAGTAAAGAGGGGGAGAGCGGTTTAGAGAATAACGAGAAGAATGATGTTCTGTAAGAAAAAAAAAAGGAAGGAACGAACGAACGTAGTTTTGAATGTTTTAACTGAAAGAATCGGATAAAAAGAAGGGTATTTACACAGGGGAATAAACCCTTCAGTAAGGTGACATCGTTTTGCTATTATTTTTTTTAAGGACCTAAAGTAAATTAATCCAGACCGGTGGATTAATCCTGATTTTTTGAACGACTTTTTACTAATTTTTCAAAATCGGATTTTTTCAAAATCGGATTTTTTCAAAAGACAAGGCATAATCTCCAATATTCCTACAAGACTATGTATTAATCTAGGATTAATCCCGATTTTTAGAAAACTGATAAATCATGAAGGCATTGACTAACTAATTAACATCATGAACAATTTGAAATAAAGATACAACTTTTCATCTACTTGGTTAAATCTAACAATACTTAAAAGAAATAAAATGGGAAAAAAATATTCTCTCTTTTTTACCAAATAGCTTGTAATACTTGAAAGGAAGAAAAGAAAAAGGAAATTTATCCATTGCTTGTATAAAAAAAAATTTAAAAAATTCATAAGGTATCAAAATATAAGACAAAAAACCTATCCACAAATCAAGAAAAGACGAGACTTGCATGTGTAACGCATGTTTATCCCTAATAAAAGGACAATATCACCACAATAATCTAAAGATACCATCGAGAATAGTATTCTCGATTTCTATATCAAAGTAAAAGTCTCGTTTGGACTTACAATTTATTTTTCATTGCAAGATAAAATACTTAATTTTTTCCTAATGAAAAGATGCAAAAGTAAAGACTATTACTTTGAGACAAAAGGTACAATTAGAAGAATTAAATACAACACGCAAAAAAACAGAGACTAATTTGGCAAGAGCAAAGATTTTCCATAATTATTTTAGAAAAACTTGACTAGGGGTGTAAAGGTTTGTCCGAAAATTCGAATCTGAATCTGAATCCGATCCGTATTCGAATTTTGTAGATATATATCCGAATGAATATTCGAAAAAGAGGATTTGGATAGTGTTTTTAAATATCCGAGAAAATGGATGATAATATGGATAATGATAATATTCGACCTAGATAATCCGTATCCGAGATGGATTATCCATATATGCGGATATTCGTTTACTGAATATCCGTATTTGCTATAATTTAGTATATGTTATATATATATATATATATATTTTCACCCTTACAAAAATCGGCCATGTTTAGTTTGGTATTTATAAATTGTCCCAATTCACTAAAGTCTTTTAAACTAAAAAAAAAGGCTTAGAAAAGAATAAAAATAAAAAAGAAAGACCTAAGTTGTATTTACAACATATATATATGTGATTTATGGAATGAAAAGTTTGATCCCATATCGAATTTAAATGGTAATAATTTTCAATTTGGATTTATTATTTGCATTTATATGGTGGTTATCTTATAATCTAATATGAATCTTATTATATTATATCAAGTCAAACTTTACTATAAAATGTAACATTTTATTTTAACAAGTTTTAAAATACTTTTTTTACTTCTTGAGTTATAACTTATAAAAGAATTAGTCTTAATTAATAAATTAAATAGTTAAATATATTTTTAAAATTGCTTTAAATTTTTGCACTAACAAAACATGGGAGCGAAAGTACAATAAGAGAGGAAAAATATAGCATAGTTGTTCGGGAAAGACGTGCTGGCTAATTTGATATCATGTCTATCCAGTGTATAACCTTATTCTCCTGATTACTGACATTGCATGTGGAATCCCCCCTCCATAAAGAGAGATAGTTAATCTATGGGCAGCCGAGAATTTCGCGTAAAAAAGACTAACGATTTGAAATTGACATTTTTTGTCTTTTTCCCTCATGCAAGAATGAGAGCAAAGGCAGAATTTTATTATTTAACAATATATCTATAGTTATATAAAAAAAATGGATAAGGTAATTATCTGAATCGGATAGATAAGGATAATAATAGTTGAACCTACTATTTGAAGAGATATGGATAAAGATTTGGATAGTCTATTTAAAAAAAGATAAGGATTATGAATAGTGTTCGTATTCCATCCGTTTACACCCCTAAACTTGACATCCAAGCTCTTGAACTCAACTTCTAGTTAGCACAAATTAATTATTTAACAAATAATTATTTATGGAGAAAAAGAATTCAAAAATAATAATAATTCAATTTCCGATTAATAAAGCAGATTAAGTAACCATTGCCTGCATATATGCGGGAATAATTTTTAACTGGCAAATTATTACCTTACACAGAATATGATTTACGTATCACCAATAATATAATTATAGAACAGTTGTGGATATCCATACCAGCAAGGCAGCCAAATCTCCTTGAAATTTTGGGGTGTCTATTTTCGTTGCGCATTTATGGAAAACTGAGAGATCTAAAGGGTATAGTTCATTTTGACCGTGCAGGATAGCGACCCTTCCTACATTAAGCTGTGAAATAGTTCATTGCCATTGCGTTTCTAATAGAAACTAGAGGTTGAGGGCTTAAACTTCATAATTTTTAGCAAATCACAGTATATAACAACGTGTCTCAAATTAAGAGGACAATTTCTTTTTTTTAAAAAAAAATCAATGGGGCCAAATCTTATGATAATATAATTTTGTTTTTTCGTTCTTTAACTATTTATTATGTTTAACTACGTGTATCCTCCAAAAAAGTATAGAATTCTCTCAATTCGGGATAAAGAAGTACTATTGTCATTCATATGCATTAGGTTAAAATGTAAGCGTCAATATTAAATTAATATAGTTAGGGTTAGGGCAACACCACAAGATGGGAGCCCACATATATGGATAATGTGAACCACAAGTGATCAGATTATAAATTCCTTCGAAGCAAAGCAAAAAATCTACGTAATTGTGGAAGTGTGAGATGCATTATTGTGCGTTGTGCCCGAAAGAAAAAGAAATAGCAACAAAGTAGGGTCACAAAATAAAAGAGTCAGTCCATCCTTAAAAGCTGTTACCTTCACATGGCTTGTGTGCAGATACATATCTTTTCTTGGATCCTTGACTGAGTTGAGGGTGACCGACTTATTCAGATCTGTTTTCACATTACTTCCTCCTTGGATGAGAGATAAAATCGTCCCTAATTCTAATGAATTAGTCCGATAATTATTTATTCTTTTATATAATGCATCAATTAATCAATCATGTTAATCTCATCTTAAAAATGATAATTAAACAAATATTAATCAGAACAAAAACTTAAACAGACTTGTCTTGGATCATCGCTAACACAACTTATTAATGGTTAAAGCCGTAACCACATGACCGGCCCATATACTCAAAGAAATATAATTTTTTAAATGACCAGCCCATTATCGCTAAAACGACTTCTTCTTCTTCTTTTTTTTTATCAAACAGAACCTTATTATACTATAAAAAATTACAAAAATTGCATTATTATATTATCAAACTTATTGTACTCTTTTAAAACGGAAATATATAAAAATTGCACTATATGCTATAACATCAGTAGCATGTGTTTGGTAGACGTTGGACACCAAACATCAGTTGGATGAGGTAACCTACCTGTGGAAATATTGCTATATTTTGAGATTAAGTAATGTCAAATTATTACAAAAACCCGTACGGGCACATAATTTCTGAATGACATGTTTTCTAGTTCCCTTTTACTTGTCCAAATTAAAAGCAGTGTTTGGCCACTTAAAAGTTGTTTCGGTAACTCTAATCAAATACTAACGAAATGCTCTCTCATTTTAAATTAAGCTAACTGAAGATTTACAATTGTTATGTATTATTTTCTTTGCATTTTTATAATAGTAAAACTCATTATATAAAATATTAAAATTTATATTTATATATTTAATCTCAAAAAGTTATAAATTTTATTTATAAAAAAATTAAAAAATACCAATAAAAAAATACTACTCAATTTTTTAAAAACCTATGAAATACTAATCGAACTTTCAAAAATCTCCCCGGGGGTTTGAATCCGCCACTGTTCCTAACATATAACTGCTGTGTGAGCTATCATCACGGTTCACACAAACGGTAAAATGACAATTTTTTTTATACAATTTTTGTTCTTTTTCATTTTTCAGCTTACGATCCTTGCATTTTTAAAGAATTCAATATATATGAACCGAGAAATTATAGTCACATATATAATATATGTGAACTGTAAAATTACTATTGTCATTAGTATAGTATCTGTGGAATTGCAGATAGCAAAGTAATATATCCAAATACTTGCTGCATATACTCAATTACAAATATAAAAAAATAAATAATAAACCGCATCTAATATATATATATTTTTTGACAAATATTGGATGCTGAAAAGTCCCAAACCAAATCAGAGTTTGAGACGTTAGTAGATCGAGGTCAATTAGGAAAGTGGTGGGTCCAAACATCCTTAATTCAGCCCAGGAGAGAAAATATCCGCTACACCATAAATGTAAATAGTAAAGCTAAGTGCTCTCGGGGGTCAGTAATTTGGGCCTCTAAAAATGGGCTTAATATCAGTAAAAGTTTTTGTCTGTTTTGAGGCGGCTTACAACTTCGGAAAATTGATGGAAGTACATTGCATTTTTCACGGTCTAAAATCTAAGTTAGGACTGTAATATTGCCGAGTTAAAGATGTCTTGTGCTATTTTCCTTAGAAATTAGAACCCCGCCAAAACGAAAAAAGAAAGAGAAAAAGAAGATCAAATTTGAGCACAATTACAACTTAAATCTATTGTAAATTAGAAAGGCAAAGTGGTCTAGAAGCACTTTTTACCCAAATTTTTGTTTATACCAAAACCAAGTTCATTTGTATGTAAGAAAATTGTTTTTGAACGGAATGGTGCTAAAGAAAGGTGGTAAATCAAGAAGGGGAAAATAGGATAAACATGAATCTTCCCTCCCAGCAGCCACTTCATTTTTCTCACAAGACCCGAACACGCAACCAAACCGCCTCCAATTTTCCCCATTAACGAAGTCATTTTCTCTATCATTTAGGTTAACGTAAAAACTAAAAATACAGATCCCACAAAAAGTTCCTCAATATTTTCTGCCGCTTTTAAACGATGAGAAAAATAGGTTTGCAACTATTAAAAAAAAAAAAAAGGGGCCCCACGGAGTGTTAAATAAAACACGTTTCACAACCATCAAGCTTTTTCAGCGGTCCTTTTTCACCACCAAACTACAATCAGGATATTCCCACCAGATGCAAGTAGGAGAAAAAATTTGGACTAAATGCCAATAGGAAATAAAGTGGTGTGGAGTATAGATAGATCAACAAAAAGGAAAGGGGTTCAATTTCATTATGTCTTTGAGAAGGAATATGATCGTGTGCATTGGGATTTATAGAGTAAAATATCAGGGGAAAAACGATTCAAAAAGAAATTGAGGAATGGACTAGCTAGGGAATGTTGGTTTCCGCAGTCCCACAAATAGTCAAATACAAAATATCAAAAAGCTAACCAAACATCACCTATCCGTTTCCTCAATCTTCCTTGAAACACTTTTTTAATTTCCATAACACCACATCCAAAGCACTTCCATTCCTCATCATACATCAGAATGTACCACATTCTCTCAAGCCTAAAAGGTACCAGACCTGCCTCACAGCATTAGATTCCAACACCACTGGTCAAAGTTTCCTGCCTAACAAAAGGAAATTATACCACCCTGGGGCAAACATTAATCTGTCCAAGCTAGCGCACACCAATATAATATTTCCCTCAAAATTAAACTAGACATACAATTAATGTTGCCTGTGAGTTTTCTCGAACAGACTTGAGACCAAAACACATTTATTTCTCATTCTATAAATCACCTTAGAAATCTGTCAAAAGCAATCAAGTTTTAACATAAAAAAACAGTAGACAAGCCGAGCGCAAATTCTAAAAATAAGAAAGTTGCATTAATACGTACCCTGAAACATGCAAGAACATGTGTCAAAAGATCCAAATGACATTAGATACTTTATGGTATATGTTAGTAACATGTAATCAATTTACCTCATTAGCTAGAAAAGAGGAAATTGAGTCCCATCATGTGCACGCGAAGAACAGCTAACACAGCAAGTTATATTAATTTTATGCTTAGTAGAAACACAAAACGAAGTGGATATAAATTATCGACAGATATATAATGGACACAGAAATGCAAGTTGATCGAAGAATGACAAATATTCCTACCATATTATGCTGTTCCAAATTTAAATTTAGAACAACGTATCCCAGACTTGCAAGCTAAAAGTTAGAAACAAGTGTTACTGGCCGAACACAAAAAAGAAAAATTTCTCAGCATCTCAAATCAAGAGTCTCACTCTAATTTTTTTAATTTATTAACTAAACACTAATTTCAATTGAGTAAAGGGTCAAAAATAGAACTTATTTACTATTTGAGATAGAATAGACATTGATTGTGTCTCTTAAAAAAGGACTCTTTAATTTCGTACGTCCTAAAAAAAAAGTGGAATTCTCTTAATACAAGACGGAAACGAAATGAGTAATTTACAAAGAAAAGAGCCTTACTTTGACAATGACAACAATACCAAGCCCAGGAACGTTCCCTTGGTCCTCGGTAACTTCCACAGTTGGTCTCTAATGAAAGATCAAAAAGCAAAAGCCCCATTATGAAGAAAAATAACAAATATGCATGAGATATATAGAGAAAAAAAAGAAAAAAGATAATTACGTGAAGTCGTTCTTCATGGGAATATAAAAAGAAAGAAGTTTATACTTCAGCCCACCAAGCCGGTTAAGTGGCTCTACCCTAAGGAATAGGTTCGCTAAGAAATAGGTTAATTCTATCGCATATACTCAAAAAAAAAAAGAAAAAAGAAGCCGCAATATTTCTATTTTGATGCAGATTCTTTGGTTCTTATTTCCTGGATTACCATACATGTCTTGTCTCCGTATTGGTACCAATTCCCCCAGAACTTACGGTTACTTTTGTTTTCCTAATTATCTTTGTTACTTCAATCTTTTTTAGGCTCCATTTGATAACAAAGATGAAAAATGATAATAAAAAATAATTGATTTTTGTGAGAATTTGAAAAATGAGTAGAGTGATGTGGTGAGAATATAAGGTGCTCACCATTTTATGATTATTTTTATACGTAGATGTCATCCATCTTCAAGGAAAAAAAAATTTCCTCACCGCCCAAAGAATTTTTCTCTTTGAAAAAAAGTCAAAAGTAAGAGATGATCTCACCATATCATCTAATTCTCTCAAAAATCAATAGATTATATCATCTTACATCTTGTTATCAAACGGAAATCAACAAAATGATTTAATTATATTAACTTATAGAGTAGTTATAGTATTTCATTTGTCTCAAATTTATAATCCCACTTTGACTTGACAAGAGTGCAAGTCCTTGGATGGTTGTAAGGGCGAATTTAAGGGGGCTAATTTATTTTCATTGGTGTTAATTAGAATACTATTATAAGTTTAGCCCATCCCAAATATTAAAAAGATTATCTTGTTTATGCATAAACAACTTATTCACTCAACCAATATTTTTTAATTTTATAGAAAAACTCATTATTTACCAACCAAACAAATCCTAACCCGTTAGGCTCTTTTCAATTTTCATCCCTTTTTAACACCTTAAAGTAGAGACCATTTTTCTTTCTCTTTTATACGTTGAAGCTATGCAGTAACCCTAAACCCAATTCATAAACAATAATGGAGATCTGAATTCATGAACTCTAAACCTCTGCAACTCTAACCTAAATAACTTTAATGTTTTTCTTCTTTTTTTTCCTACATCTCACCAATATTTTGAACCAAAACAGAGACTCGAATTAGATCCTTCCTCTTATTATTTGTCACTTGCTATCCAAGAAAAAATCCTTTATTATTTGATTCTGAAATATATATGACATCGTCTTTCTATTTAATCACCAAACTTTTTATGAATTCTCTTGAAATTTGAATATCCAAAGTATTTGGACTTTGGATAAATTGCTGCCGCAAAAGTAAAGGACTTTCCGATATGGCGTTTCCAGTATCATAAATTATCTACAGGAATACAACTTTAAAATCGCTAGCCAAACATTATTTTGACGACGCTAAAAATTGATTTTGAGAGTACCAAGTTGACTTCAAGGTTGTTCCAGTAGCACTTTTTACCATTGGGACAAGATGTTTGGTTATTAAAAGTATTTTGTCTTTTTAGATCAAAACTTGTTAATTGAGCAGGAGGTGGAGAGTCCAAGGGGGTGTAATCAGGTTGCCGTTGCTATGGGCCATGTATAGTACGTGGACAGACCTGATGAATGTTTTATGGTCATATCTAGATATAAAAGCAAGCATCAATTTGAAGCTTATATATATGGTGAATGATTGGAGCGGTTACAGACTTTTAGATTGGGAATTTAGTGTCATGTTTGGTACCTAAAAAAGAGGTGGGGTGAGGTGAATGGATCTAACAAAAAATGGTGGGGTGAAAAGAATAATTTTTAAAATTGGGGTGAAAAGAATAGTTTGGTGGGTACATTTACAAGTTCTCTATAAAAATTAGTTCAAACCTCACAGAAATGCCAAATGTATGTAATTTTATTGGAGTTAAAGTGGAAGATACATTTTATATAAGGAATCATCCAATGCCGCTGAGCTAAGAGAAAATCATAGAATTTGTAAAAGAATGAGATGAGACTCAATGACCCTTGAAGATAAAGATAGGAAAAGGAGTTTACCTAGGCGGCGTTATAACTATCATCAAAGGAGGGCGTTAACCACACTCATAATGGAAATCCTAGCTCCAAAAATTCTCATGGTGCATAATTTTTTTCCTTTTACAAACTCTTTGGCTTATGAATTTTAATTTAAAGGAAGGAAATATAATTAAAAATAAATGCTTTTGTCGGTGTATAACAAAACATGACCCGTAGGTCAATTTATAAACTCTAGATTACTTAACTCATATTTGAATACTTTGCTTGATGTCTATTATTCATTTTGTGTTTAATTACTTGACTCATTAAAAGTATCCGAATTTTTTATTTTATATTGCACTATTATCGTCAATATGTAAATCACATTATTATTAATTATAATGGCTATCTCTAATATTTTTAGGCAGGAGTAAAATTAGGTGGACCAACAATTTCAATTGCTACAGTAGTGAGTACCATATATGGCAAAAAAATTAACTTATACAGAAAACTTTATATCTCCGAACAGTGGTAGCTTTATGCCAATAATTCGATCAGTTCACAATTTTGGCGTGATATACATATAAACTAATGCATGTAATTTACAGTTTAATTGACATTTCAGTATTGGCATTCACAATACTCGATCTCTTACTAATACATATGATTTACGTGCAATTAAATCTAAAGTTTGGTTCCACCTAGGGTGTAAATAGATATTCGAAAATTCGAATCCGTTCCGAATTTAAATCCGTATTTTGTGGATATTTATCCAAATAGATATTCAAAAAAAAGGATTTGGATAGTGTTTATAAATAT
Organism: Lonicera japonica; assembly: GCA_021464415.1. Classification (NCBI taxonomy): domain Eukaryota; kingdom Viridiplantae; phylum Streptophyta; class Magnoliopsida; order Dipsacales; family Caprifoliaceae; genus Lonicera; species Lonicera japonica. The sequence goes on along the minus strand of CM038464.1, from coordinate 5,366,949 downwards.
CCGAAAAAATGGATAGGGATATAGATAATGATAGTACTTGACCTGGATAATCCATATCCGAGGTGCATTATTCATATTTGCGAATATCCGCAATCGATATAATTTAGTATATATATATCGAACATTTATTCTGGTGTGCACAAGCTGGCCCAATTTACCATAAAAAATTAAATTAAACCAAAAAAGAAAAAAAAGTTGAAAAACTATTTGCAACATATATGATTTGCTAGCATTAAATGTACAAGAGCATATCAAATTTAAAATTGTAGAGATTTTTAACTTTGATTTTTCATTTTGATCTGTGTGGTTAAATTATAATTTTAAATTAAATCTTATTGGGTTATACAAGAAGGAAAAAAAATTATTTAAGTTAAAAGTTTGATATAAAACGTTAATAATTATTTTAATACATTTTGCAATGTTTCGTTACACTTCTCGAGTTACAACTTGTGTAATGTGTCATTTTAATTGAAAAATCATGTAATCAAATATATTTTTAAGATTGAGCTAATTTTTAGGTTAGCAAAAAATAAAAAAATATGTATATAATTATATAGAAAAATGGATAGGGATATTATCCGATCCGAGATATCTGATAGGATAAAGATAAAAATAGTTTAATATATTATCCGAAGGGATACGGATGAGGATTTGGATAGTAAATTTTAAAAAGGATACGGATAATAGATAGTGTAGTATTCGGTTCATATCCGATCAGTTTACACCCCTAGTTCCACCTCAAAAAAAAAAAATTTATAGTGTTTATAATAATAAAATAATGTTTAATTATTTACCCCATGTTTCGTCTGTATTTTAAGTTAAGTTTCCACCTTAGCCTTTTGAGAAAAAAAAACAAAAAAAACAGACAAACAGTGATACTCTTTATTCCAAACAAACTATATAAGAAAACTGATGAGTAAAAATAATAATCAAAGGAACTTTACTTTGATTATTATTTGTTTAGTTAATTTTTATTCTTAAATTTAGTTTAATTTTTTTTTCTAAATTTGAATACTTTATACAATTTAATAAACTCTAAAATTATATTTAAAAATAACATGAGTAAAATATATTTAGTATAAAGCATTTGGTGCAATTGAAATTATACTCAAGAAAAGGGCCGAGAATTTAGAAGGGAATTTTGGTTAAGAAAAAAAATGATATTTTTTGTAATTTTTATTCAAGTTCTTATACATTTTTTATACGTTTGTGAAACTAAAAAAGAAATTAGAGTGATAATATTAAAGTGTATATAGCCACACTGTTAATAGTGTAGAGATTATGTTCAAGTTATAAGAAAGAAAGAAAAAAAGATAATTAAGTGCAGTGATGAAGATGTACATATATGGCATCGCATTATTCATATGGGGTTGATCGACCACCTTTTTAACAAATAACATTATCTAGTTAAACTGAAATAAATAGAAATTATATATTTCTCAAACACCTCATACTTATTTTATTTGTGAGAATTAATTTATAGTAACCATTTTTCTGTTCACAAAAAGTTAATAGTAAAAAAAGTTATTTTTTTGAAATAATGAGTTATATTAAGCGTTCTCCATCATTACGCATAATTGTCATCTCTTTAAGAAAAAGAATCGCTCATCTCAAAGGGTAATTGGATAAATTAATTTCTTGAAAAAAATATGTAAAGATAATATACATTATTATTTATGGTATACTTGCAATGACTACATTTATAAGTTTATTTTTTTATGATAAATTGTCTAGCCATGCATGTGGATGTCGCTGCTGGATCAGCAATTAATACACGAGTAATAGAGCATATAAGCAATCCTCAAAGGTTATCAACCATGTTACATTTTCAACACACGATCCTAGATAATAGTATTGGTAGCATTTTTAAATCAAAATGTCATGTTCTTTTACAATTGTTTAAGGTTGTAAATATTTACATTTTTTGTACAATATTAATTTTTAATTTGTTAAACATTTTACTTTAAATAATTTGTTTTCCATATATGCATATCTGTTCAATAATATACAAACTAAACCCATCGAGAGAATTTTAATTTTTTATAAATTGTTTACACAGTAAACCACATATAAGTATTGTTTATTTTATTCTTCACCAATCCTCATAAACAAAAATTACATTACTTTTCCTTTTTATATATGTCACTAATAATGCTACTTATCTTTTCATAAATTGTGAAAGCATTAGGAAGGCAAATGAATTACCAACTCATGTTATAGGATGTGTGAAAATTTGAGAAGTTTCTAAATGATTAGGACACTATCATAGAAAAGGTAAATAGCATTCGTCATTTATACAAAGTTGAAACCACAAGTTTCAAGTATTTTTTCTCTTGTATGAAAATATATTTTTCACGACTCTTGGGTTTTACTTTATAACTTTTTCATTTGTCAATATTCATATAGTCACATAGGCTCTTGGTTATAGTTTCCGGCTGTCCCATTTGTAATAAATCACTTGATTTCGTATTAACACATTATCTCTAATTATTTTCATTATTGCTATATGTAGTGGTCAACTAATGGCAGTGGTAATTGAATTTTTCAATTTTTATTTAATTCCTAAGTTTGTTCTTTCTTTTATTTTTAATTATCCTTTTAATTAATCAACTTATTGAACCTTTTATACTGTAGTTTTATCAACATCACAAATTATATGAAGTGAATGACAACATAATGATGTGTTTAAACGTTACAAGGGGAAATATACTATTCTTTCGTAGAATGACACTATATAATACTCGATTAATTAAAATTTCTACACAGTGTATTTATTTCTTCTTTTGTTTCAGGAACCCGTATGTCATTGGAAAACAATTATAAGAAAGACCATGTTGACTAACGTTATGTGCACAAATTGTTATTTTAATAAATCTTTTATATGTTCTATTTTATTTTATGCTTCTTTTTCATAATTTATTGACATACTCCATTTTGTAAGAACCTTTTATATTTCTCTTATAACTGTTATATTCATCACATAATTTACTTAGTTTTGTATTTATTTCCTTAGTTGCATTGAATGGCTTACCATGAAATATCATTAATGAAATGCGAATTTTTTGTCTTTCATTGCACACACGTAGGGTGTGTCAAGAAGCTAGTTTTATATAATTTTTTTGTGTCCATTTTATATAGCCCACCCATCACAAGAATCTTGGATCTATCATTGCATGGTTGTGTGGAACTTCGTTGAGTTGATATTTATTACTATTACTTGGGATTTTCTTCTATAATGTTATGTCACATTTAATAACTGTTCTTAAAACACTTTTTCATTTTAATGAATTAAATACCTCCACCCTTCATCTTTTCTTATGATGTTATGCACGCCTTACATCTTCTTATATGTTATTAATTAAATTGAATTTCTATATCCTTATTAGGGGTGTGCAAGAAACCGAAAAAACCGACAAACTGAACTAGTCCGAACCGCTTGATTTTTTGAGGTAAAATGTCCAATTAGATTTATAAGATACAAAACTGAGTTTTATCGAATCGGTTCACGATTTTTATTAACAACAAATAGGTTAAAACTGAACCAAACTGGAATTAGTGTGTGGCTGAGGTTTTATTGGTTAAGGAAAAGAGCATTGTAATATTGTGGGCGTGAGTTCAACTGGAAAAAAACAAATACAAATCTCTCTTTCATTCTCACACCTACAATCTTCTTGTCTAAACAAAACAAAACCAAAGTCCCTTTAACCCTTCCCATGGCCGCTGAGCATATCCATCGCCATCTATGCATCATTACTCGCCAGTGCCGTCTATTAAAAATGTCATATTCAAACAGAGCTAAAGATGAAGGGATGAATACAAAACGGCAAAGGCTATTGAAGGTCGGCTCTACGTATTTATAGATGTATATTTTGTGTAGAACGTCCGTAGATCTCGCTGAAAGTTGAAGCTTTCTTGTAAAATGGTGATAAAACTAGTTGAGTTCTATAGATTCTCTTTAAAATTTTCAATATGTTTTTGTTGGAATTTTTTTTTGAGGCTTAGAATTTTTTTCTCTATTTTAGACTAGTGTATCTAAATTTGAAACTCAAATTTGATTCATTTTGTTAAACCGAAACTGATAGAAACGGAAGGCCATTGAAACCGGTGGTTGTTGCTAATACTCAGTTCTGTTTCGGTCCCAAAATATCTAAAACTGACAAAGTCAGTTCGGTAGGCAGATCAGCCCCGTGGTTCGATTATCCAGCATGCCCCTAATCCTTATACATTATAAATGTTATGGCTATTAAAATCTTCCATTTCTCTCTATGGCTATGGTATTTAGATATTTACAACTCTCTTTATAAGAAATTTCTTTATTTTTTTCATCACACAAAAAGCACAAAAATATTACTACACAAAATGATGTATCAATTACTGAGGAAAACAAATAATGAAATTATTTCAACTGCTTACTAGCATGTCTTAATTCTTAGTCATTAAAAAACCATTTTAGTTAGTATGCAAAAAACCAATCTGTTATACATGTACTATATTGCAGCAATTCTAAAAATAAGTATTTTTTACGGATATAATTCACTCACCATTTTATACACACTATATTTATTGAGTAATGGTTTTTAATTGGTAAATATGTGTGACCAAAAATTTGGACTCACCCATAATGAAGAGTTCTCAACAAAATCAATCTAATAAGGGATTACAGAGATAAAGAACAACAGTTTTTTTGTTTACAGGTAGGTTCTTCCAAGAATTTTCACATCATACTAGCAATACATCATCTTTTTTTTCTGTATGCATTTTGTATTAACGTGGTAATAATAATTGGAGAAAATACAAGCTACTAGCTAGCTCTTTCTCTCCATTGCATATTGCCTTTAAATTAAGGACATTTCTATTTATAAGTTTATAATTTAGGGTTACAATACTTCATTAGTGATAGTAAAAAGACCATAATGGGAAAAATTTGAGCACTAGTCTAATACTTTACATGTGGATCAATACTTATTTATAATTAACTAATTTTACACTTTAAGGCTGTCGAATAACCATCTCAACATAGTTGTATGTCAATTTTAGCTAGTGCATGCGTCATGTCTTGGCCAAAATGGTGAAACCATGATATCTTAAAAACTACATGACTTGAAATAATCCGATTCTATTTTTTGGTCTTGTCAAGGTGACCTCATCAGCACATAATGACATCATCTCGGTTGTGTTGCCCAAAAACCTAACTGTGTATACCCTAGTACACGTTACTAGGCAATAAGACTTCTTCATCGGTGTTCCATTCTGGGAATGTGCCGTGATTAGACTTGGACTTCCATTAGTGTACAAGGCCAAACCAATTCGGCAGTAGGCCTAGCAATCTTAGCTCAATAATTATTCCCGGATATTTAGGCTCCCTCAATAAATATAAATATGTCTATTATTTTATTAAATTTTAGAATATGTCATGCATTGCACGGATTTATAATTAAGATATATTTATTTATTTTTATAGAGGGGTTATTAATATAAAAAAAGTAAGGATTTACAACTTTTATGAATTTTTGGATGTGGATGTTTTTGAAGATGTTTATATAATTGGTAAACAAACACAACCTTATAATAAAGATGATCGAAATTATATTATATTTTTTGATACACCAAAATATTCGTTTAATTACTTTAAAATGACCCTACAAGTATGAGAATTGAAAGATTTTATGGTATACAATGATGCTGCAAGTGAATGAAATATTGTAAATATGATATGATAATTTATATCAAAGTTTTTTATATTTATTAATTCTGTATGTATATCAATTCTTTGTAAAAGTATTTATGATGGTGCTTATAGCATACTTTAGGAAAGTTTTCCTTTCATATACTTTGTAGGAAATGATTTGGCCCGTAATCTATCAATTTTCAATGTATCTTATGCCTTTCCTCAATATGATCTATACAGGAAAATTATTTAGTTGGCATGGACCAATAAATTAAAGCAACCAATAAGTTGAAGTCCGTACGTTATTTAGGTCCGAACCAAACGGAAAATATAGTGATTAGTGGACAACCCCAATTGCGCTCCACCTAGTCGGCAAAGGTGGGTGGATGATGTTGCACAGTTGCAAAATACAATCCCATTGGGAGATCAGCTTATATAATTATATATATATATATATATATATATATAAAAGATGATAATTTTATAATACAACTTTTTTAATATACGTCATAAATTTACAACAATCAAAACAAAATGTAAATATATAGCTATTACAGGAAGGGGTAGAACAAGGAGTTGCAACTTACAAGAATTATATAAATCTCTTAAATGCTGAGCTACTTATTACTTTTAATTTTTTTTTTAATTAAATCACTTATATGCGCAAGCATTGCAAGCATTGCAAGTGATAAAATCTAATATTATATATTAACAAAAAAATTAATACCAGCAGGGTCCTCACCTTTCACGTTTAGTGGCCGTTTGACATTCGCGTCATTGACTTTACGTGGACTATTTCTAAGGCCCAACCATTAAGTTAGCTAGTGCTCGAGGTTAGGATTTTGGTCGCAATCGAATCCATCATGAATTTTGTTTGACGAATGGAGAAAGAGAGAGAAGGGAAAAGAAATAGAATGACATCATTCATACATACATAACTATATATGTGGAATGGTGATACTACCTCATCAATTTGTTTTTTTTTAGTAGGAAATTATTGGACACTCAAATAAAATTCTAAAAAATAATTATTCAGTCTAGTACATGTCCAACATAACCTATATTATGTTATATATCCATTAAGGGCAGGGTAGCATGTACCAACTTACTATTCTTTTTTAAAATAGAACCAAAAAAAAAATGCTTAAATTAATATTCAGAAGCACAAATAACAACTATTTTATACCAACTTTTCATCTATAAATAGCTTGCAATATTCACACTTTGCACTGACTTAAGTGAAAAAAGTTGTTAATACTTTCTCACAAATTATCCCAGAAAATGAATTTAATGAGTCAAAACTAAAAAGTATTACTCCAATTATCTTTTCATATTTAACAAATGGAGGGCACATCATATATCACTTGTTAATACCACACGTGTGCGTAAAATGATTATACATCATTTTAAAAGTTAGTGCATGAGCGTATGTTGCGGTAAAGAGTAATATATATGTATTTTTCTTGTTAACCTATATAATATATAATTATTTAGTTGTCATTTATGTATAATTTTTATTTATAAGAGTTGATTAGTAATTTTTAATTCTCTAAGTTGATTAGGTTTTATATTTTTTTTATTATATCATTATCATAACTCTATATAATAGTTCTCTATTGTAATAGTTTTTATATCAATTAATTTAACAATATTTTTTTTTATTTTCTATAATCTTAACAGTTCTTAGCGATTTTTAGAAACAGCTAGTATTATACTGATTAATTAGATGTTTGTGTAATAGTAAAATAATTGTATACTAATAATTCATACAAAATAAATACCTAGTGATTAATTAAATGTTTTTTTTTTCTTTTCAAATATGTCCAAAAGTTAATCGGGGATAATAAGAAAAGGGGAGACATGCAATTGGGCTGCTGCAGTCGGCTGCTCCTCCACTTTTCTTAAACTCGTGGCCTATGACTCTATTCCCACTTTAGTTTTGTTTCTTCATGACCGGCTAGCGCGGTCGCATTATTCCTTATTAATCCCCATTCTGACACCGATCGCACTTCAAATTTCAAGCATTGGACCGGCGTCGAGTTTACGGAGCCGGCCCTCGGGAACAGAGTAATTACGTAGGGATGAAAATTTAAGAGGGCACTAAAATTTTATTTATTAATTTAAATATATGTTAAAAAATATAACTTTTTAATTAATAACGTAAGTTTTCAAAGTTTAAATAATATACGTGTAAACAACTTTTCCAACTTTTCTTCGTGTTATTAGAGAGAATTAGAGGGTTCTAATTATTTTTCTTTTATTTATACTAATTATAAGAATAAGAGAATTAGGGATTCAACTATAGTATTTCTCTGTAACATATAGACTTTTATCATTGAAATAATATTAATTTTTTTCATATAAAAAATTAATATGTTTATTTAAACGAGAATATTTTTTAAAATTTTGTTCAAAATTTAAAAATGATCAAGACCGACTCCGTGAATTTAGTGTACTAGACAAAGAGTAAATCTAATGCATATACATGCGTTAAAGTTGTTTAAATATTATTTTTATTAAAAATTTTGAAGCACAAAGAGTAATTCTGTAAATTTTGTAATTAAATTTGTTAAAACCTCTCATCACGCTTTATTATAGATATATATAAGATACGCACACCGAGGTAGACTGCAAAACCAGTTGTGTATGTCCTAATTAAGGAATCAATCACTGATTTCTTTTGAATACTTTATGGATATACAACTGCCAAATTGATTTTAGAATACCTTGCCTCAATTCGTATATCAGTTATTGATATTCTCCTTTGGGAAGCCATGTGTATCAGAAAGGAACATCCCTTTGTGCCCTATACAATGTACCTTAATCATCACCACCCCCAAGTCACAGCTTATTCCAATCAATAAATAGTACTCCATCAGTTTAAAATTATTAGTTGAGTTTGTTTTCTGATATTTGTTTAGAGAGACACTAGTTTAATTTAATTTAATTTTTGAAAACAAAATTTAATATTGTGAGATTTGCTAGATTGCTTATAATGTCCCAAAAAATAAACTAAACTCTTAATTTAAGATATCATAAAACAAACAAAAAATAATAGACATATCCTTAATTTAATATGAGAGGAGTACTACATTCAAGGACTTTCTATAAAATTTAGTAAAAATTATTTACTAAGCACGAAAGTCATCTCTATTAAGTTTGTAATATCCTTAAAAACACAATCCGGCCATATAGATTAATGGTTCGTAAACTCAAATAATTATGAGAAATTTTCCCTCTAAGTTATATATATACACGTACGGAAGTGTATTGTTTATTAAAGTAAACCCCCGGCCCCTTGAAAAGATAATGACAAGGCCATTAGCATATATGTATGTTGGATTGAAAAAAAATCTTTTATAAATAAAGTCAATTGATAGCACTAGAGTAGCCATAGATGTTGGAAAATCCAGGTGGCAGACAAAAATTTGATGGACCTGGAGGAATCTAAATTAAATGCCACTTTTTCTATGGATGTACTAATTCTTTTCGGAAAGATCCCATCGAAAAACGACTCTTAACGCAAACAGACGTCAACATCCCTCCGGCGTAAGTTATTCTTTGCCATCACCAGTGATAAAAGTTAAAAAGGTAGATTCACCCTACCTATTTTATGACTTTAATTATCCTGCTCCTCTTGCGCTCTTACCTGCGCCACTCCTATCTCTTTATAAAGTCTTCTTCCCCTCCCCTTTCACACACTGCCTCCTACTCTCTCTCTCTCTTGAACATATATATATATATATATCTTGAGGTTAGATTTAAGTTTGTTTTTCATTGGATTCAATTCACAACCTTGTTGCACCATCTTTAATTAATTAGTTGTGCTTATTATTTAATTTATTTATTTATTTGCTCATGATTTGAAGGTAGAGGCCATATGATTTCGACGATGATGCGGCGAGCAGGAGAATTGGTAGTATTACTATTTTTAGCCGTATTATCCAAGGCAGTGAGCTACAGCCCAAAGCCGTACACAAGGAGAAGCGAGGCATCGGAGGGGGCTAGCTATTGCCTCAGTTGGAGACTGGGGGTGGAGGCGAACAACATACGCATGTGGCGCACTGTCCCAACTCAATGCTTAAGCCACATCGAGGCTTACATGGTTGGCAGACAGTACAACCGCGACCTCAATTTGATCATGGACCATGTTATCAACTACGTCAAAGGCATAGTTCTCTCTCAAGATGGCTTGGATGCTTTTGTTTTGGATGTCGATGACACTTGCATTTCCAATATTTTCTTCTACAAAGGAAAGCGATTTGGGTATGTCGTCGCGTCAGAGTAATCGATTGTGCAGTAATTATATGTATCCAATTTACATAATTTTGTAGCTAATATTCACACGGTGTCAACCGACCTACTAATATAATTCATGTGGAGGGTCCGGTACGTAAAATTAATGCTATATATCCGATACTTTTTAAAAATGTAAAATACTAACTAATTAATGCTATTGACTTTTGTGTCGCTTGATCATTTCTCTTGTTTAAAATAATCAATGTATTCTACAACGACAGGCTTATTTCGCTTAATTTGTTAATTCTTCTATGTATATATATATATATATATATGTAGGTGTGACCCATACGACCCACAAGGGTTTAAGGCATGGGCAACGAAAGGAGGGTGCCCAGCAATCCCTGCAGTTTTGAGATTGTTCAACCTGTTGGTTGAGAGTGGATTTAAGGTCTTCCTTGTCACGGGTAGAGATGAAGAAACACTTTTTCAAGCTACTTCCGATAATTTGAATAACCAAGGATTTATTGGTTATGAACGTCTGATTTTAAGGTAAGATGATACAAAGCGAATTATATAGCGTAAAATGATTTTTTTTTTTTAATCTTTTACGTGATAATTGGTTTTATGTGCAGGCATAGTGAGTGTATGATTAATTTATATGTGACTTAAAGTAAAATTATATATTGTTGTTTCTTTTATCATATCTCCTTCCTCACTGTAACTTTATTTTCAGGATGACTTTGGCTTGTAATAATTGTTGGTGACTTCGATTTTCTTTCTACTTTATTTCAGGACTGCTGCTTACAAGGGACAAAGCGCAGTGATGTACAAGTCTAAAATCCGAAAGCAATTAGTTGGAGAAGGATATAGAATATGGGGCAATGTGGGGGACCAATGGAGTGATCTCGAGGGAGACTGTATTGGCAATCGAACATTTAAACTTCCCAATCCTATGTACTTCGTCCCTTAAAACGAATGCAAACGATTGGGAACTCTTGTATCTAAATTCTTCATGTTTAAACAAGTCATGTTTTAATATCATGTTTTGTGGGGTGGGTGGGTGTTGGGGGGGGGGGGTTAAGAAAAGAAAAGATCATTATCTACTTCTGTACATGGATCGTGCTTGTGTTATAAAAAAAAATTTATATATATATGTGTGTTATTGCATCTTATTTTATTTTATTTTATTTTTTATCACTGTTCTTTATTTTTCCCACTATTTAAACGGAGCATAAAAGAGCTTCTTATTTTCCCAGGCCCAAGTTGGGCCTACTAATACAATCCCATTTGCAACATACAATCCTCAAAGTCCGCCTATATCTAAAATTTACCTTTACAAAACAATTTTCTATAATTACATTTATGTTACTGTTTTTACCATTGGAATCTCTACATTTTAGAGAATATTCCTTTCTTGCATCACGAGAAAGGTGCAATTGTAATGACGCTTCAAACTTTGAATAAATTAAGTTTTTAAAGTTATATAAACATAAGATTCAGGTTTTAGGATGGGATAAATCTATCTCCGCTAGAGTAAGAGTTTTAAAAAAAATAAAAGTTAGACCATTAATTTTACATTCATTAATCCAAATTATGACAAATATAACTTACTTTTCAAAATCTAAACTACCTATTATATAATGGTAATGGTAAAAACACTTTTAAAGTACAATTTAAGCATTACATATACTACAATTTAATGACGAAACTATATTATAATATTTTTTATCATCACCTATTTAGAATCTATAGTCTAAATTTAGAGTAATTTTAATCAGTCTAGGCAAAGCCCAATGCGAATAAATTGGGCTTATATCTAACTTTTCCAATAAATCGCAACGTAGGCCGAAAATTAGTCCCAATACTGCTTCCATAAGGCTGCCTTTATTTATAAATTGGGCCGATCATTTGGGCGACAAACTGATTAGTATTTGCGTTAGCAAACTTGAACGATTCATTCACTAACGGCAACGGGGCTTCGAGTTCCGCCGAAACTTCGCACCCACGACCCGAACAATCAAAGTGTTTTTGTCGTTGTCCCCATGAAAGTTAACAACCCAAAATAACCAAATATCGGTCTTCACGTGTCTCCCGAATCGCAGAGAATCGAAACTCCTCCATTCGCATCTTCTTCCCTTCCCTTCCCTTCCCTTCTCTTCCCCTTCCCTTCCCTTTCTGCTCTCATTGATTAGTTTTGCAGGCTTATCTCCCCTCCAGTTTTTTTCTCTCTCCACCGGTGTTGAAATCACCATTTTTACGCTAATCGGAACCCTAGAGATCAAGATGAATGACGCAGATGTATCGAAGCAGATACAGCAGATGGTCAGATTCATTCGGCAGGAGGCCGAAGAGAAAGCCAACGAGATCTCTGTCTCTGCTGAGGAGGTTCTTCTCTTCTATCCTTTTTTTTTCCTTTCCCCTCGCAATTTTTCTTCGATTTTTCACGTCAAGGTCGTAACGTGTACGTTTTATTTGTTATGATTATGACTAATTACGGTCCTATTTATATTTCTGGATTGTCTGATTAAAGTAGATCAGCATGTAGAAATGAAGATTCCGCTGATAATATGCTAATTTGGTCGTGCTATATTGATTTCACCATATCTTAACTATTGTACATTTTTATTTATCTTGATTTAGTGGTAATAAACTGTTGATGATATAACTGTGTAATTAGATTGGTAGTTTATTTCTGGTATGTTAGATTGCGACTTATGAGATGATTGGAACGGTAAATCTGACATTTGGATTACCCTTGGGAATTGATTTTACTTAGATGTTCTATTCAGGACTAAAAAAAAAGTGAAATCACTCTCAGAGTTGATTCTAATCGAATTTGTGTTACTTTGCAGTCTATTTCATGAAATAGGTTGATAACTTTAATGAATGCAAAACCTTTAACTGATGGATAGCTACATAGCTATTATTAACTAGGCAAATCCACATAATCTTTATCCTAAATCGTGTACAGGCTAACTCCTGGCATCACTCTTTTTTTCGTTTTGGATACTTTTTGTGGGGTTTGCTAAGTTGTTGTAAGCATGGATGCGGAATGTTTTAGATGCCAGTAATTTTCCATACGCATGGTTGATTTTCTAGCTCACTATTACTACCAACTCGGTTATGTTCATGTAATGTAAAGTTCTAAACATGGGGGCCTCCCAACTATGGGGTCCCCAGGCGATTGCTTTACTGGTTAGGATTGGGACTGTAATATCATAAGTCTATGACCAAGGAAGATAAGTCTGATGTTCATATCTTTTTTTTGGAATTTTATTTTGCGTCTTTGATTAGTGTCAAAGTTATGCTGATTATTTAGCAGGATTCATCCACACTCGGGTGAGGATTTGTTGGAAGGTTTATCAATTTGCTCCTTATCGCTAAATATGTTTATTGGACATATCCTTGGACCTTGGGTTATTGTTTATAGGAATTCAACATCGAGAAATTGCAACTAGTTGAAGCTGAAAAGAAGAAGATCAGGCAAGAATATGAGCGTAAGACTAAGCAAGTGGAAGTTCGAAAGAAAATGTGAGTTTCACACATCTACTATCTCTATAGAACTACAAAATCTTTTACTCAACCTAGCATGGTTTAGGTAGGCATGAGTTTTGTAGAACCATGGTATTATAGTCCATATGTAATCACGCATTTAGTTTTGTGGTACCATGAACATTAGTTTGCATGTAATCACGCAATGACAATGGGACAGGTCAGTGGACTCTTTTCTTCAAAATGGTTTTGGGTTGAGTTAGATTGTCATGACTCATGAGTATAGAAAGCTGAATCTGTATGAGTCATCACATCTACATTGGTATTGTTTTAGTCATATATGTGTGTTTTTATCTTGGGTTGGGGTTGTGTGTGGATAAGAATGCCAGGTCAAATAAGTTACACAAGTATGGAGTAAAGTTCTGTTAACATCCCCTGAAGTTTCGTAAGTATACATTCCGAAGGAGCAAAGGTGTAATCAGATTTTACCGTAAAATATGGCCACAAAACAAACCTAGCCACATGAGCTCAGATCATCTAATTCAGCATCATTCAGGATTGGTCAGTAAAATAAATGAACCAAACCTGGCCATTTTTTAAAAAGCTCGTTAATACATTGAGCTTTTCTCAATTAGTTCATAAACACATTACAAATACACAAAAGGAATGCAACTCAAGCTTGGCTTATTTATAAACTCGTTTGATACCAGCTCGAGAGCTAAACAAACAAAGCCTTCTCAGTCTTTCAAGCTTGTAGGTTTATGGGGTTAACATCATCCTCTTTGAGAGCGACTTGAGATTGGGGTGCCCTGCCTATATTTTCTCCCTTCCATGCCCAGGCATAGGATATGTGTGCGTTTATCCCATTAGCCCTTGGGGGGTACGTGGGGGAATATATGGATGAAGTGTCGAGGGTCACATCCCTCTATAACAGCTAGGATTTGCTTTCGAAACCTGGAGGCTGTAACATAATGATGCTAATTGAGTTCGCTTTGTGTCATAAAAGTCCATAATTTTTAAATTGTCAATGCTAAATAAATAGTTTCCATGCAGTGAGTACTCAATGCAGTTGAATGCATCCCGTATCAAAGTTCTTCAAGCACAAGATGATGTGGTAAACGCCATGAAAGATTCTGCTAGCAAGGAACTTTTACGTGTTTCTGATGACAAGAATGCATACAAAAAGCTTCTCAAAGGCTTGATTGTTCAGGTAGCCACTCAATCTATCTGTTTCTATTTCCTCTGAGAATCTATATATATATAGGCATATACATAGAGATGGTATATTAAGATTTGTACTTTATTATCTGTCATAGTTGAACCGGTTTGAACTTGCCCAGTACTAGCTGACCAATAGTTTCATGTCACCAATGCAACTTACATTTATCACATGATTGCATTTTTAAGAGGGGGAAGTGATCTCCTAATGGCAAATCTTAGCTTCTATGTGGTGCATACTTATTTTCTTTTTTTTTGAAAAAATAAATTAATTTCAGCTGAGATTATGTAATTGAAAATCTGGTTCTTTTAACTTCCAGAGTTTACTAAGGTTGAAGGAACCATCAGTGTTGTTGCGGTGTAGAGAGACGGATGTTGGACTGGTTGATTCTGTTTTGGAGGAAGCAAAGCAAGAGTATGCTGCGAAAGCGAAAGTACATGCCCCTAAAATTAACGTTGACAAGACTGTTTATCTCCCACCTCCTCCGAAAGGCGCAGATTCCCATGGTCCCTCTTGGTAAATATTGCTGACTCTTGCTACAATCTATGCTCTAATGTGACTATCTTTTGCATATGTGCATCTATATTTTATTATAGCATGAGTATTTATTTATTACATATTGAACAAGTCCTTTAAAGTAGAAGGTAAAAAAACCGAGAGGAAAAAGTATCAGGAATTTATTTGAAAAATAGATTTAATAGGAGATAATGCTTATAATAGAGAAGAATGGAAAAGGAGAATTGATGATGAGCATCTCCATGATAACAACACTTGGTATCTCTTAAAAGTTAAGATTCCCTCGTCATGTTTCTTTTTTTTTTCTCTTCTTTTTTTTTTCGCGTGAGGTGATGGCCCAGTATTTCCAGTGTCTGAATTTTCATTGTTAGTTTTTACACCATTTTCTAGAAAATGAAGTTATGTTTGCTCCTTTTCAATTTTTTTCGTGATGATTCAAAAGCTGCGGAGGTGTAGTTCTGGCTTCGCAAGATGGGAAAATTGTCTGCGAGAACACTCTTGATGCTCGGTTGGATGTTGTTTTCCGGCAGAAGCTTCCTCAGGTATGCACTTGTGACAGTGTGAATATATTGTATCAGTTTCTCAGTACTACCTCAGTTGACTACGGAATATAGGTTTTCGACTTCCAGTGAAACTTGAAGTGTGTGATTGCACTTCTTACCATGGAAAATACCCCAAAGATTTCACATTTTCCGTCTTTAGAAGTGTTTTATTGCATAGTGTTCAAACGAATCAGTTTCCATCGTACAAACATCTATAAGCCTATTTTTCTTTTCATAGAATCCAAATGCAACCTGCCCCAGTTTTTCTTTTCAACAAAAAATTCTTCTCAGGAGGCCAGGAAAATATTAAGGAATTCAACTCTTTCCATCTAGATCAATTAAATGCACCCTGAATTACATTACTCTCTTGTTTGCAAAAGAAAATAAAAGGTTGCTGTTACTTATCGAGGAACAGCAACCAAGTGAAATTTATGTCTCAACCGGTTGTTACAAAATCAGTGGCCTAACAAATTATCATGAACGCCCTTATCTATCAAGAATTTTCACAATGTTCTACCCGTCTCAAATTGATAGCTTCACTTTCCTTTTCATGATGTCTCAAATTGATAGTCCAATTCCCTTTTAGAACGTTTAGCAAATCTCATCATGAAATATAAGTTGTATCCTTTGAGCATTGATTATCGTAAAAATTGAAGTAGGACTATCAGTTGGAAACAGGAGTATTTCCTTGCACTATAGGGTAGAAGCTTGCCAGAAAAACCACGCATGGTGCCATTGTCTGAATTGTTACTTCAATTTTCTTGAAATTCTCATTTTGTTTCTTTCCACATCTTTGCAGATTCGAAAACACCTTTTTGATGCACCAAGTGCATGATCAGTATGGATTTCTGGAAATTGATGTAACATCAATGGGTGTTGATCAACTTCGATCCTCTTGTTTTGATGAACTCTTACTGCAACTATTATTTGTTTTATTAGGGAGAAATAAAAAAAACTACGTCGTTGCATTCTTCCCCTCTATGATTGATCCTAGCAGTATAAATATTGATATGATGCTTGTAATAAATCGGTTCTTTGGATTATTTAAATGGATGAATAATTTGCCCTAATCCTCCATCCAAATATTAGTATTGTTTATATTCATAACCTAACTTTTTTCCTACCTAGGTTACAGAATTCAGACAGGAGTATTACTGCTACTTTTATGTTGCGTTTGATTACATGTAAATATTACTATGGTTGACTGATTTACGTTTTTAATGTTGATGTAAAACAAATGCACGTTAAAAAATAAAAAGTATTGCAGTTTCTAAAATCTGGAACGGAATTTGTGAAATTTCTAAAAAGTGTATGAATATGTAATTCCTCTCCTGATTGTAGCATAATATATGCAATTTACGCATTCACAACTTTGCCGAGAAGGTCCAAAAAAAAAAATTCCCTGGGTCCTACGTTTTTGGGCAAGCTTCCGGTCAAACCGACCAGGCAAGCTCCCGCCGCGTGCCAAAAAAAGGGAAAAATTATCGGTAGATATGGGAAAAAAGTCAATTTAATTAATAACTAAACATAATGTTTATATTTTATTATTTACTGGAAAACATTAATTCTTGATATCGTGTAATATATAATTCAAAAGTAGGTTTATTTTAAAGTCGGAAAAAAAAGTAGATTTATTTTGCCAAAATTTTCTGAACTTGTAAAACTCCCAAAATAGATTCAAAGAACGACAAGAGAGAAGGCAGTGCCAGAATTTTGAAATTGCGCATTTCATAATTAGAACGGACTAGTTTCCTAAGTTTCGAACAATTTCAGATCTCTTCAGTGTGCTGTTAACTAACAAATTGAAACCATCAACTACGGCCACCTTGAAGCATAAGAGCATATGAATAAACCATATTCTATCTGCAAAATTCATGGATCATGCACTTATTTACACTCATAATATCTCAGAAAAATGCTCATCATAATCATAATAGTACAAATGTACAAATAATTTGAGCTTAAGAAACAGAATACCTCCGACTTCTTCCGGTTTTCCCTTCCCTTGACTTCCTCCCAGATTTATGTTGCTTCCCACCCGTTTGGCCACTGAAAATTCCAATCCTTCCTATCCCTCTTGAAAGGGAATTCAAGAAAGTTTTCCCATTCCCAGTCTTATCCATCATCCCTTGTTTCATAAACACCTGTTCCTTCTCCAAATCACTAAGCCTCGCTCGCATTCTTTGAATCTCGAGCTTAAGCTCTCTATTCTCTCTCCTCAAAGAAGCATAAGTATCTCGGGGGGACATGGCTGCACTGGGGATACCGCTGCTGATTTTTTGAGAGAGAAATCTGTCTCCAGAACTTCCAGAAAGGGAATTCTTCATACGGATCTGTTCAAAGTAAAGAACTCGGACCACCATTTGGACTGGGAGACGATCGTTCTGTGCAGCATGATTGCACGCTTCTTGAGAGAGCTTTTGGCAGTCTATGAACTTGCAGAGCTTCTTGCATTCGTGCTCAGTCAACATTGGATGAGCCTAATCAAGCAAAACAAGATATAAATGCACATACATATAACCATTTTGGAAGTTAGGAGAGGGAGTGTATTACTACCCTCCTTAGCGAGTTGAGAAGAAAAGAAGAGAAAGCGTAATGTTTTACAAAATCTACTGTATGAGTAAAAAAAAAAGAGTAAACAAGATATATGTCTATTAAACTCAACTTTGAACTTTCTCTTATCTCCCTTCCTGATTTGAAGAGAAAATTTTCAAGAAAGTAAACTCTCTTCTCTCCTTTTTTCTCCTCTCCAGCACTAGAGAAGGGATACACTCGCTCCCTCTTTCTCCTTCCACAGTCCATTGCTCATATAGTGAGAGACATGGTCTTCTAGAGATTAATGTAAGTTTCACATGGGAATTAGTGATTTACCTTCAAGTATATATCAATGGCTCTATAAAGCCCATCATCGATGACACGAGCATAATCAGGCAGTACCTCAATCATAGCTGTAAATTTTGGTAGACTTAAATAAGGATCAGGAGCAATTTCAGCTAGATATGCATCGATAAGCCGTCCAACGCTCAGTACAGAACCATGGCTCGTAGAACCAATTACTTCTGATTCATATCCACAATCTTCATTCTCTTCTTCTTCTTCAATTCGTTGTAGAAAATGCACCAGTATTCGATGGACAGTATCAACGTCAAATAAAGAATCGCCAGTCTGGAGAGAGGGTATAAGCAGATCATCGAGGGAAACCATTTCCAACCGAAAAGCAATCCTCCTTTCAAGCTCTAGCCTACATGCAAGGGTAGCATCCACCATTATTGCCATCCTCAACATCCCAAAGAGAAAATTCAATGGAATAGATGCACTCTTATCTGTGGGCATCAAACTTACAAGATTTTCCACAATTACCCTTTGGCCATTTTCCCCCATGTCAGTATTTGTTCTTGCTGGATTCCAAATTTGAGGTTTTTCAATACCCTTTAGCGATTCTTGAGCATAGTGCATTAAACAAGCTATAATGCTATCGGTCCGAACCCCAGTTCTCCCCATGGCAGAGATTACTCTCTGATAAAAATCAATCCTTAGTACCGAGAGATCTTCAACCCACCACTCAACACACCTGTCCTTAAGTTCTACTGATCCACCATCACAATCCAAACGAGACAAACCCGATACTAACTGCTCCTTACAAGCATTTATGGCAATAGCATCAACACATCTGCTCGGAATTCCCACCTCCTCAGCTATTGGAAGTAGCGCTTCGCAGGCAGATAGAACTTCCACTGATTTTTCAAGACTGTGAGCCACCACTTCGTTCAAATAGGTCTCTGTACGTTCAATGAGGTTTTCTTCGCGATAGTCCTCAGTCATTTCCAGGTATTCTGCAGCACATCGCAAATGGGCTACATTTGCAGTGGTGATCTCAAAGTTCATACCATAGCAGTATTTTGCAGCAAGTTCAAATGTCTCAGGTCCACCTGGTAAGTTGATAAGCTCCAAATTTGAGATATTTGGATCCTTGGCATCAGCTACCATTTTCCGAATCTTCCCACTCCGTGATACCAGGGGAAACTTTTGTAAACCAGAAAACAAGTAGAGAATTTGATAATTTTGAAGAAATCAAGATATACTCTGAGGTTGTGTAATGGAAGTAAAAGAATATTTTTTGAGCCACACGCATATGACAAGAAAAACTATCAATTTGAAAACTAGAAGCCAGGTTGAGACACAGAAAGCAATGGCCATATTGTGCTCAACTTCACTGGAATATGCTTTCCAATTTCCTATGAAGTTTTGGCCAAAATAAAGTCATGAGACCTTAGGCTCCAGACCAGCTATAGATAAGTCCTCTTTTTGTTCACTCAACTTGAGATCCATAAGATTATAATTCTGCAGCATATGCTTTTGAATATATGTAATCTTATGATATATGTGGTAATGTAGAGGAGAGAGAATTAACTCAAAAGCAAATCTAGTGCCGCAGCGTAAGACTTATGGACACGGAAGGTTGGTTGCATTGTTTAGAATCAGCATGTTAACTCTGATCGATGTATTATTATTCAAAGTAAGCAATTACCTTGTGCAGGAGAAAAGAGTCTCCATTTACGATAATTGTGATATCCCCTGCAACATCTGAAAAAATACTGCGCACAAGTAAAATAAAGAAAAATGATTAGTTCATCAGTACTAATGATATTATTATATCGGAATCACGATCCTTCTATAAACTACAGATTTCACACACAACAAATCAAACTGAGCTCCACAAACATTACAATGGACTAATCGATAGCAATACACACTGAAATATATGTATAGGGGGAAGGGGGAGAGACGAATTACCGGTTAGCGAACGAGTTGCAGAACTTTGGAGAGGGAGAGTGATGGAGAGAAGAGAGAGAGTTATCAGACACCATTGGAGTTCTACTAATACTTCTCGCTTTCACCTTCACCTTCACCTTGGAGCAGCATCTGAGACTAATGGCAATTGAAGAGTGTGATTGATGTATGTGAATTTACCTGAATACCCTCCTCAAGTACATAAATTTACAATATATATAATGCCTTAACCTTTTCCCCCTCCTGCACACCATATACAATAATATATTCCTTCTGCTTTTCTTTCCCTGCTTTGTCTCGTAGTTATCTAATGATTTTATTATTATTATTATTTTCTTTTTCTTTTTTTATATTTATACACGTCTCTGTTTGACTGCTTTATCTTTTGAGCATACCGGAAATAAGCTAAAAAAATCTTGTATAACAATGTTTTTCACAAAAAAAATTAATGGATAATATTTTTTAAAAATAAAAATTTAGATATTATTATTATTATTTTAAAATAAGGTCTTATTTATCAATTATATTTTAAAATAAAGACTTTAACCGAATGCAAACTTAACTTTTCACAAAATTATATTTTTTGCAAACTTAACTTTGCAATCAAAAAATTTTAATGCAAATTTGTTTTGTATGATGTGTTTATACTTTATAATAAGTATATTCTTATGTTTCATTCATAAAACTTTAAAACAATGTCAAATAAACACAAATACATATTAATGTTTTAAAAAAATAAGGAGTGCAAAGTTAACTTTGCATAATTCCAAAAGAAATACTATGTACATTTTATTAATAAATAGGTTCTGAATATGTAACTTGTTAATATTATTCTAAAACACTGTCAATTAAACACTTATATATAATAATATGCTAAAAAATATATAGTGTAAACTTAATTTTGCACAATTGTATAAAAAAAATACAATTTAAAAATCTATTGCAAAACCAACTTTTCACTCCTTTTAGAGTTTGGTCAAATATAGGTCTTTAATTTACAAAAATATTATTTTCTATTTCTTTTGTAAAAAGCTTTTTCAAACAAGTCATATTTTTTAATAACCCGTTAGAATATATTTTAGTGGGAGACGTTATGGAAAATACGGATGGACTGCTTGGCTTTTGCTTTATTTCGACTCGTTTTGTTAGGGAAATTTTAATTTTATCTTCTCATTCTCAAACCACTTGCCAGACAAGCTCTGCCCATATCAATTTGTTAATGTAATTCATGCCTAAAATTTGAATATTCACTATTTAATTCAATCGTTTTCCTTATTGTCCTTGTATTTATTTCTCCTAGCAACGTATTGAATAAATAAACTTAAAAAAGTTGACAGTGTCTCATTCGCATGTGGATAGTTTTTTTATGCACCACTAAGGGCTCGTTTGGTTGTCTTTCAAATAGCGAATTAGATAATTTACAATTAAGTAATTTATAAAATTTTTATTTATTAGTGTTTGGTTATGTAAATTGAACAATTGTAAATATGATAATTCAAGTTGATTCACAAAAACTCAAATTAAGTCATTTTAAGTAAAACTTGAAATTGCCTAATTTTAGAATTAGATAATTTATTCCAACTATATTTTTCGAGAAGATCTAGATTCTACTCGTGATGTTGATGCATCTAGACAAAATTTTAAATAACATAGAACAATAGAGAACATGTTTTTATTCTAGCTAACAATCGAAATTTCTTATTTAAGTTTTCCAAACACTACTTGAATTAGAATTGAATTATTCATAAATGAGTAAATTCACAATTCTTCAATCGAAAATTAACTAATTCTAAAATTAGGTAATTTACGCAACCAAACGGGCCCTGATTTTATTCAAATATAAATAGTTCATACACTACCTCAAATTTAAATCCATAGTTATCTTGTTTTTCTTTTCTCCTTTCTCATGGTCGACCCTAAAATATATTTGTATATTGCTTGTATAAATAAAATTGTATTATAAGAACTGATCATTAAATACATCTAATTTTGCACAAATGAATCATTAATGTAGTTAATGTGCTATATATCATCTACTAGATGAACCAACAACAAAGAAAATTTATAATCTATTATCTTGTGTCCCTATATTTATTTAAGAAAGAAAACTAAATAAACTATTAAAACACCATTTGATAACAATATGGAGAAGAAAAATAAAAACACTTGATTTGCTAAAAAGTTGAAAAATATGTTTAGGCATGTGATAAAAAGTTCTCCATTTTATGCTTGTTTTATACGTAGATGTCCCCCATCCTTCATAATTTTTTGTAGAAAATTTTTCTTCTTCAATTATCAAAGAAAAATTCTTCATGAAAAAAGCCAGAAAATAAAAAGACATCTCGCCACATATTAGAACTTATTTTTTAACTTCTCACAAAAATCAATTGCTTTTATTTTTTTTTACCCATATTGTTATCAATCAGATTCTAAATGTTATCTTTCCTCTCCTTTCCTTTGACCAACAAATCCTCAAATCAACTTGTCCAAGAAATTTGTTAGCCTATTTGAATCCACAAAGTTTGCTCCTGGGATTGAGTTGATCATTTTATTCGTCCCAATTTTTATAAAATATTTAATATTTAGAATAAGAAAAAACAAAACGCATATTCAGAACTTGGATTTAGCATTCAGTAATCAAAGGTTAAAAAAAATGCACCCTAAGTTCACTTTGAGTAAACAAATATGGACTTGTTATAGATGTCACGTTGTCTTTAAATGTATTAATGATGTGTTTGGTTGCACGGTTTTAGAATTCTCTTTGTATAATTGCAATGCCATAAAATTACAAAATTATTGTTTTGATTGTATGTAATTTCCATTTTCAATTCTAGTAGAATTCCAAATTTATTTGTTTGGCTACTTAGTATAATTCATTTTAAAATTCTAAGAGACAATAGTTTAAAGGACTTCTGCTTCTCCCGCCCATAGCTCCAACCCACTACTACAATGGTTGTCGAAATTTTGATGATATCACTAGAGTTTCGACAACAATCGTTAGAACTATGACAATAAGTGGCAATAATGGATGGTAGTGACGAAGATTATTTAATATATATATACACTATGTACATACATATGTTGATATGCATAAACTTGCTATGTACATAATCATAAATCATGTATACTGTATATGTTTAATATATTATATACAAGCATATACATATACTAAATTAGCATGCACATGCGATGTATATGCTATTTAGATATGTTTAGGGATGGTAATAAAACCAAATCCCATAAGTTTTTGACCTCACCCGACCTTGATGGGGTGGATTTTTTTGACCTCCGGTTAAGTTTCAAAAAAAAAAATTACCATGTTCAAGGTGGGTTAGGGATTTGCATCTAAAAACTAAACTCGCCCAACCCGCATTATATATATACATATATAAATAAATTATACAGTACCACACTGGTACGAACTAGTTCAATCTCTCCCTTCTCCTCTCGATACTCTCTAACTAAATTTGATCTTATTATCTTTTTTACATGTAATTTATTTTTATGATTCTTTCAAATAAAGCATAAAACTATTGAAATAAATTTAATTTTGCTCGATTTAATTTTTTGCATCATTCATTTGGCAATATTTAGTTAAAATTACAATGGATTATGTTTTTCTATTTGATTTGGCGAGATTTAGTTAAAATTCAGGGTAGGGCGGGTTCGGGTTTTAATATATTTATGTGGAGCGGGTTTGGGTTTCAAAAACAAAACTCACATTGGGTTCGGGGAAGGCTATTACAACTGCGGGTCGAGTTTGGTATTGGCCAAATCTGCCCCATACTCGATCCATTGTCATTCCTAGATATATTTAATTCAAATCAAAATATAAGACAATGATGTCAAGTGGTTAAGTAGTGGATTATATTATCAAAGCATATTTTTTAATGGAAAAGAGAATGTATGGATAAAATAGACAATTGAAAATTTTGACACAATTTTATAGCGGTTGGAGTTTATCTTGTTTTTATATAATAGTATAGATAGATACGTCAATAATTAAAAAAAATGTCTTAAAATCAATATAAGCAAATATTTAAACTGATATTATTATTAGAATAAATATTTCTTCGCAGGCATATACATATATTACAGGTATTATATAAATACATTATATGCATATATATTATACTCCCCCCGTCCCAATTTAGTTGTCCACTATTCCATTTATAGTTGTCCCAAAATAATTGTCCACTTTCTATATTTAACATGTCATTAATTACAATAATTTTTTATTTTCAATATTACCCTTTAAGTTCCCCTCACTTTCTTTATTTTGGATCCCACCACCTTTTTTCTTGGAAAAAAAGTAAATGATATTTTTTGAAATAAGTATTTTTTCCTGGAGTAATCATTTTATCTCTTTAAATTTTAGTTTTTTAAAGTGTAACAATTAAATTGAGACGGAGGAAGTATTTAATGGCATGAGGTGCGGTGTAGGTGTAAAAAATGTCGTTTGCAATGCTGGGGTTATTTGTGTGCACGTGGAAAGGTTTTGGGGTGGGGTGGGTGGTGGTGGGAAATTAATGATTTTAGAATTTTATTGAAATTTTAAAACATTGACTTTTCGCATATTTAAATAACAGAATTTTAAAATTATAATCTAATTATAATTATAATTTTATAGCATAAAATTAAAAATGCCAAATACGTTAAATAACATATAGTAAATCTAAATTCTAAAGGAAAATGAAATTTCATATTCATATGGAAATTCAGAATTTTAAGACCTCAAAAGAATAGTGAAGTGGCAAACATGTTGTTTTAGTAACAGAATATGGGTCTTTCGGTATAAAAGAGGAGTACGTCATGTAAAGCCGTGAAGGGGCTTGGGAGCGTGACTGTTTGTGCAGAAACATCACGGAATTCAAGAAAGGCAGCAATTATTAGAGGAATGTGCCGCTTTTTCTCGGATCATAAAATAATACTCTCCCCCTCCTAATTTAATTATCTATTATTTTATTTATAATTATTTTAAAATAATTATCTACTTTTTATATTTAATTTATTATTAATTACAATAATTTTTTTATTTTCAATATTACTCTTTAAATTTTACATCTTTTTTTATTTTGAGTCCCGTCACCTATTTTATTGGAAGAAAAGTAAATGACATTTTTAAAAATAAATATTTTTTCTTGGAGTAATTATTATGTCTCCTTAATTTTTAGTTTTTCAAAGTGTGACAATTAAATTGAGACGGATGGAATAGGATACAAGTATACAACCAAAGAAATGCTAGGATACATGTAATTACGGGTGAATTTTTATACGTACCAATTCCTACTAATTGGTATTATTATTAATATATATTGAATTTTGACAATAATAACATATTAATTGGTATTTATACTATATCAAAATAATATGACATGACATTAGTATTAAAAATTAATATCGATAGCATACAACATCATACTAAAATTTTAATATGTACTGTGATATACCGTACCATATAAATTGTACTACTTTACAGAAATTGCCTTATGGACTTCATGTATTTAGTCCATAAGGCAATTTCCTCTCTTTATTTTGTTGCTCCTATTGAAGATCATTGGCTTTTTTTGTAAGGCTTTGGGGGTGAGCCATAACCACCTTCCACCTTCCACCTTCCAACTTGTAACTCTTTTTCCTTTTTTATGTTATCTCCTTTAATGCCCTCTTAGGGTACTAGAGCTTTAAAAAAAAAAACCCCACACAAATACCATGACATTTAGATTTTAGATAATCAAAGAACAGATGGTTTAGATTTGATGTTTGTGATTGTACCACACTCATGACTCACCTTATTTGGTCACTTTACTCTTTAGAGTTTCATTTTCATTTTTCGTTCCAAATGGCCACAGCACACAAATCTACTATGTTGCCATAACTTTGTTTTTATTTATGTATCAATCGATTGGTTTCAACTTTATCTTCCTAGTTCTACTCATTGAAGCGCCTATAATATAGAAATGGTTGACAAGTCGTTGGTGCCATGGATTTTCATAGTGCAAGTAAATCTAGGCGATTTTGTGCAATCCTAGTCAATTTTGTTCTTGTTTTCTTTCTTTTTTTATTAAATGACTTTTATGACCATTTTTAGGTTGGCTTGATGTGTGCTCATAAAAAATAAAAGAAAAGAAAAGACTAGACTTGACTCGATCGGAAGGAAAGTTGATGGATGTTTTTATTTTTTTGACCTTTTTAGATTTAAAATATTTGTGTTCAAAAATTAGATGCTGGAAGTTGATGAGTTTGTATGCTTGATTTTGAAAATTTATTGTATTTAGATTGATGAAAAATTTATTAGTTTGTACCAAATGGTCTGAACCCTCACATTAAGCATCTATAATTTAGTAAACTTTTTAAGTGTTGCAAATTATTATAAAATTTATATTATCAAGTGTTGAAGACACTAATATTTTCATAGGAAGTAAGTGTCCGAGACACTTACAGAAAGTGTTAGGCACAAGCCCACCGTTGAAAATTGTTTACAAAAAGCCCGCTGTTTTTTCCCTTTATTTATATTTTGTAAGCTTTATTTTTTTCGGTAATCTACCATACCAAATTTTTTGGTATACCAAAAATTTTAGTATTACGGTGGTAATAGATTTTGGCGTACCAAATTTTTGGTACGGTATATAATACACTCGGTATGGTACCGTATTGTACCAAATCCATCCCTATGAATACATGTAATACACAAAATAAGGTTCAAACAATTAAGTCCTATGATATAATAAAATGGTAAGAATTAAATTTTACTGAAAAGTTAAAATTAATAAATTGAGAGATACAATGAGATGTTCTTTTATT
This sequence comes from Lonicera japonica, assembly GCA_021464415.1. Lineage (NCBI taxonomy): Eukaryota > Viridiplantae > Streptophyta > Magnoliopsida > Dipsacales > Caprifoliaceae > Lonicera > Lonicera japonica. Next base: position 5,339,678 of record CM038464.1, on the reverse strand, counting down.
TTATTTATCAATTTTTTTTTTGGCGGTGATAAAAAAAATCACAAAAAAGAAGAGAAGATAAATGAGAACTCCTCGTAAAGGTGAACCCGAGATAAAACGGATTTAATCACATATTTTTTTAATTTTTTATATAATATTATTATTATTTTTAATGAATACGTGACGTCTAAGTTTGAATCCGGTCATTGCTCCTTCTCCCTCCTCAAATAATATGCATTGCTCCCATTCATTCCCTTATCAAATTTTGTTCCTTATTTTTTTTTATATAAACAATATCCTATTTTTAAAAGGGAGAGTTCTTAAGCAAACACTTTTTCATTGTCACTAGTGTTAACAAGAATTGATATCTCATCTATAAAAGATCAAATACATAACTTAATTGTTATGAGAATAAATAGTAAGTCATCAAATTATAAAATTGTTGGGCAGGTTGTATTAAATTGTATTTATTTGTTGAACTTTTTTAGATATAACATTTTGCAAATTTGTATTTGTTGAGTGAGAGTAGGGCCGGAGCCATGTAACGGCGACGTGGGTCTATGGCCCCACCTGGACTTGTTTGAAAATTTTACTAAGTACAGGGGTTTATTTTAGATAACATAGAAAGTCAAGAGTAGATGATGTAATAAAAGAAAAGCTGTTGGGCAAGGGTAGAGAGGCTTATGTGCGATAGGCTTTATAAGTTCAGGGAATTTGTGGATGAAGGTTTGGGTCCTTATAATTTCTCAATTTTTTTTTTGATTAAATTTTTTTGAATATTAAGATTTAAGTGTTTTAATATTGATTTGCTTCTTAAATTGTTAACATATTTGCTTGTTGATTATTATTTATTAATGTTGATTTGTTTATTAGATTGCTAAATATTGATAATAAATTTTGTTATTGAGGTTGATTTGTTTATTATATTATTACTATTTGATAAGTTAATATTGAAATTAATATATTTATTTTTTGGTTATTGTGGTCGATTCAATATTGACTTAGAAAATTTCTAAACAAATTTTGTTTTTGGCCTAACCTGCACAAAATTTCTAACTCCGCCACTGAGTGAGAGAATCATTCCTTTCCTAAACATGCAGGTATGGCCAATTCATGTCTTCTCTTCCTTTATCCACAGCCACGAGATTATTGTCGGCTCAATCGGGACATTCACGAACGATCATATCATATCGCCTCGCCTCCTCTTCTTTTGTGCTGTTCTCTTTTTCGGAAGATTAGGTTTCAGATGGTCCTCATCATCATTTGTTTATTTATTGAATTCTCTCTACTTAACTAACTTCACATCTGTATTTTGTACTTTTACTACTAGACTACATTTTACTTGTTTTAGATGAGATTGTTGCTGTTTTTGAAAATGATAATAATATGATAGTAGATAAACATCCGTAGAAATGTAGAAAGTATTATAATTGATCCATCGCGTATTAATTTGTTTAGCATTACAATTTTTAAAATAAAAGTAACAATTCAAATTTGGGTTCCGCGACAAAAGGCCCAAGTAATTTTTGTAAAAGCCCAATAGCGCGAGATTCATTAGATCCAAGTCATTTCTATCGTCCTCTCTTATTCTTTGCGTGCCCTGCAACCACACTATATATATATATATATAAAATATAATTATTTGCATTATGGAACGTTGTGGAGAGGCAATTTCCAGGTTATTATCTTCATTTAGCTTTCATATCCAAAAATAAAATAAAAATGCAGACCGTCAACACAGCCTCTTCACCTTGTTCGCTGTAAGTAGTACTACTCTACCCAAACTACTCGTACCAGTTTTATTTATTTTGTGTATCATATTTTTGAATTAAATAATCTGCTTTGGTTCGTCAATTCTGTTAACGCAACTTTATGAACAGCCTATTTCCGATGTTTTTTCTACTTGACAATGGTGTTTCGCTCCGTTGCGAAATTAGGGTTTTGGAGTTCATTGATTGATAGTTTTGCTGTTTTTGTCTCTGTACCTATGGCATTTGATGACTAGTAACTGTGCTCAAATTTTAAGTAATTTGTGTTTGTTTTGTGGGGTTTCATTGCAGTTAAACGTTTTTTTTCCCCTCTGTTAATGCAGTAGATGCGCTAATATCCCTCTCGGTTGGCACTGTCAAGTGTCTAATCAGTTACAATTTCCTTCCCATCTGAACTACGGGTTTACAAAAGGTAGGTACTTTTATTTATAATTGCTTTGCAATGAATCATAAATACATGCATACATATATATACAATGATTCTTGTAGTTAATACATGTTTAGATCTAGATTCTTGTAGTTAATCCAATTACTAGTTTGTGATAAAAGCATTTTATTAGAGGGATTTAGGCAGGCCCTAAAACATTTTATAAACCTCATTGATTCAAAAAATCAATCAAGTCATGCAAGATCAAGAAATCTATTTAAAAATTTGTCTAAGTTGAGCGTTTAAATAAAAAAAATACAACCTTAGTAGTAAATTTTAAGTACAACCTAAATGCCTTATGACTTTCTAATGTCCATTTATTTTTAGTTATACAAGATTTAGTCTGTGATTGTATGCTTGTATGTGTACAGGCCCAGCGACACCTTTTTTTACTTCTTTTTAGCTGCATGTGTGTTTTTGGGAGTGGGGAACCAATTTTTTCTCCACTAAACAATATTGAACTCCAAAGTATATCTAACCTTTTATTCAGCTTTGGTTAATTATGTCAGAATATACTTAAGCATGTGCAAAGGTTATTAACTTAAAATCAAGATAATGGCATGATCTTAATAGTAAGAGCACAATTTCTCTTTATAATAGTAACATATATGTCAAAATATATGGAGTGCAAGTTCAATAAATATTTAGAAGCGCATGGCTTTCGTTTAAGCAGAAGTAAGACAGAATACATGGAGTGCAAGTTCAATAAAAGGCGGAGCACTACTAACTTAGAGGTAAAAGTTGGGGATAATGTCATACCACAAGTCACTCGGTTTAAGTATCTTGGATCCATTATACAAGAAGATGGGGAGATAGAGGGAGATGTAAATCACCGGATTCAAGCAGGATGGTTGAAATGGAGGAAAGCTTCGGGTGTGTTATGTGATAAAAAGGTACCACTCAAGTTAAAAGGAAAATTCTATCGTACCGCGGTTAGACCAGCAATGTTGTATGGGACTGAGTGTTGGGCGGTCAAAAGCCAACACGAGAATAAACTAAGTGTAGCTGAGATGAGAATGTTGAGATGGATGAGTGGCAAGACTAGGAAAGATAAGATCAGGAATGTTACCATCAGAGAGGGAGTTGGGGTGGCACCTATTACAGAAAAGATGGTTGAATCTCGACTCAGATGGTTTGGGCATGTATGGAGGAGACCTGCAGATGCCATGGTTAGGAGAGTTGATCATATGGAGGGAAGCCTAGTTGTTAGAGGCAGAGGAAGACCTAGAAAAACTATAGGTGAAACTATTAAGCAGGATTTAGAGGCGAATGGTTTCACTAGAGATATGATTCACGACAGACCACTATGGCGTCGTTTGATCCATGTAGCCGACCCCACCTAGTGGGATAAAGGCTTGTTGTTGTTGTTGTTGTTGTATATGTCAAAATATACTTAAATATATGTGAAGGGATTAGTGGAAATCAAAATTTTGGTATGCCCTCAAAAGCAAGATGACTAATTTTCTATTTAATAGTAATCAATACGGTCAACTTTAAAAGCTAAAACACAATATGGTAACATCACAAAGGATGTGTGCCAAAAGGGGACAACCCTTACATAGGTGGTATTCATTAGTATAAAACTCCTGCACGAAGAACAGTGAATAAACAAGAAAGAGAGAGTGGCTTCTCTTAATATCCAAAGAACCCTTCACTCCGTTAACTTGTCTCTGATTTGTTAGATAGGGTTTGTCAAGCTGCTCAGCAGAACAGGGGAAGAAAGAACAGAAAATAGGGTAAAGTGTAATGCAACATAGAAACATTATTTAAAAATGATATTTCTCAATGCTTGCAAAGCAAGTACACTATTTTGTTACTATTAGCTAATATTTGGTATTCACTGGAAAAGGGAAAGTAGGGCAGGGAACGTAGCCTCAAAGATGAAAAGGGAAAAAATGTTTGCAAAAAATTATCCCTAAACAATAATTGTCAAGAAAATGTGTTCCTTCTTAACACTAACAAATTTAAAATCAGTCTTATAATTTGTTTTTTTCTTCACTGATCTGAGTTTTTATGATAAGTGGTGTAGAAAATGTAGAAAAAGTTAGGTACACTTAGAAACACCTTGTGTCCATTCCCAGAAGCTTACACGAATGAAGACACAACATAGATGCAGCATGCTTCCATTGTTTCTCACCGTAAAGACAGTTTTGAGGTTTACCTGTGTCTGCAGTCAGTGTAATTAGTAAAATTTCAGAGTATTTGGTTTAGGACTGGAATTGCAATATGGACCATCAGCGGTAAGGGCAAATTTGGGACTGTGTGGGTAGGCGCACGGTCTCAGGTTCGATTCCCCGCTGTGTGAAACCTTTCTTGGGCCACTGGGGGTGTCTCCCGGTCGAGCAACCAGGGCCTCATGGGATTAGTGGGGGTGGGGCTCTGATACCCATGGTTATTAAAAAATAATAATAAAAAAAAAATTAAAATCACAAACAGTAACTCATTAAAATATTGCTTTTTATGAATAATATACACATCAAACATATGTAAGTGAAAACAATTACAATCATAAATTAACTGTCGAAGTCGATTAAAAGTGTCGTTTATGCACCAATTCTCTTTGCTAAACACGTCATCAGCACCACTGCAAGGAAGAAGACAAGTCTCAATTAGGCTAAAATGTCGATAGCGCTAGAATCATGCTTTACCTTAAAAAAATCTTGAAAAAGGGACAAATGCTTGCCATATTGAACCTCGTAAGGGTGAAGGGGTTAGCTTAGTTGGTATGAGATTGACCCACCTCGGCATTCGGCTAGAGTTCGAGCACATGCCCTAGTATTGGTGCTATTGTGTGCACGCACACCAATTTAAAGTTTAATCTCCAAAAGAGTACACAAACAGGTCATATTGAACTCCAGAAAGATGATCCCAAAAATTGTAAACACACCACCAATTATGCACTCCAGTTGAAACTTTAAAAAAAGTCCAAACTTCCCATGAATATAATCAGTTACCATTTTGCAAAATGCTGAAATTGTAATTACCCAAAACTCGCTCTCACTGTATCAACCCGATTTCCAAGCTAGAGAAAATTGAAGTTGCAAAAGAAAAATCAGAAAAAGCTTTTGAAAGTGAAAATCAGCATATATGTCCAAAGAATTTCAAAGGAAACCTTTAAGGCAAAGTGAGAGGAAAAAACGAAGAGAAGAGCATTGATAGCAAGGTGCCTTTGCTGAGACAAGCGAGGTTAAATCAACATCGCCGTCAGCATAGCATGGAGGTAGCGGCGGCATCAGCAAGGGCACCTGTGGAGGCCTAGGTTGTGTCCTTGGGAAGAGCAGGTTGGGGAAAGAGAGTTACAAAAAGATAGAGAGAGATAAGGGGGTATAGATTGGCATGGCTTGTCTGTGCAAACAATAGTACTCTGTCTGGAGCAGGCTTCGTTCGTGTGTGCCAAGATAAATCCTTAGCTGTTGGTTGAGTGAAAACTATTGGTGCTTCATTCATGGTCACATCAGCAAACCCTAAATTGTACTCATATGTTCACAGTGTCCAGTGTTAGGTTGGTTAGGAGACATGAAACAATTTTTCATCGTTTATTTCTCAATTAGCATGTTGAAAAAATTACGCGAGATGTTTAAATTGTCTCTTAGGGTGTGTTTGATAAAAAAGAATTGGAAAATGTTTGAAACTACTACTAAATTTGGAAGATGGGGGAAAAAAGAGGTTAGTATGGTGAAATGTTCAATCACCTTAGTTTTTCCATGTAATAAATTTTTTTGGGTGGTGGGTAAGAAAATCTTTCCATGGAAAATAAGTAAAAATAGATAACAACTCAGCAAGACAAATCCTTAGCTGTTGGTTGAGTGAAAACTATTTTGGTGCTTCGTTTGTGGTCACATCAGCAAACCCTGAATTGTACTCTACATATGTTCATAGTGTCCAAACTCCAATGTTAGGTTTGTTTGGAGACATGAAACAATTTTTCATCATTTATTTCTCAATTATCATGTTGAAAAAGCTATGCCAGATGTTTAAATTGTCTCTTAGGGTGTGTTTGATAAAAAAGAATTGGAAAATGTTTGAAACTACTACTAAATTTGGAAGACGTTGGGAAAAAGAGATTATTATGGTGAAATGTTCAATCACTTTTTAGTTTTTCCATGTAATAAATTTTTTGGGGTGGTGGGTAAGAAAATCTTTCCATGGAAAGTAAGTAAAAATAGATAACAACTCACCAAATTACTCATCTTGTTTTCCAACGTCTCATAAAACTTACTAGTGTTTTCAATCATTTTCCAACTTTCTATCAAATGGACCCTTGTATGTTATTTACCATCCTCTTATAGGTGGAAAAGTTAAAGTTCAAGAAATATGGAAAGAAAATGAAATGTTTCTCATTTGAAAGTTTATAATTAGTGCTTTTAGGATTACTAATTTTTTATTTTTTTTTTGATAGGAAGGATTACAAAATTGTTACAACTATTTTTACTGAATTAATTATTATCATCCCTACAGGAAGCAGAAATCTTAAGGTTTCTCAATTGAAGGCTGGCTTTTGGGAATCCATCAAATCTGGGTAATGGGAACATTCTGTTGTTGACCACCTATATTTGAGCCTAGAGCCTTTTTTGTAAAAAGGTCACCTTAGATAAGTCTGATCTGAACCTTTTGATTAATAAGATTAATTTTTTCTGAACTTTAAACATTCTCTATTCCTAATTGTTGATTAGTTTTTATACAAAAATTACAAGAAACAGGTGATAATCTGAATTTGCATTTTGAAGTTTGTCATGTTTCCTTGCTTTCGTACTCGTACAATGTGATTTTTGCCTAAGTTATGTTGGATCATCGAAATAAATTGATGAGAAGAACCATCTTAGACTCTAAAAATCTCATTGAACTTTTAGTTGCAGAGCATTCTGAACTTCTTAATACAAACTTCTATGTTTTTTGAGTTTTTAATTTTCCACATTATTTGTGGGTGGGGGGGGGGGGGGAGGGGGGGGGGTTGTTCAAGGACGACAGAATCGCAAACTTGCTGTAGCTCATCACACGTTTGCTTTAATTAATGCACGGTTATTTTATTTGACAAGATGCAAGTAATAGCTCCCACTAGCGCTGAATCGCTGATTGATTAAATGTCCACCGGATTAGAAATATTTTAATGATCCTAGATTTAGTTTTTTTTTTTCAAGTTTGGTCCACGGCTGAGCTATTTGGAAAGAATTAATGGAAGAAACTTAGTTTTAACTACAGGGACATTTTATGACATTTTAGATGTGATGGCCATACATTACACATTGCTATGCCTATGCAAGTTTGGTAACAAAGTACATACAAACTAGAAAAAGGAAAACTGATATACGTATGCATGTATGCAGTATGTATCTAAGGAAACTGGGAAAGGAAAAAATTTATTGTTACAAATCCTTCATCATAGGAGCTTTAATCAAGGTCTTGAACATTTGATATATTCACTTCCAATTTTTTACCAATCATATCATTTGAGTAAAATGGTATTTATTTGTTCCTTATTCTACTTTGCAAGAATATATAGTAAAATAAAAAATGTGCGCAAACCTGTGATCAGTATGATCTGGGTGAAGCTTTAAATGGTTGAACGATTTGGCGAATTATGTTCAGGATTTTTTTTATTTCTTTTTGTTGTTCTTTTATTAAACGGGAGCTTATATGATTCCTGAGTGCCTGAGTGATCACTGCTCTTTATTTCAAATCGGGATTTGGTAAGAAGTGGATCCCCAAATTGTAAGATTCCAAATAAACTGATAAATCTTGGTCAAGCTTTTATGAATTGGTGGGGGAGTTTTATGTTGTGGATATGGTTACTTCTCAGTTGATCTGCCTGGTGACCAAGCAAGCATCTGCCTTTTTCTATTGTGATTGTGATATTACTTAATTTCATGTCTTTGATGTAAATCACTATGCTTGTGCCATAGTCCCATCATGTTCATCCATCTTATGATTTAGCAGTAACTCCAACATCCTGAAATTGGGACCTGTTGCAGGTTACTGAAGAATGATACAACACAGGTTATAGAACCACCAGTCACTCTCCTTGAAGATGAGGAACCATTACCCGAGGAATTTGTTCTAGTTGAGAAAACTCTACAAGATGGTACTATTGAACAAATTATTTTCTCTTCAGGTGGAGATGTTGATGTGTATGATCTCCAAGCCTTGTGTGATAAGGTGATTGCATGTCTCCTGGACCCTCTCCATACACATGCAGAGATTGATGCTTTATTAAATGCATAATTGTGTATTACCTCAAAAAGAAAAGAAAAAGAACAGCAGCAATAGGTTGCTAACGCAATTACCCCCCCCCCCCCCCCCCCCCCCCAGCTCTCCTGGGGAACATTTCATAGAAGTTTTGTGTGCTGGAAATATCCATGCAGTTGATTGTTGGTTTTCCTGGATAACAGTCTTACAGATGCTTTGCAAAAACATAGGTTGTTGCTAAAATTTTGAAGATTCGCTAATACTATTGCTTGATCACAATATCTATGTGCTCTATATTTTGCATAGTAAGTTTGTTTAGTAGACAAACTAATTTCTTTTTGTGGAAAGTGAAGCATTAAAATGGTTTACATCATGGTTGTAATAGGTAGGCTGGCCTCGGAGACCACTATCAAAACTAGCTGCTGCCTTGAAAAATAGCTATCTAGTAGCCACATTGCATTCCGTAAGGAAAGTAGATGGAGCAGGTACTTAATAACTATGGCCCTTATTGTTTATTCACGCTCTAAAGATGATTTGGGTATGATATCTCTGGTATGCATGTTTAAGTGTCTAAAACCTTTTACAACTGAGTCTACTGTCTTCCTATTAAAAATAAATGACGAGCATCTTAGTGTACTTGGAGAAGTTAATTCGTCAGACGAGCATGACGAGAAGAAGCTCATAGGCATGGCTCGTGCTACATCAGATCACGCCTTTAATGCAACAATATGGGATGTTCTTGTTGACCCTCAGTATCAGGTATACTTTTTTATTTTTTTTATTCTAAAAAAGATTATATTTGCAAAGAAAGATCTTACCTTTGAACTACTATTTAAATGATTTATCACTTAATGCCATTTGAATGCCACAAAGATTATGACCTTAGTGCTGGTCTTTGCAATCTCAAGTGCTGGGAGTGGGTGGTATGGTAGAATGGATCTTGATAAGCTTAGAACAAGTTTTTGAATCCCCATGTGTGTACACCATGTGGAGTCACCTTCATTAATTTTTCTACTTAGCATAGAGTTTAACTTTTTGAGACATTCAGCCGCGAGGGGCCTGGATTTCTATTCAAGGGGGAAAAAGTGACATTCACAAGAATATTCTTCCTCTTACTTTGAGCAGAACATAGTTTAATACTAATGAGAAAAACAAATTTAGGACTCCATTCCTCACAAGTATAAGTCCTACATTTTGCTGTTGCTAGATAAGTTTAATGTTAATCTCATGCTAGCTAAATAAGTTTTGTTCTTGCCCATTTGTTACATTGAAACAAATGTTTTCTTAATAGCTGTCGAAGTCAAATGGTGACTCTTAATTTGGGAAGTAGGGAGTAGTAGTTTTAATAAGAAATAGACAAGTTTTAGATTACAAGAAGTTGGTCCTTATTTGTCCCCTGCTAACTATGAATATTTTTTTTTTATGTAGACTTACATTATTGTTTAATTTTTGTGTATTTGCATGCAGGGCCAAGGTCTTGGAAAGGCCCTCCTTGAGAAGGTTATAAGGACACTTCTTCAAAGGGACATTGGCAATATCACTCTATTTGCAGATCGTCAAGGTATATATCTATAAAATTGTCATTCTTAATTCCTTATCGAAAGACTCATCTGGTATGTGAAAATGCTATCAGATTTTCTGGTAAAGATGAAATTGTAAATCTTCTTTCTGATTCCAACTCTTTCATCCTCCCTCCTCTAAAACCGTAAGATAATAAGCTCAAAGCTTTCTAGTTAAGTACGTTTTGCCACATTTTCATTGCAGTTGTGGACTTCTATCGGAATCTAGGTTTTGAACCTGACCCAGAGGGCATAAAAGGTATGTTTTGGTACCCGAGGTTTTAGTTACCTCACCAGTCAGGAGAAAATTCGCTTCTACTGATGTTCCATCGGCTAAAGTTGCAAGAGTAAGTGGAGGTGGCAAATGTATGTTTATGTTTGATGTTTTATAGTAGTCACGTGTGGTCTTATTGTTGTGATGTGCATAATATGTTTGATGGAATATTTTCTTTTATTTTTTGGTACCCTAGCAACTTTGATGTTTGTAACATCTTAAATGTATTTGTCTTTGTAATGTTTATAACTTATGCTAGAAAAGTAATCAGTAATATGCCCCGTTTCACATATTCTTTTATTTTCTTTATCTTCATTTTCTATTTTGTCTTTTCTATTCAAGTCATCGCCCTAGTCATAATAATTTGAAATTACAAATGGATCGTAATTTTGCTTCATTGGATGAGATTTTTGGGTCCCTTGGGGAGGTTATTTTTGTCAAAACGAAAATAATTGCGCTGATATATGTAATATAGTATTATGATATTTATTGTTACAAAGATAACGGACACGTCGTCCTCGCGGGCATAAAAGATTAAAAAACTTATTTTATGAAAATATTCCTTATTATTATAAACTTTAGCTGACTTTGATTCATTCTTTTACTCTCCATTTCGCAAACAAATGCATAGCATTGATTAATGGACCTATACTGGATTCTTCTGTTTGCCAAAAATTCCTTCACCGTAGGGATGGGGCAATCTAACATTTAATTGGATTGAATGCAAGTGGTCTAAAAAATCACTAATATTGGTCATAACCGTTGTAAAGATATCATATTATACCAGATTGAATGATAATTGTTGAATAAAGAAATCAAATGCTGAGATAAGTTCAGTAGCTCACTCGTAATTATCTACCCCATGTATGTTTCGGCCTTTGCATTATAAATCTACCAAGTGATACTAGATTTTTGCACACACGTAATACGTGTGCAATATAAATATAAGTGATTTAAAGAATCTTTTACACACAGTGGTTAAACGTATCTTACAGCTAGAATGGTTCGAATCTCATTATTTATGCCAAAGTAATAAAAAAATTGTGAACTTGAAACTCGAAAGGACAAATCAAAGACTTAAACACTTAACAAGAATTCAAACCAACAAATTTTCTTTCGACTTTATCTAATAATGTATAAATATATTATAACACGTCACCCTTGATCAATATTTTCTCTAACTCAAGCCGAGGATTGAAGCCTTGAAGGAGACAATAGAAAAGAAAGAGTTATATTAGTTGAAGTCAAATTTTATCCTATACATTTTTGTTCTTACAAAAATATAAAATATCATAATCATACTTGTCTAAGATCATATTTTTATGATCTTAAAAATTAAATATTTAAGAAAAAGGAAAAAGAGAAAAAATTGACGGAGTGGTGATTGTTACCCGCTAACTACTTCAAACTCGTTTTCTTTTACTTTCTCCGTATTATAAAAGTTAAAACACCTACCACATTTTGATTTTGTCAAGCTGTGTTGATAAAGTCTTCCGGGCCTTTAAATTGTATTTGTGAGGTAGTTTGAGATATTATTATTATATAATGTAAGGTTTAAGTTACACCGGTGTAAAATAAAAAAAATAATAATTATGTTTATTAATAACTTTTTCAAAACTTCATAACTCAGCAATTCATCTGTTAGATTAGATCATTATTGTGTCTCAAAAATGTATGCAAAAAATGAAATTTACAGGAGTTGCAAAAGTATCTCGTCATAATCGTTTTATATATTAAATTATGAGCCTTATAAAATTTAAGTAAAACTAAGCATACTGATTAAATGATTATAATTTTTTTTGAAACTTTGTGTGCTTGATAAATCCAACAAAAATAACTAATCTAGTAGTAAAACTAACGAATTATGAAATTGACAAAAAATTATGAGAAAATGTAAAACTATTTAAATTTACACCAGTACTTAGCCTTGCCACAAATAATAATAATAACGGCTTGTACATTCATCATTTAGCGGATCAACCTTGAAAGTGAGCAATTAAACAACATAAATATTACTTCTTACGGTCATTTTGATAATAATATAGAAAAAAAATATATAGTTGATATTTATGAGAAGTTGGAAAATAAATTAAAACATACAGTGATATATCTTCTTATTTTGTGACTTTTTCAATGAATTTTTTTTTCTTTGATAGTTGAGGAGGAAGAAAAAAAATTCACAAAAAAATAATAAAAGATGGAAAACATCTACTCATAAAAATGAGTATGAGATGTAGAACATCTCATTGCATGCCTCAATTTATTTTTTAACTTCTTATACAAATAAAATATTTATTTTATCACTTTTTTATGTTGTTATCCGAATAAATTATCCTATGTTTGGAAACAGTTAAGTTTTGATGGTTAGGTAACAACAGAAAATTAACTTGGATAAATAATTAGCAACATAAAGTACTACTTTTCTACTTAGCGGAGTGTTATATTCCGTATTATAATCCGAATAAATTGGAATGTCTATTAATAAAACACAAAAAAAAAATTAATATTGTTAAATTTGTTTATCTAAATAAGTGGTGGTTATGATTTTCCCTTAACTATTAGTCTTTTGATCTAACGACTTATATGTGTCAGAACAAGCTAATAATTTAAAAACATAATTATGACTACTTATATAACCCACTAAATTTAAAAATATTTCAAGAATATCTAAATTCTACTCTATTTCCAAATTAATTAACTATATTTTATTAGTATATAACCAAATATAAATAATTTATAAGATTAGGAAGGTTTAATTTATGAGAGCTCTCCAATGGTTGTGTAAATTTGATGTGTTAACCCACTTTACACAAAACTTAAAAAATAAAAAAAATTTGTGCTCCAGTGGTAGTTTTGTAAACTCTTGTGTAAAATTTGAAATACCCAATAAGATACTAACACATGTGAAATGTTAATTTATGCAATTTAATATAATTTTTTTTATACATAATTTTACCATAACAATGAATTTTATTTTGTAGGTCTTAATTAGTAGATTTCAAATATGTAACTTTAACTAATATATATATTTCTATTAAAAATTGTTATATTTTAAAGTTTTATAAAAAAAATTGAGGATAGAGAATGTTGATCTAGCAGTGCAAATTGGAGATATATTTTACACATCTATTTTACACAAAATGCAAACTTAAAAGGTGGTTGGAGATGAAATATTTTACAAATTGTGTAAATTCTAGACAAAACAAAATTATAGAAGTCTATTGGAGATACTCTTAGTTTCCAAACAAGAATATTTATTAGTACAAAAATCTGTTCCATAATAAATTATGTTTCAATAGCTTAATAATTTATTACGTTAGAAAAACAATAATATCAAATATATAAAAATTAATTTTTCCAATTATTATCTAAATGAGCTTAGATTAATTAGGACAATTGTAATATTTATTTTTTATTTAAATTTCTTTTTAAATTAACTCATTTGATCCATTATGACCCGATTTGAATATGATAGAGTAAATTGCCAAAATGGTCATTAAATTATACACTGCGTTTTAATTTGCCCACTCATTTTTTTTTTTCTATTAATTTACCACTCAAACTTATGAGTGCATTTGAATCTTATAATTCCGTCAAATTACACTATTAACATAAAAAAAAATAGGCATGTACGCCTCACATCTCCCAAACCAAGGGCAAAAATGTCATTTTAGCCCTTCCCGTCTGAAGACGATATCATATTTGACGAGGAGGATAAATTAATCATAAATCCATTAAACAAGACCTTGCACTTCACTATCTCCTTAATCATGTCCTGCTAGTTATTGTCGTTGCTGGACTTTGGTTTCCTTTATTGCTGTAACTCTAACTCGCCGGATAGTGCAATCATCGAATCCAGTGGAGAGCTGCTCAAAAAAGTCACCGGAGAAGCTACGGCTACCGCAACCAATAGATCTAGATCTGGATACTTTCCAATCGAATGAAGCTTTATTCGATTTAGGACTTTTGTTTAATTCCTCCACAGCAAGGAACTCTCATTTTTTTCTCGAGATCAGTGATTCGATAAAGCACCAATGGCCATTTATATTTCTTTATATTTAATTTTCTTATTAACGAGTGTTTTGTTAAGTACATAAATTACTAGAAGTACATTTCTGAGAGCTATAATCTTCACCAGCGCAAGGGAAATGATCGTTGTGATGAGATGTGGCATGCAGTAGCGACGGAGGATCTAAAAAAATAAAAGGTGGTGGAAGAAGAAGGGAAAATAACAATAGGAAAAGAGGATGAGACAAATTTGTGGAGCTTTTCTTGTAGGCAAAAAGCACATATCCCACTTGGGGTGTTGTTTTTGAAAGGATGGTACACACATTCTATGTTGCTACCATCTTCTATGTCTTCCTGAACACCTTACATCACCAATTTTTGTTTTGCTGAAACTCCAAAGGTTTAATGATAGAATTATATGTTGCTTTTGGAGTGATTATACTTGATTTTGCTAAAAAAGTTGGTGCGTTGTTTTTGTATATGCTATATGTAATAGTGAATGTGTACACACACTTTTTGGCTCCAAATTGTGGACTAAATATGAAAGGAAAAAATAGGCAGGGGTAAAATGATATTTTTGCCCTTAGTTTGAGGGCATGTGAGGCACACATGCCTATTTTTTTTATGTTAACGGTACAATTTGGATGGAATTATGAAATTGAAATGTGCTCATAAGTTTGAATGGTAAACTAAGATAAAAAAGATAAGTGGACAAATTGAAACTTAGAGTATAGATGAGTGACCATTTTGGTAATTTACTTTATATGATAATTTTTTTATCAAATATAATTATAATATCATATAATTATAATGTAATCGATAGATCAGGATTTAAGTTTTTAAAACAAAACCTTCACCTATTGGTTCGGATTCTTTCGAATTAATGGTTCATTATATTGAATCTCACTATGATGGATTATGATCTCCCTTATAAATCGGGGTTGAAATAGGTTTTTTTAGACCAAGGCAAATATGAGTTCCATAACAAGTATTAGTCATGAGTTTGGGCCGGATTTAAGCTGCATAAATTTAACCCGTTTGACCCGATTTAACCTAAATATAATAAGTTTTCTTTAAATAATGTTACAATAAGCTTGACAATTTGTTACACAGCCCATAATAAAACACAAAATTGGTACTAATTTTTTGGGTATGGGGTGAAACCTTACCGAGTAATTATAAATGTGTTATAAACGGATATTATAAGTCTTATGATATTTTATAATAGCAAAGTTGCTGGATGGATCGATTTCAGACACCGAGTTCGGGCGATCCATATTAAACATAGCAGGGACATGTTTTAGTTTTTCAAAATAAAAATTGTTCTGATTAAGTTGGGTTCTTTCTTTGGTGCTTATATTAAATTTTAGTATAAATATTCAACGATTTACAGTATGTCCTTAACAAATCGGATTTGGGTTCGGATTTTTTAAAAATCTCTCTAATAAGTTATGGTTGAAAATGTAGACGTGGGGTGAATATGAACATGTTTGATTTGATCCGATCTAAACATAACAATTTCTTTTAAGTACCTGTATATAGGGGTGTTAAAGTCAATCTGAAAATTGACCGAACGAACCGAACCGATCAGCAAAATCCCGAACCGAAAAAAACCGAAACCGAAAACAAGAAAACCGAATCGAAACCGAAAAGTTTGGTTCGGGTTTGGGGTAAGCTAGTCTAAAACCGAACTAAACCAAATCGAACCGAATTATGTATAAGAAAAAAAAATGTTAATATATACTTTAAGGGCACACGTTAATTATACTATAACACAAAAAAGATAACATTTTTATAAGAATATATTTCTTATTAATTGCATATTATGATAATCTTAAAAAAATAGTCATTTGCACGTGCCTTTATTATTTAATTAACTACATAATCCTAAGATTTTTTTATCACGTACATGATAGAAAAATAATTCATCATTTTATTTAATGTGTTTCATTCTTATAAATGTACAAATAAAACTGTAATTAAATATAAAATATGGTATTTATATGTTGCTCCTTGTTTCTAAAAAATTATCACTTTAATTTGAATATAAATCATTATTACATTACTATTACTATTATATTTTTATGTTAAATTGATTTAAAAAAAAAACATACGTTAAAACCGAACCGAAAAGTTTGGTTCGAGTTTGGGTTTCGAAGATTTAGAAACCGAACTGAACCGAAACTGAACTTTTATATTTGGTTTGGGTTTGGAGTACCTTGGTTTTTACCCCGACCGAAACCGAAAACACCCCTACCTGTATAGTAAGCATGACAATTTGTTACACGTCTCGATAATGCAACACAAAATAGTAACAAATTTTTTGAGTATAGATGAAACCTTAAAGGGTAGTTATAAATTAGTCGTAAACGAATATTATACGGATTATGGTATCTAATAATTGCATCGACGCTAGGTGGGTCAATTTCGAGGATCGAGTTTAGGCTATGCACATTAAAAACAAGTGGATGTAGTTATTGTTCCAAACAAAAAATGCACTTATTGGGTCAAGTTCTTTCTAGCATGGCACTTATAATAAATTTTGATATAAATATTTAACGGGGTATAATATCACCTATCTAAATGAATTAGATTTGGGACGGGTTTTTGAAAACTTGACAAGAGGTCAAGTCGGTAGTGCAAGAACATATCTAGTGTTTGACATGAAAGAAAAGTTTCTCTATCTTGTGTGTGTAATATATATAGTTAGTCTAATTTTGTATTTGATAAAATACAAGTTAATTATTTTCTCTTAGAATTAAATATCCGGTGAAGCATAAAAAATATTTTATATATTCTTTTATAAGTTAACGATGAAGATGTAATAATCAATTTCTTAATGAAAACGGTGGCGCTTGAACAATTTATCAAAACTCAGAGAAATTACTGACGTTGAACAAAACATAGCGATTTAAGTGGAACTAAACTAATTAAAAATTAATAAGTTCAAAAAAGAAAAAAAGAAAAAAGAAAAGTAAAATCGGTTAGTGTTTGGCGCCTAAACATAAAAGAGGGGACTCCAAAATAAATAAATAAAAAAACCTCGACTCCTCAATTCGATTCATTGGTACTGAAAAAGTCTTTTACCTCCTTCATCACCATGGATCCATCATCTTCCCTCTCCACTGACTTGATTTAGATCGAAAGTTACACAATTAATTATATATATCTATTTGTATTTGTATATATTATATTACGAAGTATACAGATTAAGTTAATCCTAGTGGCGAGCGCGCTAAAAGTAAACCCCAAGGTGCCAATTTTATATCTAAATTCTATATTTTCTTTATTTGCTGACTAAATCTTTGATGTCGAAATATATCCCTACTGTTGATCAGCCTGAGAGAAGTTGAACTGGCTATATATTCGACTGAGAATCTATTAGAATTTTTGAGCTCTTCTCTCGTTTCAGTCTCGTCGGAGCAAGACCTGGTATGCTGATACTTTTCATTCCTACTACGGATCGATGTTCTGATTACTTCTTGGAAAGAATGTCATGAACAAATTGAGTAATTATTATTATTATTTAAAATGCCTTCTATTTTGTAATCGATGATCTTATAGGTCTAGATTTAATTTGTTTCTCCAGTATTCCTGTATTGTTTTTGCGTAAATATTATGCGTATAGGCTACTACTATAGTAGGTTTTACAAGAAAATCGTAAAACACTTGACTATGCCTTGTCTAAACTTGAACTTGAATGTTGAACGTTGAATATGAATGAATAAGAAACAAACGCGTGTAGAATATTGGTACATGTAATTTAGCAATGGTTTTTCTTTACATAGTTGCTTATTCCTCCTGGATCTTGTTTTATAAAATTTCTACCGACATGAATGGAATGGAAGTTATGCTACTCTAAAGTTCAAGAAAAAAAGTTGAAGAGACGCAACACACTTTTATCATGTTTAGATTTTACACACATAATTTTACTCAACCAAAGTATGTGTACAAAAGAAGTGTTTTATTTCTTTTTAGTTTAATTTGCATGTATAATCATGTTTCAGCATCTTCTAGTAGTTCATGCTCTGTTGTTTGTTCTGTTTTCTAGTTGTTTATTCTGCTTTCCAGGAACACCTCATAAATAAATTGTCTTCATTAATCACCTGGTCTTTGCAAGTAACTGCAGGCTGGTCGTTTTTTCAAACTAACTTACTGGATTTTTTCATTTTTGAAGGTGAAGATGGCAAGGGAGAAATTGTATACGATCGGAGTAATTATTGCTTTGTCATCATGCTGTTTTTTTCTGCTTGCTGCTGGAGAAATGACTGATCCACTTGAAGGTTCTCCCCTTTCATTGTTAATTTCTTTAATAGTCCATCCCGTTGTATCTGTATGCATGAATTAAGCACACAAAAGCACATGTAATACACATTCATTATTGTTCATATATGCTGATAATTATTTGGGTCGTACCGCAGTGAGAGCATTGCTAGCTATCCGCAGCAAACTGAAGGATCCCAAGAAGAATCTCAATAATTGGAAAAAGAAAGATCCATGCATTGCGAATTGGACTGGGGTGATCTGTTCTAAATTTGACCCACACGACGGTTATCTACATGTTCAAGAATTGTATGTTCATTTATCTTCTCTGTTTATACTTCCTCTTTTTATCTATAAGAAAAATCTTTTTGTAGTATTTGTCAGATACTGTTACTGTGTTCCCTTCTGTTTAATTGTATTTGTAATTTTTTATAGTTTAAGATGCATGTATTTTATTCATGATTGTGAGGAGACAGTTATATTCTGCAACTAAACTTAATATCAGATCTTCTTTTGACGTATCATGCTTTAACATTTCGTTTGTATATGTAGGATAGAAGATCATTACCCTGAGCTAGACACATCATATTCTTTACCTTCGTGGTTAGGGACTTAGGGTTGAGATTTTGCCCGTCACAGTTGAATTTAAGGCTGATATCTTATTACCGCTACGGCCCTAATTTATTTGCCCAAGTTTTTGTTGGCTGAGCTATAAAAGCTAGTTTTCCACGGTTCTTGCATCAAAGTTGGTAAAAAGGAAAACAGTGTCCAATATTAATCTTTCTTTTATATTCCTCATTTGTTAAGGACTCAAAGATATTATATACATCACAGTTAGTATTAATGTATTATCAAATCAGTTAAAAGGCATTCGTAGTTGAGTTAAATTAAACAGAAGTATACTTGTCATATTGCCAAATAAGTTTCTGATGTTTTGAACTTCTTTACACAATGTTCTAGACAATAAAAAGATCGTTAGTGAGTCAATTTGACAGTACCATATCAAAGCCAATGTGATTCGGTGATGTTAATGTTTTTCCCCCTCATCTTACTGTGCAGGCGTTTGCTGAATATGAACCTCTCTGGTAAATTAGCGCCAGAGCTTGGCCAGCTATCTAATTTGACAATATTGTGAGTCCTTGCAAGTTAGCATATTAGATAATCTTATTTCATTTCAATTCATTGTTAGTTGTCATCACTTAGCAGATGATATTTACTTCTGCTGATGTTGGCTTACTTCATGTGCAAGGGATTTTATGTGGAACAATATAAGTGGAAGCATACCAAAGGAGATAGGAAATTTAAATGCTCTGCAGCTCTTGTAAGTCAAAACTCAACTTCTTTGGATTGAGGCGAAGACTTTATTACGTTGCTAAACATAAAGTCACCTTTGGAAATTGTCTCTGTATTGTATTGATGAATGTGCAATCTTTGTTCTACCAAGACCCAAGAGGATTTGACCAATGGTGTTTTACGGCTAATGGCATTGCCAAAGCATGTTTTACAAATTGGACCGGGGTGATCTGTACTAAATTGGCACTCGGTGGTAGTAGTCAATATCCTATTTCTTCTTGATTTCTTACGTATCCTTTTTTAATACTGATAAATGCAATTGTTCTAGTTGTTGAGAAATTGGGACTGCGGGATGTTAAAATTTTGTTTCTGGTCAAATTAACTTTAAGATGATATTGTTTATTAAGTGAGCATACCTTGTGTAATTTTTTGCTTTTGCAGACTTTTGAGCGGAAATCAGATATCAGGTCCTTTACCGGATGAACTTGGTTATCTTCCTAACTTGGGTAAATTTCAGTTGGACCTGAACTATATATCAGGACCAATACCAAAATCTTTCGCTAACTTGCCCAAGGTTAAGCATTTGTGAGTTGTTTCTTGAACCAAACCATTCCTTTTGGGAAGTAGAAAGTTTAAACGGGTCTTTATGCATCTTTATTTTCTAATGTTTATTGCAGCCATATGAACAACAATTCTATCAGTGGTCAGATTCCTCCTGAGCTGTCTACACTACCTCTACTTCAACACATGTAAAGTACATATTAACTTACGGGTGCCGTAAACACTCGTTTTGGATCTCCTACTAAATTTAAGTTATGCTATTTGATCTAACTGAAATAATATACGTTCTTTAGTCATCAAATTTATTCACATACAGATGTAAATGTTTTCAGCCTATTGGACAACAACAAGTTATCAGGATACCTTCCACCAGAGCTTTCGAAGATGCCTAGCTTGAAGATTCTGTAAGTGTCCCTAAATTACTCCAATGTTACTTTTACTTTTATTCGAAGTATTAGTTAAGTGGTTTTCATAGGAATTTAAGATTTTATGTAATGCTTTCTTCTCACAAGGAGGTATCAGTAGCAGTTTACAGGAAAATATATATGTATAAAGAAGAGGCAAGAGTACTATCTTAGGTAGGGGCAATTGTTTTGAAACAATTTGTTTACTTACCTAATAGCAGCCTAAATATTAGCCTAAACATCTGTAAACTGTGCAAGAATGGAAAATATATAGCTTAATCCTAAAATTAGTAAAGGTATAAATCAAATATACATGACTTAAAGGGGGCTTTGACACATATCATCTACTCTCTCCTGATGTGGGACTTATCAGCATTCCAAATTTGCAATGAATTTGAGCATGAGATGTTAATTAACTCTAGAATGTTGATGTTAATTAATTCTGAGAATAAGCACAATTTCATTCTTACAATAATGTGGAACACATTTTACTGGTTCTTGTAGCAAGGAACCTTGTTGCACATTTGTGGATCGTACATTGCTAAAAAATTTGCTTGTGTGTTATACGATTTTCAAGCTGTAATAATGAGATAATCATATAGCATTAATCTATATCTCTCTCTGAACTGTTGCAGTCAACTTGACAATAATGACTTTAGTGGGAGTGTGATTCCAGAATCTTATGGCAACATGTCCAAACTATTGAAATTGTGAGGTTCTTCCTTTGCTCTCGGTCTTTATTCTTTTCCATGTGCTTCTCAATTCAAATATTGTCAAACCGCTTTATTTTCTGAAGGATAAGAATCAATGACACACTATAGATGTCACGTTTAATAGAGATTACAGAAGTTATTGTACCAGATAGCCAGTAACATTTTAGTGACTAATTTTTCAGGCTCAACATTGCACTTTTGTATAATGTCGGCAAAGTTTTTATTGATCTCCCAATTTGCTAATAAAAAAGTAGTTAATGTTCTTCCATTCAACTCAGGAGTCTTAGGAACTGCAACTTGCAAGGAACTGTTCCTGACCTAAGTGGGATACCAAACCTTCTATATTTGTAAGTCTGCAACGCAGGTTGTGGTTAAACACTATATTTTGGGCATCATGTGCTCCATTAGCGTGTTGCCAATATTTATATCTGGTTATTGGTAATTTCTATCCTATTCAAATTGTTTTTATTGAAACTAACTTTTATCTGAGATTACTGTTTTTCAATTCTATTGGGATTTTCTAAGTGCGAATTGTCATGATTGGACGTATTTTTCAAGCAATATAATTCAACAGAATAAGAATTTGTTGAGAATCCATTAATGATGGCTAAATCTAACTCTATATTCATGTTTCAGAGACCTCAGCAAGAACCAGCTCACTGGAAATATACCAACAAATAAGCTTTCTGTTAATATCACAGCCATGTATGTTGTATCTAAAGTCCATAGTCCCTTTTAGTGTGCTCCACAAACACGCACTTTTACACCCTTAAATTTATGTACAACTGCATACATTTGATCTTTATATGACCGACATCTGTGTTAAGTTTAAACTATGTTGACCTTGGTGTAGAAATCTGTCAAACAACACGCTTAATGGATCAATTCCCTTGAACTTCTCCAGCCTTCCTAGTCTTCAAAATTTGTGAGGAGCTTTAATTTCTAGAATCCTATGCTACCTTATTATTTGTTATTAAGATTGTTTACTTGACATATTTTATAATTCCGTCGTCGTCGTTGTTGTTGTTTATTGTAGGTCACTTGCAAGCAATTTGTTAAGTGGTTCTCTGCCTACTGCAATTTGGACGAATATGACTTTCGGTCCAGCTGCAAAACTTTTATTGTAAGATATGGTACTTGTACTTCACTTATCAATCACTGCAAAATCTTCTTAATATCAAAATTTATCTGTGGTCCCATTTTATTGAATTGATAAGGTAACACGAATAGGTATTGTGAATGGAACTCATTAATTTTGTGGTTTCCTACGAGTTACTTGTGCGGTTTACGCCGAAGTCCTAGGCCCAATTTCTTACGTTTGAACATAATAACGGGGATTTACTCCTAAATATTGGATGAAATAAAGTACGTATTTAATTAGTGTGCTGTATGTGGTGCCTTACTGTGTGTGTAACTTTCAAATAAGGTAAAAAGTTTATTGGTTAAACTTTATCAACCAAGGGGTATAAGAATATCTTCATCTGTATAATCTACTTCCATGCTAATCTTTCATATGATACTTCACTTTGCAGGGATTTTGAGAATAATTTACTTTCGGATATTTCAGGCAGTCTTGATCCTCCTCCAAATGTAACCATCAAGTAAGTCTCTGTTATTATACAGAGGTATGAGTGGTGCTTATCCCCATACTCTCTTTATATGTATAACAGACTTTCGTTTATATGGAACAAGAGATTTTATAACACAAATTAGAGAAATAAAAAGAGCATGAGGAGAAGACATTCTTGATTTAGATTTAGAAATAATTTTATGAACAGTTTAATACTACTGGAATTCATCTATTTCCTTCGATCTATATACAACCGCAAGTTTAACTATTACCTCTTCCATGGTGTTTGATGACAATTAACGGTCTATATGCTCAGGCTCCAAGGAAATCCCCTATGTACAAGTGGGACCCAACGGAACATTGTCCAATTCTGTGGACCACCCGAAGATGGAGACAATGAGGCACCTCGAAACACGAACCACTCTGATGTTACTTGCCTACCACAATCTTGTCCAACTAGTGATGATTATGAATATGTCCCACTTGCTCCAGTTAATTGTTTCTGTGCTAAACCTTTCGGAGTTGGATTACGTTTAAGAAGCCCTAGCATACTGTACTTTCCACCGTACAGTGATCAATTTGTAGCATATATGACAAAAAACCTTCTCTTGGATCCTTATCAGTTAGACATTGATTCAGTTATGTGGGAAAAAGGTCCTCGGCTAAGTATGTACTTAAAATTTTTCCCAAGTTACAGCAATACTTCTCAGGAGTTCAATGTAAGTGAGCTTCAGCGGATTGTAAACATGTTTGCTTCTTTTACAATTAACGGGAGTGATACCTTTGGACCGTATGACTTGCTTTATTTCACTTTTGGTCCTTACTCAAACGGTATGTCTCGAAAACTATCTTTCCCATGAGTTTAGAACTTTATGTGTAGCCAGTAATTTCATATATTCCTGTCCCTATTTTATTTTAATTTTATCTATTTGGATGAGGTCACCCTGGGGAGAGGGGTTGCAAAAACTGTAGCATACTTCACCATACTTGTAGACTGCGACTATAACTTAAAAGATTCTTTTGGCAGAACAATCTGATATGATTCACAAAAATAGTGACGGAAATAGAATGGAAACTAGGAAAGGAGCTATTATAAATCAATCCAGATCAATCCACTGGCATTTCATTAACTTTAACGACCATGGATTAATGATTCTTCTTGATCTCGCAGTCATTCTCAGACCTCCAAAGACTGGTATGAGCAAAGGCGTCTTGGTTGGAATTGTGTTAGGAACCATCTCATGTGCGATTACAGTAGTCTTGGCCTTCACACTTGTATTTTTAAAATGGCACCCTAAACGCCATCGTAATACTTCAAAAGATCAAGCACGTGAGTATTTATTAATTAAAAAAAATATCAATCTGCAGTTATTTTTATTTAGCTACAAACTAGAGTGGTTATCTAAATTTATCACTTTAATTTCTGTAAGTCGATGCTTTCTTTTCATTGCAATCAAATCTAATTGGTCTCTAAATATTCATTGCATCGTCATAAATGTTATCATGTTTCCTTTTATTTCGCAGCACCTAAAGTTCCACTAAAGATGGAAGGAGTAAAAAAATTCAGTTTTAAAGAACTGGAAATAGCAACGAACAGTTTTAGCAGTGCAGCTCAAATTGGCGAAGGAGGCTATGGAAAGGTCTATAAAAGCATTTTGGGTAATGGAACAGTAGTTGCAATAAAGCGTGCGCATCAAGGTTCCTTACAGGGTGAAAAAGAGTTCTACACTGAGATAGAATTGTTATCACGGGTACATCATCGCAATCTGGTTTCACTGATTGGATATTGTGATGAGGAAAGTGAACAGGTACATCAACATATCTAGTATACTTTTCTTTTCTTTAGAGAAAAAAAAAAGAGAGGAAGAAATGATATTAATACTACTGGGGGTTTAAGCTAGTGGGCAAGGGTGATTCTTATCAAGTAAATCTACTGATCAAGTTCCAAAAAGGATGTTAATTAATACTATTTGACATCTTACCATTCTGCGTTTTTCTCTGCAGATGTTAGTGTATGAGTTCATGCAAAATGGTTCACTGCATGATCTACTTTCTGGTAAAGTTTTTACTGCCTAATATTGAGCCCACTTTTTTGTGCTTCAGTTAGTTTATGAAGCTATTTAATCTCTTAAGCACACTGGAAGTTTGGCGTGGACTGGTACCACTTTATTAAATAATATCATGAGAGGCCACCAAATGACCGAAGAAAACAAAGAAAATATTCGACATAAGAAAAATCACTAATCATGGTAAGCTATTAAAATTTTTTTTTTTTTTTTTGTGACACAGCTACATATAGAGGAACTCTGAATTTTGGAACAAGATTACATATAGCATTAGGTGCATCGAAGGGAATTCTGTACCTCCATAGTGAAGCTGACCCTCCAATTTTCCACCGGGACATAAAGACAAACAATATACTGTTGGACTCCAAGTTTACTGCAAAAGTATCTGATTTTGGAATCTCAAGGCTTGCACCAGTACCCGATGCCAAAGGATTTGCAGCTGCTCATATATCCACCGGTGTAAAAGGCACACTGGTAAGTCTTAGTCAGCAATTAGTTGCCATTTCAAAACTTGGTTTGCTACTTTCTGGTAGTCATTATATTCATCTAGAGTTGTACAGAAGTAACTTAAAACAGGTTTATTTTTTCGGATGCAGGGGTATGTTGATCCAGAGTACTTCTTGACTCACAAGTGTACAGACAAGAGCGACGTTTATAGCCTCGGAATTGTGTTCTTAGAACTCCTAACAGGAATGCAGCCTATATCCCATGGTAGAAACATCGTTCGAGAGGTACTTCAGTCTTTTTACATTCCCTTTCCACGTGTAGTTTCTGTCTAAATGAATCATCGCCGGAGCAAACACTATCTACCAAAATATAAGCCATCCAATTTTAAGCAAATGGTGAAGATTTACTACTATACTCTCTCTCTCTGTGCGGGATAAAGTGCATAATACAATCTGGCTCCACCATGACCAACAATACCATTCTTACTATGCTAGGTAAATGCGGCGTGTCAATCAGGAATGATGTTCTCGATCATAGACAGGAGCATGGGTCTGTACCCATCGGACTGCGTCAAGAAGTTCATGGCATTGGCCCTCAGGTGTTCTCAGGATGAGATGAAGGTCCGGCCTTCAATGTCGGAGGTGGTTAGAGAACTAGAGGACATATATTCAATGCTACCAGAGGAGGACAGGATTGTATCATTGGAGTTGGAGGAGTCCACTTCCGGAACCTCAGTGTCGGCTTCGTCATCGGTCTATTCTAGAAGGAAGACCTACGTGTCCATGGATGCATCAGGAAGCGACCTTGTTAGTGGTGTCATCCCCACTATCCGGCCTCGTTGATATAGATGCATTTTAGCTACATATTTTTATTTTGATCAGTTCCTGGCTTGAACAAAATACTACTAGTTCATATGTGTGTATAGTATTTGGTATGGACTGTCTTTACGCAGACAGCTAACGACAGCTTTTTGTCATCAATATGGAGATACATTTAGCGGGAAAAACTCCGGCCTGTGTACCGGACGTTTATATATGTAGGTGGGTTGATCAAGTTTGTATATATAGTTCTGAAGTGATTATTACGAAGGTGTTGGTCCCAGTATTGTCAAATGATCAAACCTAGGTCTGCAACTCTTTTCTTCATGTGTAGTGTTGTTTCAGTGTATAATTATAGCCCCATGAGTGACACGGTATTAGCTTTTGTTGCTGTATTAGTCTCTATGTTTTGTTTCATGTGGTGCATGCGGTGTAAGATATTAAGTCTATTATTATTTTTATTTGAATTCTCTCTTTCGGGGTTTGTTAAAGCGAGTGCCTTCGGAACGTTCAAAGATGAATAAATATATATATTATATATATTGGTTTATAAAACATTGACAAAATCTGGAGCAAAATAGGTAGAACTAATGTTATTATTACTCAATTCACTATTGACTACTTCCTTGGAGGGGTGGTTTTAGTCGATGATGAAAAGTAAGGATCTCTCCAATAATCTTTTAAGGGAATGATCCTAACCTCCTGCAGAGATATATGCAGGAAAAGCCACTAAGTGGAAGATTACGTCACAACGCTTTATATATATATATAATATATATTACCCCAATAAATAAATTCAATTATCTAAACCTACCTTTGCCGAGATTTAAACGCATAACCTCCCATTAATTGGTATCACCAATATTCTTGGATATAACTATTGTTCTTTTGGGGGGAGGGTACCAAAATTTCAAACTACACCGTTGAATTTATATATTCAACCATTGACCATCGTTTGGCTCTTACACCATTAGCTAAGAGTTTATTTTTTTAACTATTATTATTTCTTTTACTATCGACTGTACGTAAATCCACTCTCAAAGATTACTGGAATATCCAAGATTTCAAATAATGCCTCCAAACCTTAACAAATTTGAGTCCAAATTTCTTCACGCTAGTGCTGCCTCTCAATTAAACAGTGCAATCAATTAATGTGCCAATGAAACCTTGCTTTTTTAACACATTCAAAGATCAGGTCAACAAATTTGAACTCTTAACAATTCCCAGTTGAGGGAATTCAGGTTCTGCTTGGCGATTCCCCAGTTGAGAGTTAAAAAACACAAAACATGTGCTTGACATATTAGACAGAAGCAATTAAATAATTCCATTATACTATATGCTTTTATCTCAAATCGACAAGTTTTGGTCCTCACGGAACACACCAAATATCTAAAAGAAAACACTCAAACCCCCTTTCATAAACATAATCCACACTACCCTAACATCCCCACCCCCAAAAAAAAAAAAAAAAAAACGTTTTTGCTAATACAAGAATAAATCCAATGGCTCAAGTTTACAATAACTTAACCTCACAAAAACCCTAACTTTATGTCCCATTTATAAAATAAGAAAAATCCGGAAAAAAAATTCTTCTTTTTTCGTTTTCATTTATACTCATTCTTCCATTTCTGTCCTCTGCCCTAAATGAGGGAAATCATTTTTTAGATGGGAAAAAGGAAAGGCGGGCAAACCAGAAGCCAACCAAAAAGCTCACCCTCCATAACTGTCATCCTATACATTGGTAGAGCTACACAAGGAGTAACCATATGGTGTATTCGCAAGCCAGTACCCAACAGCAATCACTCAAGCAGAGGGGGGAGAGAGAGAGAGTACAGAGACATTTTCACTTAAAGGTCAAATATTGACTCCCACATCCGCATCTCCTATCGGCCAGTTTTTGCGCGTTTCAAGGCACTAGTGTTGAAAGGGGATACACTACTGCCACTAGGCCCAGGGCTCTCTTCTCTGAAATTTGAATTTATCATAGCTAGTTCCCTCAACTGCTGTCTTTTTATAAAGTCCTGCGACTCATCCTACACACACACGGAAGAATCAATGATGTTATGATAAGAAGACCAAACCCTTAAAAAAAAAAAAAGCTACCAAAAATGAGGGGAATGTCCCAAATTAGGAGTCCATTTCCCTTTTGGGAACATGATCAATGTACCAAGTCTCACAATCGTAAACAAGTTTTATCGACTGTTGTTTATGTTTAAGTTAGTGCTATCCTTACGAAAACGTGTAAGTCAGACATGGACTCTTAATCTGGGATAGACGAAGTACATTGGAAGACGTATTATCGCAACGTTGCTAGTGAGGTAAGATGTGTCACTGAAAATATATAGGAGCAGGATCACACTTTCATGCTATCGCACAACCTTGAAAGCAAAACAATTGGGATAGAGAGGAGGATTAGAAAAGTACCACAGGCTTGAGTAATTCTTCTATTATCTCTTGGGCTTGTCTCAGCCTCATATCGACAACACTGGCAGGTAAATCAGCCTCTATCAATATGTGGAGTGGTTCATTCAAATGCTCATAACCTTGTCTTCCTCGTAGTTTTTCTTCCTTGAGATTGAAAAGCATACACAGATAAATTCACATACTACAATCAACCTCAGCAGGAGTGAAAAATGATATTATTTACAACATTAACTACAGCTTCCATCAGAAAATAGAATAATATATATATATGTATATATATGTATGTATTACCTTGTCTGGGTCCTTTATTGATCCTTTTCCTCTAATATATACACGACATCCTGTAGTAGCTTCAACCCGTTTAAGAGAATTGCCTCTGGGACCCAGTAGTCGCCCAACGAAATTGAACTAATATCCACAAAGAAATTAATAGTTGAGGTACTTTTTCTGATAAAATGAAGCATTAAGTGCGATTAATGAATAAAGCTTATAAAAAATAAGTTTGTTGAATCTTACATTCGGATAAGTATCTACTGGAATTTCTAAGCGCAAAATCTTCTTGACAGTGTAAGAACTAGGACTTGCAGGAGCTCCTTGCCAGTCCATGGTCATTCCAGGAGGTCCACTTAATCTCTGTCATATCATCAAGAGTTATATAGTGCTTTAAGCTTTTTCTATTTTCAAATCTCTTTAGATATACCAGAAACAATTTTCAGCAACAAGTAGAATGGCAGCGTAAGAAGCAAAATGGATGTATTATTAACCATTCAAAAAATCCACCAATGAGGGTCTAGTCAAATATTTACAACATATTTGATGTTCGATCCTATGTCCATTATATCCATCCCCCAACATGAAGTGCCTCGATGAGTTCAACATGGATGAAGAATGACAAATAATAGCCAGTTTAATCACCGTCCTCAAGGTACTTCCTTTACACCAAACTAATAAGCAACCTTAACATCAAAGGATGAGCTTGTTTGTCTGTTTGTACACATTATCTTAATTAACTCCTAAATTCCTTAGACACTGCAACGAAGACATAATGAAGGCTTCATTTCATAAATCTACGCAAAATTATAAATCCAATAGCATTCTTTTATAAATTTTAGATATAAACAAAAAATATACATTAACAATAAATTAGAGAAATCAATTGTATAATTGTATCAGCATGTAAAAAGAAAACAGAAAAAATGAGGCAAACAAAACCTCTACGCAAAGAAAAGGACAAGTAAAAGAACTTCGTATCTCCATAACACAAATTCAAGGATTATTTATAACAGCATTACGTATCTAAGTAACATGTAGGTGCATATCAACCTCACAACTTGTTCAAACTTAATGAAATTGCTATAGCTTGCAAAATCTACTCAAATTTCTTCTCGGAACTTGGCACAATGTTACAACACTAAAAAGGCTTAAGAACCATAAATTAGAAAGGAACTAATTAAGTGAAATACTTAGTATACAAAACTGCTGTACTGATGCATGTAAAGAATTCAAAGAATAGCGGGTATCAAAGTTAATTGATTACTCAACTATGAAGAATATACAATCTTTCCCCGCAGCTATAAGGTCTACGAGTTTAGCAAACTAATTACCTCCTGAGGAAGGCTATTATTCCAGCCACCACCCATCCCAGTCCTAGCAACATTTGACATGAAGTTTGAAGACGCCATGGGACTGGGGCTTCTATGCCGCAGTCTGTCAAGTTCATTAAAACCTTGGTTGGGCATCATACCAGAAACCCGTAATATTTCTGAACAATTAGAAGAGCATTTTAACATAATTAGTTTACTCTAAAATAGTCCAAAAAAGCTTCAGTCATTGCCAAAAAAGAGGTAATGAAATAAGAACTATTGTAAGGAAGAACCAAACAAAGAAGAATGAGAGGACGCGCAGAGGCAATAATTAAGAAACAAATAATTAGTTGCAAGAAATTTCAAGTAAGCACTGAAAAGAAATCAAGAGTGCTTCCTTTTATGTCACCAATTGAATAATCAGGGACCTTAAGTTGCTGAAAACCAAAAGACAAAAACATTCAAGCCTAAAGTCGCAAGATGCCAAATTACAAAACTGATACAAATAGCTATAGCTTCTAGCTTCATTCCAATCCAATCCAATCAAAGATAAGTTATCAATATCTACCACACATCCAAAATTATTTCTAAGATATTGTCAAAGTTCCAAATTGGCCAAGTATCTCATACAAGGATATATTATATTGCTACAGTTGCAATATGGAGTTTCGATGTCAACCTAAATGAAGTGGAAAAGATAGACAAGAAACATTATTAAGAGGAGGGTTCCAACTTCCAACACACAAAACCAAACATGTATCCTGGTAATGACTTCTACGTGTTTAGAGTGGGCACTTGAAATGTAAGAATCAGATCTAACTCCATCTCCATGTCGCCAATAATATTAATGCCATGCCTCGCACTAAAAGGAATTATAAGACAAATGATCGTTTTTCATTTTTTACAAACAAAAAAAAGGTAAAGCAAACGAATGCACCATAAGACTCTAATATATGTTCTGAGAAAAATAACAGCATTTTGAAGAAGAATAAATCGGTTCAAAGCATAGAAAGTGAACACATTTCTTTGTAAAATGACTTTTCTGTCCGTCTACTGTTATTCACATCAGATTTGAGTTGGTCCATTTCCGCATTCAAAGTAAGGATCCAGTTTACATGACCTCCAGGTAGTTGAGCTGATGAATCCCATTGTACAAAACCAAGAAATGTGCTTCACATAAATTTATCAAGACAAAAAAGTGCTTCAGGATCTACCAGGAAGGGACAGTGGGTTCATTCATTTCCAGAGCAGCGCAATAGCCTGCTCGCATAATGAAGATCAGATATATGACTGATCCAAATCAAGAACCAAAACAGAGAAATAGAGGCACAACAAGCAAAGGGTTTATCATCTCATCAATGATTACTTCAAAAATGAGCAATTGTTACCAACTGTTGAAGGCAAAAACAAACAAGTTGTATCTCCAACTAGTACTTTTTACCCACATAAATACAGTAACAGTTCTAAACCCGTTAAAACCCAGAAAACCTAGATCCAAAACTAGGCAAAAAGTACCCAGTAGAAAAAACGAACCTTGATTCAAGAGCCTGCTACATATGGGCAAGACTTGCATGAAGGGTCCAAGCTTCTGATGCTCAGCCAACAGTTCTGCCAAGTACTGACTACAAACAATACAATTCGATCAAACAAATTAAAACCAACATCGATTAAAAGAACCCAACAACTATCCCAAGTAAGAAAATGTTAAAATTCAAGATCAAAACCCAAAAAGAAGAATTGAAGAAAATAGAAAAAAATCACCTGTCCCCATCTGGGTTACTTCTAATCTGGGGAGAAAGAGCTCTTGCAGGGGAGAAGTTGGGATTATACATACCCGACATGGCTTTTTAAACCACCACGGAATTGCATAGGGTTTAGCCGCTCTGGGAGAGAGAGAGAGAGAGATGTAGAGAAGGAGGGATTTTGTAAATTATAAGTAGAAAAGGTCTGTGAAAAATGGGGGAAAGGAGACAATTTTTTTATTTTTTTTTAGTGTATTTACCTTATATATATTAATATTAATTACACTTTGAAGAGTGGACTGAATGTCTATGGACTACAAAGTAGTTAGAAAGGAGATGTTTTTTTATAAAGGGACTTTTTTTTTAGTGATCTCCTATTATTAATGTAAAATTTAAAATATTTTTATTAATTATATGAGTAAAATATGGATATTTTAAATTTTGTGTTAATAATGAGGGTAATTCAAAAAACTCTTTTTATAAAAAAGGAGATAAATTCAAAGAGAGGTGGGAAACTATTTTTATTAATTATATGAGTAAAATATGGATATTTTAAATTTTGTGTTAATAATGAGGATAATTCAAAAAAAGTTTAAGGAAATTACACGTAGTGTGCTATCGCCTAGATAGAATATGTATTAGGGATTTACTGTGTAAATTATGTATTATGGGCCATAATGGGCTTCCTTGTAAACCCTATTTACTATTGTATTTGTACCCTATTTAAAGGGCTCATCTAATGAAGAATAGAGTAGAATTATTCCTACAACACGTTATCAGCACGCTCAGAGCTAACAACCCTAACCCTAAGAAACCCTAGCCGCCGGCCGCCATTACCACTGATCTCTTCTCTCGTCGCCTAATTTTTAAGGCCAGCTGAAGTTGGCGTGACCATAACAGTCGACAATAATGAGGCAGACCAAGAGAGCTCCTAGACTAGACGCAAGACTATATCCATGTTAAAGAGAAAGTTTAGGTGCTGTTGAAAATTGGAGAGGTACGTAATTTGGTACTCCTTTGCTTGAATTAATTTGTTTGTTTACATAAGGATCGTAGACGCGCCAAGGCCACGAAAACAGGTACCTACCAATCTTCTACTTCGTCTCCTTTGCTTCCTTACATTCACATACTCATGTATTTATGATTGTTTTAACTTTTGTTTTAGTTGGATTATTTTTTGAATAAGAAAATCCTAGCTACATTCACAGGCCCCAACTATAAATTTATGTCATGATTTCCGTCTCCGTTCTTTATGACTAGTATATATATATATATATATATATATGTAACCTAATACTTACTGTGTGTATATAGTTTATGTTAATATATATGTATATATATAACCTGCAAATATATACATATATATGTGAATTTGCCGATTAGTATATATACACGTTTGATGTGCCTGGATTATATGTGTGTGATTTTAATTAAATTTCTATTTTATTTAAAAATAGTTTTTATTTTAATTAATTTCCTGTTTTATCTTAAAAACAGTTTTTATTTAATTAAAATTCTGTTTTATCTTAAAAACAGTTTTTTATTATTTTCCTTAAATTTCTGTTTTACATAAAAACAGTTTTTATTTAATTAATATATATATGAATTTGTTTCTAATGCAAAGAAACAGTTTGATTTGATGTGATTTTGAATTCCACTACTATATATTGATGACTCTGTAGCCAAAATTTACACAATATTATGCCTGTTATATTTGGGATGGACTAATTAATTTTATAATTGCTATAGTTGTGGTAAGTCAGCCCGTTAAGAAAATTAGAATATTACATATATTCTTAATTGTTTTATTTAGTATGACATAAATTCAACAATTACCATGATGATGAAAGTTCATGCGCATTATAATTACTATGATAAAGTATTTTCATATAGCATCGAAAAATGTGACCATTATCGATCTTGGTTTTGAAATCTAATTCATATTCCTAAAACATAATTAATATGGATGTACTCATAACTGTGTAATATTTTATTTTTTTTAAGATGGCCGACCCAACTCGACCCGAATTTGACATTTTGGACTCAGAAGGACTTGAGTACCATCGGTGGGTTTCTGATGTAGAAACCCGCTTTTGTGGCTAAAGAATATTCGGCTACACTTACTGACCCCAAAGACCCCACAGACAATGGACCGTCTGATAAGGTGAAAGCAAATGCATTAATGTTTCTAAGAAAACATATTGACCCCAGCCTACGTTGGGAGTACCTTCAATTGAAGACACCTAAAGAATTATGGGATGCCCTTAAGGGACGTTTTGGGAACATTCATGACACTTTGCTCCAGAATTGACCGTTCAGTGGAATGAAATCCGCTTGCTTGATTATAAAAGGGTTAATGACTTCAACAAGGACATGTTGCGCCTAAAGGCACGTCTTAACTTCTGTGGAAAGGATCTCACGGAAGATGATATGATTCAGAAGACGCTTTCCACTTTTCCTACTTCAGCACTTATACTAGCGAACCAGTATAGGCTCGAGTATGATAACAAAAGAATCACAACATTCAATAAGCTGATCAACATACTGCAAGTGGCTGAAAGGCATAATGAGGTTCTTTTGAATAACAATGCTAGGCCCGTCGGGACAAAGAAAATTCCTGAGGCTAACTACGGTAAGATGAATAGTGGAAAGAACCCCAATGCAAGGGGGGTTGGACGTGTTGATCCCTACCCACGTGGCAACAAGGCACAACGTGGAAAGGGACGTGGGAGTCGTGGTGCGGGTCGTGGAGGCTCTTCCAAAGTATGGAGAAGAAATGATAATATTGGACCTAGTGGTCAAGAAAACAAGATGAAAAATGCACCTAACAATCCTCCGGTCAAAAAGGAAAAAGTTGGCGACGAGCCATGTTATAGGTGTGGAGTTGCTGGGCATTGGTATAAGAACTGCCATGCAAGCGCTAAAGTAGCAGCCAGTTACAAGAGATATCGAGAATCTAAAGAACAAGAATCTCACTTTATGAACGAAGAAGACAATGACGCTTATGTCAACTTCACAATCGCAGACAAGAAGGACTTTGCTTAGTCAATGGATGCACCCGATTTTGACTGATCTACTTTATTTAGTTTATTTTTCAGAAGTAGTTGAACAGGCATATTGCCTAATTTTTAATTAGACTATGGTTTTGTCTTAAAGTTTATGTTGATCTGATGGATTAGATTTCTAAACAAGATACTGGATTGATTACTGTTAGTTTTATTCGAATTCTATTCTTAAGTAATTGAATTTGTTTGTTTTATTACTACATAGTTCGGAATTTATACTCGATTTCATTACTGTAAAAATGAATCGATGATAACTTTAATAATTAGTTGATAGTGAGAACACTATAGCCATACAATGAAATAGGCAATTCATAACATATAATACCTATGTGACTATGATGATTAAATCATCATAAGAGCGACGAACTGCTCAACCATTTTGTTACTAAAATGGTGTTTACAGTCACATACGCTCTATATGCACATAGAGCAACCCGAACTTTGTTAAAGATATTTTTACCAACAGTAATCATACAAAAACAAAATGTAAGAATGGAATAAAAATATATTTATTTTACTTTTAAACAAAAGTGTAAAGAAACGCATTTTAAAGAAACTTATGAGTTATTCTAGTGGAATGTACCCCACTAAGATAAGGATTGTCAAATCTTCTGATGTCACTAACAATGTACCGTGGGACATAGACTCATACAGGCTTTGGCATGCTTGCCTAGTGCACCTTGGTCATGATAAACCGTGCGTTAAAGTATTTACACGGATATCCATTCTTTTGAGTGACAAATAAATGGGACAAAACTTTAACACACTGCAATGTGTTGATACTAGTAATGCTCAAAGTAATTCTTGATTTTCGAAGTATTGAAAACCATATCCCCCTTCCCATTATGCCTAATTGACCATGTCAAAGGAACGACACTCCATTTTTCAAAGCCTGCTCTTTAGCAAAAATAAGATCGAGACCTTCTTATGCTAAAGATACAAAATAAAATATACCATTCTTACAATATATATTTGTAGATAAATCCATCCAGAGTGCGGAACCATTCAAAGTACTTTATGGATCTGGTGGATAATTCGACATTCTGGTCACATGTTGAATAATCGTCTACAAGAAATGCTGCATTTACAAACCTCTTAGTACATATTATACGCTTAAGGGCTCACCACCCTGATTATTGTACCATGTCTATAAGACTCGATAAAGCTGGAGGGTTTACATCAAAAGTACTTGATAATCATTGCATAAAATCGAAGTAAAGAACCCCGTTTCTCATGTGCATACGCAAAATGGTCTCACAAAAAGTAACCATCAAAAGGATATAGATGGTAGATAGGGCATTGGTTATGCGCACTGTATTGCCTATGTATGCCCGAGATTTATGCAATATTGTATGCAGCTTTACTTATTTGTTTCAAAGTCCAATATTAGACAACTATTATATGCATACCAGTTGGTAACTGGATCTTAGCCTGATATTTTATGCATATGTGCCGATTGCGTCCCCACAGCGCACCAAACTGGGCTTGCTTAAAACAATTAAGTATTAACGTTGGATATGAATTCTCAACGATAATCCGCTATTTGAAATCCTTGTCAGGTGATCTCTTTACCGCTAAGAATTGCGAATTGTCACTTTGATGAGACAGTCTTCCCGTCGTTAGGGGGAAGATAAGAAAAGAAATTTTCAAGGGAACGACAGGAATTGTCGTGGTCCCCACTCTGTCTCATTTTGATCCCCAAGCACATCACAATGTATAGTGAAGTGAAAAAGAATAATCGATCTTGAAAATGTAACAGATTCGATGCCTGATACATTTACTGATATCGAAAAGTGACGAGATCAAATATATCAGCTGCAATACGCCTGCAAGGTTATAAGTCCCCAATAAGGGCACAATGTCGCAGAAAGAGACGATGCAACTACACTTAGTGGAGGTGTGGTTGAGGCCATGGCTCCTTAAAAGGAATAAAAGGAGGCCATTTGATTCGACAAACACTCACGCCAAAGAAGAGGTGGAGTAAGGCACAAATTAATCAATTAATCATTAATGTAAATGTCCCTTTTATGAGATTATCTCTGATTATGCTTATGTCCATGAATCAATACTGGGGGACGCCCCGAAGTTATAGTGATTCCAGAGAATAAATAAATCTCAATGGGTTAAGGGATGGCATATGAATTAATGGATGCATTAATGATACACTGTTGCTCAAGAAGTCAAAGAGCACGATGATGTCGAACCTCGCTCTGTTGCAAAATGTCAACAAAGGGCAAAAATTGGCCTAAATAAAAATAAGCAATCCATATAGAATTAGATTCTATGGCAACGAGACAGGTATTTGGTCCGGTAGTGCTAACCGCGCCAAGTGTAAAGCCTGTAGGACATAAACAATTATTTGCCATAAAGCGTAAATGAAAAAAAATGAAGTTTTAAAGTAAAAGGCTCACCTTATGGCGCAAGGTTTCACATAGACGCTTTGGAATTGCTTAAACATTATAACATTCCGCTACCTAATTAGTTTGGTAGTTTTCGAAGGACTGAAATGCAGCTCATGGATGTGGTTACTGTATATCTCTAAGGGGATCATGATTCAGAGATATATACGAAAGTGCCTGATGGCCTTACATTACCCAAGTCAAGTGACTCTAAACCACGGAGTGCGTTTGCAATTAGGTTGAAACGCTCACTTTACAGATTAAAACAATTCGGACGGATGTGGTATATCCGTCTAAGTGACTACTTGATTGGGAAGGGATATAAGAACGATGAATTATGCCCATGCGTATTCATAAAGAAAACAAGTTCCGGATTCGTAATTGTAACTGTATATGTCGATGATATGAACATAATAGGTACTCTTGATGAAATAAGAGAAACCGCAAGTTACTTGAAATCCAAATTTGAGATAAAGAATCTTGGGAAAGTTCGAATTTTTGTTTAGATCTTAATCTAGAATATCGAGCTTGTGGAATACTAATTCACTAGTCTGCGTACGTTCAAAAGATAATCAGGCAATTTAACATGGACAAAACGCATTCTACTAGCACTCCCATGGTCGGTCGAAATTTAGATCAAAGGAAAGATCAATTTCGTACAAAGTAAGATTACGAAAATATGTTGGGAGATAGGAGATGAAACTTTCTATCTAAATGCAATATGCGCATTATTGCACTTAACACAAAATACTCGACTAGACATAATATTCGCATTGAACTTGTTAGCTAGATTTAGCTTAGCGCCAACGCAGCATAATTGAACGCCTAAAAGGAACCATTGGCTTGAAATTGTTCTTTCCCTACAGAGAGGAAAAAGTGTATACGACAGTAACATCTAAAGTAAATGATGATGCTAAATGGCCACCCCTACATTGAAATCTCAAACAAAATCTTGATTGATTTTGTTGATGTTGGGTATCTCTCTGGCCCATACAAAGCTTTAAGGAGAATATAGCAAACTAGTTCACCAAATTTTTCTTAAGGCCATATTTGAAAAGCATGTGAAAAATATAAGGGTGCTTAGGCTTTTCCAACTCTCATGATCGAAGTAATGATCAAGGGAATGTGTGAAATATGATGAAATTTTCACACATACGTTGTACTCTTTTCCTTAGACCAATGTTTATTTTTTCCCACTGGGTTTTGTTACTTGGTAAGGTTTTTAACGAGGCAACGATACATGCATAAGCTTTTCAAATTTCTTGATTAATGTAAATATCAGGGGGAGGTATAGACTTGAGGGGGAGTCTAACATCGACACGACGTTACGTTATACTCTTTTCCTTAAACCAAGATTTATTTCTCCCACTGGGTTTTGTTACTTGGTAAGGTTTTTAACGAGGTAACGATACGTGAAGACTCTATTGATTGAAGTAAGGATCAAATGAGAATATAGACTCAATGAAGGAAGTCTAACAGGATTGTCATAATGTTGTACTCTTTTCCCTTTGATCAAGGTTATTTTTCCCACAGGGTTTTTGTTACTTGACAAGGTTTTAATGAGGCAACAAGACATGTACCATTCTATCTTCGACTCAGCACAAGGGGGAGTGTTTAAGGAAATTACACGTAGTGTGCTATCGCCTAGATAGAATATGTATTAGGGATTTACTGTGTAAATTATGTATTATGGGCCATAATGGGCTTCCTTGTAAACCCTATTTACTATTGTATTTGTACCCTATTTAAAGGGCTCATCTAATGAAGAATAGAGTAGAATTATTCCTACAACAAAAAACTCTTTTTATAAAAAAGGAGATAAATTCAAAGAGAGCTGGGAAACTGTGCTCTTTAAACAGTTTTTATAGATAAGTATTTATTTATGCAAGTATTTTTATTTTATTTTCTTGAATGAAAAGCGTGGCTCCTTACGAATCAAAGAACGAGACCAGTTTAAAAACAAAGAATTCCACCTCTCTCTTTAGTTTTTGTTAGTGATTCTCGTATATATGAATGATTGCGAAGAAGTTGGATTTTATTTATAGATTTAGGCTCAAATGTAACAATATAATTAAGGATTTCTCATTATCAAAGAATGTGAGATTAGCAGGTTTAAGTATGTTTGAATGCTTTCGATGAGTATTTGTAATAGCAACTACAACTATGTATTCAACAATTATTTTTGTCAAGTGTAAGACATTTTGCCTCCATTTCAATAAAATTCACTAACTCAATTCTAGTAAATTTTGGGTGCATTCAATTAATGTATTTTTTTGACATATTGTTTGCTTAAACTATTGGATGTCCCTAAAGTGGCACATAATCTTTTATTAAACTAAAAATTATATTATTTAAATTAATGAATACATAATTATTTGTTTTGATAATCTATTTATAATGTAGCAATTGATTCATCACAAATTCATTAAAAAGGGAAGAGGGTTGCGGGGTTAGGGTTCTAGAATATATATAAAAATGTCACTAGTAATGGATTCCAATGAAAAAAGATGGGGTGGGATTGAGAACACGAGCTCTCATGTATGGATATTTTTTACCATTATAACTTAAATTTTGGGGGGCAATAAATGCACCCCCATTTTTTTATCACAAATGCCTTATAAAATTTTTATTAATATTATAATAAACTTTATTCTTACCACCGTCTTATTTTATTTTTTTATACAAAGATTAACTATTAATTAACTTAATTAATTAATCATTAATCACATACACCCTCTCACCACCCTCTTCTTTTCCTCCTCCTCCTCATCATCTTCTTGTTGAAAAAGTGAACGGGTGATAATGAAAATTTACCCAAATTCAAGCAATCGAGGATTTTGCATCTAAGCTAAAATCTAGCCTCCATTTAAATACTCTCATCGAAAATTTCATAAGGATTCTTCTTCTTCCTCCTCCTCCTCCTCCTCCTTATTATTATTATTATTATTATTATTATTATTATTATTATTATTATTATTATTATTCAAAACATACATATATGCATACACATACATACGTATATATGTATATATATTCAAAAGAGGTATAATTGTTTCATTGTTACCTTATTTTTATGTGTTGACCTTAAAGCCAATTAATCTTGTTTTAATAATTACAATAAGTTAATAAAGTGTTATTTAACTTGGTTGTTCCAATGATAATAGCCATTTTAACCGATATATCTTTCGACCAAGTGTAACTTCAAACCAAAGCAAATCTCACACAAGCTTTACAAACGCCTCTACTCATAAGAAATGAACTTCAAGTGGTATACATGTACTAAACAAAGCCAAGAAAATATCTAGATCATCAAGCAAGTGAAGATATGCACAAGAATGATCTTCACATGTTCTACAAGTTATCAAAATCAAGAAAGGATCAAGAACATCAAACAAGTGAAGATACGCACAAGAAAATCAAGCATCACGAATACTCGAATTATCATTAAATTGAGTGAGTGCTTAGATTTTATGTAAAGATACTTTATTGATCAAATCTCTATAGCTTAAACATATTCTTGCATCTTTTAAAGATTGATTCAAACTAGCTTGAAATTGAATTTATTTGAAAAATATCATTTTACAAAAACCGAGTTTCAAAATAAATTCATATTAATTTTAAATGATCATATTTTAAGCTATAATAAAAATAGGTATCTTAGAAACATATCTTTGAGGTTCAAAAATCATTAGAATTTTATTTGGAACTAAATTGTTAAATTGTAAAAAAAAAATTACATTTAAAATTCGCTCAATTTTTGTCTAGTTTTGATCTAACGGTAAGATGGAGGCCTTCCCGAACTCCGATCATTTTAAAATTTTTACAGTAATTAGACAACATCTCCTGGAAATTTTAACTAAAATTTGAGCATGATCCAACGATCTAATTGGGAGAAATTAACAAAACAATTTTGAATTTTTTTGTCAAAACTAGCTGTTGGAAAGTTTGAAAATGTATACCTTGGAGCCAAAACCTCTCTTAATCATCCCCAACGGCCATATGGTTTTGCAAGCTATATATATGATGTCTTAGACATGTTTTAACACACTTGAATCATTCTTAAAACTTATTTTACATATATACAAAGTTATTCAAGTATTCAATTCATTTTATTAATCGTATTCTTCATTTTTGAGCTATATATTTTGATCAATTTTGATATCTCTTAGTATGAGTTTCATTTGTATTTTGTCATATACAAGAGAGATATTGTACATTGATGTTTGTCACCAAAACTCATTTGAATCATAATTGTGAGAGGTGTATCTCATAGATTAGCAAGAGGGATTTCTTGTTAAAGTATTGAAGGTGTTTTCAATACTTGTGAGAGTGTGTGATAAGAATACACTTGTAGATGTTGATCTTCACCCGGAAGGAGACCGGTTATAATGAAAATTCTCGGGGAACTAACCGAGCGCGGAGTAGGGGGAACAAGCCGAACCGTGTGGATAAAAAATCTTCGACTTCAAATTGGTTCAATCTTTCTTACTCAATCTCTTTGTTTATTTGTTATATTAATTGATTGAAGTTGCTTATATTATTGCTTATTCTTGGGATTGATTATTTTTCTTGATAAACTTATTTAACTAAGTTGCTTTACTTAAATATTTTAAAAACGTTTTAATTCCGCATTAAGTTTTTAAAACCCTATTCACCCCCCCTCTAGGATATTTTTCGACCTACATTATGCATTTTAACCATTATTGAATGAATGTTGCAAAATCATAATAAAAAAGTTTGTAAAAAAAACAGAGTTAAAACAGAGCTGTGGATTTTAAACCAGCAATTACTCTCCTCATATTGGCCAAGTGATATGCACATCACTCATTTTACATTGGCCGAGTGATATGTACATCACTCACCCCACAATGGCCGAGTATATACTACTTTTGAAAAAATCTTAAATTGATGTAATAAAGCTATGTGCTGGTACTTTTAAGATAATTTCTTACTTATATACATATACATATACATACATATATATATATATATATTCAAAACATAAATATATACATATACAAACATATATATATTCAAAACATACATATATACATACACAAACATATATATATTCAAAACATAAATATATACATATACAAACATATATATATTCAAAACATACATATATACATACACAAACATATATATATATATATATATATATATGTATATTCTAAAATGAAAGGAAAAAACAAAAAAAACAAAAAAAGGCATATATATAGATTTCTTCTAAAGAAAAGCCACAGATATGTTTAAGTTTTAGATGCAATGTTGAGCAAGTAAAAATGAAGATACTCTCACAATGACGGGAGAGTATTACTACATTTACTCTCCCAATGACAAGAGAACATAGGTCCGTATCTTAAGTTATTGCTCAAGTTTCAAATGCTCAATATCGAGCAAGTAAAATTGAAGATATTCTTCCAATGACGGAAGAGTATTACCACATTTACTTTCTCAATGACAGAAAGCTATATCTTAAAAATTGGGCAGTATCTTAAGTTATTGCTAAAGTTTCAGATGCTCGATGTTAAGCAAATACCAATGAAAATAATCTTCTAATGACGGGAGAGTATGACCTAAAGATAATTAAACACTCCCCTATTTTAGCAATAACTCTAAACTAATATCCAGCTTAAAGCGTCAAATTAAACACTTGGAGATTATTAAAGCAACACAAACTACTGTTTCAATCACCATGTTAAAGCAATACAAACTACTATTTCGAACACCATGTCAAAGCAAAAACTAATCTACCATTTAAAGTACCAAATGTTAAAGTACAAACATGTCCCAAACACTAAGCTACTAAAATATGAAACATCAAAACACTTAAAACATTCACCA
The DNA here is from genome assembly GCA_021464415.1 of Lonicera japonica. NCBI lineage: Eukaryota > Viridiplantae > Streptophyta > Magnoliopsida > Dipsacales > Caprifoliaceae > Lonicera > Lonicera japonica. The sequence continues at coordinate 5,296,284 of CM038464.1, read as the reverse complement.
AATGTTGAAGTACAAACATTAAGCTACCTAATATCAAAACATAAAAGTATCAACCAATTAAAAAAGATTCTTGATCTTCTTCGTCTTCATGTTCTTGTTCTTCCTCATGTTTTTGTTCAATGGCACGATCGTCTTCTGGTACTTCGATAATCTCTAAATTCTTTTTATAAGCCTGACCATGCTTACAGTCCTTTGGAACATATTTTTATGATTTTCTTTGTCTCTCGGACACTGTTATTGAATTATTTTTCGTCATACCTAAGATAATAAACATAATATATTAAATTCTCATTAGACATGAAATTGAGCAAATGCATAGAAGAATAGGAATTATAATTAGAATTATAAGGGAAAAGGGATAGAATAGAGTTACTTAAGAGTTGACACTATTTATTACAAGCATTGTCCCATTACATATTTGAAATTGATTTCACATAAGTTGGTTTGTAATGTTATTCCAAATCTAAATAAGGAAATCCTTTCATTGTATCCATCCATCCTCCACCACCTAATCCAAAATACAACCAATATTCTTAAGGCATATTAGCTTTCAAGCCTAACATTTTACAAACCCCCTACATAAGATTATAAGTTTTTTTCATAACCTTTAAGAAAAAAGATTGATCATTCCTTAATTTGCCATAATTTTATATTAAAGTTCTTTTTTGCAACAGTGTAAAACATTAAAACCCCATTGAACAAGAATAATGTCAACTTAAAAACATCCACATATTGAATTGAGTGCCCAACTAGTTCCAACAACAAAATGTTGAGTGAGATTATTCAAATGAGTGGATAAAAATCATATAAACAAAAATACTTGTTATATGAGATTTAGCAATTGTAGATGAATTAGATTGATAATTAAAAAATGGCATCCAAATTTTGACAGAGCGACAAAACAGAGGAAGAATGACTTACTGTTTTTCAGAGACACAACTACCAGGATGGAGACGGCGAGAGACTAGTGGAGATGTAGTGGGGTAACTGGAGTGGAGTGCAGAAGATCCACCAACGAAGATGGAGAAGGAGAGAGACTGGCAGTAGAGATTGAAAATGACGGAAGACCAACGGTGGAGGTGGAGATGGAGTCTAAGAGAATGACAAGAGATGAAAAACTTAGCTTAATTACTTTAATTATGATTCTTAATCTAGAGGGGGTGTTTGTGATAAATTTTTTAAAAGTAAGAGTTGTAAGGTGTATAGAGTGTTTGTGACAAAAAAAATGAGGGTGCATTTATCACCCCTTAAATTTTAGACTTGTCATAAAAGGGCTTTTACCAAATTTTGACCCACTCGATTATTTTACACATTCATATCATTTTTCTCTCGTTTTAACTAAAATAATCTATAAAACCATATAACTTTAAATGAAAAATTTAAATTATAATAAAATTTATATATTTAATATCTGCACATATAAAACTACAAACAATTCGCAAAAAACTATTGAACATTTCATATATTAATATATTCCATTTATATTTTTTCCATTGGTCCATTCAAAACTTTTACATGGGTGCTATTAAAGCACAAAATGAATACATGTATAATTTATTCCTAAACTACTTTACGCATAAAATTTTACATAAAAATTATATACGGAAACATTCTAAAGTTAACAGCCTCCTTAATCTTACACATATTAATATGATTTTATTGCATTTGTTCCAATTAAGAGTCTAATTATTATTATTTTTAATTTAGACACGGTTTTTTTTAAAAGAAATTAAATAAATAAATAATGTACTAAAGTACAATAATATATATATATATATATATATATAAGGAAAACAAAAATTACCACGGACAATTCACTCCCAAAAAAATGAATATATTGACATCTAAATTTTAGACACTTGAAACGAGTGAGTTAATTTATTCTAGATAATAAAAGAGGCGAATATAAATGTGGGAGACTGTAGATTGGAGTTCTTTGTTATTACTGGGGCTTTACTCTTTTTTTTTTTATTATTATTATTTTCCATGAAAAATAAAAAAAAAATTACATGCCAGGCTTTTACTACCATGGCCGGTTACGCGTAGAAGGTGAAGAGTAACAAAGGGGGGCTATTTCGTTAATTCTTGTAGTTTCAGAGTAAAAAGATGAAAATAGGATATGATTTAGGGAAATTTTCTGTAAATATTCAACTTAATAGGAGATAAGCGAGCGGCTGCCTGCGAAAGGTAGAAAGAAGCCAAGAGGAAGGGAGAGAGAGAGAGGGTTGTTGAAGAAAAGAGAAGAAAAGAGAAGAGAAGAGAGAGATGTCGTTGGTATGGATGGAAGCGATGCTCCCTCTAGGTATCATAGCAGGGATGCTATGTGTGATGGGCAATGCTCAGTATTATATCCACAAAGCCGCCCATGGCCGGGTATTTACTTTTCTCTTCTCTTTTCGGAAGTTGATTCATTGGTTTATTCTTCAGATCCAATTTCTCACTCTCTCTCTTTGTATTCGAATGGTTTGGATCTAATTCTGAATTGTTGTTGTTGTACGAACAAAACCACAGCCAAAGCACATCGGAAATGATATGTGGGATGTCGCCATGGAAAGACGGGACAAGAAAATCGTCGAGAAGTTGGCTACTGCTTCCAATTGAATAACCCTTTTAACTCTCTCTGGTAATGTAATGTTTCTATCTTATATTTTTCTCTGTTGCGTGGTGAATCTAGGGTTTTCGTTTCTTCTGTTGGTTTCGTCAATTCTTTTATAATTTTCTTTATTAGTAGCTGGTGAAAAAACCCTAGCATTTTGTAATTTTTTTTTTTGGCCAACTGTATTTGATACACCACACAACCCTAGTTTTGCAATTGGTTGTTGATGATTGTTATATCAGGCGATTGATATTCTCAAGCTTGCTTGGATCTTCCCAAGTTGTTTTGTCGCCCAGAAATTGAAGCTGTGAGAATTTCCCCATACTTTTTCCCACTTTTATACCCTCAAGAAGGGGGACATTGGATAAAAAAGGGGGACAATGATCATCTTGTATAAGGACCCTTGTTATTTCAATGCCACCTGTTGATTCTCATCTATGATTATTGAGACACTGGCAACCTAAAGCACCCTGTAATCCAACTTCTTCATCTCGCCCCTTGTATTTCCAACATAGAATTCCAATAGGTGCCAAATATATGAACATAAGTCTTTTAAACCCAAGGGGTTGCCTTAGCGGTAAGGGCGTACTTGGAATTGTGTGGTTAGAGGCACGATCTCTTGTTCGATTCCCCTTTGTATCAAGATTCTTGGGGCCCGGCCGATAAGCGCAAAGGCCTAGTGGGATTAGTTGGGGGTGGGGCCCAAATATCCACGGATATAAAAAAAATAAAAATGAACCCAAGTCTTTTCAAAATCTATCTTAAACAGGGCACCTTCTTCCTTTTTATAATCCTCTTTCTGAAATTCCAAATCATATGATTGGGCTTTTCAAATTATATGATCATCTTAATTCTTATAAAGTTATCTTTCATTTGAGCCCTCAACTCGATTATCCCTTGTACCATAGAGATGCCTTACGTGAATAAAACGGAAACAAATAGAGCTGTTGGCCTTCACAGTCAATTCCTTAATTGGCATAATTATATGTTTTCCTATATTAATTGGATAAAAGTAACACAGAGGGTCCATCTTTGCCTCAAAAAGACTAATATGATTCGGCAGATTTTTGAAGGTGAGTTTCACCAATCTGATCATCCAAAATCCGAGACAAGTGCACTTTGAGATTCTGAATGTACCCAGTACATTATTTATCTTTAACCTGTTAGAATATCCACTATGTCTGGTTCTTTGTTTCTAACTACACATACTGAACAAGTGAAGTATAATTGAACCTAGGAATAGAAGAGGAACTGCATTGAACTTCTTTCTTTTACAAACTTGATAAAATTATGAATTCTCACTAGGGAAAATAGGATAGTATGCACTTTTGTCTTTGGAAGATGGGTTGCTGAAACCTAAATGAGGTACGGTGGGAAACTCCAACGTGATCATGGCTGCTTTTTGCATACATTAAGGGGCCACACACAAGTCCCTTCTTTTTACAGTTTTTTCCCATCAAGTGTACATACAAACTTCTATTTAAATCTATGAAGCCCATACACTCTCTTGGAAGCCATGTGTTGGGCTTGACACTTGTCGGACACTCCGACACTCTCCAACACCTAGGTTTAATTATAGTCTCTAATACTTGATAATTGATTTAGATGGCTACTACTCCTAGTGTTTCTTCACTGCAACATCAACTGAGGATGGGGCAACTAAACCACTTTTTATATTTTCCTTTTGTTTTCTATCCTTCTATGGAACAATTTGGTCTATGTATGCTTTTTGATACTTTAATTATGGAACAATTTAGTGATCTTGTTTTGAGTATTTGGGTTATTAATGCAATTTAGTTTCATTTTATTGAATTCTTAAATATTTATAATGTTTATTGCATATATATATAATTAATTAAGAACGTGTCCCCCACACGTGTTGTGCCCTACATTTTGGAAAAATTGCGTGTTGCGTCTATGCTTCATAGATTTAAATCCATGGCAACCTTTTAGACGTGTAAGCTTAACCACGCTATATATAAACCACTAGCTTGATTTAGGTACGTTGCTTTTAATCTCCACCTACATTTTTTTGATTTGTGTGTGTGTGTGTGTGTGTGTGGTAAACACAGGTCTCCTTTTTCTTTGACCACGTTAGGGAGAGATGTATATGTAGGACTAAAGTTAGGTTGTTTTTAGATTTAATGCCTAATAATGCAGACTAGTTCTATCTTTGTGCACTTGCTGATGGTTAGTACATGAAACAGGACTTCTGAATTAAATTTTTTTCAGAAGGTACAAGACTTGTGTAATAAAATCACTCTATTTGGGACTTCTGGCTGAAGCCCCTGTATAATTTTTGGTGAATGCTTGTTTATAGGCTTGAGAACTACTCCTGACTGCTCTCTGCTTGAACTTATTGGCGAAATTTTCTTCCTGAAATTATGCTGTTTTATTTAGCTTGTTGTAGCAAACATCCAGATCATTGGGTGTGGGATGTATGTGTGCCATCATTTAGAGGCTTCTCCTTCAGTCATACTAGAAGTACTTAAAGGGGACCTTGAGTCCGGAATCTCTCTTGTATAAACGTATGCATATGTATTTATATGTAAGTCGGTTTTCTGAATTTATGATGTTGTATAGTTGATGCAGGAAGCTTTGGCAGTGGGAACGGTAACAAATAAAGTGCTCCTCCTAGGTTGTTTCAGCTTGCTGAAAAATATATATGCTTTAGGCGTGCACCCCTTCAGTCTTTTTTTTTTTTTTTTTCTCTTTCTAGTGTGAATTTGCAAAATTATTCGATATTGTAAGGAAAGAAAAGCTACTCGTCTCCTTTTGCTTATTGATTTGGATGCTCTGAACTTGGTTTTGAAAACTGATTACATTCTTGTGTAATTTCACCTTGTCTTCTGACCGGCAGTATTCCTATCCCCAACCAAAACCATATTTGAAAATTCGGTTTCTGAATCTTCCAACTCAGACCCGAAACAAACACTTTTTGGATTTGTGTGGGTTTATTTGGTTTTGTATATTATTTAAAAAAAATAAATTAACAAGGATTGTGGTCCTGCAGAAAAACATTAGTCGTCCATGTCAAGTGATGCGTGAATTGCTCAGTAGTACTTTAGGATTTACGTTTTCAAATAGAATTATCCTACAAACGCCCAGTAATAGATGTGAAAATGCTGGTTCTGCCACTAAGACTCATGAAGACCTTTTGCTAGCTAGACTTCTTATTGCCCATATGGTGACTACTGGACAAAGTCCCCCTTCGCGGGAACAAATTTAATGTTCAAAACAGTAGCAATCAAAGTGCAACTTAATCTACTGCAATATTGTAAACCTAAGAACAGAAAATTTTCTTATCAACTTCTTGTTTTATGTATTAGACAATTCATGATGTGCGAAATCAGTCAACTATATTTATGGAGCAAATTCAGGAAACATATTTCATAGTGCAATACTTTTATCACAACTTTGCATACAATCGAGCTGAATACACAATGCTTACCAAATATATGCACTAAGCACAGGAATATAAATTTTCTGTTCTAAGTAATAAGTTGATTGAATAGGCAGAATGTGAGACTAAAGTAGTATTATAGAATGCAGTGGAAGTAGGGAGCAACGAAAGGTTTCAATGGTTGAAGCAAAATTTCTACAAGTCTTACGTATAAAATTGGACACCTAAAACTTAAGAATAAGAAAAATTAATTAGAACCTATTGTGAGATAGGAATGAAATTTGTAAAATAGAACTTAAGGAATATATACATATATACAAACTATAAAAAAATTCAAGTTAATTTTATTCGGTTCAGGTTTGGAGTTGACCTTCAGTTTGATTCTTTTCCGTTTGGTTTCTAGCAGATTGGTTGGTTTTCGAATTGACAACAATACCGAGAACTCTCTCCAAGCTATGCACCGGAAGATCTAAAGATTAGGAGAAATTTAGTGAGCATTTATGAAAAAAAAGACCAATCGATTTGAATCCGATGTATTTTATAGGATAATTTGAATTGCAATTTGATTACTATCTAAATCCGCTAGCTGATAATTTAATAGAGCAAATATGAATATAGGCATATTTGATCTGTTAACAATTCGATTCGATTTTATATTGTATAATATAATCATATATAGTAAGTATTACTCATTTATTAATATAATCCGACTTAAATGAAACTTTCAAGAAGGGTCTCCTCCTTTACTTCTAATCGGAAATTTAAATAAATTTAATAATTAGAAGAATAAAAGTAAAGGAGCGGACTCCTTGCTTATATTTCTATATATATTTCTTAATTAAAACTTCCGTTCTCCTCTAGTTGAATGTTTGTTGTTGAAGATTATATAATCTATTTATTTTTTTATATTTAAAAACTGAAAGATGTTTTTTTTTTTTTTTTTAAATCTGAATCAAAGTGGCAGATCGGAAATTTATTAAGTTTATAAAATCGGATTGGATTAGATATAGAGAAATTTGATCAAAATTCAATTCATTGATAAATATATGTGAAATAGGTAGAATAACTTACGGTACCTTAACTCGTTCATGATATGAATTTACTAGACTTGTGAAATATGGAACCCCAATCGTACAACGAAGATCTTTTGTTGCCATTTAATGCTTCAGTGATACCTTTTTGGAATTATAAGTGCATTTATCACAGCCTTCATAACTCAGCCCAAACTAATGTCAAACGCGGGGTCTATTAGCTTGAAATTCCCAACCAAAATGCTGCCAAAAAGCAATTAAGCTTTTTAGTGGTGTTTGATTGCTCTAGGCTGTTCTTAATTCAAGGCATTGTTAAAATATTAAGGAAAATGAGACTTTAAGATGGAAGTGTAATTGAGTAATTCTTTTTCCCCGAATTCAATTTCCCAAAGAGATAATGGTACGTTTACTCTTCATGAGCGTAAAAAAGAGAAGAAAATATTCAAAATAACAGTTACAACGATACATGTTATCACTTATCAATCAAATTGTAGAAAAGTGCGCATTTATCTCTTCTCAATCATGTGTCATTGATTTCCTGCAATTTAATTAGATAAGTGATAACTTATGTCGCTGTAATCATTGTATTGAATATTTTCTTCAAAAAAAGGTGTACAACAATTACTAGTTCTCTTTTTGTCAATGTTTATTTATTAAACCCTTTTGGTGGATCAATATAATTTTACAAATACCAAGGTATTTGTATCTAGTTACAAATGGGTGTTCTTAAATACACCTATATAATCTGCTTCTCACCCCATAAAAAGTTAAAATTATGTAAATCTTAATCTAAAAAATAGCATAAAACTCTTTCTTCTCACCCTGATTTATATGCTTTGAAAAAATCGTTACTAATTTGTCTTATCACCCACTTAAATTTTTTAAAAATATAAATTAATTAAAAAACCCCATTTTTTCTAGTAAACCAGTCTACTACTCTAATTCATTTTCTCCTCTTCTCGGGTGCAGCTCCTCTATAATAAGGCAATCCATTGCAGAGGTGAAGTTTGTACATCTTAGGCCCTATTTTCATAAAGGTGTTCTTATTTAAACCCACCAAATTATTCTTCTCATCCCACCTATATCTTAAAATATAATTTATTTTTCAGCCAAACAACCCTTATCACTGTTACATCATAAATCGACCCTCTCCCCTAACCCATTCCTAATATTTCTCTCTCTCTCTCTATATATATATATATAAGAATTGTTTATTAAATGTCACTGTTATTAATTAGAAATCATTTTTGTTTTTGAAAATCGGACTTAAAGAAAGCATTCTCAAAAGCTCAAATTGCTATTCACATGACTCCAAGTTCTTGGATTTTCCATAAGATCTATTTAATAAATATCTCCACTATCAAATTAAACAAAAAGAACCCTAAGTGGCTAAGTTACCTTCAAGAAAATTGGCAAACTAGAAAAGAAACATAATTCCTCATCATCGTGGCTTTGTCTTACATTCATATGTTAGGCTGTAGTGCCATCAGCACGGGTTACCCCTAGTAATTTATACATTAAAAAGATGAAAGATTTTTTGAGACTGCAATAATAGTGGAAGACGAGCGGTAGCCAGTATAGAGCGTGGAGTGGTGTGGTTGTTGAGATATACGAAGGAAGAGAAGAATGTTGATCGAGAAAGAGAGAAGTTTTTTTTTTTGTACAAAGAGTTGTTAGTTAAAAAATATGTTTGCTATTTCTTGTTTGGCTTGAGAAGGGGAGATGGGGTGAATTGAAAAGAAATGTAACAAAGTGGTAGGGTAAACTGCATGTTAAAAAGATTGTTTTAATAGATGTGATTAAAAACCTTTTCATAACTTGCTAAGATTTAGACATGTGTTTAAACCAAATGCTATATCAAGTATTGCATTTTAAGGCTGTTTTACCCCCATCGATCTCTTCATTTTTATCTTTATCTCTTCCACCATTCTGTTTAATTAATCACGTACTCGTAGCCATCATAAACCAACGAACTAACACCCAAAAATTATTCATATCAATTTTGTGTAGGGATTGTTTCTTTAAGAAATTTATAATCTTTTATGTTATATTGAATCTCAAATTTTAAGGAGAGTAATGATATGTCATGAATTAAACCCCTAATTATGTTTGAGTATTCATTAAATCAAAACAAAAGATGAGCAGTGCTTTGGGGTCGATGGAGGCGGTAAAGAAAAGGAAAAAAAATGTTCTTTTTTTTCCTCCAACCATTGGTGATGGAGGTGTACAGGGAGATGACGTTTATGGTCCGTCAAAATCAATTGGTAATAGAAGTTATGTTGATTTGTTTTTTTTAGAGAGGAGGTGAAGTTTTAGTTCATTAATTTGAATTTTCAAGAGAGGGAGCTTGGGAAGAAGAGCTTGGTTGTTAGTAAAAAAAATGTCTATAGTTTGTGATATGAAATATCATATAATCATTAAAAATGTATTTATCACAATTAATATTTTATATTTTTCATAGACATTATGACTTGTACATAGTTTCAATAAAATTTATTAAGAACGATATAAAAAAATATTTTATTTTATTTTAATGCAAAAATTAATATTATTTAATATTTTTACTTTTAGTAACAAAACTTTATCGCTCTTGTATAATTTTAGTAAACTCATCCCACCACTGGGATGACTTACAGGTTTTTTCATAAAATTGATGGGATGAGAAGAAAATATTCTCACAATAGGGAAGAAGACGGATTTTGTAGGTTCATTTAAGAACACTGTTACAAATCCACCATTTGAATTTTTAGGGCAGTGTTATTTACACTTCTATATTTGTCACAAACACCCTATTGCCACAAAGGCACAAACATTCCCTATGATAAATTTATCATCAGTAACATCCCATAAGACCTGCATAATGAAAACTTAGTACAATTATAGACACTCGGCCCACATAGAGAGAATTTGTTAGTATATAATAACTCGCTTAAAATCAGACAATAGAGTACTATAGTGTTTTTCAAATAAAACCCACCTAATGTGAGCTGAGTGCACTCACATAAACTAAGTCAAATGGACAGAGTGTATTACTAAACATTCACCTAACATTAAGCAATGGAAGGGGGTGTTTTGATAAATAAGGGGGTATTAAAATGTGTTTTAATTTAAATTCTGGAAGGGTGTTTGTGACATATTTAGGAGTATATATAACACAACCCAATTTTTATTCCTGTTTTTACAAGTCATGTTAACATCTGTTTTAAGGGTACATAGAATACACCTATAAATAATTATATCATAATATGCATTAAATTAAATACAAATTTTCATACAATTTTTTATATATATATTTATAATATAGTTAATATATACCCTTATGAAACATCATATTAAATACAGCTATTCAATCTGTATTCAAAATAATGATTGAAGTTGTATATATATTATTCATAGACAAATATGAAATTAGTGATGGAAAATTAATTATTGTTTCTAGGAATAATAAAGTAATTATATTATTTAACAGTTGGTGCTGTACGTGTGGTTGATTTAGTGGACAGAAATACAAAAGATTAACCAGTACAATAAGTCAATAGTGATACACTTAGGCTCCGTTTGATTGCAACGTGGAAAAGGAAAATAAATTGAGTTAGTTTTGGTGAAAAGATGGAAAATAAGTTGAGTGATAGATGTGATATCCTCTTGATTTCTAAGTTTTTTTATGAAGAATTTTTTTTTGCTTGGCGGTGAGTAAAAATTTTCTATCAAAAATGTTGAAGAATGGGGGATATATACTCATAAAATGAGTAACATCTCTTACCTTATTTTTTTATCTTTTCACAGAAACTAACTAAATTTATTTTCCTTTTTTATCTTTGCAATCAAACGGAGCCTTACGGTCATACTTTGACGTTCATAGGCCAACTCCAGCATAAGCGCTCTGGTCTTTACAAATTTTTGCTGAGTTCTTAGTAACACGAATTTGCGATCACAAGGAAAGCCCAAGTGTAGAAAATAAAGAGAAATAGAAAATATATCATAGATCAAATTGTTAGATGAGGGTTTAGAGATATTTTAATAAAAATAAAATATATAATTATTTTATTATAAATAGTGATTATTTTTTAAGTTACAAATCATAAATATTTTTTAATCACTTTTAATATTGATTATGTTTTATATAATTTTATTATATGATTAAAAGCACTTTTAATATATATATATATATATATATGTGTAATTTAAAATGAATAAAATCTGATAGAAAAGTAATGTATAAGAAGTTAAAAATAAAAAATGCTAAAATTTTAGAGTTTATACTCAAATTATTCGAACACAACTCAATAAAAGAATAAAATCGACCAAACTAACTTGAATTCATACTTTGGTCGGTTCACTGTAGCTTGTGGTTCAGTTTGGCGTAAAATTTTAAAAAAATTCAAAACTTAGATTAGGTCTTTGGCTTGTGAATAGTAAAAGTCCAGCTAAACCGCACTTCGATTTGTTTATTTTCTAAAGAACTTCTTTTAATTGTATTGTTATTTTTCCTTCCTAATCATATGGATATAGCATTGTTTTTAACAAAATATGACATACATTTTTTTTAGCAAACTATGGCATACTTATATATTTTTTTTATATCTACACACATCTTGTCTTTCTTTATTTTTATTTTATTTTTAAACTACCAAAAAATTATAGCTCAATTGTTAAATTAAACCTAAAAGTTGACGGGTCAAATGACAAAATAGTCTAATTAAGCAATAATAGGCCTAGTCCCTTACTTTGAAAATGATCACGTCAGTCCCGTCCAAAAATTGGATTGACCTGACTATGCACACCCTTAGATACGATATTCTGAGCATGCACACTATTTGAAATGACCACTAATGTACAAACATGTGAAATATATTTTTAAATGTAATATACAATAGCATTTTAAAAAAAAGTATACAATTTTATATTCACAATGGATATTATTTTATTAATCTTGATTAGTGGGTTTTGAATATTTTTTTTATGAAAATCTGATTTTTGGATTTAAAGATATGGCATATTAATTTTTTAAATGAAAATTAATGAGAGAAAAAATAATTTGAAAAGGTAAAGCCAATGTGGTGTTTTTTATTGTGTGTGTTTAGATTATGTGTATCTCAATTTGATTTAACACTTTAATGTGATAATAACAACACATCTAAGGGTGTAGATTGTATTTGAAAATAAGAGAAAATTTTTGAACCCTTGATTACATAGGCTTTAAGAGAAAGTTGTATTCAAATTTATTTCCCTTATAATATAGATATGCATGAAATTGTCAATAATGCTCTCCTCTACGCATACACTATTTTGTCTTTATTATATAAATATTTTATTTAGCTTGGAGTTTGGACAATATGATCATGCATTAGTTCATCGTGTTCCCGTGAACGTGCAAATGGAGAAGATTACACTGAGTGTGCAAATAGAGAAGACAACACTGAGGTGGTGTTTGGTTCATGTTTTTAGTTTTCTACCCAAATGTCAACTTTACTTCATACTTTCCAAAACTTATTTCACTTTACTTTCTCTCTCATAAAATTTTTAAAACACCATGACTTTAAATCCAAAAATCAGAATTAGATAAAAAAAAAACTAGAAATTAGGTAGAAGGGCTTATTATACATTGATTTTTACCAAAAATCCAATGAATAATATTTTTTTGAATGAAGGGCCTATTTTTAATTGGTAATAGTGTAAGATGCCTATTTTGTTTTATATTTTAAATGAATGTATTTAAATAAATTTAAATATCATTTAATTAATAAAAACATGTTATGTATTACCTAAATTACCCTTTTTTATGAAATTTACACAAAAAATATGGACTGCAAAGTTCATATTGCAGTAAAATATGAACTGCAAAGTTAATATTGCAGTGAAATATGGACTGCAATATGAATTTTGCACTAAAAATATGGACTGCAAAGTTCACATTGCAGTAAAATATGAACTGCAATATGAACTGCAATATGAACTATGCACTAAAAATATCGACTGCAAAGTTCACATTGCAGTGAAATATGGAGTGCAAAGTTCATATTGCAGTGAAATATAGACTGCAAAGTTCATATTGCAGTCCATATTTTAATGCATATTGGTATTTTTTAGTTTATTTTAAGGGTTGGGATGTCATTTTATAATGAAAAAAAAAGACACATGTCATATTATCAATAAAATAAAAAATAGGCCCTTTATTTAAAAAAAAATTATTCCTTGGCTTTAGTGTGAAAATCTTTCTCTAATAAGCCCTTTTTTTTTAATTGCCCTTAAAAAAAATATATTTGAAACCTACTTATATAAATCTATAAAATAAGATCCATTGTGATTATTTTTTGAGGTTTTTTCATGAGTTTTTTTTTGAATTGGTTGAAAAAAACTGTAACAAAAATCAAATTCACTTTTCAACCTATTTTCACACTTTCCAAAAACTTAACTCAAAAACTCAACTTAAAATATCAACGAAACACCACCTGAGTGTTTATGGGTTATAACTTTACTTTTATCTAAATTATCTACTAATCTTCATGTTAATTTTGTGTGTTATAATATTTAAATTATTCTTAAAATAAATCTTAAACTTATTTACAACTAAAATACAAATCAAAGCTATTTTTCCAATAGATATATTATGGGATAATGACATTTCAAGTCATGAAATCAACGACTTCTTCCATCTTAAATTAAGAACTTAGTTTGACTTTGACATGTTTTAGGGTAGCATATTTTAATTAACCAGTGGTTAAGAATTAAATTACGTCATGTTCTTTTTAGATAATATTTCGTAAATCACATGATTTATATAATTCAAAAGTATTCTTTTGGTATAAATTTTAATATTGCAAATTATGTGATCTCACAATCTGCTAAAAATTTAGGGATTTTCAATTTGATCTTTTTCTTTTTAATCTTATCTCTTATCCATTATTAATCACTAATACTTTGTCTCTCTCTAAGTAAAATACCTAAATTGATAAGAATCTCACTCATACTCAACTTACATTACTATAATTTATTAAAAAAAAAAGAAAAAAGCCCCTAAATTGAAAATGTGATTTCAAATTTTAAGAAAAGAAGGCAACCTTATTAGTTTTTCAGAGGTGCTGGGAACTTATCATTTTTCTTGTCTTACTATTTTATGACCGGTAAAAATCTCAACATGAAATTGTATCACGCTTTTAACCACCAAAACTTCAACTTCTTTGGTCTTCCTCCGACATTAAATACTGGTGTATTTGTGTACGAGTTGTGTAATTTTTTTAATCTTATGATTTACTTTGTCTTCAATAACATGTTAGCTAAAACTTAAATTAGAGCTTACATTGAGTCTCAAATTGTTGGAGCTGCCTCTCCCCAATTTTCTTAGGTTAATTATTTGACATATATTATAGTTGATGGTTGACCTGATGTATTGTCGATGAATCAAGAGGGGTCTGAGAGGAGCTGTGAGAGATAAGAGATTGACTAAAAGTGATGTCTTAGGCTTCGTTTGGTTCACGGAAGGAAAATCAATTTCTTTGTCTTTCACATAAAAGTGGAAAACTAAAGTTCATGTCAAGTTTCTTTTCTTGTATTTATTAAAGCATAGAAAATATTTAAGTATGGATATTGTTGTCCAAATATTTTGTTATAAAAGCTAGGAAATCACATGGGAAAATCAATCACATGGGTTTTGAGAAAAATGACTTTACCCCTTAATTTCCCCTTTGTCAAAAAAGTGTTTTCTAAATTTGTACTTACCAAACAAAGGAGATGAAAGACTTTCCTTTCCGGCTTAAATCCGTGAACCAAACGAGACGGTAATATTTTGTCCTATTTTCATTTTACCCCCCTTTATTTAGTTTGAAGCAGTAATTGAATTCAATTAATAAGTCAGCAATAACTAGTTGCATTATTCACGAGATTTAAAGTAACAGAACGCTCTGGTACTAATGCCCAGCAGTAATTGACCGCATCCACTCCCTAGTGGAGATATTAATATCAATTTTATTTTTGAAAAAAAAAAGAAATTTGAATTGTTCGTATTAGATTTACTGGTATATTTTTATATAATATCAAAAGCAAAAGGGAATAAAAAGATTATTAGTAGCTACGTTCCTTTCAGTCACTATATATCTTGACCAAAACTGACGGATTTTGTGTTTGTTTAATATATCATCTTGGACCCAAAGCACTTTACCCATATTAGTTCACAAAACTTTTCTGGGAGTGCACTCTACCAGCACAGCACAGCACAGCACAGCACAGCACTACAAAACAACTAAAGAAACCAATTTAAAAGCAATCGATATTTTTTGGACGGTCATCATCCAAAGGTCCTTTCCTTTATCAACAAGAAAAGGACTACTTTGCCACTAACCGAGCCCGAGGCTTATTTACATGCTTTTAACTCCCAATACCAAACACAATTCATTCATTCACAAATATATATACATGTGCGTATACTTAACGAACTTAACAAACAGATTTAAGAGGTCAAACGGATGAACTTTTTTTAACAAAAATTGTCGCAAGTTTTGTCAAAAAAAACTCGTATGTTTTAACTCCTCAAAGTGCTCAATCCGTGACTCAAAGATGCTTTAAGTTAAAACCTTACTTAAATTTACCCCCAATATATATACACGCCTACACACACAAATTAGTATTAATATAAATATGTGCACAGCTAAGCTGACAAAGACTGTCGACAGGGTTCAGTTGAGCTCCTGGTTTTGTGACATAGGATACCTCTCTCTGGTTGTGTTTCCACTGTGCGAACCCATTCTTCTTCTTTTTTTCTTTTTACAAACACCTCGAAGCAATTTTATTTAATTAGACCACTGAGAACCCATTCTTTTAGTACCAGGTTAACATATCGTGTTAAAAAGAATAAAGTTTAAACAAGGAATCACTTTTGACGAGGATACAAATAAGAAGTCAAAAATAAAAAGAATACGGTCGTCAATTATGACGAGGATACAAATGTAGCCTTATTATTTCGATTTGTGGGGTCCTTCACGTGGTCACACTTCAACATTTTCCCATGAGAAAATATCAAACATTTTCCACTGTATTTGCTCTAACATGTTCAAAAGAAAGTCGGATACTCAGATCCAAGAAAACAAGAACACAACGAGCACCAAACACACCTCAGTGTTCCAATTGCACCTAACTCCATTCAGAATGGTCTAAGGTTAAAGTTTCATCCAAAAGCATATATAGACCATTGCTAAAGAGAAAAATCCACGAAGAATGATACAATGAGAATTTTTATTTTGATTTTCCTTTTCTTTGTCAATGAGACAGAAAAATTAAATTCATCACAAATAGAATCACTCTTGGATACAGCCTAAATGAACACCAACAAACAATTAAAAGTATGGATGTCTACTGTGAGAGGCAACAGATTATTATTTACACAATAACCCTCCATCACCCACACTACAAACAACATGATCCTCCTACCAATAATAAAGCAAATGGGAATGAACACCAACAAAAACAGGTGCGGTCAGAAGAATACCTAAAAGCATCAAGTGAAGATGAATATGATGAATTGGGGAGAGCATTCTTGTACAATTTGCAAAAACTAGGGTACGTATTCAGTCTCGAGGGTCGGTTGGGTCCTTGTCACTGTTGCTGCCGGTGCTTTTGTGCTCCCAACCGAGGTCATTTGCAATGCTTCCCCAACCTCTGCAGCCTTTTCCATCTGTTGCATTTTCTTCCTCCGCTTGTACTTTTGCACCCACGGTACTAGTAATCCCAACAAAACCAACAGTATTAAACCGCCAACCACTGACCCAACAATAATCCAAACCCTAGAATTGTTCTTCTTTCCTCCACCACTCGATCCTTGACCTGCACCCCTGGGTGGACCCTCGTTTGAACCTCCCCCAGGCGGTGCTGGTGCCACCACCGGTGAAGGAGTAGGGGCAATGGACTCAACCACAATGGAGAAATGCCCTTGTTGGTATGTCAAACACGTATTGCCCGACACCACATTGCTGAAATTAACCAAACCATGTAAATCAAACCAAACACACTTTGGAATTGTCCCTCTTGGCACCATACCCACATCCGAAAACTCGATTGATATAGGTTCACCAGATGCCCTAACATCCAACTCGGGTAAATTTTTAGCAGACAAGTTTGAAGCATCATAAGCGAGAAGACCCAACACAGGAGCCAAGTACGTGTGACCGGGTAAAGGGTAATAATCCGTCGACAAACTGTCCAAGTTTTGGTAGACCAGAACAAGCCTCTCTACATACGGTAGTACAATAACACCAATAGGAATTTTGAACTCCTTGTACATACCAACACCCCTTGTAAATAAACTACCACTCCTCAACCTCATTGCCGAAATCTTGATCCCGGTCAAATTTGTAGGCACAACCCCATCATAAGGAATTCCAGTCCTCGGCCGAACAAATGCTCGATAAGCATAGTCCTGAAGGAGTACATCCAAAGCCCGTGCAGGGCTCGTTGGAGAACTGGGAGATTGAGCTCGGAGTATGGGCAGCGGCAAGAACCATAATAAAAGCAGAAGCACCGGGAGACTTCGATGAAGCCCCATCGATGCTTCAAAATATTGAGAATCAACGCAATGTCACTCTTAGTAGATTCAAAAGAGAATACCCAAAATTAACTCAAAATAGGCGTGGTGATAGTGGTGCTCAGATCCAGATTGAGAAAGCGATAGAAACTTGGAAGCAGATTTGTAAGCTGAACAACTCAAAGTTAAAGAAGCTTGACGATCAATACTCAGAAACCTCGAAATACGATGTAGTTATGGAAAGGAATCGAATTCCTTGTGAGTAATCTAACGGGAAGCTGTAGCAAAAAGAGATATCTCATCGGAAAAGAAAGTGAACAATGAGGGATTTGAACCGTTACAAAGTTGTAATTCTCAGAGTACCTTTATACTTTGACACACTCGTTCTAAAAAGAGACATCACAAAAGAACATTGCATCTCCCTTCCTCAAAACCTAGATGGATAGATAGATAGATATGCTTCAACTAATTAACTAAGAGTGTATTTTTTTTCCCCCCAAATTGAGCAAATGCAGGCGAAAATTAGAAGAAAAATATAGTTGCAGCGGGAATCAAGGTACCTGAACTTAGGTCACGAAATTTCACACTTGAAATCCGACGAGCGGAATGAAAAAGTAGTAGGTGAAGGAGTGGCCCCTTACAGATTGGGTGGGTTGTGCATTTTTCGTAAAAAAATGAATGAATCTGGAGGCGGAATCAACGGGGCTGCATGTGAAGAATTCTGGCCGTGTCTATATACATACAATCAAGACATAAATCAAGCTCCTTATACGAAAAACATCGCATATAACAAACCAAAGTGAATCTTATCTATTCTATGCTATATATATGGGGAGAGAGAGATATTGAGCTCAAAATGATTGAATCAATAAAGAAAGTGTGGAGTGAAGTAGGAGATAAGATTCAAGAGCTTAAAGATGGGAGTAGAGAGAGAAAGGAAAGAGAAAGTGATGAGAGAGAGAGACAGAGACAGA
Source organism: Lonicera japonica (assembly GCA_021464415.1). Lineage (NCBI taxonomy): Eukaryota > Viridiplantae > Streptophyta > Magnoliopsida > Dipsacales > Caprifoliaceae > Lonicera > Lonicera japonica. The sequence continues at coordinate 5,277,767 of CM038464.1, read as the reverse complement.
GAGAGGTGTCACATTCCCCCTATTGTATTTTTAGAAGAACCCCATATATTGAAAGAAAGAAAAGAAAAGAAATAAATTTACAGGTGTGTAAATGTACCTGCAAACGATGGAAAAAACACCGATAAACCCCCTAAAACACCATGTGTATGTATTTTTCCAGTATTCACATTAATGCCCTTCTCATTCGTACATTTAGATTAACGCGTCCCTACTCTAGTGTAGTCTGCTTTTACTAGTACTACTACTTGAGTGTAGTCAAAGGCTCTCTTTCTGCTAACTTCTAAGTATTTTTTTACATTCTCTAAATACAACCGATGTTCATCTACTAATTCTCATTGGCTAAGAAGATGTAATAAAGACCAGATGAAAGGGAATTAAGATAAAAAAAAATTTATACAAATATTATAAAGATACATACAGTGATTAGTTACAAGAAGACAGCAAAATAAAATAAAATAAAATTTCTGTAAGTCCAACTTGAATATAAAGTGAAAAAATTAACTATTTTTTTCGCTATACTAATACTCTGCGTATAGAGAATTAAAAATTTAATTTACGTTAAAATCAGTTTTTAGTAACGCAAAAAGTATTATTACATGTTCTAACATAATTCATCCAGTTCTATATTAGGTATAAAAATTAATAAATAAGATCTTATGAATAATTATTATGGGAGATATTTGTCTCAACTTGTTCGTAAACGAGTAATATTTTGTGTTACCCATAAGGGCATGACAGTTCAAATTTAAGTAAACCAAAAAAAATCCAATTCAGATTTTAGACATATGCACACATTTTGTACTCGAGCACTACTCGGATTAGATAATTTATATATATTGTCACGTTTATTTTACTTTTATACAAAATCTGGTATATTCGGATACTATAGTGGTCAAATAGTATTTTATAGTAATAATTTGTGATTTGAAAGATAATTAAGTCAAATAACTGGCCTAAACTTTTCCTTATACTGGTTCAAGGGCGGAATTTATTTTTCGAAGGGGGTTGTTGCTAAAGTAAAATATCGTAACAAAAAAATATATATTTTTTCAATTATAATATTAAAAAAAATTAAATCAAAAGCATAGTAAAAAACAAATTTTTTATAAATTACAATGAACAAATGTATATACATATTATATATAAAATAATATAAAAACAAATAACCAACCATGAACAAATATTATACATATATATATATATGTATATAAAGTATTATAAAACAAGTACACAACAGAAAAAACAAATGCATATATATTATATGTATATAAAATATTACTTACTTTAGGTTAGATACAATAATAATAATAATAAGTATGGGTTTGGGTGAAAGATAATATGAAATTGATTGGGTTGAGTTGAGTTGGGTTGGGCTAGACTAAAGGTAATATAAATAAATTTGAATAGTGGTTGTGGATTGAGCTGGGTTAGTGCTTAAATATTTTTACTATTTAAAGTGATTTTTTTTGTAGGTTACAGTCCAGCTGGGCCCCCTTCCCTACACCCTTGTACAGATTTAGTGGAGATATTATTTGTAGAACCCAATAATTTTTTACTAAAATAATTCCATCTTACTTTAAAATAAAAAAAAATATGAGACAAATTACTTTATCACCTCCCAAATTTGTAGTTATGTAATTATACACACTATGTTAACATTTTCGGGTGCAAGTGTGAGTAATACCTTACGAGCATTCACAACTGAGTAAATGCATTGCCATATATGCAATGTGTGAAAATTAACATCCCCTTCAAATACTTTATTTCCTCGAATACTTCAATTCAATTTAGTAGCTTGACTTGATGGGACTTTTTAGATCTTTACTATTTAAAGGACTGTTGATATAAACATTCCTCTGATATGTTACAAATACCTTATTTTGTCATTGACACCTGACTCACTCTATTTTTATTTTTATTTTTATTTTTATTTTTATTTTGTCACTAATATCCCATAAATATTACCCTCTTTAATATATGTTGGTGTAAAAACTTATAACGGGTTTTTCTAACCACGCAGTTAAATGATTTAGTAATGATTGGGATAACGTTGCAAGATAATAATGTATAGAGGGAGTTCATCATTTATGCGAGTAAGGGTTAATCCTCCTCTTGTGAATAGAACTCGGAGTTCAGGACTATCTTGTATTATAATAACAAAAAAAATCTTATTACAAATGAATTTATTTCTCATATTACTCTATCCTCTTAATACAATTATCGGAGGAGGCATATGTTAATCAAGGTCTAAAAACCCTGGGCCTAAGAGCTTTACCATGCAACTTAGACTTTTTTCTTTTTTTTATTTTCTCTCTAATTATACTTTCTTGCCTTGTGGCTCTGTTAAAACTTTTTGGTTGAATGAAGTTAATGCTTCCTTATATATGAATCAAAGAAGAAGACATCTAGCAAGTATGGAGCTGTTGGTTCTCAGCCACTTTTTCATCATTACAGCATGCCTACCTACTAACATTGCTTCTCCTCTTAATTCGGAGCAATTAATGCAGTTGGAATGCATTTAATGAAGTTGAGGGATGTTTTACACATTCAATCAATATTGATGGTGTCAAAATCTAAAACATATAATTAACGACCAATCAATCAATGAATAATGGTGAATTAGAGGTTTAATAATGGATTGTAACTGTGAACAGTGATTGTAAACAGTACTACCGTATATGTGAACAATGATTGTGAACAGCACCACCGTATATATGAATAGTGATTGTGAATAAAATCGACAGAAACTGATTAAAAATGAAAATGAACATGACACAAAGGATTTACGTGGAAAACCCTCATCTGATAAGATGAGGAAAAAAATCACAGGCGATGAGAGGATTTCACTATTAAAATAGGGGTTATAACACAAGATAAGAGGATAATAACACTCAATGAATTTCAAGAATCTCTCATTTCACTATGCTATTTTCCTTCTCTCTATGTTATATCTCTTTTATTTATTGGATGCCCTTTTATGGAGAATTTGGTGTTCTTTTTATAGGGAGAGAAATAGACATATTCCACTTGTTCTTATTGAAAATAATCCACCAAAAGCAAATATCAAAAGCCACCGAAAGCACATATTCTCCTTCAAGCACATATCCTCCTTTGCTTTCATGATTATTAGTGGGCCAACCCACTAATAATTATGTTTTTCACTTTACATTTAAAATATCATGTTGGTCACCTGTATCTCATTGGTGTCATTTTTGGATCTTTTATTTTGTTGTATTTTTACGTTGGCGACTTTGGTAGGGCAGGGATAAAATTAATATTATCCCAATCAATTGCCCCATATCCTTGTCATTTAGCTCATATAAGCTGATTGGTGAGGATATCCTTCAATCTGGGAGCTAGTAGTAGCTTTGAGCTCTGATGGACGAGACGTCTTGAGTTCGAATCCTTCGTGAGTGACCAAGGTTGACAATTCATTGCCTACGAGATGTCTTTTTAATATATAATAATAACCCATTTTATTTTATTTTTATTTTTTTTGAACAGTTTTTTTCCTCAAGACCTGCCCTTGTTATCAGCCCCTTTTCAGCGAGATTTCTTCCCTTGAGATTCTTCTTGCCGGAGGCTCCTCTCCCTCCTCAAGCTTGATGGGGGACGTGATAGTTAAACTTGCAATGCTTTACCCATTACTCTTCTTCCCACTAAAGCTGACGGTTTTTTATCGAAATCTTCTCAAGCTGATTTTGTTGCAGAGGTTGCCGAACCAACGAGCCCTGACTGGACAGATTTAGGGGATATAGGACTTGATTTTTCTGATTATTCTTCTTCTGATTTCAATGTTGTTTTGAATTTTGGTGCTGATGATCTTCAGATTCTTTTGTCATTTCTTTAATTAGATAAGTTATTTACCCCTCCACTTCCATGTCTTTTTGTTTGCGAAGAAGAGGTCCACATATATCTGCTTATCATTCAATAGCATATCGTTCAGCCCAGATAATGTATGCACCTCTAGTAAGGGTTTTGTTCTTTAAACAAGTGTTCCATAGATAGTCCACCTGTAATATCTCCTTTCATCAGTAAATAAACAAGTTTGTTTCAGATTTTTATTTTTTTGTCTTTGTTCATATCTTTTGTGTGCTTTTTTTATGATTTATTTTGAGTTGTTATTGTGAGATTGGACAAGCCATATATGAATGGTTATCCTTTTTTTCCCACACTCAAGGTAAATCGAAAAAGGCAAAATAGATAAAATAAATCCAGTAAAGATGCCTGTGTTAGAAGTCTTTTGTACTTGATAGGTCTTTAGCATGTGTAGAGGTCTTTTGGCAGTTTCCTAAGAGGTCTGTGACCTTTTTTTTTTGCTAGACCGACTTGATGTACAACAGGTTTTCATTGGGTCATTTGTACACAAGGAATTATTCTTATTTTGGCTAAGTCTATAAGAGTTGTGCCCCCTAAACTTTAAGCAAATTTTGTAAGATTCTTTTCGAATGCCAGTTAGACTCCTCAAAGTGTAAATGTGCTCGTGTAAGAGAGCTTTGCACCAACAAACTGACCTTTTTAATTAGAGAAATTTCTCAGCTCTCAGCAAGTCTGCACTTAGACGTTATATGCTTGTTGGCTGACCTATATGGAGCTAGAAATTTTTTCGAGTTCGTTAATGTATAAAAGGAAAACGTGTGCTTTTTGGTTAAGTTTACAGAAATGTCATGCCTCCTTTTGACTTAAGCAAATTATGACAGCTTTCTCAGTTTATTTTATACACCATCTTCAGCATATTGCTGACCTCTTTGTGAGAGTTTTTCTTGTTGTAAACAACGATATACCAAAGTAAAATTTCATATATTTTTCTTCGGAACAAGTCATTACAAGATTATAGAGTACTTCGCTCAGGGATAGTATCTTTTGATGTGCTTTATGTTCCATGGCCTCATGAGCTCCATTCCATTCATGATTCTTAAGTAGTAGGTACCAGGTCTGCTGACTTTGGTTACCACATATGGACCCTCCCATTTGATAGCTAGCTTCTCATGTTGGGAAATTTTGGTGGCCAAAATGACTTTTCGGAGCACTAAGTCGCCCACAGTTAAGCTACGGTGCCTGACCCTTTTGTTGTAACTCTTGACCATGTTCCTTTTGTAGACCTCTTCTTTGATCCGAACTTGTTCTCTTTGTTGATTTAGAAGGTCTTAATCTTATTTTGATAATAACAATAAATCAATCATGCGTAATTTAACTTATTTTTTAATATAAGTTTATAGTTCATTTATATGGAATATTAAGAATAGCATGATTGCTCAAATGAAGCTTGACAATGATCATTCAATCAATATCCGATCAAGTCAACAGAGCATTGGACTAGAAAGAAGATCAATCTCATCATAATGCAAATCTATGGAAATGAAGATCAAGGATCACATGCAAAAGTTTCAAGGCAAAAACTTCAAGTGAAGATCAAATTGAAGAAACAAGTCGAAGCATTCAAAGACTCGTTAATTTGATAATTGAGTGAGTGCTTAGGTATTATGTAAAGTTTCTTATTTGATTACTTATATATCTCATATACATTGATATAACATTCTTAGATTGATCAAAATCAGTTTAAATAAAAAATCATTTCAAAACATCATTCTAGCAAAAATCGATTTTAAAATAAATGTATTTTTAAATTCAAATGATCATATTTTGAGTTTTTTCAAAAATAGGTGTCTTAGGAACTTATTTTTGAAGTCCCCAAAGCATTATAATTGATTTTGGAGCTAAAATACAAAAGTGTAAAAAATAGAATTTTGGCCTAATAGACAGAGAGTCCATCAGTCGACTAAGCAGAGAGGCTCAGTTGACTAAGGAGCTTTGCTCAATCGACTGATGGCCCAGAATATAACTGTTGAATTTTTAATTTTTTACCATTTTTTGTACCAAACTTCTACCAAACCTCACAAACGGCTATATCACTTTTGGGAATATATATACACTATCTAAGATACATTTTGACCACCTTGAATCATTCATATACTCTATTCTTCATCTATCTTCAATATCAAAAGATTCAAGAAATTGTTTTTGATTAATCATTCTTATTGAGCTAAATCTTGATCAAACAAGTAACTATAGTGTGAGCTTCAATTGTATTCTTTAAACACTTTAAAGTTGTTATTAATTGGTGTGAATCACCAAACAATTAGTATTCAATTGTGAGAGGTAAATCTCATAGAAAAATAAAAAGGTAAATTCTTATTTAACAATTATGAGAGGTATATCTCACAAATATAACAAGAGGAATTCTTGTGAGAGTATTGTGGTAAAGCAATACTTGTAGAGTGTGTGAGATGATACACTTGTAGTGGTTTATTTTTCACCCAAAAGAAAAACTATATTAGTGAAACTTCTCGGGGAACTAACCGAGCGCGAATTATGGTTTGGTAAACCAAAACCGTGAGGACAAAAAGTCTTGGACTTCCAATTGGTTTAATCTTTCTAACTCAAGCTCCTTATTTGATTGCATTTATATTTATTAATTGCTCTTGGAATTATTTACTTGATTGATTCATTACTTGCATTCCCTGATATATTTAATTAGTAAATTTGTTTTACTTAAACATTTTGAATTTTTTTTTAATTCCGCATTAAGTTTCATAAACCCTATCCACCCCATTCTAAGGTTAATTTCTGACCAACACTCTTTTTTCTTCGAGGAGGACTAAATTGGGTAAGAGTCCTTCGTCATTTCGAGCTGGGTCATGATGGTTGATTCTGTACGTTGGCATTTTTATTTTTACTAGAATCACTGCTTCAGTTCCATAGGTCAGAGAGAAAGGAGTTTCTCCCGTAGGTCCTCGGATCGTAGTCCTGTAAGCCCAAAGAACTGAGGGGAGCTCTTCAGACCAATTTTTCTTAGCATCGTCGAATCTCTTATTCAGTGAGTTTAGGAGAGTTCTGTTGGTGACTTCTGCTTAGCCATTTGCTTGGGGATGGATAGGCGAACTGGAGTGATTCTCTATTCCATGACCTTCACAAAATTTTTTGAAGAGGTCACAATCAAATTACTTGCCATTATCAGTGATCAAAATCTTTGGGAGGCCAAAATAACATATGATATTTCTTCATACGAAGCTTTGGATTTTCATAGTGGTGATGGTGGTCAGTGCCTCTGCCTCAGCCCATTTGGTGAAGTAGTCAATAGCAACGACTACGAACTTGGTCTGTCTTTTACCCAAGGAGAAAGGACCAACAATGTCCATCCCCCATTGAGAGAAAGACCATGGGTTGCTGACAGGAATCATGAACTCTGCTGGGAGCTATTGGACATTGGTAAATCGTTGGCACTTATCACACTTTTTTATTAGTTCTTTGGCATCTTGTAGGATGATTGGCCAAAAGTAATATTATCGTCCAACTTTGAGAGCTAAGGAACGAGCTGTCGGGTGCCCACCACACAACCCCTCATGGATCTCTAATAGGGCCGCCTGAGCTTGATGGGGGTGTAGGCAGCGTATGAACAGAAGAACATACCCTCTCTTATACAGGGTTGCTTCCATGACTACATATTTGTTGGAGATGTATTTGATCCTTTTGGCCATCTTTTTTTTTATATAGAACTCCATTTATGAGGTAGTCCAGAATTGGGTCAATCCAGCACTTGCAAACCTGTACTGGGACTGCATCCACTTCTTCAAGTTTATTGATGGCTTTGCTTTCTAAATATTCAATATGGACACACCGCTTGGTGCCTCTATTGATGAAGCTAGCTTGGCTAAGCAGTCTGCTTTGTTATTCTAAGCTCGGGAAACTTTGATGAACACCACGTTTGTAATTTTTCGAGCTGCCATTTGAGTTTTAGCTAGGTAAGCGGCCATGTGATATTCTTTAGCCATGTTGTGGTTAATTACGACTGCAGAGTCATTGTAAAGCACCATCTATTTAACCCCCAAGTCTCCAGCAATCCTCAAACCTACTATGATAGCTTCGTATTCTGCTTCGTTGTTTGATGCCTTAAAAAGGAACTTGAGGGCTATTTCTAATGTGTTAGCCTCAGGGGTGATCAATACCAGACTAGCTTCGGAACATTGAGAATTGGAGGCTCCATCTGCGTGGAGTATCCACACTTGGATCTCTGGTATCAGGCCTATTGAGGTGGAAGGGCTCGAGGCGCTTGGGTCTACTGTTAGCAGTAACTCTGGAAGTTTGGCAATCTGTTCCTCTGTGTAAGTAAACTCGGCTATGAAGTCAGCCATAGCTTGCCCATTGATTAACACATGTGGTTTGTAACTGATCACAAATTGCTCGAGCTCTACAACCCATATAGCTAACATTCCTGACTAATCTGATTTATCAAAAATTTATCGTAGTGCTTGGTCTGTGAGTACGTCGATGGCATATGCCTGAAAGTAGGACCTCAGTTTCCTAGAAGTGATGAGGAGAGCGTATGCCAATTTCTCCAACCTAGGATAATTGAGCTCGGCCACGTGCAGAGCTCGGCTCGTGTAGTAGATAGGGAGTTGGGCCCTCTCTTCGTTTCTCATGAGGGCTGAGCTGACCGCTGTTTGGGAAACAGTTAAGTAAAGGTAGAAGATTTCACCCTTCTGCGGAGAACTCAATAAAGGATGAGCTTCGAGGTATTACTTAAGTTGCTGAAAAGTAAGCTCACATTCTTCCGTCCACTCGAAGGCCTTTTTCAGAGTTTTGAAGAATGGGTGGCATTTGTTAGTAGCCTTAAAGATGAACCTGTTAAGGGCTTCCACTCGACTTCCTAAGCTCTGGACTTCCTTTTGTTTGGTGGGAGACTTCATGTCAATCAGAGCTTATATCTTCTCGGGGTTAGCTTTGATTCCGCTTTGTGTTACCATAAAACCCAAAAATTTGCCACCCTTTACCCCAAAAGCACACTTAGCTGGGTTGAGGGACATACTATTTTGTCTAAGTATGCAAAATGCTTCATTGAGGTCGAAAACATGGTTGGAAGCCTTGAGGCTCTTGACGAGCATGTCGTCAACGTAAACCTCCATATTTTGGTATATCTGTTCTCTGAACAAAAAATTCATCACCCTTTAATAGGTAGCTCATGTATTCCTCAAACTAAAGGGCATAGCCTTGTAGCAGTAGGTCATTTTATTGGTGATGAAAGATGTCTTTTCTTCGTCCTCAGGGGCCATCCTTATCTGATTATATCCAGAATAAGTGTCCATGAAGCTTAACATTTCATGTCCAGTGGTCGCATCCATGAGCTGATCAATCTTCGGGAGCGAAAAGCTGTCTTTTGGACAAGCCTTGTTGAGGTCTTTGAAATTCACACACATTCTCCACTTCTCGCTGTGCTTCTTTACAAGTACTACATTGGAAAGTCACTTTGGGTAGTGGACCTCCCTAACGAAACCATCTTGGAGTAATTTCTGGACTTCTTTTTTGGCAGCCAGATTCCTTTATGCTGCAAAGTTTTTCTTTTTTTACCTTACGGGCTTGAAAGCTGGGTCAGCGTTGAGCCTGTGCACTATGACCTCTCTGAGTCCTTTCATGTCATATGGGACCACGCAAAGACATCGGCGTTAGCTCTGAGGCATTAGGAGAACTCCCGTCTGACCTCCGAGTTGAGTTGGTTGCTGACCTTGAGCACCCTTTCAGATAGTGAAGGATCCAAGAGCAAGTCTTTCAGATCTTTAATGGGCTTTTTATTGAGCTCTTTTTCTTCGTCTCGGGAGTCTAGGGTATCAATTTCCAATCTCTCAGAGGTGGTGAATTCTCCTGTATTGTTCACCCTTTCAGTAGTTACTACCTCGAGCTCTACGGTGGCGATCTCCGTGGTTCTAACTTCTTTCAAGGTTTCGAATTGACAGTGCCTAGCCTTCATTTGGTTACCTCTGACCTTCCCGATACCATAGAGAGTTGGGAACCTCATGGTTAAGTTGCAGGTTAATATGGCAGCTTTGATTTTGTTGAGGGTTCTTCTGCCCAAGATAGCATTATAATGGGGAGCTAAGTTAAGAATTAAGAATTTTGCTATGATCGTGACCTGCTTTGGAGCCGTTCTTAGAGTTACCGAAGGCTTGATTACCCCCAAGGACCTTGTCTTCTCCCCAGAGAACCCTACCAATGTGATCAGCAATTAGACCAGACGTTCTTTAGTGAGACCAATCGATTTGAAAGTACTGTAGTACGTGAGGTTCGGGGTTGCTCCTATGTCGATAAGGATACGATGGACGTTGTGGTTGCTTATCATTGCTGTTATTACTAATGGGTCATCATGGGGATACTCTATCCCGTTCATATCCGCATCAGTGAAGGTGACCTTGGAGGCCTCGTACTTGGCCATCTTTGAGGGCCTTGAACTGAAGAATTCTGCTTCTGAGCTTGAAAACTTGGCCTGTCTGATGTAGGCCTTTTGGGACCTATTGTTGTTTCCAGATAAGGATGAACCTCTTTCAATCATGAATATTTCTTTGGCGTGCTCCTTCCCATTGACTTTTGGGGGAACATCATTTTCTTTTTTTTTTGTATTGTTGGAGCTGACCTCGCTGGATAAACTTCTCAATTTCTTCCTTGAGCTTTCAACAATTATCAGTCTCTTGGTCATGGTCCTTGTGATATCGGCAGTACTGGGTAGAGTCCCTTTTCCTCTATAGAGTGCTCATCTTCCTAGGCTTAAGTACCTCTCCCGATTCCAATTGGGCATAGACCTCGCTCAGTAAAGCTGTAAGGGGAGTGAACTTCTGGTGAGCTTTGCCCTTGCTATATCCGAACTTTTCGGTATTCTTTTTGTTTTTCTTGTTCTCTTTCTCTTAGCTAGGAGAAGGGCTATGTTCCCTCTAGCGCTTGGAAGGGGGTCAGACAGCAGAAAACCCTGACATGTTACGTCCTTGGAGTGTTTCTTCTACCCCAATCTGTTTGTTGACCTCGTCCAGGAGCTCAGACATGGTCTTCGAAACTATTCTAGCTAAGGTCATTAAGCAATAAGGGGAGCTTACTCAGTTCATAAATGCGGCTACGGCCACACCTTCATTGAGATCGTTGATCATGAGGCTTTCCTGGTTGAATCGACAAGCGTAGTCTTTCAAACCTTCATTCGAACTTTGTTTGACTGTGAAGATGTGGGTGGAGTGCTTAGATTGTTTTCTAGTCCCCAGAAAGTGAGTTATGAAGCTCGTACTAAGCTCTGGCGAGCTCTGAATCGAGCTTGGGGATAAGATGTTGCACCACATCCGAGCTGCCCCCTTGAGGGTTGTGACAAAGGCCCTGCATATGATACTATCTGGGACATTTTGGAGCCCCATCATATTTCCAAATTGCTGCCAATGGTCCACTGGATCGGTCGAGCCATCATATGACTCTAGAGCATGTAGTTTGAATCTGTCCGGGACCGCACAGGTCTGGATGTGCGTTGCAAACGAGGATTCAGAATTCCTTACCAGAGTTGTTGCCGAGCTCCCTCCAATGTGGCCTGTGGTTTTCATCATTTCGGCCAGCTGGGCTTTTATTTCTGATATGAGCCTCTGCTCTACTTCTTCAACAAAGCTCTTGTTCGAGATCCTGTCGAACACATACCCTCAAGGCCTGTCATTTGTCTCCAGAACTGGTGGAATGGGGGGTTGACCTCCTCTGCTCACACTTTGTCTTTAAGCATCCCCTTCGGAGCGTCTTTCTTAAACCAAATTAACTTGTGGATTTCTTTCTGGAGATGGTGGAAGTGCTATAACAGAGAACTCATCATAAGAATCTCCCTATTCAGAACTGAATTGGTCTGCATCAGACCCACTGGACCTGCTTCGACTCCTCTTATACCTCCGGTGGGCGTTCCCCAGCCTTTCAATGGCTGGGATTCGTACAGGGGCTAGGGGAGCCGATGCAAAAATAGGGGTCTAAGGCGACCCATCTCTTAAACTGTACGAAAGGGATTCTCTTTGAGCCACCAATCTGTCAATCCGAAGCCGAAGAGTAGCTTGTTGAGCCACTAAGGCTATCAGGGGGTTTGTTTATGCGTCTCCTGACTGGGACATGGTGAATGTATGATTTTTTTAACTTTTTTAGAAGCGTATGACTTTAAAAAAATGTCTTTTTCACAGATAGCGCCAAACTGATGGTGTCAAAATCTAGAATAGATAATTAACGATCGATTAATTAATGAATAATGGTGAATTATATGTTTAATAATTGATTGTAATTGTGAACAGTGATTATGAATAGTAACTCCGTATATGTGAATAGTGACTGTGAATAGAATCGACAGAAACTGATTAAAAATGAAGATGAACAGGACACAAAGGATTTACGTGGAAAACCCTCCTCTGATAGGATGAAGGAAAAAATCACAGGCGATGAGAGTATTTCACTATTAAAATAGGGGTTATAACACAAAATAATAGGATAATAACACTCTATGAATTTCAAGAATATCCCATTTCTATAGGCTATTTTCCTTCTCTCTATGTTATATCTCTTTTATTTCTTGGATGCCATTTTATGGAGAATTTGGTCTTCTTTTTATAGGGAGAGAATGAGACATATTCCATTGCTCTTGTTGAAAGTAATCCACCAAAAGCAAATATTAAAAGCTACCGAAATCACATATTCTCCTTTGCTTTCATGATTATTAGTGGGCCAGCCCACAAATAATTATGTTTTTCACTTTACATTTAAAATATCATGTTAGTTACCAGTATCTCATTGGTGTCATTTTTGGATCTTTTATTATGTTGTATTTTTACATTGACGACTTTGGTAGGCCAGGGATAAAATTAACATAATCCCCATCAAATATGTTTGAGTGGTTGGACACCATTTCCTTCAGCTTAGTGAAAGAGCTCTAGAGGTCGAGCTTTGAAAGTCGGTGCTATCGAGTATAGATTAAAACTCGTTATAACACTTCCACGAGCTTGATGTCCACATGGCATTAGGTCTTAGACCTCTTTGCTATGCTATCTCACATCGGTAGTGATTGCCAAGTATCATCTTGTGATTGGTCTAGAGGTGAGATAATTATTTCACCCTATCAATATAAATAATTAATACATAATAAACACAATTTAAAAAATAAATAAAACAAACCCACGCAATCTCTTTATTCATTAGCTTCCTCCTTCATCTTCTTTTCATATCATTCTTTAACAATCTCCTTATTTATCCTCTCATTCCATCTCATTCTAACCTAACACATCAAATAATCCATGAGTTCATAGTTGAATCCGTAAAAATGGCACATGAAAGTTTTATTTAATTTAGATACACCAAGATTGGACATGTAGTATATTCTTGCTCAGTTTATGTGGGCTGGATGAAGTTGTATAAAGAAAAATACTTGGCTTTAATAAGCCGAGTGCTGCCCATGATATTCAATGCATATTAGGTGAGCAAACATTTTATCCCATATTATGAATGAATGTCATTTGGCAACTGAAAATTAAGCAAAAACCAAGGCACATAATCTCCACATACACACAATAAAATGTATGCAAAATAATATTTCTGATTATAACTTGGAATAATTCCAATGCTATGTACAACAATTCCATATTTTTAGGGAGAGCAAAGCTTGGAATTTTTATTGAAACTATGAATGAAAATGGAAAAAATGAAGGGGAGAAAAAAAAGGGGGCCCCGTGTTGCCGTTGATGTTAAAGAAGAAGAAAATTATTCCGGCAAATGTGAATAATGCTAGCAAAAGAGAAGTTTTTTATCTATGATATTTATTTAGATTGATTTTGAGTTAATGTTAATTAAGTACTATTTAATTAGTTAATATGTGAGTTAAGATTAAAGTTATAGAGCTCTTTGTACACATTAGTAAGATGCTAAAAAATAATATTGAACATTTTCAATAATTAACCCATTAAAAGTGTGTCAAGATCAACACTCAAAAAAAGTAAAAAAAAAAAGAACATTAATAACTATACTCAAATTAAAATATGTTAAAAAATTTGACATTTGCCAAAAATCTAAGGAGCTGCTATTGATACGCACCATTTTACTCAGTAACACTCTATCTATTTCTAACACCTCATAAGTACGTTTTCTTTCTTCCTAACACTCCATATTTAATTTTTAGATTAGTTATTATTAATCTAAAAAATACTCAACTCCACTCTCATTACTCCACTCTCTATAATTCAAAAAATAAAAATAAATCACTCCACTTTCTATTTTCCTACAATTAAAAAAGAAGAAGAAATAAATCACTCTACCCACTCCATAAATCTCATATTTAATCTTATTGTTTTAACATCTTATTTTCCAATCTAGTCATTCCCTGTCTTTTTCTCTACACTTTTTTGTTACCAGTTAGAAGAAAAGTTTTACTATGAGCTATTGGCAAAAAACTGTCATATATGTTTGTTATTAAGACATTGTGCTAAAACAAAGTTCTACCATAGATGAAGGAACAATGGGTTCCTAGGAATCGATTAGTGTTTATCATTTTCAGCCTAAAGGAACCGAGTAAAGCACACGTCACTCGGTCCCAAGGAATCAAGTGACTCGTGCTTTACTCAGTTCCTTTAGGCCAAATATGATAAACACCACTCAATTCTTAGGAATCGAGTAAACATTATTTGTGTTCTGCTTTCATTTTTTTATATTTTTTGTATTTGTTTGTATCAAATGATTTATAAACGAATGAAAAGTAAAGTAAAAAGTATCCTACTTTTTTTTGGAGAGGAATGATGAATTGGATGGTGGTGGTGGTAGTGGCGGCGGTAACGGTGGAGATGGATGGCGATAATAAAAAAAGTTTTTAATTAATGAAGTTAATAATTTGAATTTAGGAGATTTAGAGTTATTAATTATTATTAATTTAATTTAATATTTTAATTATTGATTAAAAATAAAATAAAATAACGTGTGCAATAGAATAATTAGTTCTCTTTTTAAAAAAATGTTAAAAAATAAAAAAGTGTGCGTCGACCTCCAAAATCTAAAATAAGCCGCTTGCAACTTCAAATAGATGCATAGATAATTGTCAGCACTGTAATTGAAAGGACGTTCGCTATTTTTGTTATGGCATTTTCTTCCATTTCTTGCCTTCCCGATCTCTAATAGAAATAGACATACAACTTTAGGTTGTCCTCACTCGTAAATCTATTTAATAAAAAATGTTCAAAGTTTTGTAACTAGCTTTTGATCATTTCTTTTCATATAGTAAATTATAACAAACTCAATTCATTTTCACTAAAACATATTTAGTAACTAATTAAATCATATATTTTAAATTAGGAATAAAATATTGAAGGGTGTGGAGCGCTATTTTCACTTCACTTAATACTATATATCGCACTAAAATTTATCACAAATATTAAAAAAGTATTCTAAAAATTATATTTAATACCACTAAAAAATCATATTAAAATGTTAAAGTACAATTTTAGAGTGCTAATAGTCGTACTCCACATTTGATTAAGCCCTTAAATATAAGATAAATGCTTAATTTTTTACTAAGTTCTTTAAAATCTCAATAGTCAACTAAGGTGGTGTTTGATAAAAAAAATGAAAACCGAAATTGAAATTGAAACTAAAAAAATTGTTTATTTAATTCTGAAAATTGTATTCGAAAAAATATTATTTATTTGAATATAATACATCCGAAAACTAATTTTTTTTTAGCATGACAATTTTGCCCGTATTAATTTATATTGATCACATGATTGTAAAATGTAAGAGGATAAAATATGTATTTTACACTCTATAAAATCAAGTTTTTAGTTTTAAGTGGGGAATATACTATTTAAAATTTTAGATGAAAATTTTCAGTTTGAAGTGTAGAAAATTAAATTGGCACTTAATTTTTTTCGTTAACAAATAACTTTAAAACCACTTAAATCTGAAAATTTTAAAATTTAAAATTTAAGTGGTGTTATCAAAGAACACTTAACATTCTTTCAAAGTCTAATTATAATCACACCAAATTCCAAAAAGAAAAACACACGCATCAAAAGAATTAATCTGTACTAGTTTACATACAAGTCAATATATTTAACTTTATTTATAGTCTCA
Organism: Lonicera japonica; assembly: GCA_021464415.1. Lineage (NCBI taxonomy): Eukaryota > Viridiplantae > Streptophyta > Magnoliopsida > Dipsacales > Caprifoliaceae > Lonicera > Lonicera japonica. The sequence continues at coordinate 5,261,837 of CM038464.1, read as the reverse complement.
TGATCTTAAGTTTATCACTTACCTGTTTAATTTAATACACGAACTCCAATTTTTTTTTTTTTTTTGAAAATGCTACTGTGCAAATTTATAAGTTTTCAGCATTTTAATCCACTTCTTCTTAGAATAATCGAACTCTCATTTTATTTTCCAAGGTCCACAATTATATGGTTGAATAATTTAAAAGACGTCTAACTTTCAGTAATACCCTTAAATTAATAATATTAATTAGCTGGCCTCTAGAATTAGTTTCTCTAGAATTATATTTAATGATTGGAATACATAAACACTTATGAAATGACTATTGTAGGCTTCACAGCCTTCCCAAAAGCTTACGTACTTAAGCCATCTCCAATCAATTAGCTAAAAGTGTAAGGTAAATTGCTAAAGTTACCTTACACATTTTCTTCTTCACCACAGTGCGTAGGCTAAGTGGAATTCCACATCGCCCTTACACAATATTCTGAATATCGTGCTACTTGCCATGTCATCATCTCCACCTCGCGATGTTTAGAGTGTCGTGCATGGGGTTCTTGTTGCCGTTACTCCCCAACGATGAGAAGACACGCAATGGACAATCCATCGCGCCAGTGCATGTCAGGAGCACACGATGGACAGTCCATCGCGAGTGCCATATGGTTGTCGCTATCTAACTTTAGCATGTCTCTACCTTTTTAGCATACCATTTCCCCATTTGCATAGTGCGCTGGAGGAAGAAAAATGCTAAAGTTACCCTTTTACCATTTGCATTGGAGAGGGTCTTAAAGCATCTCTAATAGCATTTTTAAAAAATAATTTTATTGATCTATGTGGCATTTTGAAGAGTCATTTTAAATAATATTTTCAATGAGCTCCAAGAGTATTTTCAAATATATTATTATTTTAATTTTTAATTTCTTAATTAATGTATAAACAAATTCTCTCCAACAATGTCATTTTAAATTAGCACAAAATTTCATTAATAAAATATTAAACAATATATTTGAAGAGCTCTTTCATCACTCTTCATATTTGAAGAGTCAAAAAGACTCTTAAAATTGGAGATTCTATTTTACTACTTTTGTTGGAGTGAATTTTGCTGACATTACTCTTAAATAAATTTACAGTTTAATTCTTTGAAGAGCCTGTTGGAGATGCTCTTAAATAGCAAAATGCACACCAATGGGAAATGAAGAATGGCGCATGTTGGCAAGAGTTAGATTATTTTTTTGTTTTGAAAGTTGATGTCAAAATTAACTTTTGTGTATTTTAACTAATTCTCATTTGCAGTGTGTAATTACAAATGGGACAAGACAAAAATCACTACGTTTCTTATATTCATACACTAACGCAAAACAATAAATATAGGTTCGTAAGTCTCCCCGTAGCAGTTTTTTCATTACCCCGACTCCCTTTTTTGAGTGTTGTTACAGCTCTACAGTACCTCCAAATTGTAGAATAAGTGGAATTAACTTTATCCTTTTAACAATTAGTTAGTCGGTTAATAGAGTGCTGTACAAATGTATATACATTAATCATCTATTCAGTGACTAGCTGAAGAGACACATTTAATTTGTTCCAACTCAATTAAATAATATATTTTATTTTTTAAAATTGTATTATCATATTCAAGCAAATGCAGAAAATAAGTAACGCAACTAGTCAGGATAATTATATATGTGCCTCAGGTGTATAAGATTTATTTTCTTTTCATAGTGAAATAAGTGAAACTCTAATTGTTTGAGAATTTTAAATTTTTTTTAATCGTTGAGTAATTAATTTTTATTAAAAGATATCATACAAGATTAACACTACGGTCATGTCCTTGCATCGTATGGCAATATATATATACAGGGGGGTTCAAGTGCGGATTACTGTTCACGGACCATCAGTACGGATTGGTCCGTTTGGCACGCTTCCCGATGGCATTTTTTGACGAAATTTTTTGGGATATTCTTCATCGTATGTAGAACATCTCCACCAAATTTCATCAAAAAATTCAATCGGGAAGTGGGTTAACTACTTGATTGAAAAATATTGGTCCAGAAATAGATATATAAAATCCAATATTTTTCAATCAAGTAGTTAACCCACTTTCCGGTTGAATTTTTTGATAAAATTTGGTGGAGATGTTCTACACACGATGAAAAACATTCCCAAAAAATTTCATCAAAAAATTTCATCGGGAAGCGTGCCAAACAGACCAATCCGTACGGATTGTCCGTGAACAGTAATCCACACTTGAACCCCCTGATATATATATATATATATATATATATGCGCGCGCGCGTGTTTGATTTGGTTTGGTTTGGTGGGTATGAATGGTGGGGTCCTCGTTTGCACAATGGGGAGAGTGTTTGTTGCTTTGTTGTCCTTGCCTGGCCCACTTGAACATCCATTAACGTGTATACCAGTTGCTCCCAACTCATCTCATCTCATCTATTAAACGGACCTTTCCTCTTTTCTTCTGTAATCTGTGGAGACGACATTAATGATGATTCATAAAATAATCTGCTGGGTAACAAGCCTCCTCAACCTCAACTCTATGATTAAGGGATATGGGACCCACCTTACATACACTAGCTAATTTATTCAATTAATTAGCTAGTCGGAGCCCTGTTTTCCACTAAATTAATATTTATTTTTTTTCTTCAAATTAAACATACATACATACAGTAATGATATAAACTAAGTACATTATTTTAAGTCTCTACGAATGTCAAAAATCTGACACTGCGTTCTAGAACTCGAGTTTGGACACAATTGTGTGTTTGATTTTTTTCTTTTTCTTTTTCAACAAAAATGAGGAGAGGTATATTGTAGAATTGTGGTTCCTTTATTTTCTTAGTGGCGTGGCTTGTAGAGACAGAAGAAAATGTTTTCATTTTAAAACAACAAAAAGTAAAGAAAAATAAATGATAATTTATGCTTTAAAGCCACGTATGAAAATTGACGCCTTATTAAATGTATATATATATTTTTTTATTAATATGTTAGAGCACAAGTTACCATGAGCTAACAAATAAAACTAACTATCCGAAGGTAGAAGAGAAATCAAATATGGAAGGGAAAGACTCAACCCAATTTTCAAAAAGGCTAGCTTAACACTAGGCTCGTCTCTATTACAATTTCTTCTAAGAATATGGAAAGAAATATTCCACCTTTTCGCCAAAATCCCAAAATCATGCACAATAGACGAGACTTCTCAAGGTATAATATTCTTCAAACATCTCAAGAAAATCAAACTTTGATTATTACCAACAATTAATAGAGATATGCGCAAGCTTGTTATATTAGAAGACAAGTCTATCTAAAAGCAAAAGTCTTCACGATTAAAGGAGATGAAGTTACAACTCTTTGCAAAGGTCATCAAGAATAGCATGATTTGGCCCTTTTATAACTCCCCCAATACCAACCGGACCATATCAATCCGCAACTTTAAACACCCTATTACAAAAATTAGATTTATTTAATTTTTTTAGATTTAATGCGTTTGAAGCTATTCATCAAGCTTGCGTTTGTGCAGCTTGGCATTAGTCAGGAGGGTTGTTGGATTAAAAGTAATGTTGATTTTGTTATTCATATATATTCTTTAAATATAGTGTCTCATTGAAAGGGGTAGACTTATGTAGAGACGAGCGCCTTGGTTCCTTTACTTATATGATATTAATTTATAATTTATTTGCATATGTAATGTATCTTTTTTTTTAGAAAGTGCTTGGACATAGCAATTCATGTATACATGGGATACTTTTGGCTACTAGACTTTTGGTTTGGGTAAAGCGGTGTGGTAAGTTTTAAGATGCAATGATAAAATTATTTCCTACCTTCCAAGTTTGAAAGCCCAATTTTTACCCACTATTTTTTATGAGAAAGAAAAATGGAAAAAGAAAACTAATTTATCTTTCGTTGCGTTGAGAAAAAGGGGGATGAATTTGAAAAAAACACAAAAGGCTAAGGTGAAATTTGAAAACTTTAGGCAAAAGCATTAAGCGTACCATATAATAATAATAAGACCTAAACTATAGGATTTCGCAGAAGAATTTGCCCAAATCAGTTTTAACGTAGGTATTTGTTCTCTACCTCTATTCTCTCCTCTCCTCTCCTCTCCTCTATCTAGCTAGCTTCTGTCGAAGAGCGAGAGCGAGAGAGAGAGAGAGTGGGGGAGGGAAAGGTGAGATAGATAGGCCTCCACCATCACCTCCTTCTTACCAACCAACACAAATTGTTTCTTCTCCCCACCAAAAAATAAAAAAAATCCACCACCATTTTTTTACCACCTTGCTAATTCTCCCTTTCATCTCATTTTTGGTTTGTTCTTTCTCGATCCCCATACGAAATTATTATAATTATTATTTTTAAAACTTCACCTTTCCGTTAGTTTTATATATATAAATTAAACGATTCATTTGACTCTTTTTAAGAAAAGATAATCCGTTTGATTGATTTAGGGATAGGGTTCGCTCGCCGAATCACCCTTCTCTGTCTGTCTGACTCAATTAAGAAGTTATTTTCGACGGAGGTTCGTTATCGGAGGTAATTTCTCAATTCTCAAACGAATTCCTGTTTTTCCTCGTCATCACCCCCTCCCCCCTTTCAATAATATTCAAATTCAAATTTATTATATTATATTATATATACTTTTGTTTAAATAATTTTTATTTTCTTCATTCATTCATTCATTTTTTTTTAATTACCCCTAGGGTTAGGTCGTCAACGCGAATGGAAGCGTCTGGTGGTAATTCAGACGCGTACAGAGGTTCTTCTTTGGCGACTAGTGGTAGTAATAACAATTCTAGTTCTAGAAGATATGGAATACAATTATCCGCATCAAATTTTTTCCAGTCGCCTCTCTCCACATTGTTGGATTATACCGGAATTTTGCGAACACGCTCGAGTTCGAATCACGCTGAATCGGATAGTTTAATCAACAGAAGCCTGTCTGCTGGCTATAGGGATCAATCTCAATCTCACCTAGATGATTCTGAGGCCGTGGGCAATGATGGTGAGGTTGCCATCAGAATTATTGGCTCTGAGCAAGAGCACGATAGGGTTGGTATTGTGTTGCCTTCACCAACAGGCTCGCAGAATGAATTATTTGTCCAGCCGTTGGCTAGAACGGCTTCGGCTACCTCGGTATCTTCGGCCTTGGAAGATTCGAGGAGTGATAGGGGAGATGGTGGGATGATGAATGGAAGTGGTGGTGATGCCGAGGCTGGAGATGGGGTTGGGGTTAATAATAGGGATTCTTCTTACCAGAGATATGATATACAGCAGGCTGCTAGGTGGATTGAGCAGGTCCTTCCGTTTTCTTTGCTTCTGTTGGTGGTTTTCATTCGGCAGCATTTGCAAGGTAAGTGCACACATTTATGTATGCCTGTGTGTGTCCTCCTCTAATTTTGCACAACTTTTGTGGCATGTTTTTGGAAGTTATTGTTGCATATTCAAGAGCTAGAGATACATTAACTATTTAACTAAACTTTTCTCTTTCCCTCCTCTTGTCGTCGTCAAGGGAATGGAGGTTGTACTTGAATTTTGGCCAAATTGAATCCTTTTATGAATGGTGTTTATAAGAAGATTCCACTTTAGTATGTGTAAATTGCTTCGTGAGATCCAAAATCGTTACTTGTTTTTTAATTTCGCAAATTTTGGTTTGCCTACATTTAGTGAGATTGTTTTGGAGGCTCTGTGTACGTTTCTTGCAAGTTGATTTTTGTTGCTTTTGTTAGTCGGGTGGACTTGGTTAATCAATTGCTGAAGTTTAGTTACTTGTTCACCACAATGAATACCCTGTACATTGTTTCTTCTCTCGCCTTACAGGTTGAGTATGTCAAGGGGGGAGCACTAGTTTCTTTCTTTCTTTTTATATTATTTCACTACCTTGAGTTTGAGCATATTCCATGGCAACTAAACTTTTTAATATTCGGTTGAAGGTTCAATTTTCCAAGACGTAATTTTCTTCAATTGAGCTCTGACTTGTTGCGAGGAATTACAGGTTTCTTTGTTACAATTTGGATTGCTGCTGTTATGTTCAAGTCAAATGATATTCTAAGGAAACAGACAGCTTTGAAGGTGCTGTGAATTGTCTTTTATATTCTCAACTTTGCTTAGGATTTGGGTTGTGAGGAAAATTTATTACTCTGTTTCTCTCTCTAAATTTTACTAGTAATCGGAGAGATGGTTGTTGTTGCAGGGGGAGAGGAGAATACCTGTTCTAATTGGCATTTCTCTTGTGTTCACAATTCACGTGATTGGGGTTTATTGGTGGTATCGGAATGATGATATTCTATATCCATTAGTCATGCTCCCTCCGAATGCTATACCACCTTTTTGGCATGCTATTTTCATAATCATGGTTAATGGTATGTTCTTGTCACTTAGTCCATTTAAAATTCTTATGTGCATTGATTAAATTTATATTGTGGGTTAATTGGGAAGCTGTTTCTGCAGTCAAGAGCAATGTTATCATAATGCTAGTGTTGAATGATATATCTCTTTAGGTAATAGTGAGGAAGTGATGTAGGATGCACTAGCAAGAATCTGGCAAAGCCATGAGATGCCGATAAAATTATGCTTAGAGATATTTTGTACTATATTTTTTACTATAAGTTACTACTACAAAAAAAAAAAAAAGTTTGGCTGTCATATTAGATGCTCAGTATATTTTTGCGAGGCAATTTCAGCATCTATCTCCTCGTTTGTAGATTCTTTGGGGGGACTTTGTCTAGAATTTTTTTGGCTCTTTGTTTTTGTTGAGCTTATTATGTCGTTTGGGTTCTTCGTTATTATAGAGCCCTTATACTTTTGTACACGGGTGTTGCCCGCTTACTGTTTTATTGTATCAATTTATGTTACTTATATAAAATAAAATGTTCAGTGAACACAAAAAGATAAGTCCAATGAAGAAACTGTATATAGTTTGAGTTGTTACTGAAAAGGCAACATTGGATGTCCTGGTAAGTAGGCCTTATCTCCCATTTCTAGTTTTCCAACCAAGCATAATGCTCTATTGTATCAAATACAATACTCTCACTTGGGTCCGAGTGAATTCCTGAGTTGTGATAGGATGGCAGTTCGGCTCATCCTCCCCACTTCTCTCCCTCTCTCCCTCTCTCTCCCTCATTTTCATTTATCTCAACTCAAGACAATGTGGTACTTGGTGACCTCAGTCTCCAGAAATTATTGCTCCTGATATTGGACTTAGCATATGATCTGTCTTGCTTTTGATCAACAGCACCAAGGGTGATGTAGGTATACTGAGATTCTCCAAAATGATCATTTTGCCTGGTATAAACAATAGAATTGTAACATTAGGGACTGGGTAGTCCTGCCATAAATTTCTTGTTTTGCTTTGCTATATCACTCGTAGAACCTCTTACAAGGACAACATGAGTGTTTCTTGGTTGCGCTCTTCCTCTCTTCTGGCAACACAGTTTTTCACTTTATCGCAAAGGGTATCTTAGCTCTTGGTTGTTTCTATCAGTTTACCTGGAGAAAGAAAACCCTTGCACTTAGATCCGCAACAATCTGACTTCGATGACGACGTCAATAATGGCAGTCAACTGAGAGAAGGAATAAAGAAATTAAAGGAAACAATTAATTAGTTGTTTTATGTGATCAAATTATCTGTTGTTGCACTGGAAGGACTTTTATTAAGGAGATCAGCTTCTTCGAATAGTGCATGCGTGAAGTCCCACCAATCACTAAGTTCACCCAGAAGTTGTTGCCTTGTTAGAGAAGTTCCTTTTCCATCCCTTCCGCTCGCTGAACATTTAAAGAGATGGACTTCTTCTAAATGTGCATCTGTGAAGTTAAGTCCCACACAGACTAAACTAATCTCAGACTGGACTTTAGAGTTTAGAACCCACAAGTCCATATAAGCAGCCTGCTTAATGCACCGTAGTGTTTGCAGAATGTAGGAACATGAGCTATCAATATTTTGCCATGCATTGTTTTTGGTTCTTTTTCGCTGTTAAGGAAACTCAATTCTGAGTACCTTGGGAGATTTCTTACAGTTGGGTTCTGTTTCAGATACTTTGGTTCGTCAGGCGGCAATGGTTATCAAGTGTATTCTGTTGATGTATTACAAAAACAGCAAAGGCCGAAATTATCGTAAGCAGGTGCGACAATATAGATTATCTAACTGTTAATTCAGTTAATTTACCCAAAAGAAAAAACTATCATTTCCTTTTATTTTTCAACAATTACTTATTTAATTCAGTTTTGTTCATGTATAGCACAATAATAGTCTTTTGGAATGCCATTACCATCTGGTTGCTGTTTTGTATTTATATATAGGGTCAAATGCTAACTTTGGTCGAGTATATGCTGCTGCTGTACCGTGCCTTGCTGCCGGCTCCAGTTTGGTATCGTTTCTTTTTGAACAAAGAATATGGTAGCCTCTTTTCATCACTAATGACCGGATTGTATTTGACTTTTAAGCTCACGTCCATTGTCGAGAAGGTATTAATCCTTTGGTTTTGAATTATCTGATTTTCATTTTTTTGTACTAATCAAATTTGTTTTTTCCAATTATGACGGAAATGTTGAGAAGTGGTTGCAATTATCTGTGTGGTTTTTGTTCTTAAAATCTTCATACCTTCTTTTGGGTTGGTATTCTCAGGTCCAGTCCTTCTTTGCTGCTTTGAAAGCATTATCTCGTAAAGAGATACATTACGGGTCTTACGCCACAGCCGAACAGGTACTGGTATTTTCCTATTTGTTGAATGTTTCTTGTGAGATGCTGTATATGAATATAGACTCTGCATCAACAACTATTCCCCCCCCTTCCTTCTCTTCTCCCTCCTCTCCCCCCTTCTCCAACTCCCTGTATGATTTATAGTATGTGTATATACAATATCCAAGCTAAATCTACTCTCACCGTGATGTCTAGTATAGTATGTGTATATAAATGAATATATGTAGATGCTTAGTTGACTCACCACTTGCATTCTAGTACTAATCTAAATAATATCCGACTAAGAAGGCATTTGTTTAATTTTCATTTTCTTTTCACCCTACCAGTGGTATTTTATTACTTTCTTTATTTGTTCTATTTGCATTCATGCGTTCTAATTTCACCTCCTTTTCTAAAAGTTATTTATCTTTCAACTCATTAGGAAAGCTCAAAATGGTTAAGCTGTTATTTGACTGGTTTTTCTAGAAAGGGACCGGTTCTGAAAAAGTTTATATCGGCCATGTACAGTAGTGCCTGATCTTGCTAGATCAAATTTTGATGCCTTGTCATTTGTTGGCTTGTTTAGTTATCTCTAAGTAGATGCTTTTAAATTACCCCTGCAATCCCAAATAAAGTCACACATTTCCTTCTTGGGTGATAATGAATGTACCAAATCTCATGATAGCAAGTTTCATTCTTGACCATATTACGTTGAATTGAGAGAATTTTTTTTTTAAATGTGTGAAAGTTAAATATTGATTCTTAATTTGGGAGAAAGGGAGTCTTGCTGAGGAATAATTTGCTGTAAAATTATCTCACAAGGGCTAAATTATTGACGCATTATGATTATGATAAGTTGAATGTGATTTCATGCAGGTAAATGCGGCAGGAGATTTATGTGCTATTTGCCAGGAAAAAATGCACGCTCCAATCTTACTTCGTTGCAAACACATATTCTGTGAAGACTGTGTATCAGAATGGTTAGTTTTCTATCTTCATTCAGCTCTGTGCTCTTCTCAGGGTCCAAATCAGAGTATCTCTTTTCTATTTCCTTCTGGTTTTTGGCATTTCTTGCTTCCATGATGCCTAATTAGCTAGGAATAATTTCTAACTTTTTTGGATTTTGCAACACTAAAAAATAAACATGAAATAGTCCAGCTTGGCCACAACCTGTTTTGATGAGATCTGACCGCATAATCATGTACCGCATGGTAAACTTGAAATGAGAAGCTGCACATATTGGCTAGTATCCTAGATACAGACTGTCTGTCTACAGGTCGAACTTATTTTGGTCTAAAAGGTCTTTATTAGGAAATTGGCTAGTTCTGGATGAGTCGTAATTTATATTGGACGCGCGATTTGTGCCCTCCTTATGGGTGATTTGGAAATTATGGAGTAGGGTTCCCTTATGTAACTAGCATATTAAATCTGACGAGCTGCAGTATATGGTGGTGGTTGTATTATATGCAGGTTCGAGAGGGAAAGGACATGTCCATTGTGCAGGGCATTGGTGAAAGCTGCAGACCTGAGATCATTTGGGGATGGATCAACTAGTTTATTTTTCCAGTTATTCTAAAAAAAAGTGATTGTTGTGAACTGAAGACGACAAGGGAGTTTTACTGCTTTGAAGGCGTTAAAAAACCTTTTTTCTTGAAGCAGCCGTTTATCCTGATCATCATCAATCAGGAGTCGCTTGGTGACCGTTCATATGGTATCATATCACATATATAAATGTTGTATTGAAAAGGCTTAAAATGTATGTAATGGTTCCCTCGCTTAAGCTACAGGAGTTATTTCAACGGCTTCAATGATAGTTGCGGAGTGGACACTGCCTATTCTGTCCTTCATGGAAGTAATATATTTTTGTTTATTGTATGAAAGGAATGTTACGACCTCTAATGTGCTGAGCTCATAAGTGTTTATCTGTATATTCAACCTTTTTTTTTCTTTTTCTTTTCCGTGTAAGTATTGTTTGATTACAAAGTTAGAAAATGATTGGAATAGTTATTTTTTTTATGTATATCCTTATTGCCAAAACAATTATTATTTCTTTGAAAAGTTGTATGCTTATGATGTAATATATTGTTTTGGCAATTGTATAATTCTTTTTTTTTTTTAATTGAAGTTTAAAAAAAGTGTCATTTGGTGATTTTTTTGTCAATCTTTTCTTTATGTTGATGGAGTAAAGTGTGACAAACAATCAAATGGGAAGACAAGTTTTAAACTTTCATTGGAAAAATGGAAATTTTGAGCAGTTTTTACCAGCTAAAATAGTTTGTCACAGACTCGCCGTATCATAAGCCTATTTGCCACGGTAACTACTTAATTTGTCACGGACTGAACCATGACTACCTGGTTTGTGACGGTCTAGACCCTTGGCTCAACATCCGTTACAAATATAATACTTATGTAAAGGTACCTGACATCATGCTTGGTCTAAATATGGATTTTTTTGGGACATGCTGTATGACACATGGAATAATGTCTTAAAAGAAACCCTAATTGTACAGAATGATGTTGTGGTTTGGGGTGGTTATTCAGAAGAACCAGCAAAAGAAATACTTGATTATAGTCATCATTATGAGCAGAATAATCTGAGAAATTTGGGCTGGTATATTGTCATCACGAGTTTCTGTAATATATATATATATATATATAGCATCAACGATTACATCATATCATTCAATAGTAGAAGTTAACATACAAGTAAATCTTTTGAACCACCATCAAACTTCAGAAAAAGAACAAGCCCACCATCAAACTATAGAAAGAGAACAAGCTCTAAATTAATGTTTACAAATAAACCCAGAGGGGTAACTCAAACTTAAACTTTCACAAATATAAAGAATAAAAAATGATGTGTATATAAAGCCCGGATGAAAGTAATTTCTCCTGAGCACAAATCATCTCAAACCAGAGAGAAAAGAAGGAATCATGTTTACACAAACCTTAAACTACAAGCGAGAACGCAATCAACTCAGTTAGGGAATGGAAGTGGAGGGGTATCTTGTTGAAGAAGCTTTCGGTGAGGAACTGGACAGGTGTTACTTGGTGGGGATTCGCTCTGGGGGACATCTGTTATTGCTTGAGGTGGTGGGATGGGGACAGGAGAGGCTAAGGTCTCCTTCGACATCCTTGAAGGGCTTGAGGAAGGGGATGAAACCTCAGCAGGAGAGCGTGCGGATCTGGGCGAGGGGGGGAAAGCGGAGAGCATCCTAGAGACGGCAGGAACTGGGTAAACCTCAGTTACCTCTTCTACGCCCTCGTCCAAATACACTACATCCTGCATTGTAAGTTGGCGATACTCTACAACTTCCCTCAAGAAGCGGTTCTCACGGGCATATATGGAATTTTCATGGGCCAAACGAGCCTTCTCCGCCAAAAGTGTCTCTAGCTGAAGACGTATCTGACATTCCAAAAATATGCAGTTAAAAAAAATACTCCCTTAATAATATGCCTAGCGATCAGTCATCTGAAAACTGAGGGAAGATATTATAGTGTCCATGCGTTAGTCTTTTATGCATATGACACAATGTGTTTATTGGTCTGCATGAAAAACATGCATCCAAGAGGAACAACTAAGTAATCAAACAAATGCTGCCATTCACATTTCTTTTGAAAATAAACTAAACTTTTCTTGTCGTCAAAGTAATTTGAAGGTGATCACATAGTTAACATCATGTAACTGAACAGATATGTTTGATTACTTCCAAGTTGATTCTGTCACGCCCTAATAAGCCATTCTGTAGTCAGGTTAATTTGCCATAAATAAGGATCACGATCCATTGACATTAAACATGCAACCTAATATTCTTGATGTTGGAACAACCGGGGGTAATGTTTAGAAATGGCTGGGTTTTACTACTTGTTAAGTTCATGTCTCTGTGCACGTGACAGTGGGGGTGGTGGTGAGTGGGGCCTTAAAGCCCATTAAGGATGGAGTTTGAGAACTCAAAGCATGGGAATATGATCACTATGCCCTCCATTAAAAAGAGGAGGAGCAGAGAAAAAGTAAAAGAAAAGGTTTTGCTTAATGATGCATGCAGCACAAAGGAGAAGGATGAATACCAATTCATCATCTGCAGGGTTGTCACCCTTTTCACCAGCTTCTCGTAGAGCTCTATTCTCCTCTTCTAGCTGAGAACATCGTTCCTTCGCAAAAGCCAAATCTGCTTTGATAGTTTTCACCTCTCGTAGAAGAACTTTTGCCTTAGCAGCTGTTGCCATTGCGACCTGTGAGCCAAAACAAAAGGCAAAGGTGTAACATGGATTAAAGTGGATCAAAATAATATTAAACGGAAGACTGTTTAAATCACTAAATAATACTAAAAGTGATATGACTTCCTCATAGGTTTACCCTCCAACTATGACATCAGATTCAAGTGCCACTAGCTACGGACTTTATGGAGAAAGTAGAACAAATTGTTTTGGTAAACGTGTTAAGCTGCCAGTACCATTTGGCCTATAAATAGAGCAATCAGCTCCATTTGTAAAAAGGGACTACAACATTCGTTCACCTTTTTCTCTACAATCTCTATCTAGACTAAGACAAACTCTAGAGCTCTGACATAATTAACCGTTCATGGATTTCCTGCTACATATTTAGACAGAGAAAGCTATACCCACCACATCTAATGGTGTGTTCATCAATCCCTGAAATTGGGCTCCTCTCTCCTACTCCATCAAACCCATCTCCTTGGGACCTCCGGAATGACATCCATGCACCCACTTTTCAAAGACTAGACATACCTTCTCAATATATATAAACAACTACCCTCAGTGTACTTGGATTTTGCAGGGCCCTAATAACTTTTATTAAAACTCATTGACCACTAAGATTACACAGCTACCACCTTACGTCGCGAGATGCTTTGAGTTGAGTTTCTTGATCGTCCTGCGTCTGACTTTGGTCCTCAGCATTGGTTCCTTTTCTCCTAATTTGCAGTTTCCGGGTTTCTTGGATGATGTCTGCAGTCTTGTTCCCCACAATATTACGCCCTTCCTGAAAACCAGTAAAAGGGGGGGAAAAATAGAAGCAAGAGCGTATATGTTTGTATGACTGGGTAAGGATCTTTAAGTTTGGAAAATGCATATGGTGGAGTTCAACAACTTCATTCATATCATTGAGTACTTACACAAGTACCAAGATTGAACTGATGTGGTTAAATAAAATTGTCCAACCAAGTGAACTTGAAATATCTAAAGCACAAACAATTTACTGAGAATTATACGAGTTTTACCTCGAAGGCAGTTTCAATGGAGTCGCCAATGCGATTTAGGGAAGATGTGATTGCATCAAAGCCCTTCCGCAATCTCGGATTATCCATCTTTCTAGAACTTCCACTATTGGTTGATTGACGTGTTTGTGAACACTGAATCCAAAGAAGCAAGAAAGGAACGACAAGATGAAATTTAATAGTGAAGTTTAGCAAAAAAAAAAACATGGTATATGGCTATCACAATGCTAAAAGTTTATTTTTCTGTTAGTTTCTTCTTAAAGTTTAAGGTGGTAATATATCAGAAGCACCAATGGAAGTGGGATATTCACCTGGTCAGTTGTTGAGGTATCAAACGTTTGTGGCTTCGTCCAGCGGGGTGTTTCAGATTGTTTAGTAATTTTATCCTCATCGAGAATTGCTTTGGCTTTCCTTGCTAGAACCCCCCATATGCCTCCTGGTTCATTTGTACTTTTCATTGATGTATAATCATAGGTAGAAGAAGAGGCCTATTTATCCAGGCATTACATCAAACTCAACACCAAATACTAATGAACAAAATAAATGCTAGTTCACAGATGCAATATCAGATTCCTTTTATTGACTGAAACAATCTCAGATTCTAATTTCTACAACACATCTTAAGAGGATTTAATGGAATAAGTACATAAAATGAATTTTACCTTTCATCCAACCAACCTCCTTAGTGTATTCATATAATAGGACGACAAACTTGTTCTGAAATTACCCAAACAAGCGAACAGATGCAGAGAGAAACACAAGGCACAATATAAAAAAAAAATCCTCCTTAGTGTAGATTGTTCGACAAACTTGTTCTGAAATTACCCAAACAAGCGAACAGATGCAGAGAGAAACACAAGGCACAATATAAAAAATAAATAAAATCCGTGGACTAAGAATTCTGGTGGCGTGCCAAAAGAATATATTAACATAGGCGATTTTCAAACCGAAGCAAGTGTATCTAACATACAGTACAGAAGAAAATACTGTTGACAATAGTTATATGAAAATTTTATATAGACGCGAAGGAATTACATTTATTACTTGCACAGATCTGTTGCTTTTGGAAACCAAGAAATCAATGGATCAATTAAACGAAGAAGGGGGGTGGTGGGAAAAAGTAAACCTTTGATGTGGTGTTGTGGTTGAAAGAAGAGGAGTTGGAATTGGCGTAAGCGGAGGAGAGAGAGGAATCGCGATGAGCAGCCGAAGCTCTAATAGCCTGAGCAGCCAGTGACGACGACGACGAGGAGTCATCATTGGATGACTGATGATGGTATACAGAAGAATCTTCCTTGAAGGTGGATGATGACCTTGTGATTCCCCCCTGTTTTCTTCTATATGCCATATTGAGAGATGGCGGCACCGGTGAGTCAGTCAACTACGACCAGAGCACCACCACCGCCAAACGTGCGATTTACACACCTCTACGGGCAGAGAGGGAGAGAGAGAGAGAGAGGAGTCCGGTAATTTTCCGAGTGGCAGAGAGAGAAAGAAATAATAAATGAAGCTAAAGTAAGCGTACGCGCAGATGTAGTAAGCAGTAACGTCGGATTCAGTGGCACGACTTCTTACTGTTAATCTACCCTAAATTTAAGAAAATTTTGAACCAACTTTTATAATATTATATTATATTTTTAAAAATTAAAAAATATATCTATTAATTCAAATTAATTTTTAATTATATATTTAAATTTATAATTAAAATATACTTTCATCTTAATTTATTTTAAGAGTTTTTTAAAATTTTTTTATTAAAAATACTCTAATAACCTGGTAGATAATTTCATCTATCAAAATATAAATCCTATAATTATATTAGTTTAACTATATTACAATGAAATATATTTTGTCAACGAGCAAATCAAATAATATTTTATAATATAAAGAAGATTTCATTATAAAATAGGTTAATGTGATATTGTAAGTTAAGAAATAATTAAGAATTAGTGCGAGTACAACATATTTTGATCGTAATTGAGAGAGCCCAAAAAATAATGAAAATGATTGGGCTAGTTTTGTGATTTGGGCTTAGAAGGGCAAGAACCATTTAGGTCGTGCACAGAATATAAGGTCTAGGCCCTGTAAATGGAAAATGGATTATTGCCTAGTATATTAAAATTGCTGAGTATAATTTAAATGTCGATATGGGTGTGATGAGTTCATCACACTGAGATGGTGATCTCAGCCATCAATGACAAGACACCTGTGATTTGTACTATTTTAAAAACACATATAAAGTTTAACCTTAAAGTGGTGCTAAAGTTTTGTTTTTTATAGTTATTTTACTATTTATTTTAATAAGGTATTGTAATTCTAATTCTATACATATAAATAGAAAAGAGAAAGGCTCATAGAAACAGAGATCTCTAGTCTTGAATTCTCGACAAGTTGTAATAGACAGAAATAGATATAACTTGTATTCTCATTTTTTAATTGATTTTGAGCTAATAGATTATACACACAAAGGGGATGTACTACCAAAAGGATTTAAATATCGGGGGAACCTACTTATAACAAAAATATGTTGTTCATTACTCCATTAATACATTCTCAAATTGAATTTGTTAAGAATTCCTTATTGCGGGGGACCTAAATTTTAAATCACTCACAATAATTATTTAATAGATCACAGAGAGAACATTCAATGCATGTGCTTTCAATTTTGTTTTTCGTTATGAATTCATACTTGAAATTATATATATATATATATAATATAAAGTGTGATAGAACAACTTAATTCTAATGACAACATAATGAATTTCAGAAGAACGTGATTTGATATCTAATATTGACTATAAAACTAATATTTTGTTTTGGTAAGAAATGTTTATGTTGGATAACAATATTACATTTTTCACACGACCTTAATATTTTTTATTTTTTGTTTACCTTACCACAATTACTTATAAAATATTTTTACGAATCTAAGGTATCCACATCGAAACAATTTATTATTCCATATACTTTGTCAATGTTACAATATGTTAAAAGTGACGTTGATAATCTAATGTCATGGTGTAAAGCCACTCATATCTTGTGGAATGGTGGAATGGTCGTTAACATAAACCCGCAAGGTTTCTTAGGATTTATAAAATAAATAAATGAAGAAAAGGAGGGGAATAATGTTTGAGAAGCACAATGCAAATAAAAAACAATCACTTTCTAGTATACCAGAAAAACTTGTGCTAGCTGAAAGAACATTTGTCGAAACTCACTTTCTCATGGAAAGATCGAAGACGAAGGAGGACTTATGTTCTTTTTACTTTTAATCTTTTGTTATTTTACCTGTACTTTCATCTTGTTTATATTTACAAGTAATTAATTATAGTGGATATATTAATTAATTTAGTGAATTTTAACATTAAATTATTAAAAATAATATTTATTCAAATCAAGTCACTAAATTTTATTTTTTTTGTTAGTCTATCACATCCCGTGGTTGAACTTAAAAGGCAATGCGGATGAAATTAATAACGCGGATTAACTGTAAGAAGTCACAAATAAAAATAAGATTAACCTTTATTGAATTTGTATTAAATTGGCTAGAAATGGGGCATAAGAACTTGTGTGACAATATTTTTTGCAAAAAATACAAGTTTTTTTTTTTTTTTTTGAAATAAGGGCATTTTTAAATTTTTTTTTATGAAATAAGGACTTATTTATCAATTATGTTTTAAAATAAGTGATTTGACAAAAATTGTGTTTTGTGCAAACTTAACTTTGCAATCCAAAATTTTTAATTCAAATTTGTTTTGCATGATATGTATTTTTTTAAATAATATATTTTTATCTGTTACACATGTGACTTTAAAGTAATATCAAATAAACCCAAATAGATAGTAATGTATTATAAATCAAAGAGTGCAAACTTAATTTTGCATAACCCAAAAAAATTATCATTTGTGCTTTATTAATAAAAAGGTTTAAATTTGTAACTTGTTAAAATAACTCTAAAACTAAGTCAATCAAACACTTAGACATAGCAATATATTAAAAAACATGCCGTGCAAACTTAATTTTGTATTATACCATAAAATATTACAATTTAAAAATCTACTGCAAAGTTAATTTTGCACACTTTTTAAAGTTTGGTAAAAAATAAGTACTTAATTTACAAAAATATTATTCCTTGATACTTTTGGAATTTTTTTTTTCAAAAATGCCCCATTTTCTAATATCCTGTTAAATCGTTGACAAAAGAATTTTTTTCAAAAAACATTTTTATTTCAGATATTTTTTTTCTAAGAAATCGTTGCAAATTGATTTCTGTTGGTGGCAAATATAAAAATAAAGTCAGTAACCGTTAATAATTTCAAACTTTTTTTTTCCCATTCAATACCACAATACCCAGGGTTACATTGCTCAAATTAAATAATAATAGGAATGTATAAATAGTTATTATAATAATTGTCAGATAATGTAATGTAACAAATTTGATGTTGTTTTTTAAATTTGAAAAGTAAAAACAATGGCATTCTCAAGAACGCGGCTTGCCTAGTTGTTAGTGTTGTTTTGTAAATAATAAAATGTTAGCTCAATTAGTGTAAGATTAATTTATTTTAGTATTTTACGAGTTTGAACTTAGTGTTGGCGGCGGGGGGGGGGGGGGGGGGGGGGGGGGGGGGGTTGTTTTCCTTCCCCCGCACCATTGCTTCAATATAGTATAATAGATGGAGAAATATATCAGGATAGCCGTTCAAGTTTCTACTAATACAATTTTATTTTATTTCAAACACCTAATTTTTATTAACAACACGTATTGAAAAAATAAAAATAGGATTCTCCACATACATAATAAAGATTGAACAATTATAATAGGATTATTAAAATAGCGTGAACCGAAATTCCAGAAGAACTATTTAATCGTGGATAATGTGAACAGTTGAGTTGGTTATCCTACAATAATAGTAATAATTAAGTTTGTTGTATCACTGATCATTCATGATTGTTATACAATTACATTCAATATTTTTACTTCAAATATATTTTTCCGTTGAACCAAAAAGTTGAAATATAATAAATGCAAAAATAAACAAAGAGAATAAGTAATAAATGTAGTAAGAAGATCGAGATCCGTGTTCAAATTCTTCTGGATATAATTGCTCAAAAAATAAATAAAAGTACAGAATCAGAAAAATATAATCAAAGAACAATCACACATCGCAAACAAAAATAACAGTTTCACTATATCAATGTTTTAGGTCTAATTTCTTCTATTGCTTGGGAAAATCCCGAAAATTCACATGTAAGTAAAACTGTAACAAAAACATCACGATGTATATTTGTATTTAGAATTATGAACAACTGTGAAACCAAATCTATCTTTTAAGAAGATAATTTGTTTCTACTACGAAAAAACCCGCCAACTTTGCAATCGCTTATAGCTGAAGGGCCAGATCAGTATCAGGAATATCAAGTGAACCCGAGAGCAATTGACCATTGAGAAAAGAATGAGTGCTTGGTTCTTCTTGATGGGTACAGTTCAAGGACATATTATGAATGTATCCTCTGTGGTCAAATATGGACCCCTCGTTACCAAACCCTTGTTGGATATAATTCATGTGATTCATTTGAGATTGAAAGAAGGGCAGATCGAAGGTGAACCGGACTGATGATGTGAACCCATTTGGTTCCAAATTGTGATTTGCCTGAGCCTTTGAGTTACTTAACCCATTACTCGGGGCTAGCATGGGTGCAGCTTGAGACCGAGAATTCAAGCTATCGGTGGAGCCATTTGTCTGACTCAAACTCGAAAGCCCACTGGCTTGCGAGAGCCATGAAGATGACGAGGAACTTTTTTTGCTTCTCTCCTTTAATTCTGCCTTGGAATTGGTGCCACTGTTACTAAAGATAAGCGCTTTATCTGCTAACTTACCCATATCAGATGCCAATGACACGGGCTTAGTTCCAGCACTAGAAGAATAAGAATAAGAACCCATTTTATTTTGAGGGTCCTTAACGCGAAAAACACTCATTTCATTGCGTTTAGACAATCCCTGATTACCAAGATTACACATTTTCTCACTAGTATAATAAGCATTTTCTTCTTCGTCAGCATCGGGCAAATCAATTATGCCATCAACTGGTATTTGGGTGGTTTGACTCCGAGGAAAGAGATAGATTAATTTCTGATATGAACTAGCGCTTACGAAATCTTGGGTACTAGGTTTAAACGGGGTAGAGGTAAATGCAGAAGAGACTTGGGATAACGGAGCCTCAACCTGAGAATCTGAGGTTGGAATCTGATTTAACTTCCTCTTGGCAACCATTTGTGCCGTTGGTCCTAAATCTTTAACAAACATCATTAAGCTTTCACTGTAACTAAGGTCCCTCTGATTCATCTGCATGACAAGAATGTATAATATATTGGTCTGTACGTAAAATGCACATAATATGAGTCCCTTAAAAGCTTACCAGAACTAGAGGTTCAAGACTGGTTGCAATATTGGGAAGAAACAAATCGTTGTCGTCCCAGGGTTGATATGAGCAACGTTTATCTGCTTCAGCAGAACTAGATATTCTACCATCTTGATCACCTGTTAAGAAGATATAATGAGTAAAATCAATAATGACAAGTAATAATCATATGTGCATTGTCTGTTAATTGATGCAATAATCAGACCATTGAGGCAAACTAAAGAAAATAGTTGTTTAGCCTTATGAAAGAAATCATAATCTCTTATGCCACCTCGGATATTTCTCTTGAAAATTGACGGACCACTTGAAGAACTCAGTGTGCCCTTTGAGGAATCATCAATGGTCCCACTACTGGATCTAGGAGTTTTAGAAAGTTTAGGGCATGCTTTGAAATTCAAATCCTTGAGTTCACCCTGAGGCCTCCTACTAGATCTTCGTCTTGTCCCCGAGAATTCCGATGTAAAGTTTTCAGGATCAGTTTTAAGAACATGAAAAACCTTCTTCGACAGTTCACTGATAGCACGAGCCTATAAAATATGTCAAGATTTTGGTATTGAACCAATAATATATCAAGATTCAGTGTATATTAAAATGAAATTTGGCCAAAAAACAGCGTAGATGCTACATACCTGTCTGAAAAAAATGGTACCTGATGAATTAAAATGCATTGCATTCCGTGATATTAAAAACACATCGTGCTGCATGATTATCCAAAGAAATAAGTAGTTAGACGGTTATCCAAACGTTCCACTTTATATGAATAGAGCAGATAGTTGTGCTCACAGCAGATAGGTAAACTTAAGTGAAGTATTTTAGAAAGAAAGCGAACCTCGAATTGTTCAAGAGTTTTATACATTCCTTCATGAAGCTTAGCCCTCATGGTCCCAAAATCCATAGGATCTGTTATGATTTCATAGTAATCCTCAACCTTATAGAAGTATATATTATGCCAATTAGTGGGTACAAGAGAAAAAAAAATAATGTTATTGAATAATTAAACCACTAAGAGTAAAACAAACCTCTTCAGGGTCCACTGGTTCCGCAAATATTTCATATGTATCTCTCCTAGTATCAAAGTGAAAGTACTTCCAATAAGACACTAACATTTGAATTGATTTCTTGTTGATAACTGATTGTATTGACTCTTCTTAAATGGCAAATAAACAAGAACTTCAGTGACCGGTGACCCTAAATATGCTTTAAAATTATTTTGGATAAAATCCTTACCTTTGCAATACATCAAGAATAAGCTCAAGCGTCTGTTTTTCTGGAATCAACTGTGTGGATAATGAAGCTGATGGTTGATCTAATACAACAAAATAACCGGTGACCCTATGAATACTTTATAATTTAGAGTTATAAGATAAATCAGCAGATTAATTTAAAAGAGGCCAACCATTGCATTTTGTATGATCATTGGATTTGGGGCTTTCTTTAGTTTTCGCAACTAATGATTGATCTGTTTTAAGAAATAAGTTCAATAATTATTGGAACCTTAAAATGTACAGTTAACATGATGATATATCTAAATGTGGGAACAGAACTCACCACTATCGGATGATTGATCCTTGTGATTTAGTTTCTCTCTGCCCTGCACTTGGATTTAAAATGGATGTGAGAGTTGATACCAACACTTAGACAACAAATGAAGTCTGAAAGCCAAGAAAGTAGCCCAATTTCAGCCTGAAGATTGAAATGTGGAACATTTTTTCCCCCTTTTGATTATTTCCAGGCATGCGTTATATTTCTCTGCGATAAATATTATTCTTCTTCATTCAGCGTGCTGATAATCTTAAGGTAGTATAACAGCAATTTTTTGACAACATGAATCTAGATAGTTTATCTGGGTGAAAGAAACTTGAAAGCAAAGTATATACAATTTCATTTGGATCCTATCAAGCTAGGCAAAACTAGTGCATATGTACCAAAACTCCAAAAGGGTTAGATTGATGATTAAGGGATAAGAAGGAATATTGATTGAATTTGTAAGAAGCTATAGGAGCCTCTTTGGGTCATCGAAATGTGATTCACAAGAGGAGTATTTCTCACCGTCTGTAATCGTGATGTAGGCGAAACCTGATTCACTCCACCCAAGTCCTCAAACTCCCCCTTTCTCTGAAAAAAAAATTAATTTCAGGATAAATTGTCATGCACAAGGGTCAGGTTAGTGACCAAGGAAAAAAACACTGTTCTATAAGTGCAATGAAATGAACCTAACCCGTAACCACACAAGCAATTGATAGAACACCGAGGGGTACTAATTAACTACATATTGTGCAAACCAGAATTGCTTTCAATTTGGGCGCTGCTAGTTTTAATCTGAAATTTGGATCTGAAATCTAGTATCTGAACCAGAAAATTTTGCTTGTTGTACGTCAAAATGCCGCGTTGGAGTAGTAAAATTTCAGACACAAAATTAGGTTTAGAGGCTTTGTTAGCTCTGAGTAAGGATAAACAAGATTTGACACAAACCTCTAAAAAGTTGACATACCAAACCTATGCAAATTAGAAATAGTATCCTTCATTTCAGGAAAAAAGATACTAAAACATTGTAAGATGAACAATAAAAAAAATATATCCGTTTAGAACAGTTCAGAACCTGCCCGGCCCCAGTAACTTGGATAAAACAAGCAGCAGAACAGGGAAAAAAAGAGCAGGAATATGTAAAAACACAGTGACCTGTTTGGATAGTGATTTAGTTGAAATAGGAATTGCCACTAGTTGTTGATGTTGTTTTCTCTTTAACCTGGCCCTTGTCCGTGATGGTGGTCCCTCCTCTTCCCCCCACTCTTCCACATCTCCATCTCTCCTCATTTAACGTTTCTTTTCCTACACACACACAAATTATTGTTCTTATTTATACTCTCTCTCTCTCACACACACACTCATGCACACAAAGAAAAAAAAAGGATCTGAAGGAAAGCAGAGATAAGGGTTTTACATAGAACAGAAAGCCCACCTGGAAATTCATACAGAATTTAATTAGGAGAGAAGAAGTGAGTGAACAAAGAGTTTGTGGTGCTTTATAGAGGTGGAAATGCAAGCGAGTAAAATTGGGAAATGCATAACAATGAGCAATGCAAATTGGTTAAGAGTTTGGAATTTGGAGATACACAGAATCCTCAAGCAAGGAAATCAAACATTTAATCACTCCCAATTTTTTATAAATGTCTTTATTTGGCCTCTATTTCCATTACAATGGAGATATCCTAGGTTTATCTGTTTTCCCAGAAATAAATACAATGGCTTGGTGTTTTTTTTTTTTAAAGCCGGTGAAGTAGAAGATCCTATTTAGCCATCTAAAGAAGGATGACAACTTACACTAAACCCCCTAAACTATTACAATCATGTACTTTACTCCTGAATTAGGGTGTTTTTGGTTGAGGTCATTGTGAAAATTAGGATATTCAAACTAAACTAAATTTGTTCGGTTTGGTTTCAAATTTTTCAAACTCAGATCCGAGCCAAATTTTTTATTTTAATTTTATTTTATTTTCATATATATATTTTTTAATTTAAATAAATTGTAACACTTATATAATAACTTTATACTTTTTCTTACTTATTTTGAACATAAAAAAAATTAACTTTTACATTTATAATATAACTCAAATAGTCGGATTCTCACTAAGGATTGTAAGTTTTAGTAACATAAAATTTTAAATAGTAAAATAATATTATTTTCGAGTCATATATGCAATGATTCGGTTTGGTTTAGTTAAATTTGGTTTTACTCTGACACAACCCAAATTCAAACAAAACATGTTCGATTTCGACTTCGTTTCTTTGTTTCAATTTTGATTTTGATTCGGTTTTAAACTGATCAGTTTTAGATCAGTACAATTCGGTTGTTCAATTTTCGCATAACACCTTTACCATGAATTTTTATAACTGACAATAAACTCACCTGAACTTTTACATCATAACACACTGACACTTGATACCAATCCATTAAAATTTTGATAAAGATTGTTGTATACATCAATATTCAAAATGTGTTCAAGCTTAACTTATTTAACTCTCAAGTCAAGTTTAAACAAAAAGTTACAAAGTCAAAAAAAAATTTTAAATCAAAAAATGGATAGATTAAGCTGAAGCAAATACATCGGAAATAAATTGAGGGGGAACAAGTTCCTAATCCTCAAAGCCATACATAGGAAGGGCAGCCTTAGCAATATTATGAGCCACGCCGTTTGCTGACCTACATATAAACTCTACTTGGCAAGACTCTAAGGGTGCGTTTGGCGCGCCGGATAAGGAGGTAGGATATGATAGGATAAAGGCCGGATGGGATAAGAGTCGGAATTAGTCAGATATGAATTATGTGGGATAGGATAGCAAATGAATTAGTCGGATAAAGATTAAGCGGGATCGGACAGGATAAGGATTAGTCGGATAAAGATTTAATAAACTTGGTATTTGATGGAGTTCCGGATTATAAGTCCATATATTATATAATACAACTTGTTTTTCTTTTAAAAATATATGCAATTTTAATTATTGTGCACAATTTTTTTTAACTAATACGATTCTTCTATTTATAAATAACTTTTGTAAAAAACTCTTTCGGGAGAAAAATTCTATATCACATACAATATTTACGAATTAGGCATTAAGTACAATTTTAAATTTTAAAGTTACCTTTTTTTCTAAAATTAAAGTTTCTTATAAATATCTTCATTTAATTAAAAAATGTCATATTATAAAATAAATGAATTTTATTAGTTAAGTTACTGTGATTTTGGGTGGTTAAAATTTTTTATTAATAAATTTGATTATCTAAAAGGTTTAAAGAAAGAGATTAAAAAAGATTAATTTTTATATTCATTTTGTTATCCGGCAATCATGGGATAAAATAATACCACCTATAGGGGTGGTATATATTTATCCAGTTCTAAAGGGATAAAATGATAATTAATCCCGAATGCAATCCAGTCCCGTGTTGCGCCAAATGTGGGATAAGATTAAAATTTCCTATCCACCCTTGCGCCAAACACATGACATGATTTATTTATCCTATCCTTTCCGACAACAAACACCAGATAGGATTAATTAATCCTATCCTACTTCTAATCTTGCGCGACAAACACACCCTAAAGTCCTAGTAATAGCACGACAATCGTCCAAAATAAGACCAAAATTGACATGTCTACGTCAACATTATTAAAAGCATGAAAGAAAATTTAGGAATTAGTTTCTATAAATACATCGTGGAAATTTTTTCGCTTTAACCAACTTAATGCCTCCCGAATTCCTAGCGCTTCCGCCACCTTTGGTTGTTGCACACCCACTCGGCTACCAGTTCCTCATCCCAAGAAATTGCCTTCATGATCTCTGATAATGAAACCAAAACCGGTACGACTATTCCTTGAGTCAATGCTAACATCTACATTGCACTTGACACGTCCCAAAGGAGAGCAAGACCATGGCATTATTGCTACTGATCCTAAATTAATTGTGCTACTAGTGAAAACTTTTGAATGGTGCCATTGCATAATTATTGAATTTTACGTATTAAGGATCGCATTTTCCACGGACGGTTTTCCTATCCAGATCTTTTTGTTTCTACCATGCCATATACACCACAATAAACATGCCGCTTCTTCTAATTCCACCTTACTAGCCATGGGTTTGATCGCATTCCACCAATTTATACACGAATTATAACCTGCGGACTGGCCCCCCACGGAAGCCCTGACCCAAATGGCTCTAACTGCTAAGTAAGAAATAAAGAAGTAAATATCAGTTTCCACATAGGAATTGAAGATTGGACAAATGTTTTCAATATCCATGGAGACAAGCTCAATAACATATAACATGCTCCTAAATGTGTTCGATTGGTCTGTTGGAAGATTATGTTTTTGTAAGGAAAAAAAACGTGTATAGACATATGGTGAGATGCAACATATTGATTATGTTTTAAGAAAAAAAATAATTAATTGGTTTTAAGGATGCATTTGAATTTTTTTTTTACAAATGAAAAGGAATTATATTAAGGCAAATCGCTAGAATTTACATCCGACATAAATGCAGGACAAACATCAAACCACTCCTGCTGACTAGGCCAAGCACGCGAGGCTTAGCTATAACATGTGCCATCGCGTTCGCTAATCTACGAACATATATTGGTTAAACACCGTTTAACATATATTGATGAGAGGAGAATGTGCGAGAGTGTATATTAATGTAAGAGAGTAAAAACTAAATGTGTTTGGGTTGAAATGCAAAAAATAATTTGTGCACTTAATATATTTTCCCAATAAAAGGAAAAATGTTAGATACTCCTTTTTGAAGTCAAACTAGTAATATCATTAATTTAAATTAGCTATATCAAAAGAGAAAGGCTCCTTAATCCAAGAAGGAGGATCTTCCAACCATACAATAAAATTATTCACAGTCTTAACAAGTTTTGCAAGCGCGTGGTCTACAAAGTTCTCATCTCACTTAACAAATAAAAAACTAGACACTCGACAAAGCATACTCACTATACTAATGTCTGCTACAATCGCATCTCCCAAAGTAAAATCATCTTCATTCGCCTTAAAAGCATTAACAATTGTTACATTATCACCTTCTAATATAATATATCTAAAACCTGCGTTAATGGCAAAGCACAATGCCACTAAGTCTGTTTACAATTTTGCATTTTCAATTTAATAATAACCCTTGGAAAACTTACCAAGACCAACAAAAAATTTACCATGAGCTCATCTGATCATTACACCAATCCCAATACCTTTAGATCTGGAAGTCACTGCAACATCAAAATTTACTTTGAATTGATGTTCGGGGGTAGCTACCCATAAGAAAGCTATAGATCTTGAGAGGCGCTATAAATATCGAATAAATCGCCTTGAATTTAGTCAACAAGCTTTAATGGTGGAAAATAATAAAAGTACATTAATATTTTGCCAAATAAATAACTATATTGGTTTGTTTGTTTTTTACAATCAAATAATCATATTGTTGAAAAGCCCGAATCGATTAGTATTGTATGCAAAGGATTGAGATGAAAATTAGGAAAGATAAAAGGAGCAATAAATAGAGGAAAAGACAAAAAAAATATAAAAAAAAATGGTGAAAGAAATTAAGGATTAATTTGGGTTGTCTTTTTGAAATCCTTTTGGACGTTATAGCTAGAGCCTCGCGTTCTTGGCCTGGTCAGCAGGAATGATTTAATGTTTGTCCTGCATTTATGTCGGATGTCATTTCTAGTGATTTGCCTTAATATATTTCCTTTTTGTTTGTCAAAAAAAAAAAATTAGCGTTTTTCTTTTTTTGTTATTTTACTTTCATAGTAAATGCAAAATACTCAGTCTCTCTCAAATTAAATTAACAAGATATGCTACATTTGAATATATTTTTCTTATTCAAGTACCATTTGATATTAGGGAGAGGGGAAAAATTCAATTTCAGGCAAGAGGGGAAAATGAGGTGGGAATTCTCAAGATCTGGGACAGTTAATTTAAATAACCAGAGCATCTTTTAGTTCACTTTTGATAATGGTATGTACATTGTTATTGCAACACAAAAATTGGAATCTTGTTTTGAAAAATTATTAAAAATAAAATAAAATAAGCATTAGACTCTCAATTTGATTCCAATAGAGCATTTATAAAAGCTAATATTGTTTTGCATTCATTTTAAATACATTACAATTCCACTATTTTTAGCAAATGTTCTCAATTAATACTTTCAAGATTATACTTATAGATATGTAAAAGTTTTAAATTTATTTTAACAAATAATTAATAAAATAAATATCGGTCACAAAACATTAACAAGAATTGCACTTAAATATATTAAGAACATTTTTCATCTATAATAAAAAAATAAAATACGTGCAGTTAGCATCAAATCATCAATATATGTTAGACTAGCAACCAAATGTACTATTTTTTATTTTTTGTTCAAACAAATCAAATATAATTAGAACATGACACGGGCATACTAGCCAATTAACTTTTTGCCTTTTATTTTTTGAAAGTTTAATTGGTTAAATATGGTGATTCTATTTTGATTTATTTTTATTTGACTCCATTCAGTGGACACTATCGTCAATAAAAGAGTAATTTTAAATGCAACTACTTATTTAATCTGTTCACCCACTTAAAAAAATTTAACTTTTAAATTTGAAACTAAATTACCATGCTCCAAATTTATAAACTCACCCCAACAAACACTCTCCCTCTATTCATCACTCTTCCCATTCAATCTAAAGAACAAAACCTATAAAAGAGTATTTCTCTCTCTACTTGAAATTTCTCATCCAAATCGATCCTACCTTTGAGTTTGCATCCTTGCCGTTATTTACCATCTCTTCCATTTATGTTTTGTTAGCTTTAGCTTTTGGTTCATATAAGGTGTTCAATTGAACAATATTTTCCATACTTTTTATTAGTTCAATTGAGTAAATTAATTAATTTAGATTCTTATTTTTTTTTCCTACATTGACTCCGATGATATTCGGTTTCCTATTCAATATAATGCCCCCCTTGAAATGGGAGTTTGTTTTTTTTGACCAATCTTGAAAATGGGAGTTGGGTGTACATTAATTTTCAAATAATTCCATTTTGTAGATGTTGGTTATTTTTTTTTTGTTTTGGCAAAAGTTTTGTTTTAGGTATTTGTAGGATTCAATTCCAATTGCTTAAAACGATAAATCTAATCTAATTTTAATTAGGCTTGGTGAAGCTAACATATTGGATTTGATTGTTTTAAATATTACTTTTATTTGATGTTATAAATGAGTGAAATTTAATTAATAGATGTTTTAAATAGTACTTTCATTTGATGGTATGATTTAAAGTTAAGAAATTATTATTAATTAACGTGAAAAGTATATTGCTTATAAAAATTTTAGTTATAATGCATGAAGTAAATTGCAAAATAATTTATCTTCATAAAATAATAGTGATTCACTATCCATCACACTAAATTTTTTAAAAAATTTACTCAAGTGTTTCATCACAATCCACTTAGGGTTTTTTTTTTTTTCGCGTAATTACATTTTGCTATTGACGGTGCATTAAAATATACATTAATATTTTAAATCACAAAAATTAAGAAGTGTGAAAAAAAAATGTTAGTTCGAGTTATATTGAAAATAATTGTGAGATAAAAATGAGATAAAAATCATGTATAAATTTATTAATTCTAGTGACATTTTTGCGTTCAACTCTAATTTTAGAAAAATATTATTTTTTAGTGACGGACTTTTAGTGACAAAATATTTGTTGCAAATAGAATGTTTTGTTTTAAGCATGTGTTTATCATTATGGTGCCTAAATTGTACATGTGCTCTTATAAATTTAAAATTAAAATATAGGTGCCTAAAAAATGAGTGTTTAAATTGGAATATTAGGGTGCTTTTACCAGCACCATTTGGTAAATCATGTGATTTATGTAATTTACACTCCTACATTTTAAAATTTTCTAATTTTTTTTAAAAGAACACCAAAATTGAAAATCATGAGATTTCTAAATCTTATGATTTATCAAATCACGTGATTTCAAAATTTAGTGAAAAGAACACAACCTTAGTGTATATCGGGATGTTATTAAAAAAAAAATTTTTTTTGTGATTTTTTTAAATTATAGTAGTGTCAATTTTTTTGTCCCTCATTATCCTTTAGCGATGACAATTTATTGTCCCTACATTTATTTTTAAGTTCTAGTAAACTCACCCCACCAATGGGGTGAGTTGAAATTTTTTTAAAAAAGTTAGCGGGATGAGAAGAAAGTCTTCTTAAATTGGGATAAAAAGCAAGATTTAATAGGCATATTTAAAATCACCCTGATAAAAAGTGTAATTAAAAGTTAATTGGTTTTAAGGATGAATTTCGATTATGTAATGTTTGCGGACGAGGCTTCAATGTGTGTGGATGTTGTGATCAGATTCATGTGGTGAATAATTAATACCCTGTTGGATCCCACATCAACTAAAGTGTTTGTAGTCTTTTACACTTCAAATTTTGCTTTTAGTTGTGATTTTTTCGAAGCTCTATTTGAAGGTGATGCCCAATCGATTATTAGTTTGATTAATAACTTAATAGCAGCGTTAACAACTTGATCTATTATGGTCATATTATTGATAATGTTAAGTGCTTGTCAGCGTGTTTAGACTCTTTAGTTGGTCTTTTGTTTCCCAATATATTAATTTTGTTATTCACTGTCTAGCTAAGCATTATAAATTTGTACCAAAATTCAATTCCTAATTAGAAGAGACTCTAGACATCTTATTACCTCTCTTCCGGACTGAGCAGCTTCATAACAATATTATATTTTTATCTTCAAAAAAAGAGGTTGAATAATTACTTGTTCAAAATGTTAACAAGATAATTGTATCGACTAGATGGCTACCTCGCTATATTTAAACTATATTTAGTTATTTCTTATTTACTAGTATTGACCTAAAAATACATTAGAAAATATTACAAAGGTCAAAAGGAGAAATATATCAAAATTAACTTTGTCCAAGTAACAAAAGACACCGACTTGAATCGTAATTTTTTATTTTATTTTTTGTCCAAATCAATTTTATGCACCTCGATTAATTTTTACTCACAGGAAAACACACAACTGGCCTCTAAAGATTTTTGCAAATGAAACCGTAAAATTTCATAGTTCAATTTCTCTGCTAAAAGAGAAAAGTTAGTCATATTTAAAACTTAAAGACTTTGTTTAATAGTAATATTAAAATAAGTTGATACGTGTAATAAAAAGAATTTTTTTGTCTTTTTTTACAATTTTTTTTTCTTTGAGGTGTAGGGAGGAAAAAAAATCCCAAAAATAAAAGATGATTAAAAACATATAGTCACAACAACGAAGAAGAAAACCACACGCTCACAAAAATTAAATTTTTTTTTTTTTATCACTTTCCATATTACCAAATGGAGGCTAAAAGGTAAATATATTTCATAATGCTTATTTTGTTAATCGAATCCTTTTTCACTTGTTTATAAAGACACTGACATAGAAAGGATATACATTATTACATTTATTATATCTTGTATATTTATATTCTTGCCATTCCAATGACAATTTTTGCTACTAAAGGACCTTAGTATTATACCCATTCCATAAAGGTTCTCAAATATTGTACCAAAAATAAAAAATCAAAAAATAGAAGGTTCTCAAATATCAATAATCCTGGCTACCAAAACGTATCCCACCCCATTGACATAAACATAATGCACATGCAAGCGAGGGAGGGAGGGAGGGAGGGAGGGAGGGAGAGAGAGAGAGAGAGAGAATCTTAAATATGGCACTCGTAAGCGCAAGGCCTTGGCGCAAGATTTTATACATGTAATCTCTCCGGTTAACAGAACTATTGACTAATATATGGATATACAAGGTAAAATGATGCGGACAGGTTCATTCACGTCGAGATGACGATTTCTGAAGCGCAAATATACATCCCAAGCTGAGCGAGCCGACGTTAGCCTCCATCACACTTCTGACCCAGCAGTAAGAGCGTATCTGGTGTAAAATAAATTAGAAGAGGATGTTGAGGTAGAGAATGATCCATCCAGCCATCGAGAATACAGCAAATATATGAACCCAGAACAACACCGCTGCTGCCTCTCTTCCACAACCTCTTAAATTGGCCACAGCACCTACAAACAATAAAACTTCATCAGATTTGATCCATTGATTAGAAGTCTCAAAAAAGAGATGCAACTCTTGATTTGGACAGCTCAAAAGGGGAAAACATTACTCTTGATTTGTACAAAATATACATTTTATAAGATATTGACTCCCCTTTCTCTTTCTTGATAAGTGGACATTGACGGTTTTTTAAGGATTGAAAAACGTTGCTTTTTGTCGCCAGGGGAAAGAAGCCAACTTTGACAAAATATCTACTAGAATATTAAGGTGAATGAGGAATAAGGGTTATTACCAGAAAGCACAGAAGTAGGCATAGTATGCTGGAGGAGGAGGACAAATCTGAACATCTTATCTCCAGGGGGAAGGAAGCCAAGCTTATCAGCCAGCATTACAATTCCAAGTCCCGTTGGAGGAACCAAAAGCAACCGCCCAAATATAATACCAGCTGTGGTCCTCATACCCAGTTTTGAACTTCCAGGTCCTGCAATTAATATCAACACTCATTATTTTTTCTAGCCATCCGACTTATGGTGAAGATCGTACTAGTGGATCAGATCATAATGTATATTAATGGAAGCATGAAGCAATCAGATAGCTAACTTACCATCGACAAGGTTGCCTCCCAATGCCAACAAAATGCATGGAATCATGGCATCCCTAATAAATCACAAATTGTTAGATTCCATCATGATAATTTAGTTGTCGAAAAGCATTTTAAAACTTGTGAAACTGTAACATCAGGTTGAAACATACATACATGCATACATATATATATATATATGCATCTCTAACAACGTAACTTTACATTCTATTTGCATAATGGTAAAATAGGCCTGGCTAAACATATCTGGAAAATAATATGCTAACACTAACAATAGTATTTTGCACAAAAGTTAATAAAACGTCATTTTGTTGATAATAATACTAGTATTCGCTATTGGATCAATTGAGAGTAAGAGAGGAGGATTTGTATTTATGATGATTATGAATTGATACAGATAGGACACTAATTGTATGGTATGTACAAGATGAGAGTTAAAAAACAATAAGGATAAGGAAACCTTCAAAATAAGGAAGCCTAATCTACATCCCTTAATTAACTAGCACAATATATTTTAACACTTCCCTTCAAGTTGGTATATAGATATCGAACATGCCCAACTAGCTGTTCAAGTTGGTATATAGATATCGAATATGCCCAACTAGCTGATCAACCTGGAAAATTTCTTGTTAAAAACAGTCTTAGTGAATACATCGACCAGCTAATCTTCCAAGCTTATATAAGGCATTGTAATTACGTTTTCCTCAAATTTCTCTTTAATAAAGAATTTATCCACTTACACATGCTTTGTTCTATCATGTTTAACCGAATTTTGAGCAATATTGTACACTGCTTTGTTATCATAGTATAACATCACAGCTTCTCTTGGGGGATAACCTAGATCAATCAATAGAAACTTCAACCACAATAATTCCTGGACTCCAACTGTCATTCACAAATATTTTTGCTTTAACGCTTGATCGATAAACGACATTTTGTTTATTACTTCTCCATGTGACGAGATTTTAAACAACAAACATGCAATATCATGATATAAACCATTTGCCACCTACATTTTTGGCACAATCATGTTAGTGTAACCTTCAACTTTTAAAAAATCACTGTGCTTTGTAAAGAAAATTGCTTTTCCAAAAACTGCTTTCAAATAACTAATAATTTTCATAATGGCCCGCATATGCTTATCTCTAGGATTATGCATGAATTTACTATACTTAATGCATAAGAAATGGCAGGTTTGATATGTACGAAGTACATCAACTTTCCTACCAATTTACCCTTTCTCAATTAGCACTTGATCAACTTTAAACCTTCTTCCATGCGTGTATCCGATAGTTGACAGGCAAACATTTCAGCTTCATTTAGTAAATCTAGACACTTCAATCCCTAAAAAATAATTCAGTTTACCAAAAATTTTCTTCTCGAACTCCCAAGACAGATACTTCTTCAATACTTCTCGTTCACGTGGGTCATTCTTGCTAACCACCATGTCATCAACACAAACAATTAGTGCTATAATCTTCTTATAACACTTCTTCAAAAACAACGTATGATCAAAATTATCCTAATTGTAAGCGAACCTTCTCATTAATACAGCGAATCTCTCGAACCAAACTCAGAGACTGTTTCAAGCCATACAAGATTTTTTTTCAATTTGCATGCTTTGTTTCTGTGCTCCATTAAAACATTGCTCCCTGATAGGAGCTTCATGTATACCTCATCTTCCAAATTCCCATGCAATAATGCATTTTTCACATTGAACTGTTACAGTGGCCAATCCAAATTTGCCATCAAAGAAAACAAGACTCGCACATCGTTAATTATTGTCACTGGTCCAAATATTTCCAAATAATCGATTTCATGTCTGTGTGTAGCCTTTTGCTATTAGTCTTACTTTGAATCTTTCGTTATTTCCGTCTACTTAATATTTCAGTGTACATCCAATTGCAACCAACACTTTTCCTCCTAACTGGCAATTCAACTATATCCCATGTATCATTATTCATCTCCTCGTCCATTACTGCTTTCCATTATGAATCACCCAAGACTTCTTACACACTGTTAAGAATAGATATAGAGGATAATTGATTTGCAAATAACCAATTTAATTCAGACAGCCTATCACAAAACACATAATTACTTATGGGGTATTTGGCCCTTACTAGTGAGATCGTGTTCATATGTCGGTTTAGACACACCTTTATTGATTAAGTTAGGGAGCTATTTTCTAGGAGCTTCAGGAGAAAACACCTTAATTCAGATTCAGATGTGTCTGAAGGAGGCAATTAGTTATTTGTGTTATGTGATGGCCAGTGTTCTAAAAATCGCGCCTAGGCGGCGCTTAGGCAGAAATCAGTCCTCTCCCGCCCAGCCTAGGGCTAGTCGTCTGTGTTTAGGCGCTGGAGTGATTAGGCGCTGATTTTTGGTCTAGGTGCCGATTTTCCCGTTGGTTGTGGCTGAGACGTTGAAGATAGAACGAGATTGAGATAGAGAGAGAGAGAGTAGCGTACCTGTGAAGTCGTCGAAGCCAGTGAGAAATCGTCGAGGGTGAGATAGGTTGGGGCTGAGAAGATGTCGACGAGAGCTAGGGTTTTGGTTCGTTAGTTGCTGCGGAATGGGGGCTGGGTTTTACGGGGAAAGAGAAGATATATATTTCATTTGGTTTGTTTTATTAAGTTTTATTATTATTATTTTCACCCTATATATTTTTTAGTTATTTGTAATTTCACCCCTATTTACTTTTCTTTTGCTAATTTTATTTATTTATGTTTTTAAAATTTGGACTTTTTCTAGAATGCATGTTTTATTGGTGGGATGTTGGACAATTAATATTAATTTGAAAGGTATATTGTATTTTGTTAGTATTATGTTATTTAAAATAATATTTTTAATAAAAAATCGTTTGACCGATTAATCCTCTAGGCGCTAGGCCCCCCCTCACCGACCTAGGAGCGCCTAGCGATTTTTAGAACATTGGTGATGGCAATAGCAAGCTTGAACTCGGCGAGCTTAAGTTTAGTGGTGAACTCGGTAGTGACCTTGAAGTTAGTAGTAAGCTTGTCTCGTTGTCTCGTTGTCATTACGACAATCAAGAGCTTAAAATTCACTATAGTGCCCCCTCCCCCTGAAATTCAATATAGTAAAACTGCATGTCTCCTTTATGAAACACAACATCCTTGGACATATACATGTTTCGTGTAAGAAGATGATAGTTTTGATACCTCTTCTGATTATATCCCATAAATACAACATTTAGAGCATGAGATTCTAATTTGTTCGTTGTTCTTTGGGCAAGTAAACAAACACAACACATCCAAATACTGGTGGGGGCAAATTCAGCACTATATGAGCCAATACCTCTTTAGTTAGGACCAAGGTAGTCAATATCGTGTATCATTAGCATATTGTTTCGCTAAAAAATAGTATCATGTATCGTAACACAAAACATGTGCATTCATACATAAATATACATGCAAATTAAATATAAGGCAATCTTATTAAATAAATACAAAACAATCTTTGTATTTGGGGACAACTCATAGATTATATGTGTCTATGGGACCCACTATCTAGTTTTTAACATCTTTCACTGCCAGACAACTCATAAATTATATGTGCACGTAGGACCCATATATCCAAAAGATATACTGGCAAACCAAGTAAAGCAATATGAATCCATTAAAACACCTTAAAACTCTATCTTTTCCAGTATAGATCTATAATATCATGGCTAATATTTTTCCTACATCAACGTCTATGACTTCAATTAGGCATCTAAGTTCCGATTTCCTTTAATTTTGAAGCGACTTCTTTCAGATGGAAAACATGTCAGTAGAACGAACCATTAATTATTCTTCTTATTCTTCTCTCTTCATTCTTTAACAAATCCCTAGATTTTCCATTAAATCTCTAAACCTAACCCATATTTGTCTCTCTCTATTATAAGTTTAAGGATTTAGGGTTCAACTTTACATATTTGAAATAAGTCCTTTTAAAATAACTCCCAAAACATTATCGTTTTAATAAAAAGCACCTACAAAAATAATATCGTACGAAACACACAAATATAGAAATACAAGCAAAATATCGCGGTGCAAGAACGTGCATCGCACGATACACGAAGAAACCCGATACAAAAAACGATAAGTAAAGTTTCATTAATACGACTTGCGTATCATACGATACTAACTACCATGGTTAGGATATCAAACAGTGTTTGAAAATCGAGAACTGTTGACGGAACATAGTTGATCAAATATACTGCATAGGAGAAAACTTCACCCCAATAAAACACTAGGGCGTTATCCCCAAGTAGTGATGCCCATGCTATTTCTAACAAATATCAATGATTTCTTTATGCAACACCATTTTGTTGAGGTGTATATGGGAATGTTGTTGATAGACAATTCCATGATTTTTGAAATACTCTTGTACGTTTGTACCCATATATTCACCTCCATTATTGTTTCAAAGCACATAGATAATAGCTTGATATTGTGTACTGATCTATTTATGGAATATTTGGAACAAAGAGTTTACTTAACTCTTAGACTTCATAAGACATATCCACGTCATTATAGTCCAATTATCGATGTAAGTAACAAACCAAAGAAAACTAGCCAAAGAGGTGTAAGAGAAAGGCCCCAAACATCAGAGTGAATTAACATTAAATGAACTGAGCATTTATTCCATGATGGCAAAAAAAAAAGCACAATGGCTCTTTGTTGGTTCACAAATTTCACAACAAAAAATCGAAAGTTCAACATCCTTAAAAAGCTTAGGAAATAACTTTTTTAAGTAATTGACACATGACCCAAACAAGATACCATTATCAAATCTCATATTCAATTTTTTGTCCTAAAGTAGCGACAAATTGCAGGGCTTGATATAACTGGTATGTGTTTTTCAATGCCAAGTCCAAACAGTACAATTTGATTGACCTAACGCAATAACCAATTGTCTGTCTCGTTTGAATATCCTTAAAAACACAATAAGAATGCCAGAAAATAACAATACAACTTAAGAGCATTAGTGATTCGAGTAATAAACAGTAAATTGTAATCGAGTGAAGAGACTATTGGCTGAAATAAAATTTTGGGATGAGAGGGAAAGAGATGTGACTCGTTGAGAATTGAATGTCATATAATCTATAGTTTCAAAATCAATTATCCATGTATCATTCAAAACAGATGCAAAATTTAAAGCCTTATAATGTGTCCTAGCAGTAGTAAGCAATCACAAAGCCTTTTTTCCATCACCTTCATTCTTACGAATTAAACTATGATTCCGAGAATGATCCTACCAGTCTGGATAGCTAATTACTTCATAACATCCTTTCTTTGAGTTCCAGTTTATCCACATACTGAACAAGGAGGATATTGTTAATTGCTCCCATAATCTTTAAACTGAGAGTCACGAGTTCAGCTCCCTTGGTTCTGCCAATTTGATTTTCTTCTGGACTGATCCTGATTGTTATGTGGGACGTTGTTACTTGCCACCATAGTTACAACATTAGTATTGTCAGATTCAATATTCATTGTTTTTCGCCCGAGATCTTCCTGATGAACTAGTGGGTACACTTATTCTAATTCCGAAACTTAATCCTTTCATAAAACCAGCCATGAATTTGTTTAAATTCGTTGTCTAACCTAGTAAGAAATTGACTTTTGTAAAATTTAGATTTTCCATGACCACCTTATCGCGATGATCTAATTCGCTGAAGATCTATGTTAGCTTACCATAGTACTCAGAGAGAGGTTTGCCATTCTGTTTGGCTGCAAACACCCTTTGATTCAAGGTGAAAAACTTGTAATTTGTTCGCCGCTCCATAATAAAAGGCTTTAGGCAAAGATTATCAAATTTCTCATGTAGTAAGAATGCGAATATATTATCATAATTTCCGGTTTCATGAATATCAGAAGTCATCTTTTCACCCTTTGATTGTCTGGATACCATGCTTCGTATTCTGGAGTTCCTTCTTTGAGTATCGGAGCCGTATAACAAATAAACAAGATTTTTTACTTTTTAGCGATATGCAACTCCATGAGTTGAGACCATATATCATAATTAGTCTCATCTAATGTGGCACATACGTTGAACAAAGAGTTTTCAGTTTGAATGATGATTGGAGAAGATTAATTTACCGATGGTTTAGTAACAATTGTCGGATCATGGGTCATTCTGAGGTTTTATATAACTAAAACTATAAAATAATGGCTGGTTTTGTAAAAATTAAGGCTAGATTTGAAATCAAAACGGTCAAAATCCCTAAGAACCGATCTAAGGCAATTAAAAATAGGTTGACCCGGTCAAAATTTGAAGAAATAAACCGATATGGTTAAACAGGTTAGTAATTGGGGCAACAGGGACACGTGGGAACGCTTAAAGGAACATGGAGATGTGGGCGAGCGGCATATGGAAGAGTAGGAAACACACGCATGGCTATGACCTGAGACTAAAGCGTAACTTTATACACGCGTGGCAACACGTGTGATATGTGACGAATGCAAGCGGGAGACGCGAATAAGAAACAAGACAGTTTAAAAAGCCCCCACGGTGCGCGCGAGGGCTTGTTTGGGGCTGATTTTTGGCTATTGAATGATGATGAGCTCTGAGGATTTTTTACTCTCAATTTGGCTTGTTTTGATTGGCTATTGAATGATGATGAGCTCTGAGGATTTTGAGATTTGAAGATGGCGGTGTGACTGAAGGATTCTGACGACTTAATCCCCCTGATCCCAAATTGAGAGTAAAAAAGAATGATTTGTGTTTTTAATAAGTATCAATTGATACAAGGAGGACATTATTGATAAGGTTATGTACAAGACGAGAGTTCATAAACAATAAGGAAACCTAATTTACGCCCCAAAATTAACTACCACGATATATTTTCACATGATCGTCCATAATATTACTATACCTTCCCTGTTCATTGCGAGTTGGTTGTTTGTCACCACCAGCTTAGCTAACACACACATGCAAAATTAGAACTACTTCAAGTATCACCCATATCTTCTGAGTGCTTTGATTTCAGTTGATATAGCATGGATTCAAACAACAAAAATAGAACTTCCTAAAAGAAACCTTCTCATACTCCTCCCCCCAACAAGAAAAAAATGAGGAAAAATAAACCACCTTAAATAATGTGGCAAAATCTTGCTAATAGACATCTAAGGTGATTCATTTATTTCCCAGAGCAGCTATTAGGAACCAACAAAATTAGTCGAACTAGTATCCTAATCATGAAAAAAAATCATGCTGATCAATCCCCACCCTTTCTTCGGGTTCATGCCCTTAGATTAGGCAAATATACCTACTTCCTCAAATTAAGACTCCCATTTTGACTTTTGTACCTTTTAAGAAAAACACCAAATTTCATCCTAATGAAAGATGAAAAATAAAATTTATTTACTAGAGTAAGTTGTGTTCTAAAGATCGCCCTAGGCGTCAGCGCTGATGAGATTAGTACTAGGCATTGGCAAAACTTACTCAAAACAAAATCGCCAGAAAATCGCTAATGAATGGGGTCTAGGTGCCCAAGTTGGCAACTTTTCTCTTTAATTGGTGATTTCCATTCAAAAAGGGGCAAAAAAAAAAAAAAAGAAAAGACGTGCAACAAAAATGGAAAAACCGTTCAAAACCCTTAAAGCATTTCTCTCTGTGTGTCTTTAAGATTCACCTAATTCATTGCTACCCACTTATTATATGTTGGAATTGTTCTTAGGCCTTATATATGAGTTTGACAACAATTGCTCTGAGGACTTAATTTGAGACATCTCAAACCGCTAAGTTCTCTTAGGTTGAGATGGAGGGAGTATAATAAATGCTCTCGAGTTGAAATAGAAAAAAGAGTTTTTATATTTTTCATTTAATTTCAATGTCATTTTGTTACTTTCTTTTCGGTTAAGCACTAGGTAGGCAATGACTTATTAGGATTTTGTTACCTTATTTATTTAGGAATGTATTAGTGTTTTAAAAGGCTTATGCCTTTATGCCCCAATGCGCGCCCTAAGGCGCTTTTTCTAAAAAACGTACCAAAGCACATTATTGAATGTATGATGCACAAAAGGCTTGTGCCACATCGCACTTTTTACGCCTTTTTGTATGCCTCATCACTTTTTATGCCTTTTGGTTTGGACGCTTCTTGTGCCTTTTCTCTTTGTTGTAACTTTTACATGCATATATAGTTTTTTTCCCATAAATTCATATTGGTTGCAGCTATAATGATATGAATCGAGAATATATAAGAATTGATAATTATATACATTCCTGCCATGGGTATGAAACCTCAACTTAAAATTTCACTTTTTGTTGATGTTATGTGTCCTCTATTGCCACTAGAAAACAAGAGAAGACAGATCAGACAAGTGCTAAGTAAATATTTATATATTTCAGCATTTGAAAGTTATTCGCTACTTCCAAAGATGATTATGTGATTGTTATTTCTTTGTTTTTAGTGCTAACCATGTCTTTTTATTATTTCTTATTTTTTTTATTTAAAAATATAATGCACGAAAGGCTTGCACGTTAGCGCCTTGACAAGAAAACACCTCAACCTACACCCTTGCCTTTTAAAACATTGATTTGTTCCATACTTATATTGAACATCTCTTTATGTATTTCCAATTAGATTATAATTGCATTAAGTAAGGTCTTCTAGTCTCGTTAGGAAAGGTATCCTAGTTACAAGTAGAAATAAAAACTTTGGTCTTGCATTTTGAATTTATGAATGAAAGTTCCATTCGTTCACAATTTTTTCGTTAGAACCCTTTCATGTTCTAATCTTCCAGAGGAGGATTACATGAGATTTGTAACTTGCTCCCTGCGTTGGCATAATGATTAAAGAAAATCTACTTGACATCCTCATTCTTCACAATGTTATCATTTTGAAGATTATTCCATCATGCAATAATTGTATTATAAGCTTAATGCAATATATATTAGAGGCCCCACATGTGTGTCTTGTGAAGATCAATATAACGTTCAGCATACCGAATAAGTAAAGAGGACCACCAGTTGTGAAGATCAATCAGATAAATATAAGATAAGATGGAAATCAGCATACCCAAGAATCAAGCAGCTGTCAGTGAAAAAGTAGAGTGGAGCATCAGTTGTGAAGATCAATCGCTTCAAAAATGGGACCGTTCCGATTACCATGGCTAGGATCTGTGGCAAATATATATATATATATATACACACGCCAGTTAGTGCTAACATTGTAAGGAAACAACACTTTCTTCATGATCACATTAGTATACATACAGTAAGGTCACTGCTACTTAATTACCACTCATAAAGAGACGGTGAACAACATTCTGCAATAAGTTCTCAGAAGATTGAACTTACAGAAGCAATGATAGGGGGTTGAAGTAATTGCTTGAGCTTCAACTTCTCATACAAAAAAGATAAGAATCTTTCAATCTGCACCAAAAGGCATGACATTAAAATAATCATTTATTAATAATAAGAACAGCCACAAGCGCAATAATAGTTAGAAAAGCTAAATACAAGAAATGTATCTTAGCTAAGTATTATGAGAAAGCTAAAACAAGTATTGTCAAAAATTTAGTCTCAAGCTTAATGCAATAGCCAATAGTTAAACAAATAGAAGGCTCCAGCTAAGAGGCCCAAACTGCAAAAATGTATTAGCAATATGCATTTGTCTGAATAACAGTACTAATTATATAATAGCACCATGCATTTGTTATTTAGCGACCATTCAATAACAGCAAAGAAACTCAAAACACTGGAAGTAAAACATCACTCAAGTATTAGAAGTATCATGCTTGTTTTTCTATATGTCAAAGAATAAGTTACTTCAATTGACCCAAGTAACTAATCACTACAGAATTGAATAAAATATACAGTTATATATTAAACTCCAAATAGTTGGCTCTCTCTCTTTACCTTCCCCATCCCTCATTTTCTTATCTAGTCAGACCCAAAATAATTTGCTCTCACCTTTCCTTTCTTTGGCGTATCTGAATCTGATGGCTCAGCCTCCTGTGTAAGCAAGGGAACTTGCTCAGGGGTGGTGTTAGCCTTGGTGGGATTCTTCATAGGAAGATTCTCTTCTTCAATGTCAAAGGTACCTTCAGGAGGAGGTGCGAGCATTTGGAACACGTAAGTGTACAGAACAATTGCACCAACCTACATACAGACATCAGATAATAGAGTTTCAGTAATTCGATAACATAAAGAACCTCATTTTATTTTTATAATTGACAGAAGTATGAGTAATCAATAAGTATAAATATTTAAAGCCATGAATAGATAATTAATACATTTTCTAGGTTATCCATGCCCTATTTGTGTTACTAAGTCAAGCACCATAAATAATTTTCCTGAGGAACCTTACCAAATAGCTATGTTTTTTCTTATAGAAAACTAAAAAAAGATAAGAGTGGCTGTTTATAAAATTAGATAGAACCAGGATTCTATCTACCTTTTTCTCTTCTTATTGCGATGGAATGAGGAGCCAAACCTCTCTCAAAGTTGTATAAAAGTTCATCTAGTATAACCTCCATAGAGCAGCTCAAATGCCATCTCCACATAAAGACACATTTATGCGAGAAAAAATCCAAAGGAAAAACCACAATAAAACGAAATGAACTTTGTAGACACATTTTTATATCAATATGCATAGTTCATATACATTATTTTGGGGTGGACGATACATAATATAGATAAATTGATTTCGTTTGGGCTAAAGTGACCCACTGAATTTGTTTATAACTTACCCATTGACCAAATGATATGTAGGCATTTCCATCCTGAGAACATTTTTCAGAGTCACCAAAAGGGTTTGATTTATCTCGACATAAAGCAGAAATCAGGACAAGTG
Organism: Lonicera japonica; assembly: GCA_021464415.1. Taxonomy (NCBI): domain Eukaryota; kingdom Viridiplantae; phylum Streptophyta; class Magnoliopsida; order Dipsacales; family Caprifoliaceae; genus Lonicera; species Lonicera japonica. The sequence continues at coordinate 5,218,515 of CM038464.1, read as the reverse complement.
GCACGTTCCCAATGTTCCCTGTACACATTTTCAAATTCCACTTACTCCAAGAGAAATGGTAACAACCAATACATCTAAACATAAAAAAAAATTAAAAAAAATCATAAAATGGATGAAGTTTCTTGTATGGTTTCATGCACCATTATTTAAGCTTTAGGAGATGGAAGGTTTCTATGACCTATGAACCATAACGAGCAATTCTGAGTATATGTTGGGAATACAAACAATCAGTGCAGGAATGATAGAAAATAATGTTCTTGACTATAGCTGTCACTAATTAAAATATGTACCACATTTACTACTAGAGTAACCTGAACATGTACTGGATATTAAGTCTCAAGGTTGGGTTAGTTGGTAGCCCAGAGTTGGATTATAGTAAAAGGTTAATTTTGGCATATTCCACTATTATATAGCCTGTATTTGGAAATGGAACTCTTAATTTGAGACATTACAAAAAGAAAGTGGACTCTTATTTTGAGAGGGAGGGAGTAATAGTTTCGCATATAATATGGATAATGAAACAATTTTCTTTATTGCTTTTTTCATTGAGGGGGTGGGGAGATAAGGTTCAATTGAGTTTTATAGAATAGGATCTTCAGAAATCTTCTTAAGGAATTCGTGTACAACAAAAACTACCATATTTTTTGAAATGGATAAGCACATTTCATGAAGGAAGAAACCCTTGAAGTACAAGAACTGAAATAACACAGCATACTTGCTTGTGATTTCTACTGCATACATTCACACACCCATCTTAATATTAGATGTCGACACCACGTAGAATGTGTATAATGCCAAAAGCAGAGATTACTAAACGACAAAAAAGAATGCTAACTACACATTTGTTTGCAGTAATGACTTTTAGCAAACATTTATTTTCCATTATAACAACTTACCTATTCCAATTTGTATGATAGTAAACTTGAAGAATGGGTAAGGTGGACGGACGATGACCGCCACAAGTAAACCTATAAGTGATCCTGTTATGGTTGCTATAATAACATTAAAAGGAATAAACCACCTGCAAGGTCAAAAAAATAATAAAACTTTATTTTTAAAATCAAACTTTTAGATCCGGCATTTACAAACAATTGAGGTCATCTTATTCTTACCACTGAAGCATCTTCTCCCAGGTGATGGCTTGTCCCAGTTGAGAGAATATCAGACATGGAAGCAAAAGTGAAAAGACCAACTGCATTAAGTAGTATGAAAAATCAATACATACCAAAAAATAAAATGCATGAATTGCAGATTTTAGTACTAAAAGTATTCTACTTTTGCAATATCTATGTGTGTTTCGCTTTCCATCATGGAAATCCTAGATTTGCCATCGGGCGCTAAATAGGCTAGATTATTAAGGATATTTAAAAAAAATTGGAAAATTATCTCATCATCCACTTATTTCAACTTTCGTTATGCTGTTTTTTTCCTACTAAAACCTAATTGTTTAAGATCGGAAAATTATCTCATCATCCACTTATTTCAACTTTCCTTACGCTGTTTTTTTCTACTAAAACCTAATTGTTTAAGATCTTTTGACATCCTCCATATGAATTTTATATACTCCCTCCATCCCAAATTAAAAGTTATATTTCTAAAACGAGTGTATCAAAGGTGTCTTTAAAAACTGTGAAAAGTCAACCAGCCCATCGTAATTTGGGTTGTGACATTTATTCTACCTCTCTCAGTTTCTCTAGATTTAAGTTCAAAGTAATTCAACAGCAAAATAAATCTATATATGTTGCTTACTCCATTTAAAAGCTTCCTTCCACTTGCAGGCAAGATGTTAACATACTTGGAAGCCATTAGAAATCCCAAGAAGCACATTGTAAAAACTTTGGCTATGGGTAAAACTGCAATCTTAATACTCCCAAGTAAGGACTCCCCACTTCCGTTTTCCGCCACAACCTCTGAAAGAAACCTTTCCATGGTTTCAATGTAAAACTCCCAACTTCAAACAGAAATTCGCCAATACTTCTATAAATCAAAGAAAAGTGTTGTCCCTGTGGTGGACAACAATTATCTACTACAATAAATATGGGATCGACCAAAAGCTAAAATCCAGTAAAGTAAGTTATCTTGATAAATACCGGGAGAGTGTTTTATTGGGTACAGTATTTCCACTGCACAAAAACCTGGAAATCAATTTTCTTGAAAACTCTACACACTGATAAATATATATCTGTTGTATGTTACACTTCCCCCTTCTGAAGTTCCTTCTGCATAATTCATCCAAAATCAATAGAAAAAATTAATCACTTGCACAAAAAGAGGGAAAAATAGTAGAACAAAATTGTAAGTAAGATCTAAAATAAATATTGATCTTAAAACCAGTGATATAAGAATACTAATTAGTATAAATACACTTCAATGGTTGAAACTGAACTCGGAGGCTTTCTCCTTGAAATTAAGAACTCAAAACTTAAAAACAGCAGGATTCAGATCATTATCAATCTCAATTCATCACTTTTAGTCAAGGAAGTACAAAAAAAAAAAAAATCAACTTAAACAAAATTGAGGTAATTCGACGTAAACAATGAATTGCAATCATGCACATAAAAATATATACGAAAGAAAAAAAAGGAGAATCCTGACAAAACAACAAACACGAAAAAAATAAAAGAGAGAGAAAATCAAAAGTTTAAGGGTTCTTACGTTTTACAGATAGAGAGAGAGAAAGAGAGCACAGGAGTTCTGGAACCGACCGATAGGTTGGCTCTTACCCTTTCCCTTCCAGAGAGAGAGAGAGAGATTAATTTTCCAACCAAATATTTATGTTTATGGTTTTAATATTTATATTTTATGAGGGGAAAAGGTTTGTTGTCGTGATGCGCGACTCTGAATATATGTGGGAACCGAACACTCTTTTACTATCTTTTTTTTCAATTGACGAAATTACCCATGCCCCTCGTTTCTAAATTACCAATTATGCCCTTTGGCTTCTCCTTCTGGTATTTCCGTACAAACGGAAGTTTCCTGACTTACGGATTGGGTCCCTCGTTCCCTGTTTGGATGTAAGTATTAATTAATTAGTATTTTAAATTTTTCTAATACACTACTTAGTAAACCCGTGCAATACACGGGTGTATTGCTAAATTAGTTTTTATGTTTTATTTTTTTTATTGTTGTGTTTTACAAAAAAAATATCTCTCAATATCACAAATTTATATACTTACAATAATAGTTGACAAATTTCAAAACAATATTTCTAATTTTTTCACAAACTTTAAAAATAAATTAATGCAAAACTATGTTACACTAACAAATAGGATAATTTATGCCAATACACTTTTAATTGAATACAAATAGAGAAATTTGAAAAGACAAAACCAACTCTTGATTATACATAAAGCCATTACCACATGAAAGAATGAGCTGACTATGGAAGTAATTAAGAGTATTAATTGAAAGCCATGTGGCATTGAAATAAAGATATCTTTTCACTCCTCCCATTTTATATATATACTATTTGATTGTTTTAGTTAAGTTAAGTTAAGTTAAGACGTGTCATTACTTTTTTTTTAATCCACTATCATTTATTTCAATAAATTATTTTTTATTCTTGCCATGAATTATACTTCTCGCCATTATCTTTCAGTCTACTTCGAGTATTAAACAAATTAATGTTTTCACGTAAGTTTGCGGAGATAGTTTTTATAATGAGTAAATTAGCTTCACAAAATTTTATTAGAATACTTAGTCTAAAAGTTTGTGAAATGATCATCTAAAATTTTAATGGTCAAAAATGAACATATGTATCAAATTTTTATTACGCCCACTTCTTCTTTGAATTTCTTAATAAAATTTTATGAAGATGATCTCTATAAATTTCTTAATAGAGATCATCTCCATTACATTTCATTAGAAAATTCATTCGTTTCTTGCAAATGAGTAATGGAAACAAGCCAAATCTTGCAAAGAATATAGTCATGAGGTAAGAAGCGGACTTTTTTCCTTTTTAGTATTAAAAATAGATAAATAATGTTCTATCATTTTTCTTTTAGTAGAAATATCGGGGTTTTGATCTAATAAGATCTAAAATAAACTGTTCTTCTTTAATAAGAACAACAATACTTAAACAATTAGTTTATAAAATAACTTTGTAATATTTTTTTCTGGATTGACATTGGCAATCATGTTCTGAATCAGAACTAGGAAAGGAAGAAAAATGGGATAAGCAAATCAATTTGATTTTCTTTTTCTTTTTCAGATTCATTTTTGTTTTCATCATCATTAGAGTTTAAAAGAGCAATTAATAATTGTGATGATAATACTTCTTCTTGTGTTTATTAGTACGAGGGTACGAGAGAGTTGGAGATCATACACAAATTGATCACATAGTTCACCAATTTCTCTTATTTCAATAAGATTTTAGGCTTTTAGCTGAGCTTTAAAGATAAACCATGTTTACGTGAGAATATGGGATAGAAGTACCACCATGTTTACATGTAATTTAGTCTTTGACCTTCTGAGCAAGCAGAGTGAAAAATCTGGCTACAAACTTTTCTTTCAAAAAATCAGCATTAGTATTATCTCTCTTCATGACTTTAGATAAGAAAATATATTCAGACCATCTAAAGTAGGTTAAAGTAGGATATTTAAAGTTTATTAGGAAATTGTTACTCTTATCAAGGGTAGTTGGATAAGGACCAATAAAGACTAAAACAATTGTTTTTATTAGAAAATAAACAACATTCTCTGCAGGTTGAGGTTGCATAATATCACAGGCATATTCATTTTTCATGGGAATATTTATATGACTTATTTCTAACATAATTTAAAATTTCTTCTTTCTGGGCTTAGGAAAGAACATTATTCCACCAGCAACGTAATTGACCAGGAAAGTTAGGAGCTACAAATTCAACAATTTGTTTATCAAAATTATTAGATGCTTAATTTATAAACAGAAGCATATATAATCATGCGATATAATTGCGTAAAGATTTGACATTCAGGCATACCGTAAATATACCATTCATAAATAACTTTTGCACTAAATTAGCCATAGTATTGTTAATTTCTTCCTCAAAGAGCATATCTTAATGTGCAGGACGTTAACAATAAGTCCTACTAGGAGCTCGTGGAGTGGAGTAGTAACCACATTTTTTCTAAAATTAGTTTTATTTAAATTACTTCCATATCAAGTAAATCGTAATGAAATGAACTTATTTATGAGGCTTCAGATTCATTATCATATTTACTTTTTCCAGATTGAGAAATGGATAATTAGATAGAAAAGTTTTTTTTGTTTCTTTCTGTTGTGATGAAATAGATCTCATGTTATTGCTAATCGGTGGGTGTTGAAAAAAAAATTAAAATCAGCGGATGGTGACTAGTTCAATTAGGCCATCTTTAGTGGGTAAGCTAAAAAGGTAAGTTAAAAAGGTATATTTACACTATTAATAAATTAGAGTTGCATTGGAAGATAGTGGGAATTTAGCTTACACGATTTATGAAGTGTCAGGGCAGTATTTTAATCATTCCCACGATAGATGATATATCGTCCAATGCTATTGCTTCCCACGACACATCATGTGTCGTGGCAGGCATTTTATGTTTTTTTTTTCCTTCTTCTTCCATTTTCGAAATTAATCCTTCTCACGATATTTGAAATATCGGCTGAGCTAAAATTTTTATTTCCCCCGATACATCATGTATCAGTTGAAGGATTTTTGTTTCTCACGACACATGATGTGTCGTGAGAAGGATAATTTTCTGCCCCGACATTTCGTGCATCGTCCGAGCTAAAATTTTGTCCCCTGCTAGATTTGGCTTTGGTTTACACTTTTACACAGATTTTTAGCCAGCTAGCCTACCGAATGGGGCAAGCAAATAGCTAAATTTAGTCATTTAGCTTGCCCAGTAGAGATGGTCTTATTGTCCTAATTTCCCCTTTTTTAACTCTTGAACTAGGACCTACCTCTCTTATTGGATCGATAACAATATTAGTTTAATTTTTACAAATAATTAGTATATTGAAATCTTTTTATATTATAAATTATAAACTAGAAATTAGGTAGAAGGTTTGATTACACATTGATTTTTACTAAAAATCCAATGAATAATATTTTTTTGAATGAAGGGCCTATTTTTAATTGGTGATAGTGTAAGAGGCTATTTTGTTTTATATTTTAAATGAAGGTATTTGAATAAATTTAAATATCATTTATTAATAAAAACATGTTATATATTACCTAAATTACCCCCTTCTTATGAAATTTGCACAAAAAATATGGACTGCAAAGTTCATATTGCAGTGAAATATGGACTGCAATATGAACTTTGCACTAGAAATATAGACTGCAAAGTTCACATTGCAATAAAATATGAACTGCAAGGTTCATATTGCAGTCCATATTTTAATGCATATTAGTATTTTTTTTAGTTTATTTTTAGGGTTGGGATGTCATATTATCAATAAAATAAAAAATAGGCCCTTCATTTACAAAAAAATTATTCCTTGGCTTTAGTGTGAAAATCTTTATCTAATAAGACCTTTTTTTTAATTGTCCGAATTATAAATTATAAATATAATTATAATTATCTTTTTGAAAAAATGAATGCTAAATTAATTGAGATAGTTATGAATTTTAACCTTACTTTAGTTACAAAATTAAACTATTTTGCCTCGATTTCCCTAATTTATATATAAAACAAATATTGTCATTACTAAAAAGGTTTCTTTAACTATATAGACCCTTCTAATAAAATTCTTAATCACCCTATAAGTAGTTCTACGTTTATTTTTTCAGATTAGGAGTCCTAGTTATTTAGAATCTCAAATTAAGAATTTATCTTCTTTTTGGAATTATGATCGAAAATAAATTATATTTTCTTGTACTAATTAAACTAGAATTAATTAAGGGTCTATTTGATAAAAAGTAGATTTTTTTTTGAAAAAAGCATAATAATATTTTTGAAAAGTTGTAAAAAGAGATAAGTGACTTAGCGAGGCATCTTTCCTTCTTCTTTTTTTTGGAAAGAGTTTTTTACTCACCGCCTAAAGAATTTATTCCATGGCAAACCAAAAAATAAGGTTAACCATATTGTTAAATTAATTATCTCTTTACCAAAGCATAGTATTGCTATGAAAAATTGTATTGTATGATTCTAAAGTTGTACATTGCTAGTTAATAAATAAACATAATTGATTTGGCAAAATATCACCCAAAAGCAATAGAGCATTTAACAAAATCACTTAATTTTTTTTTTAATTTTTCATAAAATTTAATAGTGTTTTCAATCATTTTGTAACTTTTTTTTTATCAATGGTACCCTAATAATTTATTAAAAAGTATTAAGTCAAAGTGAAACTCTTAGCTATGTAAAAAAAAAGTGAGGATAAACCATGCTAATTAACAATTTTATAAGAAAGTGTTGTCGTAGTACTCAGAAGCATTCAAATGAGGCAAGCAAGCCCTTTTTTCAGTGTTTTTTAGGTGAATATGTGAAAAATAACTTCTTATTTTTTTCCACAAGAGCTTTATAGGTTTCACGGTGGCTTTTCAGATCCTTCTTAATATATTTCTCTCTGGAAAATTTTTGGATTAACAAATTTCCAAAAAAACAAGAAGTATAACGAAACAACTGCAGTATGAAGACTTTTTGTTAAACATATATAGCTATTTTCCAACTTGATTAGACTGATGTGGTAGTTCCAAACTTAATTGGATGTAAATGGTTATGTAATAAGGCTTCAAATTGTGAGTGAAAGTGGTAATTTTTAAAATTTATAAAAATGAAAACAATAAAAACATGAGAACCATGGGGTTTTAACATTAAAACGTGACTTGATCTCACTTTTTTTAGTGTTAAAACGGTGAGACTAAATCACATTTCTTCATCTTCTTTTTTTCCGGCCTTTCCTTTTCAAAGTCATCACCTTTTTTTGCAATTTTTTTTAATATTTCATTTCCTTTATTATTTTCTATTTATTTTTGAGTTTAATTTATTTCTTCCATTGTCATTAATATTTTTTTTTATTTTTAGAATTGTAGTTCCATAGCTAGAAATACACAATTTGTAAGATTTTGAATTAAAATATTTTTGATTCGTTATAATACAATCTATTTTTCATTCAATAAACATAATACATCATAAATAAAGAAATGGTTTTCATAGAAGTGACTATGATTACAAGCATAACATAATAAGAACATAACATATGAATTCTAAGAAATTCATTTTCTAGACAGTAAAACAAACTGAAAAGGCCAAGACACAAAACAAAAACACTAGAGAACCACTAAAATGCTCATAAGGCCCGTTGCTAATTTTAATCAGTAATTATTTGCAAGTACGCATCAGGGGTCACGGCAATATCTTTAGAATTGTATTCTCAATCCCTGTATTTAAGACGTTTGCTCTCCATATAACAATTTGACAAACAATATTGTACATGATTGTGTGTAAATCTCGTTTTACTTAGTTAATTAACCGATCAGTATCTGATTTTGGGTAGCAAAATGACTTACATGTATGATTACTAGGTTGTTTATAAATTACCTGGCAAGCTAAAACATATATAAGTGGAACACGATAAGAATTATAGAGGTGGTTCAGCCTTATTAAATGTCTTACTCTAAAGTTCATTAAAACCTTTAATTTATATATGAATGGTGTTACAAATGTTTACAATATAGCATGAACGAAAAGTCTGGTATGAATTTGGTTCGGTTCATTATCACCACCCAAATGCAATCAATTTTAACAGGTCAGTCGACGAACTCTTTTGCAGCCTTACAACTAACTTTTTCCTTTGCATGCCTAACAAGAATATGTATCACTAAGAGAACTATACATTTCTCAATCAATCCAGTTGATACAAGAAATTTCAGCATACTACGGACATCAAAACATAATACAAAAAATAGCACTTTAATCTTTTTAAAATAAAATTAACATACGTACGTTATATATGTTTGGTTACCTGTAAAAGTGTGACAGAAATATTTTATTAAAATAGTAAACCTAGTTTCTCTATAGTCCCTTTTTATATTGTTTTTCACGTGGTGATGAAAACTAACTACATATAAAAAAATATAGTTGATTAAATATTTTATTTGTTAAAAGAATAATGAAAGTAGTTTTCATTTCAAGAGTGAAGAATACATACCCGAAATATTTTAACTAATAAAAATTTAATTGAAGTAAAACAGAGATTGAAATCTGAATGCATAACTAAATTTTGGGCCACGCCAGGCCGCATTTCTGCAAAATCAAGGAAAAAGTTGACCGGTTAGACTCTTATTGATAACAATACATACATGGTAGAAAAAACGCAAAACGCTTGATTTGTTTGAGATATTTTGCGAGATATTATCTTACTTTTAAATTTTTTTCATGAAATTTTTTTCTTGGTGGGTAAAGAAAAAAAATTACAAAAGATATAGAATTTGTAGATCTACTTATAAAAATGGACATGGGAGAGCAAATATATCACAAAATATCTACACTTATTTTCTAACTAGATCACATGCACACGCGATGCGTGCGCTATTTAGATATATCTAGTTCAAACTAAAATATAAAACAAAAATGTTAAATGATCTAGGGTTAAATATCAAATTATTTTGTAAAAGTTCAAGGTTTGAACCTTTTTATAATCATATTTTTTAATGAAAATATAGACTGTGGAGGTAAAATAGGTAATTCAAAAGCCTAGCATAGCTTCAAGGCGGTTGAAATTGGTCCCGACGAACATGCACATGCGATGCATGTACTACTCAAATATATCCAGAGATGGTAATAAAACCCAATCTTGTAGGTTTTCGACCTGGCCCAACCCTGATGGGATGGGTTGCTTTGACCTCGGTTGGGTTTGGATTTCAAAAAAATAACCTGGACTGGGTTTGGGGTGGGTTAGGGTTTTGCATTTAAAAAACCCGACTCGACTCTACCTGCATACACACACATATATATATATATTATACAGTACCACGTTGGCACGCCCTAGATTGCTCCTCTCGATATTCTCTAACTAATTTTGATCCCATTCTATTTTTTGCATGTAATTTATTTTTATGATTCTTTCAAATAGAGTGAAAAACTGTTGAAATATATTTAATTTTGCTCGATTTAATTTTTTGCATCGTTTATTTGGCAAGATTTAGTTAAAAGTAGGGTAGATTCTGTTTTTATATTTGATTTGGCAAGAGTTAAAACTCGGGGCGGGGTGGGTGGGGTGGGTTTGGGTGTTAGTATGTTTATGCAGAGCGGGTTTGAGTTTCTAAAACAAAACCCGCATTGGGTTCGGGGCGGGCTATTGCAACTACGGATCGGGCTAGGTATTGGCCAAATTCGCTCAATACCCGATTCATTGCCATCCCTAGATATATCTAATTCAAACCAAAATATAAGACAAAAATGTTATGTAGTACGTGTAGTGATTAAGTAATAAATTACATTGTTAAATGTCTAAAGTTAAAAATTGCATGCACATTTTTTAATGAAAAAATGAACCGCAGGGATAAAATAGGTAATTCAAAAGTCTAAACGGCTTCATATGATAGTATAGATATCTCCGGCAAAACAAATATTTTATTTTTTATATATTGTTATCAAATGAAATTTTGAGAATGTAAAAAAATAAAAAAAAAATAAAAAATAGCAGAACAAAAATAGAGAAGAGTTTTGGAACGGTCTGACAAGTTGCGTCTCTTTCCCTTCCTTTGAGTTCAGTCCTTCGTTCAGAATAATGATAGGTAGGAAGAATAATTCAATTACAAACCAAATAAATAAACACAATAAATTGTTTTATAAGAGGGAAAAGTTTGTTGCTGTGATGCAGGACTCCAAATTTATATGGAATTCTTTTCTTTCAACTGACGGGATCCGAATAACCTCGTCTCTATTATTAAAATGCCAATTATTCCCTTTGGCTCTTTGCTTGGTAGTAATTCCATACCAATGGAAGTTTCCCTTTTTGGTTAAGGTTTTATGGACACTTCTCGCTCTTTCGCATTTCTAAATGTTTTTCTCTTTTCATTAGTTGTATCAATTTAAACAATGAACTTAAATTGAAATTATAACAAAAATTAACTTAAATTGAAATTAAATTCTCAAACACACCAAGCGATTTATGCATCGATCACAATGACTTACCAACTTTTTTAATCTAACTAGATTATAACCTGTGCTATGCACGGACGGTTTTATAAAAATTGTGCATGTGCTAAAAATTATTACAAACGAAATAAAAATTATCAACTATAATTCTACAAATAAATTAAAAATTTTACACTATCTTGTTTATAAAATCAAAATAAAATTCAAATTAATCTATAATATAATAGTAAAAATAAATTATAATCAAAGTATAAAGATAAAGATCAATTTGTAAATTCTTTAGGTATAATACTTTTATTTATTAATAATTGAGGAGATTACCAAAGTGTGTTTAGAAAAAAAATCAAAGAGAAAAAGAAAAAAAATAATATTAACAATATAATTAATTAATTAATTAATACATTAATGACTGTCATATGACAATTCCATAATAAAGCCTTGTCACTCCTCCCATTTTATGTATATATACCATTAGATAAATGATTGAATTAACATATTATTAATTAATCTAATAAATGATTGCAGAGGGCTAGACAATAGAGATTTTATTAATAGAAAATTTAACAAACCGCTACAAAAACATCCGGTCAACACATAGCTCACATCCTTCTATTAAGATATTAAGCGATCAGGTTTACAAATAAGCGTATTGGGCTACAAGAGCTAGCATAATCAAAACCATGAACATTGAAGCATTTAGGATTATCGAAACAAACTTGATTCAGGATAATGATTTCGGTCAAATTAATCAAATTGATTCTTTGATTATTTAACCACTGGATGTTTCTTAAAATCCTGTTTCTTAGACATGGAACATGCTAAGAGGAATCCATCATCATCTATCAAAACCTTCCTCGACCTTAAGATAGGAGAAACAAAAATTTAATTTGAACCACAATTAACTTTACTCGTACGTTACACGATTCTGCATTAACCGATTCTTTATGATTTTGCGAAACTTTTCTAGCTAGTTACATTTTGATTGTTGAATTCCCCATTTCTTTCCATTTATTCATTTCTCTTCATCATCCCTTTCCACCTCAATCAAATCAAATTAATCATTTCAGTTACGTACATAACATAACCTTTTCTTTTTTTGTTTCTTTTTACATTGTACATCGGTAAATTAGTTCATAAGTTATGTTTATTTTTTCTAATTATGATTATGAAACATGTAGGGGTGTTTTCAGCTTCGGTGGAAGTAGAAATTAAGGTATCATAAACTCGAACCAAATGTAAAAATTTGATTTCGGTTCGGTTTCAATTTTCAAATATTTTAAACTCAAACCCAAACTCGAACCAAACTTATCGGTTCGATTTTGGTTCTGTTTTATTCAGTTTGGACATTTATTTATTTTTTTAAAAATCAATTTAACATAATAATAGAACACTAATAGTAATGTAAGAGCATCTCCAACTGTTGTCTAAATTTTTTTGTGTAAATCTTATATGTCAAGACACTTTTACATAAAACTTGAAGTGTAAAAAAAATATACTCCAATAATACATTTTTAAACTTTTGTGTAAATTTTGAATGAGCCAATAAGATAATTATGTATATTAGATATCATTTTAAGCAATTTTTAATTATTATTTTTGAATTTTGGTATACATAATATTATAACAAGAATGGGTCTTGATTTGTTAGTCTTGGTGAGTAGATTTTAGATATATGATTTTTATTAAAATATATGATTTTTATTAAAACTTATTACATTTTAAAGTTTTATAAAATAATTGAGGAAAGAAAAAGCTGACGTGGCAATGTAAATTTGGGGTGTCTTTTAAATATTCATTTTACATAAAAGCTAAATTTAGAAGACTGTTGGAGCTCAAAAAATTTGCAAGTTTTGTATATTTTACACAAAACCTAAATATACACTACTGCTAGAGATGCTCTAAGATTGTTTTAAATTCAAATTATAATATTTTATTTGTACATTTACAAGAATAAAATATATTATATAAAATGATAAATTCTCTTACCAGCATATATGTGATAAAAAAAATCTTAGTAGTTAATTTAATAATAAGGGCACCCATTAATGACTTTTTTTAAGAAGATCGCAACATGAAATTAATAAGGAACATATTTTGGTAAAAGTTCCTCTTTTTTTGTATCATAGTATACTTAATGTGTGCCTTTAGAGTATATATTAACATATTTTATTTTTTATATATAATTCGGTTTAGTTCGGATTTGCACTAGCTAGCCCCAAACCCGACCAAATTATTCGATTTATTTTTAAATTTTTTTTGGTTCAAGGATTTACTGATTGGTATAGTATATTCGTTCGATTTTCGGATTGGTTTTAACACCCCTATATACCTCATCGATATTTCTGTTTTTTTTTATTTGGTACAAATTTACCTTGTCAATGTTAATCGACGTGGATGGTGATTGGTTCAATTATGTTGATGCATTATCATAGCATAATTAGTGTCGATTCGATTTTTATACACAATTAATGTTTTACATGAAAATTCTGAATACGCATACGGAATTTGAGGATTGTATAACCTAGGTTGATTTTAAGTTTTTTATTAAAAATGATTTGAAATTTGATAAGGGGAATCAAAACCCTAAGTTTAATTCAATTTAAAAATGTCAAAACAGGTGTTGTGTTATTATTAGATATCAAAACAGTCAAACAAAGCAATCCACAACACCAAGAGGTAACGAAGAACCTTAATTACGTAGGACTATCATCGGTAGTAATCGATAGTGTTTAATTATTAACGAAACAGAATAACATAATCGATGATTTACTACAATTACTTCCCCACAACGTATGCAACAGTCTCGTCAATCCCTTGATCGAAGAATCCAATCGCAGCTGATTTGAGGTAGCGTTTCTTCTATTTAACGGCTTACTTATCGCTTACTTCTCAATCTCCTTCACAATCTTTCACCCTCGTTTGCATTATTCCTTATTATGTTAGCTACTTATCACTTCGATCACAACTAAAGCTTTTTTTGCTCATTCCGTCTCAAATAGCAACCAAATGCACTATCATAAGAACCCAAACGTCAAAACCTTAGTACTTAGATGAAGAACAAAGATTTTTATGAAATGAAACAAACCCTATGTGGTGATGGTAAATTCTCAAAAAGCCTAGAGCGTTTGATCTTTCAATTTGCCTTAAAAGTACTTAAAAAGTGGAAAGTGTTTGATCTTTCGTTTGACCTCAAAAACTCTAAAAAAACATGTGTTAAAGTCACAAACCAACGGGTTTTATTAATAGGAAAAGTCTTAGCCAAATATTTCTTAAAAAAAAGTTAAATCACTTAAAAATATAAAGTTATCGCGAAAGTGTCGTAAAAGGCTTAATGCAAAAGTGTGTAAAAAGTCAAAAATTGTCGTAATAAGTTTAAAAATACCTCAAAAACTTGGCCGACAGGTCTTACAAATTTGGAGACTGCTCAACCACCTTGGAAAGTGTCATACTAGTCCGGAAAAACCCTAGATCGGTCTACCACCTTACTTATTTATTGTTTTTTCATCCATTCGATTTCCATTTGAACCAATTTTTCTTGGCAACTCCTGAAATATGTTAAGAATATAAAGTAAGAGTTTCTTCATTAATTTTGTTGATGAAACTTTTTGGGCTCGGGAAAAATATCGACAAAAATACTAAAAAACTAGTTTGACTTAAAAAGCTTTTAGTTTCGTTTTAAATGCTCGATTAACCACCATCTATATTTTGAATCAAACCATCTTACCTTGTTCTTTATGTTTTGAACTTTGTATGGCGTATCTAGTAAGTTTGGTGCGAAAGGTATATTATATGTTAGTTGTATTCCTTTGACAAAAACACAGTTCGCTTGTAAGTTTTTTAGTCAATCGAGTTCATTATTGCAACACACATTAGGTAATCAAATTGGTAAAATGTTTTGGTTTAATTTAAGTGGTGTAAAGTATTTTCATAAAAGTTCGATTCTAAACAATTCAAAACTTTAAATCAAGTAAATAACTCTTCAAACAGTGAACTAATCACATTTGAAAAGGTTACACTTTTATTTGGAGTTATTTTGTTGAAAATTTAAGTGTTTAAACAAAATTTGCAAAGTCTAGAACAAAAGGACGCCTGGTGGATTGATACAAAGAGTGTAATACCAGACTAATTTGGTAAATAATTTATTTTTACTAGGAGTTAGACTATAACTCTTCTATACATTAACTCATATGGTTATATACCAGTTAATGCATTTTTAGAATTAATTACATACTTTTTCGAGAGCAATTTTACATTACACCACCTAGGGATTAACTATACTTCATGCCAAATTAATTATTTTTCTAAAAAGAACAACAAACCCCAAGCTCGTTATTGAAACGCCAGACTATTAACGAGATCGAAACGAGTTTGAGGCGTATGATACGTTATGTTCCAAATCGAGCAATTCGAGGAGGATGCTGTTGGACTAGATGTGACATATAAAAGTTATTCTCGTGTTATTCAAGGCTATGCGTCTGCGTCGGTTAGTGATTAATCGAATATGTACATCTTCTGATTATTATAGTCAAAATTGTTATTGAGAATTAGTTTTGCATTACAATGATACCTTTTAATTCTAGTGCTGATTATCCATTTGATTAATTGAATGATGCATGCTAGATAAGATTGAACAGATTTTTCAAAATTAAAATAAGTAGACAATTAGAGTTTATTTTCTGCTATAATCATTAAAGAATTTTTGGCTAATTAATCAGAGAATAATATACCTAGGTTTAATTACTCTGCATTAAATATCACGACGAGCTTTCTTTGATCATCGCATCTTCAATTCGAAGCAGATGATTATAATGGAAAAAGTGTCTATGGCATCGAAATCAAGCAAACTAAAAATATAAGCCTAACATTATAGTTCTTATATTTTAATTAAAAAATACATTATTTTCATCTTAATAACACTCTTATTTGATATTGTGATATTTTGTTCACTAATAATGCCCTCAAAAATATTAATATTTTAATTTAAGACATTAAAAAAAATTGTTTAATGACATAAATAACATATGCAAGATATTAGTAAGTAATACAGGGGAGCAACCGTCCTTCCACCCCTTTCTCCATGCCCTTCTATTTGTAATACTCATATATTCTAATACGTACTATATATTAAAACGAGACGAGAATTTTTGATATCTATATAAAATTGTTATTTTTATACTAGGATTTGAAATCACTGTTAAAGATGAAACACATATGTTATCACCATTTAACCGTGACACGCCGTCACATGTGTACCAAGTTCTAATGTTAAGTTATAATTATAATAAATTAATTACTTTTGCCTATCCTTCTCGAATTTTGAAACAATATTTTAACAATGCTAATATTTTTCCTTAATTAAATAAATGTACTAAAATTGTCCCATATTAAAATTCTTGACTCAACCACAATTTAGTAGATTTACTTTGAACAATACTTTATTTACCAGATATTCTTATCATATATGTTCTTACATGTATGCATTACATGGGCTGTATTTTCACAAGATACAACAAGAGTATAACTCAATTAATGCACCAGGTAAGAAATTTTGTAAAAATTGTAAGTAAGAAAAACATTTTTCTTTTACTTTACTTTTGTCTATTAGTTAATAAGATGGAAAATGATAACAAAACCTATTGATTTGTGTGCGATCGTAAAAAATAAATTGGGGATATAGTGAGACTTTCTCTATTTCATACTTATTTTTATGAATAGATGTCTTTTGTCTTTTTTATTTTATTTTTTAGAAAAAAATTCTTCAACACCACCCAATAGAAAAAAACAACAAAATAAGATAATATATCATACAACGTCTCTTAATTTATTTTCTATTTTCTCACAAATATATATATATATATATTATCTTATTATCAAACGGAGTTTAACTTTTAATTAATGTAGCATTAAATATAGAATTTGAGTGGACAATGCGTATGCCATAGGCCCACGGTGAACGAATGGGGCAACTGATCATCATTTATTAATTCTCCCCCCCTCCCCCAAAAAAAAAGACACAAACAATGAACATACAACACTTTTTTCCTTCATATCCGAGTCACATTAATCTTACTTTTGTATCATGAGGCACCCACCGTTTTTTAGGAAGGGTAGTTGGGAAGGTAGTTGCACTTTGAAAATATGCAAAATTTTAATACCAAATAAGTATATTTTTAATACTAAATTCTTAATGCTTATTAATGAGGGTAATAAGCTAAATTACTCCTTTGAATCTATTAATTTTACAATTTGGCCTATACAAAAATGACACATGATGTCTTACTTGAGTGGTTACACTAATGACATGTGGCAACAACGGAAGTCAACTAATGCACTAGTCTTGTTGACTACAACTCTGCAAAGCTGCATATTAAGCTGATCTCGCAAACCTAGTGTTGACGATGTAGGTCTGCATGGTAAAGTTGTAGACCTTATTACTCTCGCATATAGACTTAATGCTCTTTACAAACAAAAGACGCAAGTATGTAGCTATATTGTGGGCATGCATACCACCTTACTTGTATTTAATGCATACAAACTCACATTAAATGTGGATTAAAAGGAAGGCAGTTGGCATGACTGAATTCTGGACTTTTAATGATGAAAGAGTTGCTGATTGAGTAACAACCACCACCATGAACAAGGCTTGAAGACAGTTAATCAAGTTGGAAATAAGCAATATATAAGAGAAAATAACACTTATAGTATTTATTGCCTTTCTCAACAAATCTACAAAGTGCACTGGATCTTGCAAACCTTTTAAGCCTTAAATATTTCATAGGTGAAAGTTACTTTTATACGTATTGAGATAGTATTAGCCAGCTCAGAGTTATAGTATTTTGTAATCAAAGCTTTAATCTTAATTATCATGTTTTATAAAAGCAAATATGAGCCAATGGCTCATTCAGGGGTGGAGTAGGTCTTATCAAACATAGTTAAACCTCCTTTATAACTCTCTTGTCATATACACTGCTAGACTACTTCGTACCCATATTAAGGTTAATAATACTTGCTTGATATAGTTGCTGTTAATTTTCAAATCTAGCTAGATTTTGACACCAACAATATCTCAATACACATAAAAGTAACTCTCAACTATTACATATTTAAGGCATTGAAAGTCTACAAGATCTAGTGCACTTAGCAGACTTGTTGATGGAGACAATAAATATATATTTTTAGTGTTCTCTCGTGTATATTGCTTAGTTCTAATTTAGTCAACATTGCTGACATGTCATATACACTGCCAGCTCACAATGTACCCATGTCAAGGTCATTAACAATTACATGATTGGTCATTAATGATCTAATCGAGAATTTAACACCATTAGTTATATTCACGGTTCATGTCTCAATTTAACCCGTTATTTAATTGTAAATTTTGAAATATGAAGCATAATTTGGTAATTTTATACACCATCCAAAATCTCTCATCACGTTATAATATACATAAAAATTTAACAATTGAAAATAAGTTACATTATTTACTATTAATTATCTTAAGATTAGTACTTTTTTTACGAAATGTTAATTATTTAAAGTGAGACTTTTAATTTAAAAAAAAAAGAAAGTACTAATAACAAAATATTAGAAAAATGTATACTCGAACATATTCAAATGAGGCAAATGACCAAATTTTCGGTGTTTCAAGGTGAATTACTACTAGAAAAATATGTTTAATAATTTACTATAAAACATCTGCACATAGTGCAAAATGCATACAGTGTTAATTTGTATTTAAAACCATTGCTATTCCATTAAATTTTAAATGAAATGTATTTTAAATCAAATGATGTAAAACAGTTTGAAATCCAGGTAAAGCTTTCAATTCTGTGCCCTGCCAGGCCAGGATTCCACAGACAAAAAATCTAATGGAAGTGACACAACTTTCAGAGTTTTTTTTTTATAACTATGACTCTTTTCAAACTTAATTAGGAAACTAGGGTTGTTTTCAACTTAATTAAAAAAATAAGGGAGTATAAAAATGTTAGTTAAATTGACGATTTTAAAGCAAAAAACGGAAGAAAATACGGCGTTTTTAAAGGTGCACAAATGTAGGCCAATTTAAAAACGCTAGAAGTTCTAGCGATTTTAAAGGTAAAATTGCTGAGCACAATAGCGTTTTTATGTTGACCAAAATTTTGGGCCGTAATTTACACAATTGAGGACTGTTCTTTCCGGATAAATGACAATATTTTAAAATATTGTGAAATTTTAAAATCCTACAAATTAACTGATTTTTCATTGAAAAGGTTGAAAATTTGAAAATCCCGCATACTTAAAATAACGTTGTATTTAGTATTTTCATTTTTTACAGGCTCTTCCTATTTATCAAATACATTTATTTGATTTATTTAAAAATAAACCTTTAATTAGAATACTATAATATAAATATTTTATTATTAATTTGAAAATTGCTTGATTTATCAATTCCTTGTTATTTTTAACCAATGGATTTTACATTGAAAATCTCAAAATTTTAAAACCCTACATAATTTTGCATGATTGGGTTCAATTTATAGGAGAACTTAGGCAATGATAAATCTTTTTTTTAAAAAAAAAATAAGTAACAATGTAACTAAAAGAAATTATGGTTACGAATTTTTAATTATGTAAAACAACCATATCAAAATTCTTGCTATTCAAACTATAGTGTAAGGAGCATCATTAATGATATGTCGGTGCAATTATTAAGAATACTAGAAAAATTATATAAAGTAGTAACATAATTTTTTTTCTTTAAAAACCTACATGATCTTAACATCAACAAAAGCTAATAAAATTAAAGAACGCAACCTTAAAACTCTTGTATTTTATTGTAGTGTTTCAAATTATTTTTTTTTATCTTAAATTAATAATCAAATATTTTTATCATAGTATTCTAATTAATACTTGATAAATAGAAAGAATTTATAAAAGATAAAAATACTAAATAGAACGTTATTTTGAGCAAGTGGAATTCTTAAAATCGCAACCTTTTCAGCGGAGAACATTAATCTATGTGATTTTAAAATCACAAAATTTTAAAATATTGTCATTTATCCTAAAAATTAATAGTCCTCAATTGTCTAAATCATGTCTCAAAATTTTTTGAGTTGGTGGCACTTTCCAGCAAAGAATTTGCTAATAAATGGAATTTTAAAATTTCACAAGATTCTAAAATATCGTCATTTATCCCAAAAAAAAACAGTCCTCCCTCAAAATTTGGTTAACATAAAAACGCTACCTTGGTCGGAGATTTTACCTTTAAAATCGCTAGAGCTTTTAGCGTTTTTAAATTGGCCTACATTTGTGCACCTTGAAAAACATCATTCTTTCTTCCGTTTTTTGCTTTAAAATCGCTAACTAAACTAATGTTTTTATACTCTCCTATTTTCCTAATTAAGTTAAAAACAACCCTAATTTTCTAATTAAGTTTGAAAAGTGTCATAGTTATAAAAAAAACTCCAACTTTCAATTCATCCAAATAAAATATATTTTGGCTTTGGTGTATCATTAGAGTCCACCTGTGAGGTCCTCGATCATCATGCAACTCGATTATTGCTTGATAATGTTAAAAATTATTTTAGTCTTTTTTTAGCATTTTTAATTAGCAAAGTGGGTTCTGGTTGATGCGAAAGGCCGTTTTTGTAATAGTAATAGAACTACCCTTCAATATATTACTTGACTTTAATTTAATATTTGTTAATGGCAAAAGCATGATATCATATTGTCCAGATATGTTAAAAATCTGTTTTCCTTGTAGATTAAAAGTTAAAGTACCTTTACTAATTATTTAAGCTAACCTTTTCTTTTTTTTGCGATTATACTTTCCTTCCATAAATAAATAAGTGAATGGTAGATCCATGGTTTAAATTATCAAACTATAGAGCAAGAAATTAAAGGAGGTTCATATTATACACTTCTCCTAAAAGAGATCAACTTCTATTTTATTTTATTATTTATTATTTTTTTTTTAAAGAAGGGAAGTACTAAACTTCTTCGTGCAGTGCGTGCAATATTCTTGCTCATTCTCGTTGGAACTCTGAGTTGCCTGACTGGCCTTATCACCTTGTTTTTCATGATTTGAATCAATGATTGGGATTTTTGACTTTCAAAAAAAAAAAAAAATTCCCACAAAATACAATTTTTGATTACAGATCATAAGCAGTATTTTTATAATTCTTTTAGCTCTAGGGTTAACGCAAAGTACTCCAAAATTTCTTTACAGTTAAAATAAATAGGAATTAACTTACGACTAATTAAAATCGTACCTTTTCAGAAGTAAATTATAGAATAATTTCAAGAGTCTAAATTTACTGTCTTCTTAGAATGTTCATTGGCACTGACCAACTAAATCAAACTAACCTTCATGGGTTGGATTGATTTGGATTATTCTATTGATGGCATGGTTCTTGTTCTAGGACTAAAAGAATTTTAGGTTGACAATTGAACAGAACTAATGATCGAACGAAACAAGAATCCATTATAAAGACACATTTAATTTTTATTACCTATATTTAATATATGTCAAGTCAGGCTAAATTATCATTGGAGGCTTGGACTAATCTTTTCGTTTTTAGTTTGCTTAGGAAATAGTTTGTGATGGTGTCCATGTTGATGTTAAGCTCATTTTTTATTTTTTTTGGAATTATTAATAGATTAGCTTAATGAATATTTTATTTTGTTTTATTTTTCGTTGTTGAATGTTATATTATCTATTTGATTTTTTATAGTTAAAAAATTGAAAGATTTTTTCTTAAAATTTTGGATTAGATTGGGGATCCCTTAAGCCGATAAAATTATATATGGATTTGATTATTAACAATCTGTCTAATTATTAGATCGGATTAAATTTTTCTTCTTAACAAATCAGATTGTATAAAAGGTAATACGGTCGAAATCTGATTAATTAACAAGTGATTTTTTCTTATATTTTTACTATTCTATGTATACATCTATACGTTTGAAATTGAGTAAGGTAAATAAACTCCAAATAGTACCACGTAGTCCATGCCCCTGATATATATATATATATATATATGTAAATCAATATATCCTTTCAATTTTAATACGAATGGTGGAAAAATACATCTGGCATTTAATTTTGCCGGAGGGAAAATAATTTGAGCGTGGGATAAAGCATCACTTGAAAGCATAAATTTTGGATCGAAGAAGGGTGGGGAGAAAAAGTATAGAATCATTTTATGGAAATATATTTATATCATTTATTATAATAAAAACAAGTCTTAACTTATTTTCTTGGAAAGAAATAAATGTACGTGTGAGTCATCCCTTCATATGTACGTCTCTGTAGAAAACTGGCTGTGATGCGAGTCGTGAACGGGGAAGGAATTTTCCAGGAAAGTTGAAGGGATTTGTTTTGTTGGCATTCGTCCTTTTTCCCACTCGTGAAATGGGGACACGTGCAACTACCAGCTTACTTTCCCACTCACGTGATCGACTCCCCTCTTTCTTTTTACTTACCTTTCCACTGGCAACGCACCGTACGTTTGAGAAACTGATCATGAGGTTCCTGTTTATCGGTCTATGTCATCAAACAAAATTACTGGTCTACTATTCCTAAAATATCTGTAGAATTGATAAAAAAAAAAAAAAGTTTATATTATATATAACAAAATAAATAACCCCCCCCCCCCTCTCTCTCTCTCTTATAAATTCAAAATTTTAATATTATACTTTTAAAAAAAATTAAAAAACCTCTATTTATTTTGAGATTTTAATTAAGAGATCAATTATTTTTAATAATACAAGTTACATAATTGAGGCTCTTATTTGAGTTAAAAGAACTTGTATTTTCTTTATTATTCTTCTGATCCAATTTTAACCGGCGTATTCAAAAGTCGCATTATTCCACTTGTATCTTAATTTTCCGGCCAGGGAATGAGTAATTAGAGAAAGATGAATTATCAAACATAACCTTTATATCAGCAAATTAAACATTTGGTTAAAATGCATAATATATAGTAAATATGAACAGAGATAACGGGAGCAAGGTGAAACTAGACCCTTGGGAGAGAGTCCACATTAATTAAGAATAATACACGAAATTGTTATGCTACGCTTTGCAGCCTTGTTAATAGGAGCAGCGTGCGGGCATTTATCTAAAATATTGTATATATAGGTTTTCAAAGTAGAGTTGTGTATATTGATTAGGAGATTATTTTGATTATAAAAAAATAAATAAAAGGTGTAAGTTAAAAATATCTAAACTTTCAATTATTAGAAATTGTGCATATATCAATTTTTTAGTTAACTTATTTTTTGGTTGAATTTTTTGATAAAATTTTGTGAACAAAGTTTCGTCAAAAAATCGGTTCGTATTTGGTCCTCAAGAAAATTGTCCTCTTAAGGTAAGAGTTGTTTCTTATAGATATATATATATAGCGATAATTTTACGGCATACTAGAAAAGGGTAAAAATATCCTTCCATAAAAATGTTTTTGAGAAAAAATCGGGGAATCATATTTTTCTAAAATAAGGCAATATTTTTTAATTCGTGTAAGCGTAGGCTTATTTATTAATTCTGTTTTAAAATGAGGTGTTCAATCAAAATTGTGGTTTTTACGGACTTAACTTTGCAAAAATTGTACTTTATGCAAGCTTAATTTTGCAATCCAAACAATTTAATGCAAATTTTGTTCTGCATGATATTATTTTTTAACAAATATATTTTTATGTGTTACTCGTGTAACTCTAAAGTAATATCAAAGAAACCCTAATACATAAGGAACCATAACTTTACATAACCCAAAAAAATATTTCTTGAATTGTTATCGATAAATGTTTTAAGTATGTAACTTGTTAAAATAACTTTAAATCATCATCAAGTAAACACTTAAATATAGTAATCTACTAAAAAATATGGAATATAAACTTAATTTTCCAAAATAACATAAAAATTACAAAGTTAACATTGTAACTCTTTTGGAGTTCGGTCAAAGATGGATCCTTACTGAGAACTTCCTCAAACAAGCTCTATTTTCCAATTCTATGTTTGGGTTCCATAACTATGTTCATGTGAATTAAAGTCAATATTTACTTATTATAAAAATAAAATGTATGCTAATAAATTACATGACCATCAACACATGTGGCAATAGTTTTATCATTTATAAATATATATTTTTATACGATTTAAAAAAATTGTTTGGTAAAAGTTTTCTTTTCTTGAATGAAAAAAGTTTTGCTCCTGAGTTTCAACTTTCAAAGTAAAAATAAGTCAATCGTCAAGGACGGCTCTTATCTTGGATGCAAATGGGTCCCACGATTTAACATTTAATATCTACATGTATGTAGAGAGCTCTTCTCTTCAGAACCGTCATTAAGTTAACTAACTTAACTACGGTTCTTAAGTTAGCTAACTTAAGCATCGTCTTTTTTGAGGGATAAATAGATGGATTTTTTAATAAAACTTGATGGAGGTTATTTCTATAATGAATAGATCATCTCCAAAAAATTTCATAAAAAAAATCAATCGAGAAGTGGGTTAATTAAAAATTTGATATATATACGCATTTCTTGACTTTGAAATTTTAGATTTTTAGTTAACCCACTTTCCATTTGATTTTTTAATGAAATTTGGTAAAGATGATCTACTTGTTATAGAGATCATTCTCACCAAGTTGCATGAAAAAATTTATTTGTTTACCTCTTAAAATGAACGGTTTTTAAGTTTCCTAATTTAAGGATGATGCTTAAGAGAAGGGGACTATATATATTCACAAGATATTTGAATTTTGTGTGATGTTAAAATCTTGTAAATTGTGATAGTTTTAGAATGACATAAAATTGGTGAGATTTAAATAGAATTAAAGAGTCTATATTCATTCAAAATATATATTTTTCTCTCTCCTACATTTTCACTCATAAGACACTCCGAGAATCAAATACATTTAAACCTAACTTCTACCACTTTTTATATTTGTAAAAAAAATTAAAAAATAATAAAATTCTTAAAGAAAAATTATATGATTTCAAAATCATATAATTTAAAATCTTTTGATTAATCAATTCCTATAAACAATAAATCTTGCCAAATAACGCAACTGAAGAACATATTAATTTAGAAAGCATGGTCATTACTATTACCAACCTATGTACATGTTAGTATAACCATGGATAATCAAGGTATACACTGAAAATTAACAAACATAAATAGAATGAAAATCGAGTCTTGTGTTTCACACAATCTCCATAAAACAATTATGTTGCCTCCCGTGATGCTTTGAGGCTTGTAATGGCGTTTCTCTCTCAGGATAAAACGGTGTAAATAGTGTCTACCTTTTCACTTCGGCGTCACTGATTAAACGAACGTATTTGTATTTGAATTTTATCACCAAACTAATTCTAGAAAGAGAAGAGACAACTCGTGAAATTTGTGTGGGTTGTGAACGTGTGGAATTAGTGTCCCAAGGCCCCTAATTTACACTCAAAGAATTAACATGGGAATTAATCTCCATTAATTAAAATGTTTTATAAATTTAATAGGATTTAACATAAACGGTTTTGGTCTCCATTAATAGAAAAACGTTTAAAAATTAATGGTATTTTAGACCAACGGTTTTGATTATTAAGCGGCTCATTATTTATCAGTTACAAACCTTTTTGAAGGAAAATAAATTCATGTGCAAAACATGACCCCGCACGGCTGGCCATTTTCAGAGCGACATTCGTGTCCGCACTATACACTAAAAATTAACAAACATAAATGGAATGAAAATCGAATCTTATATTTCACACAATCTCCTTAAAAAATTTTTGCTACCTCCCGTGGTGCTTTGAGGCTTGTGATGGCGTTTGTCTCTCAGGATGAAACGGTGTAAATAGTGTCTACCTTTTCACTTTGGCGTCACTGATTGAACGAATGTATTTGTATTTGAATTTTATCACCAAACTAATTCTAGAGAGAGAAAAGACAACTCGTGAAATTTGTGTGGGTTGTGAACGTGTGGAATTAGTGTCCCAAGGCCCCTAATTTACACTCAAAGAATGAACATGGGAATTAATCTCCATTAATTAAAATGTCTTATAAATTTAATAGGATTTAACATAAACGGTTTTGGTCTCCATTAATAGAAAAACGTTTAAAAATTAATGGTATTTTAGACCAACAGTTTTGATTATTATGTGGCTCATTGTTTATCAGTTACAAACCTTTTTGAAGGAAAATAAATTCATGTGCAAAACATGACCCCGCGCGGCTGGCCATTTTCAGAGCGACATTCGTGTCCGCACTATACACCGAAAATTAACAAACATAAATAGAATGAAAATCGAGTCTTATATTTCACACAATCTCCTTAAAACAATTATGATGCCTCCCGTGGTGCTTTGAGGCTTGTGATGGCGTTTGTCTTTCAGGATAAAACGGTGTAAAGAGTGTCTACCTTTGCACTTCAGTGTCACTTACTGAACGAACGCATTTATATTTGAATTTTATCACCAAACTAATTATAGAGAGAAAAGAGAGAACTCGTGAAATTTGTGTGGTTTATGAACGTGTGGAATGAGTGTTCCCCCAATTTATACTCAAAGAATGAACATGGGAATTAATCTCTATTAATTAAAACGTTTTATAAATTTAATAGGAATTAACACAAACAATTTTGATCTCCATTAATAGAAAAACGTTTAAAAATTAATGGTATTTTAAACCAACTATTTTGGTTATTAAGTGGCTCATTATTTATCAGTTACAAACCTTTTTGAAGGAAAATAAACTTATGTGCAAAACAAGACTCGGCACGGCTGGCCATTTTCAGAGCAACATTCGTGTCCGCAGATGTGGGCGCACACAGGCCAAGCCTGTGTCAAGCTAAATTCGGTCTATGATTTGCACCCCCTTGTGCCTGGGAACGCGAGAAAGAGCCTTGTTTTTCTTAGAAGCTTATGAGCTAGTGAAATGTGATCCTTTATAAACTCATATCTTTTTTCACAAAATTCCAACGTGGGATTAACACTTTTCATTATATTTTTTCATCTCAAGTAGCTCATTTTGAGTGACAATTTCTCATTCACCACATATTTGTTTTGAGCAAACAAATATACGATCTCGATGTACTCACATAAGAGAACACAAATCTATAATCTCTTTTCACAACCAAATGTGAAATTCCCGTTTAAAAATACCATCAAAACGGCTTAAAACATAACTTTAATACCCTTTTTTTTAACAATTCCCCACATGAATGAAAATTGGTGACCAAAGACACAACAAACAAGGTGATAAAGTTTGGCGATTGAAACCTGCATAGGATAGGTAGGTTTTTTCCCTTGAGCCTTTCCTTGTGAAAATATGTTTACTTTACTAACTAAACAATAGACGCGATATCCTTGAACTGTTTTGTCATTTGTGTAAACGATGACATATCTCATATAATAGTCTTCCTAACATATTTTAGTTCTCATTAGTATGTTCGTTATGTCCATGAACATAAGCCCAGTTCTGCAAAAGTTAAATAAGAATTGTACCCCAAATAATTCTCTTGGAAGTAGCAATTTCTCTCTCTTACAAATGTGATTTCTTAATTAAGAGTAACCCGCATTACCCTGTTCAATTTTATCGACGCATAAGAATCATTAAGATTTTAGCTTATCATTTTGCTTACGAGTATCACTATTTTCATTATATAAATAGACATAGAAAAGATCCTTACAGAGGTCCAACGTAGCCTTTATAGTCTAGTTGTTCCTTTTGAACATAGATCTTGGGATGTCCAATCACGTAGGTTGGGTATCTATTGTATCGTCTTATTTATTCATGGGCTTTAGTCTTCATTGCTCTCGATGACTTATCAACTAACTCTCTATTCAATTATTTAGTTAACGGGTCTGCAATATTATCTTTCGACTTTACAAAGTTAAGTGTGATAACTCAGGTTGAGAGTAATTGTCTAATAGTATTATTATGTCTTCGACGAATATGTTAGACTTTTCATTATACATATTACTTTATGCTCTACCAATGGCTGACTGACTATCGATCAGAGTGTATGCAAATTGGAGGCCTCGATTTTAACCATCTTAGAATATCTTCTAAAAAGTGGTATAACCATTCAGCATCTTCCCCACATTTGTCTAATGCAATAAATTCAGATTTCAGAGTGGATCTAGCAATCACAGATTGTTTAGAGGATTTTCACAAAACCGCTCCACCCTCTAGCATAAATATATACCCGTTAGTAGATTTGGAGTCCTTATCATTAGATATCCAATTTGCATCACTATAACCTTTAAGTACGGCTGAATATTTAGTATAGTGCAGCATATAATTACGAGTAAACCATAAGTACTTTAGTACTCTAACAATAGCTCAACTCTAGGATTACTAATATATCTACTCAGTTTGTTAACTGCATAGGCTATGTCTGGTCTTGTACTACTCATTAAGTACATTATAATGCCTATCACTCTCGAGTATTCTACTTAAGAAACACTCTCTCCTTTATTCTTGAAAAAATATAAAGTTAAATTTATGGGTGTTCTGGCCACTCCAGAATTATTTTTATCAAAATTTTCAAGAATATTGTCTACATAATAAGACTAACTTAATACTACCTCTTAAAATCTTGGCCATTAATTTTTTTCGGTTTTTTCCCTTTCACTACATTGGCAATCACAAGGACAGAAATGGGAGCTGTTTCGGAAGCAACAACAGTAGGATTCAATGGTGTGATCAGAGCAATAGGAGTGGCATTCGTTTATGTAGTCATGGTATCTTAGCACACATAAACAGACTGTCAAATTCTAAAAACACAAAGTTCCAATAAAACCAGAATGTTAATTCGTAAACCGAATATATATATATTTTCTGAAACTAAAGAAAAATAAAAATTCCGAAACTGAATATATATATATACTTTCTGAAACTGAAGAAAAAAATTCAGAAAATTGTTTACTTTGGAAAAACTGAAACAAAATAAAAATAAAAATTTGGAACTGGATTAATTTTGCAAACTTTTGATACTTTACAATCTGAAAAACCTTGAATTTGTTAACTTCGAAAGAATAATTCCACCCCCCCCCCAAATGTGCGCACACATTTGCACCCCCTGCGCCTAGTTGCGCGCGAGAGAGTCTTTTTTTTATAGAAGCTTATAAGTTAATGAAAGGTAATCCTTTATAAACTTGTATCTTTTCTCACAAAATTCTAATGTGGGACTAACACTTTTTATTCCATTTTTCCATTTCAAGTAGCCTACTTTGGGTGACAATTTCGCATTCACCCCATATCCGTTTTGAGCATATAAATATATAATCTCGATGTACTCACAGAGGAGAAAATGAATCTATAATCTCCTTTCACAACCGAGTGTGAAATCCCTGTTTAAAAATACCCCCAAAATAGTTCAAAATATAACTTTAATACCCTATTTTTTTTCAACAGTACCTAGATTGATTTTTAGCTATAGCAGTAATAATAATACTTGATTTGTTTAGTTATTAAAAAAAATCAGAATATTCCTTTTATAACAAAATTACCAATATCACAAATTTAAGAATTACTCAAATGGCCCAAATCTAGTATTCGTCAAATTGGACTAGCCCAAAATACTATAAGACGTGACCAGCTAACGGTTTTATTGGGCTGGATTTGGACTATTGACCTGTTGTTTGCTATGTGGAATTTAATTTTTGGGATATTAAAAAATGAGACTCATTAGAAAAATAAGTTTACAACAAAAATAGGAAATAACATTTTTATAAACTAAGGGCATATATTTGACCAAAATTTAAAAGAAGTGCAATGTTAGTTTTGTATTAGATTTTTGGATTGAAATTTTTTTTGTTATCATGCAAATATAAGTTTGCACTATATTTATTAGCAGATTACTATGTCTAAGTAATTAATTAACAATGCTTTAAAGTTATTTCAACAAATAACAAATTTTTGAACCCATTTATTGATAAAAATATACTCCCTCCATCCCAAATTGCTGGTCCTTTTGGAAAATCCAACTTATTAAGGACTCAACATCATCATTGCACTTTTTTACTTAATTTACATTGACTTTCCATTTTTACCATTTTTTTTATTCAAAACTTTTACTTGAAAAGTGAAAGTAGAAAAGGGCAAAATAGGTATGTATTTACCTTTTATGGAAAGTGGACATTTATTTTGGGACATCCAAAAAAAGGAAAGATGGACTAGCAATTTGGGACGGAAGGAGTACATGATAATTTTTTTTGGATTATGCAAAGTTATGTTTGCAATCCTTATTTCTTAACATATTACAATATATTGGATTTTATTTGACATTACTTTAGAGTTACATAAATGATACATAAAATATACAATTTAAAAATAAAATCACATCATACAAAATAAATTTGGATTTTTTTTATTACAAAGTTTATAAGTTTGCAAAAAATACAATTTTAGTTAAAGCCTGTATTTTAGAACACAATTTATAAACATGGAGCCTACCCTATAAAAAAAATCCCTTATTTTATAAAAATATTATTTACTAGATTTTTCTCAAAAAATATTCCCATGGAGTGTTTTTTTACCCATTTCCAACTTAATTTTTGATGTACGCAATAAATTTTTAATACAAATAATAATCTACTAGTACCACCAAGTCCACTTTCGAACTTTCTCTTTTTGGAATGGAATTTTGACGCGCTGTGGAGTTCATTTCCTTGGGCAACTTACCACCATAAAAGATAGACACAATAACTATCATCAAGAGCGAACATTACAAATAATTGACAACTCTATACGTGGATCGAACTCAAGACCTAATTATTTTGATTACAAGAATTACGCAAAATGACTTATAATAAGACTGTTGGCAAATATAAGCAGCTACCTGTTTTGGGGGAATTTTTATTTATTTTTTTATTTTTTTCCTTTGGAGTTAAATCAAAGTTTCAAACCGTTTTGATTGTTTCCCATTAAATTCCTGTTGCCTAGTTGGTCACTCACAATCATATTATTCCGTTGCCTAGGTTTTAAAATAAAAATAAATAATATAATAATAAATGAAAATGATGGTGGTGTATACCGTTCAATTTTGATCATCACCGTCTCTCTTATTTAAAACCTTTGATTTCTTAAAAAAATATTAATTTTGATATAGTGAATATTAAATTAGTTTAATATATTAAGTTCAAAAATACTAATTGGATTGCTAAACATAGTAATGGTAATTTGTATGGAATAGTGTGGAAATAAATAGTCTCTACGGGTGAGTTTGTTTACATATCTGAATGTAAATAGTTGAATATGAAGACTAAAAGATTCATTCTGAAGTCTGATCATTAATTCTAAAAATCTGTTTGTTTTATTTCTAAATATCATATTTGAATATGTGTTATTTGTTTGACATATCACATCTGATTAATGTTAAATGAAAGTTTTTACATAAAAATGACTTAAGGACAAAAGAGACCTCTATAAAAAATTAATAAATGTTAAGAGTGAGATTTGTCTCTTATTTTTTAAGAGACAAAATTAAGTAATAAGGGCCAAACAACCAAACATTATTTTAAAACCTTTAAAATTTGAATGTACCACCCATTCAGATCTCAAACGTCAAAACAAAGAGCCCAAAAATCAAAATTATCTCTAAAACTTATGGGGAAGGTAAAAGAACCTTTAGGATGGTTTTTTTGCTTAAAACCAAGATTTCCTTGTAGTGAAAATAGCTAAATCCATGGATAGGAAAATAGCCAAACCAAATAGTAATTTGTATGCATCGAAATCGAATGGTGTAAGAATAACAATCCGTTTTGAGATTATTAGTCTAAGTTTAGCCATCAGAAGATAAATCAAACATTAGTTCCACGTTACTCGGTCAAAATATGAAATCAACCACCTCCTCTACAAGATTACAACATGCAAAACTCAACCACAAACATATATGTAACAAACTATTCTCAAAAATAGTTGGGAAAATAAGCCAAGCCAATTAAGCAACTATATCCCCAAAATATCCCAAACCATGCACCCCTATAAATACCCTCCACCACTACCCCTCCAAACTCAGAGTCAAGGCAGCAGAAAATTTTGGTCGAGTTAATTTGTTGCACACCACAGGCTAGGCTTTTTTCTTTATCAAAAATGGAGATGAAGAAGATCGCCTGTGCCGCCCTTATTGCAGCTGCCTCTGTGTCGGCTGTCATGGCTGAGAGCGCTGCCCCAGCTCCTGCTCAAGCACCAGCAAGCGATGCAGTAGCTGCCTTGCCCGCTTTGGGATCACTGCTGGTGGCTTCAGTTGTGTCCTTCTTCGCCCTCTACATGCACTAAATTAGCAATTAATACAAGCTAGCTAGCTGAGAAAATGGTGATTTCAAAGTGGAATTTGAAGAATAATTAAGGATTATTTAATTAGTGGCTTGTACGTTTTGTACCCTGTTGGTCTTTGCAATGTCACTTGTGTAAAGGATTGATTTGGTACATTGGAATAAAAAAGTTCGTTCTTATCAGTTTTGGCATTATATATATTGCATCTTTTTTTTTTTGGGTGTGCGGTGGTATTGAGAATTATTTAGTGACCTTCAATCTATTTGTGACGCACGAATGCAGAAGAGAAGGGTTAAGATTAATAGATTGATGTATGCTGTGAATACCAATTTTCATTTCAATTACATTGCTAAGAAATTTTGTATTTTTCTAGAGGGAATGTGTGATTTGGAGTAATATTTTGTTACAAGATAAAATATAAAATGATGATAAATATTTTCATTTAGATTAAATTTGTATGAGAAGTTAAAAGATAAGCATACTAAGCTTTAATTAGGCATTGGTTCACGATTATTTTGAACATTAAAGCTCCCTTTGATAACCAAATAGAAAATAAAATAAAAAAATTGAGTTATCTAAGAAATTGGAAATAAGTTGAGAGATGTAGTGATATGCTCTCTTACTTTTTAACTTTTTCTATGAATTCCTTTTTTCAAGGAGTGAGAAAGAAAACTTTTTCAAAAAAATTAAAAAATGATGGATGACATCTACTCATAAATTAATGGAAAGCATATCACCACATCATTTAATTTATTTTTCAACTTCTTACCCAAATACATTGCTTTTTATAACATTTACCCTCTAATTACCAAACTAAGCTTAAGTTTTTCATGAAATTAATGTTTGTGGTCATAAGTTTAAATTTTATTAAACTAAATACGGGCACACATGTAATGCACGTGCACATGGTACTTTCAAGCATGCATAGAGTTATAATGGGAAGAGTTAAATACTTAAATACAAAATTATTATTGGTTTAGTGATTAAAATTTATGTTTTCAACCTTTAAATTAGAGATTCAATCCTATGTAACAATATATTTTGCTCAAAATAATACGATTTGGACGATATGCCCCAAGATTGTTTGTTTATTTGTTTTTTTCTCAAGAGTGAAAATCCTAGAACCAGAAGTAGTAGGATCGATGCTTATTATCTGATAATAAATAAAGTCAAATAGGTCAAAATTTCTAGGAAAGTTATCAAAAATTCAAAAAAAAATGTTTGATAGCGGGTAATAGAATTTTTTCCTTAAATTCAGTGTCATAAATATATCCTCCAACTTTTGATTTATAATAATATAGATATAACTTTTAAAGATTATACACAATATCATCTCGTTAATATTAACCAATTGGAATTTGGTTTACAATCAATAAAAAAAAAATACTAAAATATTAAGGATACATTTTTTTAACGCAATCTTTTAACGAGGGTTTTTCAGTTTTTTTTTTTTTTTTTTTTTTATATATATTTTGGACATACCCTACGTGCAGTAGACAAAAATAAAAAAAGTATTTACGTAGACCTGAGATAAGTTTAATTTAAGGTACCTTAATCACATCTAATCACCTAAACTGGTAGTGGTGTGGGCCACAACCAAACCTTGAACAACCTTTTTGGTCCCTCTCAATCTTCTTATTAATTAGTCCATCCGGAGTAGTATAGTTGGTAGAGTGATTGCTTTTCAGCAAAAATAAATGAGATTATCAATTTAAAATATATAAAAAAACACGAGATGTTCAATTTGGGGACTGACGAGGTGTGTTTTTTTTTTTTCCACTAGATTTCGCGACTATATTTAAAATTTATGCCTTTTCCTTTTTTTAAGTGTGGTTCTAAAAAGAGAGATGGTGAGTCGGAATTCAAAATTGAGCATTCTATGCGAATATTCTCAACAATTTATACTTATATTTAGATCTTATTAAAAAGTTAGTCTTTTTTTTATTAATTATTTGTATCAAAAGTAATTACATGAAGTCAAATATAGAATTTTTGTCGCTTTAGTTATACGATGAATTATATAATTCACTGACTAAAGAAATGAATAAACAAGTTTTGTTTCCTTCTGACTTACCAACCGCACGAACCACTACGAATTATACCATATGCATCATCATCAACCATCACCATAAGAGGTGGATATATCGCTAACCACTAATAAATAGTGGACAAACCATTTTATTACCACCAATCTGTGACTTCTCTAATATAAGAACAGAGAAAATACTACTAGGTTATAAGTCTAGGCCAATGGCTATTAAAAAATTAGTCTTGGTTACATATATTTTATCAGGTTAA
Source organism: Lonicera japonica (assembly GCA_021464415.1). NCBI lineage: Eukaryota > Viridiplantae > Streptophyta > Magnoliopsida > Dipsacales > Caprifoliaceae > Lonicera > Lonicera japonica. Next base: position 5,183,903 of record CM038464.1, on the reverse strand, counting down.
ATTTAATGTATTTTTAAAAATGTAAGATAACATTAAAACATTATTCTAACATGGGCTTGAGAGAGTAATGTATAAGTATGGGCTTTTAGGTTTCCATCATCGAAACAAAAAAAAAAAGACGCAGCCCTTTAACTTTTTTTTTTTCTCAAAGAACGCAATTCATGTATATCGTTATAATTACTGTATCTTCTCTGGGCAAAAATTCAGATACATAATTTTTTTATGGTAAATACCCTACACTTTTTGGTAGATGCATTATTTCTTGATCAAAGATACACTAAGGTTCCGTTTGATTGCAAATTGGAAAAGAAAAATAAATTGAGTTAGTTTTAGAAAAAAGATGAAAAATAAGTTAAGTGATAGAGGTGATAACCTCTTGATTTCTAGGTTTTTCCATAAAGAAACTTTTTTTTCTTGGTGGTCAGTAAAAATTTTCCACAAAAAATATTGAAGAATAGAGGATATATACTCATAAAATGAGTAACATTTATCATCTTATTTTTTATGTGTTCACACAAACTAACTAAATTTATTTTCCTCTTCTATTTTTGCAATCAAACATAGCCTAAGAAACCAGTTCCTAATTTTTTTGGTAGGACTAACGTTGTGTGAAGTAATGGCGCAGCGCTGGCCTAGCATAGGGGAGGTTATTATTCATTTATCCCCACCCTACCAACTTAACTAGAAATTAAATCCAACATGCAGGCTTCATTTCTTAATTAAATATTTAATTTTTGAAAGCGACTCTCTCTATTTTATTTTAGTTTAGTTTAATTGTTTTTTTGATTTTATATGTTTTAAACTCTTTTGAGTAACTAGAACACCCGTATTCAATTTCCTCCCATAAAAGTATCGTAAACTCTTAGATCTCGTTTAGTTCACGAAAGAGCAATTAATTTTCTTGTCTTTCTTATAGAGGTGGAAAATTAAAATTCTTGTCAAGTTTTATTTCTTGTGTTTAGTAAAGCAAAAAAAGTATTTAAGTAGGGATATTATTTTCTAAAAAAATTGTAATAAATGCTAGGAAATCACAAAAAAAAATCAGTCTCATAAATTTTGAGAGGAATGATTTTACCCCTTACCTTTTCTTTTCTCAGGAAAGTATTTTCGAAATTTGTGATTACCAAATAAAGAAAAAAAAATATTTTCTTTTCCTGAGTGCTTAAATCGATAAACTAAGCGAGACGTTATTGTTTTACATTAATTTTTATAATTCTGTTGTTCACAAAAAGAAGTTAATGTTTGAAACTAAAAAGTGCTTTTCAACATCTTTCTAACTATGAGTTTCTGTTGGATTAAAATTGGTAGTTGCTATTTGTATGTCAATAAATACTTGATTTTACTTTATATTTCATCCATTTTATAACAAGTGAATAAGTGTATATTATTCACTTAATGACAAGCGAGTAAGTATATGCTACTTGCTTGATAATAAGCGAGTAAAGTATTAAAAATTTTACTTGTTTGTCATCAGGCGAATAACATGCACTTATTTGCTTGTTATTGTACAAATAATATACATTTACTCATTTGTTATCAAGCAAATAAAAAGTAGAGTGTTACCAAATATTCTGTAAAGTACAAACAGCAGCCACCTTTAAATTATATGATTATATCTTCAAAAATAGCGTCGAAATTAATCGTCAAATTTTAAACCGACCGACCGACCGAAATTTTCCACCCTTCGGAAGTGCCGGATTCTGTATATTGCTAAAAAAAAAGGAAAGAAAGAAAAAGAAATTATTAAAGCATAGAGGATCAAAAGAAAAGTTTATATCTTCTGTGAAAAAGGAAACGGGGGATACTGACGCATTGAATCTATCTGTATTGGCCAAAGGATTGCTTACAGTGAGCAATGGCTGCCTGAACAGAGTTATCTCTAGCATAAATCTTGTTCTCACCTGAAACTGATCTTCCTTCTTGGTGAATTGGAGAGGACTTTATAGAACCTGGGCAGCTCTTCGACTGTAATTTGGTTTTGCCTCTTGCCCTAATAATATTCTTACTCACAGCTTCAACCATCCTCGTAATCGAATCGAAATTCATCTCCAACAATCTCGAATTCTCCCCTTTTCTTCGCCCCAAATTAATGTAGCTCTTGGTGCCCTCTAGGTGTTTGTTAATATTCCTCTGCGAGTTGCTTTGCGATGGGTAAGTCCGAGGTGGAGTGATCGCTTCTTTGTGTGATGTTCTTGTGTTGTTGATTGGGGAAGAGGCTATAACTTGGCGGGGTTTGGGTTTTACAAATGAAGCCACCATGGACAAGATGTTAATAGATCTAAACTTGATCAACAGCTTCCTTGCACCTCCATTCGCTTTTGTTGGTGCTTTCCTTCAGTAGTACAAGCAGGCATGTACATGTTAAGAGACTTTGCATGAGCTAAAATTATGAGTTACTCGGGGAATTCAAAGATATAATGTCTTGAAATTTAGGGTGAACTTTATAAAATTTTAGTAAACAAATTTTATTCATTTTAATTTTTTAAAAAATCAATTCTTAAACATTGATAATAGTGTGTATTCTTAAAAACTCAGTGAAAATTATATATCATTCAATGTTGCATAAGCCAACTAGGAAAAGGGAAATTTTATCTGCATGATTCGGAAAAAAAAAAAAAACTTGTGAAAGTTAAACTAAACTCTTAGGTGATGTTTGATTGATGTTTTGAGTTAAAAATTTTCAAATTTGGTATTTGGTAGAATTTGGAACTATGTTAAAAAGTGAATTTTGTTTTTATTTGAGTTTTTTTCAACCAAATAAAAAATCTCATAAAAAAATAGTCACAATAGACGAGTAGGTTTCAAATATATATTTTTTATTTAATTTTAATTTTTGAATTTAAAGTTATAATGTTTTAAAAGTTTGTTTAGAGAAAAAATATAAAATGAAATAAATTTTACAAAACATAAAAATAAAATTAATTTTAAATTGAAATTTTAAAATTTTAAAAAATAAACTCCCACCAAACAAGGCTTAGTTTTGGAGTATAGAGTATTCAATTTACCTACTCTGAACGAGCTCCCAACTACCCCTTTTCTCAGGTTGCCGGCCATTTTGATTACCCAGTAGTACAGCTGATGAAGAGGAGGATCCCTTCGACTTTAAGGTGGATAATAAAACATCAACAAGTCGATTCAAAGCCGTATATCCCATCCTCCCTCCATTATTACTTCTTCCATCAATACATAAAACCTTGGCCTCTCCTGTTTCTGTTTGTCTCTCTGTGTTGGCCGAGGAAGAAGAAAACCTCCCGGTGCTCATCGAAGAAAAATTATGTGCGCTAATGTCATTTGCCGAAGAACAAGAAAAGCCGGGAAAGGGAACATTAACAGAAGAAAATGATACTGGAAGAAGATCCAAATCATTCCCATGATCATCTCCTCTTCCTTGAGTTGAGGAATTTGGTGGTGTTTGTTCATGTTCTTGTTCTTGTTCGAGTGTTATCTCGATGTAGGCCTCATCATTCTCGTGCTCATCATCGTCGGTGAAAATTCCGAGAGAGGAATTGAAATCGAAGGAGCTAAAGGAAAAACTTTCTTGATTAAACTGCTCTTGTCCCTGGAGTTTGTTGCTCAAGATCTCCATTTGCGCACAATTAGTACCAACTACTTATGTGGAGTATATATATGAGAAAGAACCGGAAATAAATGTACTTGAGAATAATAATATCAAGGAAGTTGGTGGTGGAGCTTGTAGAACTACACTAAAAGTGATGAATTAAGCAAAATGGAATATATGGAGCTGAGTTGTATGCATGTGTTTATGCACTAATTCGGATTCTATGTATTTAATAAATGGATCACCTTGTTCAGTACTTACCTAACCGACCAAAATTTGCTTGTGTATGGTTTTACTTTTAAGATAAAAAAGAAAAGATGGCGCTGAAGGAGGAAGTGGATGTGGCTAAGGCGGAAGCACGGGCACCGGCGCCGGTGGTGGTTGAGAAACTTAAGAGTGTGAGAGTTGCGAAAAAGGGTCTAATTGAAGCAATGAGTTAGATAGGAAATTGAACAGATTGAGGATACGTTGTGCAAGTCAAAAGACTTGTTATAAATACTAATAGACTAGTGGTAGTAATCAATAATAAAAGTCATCAATTTGGGCCGACTGATTAAAATGTTGGACTGACGTACTAATTTTGTTTGAACGTTTTTGTTTTTCTTGTTAGAAGAACACAAAATATCCCGCACGCTAATATTCGTGCAATCCCAGGTCCTTCGCCCTCAAAATGTGTACAAAATTACAAATATTGTTGCTTTTGCATTTATTACTCAAAACTGTTTTCTTCTTCTTTTCTTTTTTCTTTCTTTAAAAAAAAATAAAATAAAAAATTTGTCAAAAGACGTATTTGGATGTGCTTTGATTTTTGTGGTTATTTTGACCAATCTCGAATCATTTCATTGACCATTCTCGAATCATTTCATTGTCAAACTCGTCAACTTGCATAGATGTAGTCTGTTTGAAATTAAATTATAGTTAGCGCGGAACTGTTGAGGCATTTGTACACATCAATTGGAAAGCGAAAAAATAAAGTTAGTTTCTAACAAATAATTTAGCCAGACTATCGCCTATATATCATCCAGTTCTGACAAGCTGTCAAACAATGTACAATTTATCGACTGCCATTTTCTTTTAACACCCATGAGACGATGTTCTAAGCATTAGGCCAATATATTTTCAAAAAGTTTTTTTATTAAGTAATTATTGGGCTAATTTTCTGAGTATCGTCTAAAAAATTGTTGTTTTTTTTTAAAAAATAATTGGGAGTTTGGGACGATACTCTAAGTGTCGCCTAAGCTGTATTTAGTTTTTGTAGTGCAAATTTTTCAACGTTGATAGCATAAATTTATCCTTTTGGCATTTGCATCGGAGATAGCCTAAATGTGCTATGGCCATTGCAAAAAAAATACCGACCACTATGTACAATTACAACAATTATCACCTTGTGACTAATGGTTTGGTATTTCATGAGAATTTGTCTTGCTCTCATAATAAAGTCATAAGTTTGGTCCATATAGGTGTGATTATTGAACTTTTTTCTGTCTCCATCTTTTATTGTGATGGTTTAGAGATTTTTGACTTATATATAAAAAAAAAGTTGTATTATAAAATTATCACGTTTTAGACAAAATAAAATGTTATTGCTTTGGGCACTGTGATGTTAACCTGTGGACCAGTGCTAAAAAGTAGTTTTTTCGGTGCTTTAATTTTAACAGCACTTAATCACTTGATTTTGTACTAATATGGTGTGAAAAATATAACTAGGCGTAAATGTAGCAAGAGAGATCAGTTTACCGAAAAGTAGTTGGTGCCTGGGGTTGGCATTGAGAAGAAGGTAAACTGTTTCGGCCAAAACTATATGTATTGTTCTAATGCACTAATCTACCTAAATGCATGTGAAAAACTTGTATTTGTTGTTATGCATTTCCCATAATGAAACTCTTGGTCAGATATGATGTTCAACCGAAATTGATTTGCCTCTTATACAAATTAACCAAAATCAAACTCGCAAAAATCTCTTTAATATTGGTATGTAATTTTATTGCGATTTATTCATCAATAATTTCATAAAACTAGAATTGATATATTATTTTCATATTTAATTTATACATTGGTTTCCGTTAAAGGTGAAAATATCAATGCTTCACTAATAAACTTGTGCAATTTTTTTTCTCTTAAATAAAGCTAAAAACTCCTTAATATATGGTCTTGACAACAATCGATGACCGAACCTTATTATATAACTAATACTACCAAGTAAGAGTTACAATTAAGATAAAATTAAGAAACAACTGAATGGCCGACGAACAAGCGTAATAATTTTCAAATGGAAGACTACGGTCAGCATGCACATGGTATTAGTCTCCATCTCTATGCTTTATTTTATTCCAAAAACACGCACATATATAAATATTATATTTTTTAAAACACGCATTTTTATTTTTATTTTTGGTTACAAAACACGCATTTTTACTTAGCAATTAAATTATTTATGAAGTACGGACACTCTCTTGAAGGCTATTTGTTGGATACTCCGACACTCTCTAACACTTAGATTTAATTATAGTCTATAATACTTGATAATTAATTTAAATAGTTATTACTCCTAATATTTTTTTCGCTGCAATTTCAACTGAGGATGAGGCAATTAAGCCACTTTTTATATTTTCCTTCTGTTTTCTATCATTATATGGAACAATTTAGTCTATATATGCTTTTTGATACTTTAATTATGGAATAATTTAGTGATCATGTTTTTAGTATTTGGGTTATTAATGCAATTTAGTTTCATTTTATTGAATTCTTAAATATTTATAATGTTTATTACATATATATATATATATAATTAAGAACGAGTTCCCCACACATGTCGTGTCCTATATTTTGAAAAAAATACATGTCATGTCGAAACGCGTGTCACTTCGAAACGCCTATTATGTCTACGCTTCATAGATTAAAACTCATCCTAAGTTATATAATAATAATAATAATAATAATAATAATAATAATAATAATAATAATAATTAAACAAGTAGTATGGCGAATTCAGAAATTCATGATAGAAGGGTACCTATGAAAATTTTATTAAAAAGAAGCAGCTAAACACAATGTAGTTAAAGTCTAATTATCTTATTATGTATCTTATGAATTGAATTAAACTTGCAGCCTTTTATTTAAGGCATGGCTATTCACACTATAAATAATGCATTTACCACTTCAAAGTCCATCACAAAGATAAATAATGTGTACTAAAAATACAAGAAAAATATCACTAAAAATCATATGTACGTGAGTGCTAGAAGGCTTACTTTAGCCATACCAATTATTTATATATTTATGTAAATTAGAAGATAACTAAATAAAACTTAACTAGTATTTTCATAGTTATAAATTACGATCACCAAATTAATAATTAATAATAAAATTAAGTTACTTTAGGGAAATTTGACGAATTCCTTCCTTCGGCGAAGGGCTAGAGAGCTTGAAAGCAAAGGATCTAATTTCAAGGTATGGGCTAAATATATCAACAAGAATTAAAGCAAGGCCGAGGTTTTAACGCGAAACCTCACACCCATCAACATTTTTAATACAATACATCGTAACTTATACATTACTTATTTAAATAATGAGAGACATTTATATAAATAAATAAAAATATTTGATTGGGAACACGTACCCGCTGATCCTCACTTAAATCCGCCAATGGATACAAGAGTAAGTTAATTCAAAGTTTCAAACTACCTTTTGTTGATTTAACTCGAAAATAGAATAATACTTGAAGTATAATACAACATATTGGAACTTGTGACCTTTTGTAAATAAGACATGTACTTGAGTGCTTAAACCTCTAACTAAATTCTATTTTATAGATTTATAATCTATTAATTAATTACAGCTATACATATATTATTATGATACTTATAATATATACACGGGTTGAGTGCGTCAAATATTATAGTTCATATACCAAGAATTCTTATTTATTTTTTTGGTTCGAGAGTTATCTCATGGGGTGTCCAAACTTTCTTGTACCTTCTCCCTACCCGTGATGTGTGACTATTGTTGACCAAGTATTATTTTGACAATTTTAAAAATTGATATTAAATGTACTAAATCAACTCCAAAATTATTTTAGTGACAGACAGCCTTATGTACCACAAAATTAAAAGGTTACCGAGAATTCTTATATAGTACGACACTTTGTTGTTTTGCTATTGTCACACTGTGAATAGTGAAGCATCAAGCTCCTTGTTTGTATTATCAATTATTTGAAGCTTTTTCACTAGAAAAGGCACAAATCTTAACGAGATTATTAACCTACGACAAAATTAATAGTAAACAACTTAAAAATGTAAACTAATTTACAATTTAAAAAGCTTCAATATAATTAAATTCTCTTATCATTTTTAATATCTATAATCTAATCAAATACATATTCTATTTGGTCCGTCCATCCTCTCCATTAATTTATTTTGTCTATCTTTAGTCTGCCACCTGGACAATTAAGTTAGTTAGCCTGTTAATTCTTACGAGTGATTTGAATTCCAAAATACCAGGACGAAAGAAATCAGCAGCTCAACTACGTAAAGTTTTAATGGAGGTGATGATCCTATGTAATAATCCCAATTCTTTTTCTAATATATGAGGTGATCAACTGCTTTTATCGTGTTCATGGCTGTGGCGGTCTAAGACATTTACTAATATTAAAACTGGAGCATGCGGGAGAATACAGTGGATATCGCTTGAACCCTTCAGATGGAACAAAATTTCCAACTTTCATCAACTTATTTGTTCAATATAAGTAATTGAAATTATTTAGTTGTAATTGAACAATCGGATGCGTATACCAATTTTTTATGTACTCGTTGGTTTTGTTTCATTCGTCGATCATTCATAGAATCCCGAATTTCTGTTTATTCATGATTCCAACAGTTGCTTTTTCGAAAGATATCCTTGATTTCGTTGCCTCTATTCCCATACCCTACGCAGGGAAAGTTTAGAAAATAGATCCTTCTTTTCTTATATTTCAGAAAATAAATTCTTGATCGAACCAACTGGTTAGAGTTTTGAATACAATAAACAGAATAGGAAAGAATGCTTGACCTGACCCACACCCGAATATAATATTATTTCCTTCAAATACCTTTGTAATACTACCAAAACAACAGATCGAGACAGGTCAATACAAGGTGGGTTCGGGTTCCAGGTCAGATTTGGGTTTTAAAAGGCGCACACTCAAATTCGAGAGATCTCGGGTTCAGGATTCAAATCCAGAGTGGGGAGGATTTTTTAGAGGGTTTCCTTGTTTATATTATTAATTATTTGATGCTTCTATAGCTATATATGTACAAGTCTGTCTTGCTTTTTAACAACTCTGTAACTTTATATTTCTGAGTCTTTTAATACAACACTGCTTGGCCTCAGAGATTTTTGAACCAGTGACCTGCAATTTTGTGTGTTCAATTGCAGAAGCATCTGTCTTTGTAATAAGAGGTTAATCTTGTTCATCACATATTCACATCAATATATAGCCTAATTTTTAAAAAGTTACTCTTAATTTCAGACATCCCTAGGACTTTAGTACTTTAAACCTTGCCATTAATTAACAGTCGCAATAAATTTAAGCATGTGCCCAGCATGGCACCAAAGATGAAATTGAGATTTTACACTTGGGGGTAAAAATATGTAAATGTAACCCATCCAAAAATAAATGTAGAATCTAAAATGGAAAAACCAACCTAAAGTCACCGGAAATATAGAAGGAGTCGTTAAACTCGATAGTTTAGACACTCGCATTATCTGGAATGGGATGTGATTTGTAGTATGGTGGCAAAGTGTCACGGGGCGTCCTTTGATGGCACAAAGGAGGCCGCATGAGCGACCGTGCTAACCGATAGCCCGGTCGAGTGTGATCGAATTTTATTTACAATCAACGAACAACATGCAACAACAGTAATTTTAAAGAGAGCGTGAGCACAAATTGAGATTACTTCATTGCAAGAAATGAGATTACATGGAAAGCTATTACAATGCGAAAGAAAGTAAGAGCTTGAAAACAAAGTGCTAAACAACGTGCACTGGTAGGCAACTCGGGTGTGAGGCAGATAGTCTTATCCACACATATAACCACTTAATGAAAATACCAAAGTTGTAGCAGTGCACGTTGGGTCTTACAAGTTACAAGAAAACTTTTACAAAGGAAATGCAATACAACTACAAAGGAAATTCCTAGATCTAATTACATTGAAACAATATTTACATAAGAGAAACCTAAACACAATAATAAAACTAGATGGCGCTGGATCGCCAGTTGGGCCGTGCTGTGCTCGGGCGCGTGCACGGTGTTGATGAAGTGTAGTCGATCATCGCCTGTTGGGCCGTGTTGCGCTCGGGCGCGTGCACGGTGTTGATGAAGTATAGTCGGTCACGAGTGCTGTTGGAAGGCACCCTGTGACATCCTCCCCCACTAGAGCTGTTGACGCCCTCGTCAACTGGTCGAGGTATGCTGTGATCTGATCCTGGAAGGCCGATAGGTCCGATGCTCTTTCCCAAGTGTTCTCTTCGGGGTCTCTTCCTGCCCATTTGACGAGAAACTCTTGGTGTTGTTTACGAGAAGCTATCACAACTCGATCGGCCAGGATGGCTTCCACTGACTTCTTTCCTTCTGCTCGCTGCTTTAGCCCTGGACGACTAGACTCTCCCCGGGTTAGATCGGAAGTATCAGCAAAGTATAGTTTCAGCATGCTGACATGAAATACTGGGTGAACCTTCAGCCAACTAGGGGGTTCAATCCGATAAGCCACTTTCCCGATTTTCTTTACAATCCTAAGCGGCCCTTCATATTTTTGCAGGAGGCGTGGGTCTCGGCCCCTTAGGAACTTCATATCTTGTGGAAGGAGCTTCACCATTACGAGATCTCCTACTTGAAACTCTAACTGTCGCCTTTTCTGATCCGCATACTTCTTCATTCGATGGGTGGCCTTCTCTAGGTGCGAACGAGCCAACTCAATATTTTGCTTCCATTCTTCTGAGAAGTTACGGGCTCTAGGAGATTTGGAAACTGGCACCGAGTTGGCGGTGTGAGAAAGGATGGGTTGTTGGCCTGTGACAATTTCGAAGGCGCTCTTGCCCGTCCCGGAGTTTTTCTATACATTGAAACACAGTTAAGCCACGTCCAATAACTTAACCCAATTTCGTTGTGTTGCACTAGCGAAGTGGCGCAGATATTCCTCAAACATCGCGTTGTACCTTTCAGTTTGTCCATCGGATTGAGGGTGATAACTGGAACTCATACACAGCTTGGAACCGAGAACCTTAAAAGTTCCTTCCAAAAATTTCCCGTGAATCGTGAGTCCCTGTCACTAACTATGCTCCTAGGAATTCCCTAATACTTAACCACATACTTGAAGAATAGTTGTGCAGTCTCCTCCCCCGATGTGTTCTTTGGAACCGCGATAAAAGTGGCATACTTTGAAAACCGATCAACGACCACAAGGATAGTTGTCAAATCCCCCACTTTGGGTAGACCTGATATGAAATTAAGCGAAATGCTCTCCCAAGGTCGTTCCGGGATTGGTAGAGGTTCCAGTAACCCTGCAGGCTGTCTCCGCTCAATTTTGTCTTGTTGGCAGATCAAGCAAGTTCTAACATAGCTCTCCGCATCATCTTCTATTTGGGGCCAGTAGTACCCTTGCTTAAGGAGGGCCAACGTCCTTTCCTGACCAGGGTGTCCCGCCCATAAGGTATCATGGCATTCTCGAATTAGGGTATGCATCAACTCCCCTACTCGAGGAACAAAAACTCGATTTTCCTTTGTCAAGATGAACCCGTTGTCTAACCAAAACTGCCGCGTCTTCCCTTTCTTGATCATCTTCAATAGTTTGGCAGAAACAGGATCTTGTGGTAGCGCGTCCTTGATTTTGCTCCGAATTTCGGTAGACACTTGACTGTCGATTCGAAGAATGGCGTTAAGGAACGCGTTAGCCTGTTCGTTGAACTCCACCTTGCAACTCAAAGCATCTGCTACTTTGTTGGTCGAACCCTCCTTATACTTCATCCAAAAATTGAATTCAGCTAGTAACTCCTGCCACCTTGCTTGTTTAGAACTCAATTTTGGTTGACTAAGAAAATGGTTGACCGCAGTATTATTTGTTTTCACAAGAAATTGAGAACCGAAAAGGTAGTGCCGCCATAACCTCAGACAATGGACCACTGCGAGTAACTCCTTTTCGTGAGCAAAGTACCTCATCTTGGTGTCATTGAGCTTACGACTTTCGTATGCTACCGGGTGGCTCTCCTGCATTAGGACTCCTCCGAGGGCAAAATCTGATGCATCGGTGTGCACTTCAAACGGCTTGGTCACATCTGGTAGAGCAAGAACCGGGTCTTCAAACATAGCCTTCTTCAAAGCATCGAAGGCAGTTTGACACTCTGTGGACCAGTTCCAAACTTTTGCCTTCTTTAAGAGTTCTGTCAAGGGCAATGTGATACTGGAGTAGTTTTTCACGAACTTTCTGTAGTAATTCACCAGTCCCAGAAAAGAACGAAGTTCCGACACATTGGTGGGCGCTTGCCATTCCTAGATAACCTTGACTTTAACCGGATCCATTTGAACTCTCCCTTGTTCAATGATGTGGCCAAGAAATTTGATACGTTTCTGTGCAAAAGAGCACTTCGACAACTTGAGATACAATTCATGCTTTCGAAGTCTCTCAAATACCTTCTTCAGGTGCTCTTCGTGTTCTTCCACGTTTTCACTGTAGACAACGATATCGTCGAGATAAACCACGACAAAATCATCCAAGTAGTCCCTAAGAACCTGATTCATTAGGGTGCTGAAAGTGGCTGGAGCATTGGTTAGCCCAAATGACATAACAAGAAATTCATAAACTTCGTATCTGGTTACGCATGTGGTTTTTCCCTCGTCCCCTGCCGCAATGCGAACTTGCCAATACTCGGATCTGAGATCGAGCTTAGTGAAAACTTTTGCCCGACTGAGTTGGTCAAAGCAATCGGCCACAAGAGGGATCAGATAGTTGTTCCTGATGGTTACCTTGTTGAGAGCTCGGTAGTCAACACACATTCTCAAGGAACCGTCTTGCTTCTTCTAAAAGAAGACTGGGGTCCCGTACGGCGATTTGGCTGGCTGCACTAAACCTACATCTAATAATTCCTTTAACTGTTTTTGAAGTTCCGCTAGTTCGGGCAGGGACATCCGATAAGCGGCACGAACTGGAGGCTTAGCACCCGGCACAAGATCAATCTGGTGGTCCACTTCTCTACGTGGAGGTAACTTCTTCGGAAGGCTGTTGGGCATTATATTTTTGAACTCAGTTAACACCCCTTGAATGGATTTCGGCAGGGGTCCTGAAGTCTCCTGGATTTTATCCCATTTCAGTGCAGCTACAAAAGTGGGATTGTCATGCTTGATGCCCTTCTTCAATTGGATTGCCGATAAAAACTTCCCACTGCTTGACGGGGTCATCACCGGGATAACGCATGGGTTCTTACCGAGCATCATGAGGCTATTTGTGTTGGGCATGACGCTAGCCTTAGTTTCTCTCAAAAACTCTAGCCCCAAGATAACTTTGAAGTCGTCTATTACCACAACTGAGAAATTAGTTCTCCCTTCGTAAGGACCCACTTTTACTAACACAGATTTCGCCATTCCGGCGACAGGTTGAGCGGCTGAGTTGATGGCCTTTACACGACCCACTCCTTTTTCTAAGATAAGGCCTAACCGTTCAACTTCAGTGCTCGCCAGGTAGTTATGCGTTGCGCCTGTGTCCACCATGGCCTGAATCAGCTTTCCGTTGATTTTGATATCAACATACATCAGACCATTTCTCTGAGGACTCTTCCCCACACCTGCTTTCCCTTTTGAGGATGATTCTACCTTCCCTTCTTGTCGGGGATCTTCTTCAACCGTTACTGCGTTGCAATAGTGCATGAACTGCCCCTGATAGGCACCCAATAATGCTTCCTCATACTCCTCAGTTTATTCTTCAGACTCGGCGTGGTCATTTTGCTGAGTACGATAAGATTGTCCAGAGGCAGCTGGGGCTTTGGGAAGCATGCCGCCACCCCTGGCGACGAGAGCACTTAGGAGTTGTTTATCGGGGCAATTGGCCATGAAATGAGTACCGTGACACAAGTAACACGTTCCGGGGCTGGCGGGCTTTTTCCCATTATTGCCGGTTTGGGAGTTCCCTGTGAACTTATTCACATTCTTGTAATTATTTTGCTAGGTAGATGGCCTAGTGAGTGTGTTGCCTCTCCAATCTGGTTTGGCCAAATAATTCTGCTTTCTCTCCCCCGCATTCTTTGCTTGTCCATTTCTTGGGACATTTGTTTTAGGACCTGCGGTGTAATCTTGCAAGCATTCAGCAGCTGATATGGCTTGATGTAACGTCTTCACTTGTCTTCGATTTAGTTCTGTTTTGGCCCACGGTTGTAACCCAATCATGAAAAAGAATAGTCTATCAGCGTCATTCATATCGTGGATATCTAACATGATGGTGCTAAACGCATTGACGTACTCCTTGATGGACCCTGAGTGCTTCGTTTGAAGGAGTTCTTGTCGCGGGTTATGGGAGGTGTTTTCGGGAAGGAATCGATCGCGCAATTCCTTTTTCAGATCCTCCCAAGTGCTAATCTCGCACTCTCCAGCTTGAACGTCGTTGTACTTGTTCCGCCACCACAATTTGGCATCTCCGGACAAGTACATGGACGCAGAGGATATTTTCGTTTCTTCTTCGTCGACCTTTGTTGCACGGAAATATTGTTCCATGTCAAAAATGAAATTTTCTAATTCCCTAGCATCACGAACACCAGTGAATGCTTTGGGTTCGGGCACTTTTATCTTCGTAAGCTCCCCACCTCCAACTGGTGAGTTAGCGACCGCCATCGACAATATAGTCAATTTCTAGGTGAGCTGATCGAATTCGATTCTCATCTCATCCATCATCTCTCCAAAGTTACCCCCTGGTGGGATTCCTTGAAGATTTTGGAGGCCTTCCTCCAAATCTTGTATGCGGTCAACTAGTGCGGGCGAGCTACCCGATGCGTCCCTTGCTGGGACAGTTTGTGTGCGTGACTCCAAACTTTGCACACGATCGAGGAGAGAGGGCGTTCCGCCCATTTTCTCCATTAGTGAGTCGACATTTCTTTCGAGGGCTTCGATTCTCTGGCTATTGGTTCCCATTGTAACGTAACAAGATACACCAACCGGGTTTCACAAGGCAGCAATCGAAAACAATCCGCTCTGATATCAACTGTCACGGGGCGTCCTTTGATGGCACAAAGGAGGCCGCGTGAGCGACCGTGCTAACCGATAGCCCGGTCGAGTGTGATCGAATTTTATTTACAATCAACGAACAACATGCAACAACAGTAATTTTAAAGAGAGCGTGAGCACAAATTGAGATTACTTCATTGCAAGAAATGAGATTACATGGAAAGCTATTACAATGCGAAAGAAAGAAAGTAAGAGCTTGAAAACAAAGTGCTAAACAACGTGCACTGGTAGGCAACTCGGGTGTGAGGCAGATAGTCTTATCCCCACATATAACCACTTAATGAAAATACAAAAGTTGTAGCAGTGCACGTTGGGTCTTACAAGTTACAAGAAAACTTTTACAAAGGAAATGCAATACAACTACAAAGGAAATTCTTAAATCTAATTACATTGAAACAATATTTACATAAGAGAAACCTAAACACAATAATAAAACTAGATGACGCTGGATCGCCAGTTGGGCCGTGCTGTGCTCGGGCGCGCGCACAGTGTTGATGAAGTATAGTCGGTCACGAGTGCTGTTGGAAGGCACCCCGTGACACAAAGTATCACTCAGAATCCCCAGGCAAAGCTCCTACAAAGACTAATTCACAAAATGAGACTTAGCTACACAAGCAAAAATATATTGAAAGAGAAGTCACATAGATCAAAATTGTTACTTCTAATGCAGGCATTTGGATCTGACTTCAATTCATACTTGACGCTGATCTTATAATAAAAACCAAAAAGCAGGATCCTATCACGCACAAAAAGAAAACAATTCCACTAATTAAACGTTACAGCTGAATTTAATGACTGAAAACTAAAAGCTGGAATAAAGAATAATTCCTCATTAGGAAACTCACATTAATGTCTTGTGATTTTTCAAACCCAAATAGAGTTATGAAGGCTTTGTTAAGTTTTCCTCTCTAATGTCTACATATGCAAATATTATCTGCAACAAGAAGGTAATATTAGACAAGGTCATTTTGTGGACAAAGAACATAAATACTCCAGCAGTTTCAAGATCAGGTTAATCACCTGTCAACTTTAATTTGAACTTCCTCACAACATTTTGAATGGCTCCATAAGTTTTTTTAAAACTTTTACTTCAGCAAATACATAAATCTGGTCGATGTTTAAGATAGTCATAATATGCTTAGACACAAATATTCAATTAATTTATTAGCCGAACTTGCTGGTACACTTTTGCGGATGAAATAATCGAATGTTGTTTCTTATTTTTTTCCCCTGTTCAAGTACATTCAATGAGAAAAAAAATTGGATGACTGCAAGTGAGGTATAAGCAATTGAATACTCATAAACAACAGTTTCCCTAACTAATCTTCGCCTGGCCAGATTTCAACCGTAATGGTAATGGCAATGGAACTTGGAAACCACCATTGAAGGCAGGTAAACTTGATTTGACTCCGTACAGGGGAACCGTAGTTGTCACTAAGTTCATAAAGACGACTTTTTCTTGGCCCATGGTACCTTGTCCACCTGAAGGCATAATGCCCAAACAACACAAGCTGGTTCATTTTTATTTAAAACATAGTAACATATCTTTCCTTTTTTGGGACATCCCAAACTAGGAATCCAGTTCCTAGAATCAATCAACCAAATCTGAGGATGGTAAATAAATTCTATGATTGACTACTGATTGCAAAGTTTGAGAATAACTTTTTAAAGGCTTTTAAGCTAATCAATGTGAAATTATTTGCCTTTGGCTTTGTGAAACAGATTAGCCAGAGGATCATACATAAAACAACATCCAAAGAATACTAAAATAAAGTTGTCGAAATTTATAAATTAAATAGTGTTAGGTTACACAATAGACAACGGAACTATATCCACAGGACACTAGTAAATACTGTCACCTTCTCTTTCGCAGGATATAATGAGCTCTTCAGAATATCCTATAAGTATATTAGAAAAAGCATATCATAAACCCTCATTGAAATAATACTTAAAAGTACTTTAGGAAATGGACTATACCTGCTGCTTATAGTTTTCCCTCTTTGTCTCAGTTGTTGTTCTTTAGGTAATTCGATCTAGACCTTCTATTACCCTATTTCTTATATTTTATATTTGGTTCTATGATCTTGGCCTCTTTCATATTCTTGCTGATACTGTCAATTCCTTCAAGCAAGCTTTTTTGGGAAAGTCAACCTGCAGAGGGAAATAAAAGAAAATAGTTATGTATGAGGAGATTAATCAACAACAGAAAAAAATACAGGATTTATAGTCCTATAGACTGACCTTCTGCTAAAAGTATAGAATGATTTCATTTCTTGGTCTGAACAATAACAGCGTCCTACCGCTGTTCTATCACCCACCGCGCAGTTTTCAAGAGTAACGTTTCAAACTCTAAACATGGCCGTTAAAATAGATTAATATATAATAATAAAGATAAATTTCCATTTTAAATCATTCTCGTGTTCAATTCAGTAAGTTGAGACCAATTAAATATTTCAATTTTTTTATTTCATATATATTACTGTAAATTATTGTTAAAATTCTTATAAAAAAAAATAACATGTCATGCGAAAAAAAATTAAAAATATATTGTCCAGCACGCATTACGTCTTGCACCTCCACCTACAGGGCAACATCCTCTACTTGTAGCAGTGTTCCAAATTATCTCTCTATATAAACCGAAATTCACAAAAAGTATTACGATAAACAATCATCAAGCACATAATGTTTGAAGAAAATGGAAAAAAAATGATAATATAACAAGACGACAAAATCGAATCAAAAAATTCAATAGGGCAGAACCACCACACTACGCATCATATCCTTGAACTCCAGGAAATCAACACGCCCGTCACTGTTCCGATCAACGGACGAGATCATCTTCTCCACTCTCTCGAGCTCTATTCCCTCCGGAAAGCCTAACTTCCTTAGCACGGTTTGCAATTCCCTCGCCGATATATAACCATCTCCGTCCTCATCGAACACCTTAAAAGCCTCCTTCAGATCAGATTCTTCTTGCGAAGCCCTCGCTTGTTCGTTATCCTGTTCTGCAGCCTCGAGATTATTATCGTCGATGCCGAAGAATACATCATTCAAAGAGCGGTGTAGGGCTTCGAAATCCTCGAATCTAAGGCCGGCATTGCCAGGTTGAATGTAGGACTCTACCATAGTCTCCAGTTCCGATCGGTCGGCATCAAGGCCAAGGAGGCTGAGAGCCTGGCTGAATTCGTCAACGGTGAGCAATCCATCGGCATTTTTGTCGAACACATCGAAGATTCGACGGAGGCGGAGGGCGTTGAGACTAGGGCAACGAAGACTGAAGGATGAATTGGATGAAGGCTTCTTGGTAATAGTGATATTTGTAGCCATCTGATTATTTTTATTTCTTTTTATTATTATTTTTATTTTTACCTCTGTGATTTGTTCTACCTTAATTTGATTTGCAGAGGATTTTTGTTTAATTAGGAGGATTGGGATTAGGGGGATTGGATTTGGATAAATTTATATTATCAGAGACTAGGCGGGCGCATTCGCCGGTTTGTGAGTGATTTTTGGCCCCATAAACTTATTTCTGTTTAATTTTCCTTTCTCTCTACAGACAATGTTAGACTTTTTGCATGCTACTTCAAACTAACATAAACAATGACCATACACGGAATGATAAAAGTGGTATATTCGTCGTACGTCCTTTTCAGAAATTTCTTTCTCCATCTATTATTTACATATTTTCATTTTATGCAACAGTAATTAAGTCTTTTGTTTTAATTGATTAATGCGTGACATAAATTTAATTGTCGAGCGATTAGAGAGACGGACCTTATTAATCTGACTTGAAAAGACTCAACAATTTTATACTAATTTCACTTTTGAAATGTTAATTTTATAGTTTTAACAGTAAATTATTAAAGTAACCAAATTTTTTTATTATTATTATTTTACTAAAATATGGTAACAAAAATCTAAGTTTTTATATGCAACTTTATAGCATAATGATATTTTGTTAATTGGCATGGTATTCGTTACTTTATTTGGGTCAGTAAGGGGCTTGAATGGGCTTAATTTTAATTTTAATTTATAATTAATTGTGATTATTAAACTAAAACATCTTATAAAAAATGTGAAACTATCAATTTAAAACAGGTATCGTAATAATGAATAGGGGCAATTAAAAAAAAGGGCTTATTAGAGAAAGATTTTCACACTAAAGCCAAGGAATAATTTTTTTGTAAATAAAGGGCCTATTTTTTATTTTATTGATAATATGACATGTGTCTTTTTTTTCCATTGTAAAATGACATCCCAACCCTTAAAATAAACTAAAAAATACCAATATGCATTAAAATATGGACTGCAATATGAACTTTACACTCCATATTTCACTGCAATATGAACTTTGCAGTCCATATTTCACTACAATGTGAACTTTGCAGTCGATATTTTTGGTGCAAAGTTCATATTGCAGTCTATATTTTACTGCAATGTGAACTTTGCAGTCCATATTTTTAGTGCAAAGTTCATATTGCAGTCCATATTTCACTGCAATATGAACTTTGCAGTTTATATTTTACTGCAATATGAACTTTGCAGTCCATATTTTTTGTGCAAATTTCATAAAGAGGGGTAATTTAGGTAATACATAACATGTTTTTATTAATTAAATGATATTTAAATTTATTCAAATACATTCATTTAAAATATAAAACAAAATAGGCCTCTTACACTAATTACCAATTAAAAATAGGCCCTTCATTCAAAAAAATATTATTCATTGGAATTTTTGGTAAAAATCAATGTGTAATAAGTCCTTCTACCTAATTTCTAGTAATGAATAAATGTCAACTACTAATCTCAATGGCTACAGTAAACAAAAAACTAGAAATTAGGTAGAAGAGCTTATTATACATTGATTTTTACCAAAAATCCAATGAATAATATTTTTTTGAATGAAGGGCCTATTTTTAATTGGTAATTAGTGTAAGAGGCCTATTTTGTTTTATATTTTAAATGAATGTATTTGAATAACTTTAAATATCATTTAATTAATAAAAACATGTTATGTATTACCTAAATTACCCATTTTTATGAAATTTACACAAAAAATATGGACTGCAAAGTTCATATTGTAATAAAATATGGACTGCAAAGTTCATATTGTAATAAAATATGAACTGCAAAGTTCATATTACAGTGAAATATGGACTGCAATATGAACTTTGCACTAAAAATATAGACTGCAAAGTTTATATTGCAGTAAAATATGGACTGTAATATGAACTTTGCACTAAAAATATCGACTGCAAAGTTTACATTGCAGTGAAATATGGACTGCAAAGTTCATATTGCAGTAAAATATAGACTGCAAAGTTCATATTGCAGTCCAGATTTTAATGCATATTGGTATTTTTTAATTTATTTTAAGGGTTGGGATGTCATTTTATAATGAAAAAAAAGACACATGTCATATTATCAATAAAATAAAAAATAGGCCCTTTATTTAAAAAAAAATATTCCTTAACTTTAGTGTGAAAATATTTCTCTAATAAGCCCTTTTTTTTAATTGCCCCAACAAAAAATATATTTCATACTAATTATAAACCTTCTCAAGTTGAAACAACATAGTAATCATAAATGGGGGCTTTTGGTTTAAAGGACTCTTTCCTTTTACTAAAGGACACGATTTTTAGTGTGATAGTTTGAAAACCAAACTTTTTAATAAAGGACGGTATTTTAGTAGAAGGATAAATATGATATTTATAATTAAAAAATTTATAAATTGTTAAAAAAAAATAACGTTCCTAAATTGCCCCTGCAATTGAATTAAGTTTTTGACATGGGCTTTTTTTTTAAAGGACAAATGTCACACTCTCTTTTTAATAAAGGACACTCTTTTTAAGAGATTAGTTTCAAAGACAACTTTTTAATTAAGGACAAAATAAAAATTATTCCATTATTTCAATTAACTACGTTAAATTTCAAAACTACCTTTTTTATAGATAAATACACAAAACTAAATATAAAATTAATTATGTAATTAATTCAATAATAATAAATTCAAAAACAAATAATAAAAAATTCAAAACAAAGTTGATAAACATAAGAATAATTCAAAAAAGTCAAATGAAAAATAAATCCAAAAAGTTTCAAACTTAGAAACTTCAAATTTCAAAAAGGGGACTTTTTGAATTCTAAAGCGACAAAGTCAACTAAATAAATAAATAAATTTAAAACTTACCGATTTGGATGCTTATATTTGAAGCAATGATAAAATTATACTCAATACTTCAATATATATATATATATATATATGAGTCCTTAAAAAATGTCTGCAAAATAAAATGTTGTTGGTTAATATGCCTGCAAAATTAATAAGGATAGAAAAATGCATACAAAATAATATGTTAGAAAAATGTCTAAAAAATAAAATGTTATACTTGTTAGTTAATATGCATGCAAAATTATCAAGGATATAAAAAAGCCTATAATTTAATATGTTAAAAAAATGCCTTCAATGAAAAATAAGGCTTTTTTTTTATAAGACATTTTAAGTTTTGATGAACAATGCCTATGATACTTAGACGGCATATTAAGCTACAATGAAAAATAGGCATTTTTCTGTAAGACATATTAAGCTACAATGAAAAATCCCAATGATGCTTAGATAACATACTCAAAAATATTTTTCACAATCAGTCCCAGGTCTACATTGTTTCTGTTGTAGTGATGAACTCTAGCCTCAGACTTTCTGAGAAGAGGATAGTTGTTTGCAATATTAATAATCAGCTTACCTTTAGAGCTATGGAGAGACTTAAGAATAGTTTTGTACCCCAAGGTATACTCGCCGCTCTTCATTACAAGAGCCAGCCGATTGTTAATGCTCTCATGATTCTTCTTAGTCTTCTTTGTGGAAAACACGATGGAGTGATGATTCAGTGACGAAAATATCACTACATAAGCAAAAAGTCGAGAACGGTGTCGAACGAAGTAATAATTGTAGACTTTGATTGAATAATTTTTATAGTTTCTTCCTAATTGATTTTGTTGTGATATGTGTTTGAACTGGTTTAAATTTATTTTGATTGATTTAATTATATATTACTTTTATTATATTTATCTTTAAGAATGGTAGTATTGGTATTTAACTTAATTAATTGTAGTAATAAAATAATTAATATTTTGTCTTTAATTAAAAAGTTGATCATTTAAACAAGAATTTGTCCTGCAAACTAATATGAAAAATAGAGTATCATTTACTCTGAAGATAAGCTCATCTTTGTCCTTTATAATTATTTTGCCCATGTTTGGTGAATGTTTATTTTTTCAAATTTTAAAAACTCAACCTAAAATCAATTCTACTTTTACACTTCTCAAAATTTATTTCACTTTACTTTTTCTCTCTAAATTTTTTTTTAAACACCATAACTTTAAATCCAAAAATTAAAATTATAAAAAAAATATATTTGAAACATACTTATCGAGATCTATAAAATAAGATCCATTGTGATTATTTTTTGAAATTTTTTTATGTGAATTTTTAGTTGGTTAAAAAAAAAAACTCAAACAAAAACCAAATTCACTTTTCAACATACTTTCAAATTTTACCTAACACTACATTTTAAAAACTCAACTTAAAAACTTAACTCAAAACATCAACCAAATATCACTTTTGTATTTTGACCATTATAAGGCAGCCCAAAGTCAAATGACTCAAATTTGAAAATTTAAATTCAAAGCAGTACAAAAAAATTCAAAAACATAAATCGGAATTATTGAAGCTTACCAAACTTAATCCTTAGAATTAACTATTAAGTGATTTCTATAAACTTAATCCCTAAAATCTTGCTGCAAACAGAAATTCAATTCAACCTATGATTCAAATTCAAAATAATATCCACCAAACACATTTAAAACGAAAACCAGTCAACAACAATTCAAAAAAATTAAATTAAACCGATAGTACTTAATTAATAGCGTACAAACTCAATAAGTGCGAGACAAAAATAGACAATGTAAAAAATATCTTTACATGCAGCACAAAGATTATATTGAATCATATTTCGCAATCAGGCATTTTAATGTAAAAATATGTACTACACTAATTAAGCATATAATAGAAACACATGCAATATTAAATAAACACAGAATTACAACGAACAGAAAGCTAGGGAATACAAAAAAAAATAAAAAAATTGGGCTTGATCGATCAAGGTTTATGAATGAACTTATCCAACTAATATACCGAAACTTCACTGCTTGCCCATTCATGAGATCGAGTTCAAATGATTTATAATGATGCATCGCAACAAATCGCTGAAGCAGCAATGACTCAAACAGGGGCGGAGCTAAGAGTCGGCTAAGGCGGGCTTCAGCCCGTCCCAAAAAAAATAAAAAAATTAATAATAAAACTATATGTATAATAGTATAGGGGTTTTTGTGTGAAAAATTAAAGTTTAAGATTTATTAAAGTAATAAATTAAAATATTTAGGAAGTAAGTGTGGGTTGAAAATGCTTGCTGAAGACATTGATTTGGATTTGCTCATACATGATTTTGATTCACGAAAGGATCGTATGGTTCAACTTTATTAGTTTATATAATATATTTTTGTGTCACATGTGAGTAGATATAGCAAAAAACACGTTTTGTCTATTTTAAATCTCTAATTATGATATGCTATTATATAAGTGTTTACTATTTCCATTTGTTTCATTCAAACAAGTACTTATTTTTTATTATTTTTAAGTCAATATTTGGTAAATACTTTAAAATAAGCTCTTAAAATTTTTTTGGGGGGTGCCACCCCCAAACCCTCGCATATTTCTTTTTAGCCTAGCCCGCCCCACCGAGAAATCCTGGCTACGCCATTGGACTCAAATGATTGGATGAAATCCAATGGAGATAAAAAGTATCCATTCTACCTGCACATTGGAATAAAAATTTGCATCAATGTTAAATTGGATTTCTCCATTTCGAATTATAAATAGCCATCTCACATTTGCATCAATGTTAAATTGGATTTCTCCTTTTTTGAATTATAAATAGCCATCTAACATTTACATCAATGTTAAATTGGATTTCCCCATTACCAATTATAAATATAATATGCTCAAATAGATAATATTATTCTTTACATTTATAAAAGACGCTTTTAATCAAGTTGAAATTGAATACAAAAGCCACTTATCTTGGTTAAAACAAGATTCTCAAGGTATTTGTAAGTGATTGTCAAAAAAAAAGGGGGGGGGGCGGGGGGGGGGGGGGGGGGAGGAATGTAAGTCAACCGAATGATCGGTCCAAATGTTAATTCTAGTATCGGATTAAGAAGATAAAGAAAATACTATGCACTGCACAAATATGTTTTATATATGAATACCTCCAACAACAAATTCAAAACATATCCATACAAAGTAACACAATATTCCCTTAGGGTGCATTTGGATGACAAGAAAGATAAAGCAAAGTGCAGGAAAGTTCATTTTCTTGCACTCTTGATGCCTTTGGTTTGTAGAAAAACATATCCATAATTTTCCTAAAACTTTTCCGGCAAAAATCGCAGGATTTTAAGAAAAAGTCACTGCAAATCAAGCTTAAGTAATTATGTATAAAATATAATTATTTTTTATAATTATTAATTTGAAAATCGCTTATAAAATTTTTGAACTTCTGTTAAAATATTAGTTTTACGTGTTTATAGGTATTGTAATTTAGATCAAAATGTTAGCTAATAATATCACACTCCTTAATATTTTATTTACTTATTTTAGTATATTAGTTTTGAACTATAATAAAATTATAATTATTACTTTTTTAATCTTAATTCTCATTTCATTTTATTATTGTATTGTATTGTCAACCAAATGCATACAAAAAAGTAAATTTATTTTTCTTTCATTATATTACATTTTTTTTGAGAATTAATTTCTTACTTAACTTTTCTACCAACCAAAGAGAACTTTAGTACAACCAAACGGAGTTTTAGAATAAACAATTACAAGTTGAAACACGAATGCAGTATAACTACCTTTGGACAAATTAACATAAATAAAATTGTACGACGGTTCTCCTTAATATGATTTTTTAAAGGGTGTTCTTAAATGAACCCACAGAATCAGTTTTTTCACCCTAGTGTGAGAATACTTTCTTCTTACCCCATCAAATCTTTAAAAAATCTTGCACTTCACCCACAGTGGTGGGGTGAGTTTACTAAAACAATATAAAGACGATAAAGTTTTGTCGCTAAAATTAAAAATGTTAAATAATATTAAAATTTTCATTAATATAAGACATAATAAACAAAAATTTCATTGTTCTTCATAAATTTCATTAAAAATTTCGTCTAAATATTACATCCAAGGATACAAAATATTAATTATGATAAATACAATTTTAACAATTATATGATATTTTATATAATCTTTTATTCATTGCTCTTAAATAGTTATTATTCATATTTAAAATTTGTTTACAAATTTTATTTCTATCAAATAAGTAAATATAAATTTTAATTCACTACATCAAAAATATTAAAAGATCAGAAGCTAATCCATCCATATATATATAGTAATATCTTTGATATACAAAAGAAATTTGAAATATTTACTCCATTTCTAATTAAATTTAGATCATGCTTTATTTTTTAAGCATTTTGAAAAAATTATTAGTTATTTTCAACACAATTATAAATAAAACAAAAAATAAATTATTTTTTTTATAATATATATGAAAATTTAAACATTAATTATAATTAAAGAAAAGCTCTTAAGCTATTTTTTCTTTATTAACTTTTTTTTATACATACTTAGGTAAACTATCTCTCTTTGTCTCTCTCTAAAATGTACATGTGAGTGATATGAAGTAACAAGTTAGATTTGATTGCAAAGGCTCGGAGGAGCCATTGAAATTAACTAATTAATTAACAAAAGTAATAATTAATCCATATACTATATAAATATGTCTTAATTCGCTGCATCAAAGATATTAGAAGATCAATTTTATTTTTATCAAAAATACTAGAAGAAAAATGATAGAGAAAGAAAAACTTGCGGGGAAAAAAAGGTGAATTGTGATGAATTTTTTCAATTTTTCTTAAATGCATCCACAAAATCCGTCTTCTCATCGTGGGTGTTCTTAAATTATTTTTTAATGACTTAAAAACATTTTCGTCTTTCTTTTTAAAATATGTTATCTTTCGTGAAAGGGAGAAAATGAATTGAAAAAATAAAATAGTTTTTATAAAAATAAATCATATATTAAAATATTTTGTTACTTTCAATTTCTAAGATATTTAATTTTTTGGACACTCAAGAAAACAATTTCCTTGCAAAATATTAAAAAGATAGAGATTTTATCACCAAACTATTTCATTTACGAGTAATTTTAAGAATTTAAATATTAAAACAATAAAAGCACAACATGCAACATACATATATATATATATATATATATTATTTATGACATATTAGGCAAATGTTAAGACAAACATTTTTTAACTTTGAAATTGGATAACTTAACGCGAGTTTTATTAAGCTCTACATGCATGCACAAATAAAAAGATTGAATAAATTAAGAAAAATATTATTGAAAACGTTATCGTGCTGGAGTAAATAAAAATAAAAATCTAGCACTTAATATAAAAGTATGAGAATATTTATTATAAGCTTATATTTATGAGATATATGTAATAAAATGAAAATAGTAGATGATTGTTTGTTGGGAAAAAAATGAAGTTTTTTTAATTAATTTTTAAAATTTTAAGTGGGTGAGAAAACAAATTAGTGGCAATTTTTTCAAAGTATAGAAAGCGGGGTGAGAAGAAAGGGTTTTACACTATTTTTTAGGATAAAATTAACGTAACTTTGATTTTTGGTGGGGTGAGAAGACGAATTGTGTGGGTGCATTTAAGAATACCCTTTTTTAAATAAGATGGTCCATTGTTCTTTTGAAAAGATTAGAGTGAAAAGGGCCGACAAAGTCAAGCTATCAATCGCCACCAAACAAAAAAAAAACCAACCAAAAAAGTCAAGACATCGATCAATTAGCATAAAAAATTCCCAACTTAAAAAAATCAAACAAACAAATA
Source organism: Lonicera japonica (assembly GCA_021464415.1). Lineage (NCBI taxonomy): Eukaryota > Viridiplantae > Streptophyta > Magnoliopsida > Dipsacales > Caprifoliaceae > Lonicera > Lonicera japonica. The sequence continues at coordinate 5,157,072 of CM038464.1, read as the reverse complement.
AAATATCTACATGGTAAAAAAATTTTGGTGTCTAAAAGAAAAGAAAAGGCAGAAAAACATAACAACAAACAGAAACAAACTAAGTGTCCCGGCCATAAGGGGACTAGCATTCTCACAGTTTTCTCATTTTGTTCTGTGCCAATCTTTGCTAGAACATCTGCACACGGCACATTTATTAGTTTCTCGTAAGATATGATTAAGAAAAGCATTTGTAGCTGCTTTGACCCCCTTGCAATCATCAATTAAAATTTGGTTTGGGTGTGTATCTTCATTTTCATTGTCTTCATTGACGAGCTTCACAACCACAAGCAGTTGCTTTCCACCTAGATTCCCTTCTGGTTCCTTTCTTTGCATAAATTTAGCGCATGGTACTTGTGTTTAGAAAAAAAGATGGAAATACACTCTGAAACATCATGTATAAGCTCTACGAAAACGTGGTGGAATCATGCAATATAAATATGTCCGTGGGGACATAAATCAATTAATGGTAAAACACCTACAATGTACATATATTTTTTAAGAAAATTAAAGTATACTCGTGCCGATAGCATGAAAGTATGAAAACGTTAAACATTCAAACTATATTTGATTTGTTTACAAAGAAAATAAAGAAAGTGTGCATTTAGTTGCTGGTTTATATTTTATTTTACATTATTTTTTACAAATTGATGCCAACTAACTGTACCTTAAAAAAAAAAAAAAAAAAGATGCGCAATATCAAATAGTACTTGAATAAATAAAATCATGTTCAATGTAGGGATAAACTTTATCTTTCTAATTTTTCTAAACAACACAAACTTTATCTTCCTTATTGTTTTTAAGTTTCAAAATTAAAATTATTGTTTGAATTGTAAAACTGGATTAGAATAGTAAACAAACGATACCTATATCAACCAACAAGTTAAAATACACCTAAAGAAAAATTAAGAAGTGTTAATGATACCTTTTTATAAATTTGAAACAAAAAGAATTGAAGACCCAAAAAAAATACTATTTTTTTTAAAATGAAGAAAGCTTGTATGATGCAATTGCAAAATTTAAATCTTTACTAAATATTAAAATTAAGATTTCGAACTTTTATTAACTTTACCAAAAGTAATATAAACAAAACCTATAAATCCCAAAACCCAATTAACTAACTAAAATTCAAATTTGAAATCAAAACTACAAATGCTAGTTCATTGTACATTGCATGTGGACAGAACAAAAAGAAAGATGAGAAGAGCATGCGCCGAGAGAGAGGATGTTAGATTTTGGAACGTTCAACTCAAAATCAATTAGTAATAGGTAGAGTAACCCTTAAATTTTATATATTACTTTGTGAGGATCCACTCTTTAGATATATATTTATCATCACTCAAATCATGTTAAGTAATAAATAGAAGGTATACATTAGTTTTGAAGAAAGAAAAATTTAGGGTGTTGCTATTGCACACTCTAATTTACTCTGTGACACTCCCTTAAAAAAAACCTTGACTATTCTATTGACACACATCATTTTTTTTATTTTTAATTAATAATTAAAATATTAAACACTCCATTAAACAACTTCTTCATCATCATCATCACCACCACCACCATTGCCGCCTCTTTTTCTTCATCATCATCATCATCACCACCACCATTGTCGCCGCCGCCACCATTGCCACCACCACCTCTATCATTGTTGCTCCCACCGCCATCCAAATCATCATCCATTTTCAAAAGAAGTAGTATACTTATATTTTTGTTATTCCTTTATGTTTCCTTTCATTTATAAATCATTAGATAAAAAAAAAAAAAAAAAAAAAAAACAGAAATAAAACACGAAGAATGTTTACTCGGTCCTAGGAACTGAGTGTTGTACAGCTTACTCGGTCCTAAGGAACCGAGTAAAGTACAGCTTACCCGGTCCTAAGGAATCGAGTTAGGCTTTGGGTTATTTTTTCAATTCCACTCGGTTCTTTAGGACCGAGTGACTTGTGTTTTACTCGGTTTCTTTTAGCCGAGTATAATGAACAACACTCGGTTCCTAAGAACCGAATAAACCTTCATCCATGGCAAAATTTTCTTTTGATATGGTGTGTGCACCGATTAAACTTTTTTTAACCAATAACGAAAAAGTTTAAGAGAAAAAGAATGGAACGACTAGATTGTCAAAGAAAAAGTTAGAAGAATAAGATTGAAGATGAGATTTGTAGAGTGAGTGGTGTGATTTTTTTTTTTTGAATTTTAGAGAGAATGGAATGCTTAATTCCAACCAGAATTTCAAAAAAATGCTTAATGAAAATGTGTTGATTTGTGAAAGAAGAATATTGAAGATGAAGGAGAGTGGAGTGGTTTTTAGATAAATGTTAATTAATTCTAAAATTAAATATGGAGTGGTGGAGTGTTGGAGTGTTAAGAAGAGTAAAAATGTACCTATAGAGTGTTAGAGAGATATGGAGTGTTAGTGAGTTAAATGGTGTGTGTCAATAGTAGCCCCCAAAATTTATTGTTAGTCCAACTATTCTTTCCAGTGGACCCCAGATTTATCTATTGCTTAATTATAAGAGAAAAAAACTTTTAACTATGTTTTTCGTTTTCTTTTCTTTGTTCCTCTGAACACATTGAAGTGCTTTAAAATAAAATGAAAAGTTGTAAAATCATAAAAAGTTTAAGAGTTTTATTTCAAGTGTCATTAATCTTAATTTTCTTTTCAAAACAAATTATTTTTAAAAAATAAAAGATATAATTTGTTTTTAATTATTATTTTGAGAAGTACAAAAGAAATAAGGTTAGCTAGACAAAATGAAATAACGAATAACGAATACTCCCTCCATCCTCAAATATATATATATAGACGATGGTTCGAATTACACCTAATATAAAATAAAGAAATTTTACACCCACTAATAACTTTATCTCAAATTCATAATTCATCAATTTTACTGTTGAATTAGTTTATTATAATGTCCCAAAGATGTGTGCAAAAAATTAAAGTAATCGAAGATTCATAAGTCCCTCATCATAATCATGTTATATAGTGAACTATGAACCCTATGTAAATTAAGTAAAATTTTGTATCATGATTATATTGTTATAAATATCGAATTAATTTGAACTTTGTATGCTTGATAAACATAATAAAAATAGTTTATCTAACAGCAAAATAAATAAACTATGAATTTGAGAAATTGTTATGGACAATGATGGATTTGGTTAATACCCCCCCCCCCTAATTTTTTATTTTTTTAAAAGAAAATAGGGTAGATATAGTAGTAATTTTGAGAAGATTAACCATGTCCCCCCTCCCCTTGGTCACCAATTTATTTTTTGCAAAAAAGTTAAAGACCCTGGGCCATTTAAATTTGAAAAGTATACAACTAATATATAAGCTCTACATTTTAGCAACAGACGTAATTAAAAAATATTTATCTTTCCATACATCAAAATTTAACTTGTCGTTGTGCACAATTTAGTGCGTATTTTGTACCTTTTAATTATATTTGTTGTCCATTTTAGGTGGTAAAAGTTATTTATTTTAAGTATATTTAGGGGTGTAAACGGATCGGATACGAACCGGGTACTACACTATCCATTATCCATATCCTTTTTTAAATTTACTATTCAAATCCTTATCCGTATCTCTTCGAATAGTTTATTAAACTATTCTTATCCTTATCCCATCAGATATCTCATATTCGGATAATATCCCTATCCATTTTTCTATATATAGCTCAATTTTAAAAATATATTTGACTACATAAGAACATCTCCAACTGTTGTGTAAATCCTATGTGTCAAGACACTTTTACACAAAACTTGAAGTGTAAAAAAAATATGCTCCAATGGTACATTTTTAAACTTTTGTGTAAATTTTGAATGAGCCAATAAGATAATTATGCATATTAGATATTATTTTTTGCAATTTTTTATTATTTTTTCTTGAATTTTGGTATACATAATATTATAACAACAATGAATCTTGATTTGTTGGTCTTGATGCGTAGATTTTAGATATATATTTTTTATTAAATTATATAATTTCTATTAAAAGTTATTACATTTTAAAGTATTATAAAATAATTGAGAATAGAAAAGGCTGATGTGGCAGTGTAAACTTGGGGTATATTTTACAGATTCGTTTTACACAAAAGCTAAATTTAAAAGACTGCTGGAGCTCAAAATTTTTACAAGTTTTTTATATTTTACACAAAACCTAAATATACACTACTGTTGGAGATGCTCTAACCTTTCAATTAAAATAAGATATTATACAAGTTGTAATTCAAAAAATATAACGAAATATTGCAAAAAGTATTAAAATAATTACTAACATTTTATATCAAACTTTTAACTCAAATAATGAATTTCTTTTATTTCTTTTTGTATGATCCAATAAGATTTATGTTAAAATTATAAAATAGCCACATAGATTAAGATTACAAATTAAAGTTGAAAATCATTACGATTTTTAGAAATGGGGTAAAAGGTATTGTGTGACAATGTTTTTCACAAAAAATCAGGGGAATACTATTTTTTGAAAATAAGGGCCTAATTTTTATTATTTTTCTAAAACAAGGCCCTATTTATTAATTTTGTTTTAAAATGAGGGCTTTGACCAAAATTGTATTTTGAGCAAAATTGTGTTTTGTGCAAACTTAACTTTGCAATCCAAAATATTTAATGCAAATTTGTTTTGCATCATGTCTTTATATTTTAACAAGTATATTCTTATATTTCATTCATAAAACTCTAAAACAATATCAAATAAACTCAGATACATAGTAATGTTTTAGAAAATAAGGAGGGTAAACTTAATTTTGCAAAACCCCAAAACTATTATCATGTGTATTGTATTAATAAATGAGTTTTAAATATGTAATTTGTTAAAATTATTTTAAAGCATTGTCAATTAAAACACTTATTTATAATGATATGCTAAAAAAACATGTAGTGCAAACTTAATTCTGCATGACTCCATAAAAAAATAATTTAAAAATTTACTGCAAAGTTAACTTTGCACTTCTTTGGGAGTTTGAACAAATATAGGTCATTGATTTACAAAAATATTATTCGTTGATTTTTTTGCTGAAAACTCTTTAAAATAAGCCACATTTTTCAATATCCCATTACAATTTTAAATTTGTTATGATCTCGAACCTTTCATGCTAACAAATCACATATATTGTAAATAATCTTTCTCTTTCTTTTTTTTATAGGCATTTTTTTTCTTTTTTAGTTTAGTCAATTTTTGTTTTGGTAAATTGGACTAGCTTGTGCACATTAGATTAAATTTTGGCTTTTTTTTTTTTGAAATGGGGAGAGAAATATATAATATATACTAAATTATAGCAGATACGGATATCCGCAACTATGGATAATCCACCCCGGATACGGATTATTCAGGTCGAATACTATTATTATCCATATCCATATCCATTTTTCGGATATTTATAAGCACTATCCAAATCCTCTTTTTTCGAATATCTATTCGGATAAATATTCACAAAATACGAATTCGAATATCCATTTATACCCCTAAGTACATTGTAATAATTATAGAGTTAATGAGAACAAATTGATAAAATGTTGAATCGAGTGAATAAAGTATTAAAGTCAAGAAAAACGAATCAAAACAATCCTGAAACAAGAATTGTATTTGAGAAAGTAATGCAGTAGTTCGGTATTTTGAGCATATCTTCTTGCTTATAACTTGAATTTTGGTGTTCTTTATATGGTTAGAAAGAAGATTCAAATACCAACAACTTTCATGTTTTAAGTTTTCTCAAATTTGAAGGTTTACTTTACCTAAAACAGTTCTGAAACTACTGTCAGTGCACAATGATAAAAATTAAATTATTTAGCCTCCATTTAAGGGGGTGTATTAGATTTAGAATATATAGGATTTTTATAGATTTTTAAAGTTTATGGGTATTCAATTGAGATTTTAAAAAGTCTTTTAAAATTATGATGTATTCAATTGATATTTTAAAAAGTCCTTTAAAATCTTGATGTATTCAATTAGGATTTTAAAAAATTCATCTAAATCTTATGGTATTCAAAAGTCTAATGACTTAGTAGGATTTTAATTATTAGTGGATTGTAAAGCTTTTTTTATACATAAAAATTCATCTTGAAATCTTATCACTTACCTAGAGATTTCAGATGGATTTCTAATTCATTTAATAACTTTACTCAACATTCTCTCTCTCCCCCTCTCTCTCAAAATCCAAGATTTCTTATTATGTGATGAACACATTAATTTTTTCTTCATCCCTATAAAGTTTTTATTCTCTCTTTTACTAATAATGTGATTATCACGCATTAACATAATTTTAAATGGTTAGACCGCTAATTGTCGTTCAAATTTTTAACAACAATTCATGTCAATTTCATTAAAAAATACTAGTGGGGTGAGAAGTCTAATTTTGTTGGTGCATAAAATCATCCATAGTTAAAGTCGGTTTATAAAAGTAAAATTCGGTTCACTTATTATGTAATAACTGTTAATTTTTTACTGTAAGCGAAGGTTAGGGACATAACATTTTTTTTGGTAATTCATTTCATGGACTAACGCAGCATGCATTATAACACTTTTATAATACTCCAGATAGTAAACTGGCCAAAATCTCAAAAACTTTAAGTACTCAATTTGGTTCAAACGTGAATTTTAAATTAATAAATATACACTGGAATAATAATGTTATAATTCATATTCACTTTGTAATCCAAATTCTTTTATTATTTATCCTTTGATTTTTTATTATAACTAGTTTTTATGCACGTGCATTGCACGTAATTGTAGTGCTTGACAAATGTCATTAAATCTATTAATGAATACGTATATACTATGAATTGAATAATTAGTATGAAATACAAATAATAATAACATATAAACAAAACATAGTATCAAGTATAAAATTCAATTGATGATTATAAGAAAATCATAAAAAAAATCCGCCTTTAATTTTTTAAGTAAATAGGTGGCTATAAATAATGAGAATATAAATTAAGAGGACAATAATGAGAATGAAGAGGGTTATGATAATTATAATGATAGTTGAACGGAGCAGTATGAATTTTTATAATGTATTTCGTTAATTGTCTTTACATTTTTGATAATGTTACGTTAAATTCGTAATTAATTTATTTTATTGTTTGTCTTTTGTCTTTTGATTTTTTTTGATGAACTTATTAAAATTTGCTGAAATCCATGGACTTATTAAAATATGCATAAATCCAAAAGAATCCATGCATTAAAATCCGTTATATTTTATAAGGATTTAAAACAATCCATAGATTTAACAAATCCACGGATTTTAAAAAGTCAGTCAAAATCTTTTAAAATCTGAATTGAATACACCCTCCGTAATTTCTTGCTCCTTACTCCTCTATAATTCTATCCTTATTCAATATATTTCCATTTTGTTTCCATTAAACTCTAAATCTTCTCTTATTTATAGAATCACTCTTTGAAAAAAATAAAATTCATCTTTCAATTCAACCTTTTATTCTGAACTCCCATTGTGCAACTATTTTTTATAGTGTCTGCGATTTTAGCAGATATATCTTTTATTGAGAGAAACATGGTGAGCGTTCTGAAAACTCCTAATTTTTGTTATGCGAAACTTCGTTTAAATTGTTTGTGTTTTTTGAAGAATAAATAGATCTTTACGATGGAAGAACATAATGAGATTTTGAACCTTGATTTTCGTGGTACGATACTAGGTAGTGAGGTTATTTGTGTTTTTTGAAGAACAAATATTCTCATCATTGAAGTTGTATTTTAAAAGTTATGAAGGGAAGAAATTTTCATATTCAAGTCTATGGAAGGTTCTCTGTAGCAGATGCAATTCGAAGCAGGTGATGATTTGGAATTTTGTTTATCTATCTTAAGAATTAGTATTTATTTTTATTTTTTATTAGATTAGTTTACAATTTAATTTTTTGATGTAATTTTATTTAATTTTATATGTAATAAAGTAAATCAGATTCAAACAAATTCTAAGATATCATTCCTTGTGAATTCGATCTCTTACTACCGCTATCTACGTTATTAATGTAGTGTAGTAAAATAAGGGTTTTTGAATCGGTATTTTTCTTGCAACAAAAAATTTGCTCTTTTACTTGTATTTTACTTTTAAAACAATTTGTACTTTTACTTTTAAAATAATAATAAAAGAGGTTGAAAGTACATGGCCCCTTTGTACCAAATATATTATATAAAACAAAAAACAAAAGGCTTTTAAACAAGTCTTTTCACAAATATTTTGGAAGCTAATATACTAAAAGTGTGGTGAAAAAAATGTATAAGTTTATTTGGGTTTTTTCTACAAAAAGTAGAAGCATAGCATTAATAGTGAAAAAGGTAGAGCTTGCACGTGTGGAAGCAAATAAATAAATTAACCCTAAGTTTATTATTTGAAGGTTGGAATCTCAAAAATCAATTTTAATCAAATCAATACGCAAACCTTAAAAGTCTATTAATTTAATTCTAATAAACATGTTTAATCTTTTCTAATACACAACAATTAATAAATGAATTAAACAGATAAGCAATTACCAGAATTAACGAGGTATCCCTAAAGTGCAAGATTAATACTCAACAATCAACTATATGCACAAAAGTTTGCAAACTCGATTAATTTCAAATCGTACAAACTTACACAATTTGAATCGCACAAGCCGTCTGCAACAATATCCACCTTTTGTGCGTATAGTCCTCTTATCCGAATCACATGAACATGTTCAATTCATAACAAATCACTCGCCACGGTATCGTATTGTTCTTCAACACCATTTACGAATCACACGCACTTTGGGATTTAATTTGGTGTTTAAATAAAGAACGCTTACTTTGGCATGAATTAAAAAGCTTTTTATATTAAAAAGCCCCAAAGTTTAAAAAACTCTCTAAAAGCATATATGTAAAAAGGTGTTAAATTCCCTTACCCTATGGATCTTTTATATATAAAAATATGGAGACCGATTCCCTTTAGGAAAATGTTTTATTCATAAATAAATGGACAAGTTAAAATTCTTTTCGAAATATGAAACTTGCTTTAAAAAATGAAAGTTGCGATAAAAAAATTCTCAGCGTAGGAATTGTACTAGACAAGTCCAACTTAGCAAACGCTGGACTGATACACCCCTTTAAAATTAGTGGAATAAATTTTCTTATTAGACCGGTGCAATAGGTATTATTGTACCAGTTCGAATTATTTGAAAATTTTAAAGCCTTATGTAGTTGATTAAAAAACACTTTGAATTTGGCTTTTATAAAACAACCACCTTAGAGAATTAAATTCAAGGGCCAACACTCACCGTATTTATCTTGATGTAAACCTTCAATGCATTGCTTTGGTAACTTAGCTTGCTTGTACTTAAAATGACTCAAACAACTTACAAGTAAACGTATTTTTGTCGAAAGAATAAAGTCAACAAAAACTTAAACTTTACAAATAGAAAAACATAATTTCCACTTCCATTATCCGTTCTGGTTCTAAATCAAGTTTACAATTTCACTCATTAGAGTTCACAACTTCACGAGCTATAGCTAACAAATAAGGATGTAGCAAAATTTATTATTTCTTTAAATCTTTGGGTTAATATATTTATATATATATATTCTTTTTAGTTACTTGTCTTGTTGTAGGTTTTTTTTTGTTTTTAATTGGAGTTTATGTGTATATATCTCACCCATATGGTCTTTCACACATTGTAATTATGTAATTGTATTAATTTTTACATATTATTTGATGTATTTTTTTATTACTTGTGCTAAGTGGCTTTTTTAATTAATTTTTAAATTATTTTGTAAAACTAATCACGGTAAATAAAACAATTGACTCATTCTTAAAAAAAATAAGTTGTGAGGGTATAGAATATAGTACAAATATAGAACCATCACAATGCGTTGAAACTCCAGCACTTCCTAAACATCGGCCTTCAAGTGCTTTTAAAGTTAAATCCGAAAAATTTAAAACATTTACTTTGGTTAGTGACCCCAGTTTACAAAAACAAATATGGGATATCCCGGCATGGAAATGTGATGTGTTTAGGCGTGCTTATATTAAAACTGGACCGTATCAACCCATTACTTAAAAAAACTCAATCTTCTGAATAGAAAAATGATCATGTTTTTTAATTTCTCGGTACAAATTATTTCCTGATTGGCTACAATATTCTTTAACAAAATATAGTGTCTTTTACCTTTCATGTTATATTTTCACAAAGCCATCTACCCGTCTGGGATCTAATACTTTCATGGTAGAAGGATTTTTTCATGGAAAAAAATGAACGGGAAAGATTTTACATTCTTATCTCATATGGGAAAATATCCCAACTCGTAGCATAAAAATGCTCTTAAATGTTGTTATAATCAAACAAATCAATCATAACACATCGAAAAAATTCTCAAAAAATAAAATTCTTAACAAATATTGGGTTTGTGTTTATCATACGTCTAATGAGACAAATATTAGGGATTAATGATGATATTTGTCAAACTTTGTAACGTAAATCTCAAGACATAGTGAATGTAGTGCATTTAGTGTCCACATAAGAATACGTGCTAGAAAATTTAGGGAGGAAATGATGGGTTATTTTGTTGGAGTTGGCGAAGCAATTTTAAAAAAATATACGGTATACAAATTCCTAATATGAGTGGTCCTTATACTTTAGGTCGTGGTCACTCTTGTTCTCGAGAAATTATGATTGAACATCATTTTTGAGTTGATTTTTTTACTATTATAGTTAATTCGGTGCTACAATAATTGAATTACAGGTTCAAAGAGGACATAGTTGAGTTGGTTATACTTAGCTCGGCTTTAGATATAAGAGAAGCTTATAGATCATTCAAAGTGGATAATATTTGCAATCTTGCTTATAAATTTCATCATGTGGATTTCACCTAGCAAGAAAAAGTACATTTGGAATTTCAATTAAAAAACTATCAGCTTAATATTTTGGTTAATCTAAGCTTTAAAATTTATTTACAATTTCAAAGTTATGTCAAGTGTTAGTGAAAACTAGAAAGTCGATTATTTATCCTCTTATCAATAGGTTAATTCTCCTTGTTTTGGCGTTGCTAGTTTAACAATTACATCTGAACGTGCATTTTTAGTTATGAAAATTGTTAAGATTACATGTTGCAATATGATGGAAGATTGGTTTTTAACAAGCTAGTTGATTACATATATTGAAAAAGATATTGCTTGTGATCTGGATGTTAATGATATCGTAGATGCATTTTATATCATAAAAGAGCGATGAGCACAATTTCAAATACCTAAATTTAATAGATAATTACAAGAGATTAATTGTAGTTATTATTTCTTGTAAGTTAATCTGTTGAATGTAACTTCCTCACGTGGGAGATCATATATATATATATATATATATTGTAATCATATATATTGACTAATTTTTGTGTCAACTTGCTTCATTATTTGATGGTAAATTTTAGTTTGAATAATTTTTATGATAATTATTTTTTGCATTTCGTTCATTTATATTCTCATCCCCCCCTCCAACCCAAATCTTGGCTTCGTCCCTAGTTATGGATAAGTGTAAAATTTATTAATCTTATATCAATATAACTTAAATATTCTCATATATATATATATATTACATTAACATTGCAATTACAAAACAAAAGGAACAAAATTAATTGTAGTTTTAATTTGAATTGTTTTACAACATAACTCTCGTAATTTAAAAGAGATGAAACATTCCCTTCCATGCTTATATCTACTCTCCTTGAACACTTGATCTTTACTATTGCTTGTATCCGGAAAAAGAATGAGGGAGAGACTAAACATGCTATGATTTTTAAGAATATACAAAATCAAAAGTAAGAGAAATGAACAAAGACATTTGTAATTAACCTCAGACATGAAATAAAAGTTTTATATGCTATTCATTTTGACCATAGGACATTAAAATATGAAACAAAAACAAACCCTTTATATCAAATTCCGAAAAGAAAAAAAATAAGGATGAAAACACATTATATCGTTGTAAATGTGTTAAAGAGAGACACCTTACAACTTCTTTTTACAATTTAAACAATGATTAGAATTGTTAACCTTTATTCTTATAGTAAATATATATAATAAACATAAAAAAAGAAGGAGTGAGAATGCCATAATACATTTACTTTAATAATATAATTAATTAATAGGGACACACGGCGTGTTGCGGTTAAAAGATAGTTTTATTATATATGATGAAGGAAAAAAAACACACAAAAATTTTTAAACAGATAAAATGTCCAACATATACAAGTACAAAATAAACAATAAAATACTTAACAAATTGTGGTGTATTGACTTGACAACCACTTAGTTCAAACTCTAGAGTCAACTAATGTTCCTCAGGTCTACTCACGTAGATGATTCATGAGTGAAAGTTAGTCGAAATGCACAAATATAAAATTTTATCATTTTTATAAAATATTGTCATTTATTAAACATTAAAACCACTCAAAAGCGATATTATTATTATGAAAATGTAGAGGGAAAGTTCCGTAATTTACGAAATACCTGAGGGGGTGGTGAAGCAAAAAACGAATAGTTAAAACCACATACTTGAAAGTAACCCTAAACTGAACTGAAGCGCTCTCTCTGCTCTAGTCTGTCTATGCACAGTTAGAATAATAATCCAGCGTATTCGTTCGTATACACAGATCTACTCTACACATCCCCAAAGACCCCGTAGCTACTACTTTCCCATTTCCCGCTGTGAAGAAGAATATACATCTCTCTCCCTCTCTTTTTCTTTTAGGGTTGTAACTTCTTCTTCTTCTTCTTCTCTTCTTCTTCTTCAGATTTTCGCCTACATATCGGAGTTTGTTTTCTCCAAATCAATAATAAGGTAATCCTTGATTTCTCTTTCTTATTACTATTGAATCTCTATTTGTTTGTATATGTAGACAACTATTTATTCTTCCCCTACTATCATCGACTTCACTTATTTTGGATTTTCTCGCCTCTGTTACTGCTAGGTTTTTTTCTTTTTATTAGTTCTCTATACTGTTAAGAAAATAATCGTTTATTCTTCTATGCGTTTGATGTGCACTGAAAACACTCGTCTGTTTACCATGATTTAGGTTTTTGATGCTGTTCGTGTGTTTGGATTTGATTTTCTCTTAATTATATATTATTATTATGTTTGTAGTTAGGGTTTCAACGAGTGCATTACTTTAGTCTTCTTCCCCTTTTTCTTTGGATCCAGGGTTTCATTTGGAGAGGTAAATTAGCTGATAAAATCCTTAATTTATTCATTCCATCTCATTGTATGACAGTTGGATTCCTTTGTTCTCTGAGATATGGAAATTGAAGCCACTGGAGGCCTATTGAAGAAAGGGGAAAATCTCTCTCAAGGATCCATGAAGAATAAATTAGATGATAGTGGTCTTATTATAAAATCCGATGATGTTTTAGTTGTGCCTTGTTCATCTCCACCGGTGACGATCCCTGGAAATGGCGGAGCTTCCCTTGACCCCATTACTCCTGATTCTAACCGAGAAATTGGCGATTTCCCATTTGATTTTAAATCCCCACTGACATTGGTTTCTTTGCCCCCAAAATCATCTCAAGGCAAAGAGGACCCTTGTTCTTCAAATGAGCACAGCCCTTGTACCCCAAAGGAGGGTGTTTTTGACCCGTTTGCTCCTGGTCCCGATAAGCTAATGATGGCTCCGCTTCGTACGAAATGCCTTGACGAATCCCAGAGCTATGTTGCACGTCGGCTTAATTTCAATTCTTCAGTGAAGTTTGGCGGAGATTTGAAATGTGAAAATGATGCTGGAACCATCTCGGATGAAGAGATGTTACTCGAAACTGTCTATGATAGTCTTTTGGAAGCAATTATATCAAAACAAACAGAAACTTTCCTTGCTGAGATTTCATCTCTGGATCCAAGCCCTGATGGTTTTGAGACACCTCCTTATGCACCTCGGTTCAGTGGTATTGCGGAAACTTGTCCTGATGCTCCTGTAAAGCGTACCGCAAAATCAAGAAACATTGACTCTACGTTATGCAGAAAGCTTGAATTCTGATCAAGGGTTATGAAGAAGCTTGGCAACAGGGAATAAGTACTTGTACGGAGTTCGCCTGCTAATTTAACTTTGGTAACTTGCATTGCTAACTCATTCATTTTATCATGGATTAGTACGCTTGTATGGCCAAATTTTATTATATTGACTCCTAATGTTTGTATTGATTTGTGGCGTTTCTTGGAGACCAAATGTTTTAGACCAAGTTTGTGCTCTGGTGCTAGTACAGTATAGAAGATTTTACATGAATTAAACCTGGAAGTAGCCAGTGCAATTCATAGCACAATTCAGAGCAATTTATGTATTAGACTTGCCCTCAAGGAACCCAACGGTTCAATAATGCTGGTTGATTGTATTGCTTTTAGAGTATTCTGACTTGGGCAGATTAGTTTGGACTTTCAATAGTATTTATGTGTATATGTAACTATGTCAACAACAACTTTGGCTGCATTGTCTTCTTATCAAAGATGTTAGATGATTTCTGGAGTTCAGTATTTTCCCAATTCCCAATGCTTTCAATGTTCCTAGTCTTCTCATCTATGAAAATGATTGTGAAGTGACACACTGCCAAAGAAGCTGGAGTTTTGATGCCTTCCAAACCGGAACCTAGCCGAGAAACCGGGAAACAGAACCCCTCAGACTGAGGTACCAAGCAGGTAGATTTCTTCCTTTGATACTTTCTATTCAACTTTTCATGTCACTTTCTTGAAGTTCTCTTTTGGTCATTTATATTTTTTTGAACTTTTTTCCAGTGGATCACTTCTAGGTCTTCTATGAAGTCTTTTGTTCACCAGAATCTTCTGTCAAATTAGATATGTATGTTTAGACTCCAGATTGCGACCGTGTCTCATATAGATTTTTAGAGCTACCGTATAGGTTTTACTGCCACTTTTTCTGTCATTTTCTTCGTAACACTCTGATGCATATAACTTGGTACCATTGGCGATGTTGCCTCTCCACTTAGAATGGTAATCTAACTTGTTTGGATCATCATGCTATTTTGGACTGATCATGCATAAGCGTAATTATACAGCTGCTTACTTTTTCTGGAGATAAATCTACAACTATTAAATTGGCACATGTGCGAAACTGATGTCAAGACTATAATGTTTATATGCTTTTTTACCTTACATTTATGGAGCTTCATTTAATTTGCTTACGTTGCAGATTTTCTATATACTCAAAATTGGACTATTAACCCAAAGGGGCACGGAAAATTTATTTGCATGTGCAAGCTTTCATATATTACCAACACGGCATTAAAGATGATCATAGTTTAAAGAGTACTTTCTTGTTTTGAATCCTAGAGCTTTAGTTGTTCTTTTGCCCCTCGAAATGGTTTACCGAAACGTTAATTACATACAGTTTTAGTTGATAAATGCTGATCCATCCCTACCGTACCATACAGGATTGGATGAGACGGTAAGGCTACCCTTAGCAGCAGCAGCAGCTACAAGGATTAGTCTAAATTTCTTTCATTCGATTCAAAGCGCAAAAATATCGAAATTATTTATTAGTTTTGCTGCACGCGATGGGACCACTGTAGCCTTCTTCTGGGGAATACAAGGCTTGGTGGTTCTCTAATTTTGAATTTGGACTATCCAATGTAAAGATTGGAGTGTATGTCAACTAATATTTACACAATTTATATCTAACTTCTGTAAAATTTTAGATACCAACATATGTTATTTGTAATTTTATATAATTTATAATTATATTTTGTTGAAGTTTTTTATAAAAATATTCATAATTCACAATGGATTTAAGTCTTGATAAGTAGATTTCAAATATGTAATTTTTATTGAAATCCATTATTTGATTTAAAAGTCTTTACATTTTAAAGTTTTATAGAAAAATTAAGGAAAAATAAAGCTAACATTACACTATAAATTGAGGGTGCATTTTACACAAAAAAAACTTTTAAAAGACTGTTGGAGATCAATTTTTTTACGGGTTGCGTAAATTTTGCACGAAACAAAAACTTACAATACTATTGAAGATGTTTTAAATAGTTTTCTTTATTTAATTAATTAATTTATTTTTATTTTAAATTGCTTGTTTGTAAGTTGAAGATGTACATGTTTAAAAAAGATAAATACAAGCCCTTGTGAAACCTTGTAATTTTATCCATAAATTTGTGACATTTAATATAAGAGCAAGCACCATAAGGTAACCATCCAAATTCCAGAATAAATTTTTTATTTTTAAAAATGGTTAATGGGATTTCTTCAAAGGGATTCCAAATAGTCACAAAGTATGCCCTCCTAGAAGAAGAAGAAGAAGAAAATCGTATTTAGATTCTCGCACAAAAGCATCGAAGAGGTCGCAAAATGCAATGTTTAATTTCAATCATAGAGAATCTCAAATAGCTAGGATAATCAAAATGATTAATAGATTGCTATAATTTAGTTATACTATTTGCCAGCTTGAATGTGTAAAGCTAACAACCAAGCCTCTTGGCCCAGTGGTATAAGGCTGCCACTGGGACAACCTTGGGTCAACTTGGAGCTCCCAAGGTCGAACCCCGGCGTTGTCAAAATAATGCTTGGCCAGCGGCAGCCACGAACCGCGAGCGGGGATTAGTCGAGGTGCGCGAAGGCTGGCCCGGACACCCCGTGGGGAACCAAAAAAAAAAAATATGTAAAGCTAACGTTGTTAAAATTTATTTTGATTATATCAATAGAGCTGTTCTCTTGTAGGTAAATATTTAACCTTAGGCTACAACTAAAACAGAAAAAGGGTTGATCCTGCAGATTTTTTCTTTTGTGGATTAACGAAGAGCTTTGCAGTTGACTCGCGCGTATCTTTCCACTCCATTCTCTGTTAGGTTTGGGCTCTACGATCTAGTTACTTATTTGTTGGCCTAAAGAAATTAATTCTGAAAACTTGAGCGTGTAATATTTTGAACGCAAAACACCTTTTGATACGAGTTGATCAGGAAACACTATGAAAAACATTATTAATTAAATTTAAAGAATTAGTATGTAGGCGCGTCATCTTAACTCAATCTTATAAGTTTTAAATTTGAGTCGTGCCCTCCTAAACTTGGAGAAATTATTCAGTCTCTGTGCAGTAGTATAATATATTTTGCTTGAAATAAAGAGGGAAGGAGATCATGATCGACAAGCAAATTAAATCTAGTTTTATTTATGTATATGATTAATTAATCTCATTGGTCCCATGCAATATATATAATAATAAAAAGGACTGAGAAATATATAATAGTTAATCCTTCATTTATTTAAATATAAAAAATAGGGAAAATTATAAAGAGATAATGGACAAATATATATATAATTAACTGAACGTAGATACGTACTACAACAGGCGGCAAGACTTATAGATCGAGTAACCAAACCATAACCATGCATATATACGTTAGCCAATTAAAGGAGATCGATGCACCTCTACAATTTGGTCTTGTAATGACAGGCCTGGTTCGCAAGGCTCCCCCCATTCCCAACATTAAGTAGCAAATCGCAACTAGTATAAGACACCACGTGAATATTCAACAAATTCAATATACGAACTTTACCTGCAATTCTCGTATACGTAGTTAGCGGCAACGTACCAGATATAGCATCCGCGTACAAATTCGAATTGTACACCAATCGATCCCCAAATATCGTTAGCGTCACGTTCACATCTTTCTTCTCCCCGGCTCCAATCTTTCCAGCGGGAACAGGAGCCTCTCCGACAACTCCTCCTCTGTATATCAACAAAGCCGAACTGTTTGTGTACTTTAATCCCACCTTGTTAGGGTTCGTAACTGACAGATTTACCAACAGACTGACGTTTAGGTAAACTCTCAACCTAACAATGTCTAGAGAGAGATTGAAGTCCTTGGGAGCTACGGAATCCACGGCTGTTACCGGACGTTTCGCTTTGAAGACGGTCAGCCCCAAAATAACCAAGACCAGGATCACCGCCAGAATTAACGCTGTTACTGCAATACATATGTTTCTTCCTTCGTTGCGTTTTTCAGAGTTACAATGATCTCCCATAACTCTCATTGATTCTTCTACTTTCTTATTACTTTCTAATTCCATTACTTAATATAATTCAAAGTGAAGCAAAGTATGGGAAGAAGTAGGTAATAGATAGTAGTGGCTTTAAGTTACTATATAAGACTACTGTATTAAAAGTTCGGTTTGGTATGGAGAATTTTTGGTCCCTTAACTATCGAACTTGTGCGAGTCTGTTAGCCTATTAAATAAAAGCCCCACTCTTGGATTTGCAGAAATTTCAAGTTTGAGTCATACAAAGTTGGGCGAGTTTTTTTTTTAAGAGAAAAAAAAAAGTAGAAGTTTTAGTTTGGTATTTTTTATATGGAAAATAATAATATGTATATAAGGACACATACTAACCGTACTTTGTATAAAAAGAATAACATTTTATATGAGAATTTATATCTAGTTTAATGCACGCTGTAATTTTTTTTTTCTATTTATAGGTGCATAACATGTGTCCTTACGGCACACATTAACACAAAACTTTTCATATTTTGATGAAAGCTAAAATTAGAAAAAGATAAATAATTGAATTGATTTTTCATAATTATTTTTTCAATAAGTATACGAATACACTTGATGATCGACCATGGGAGTCTGTAGAAGGAAAGTAGGATTCCAGTTGATCAACCTGAACGTGGGGTAGAAAAAGTCATCCTTATTTTTACTATGCTAGCACTCTTAGTGATAATTTTCATCATTTGTCATACAAATAAAGTATACACTGTATATGTTATTTGTTTCTCAAAACTTCCTACATTATATGTCAATTCTACTTCATTAAGTTTTCGACCAATCGAATACATATCCCAAGAATATTTTTAACTCGCACGCTTTTTATAAAATTAGATCTTGTAGCACATGTAATGCGTGTATCGTATCCTATTATAATACTATGTAGATTATTGAAATACTTTAATAATCATGAATTATAATTTGGTATATTATGTTATTTTTTAGGGTCTCAAGCATAAGACATATTTTAATTTAGAGCAACACTATATTTATTGAATATTTTTACCTCTTATTCTTACCAGCATGTGTTACATGAATTGTACATTTACAATATATAATAAGGGTACAACAGATTTAATTTACTTGATAAAAATGGGTGATAAAATTTATAAGTAAAAGCATATTTAACAGTAGCGTATATTTAGGTTTTGTATAAAATATACAAAGCTTGTAAAAATTTTGAGCTCCAGCAGTCTTTTAAATTTAACTTTTATGTAAAATGAATGTGTAAAATACACAACTTTATAAAACTTTTCAATTATTTTATAAAACTTTAAAATATAATAACTTTTAATAAAAATCACAACTTTTAATAAAAATTATATATCTGAAATTTACTCATCAAGACTAATAAATAAAGATATATTGTCGACAAATTGATACTCCAAGCCAAAAATTTTGTCGACAAAAATTGGGACCTCGTATCATTGTTTTCTCCTTTAACAAAACAAACTTAAAATCATATTATTTAATAATTTGAAGCCAAAAAGTTTCAAAAAATAGACCCAATCAATTACCGAATTTAAAAAAAAATAATAATAATTAAGGCAACCATTAACATAAGATTAATAGATAAAATTTTCAAGTTTGTAACAAAAATATGCAAAACCATTACTTGTATTATGATTGTATGACTAACTCTCTTCTTTTCTGAATTTTTCTCTTTTTTACTTCTAGAGTCTTGTAGTCGCTTGCTTGACATTGTTATAACTAACCAAAAAAAAAAATAAAAAAAAATTCACTATCAATAACAATAACACAACTAATCAAGAATTATATAACTAATATATTAATGATAATAAATACACCTAATACAAGCAACCAAACAAATGCATTCACTCTTAACACATTCTCATTCCTAATTTTACTTTAACAATAACAATTCACTATTAAATTCACCAAAAACATAAAATTGAAAATTCACTATCATTATATCAATAACAATAATACAACTATTCAAGAATTATACAACATTACAACTAATATATTAATGACAATGGATACACCTAATACAAGCAACCAAACAAATACATTCAATCATTCACTCTTAACACAATCTCATTTCTAATTTTACTTTAACAATAATAATTCACTATTAAATTCAGCAAAAAGATAAAACTAAAAATTCACTATCAATAACAATAACACAACTAATCAAGAATTATACAAGTATAACTAATATATTAATGGCAATAAATACACCTAATACAAATAATCAAACAAATACAAATAAACTAATTTATGGAAATAACAAGTATAACCAACAAAAAATGGGGAAAAATTCCATCAAATAACTAATACAAGCAACCCGGAGGTGAGGATTGAGGAGCAACCAAACAGATGATGCAAGCAACTAATACAACCATGAAGCAACCAAACAAATAACTAATAAAAAATTAGGGATTTAGGGCTTAAGATTTAAGGAACCACTTAACCTTGGTGGCTTGGTCGGTGGTCGAACTGTTGGAGGTGAGGATGAAGAGCCATGGACGGTGGTCGGATCTCGGAGGTGAGGACTAGAGTGATTGACCAGTAGACGAAGAGGTGGAGCCTTGGAGTGTGCTGTGTGCACGTAAAAGACAAAAAGATGGAGAAGTGAAAAACGGAAAATAAAGAGAGAAAATGGAGAAGGGTAACTCTTGGTATCTTTCTCTCCTACTTTAAGTTAACTATCATTTTCAAATTGCCCCTCAACTTTTATTTCTTACAATAAGGTATCTTCAATAAAAATAAAAATTGCGCGCTCTAGCCAAATGGGGCCCTAGGCATTTGCCTAGGTTGCATACCCTTATAGCCGGCCCTGCCTTTACTTGAGGTCAAGGGTTTAATTCATAGGAGGGAGGGGGTTCTTTAATTTAATTTAATTTTAAAAAAGGTTCAAATCATATTATGAACAAATTTTAATAGGTATTCAAAAAGAATTCGTTCAATAATAGTTTAATCTATATAACTCAACTCAAACATAATATTTTTTATATTTTTATTATATTTTATAATTAGAATAAATTAGAAAAGAATAAATATATGCACGTATAAATAAGACAAGTTTGTTTTTATTTTACTCATGCAGTCCATTGTCACGGCCATGCGTTGATAGCAATTTAAACAAGCCTCATCCTAAAAGTAAAAAGTCGAGGGCCCTAACTTTACTATACAAGTTAGAAAGTTCGATGAATTGGGGGGTCGTTTACGACATCTTAAATTTAGTCCAATCTTATTCTGTCTTTTATTTTTTATTTTTGTTAGGAGAGGAGGCAATTATTTCAGTAGGTGATTTTGAATGAGTTCTTGAAAAATCCACACCATCTTAGACGGAGAATTCACAATGTTTTCTATAACAAAAATGAAAAAACAGAGTGAAAAGTTGTGGGCCTGGGCTTAAAAACTTACTAACATTAATAAAGAGGGTTTGGTGTGAGTTAAGTGACTACGGGGAGTTGTCTTCCTCCGCGGGTTTGTTGTGGACCCTGTATAATTTTTTTTTATTGGAGACTTATCTCCGGATTAACTTTTATACGCTTTAATTAATTCTCGCTTGTGATATGTGATTATTGTTGTTTAAGGATTATTTTGACTATTTCAAAAATTGATCTTGAGAGTATCAAGTTGACCCCAAAATTATTTTAGTGACAATTTTATACTACTGAACCTTATTTAATGAGATAGTTGTAGTGTAAGTTATCGAAATTTTGGAGATTATGATTTAATAATTTTTTTTTTGATTTTAGAAAAAGCTTGTGGGTGCCACTAGGTTAATATAGTTGATCACAAACCTTTTTTTTTTTTTAAAAAAAAATGGATGTCTAGAATCTCTTAGAACAAAATAGAGTCCACAATATTTTAAGTGATTGTGAGCGTTAATACCATTTGAACTAAAATTATTGTGCAAGAGTATTTTTATTATATATGATTTTCATTTTACATAATTAACAATTAAATATTTGTAGAAATAAATTATTATTTTTTTCCATTTAAACCTTTTGTGTGAAATGGACTAGTTTGCGAGTATTAGGTAAGGGAAGCCTTTTTTCAAACTAGTCAAAACAAGCCATCTGCACTGAATTTAAAAAACTATAAAACATTACTTGTAACCCATCCTTAAAGTCTAACCAAATTTTTTTATTGTGAATATTGTATCATAAAATATCATATACTTGACATTGTTTTTTTTTGCCTTTTCAATAAAATACATTATTTCAATTTAAACTTAAGCTTTTCAAAATTTGGTAGGAATGACTTTGGTATAATATTATATCATACTGAATGTACCGTGTATCGTATAAAAAATTTGGTACGACAATATCTATTTTCATTATCATACGAAAATTATTGGTATACTAAAATATTGGTATGGTATTATAGTGTATTTACCAACAAATTAATCTTACAAAAAAGAAAAAAAAAAAAAAAGGAAACTGAAAGTGGAGTGGACAGTAGCACTAACAACTAGCAAGCAATTTGAGCAATGGCACTATACCACATTAAGCAAACCGGCAATTAACACCCATAGAAGCACAGTGGGCATGTCAGTAGAATAGAGAGGGGGGTGACGTGCTTGGAGTGTGAGTGAGTGAGTGTGTGATACCTAATGGCTAAATTGGAGAAAGAGATGGTTAGGATGTTAGCTACATCTCAATGATTGAATTTGGACCACTCATCTAATTATCTAAATGTTATTGGTTTAGTTGTGTGGTATTGATAATTTGATATTATTTTTGTATTTGGTAATAGTATAATTGGTATTAATATGGTACGGTATACTGTGGCAATATCAATATTTTATACTATTGGTATTTGGTAATAATTTTGAATACCAGTGTCATGTTAAAATGATTCATACGGTATAATACTGATCAGTACTGTATCATTACCGAAATTCGATACATTTGAATAATAGTACATTATGGTATGGTATAAATAGTACATTTTTTTGCCACCTAAATTTGGTTTACAACTGGATAACCTTACGAGTGCTACAAGCATGTTAGGCATTTGATTTACAAGATTAGTAGTATAACACAATTAAGTGATAAAATAATTAAAATTGGAAGTTTTGACTTGAAATTGTACAACACAGAAAAAATGTATTGGACACTATATCCAATTTAAGATGATCTGGACTCTCAGCACATAAGTTTTTATTCTCTAAATTCACATTAGCGCCCAAATGAAATTTATAATATGTACGTATTATATAGATTGTATATTTTGTCATGCAATTGAAAGTTTCTGCACTTTTCCGCCCCTAAAATCTAGTCATATAAAATCCAAGTGTAGATTAATAGTTATGACAAATCTTTTCAATTTATAATTTAGTAGTTATGAAATCAAAATCTTTATAATTTACCGGTCAAAGTATATAAAATTTTGAATTTTATGCTTAATAAGGTTGAAATTAATATAACTTTTAGGGTGTGTTTGCTTACTTATTTGAATTTAATAAATAAATAAATTGTTTTTGAAGTTTGAAGATTGATTCTAAGAATTTGTTTGTTCTCTTTTTGAGTATGACGTTAGAATAAGTATTGTTTGTTTGAACATATTACATCTAAATGTTAAATGAATGTTATTTGAACAATTTTTTTTTCTTAATCTTTTTATTCCATAAAAATGACTATTTGTAAGGAGGAGGGCAAAAAAAATATTTTACCTCATTAAAAAGATAAGTGTTAAAAAAGAGATGTGTTACTTATTTTTTAAAATATGAATTAAATAATTATATCTAAATTTTAAATATAGCCCGAACAAATTTTAAAATCTCTAAAATTTAAAAGGACGAACTATTGAGGATAGCAAAACTTAGGGGTAGATTTGGTACAATACCGAAGATACCGAGTACTATACCGAAAATTTGGTACGTCAAAATCCATTACCATTACTATACCAAAACTTCGGTATACCAAAATATTGGCATGGTACAGTGTGGTATGGTACATTACTAAAAAAGTTCATCCTAAAAAATAAAAATAGCTATTTTCTGGGCAAATATACATTAACAATAGCTGCCAAAAATAAAATAGAAAGCTGCTTTACTAAATATTTAAATACACATTAACAATAATAGCTAAATAAATAAATAGATCACTATGGAAACTGAACAGAAAATTTAACAAGACATAGGGACCAAGTTGATTTAATATGTTGTAT
Source organism: Lonicera japonica (assembly GCA_021464415.1). Classification (NCBI taxonomy): domain Eukaryota; kingdom Viridiplantae; phylum Streptophyta; class Magnoliopsida; order Dipsacales; family Caprifoliaceae; genus Lonicera; species Lonicera japonica. The sequence continues at coordinate 5,132,877 of CM038464.1, read as the reverse complement.
AGCAAAGAAAATGAACTTTTACGACAAGCTTTCCGGGGTACTGGATTAATTTTCCCTACAGCGTGGCAGTCTTCAATTTTGCATAGCGTGCAAAATTGCATTTTTTTTCATTTTCTTATTCCCAGCATAACCTCGGGATTCAGTTAAGTAAAGTTTAAGTTGGATGTTAAATGCCAATTATCATATCATATCTTTAAACCACCAATTTGAGCACGCAGACTTGTCTTCTGAGTAAAGCTTAATGTATAATACATAAATACACAGATTACATATATATATATATACACACAGATTACAAATATATATACATTATATTATATTATACACGGATATAAATATATATATATATGCATAATCTGAATGAGAGAGAGATAATTACTCGATGGTGGTGGTAGCTGTTGGCTATTCACTATTGCCGTATAAATGTATAATTATAGTTTTATACTCAGTCAATCAGTATGATATACTCGGAGGCTTGGATACTCCTATTGGCCCTAGAATAAATATGGAGTCTGGACATTCATGTCTTATTTTAATTAATTTGTTTGTTGGGCTATGAGTCATCTCTTATTTTAATTAATGTGTGGGTTGTGTGCTACTGGGCTGTGTGGGTATTAATTGGACATTTGGAGAACAATTGGTAATTTATTAGTATTTGGTATAATTGGCATAATTGATACAGTTCGGTACGGTATATCGTGATAATACCAAAATTTTGGTACAATACGGTATACTATCGATATTGAATTTGAGTATCGGTGCCATACCAAATAAGTTTGGTATGGTACAACACCGATTGGTATTGTACCATTACCAAATTTTAGTATGTTTTAATATTAATTTAGTTTGGTACGGATTAATATAATATTATTGGTAGATTTTTCCACCCTAGGCCAAAACTAATAGCCGCTTAATTTTATAAGGAATATAGTTTTACTATAGAGCCCATACTGATTTTTTTTATTATTATTGATACAAGCCTACACAATAAGGCGCTTGAAAAGAAAAAAAGAAGAGGACACGCCCTTGGCATTTCTTGTGGAGCCTAATTGACCTTTTGCTGCTGCTGCTATAATTCATTGGTGGGTGTGGGTCAGTGGGTGGAGGATGGGAATTAACCCTTTGAATTGTACTTGGCTGTACAGATGAAACAGTCATGTTAATGTGCGTGCGGGGGTGCCTCTGGCCTGGACTGGCCCTTCTTCTTCTTGCTCCACTCAATTCATACAACAAAGCTCCTTTCAGTCAACCTCTTCCTTCCCCTCCCCTCCCCTTTCTCATATTCACACGCATTCCCAACAACCAACCAACCAACCAACCACAAATCACTTCCACGGATTTCTTTCTATTACACTATCAATTCCTATTTATTAATTATTTGTTTTATCTGATTATATAGTATGAATGCGAGTGGGAGGGGTTTTTGAAATTTGTTGTGATTCGAAGAGGAATCCTCTCTCTCTCTCTCTCTATATATATATATATAACTATAGAGTAAGGAAAAAAGAAAATGGGTTCGACGAGTAAAAGTGGGGTGGAGTTGGATTTGAATAAATTTGAGGAGCGAGTGTTGGAGACGGTGAAATCATGCGAGCAGAGGAAGGAGCCGCCTCTGGTATGGGCCATGGAAGTTGCCAAGTGCGTTTTGGGTACTGCAGGATTAGGGTTACCCAGTGCGGAATTGGCTCAGGTGGTAGTTTCTCAACTATGCTTCTCCAACAATCAACCTTCTCTTTGGAAATTCCTTCACCAAGCTCTCTCTTCTGGCCTCCTTTGCCCTCTACATGTCCTCTCCCTTCTCACCTCCAGGTCTCACCCTCTCTGTCTCTGAAAAACTCATTTCTTCTTCTTCTTCTTCTTCTTCTTCTTTTTTATTATTATTGATTGATTGATGATATTTGAGGATTTAACTCATAAATAAATAAATAATGTTGTTATCTTTTTTCCATGCCGCACATCCTTCTATTTGGGATCATTTAACCATCACTGTCGGAGTTGCTCAACACAGCCTCTGTCTTATTTTGCAAGTCCATCCAACTTTTCCTTTTTAGCTTTTTGTAGCACTTGCTCTCTTTAAAATATGGGTTTGGCCCTTTGCTGGTGTGTGTGTGAAAAAAGGTTTGATTTCCTTTCATATCGGAAACATTGCGGATAGATACTATTCTGTAACCCACTCATTATTACTAGTGTGGGACCCGTGCCTTACCTATGAGAAACAATCACAAATTCCTACTGCAGTTTGAGATGGTCTCATGTTCTGGTGACTGAATACACATTCTTGAATATGTTGCTATGATATTTAAGTGAAATGGAAATCAGGACAAATTTTTAGATTTCTGTGGTGTACTGGTGTGATTCAATAATTTCAATGTCCATTCACTTGACTTCTTCACACTAGTGAAGCTGTAAAGCATCATGCGGTGTGTCCTTGATCAGCTTAATCTCCTAGATCCCTTGTCATCTCCAGCAGCTAATATATGTACATACATGAAATAGTTATGTTTTCTAATGTATTGTGTATTTAATGCACCAGTAGCAGATCGGTGTGCTCTATCACCCTCGATCTTCTGGATGGCATTCTCAGGAAATCAATATGATGTTGCTTGTTGACTAATTAAGATTGTCCTAATGAACTTTTGTTCTTTTCTGTCTTTGTTATCAAACTGAAGGAAACAACAGAAAAGCTATCTTAGTAGACTATGTTTAGCAGACGGTATCTTTAATTTGCTGATCCGAAATTGTTTCCTCTGCCCTTGTATATTCTTTACAGAGCTATACCTCATCGATGGTCTCAACCTGGGGCATATAGACTCTATCTTGAACTCCTAAGCAGATATGCTTTTTCATATCATCCGCTTGTGACAGATGCTTGCAGATCGAAGTAAGTGTCTTCATCCCGTTTCCATCCAAAACTTTATTTTTAACAGTACATCTCTCTCTCTCTCTCTCCCCCCCCCTTCTATCTCTATATATACATAAATTATAACAACACATATATATTTTGGTTGATGCTGGGATTTAGCCACCTGGGAAACAAAAAAAAATCCTTTTTTTGTATGCCAACATGTGTAGAATAATTCTTTTGTATACAAAAAAGAACGTTATCTCGATTCCTGAGGTCCATCAGCTACATTTGTTATCAGGTACGGGCCAGAGACAAGTGCTCTAAAGAGGGGGAAGAAAGACTTGTTAGTTACATTTAGTGAACACTTAAAACGTCAAGAAATGCCCTTAAATTAATCAACTTTTAAAAAAGTACACCTCTTGAAATGAACGAGGGGAAAAAGAGAGTTGACCCTTTGACCTCTTGAATGGGGAATGAAAACCTCAACCGTTATGACAAAGTCAATCGTACATACTTTAAATGATTAATAAAGTACCTACAACCCAAGGAGTTGCCATAGCGGTAAGGCCGAACTTTAGACTGCGTGGGTAGGCGTACGGTCTCAGGTTTGATTCCCCGCTGCGTGAAACCTTTCTTGGGCCACTAAGGACCGCGGTCAAGCAACCATGGCCTCATGGGATTAGTGAGGGAGGGGCCCCGATACCCATGATTATAAAAAATAAAGTACCTACTATCAAGTAGTTAATCCAATTACTGTGCTTTGTGTATTTTGCAGGATAACAAAATCTGTTGATGTTGCCCTTCAGCTTTCACAGACATACAAGGTTGAGATTGTTGAGCTTGGACATGCACTAGTGTTGTATTTTTTCAGCATTGTGATTGGCTTAGTCGATAGTATATTGGACGACTGGGGATTGCAAATGACATCTGTGGATGGAGCAAGTGGAACTATTAGAAGTGACCCGAGCCAGAATATGGATGTCGACTCCGAGGGGAATCATTTTTATAAAAGAAACGAACATCGTGAAGAGATAATAAGAAAAAATTCTTTTATGGCCCTGGAGGTTTTGGGAAAACTAACTGATCACCGAAAGGCTATGGTTTTACTCCGCCTTGTTCATTTAAATTTGTATGTACTTCTATTCTACTATACCTCTGGTTTGTGTTTTTTCTTTCTCTCCGCTAATTCTTTCTTTTCTTTTCTTTTCTAATTATCATAATAAAGGAAAATTGATTGCTTTATATGTCACTAGACTACGATTTGGCGGGATTGGTGGAGTTTGACTTCTTTTGTTTTGTGAAAATTATTTGTTTCATGTTTGATTTATGGGAGTTGTTCTATTAAGGAACTCTTTATGTCCTGTTTGAGAAACAATTTTTTTTCTTTTACAGTATTGGAAAATCATTAACTAAGTGATACATATCATCAGCTTCTCATTTTGTTAGGCCAGAAAAATTTGATGGCCTCCTACAGAAGTTACAAACACTCGAAGCTCAGAAATTGCCACCTTTGAATTTGAAGTCCGCTAGTCAGCTTTTATCAAGATTGTCTGAAAATATCAAGAGGACTTTAGTTTTAGAGTCTCAACAGAGCAAGCGTCATCTCATTGGGATGCTTACCGATATTGGATCATGTAAACCAGCTTCCTGCTCCGTTTCTGAAGCCGGTTGGTTTGCTTGTTGGGTACCTTTCGACATTTGCATGGAGAATGTGATGGATGGAAAACAATTTCCTGTCACTTCTGCTATTGATATACTATCAGGTGAATCCTTTTTCCCTGAAAAAAATTCTGTGTAAATCTCACAGATTGTCGTTAATTTTGACCATATATGTTTTTTTTGAACTGCAGAAACTATCAGCACGCTTCAAATTTTTAATAGGGCAAGCTGGCAAGAAACGTTCCTTGCACTTTGGCTTTCAGCCCTTCGGCTTGTGCAACGAGTTGAGATTAACCTAAAACAAAACATCCATTTCTCATAAAATTAAGATCTAACTGGTTTTCACCATCTACTCTATATGCTTTTCTTGTAGGAGCGTGACCCCTTAGAAGGGCCTATTCCGCATCTCGAGGCCCGTCTTTGTGTCCTTTTGTCTATTGCCCCCTTGGCGATTGCTCATGTTTTGGGAGATGATTCCACATCTTCAAGAAAACAGGGTCTGATTTCCTCTCTTCAGGTCCTTGGGCAGTATCCGGCTCTCTTATGTCCGCCCGCATCAGTTATTAATGCTGCCAATAGTGCAGCTGGTAAAGCCACAAGCTTCATCTCTAAAACCAATAATATGACAAATGGAACAAATGTAGTTGGTTATGTAGATACTTCTGTGAAAGCAGGTAGTTGACCCGTTTATCTTGAGGAAAGACATATTTTTATTGGTTTTATCAACGGATAATCATACTGGGTACATTAATGAGTTGTACATTCGGTGAATGTACAACCCATGTCCATGTTTTATAAGATTTGAATTTTCCAAAAGAAAGAATGTACAACCCATCTATGCATCTGGTATGAATAACTTGTTGATGAAGGTAAGCGAGCATCGCTCTTATCGCAACCTCTCCTGGACCTAATATTCTCGTTCATTTTTTGTGTTTCTTTAATCTGTTGTTTTCAGGTGGTGACATGAGGCACCTCATAGTGGAAGCTTGCATTGCAAGGAAGTTAATTGACACGTCAGCATATTTTTGGCCTGGTTATGTGTCTCAATCACCGATTCCAATATCAGATCAAACAACTCTCCAAAGATATCCTTGGTCAACGTTCATGCAAGGAGCTCCATTAACTGGTCCCCTAGTAAATGCTCTCATCACAACCTCTGCTTCAAGGTATTTATTATTTATTTTGCAGATTTTGTTTTGCCTCCCTTACTCTAAAAGCTTGTTATTAATTCAAATTTCTTTATTCCTATCCTGGTCAAGTTTAGCGGAGATTGAGAAGATATACCATGTTGCATTGAACGGATCAGAAGAGGAGAAGTCAGCTGCTGCAAAGATTCTTTGTGGTGCATCTCTCAGTCGTGGATGGAATATTCAGGTACCTCCTCATTTTGTTGAATTAATTCTCATTGCCAATTAAATTAGCCTTGAGTCCTTTTTTTGGTGAAATGTCCCAATTCAATTAAAATTTTGTTTCGTCAAATTTATTTATTCTTTGGCAGGAACATGTGGTGCACTTTGTGGTGAAGCTTCTTTGCCCTCCAGTACCTGCTAATTTTAGTGGGCCAAAGAGCCATCTGGTGGATTGCATGCCTATGCTTAGTGCTATCCTCTCTGGGGCTGCCTCTATTGATAACGTTCATATTCTTTCCTTGCATGGCATGGTAAGCCAAGTACTTTACTGTTGGGTTTTATGTGAATTCATTAATTTTCTTTCTTTTAATGTGCATCTCCACTCTTGCTGTAAGGAGTACATTCTTGAATTTAATCTGCATTGCTGGTTTACTTACAGGAAACAAAGCAAGCGTAATATCCAAGGTTAAAGTTTAAAAAATTAATCATCAGTAAGTTACATTTCGTGTGGGGGATAATGTCGGCTAAAGTTGGGGCTAAGTGTCCTGTAGTCATTAAAATCTCATAAGAGCATCCACAGTGGAAAGCTTAATGGTATGGCAAGTAGGGTATATTTACTGTACTTACGTGGGTGTTGAAATAGTGTTAAGGTAAAAGAGAGAGAGAAAGAATAAATATTGTGTGTTATTTTAAGGGAGAGGGAGTTTAGAGAGAGTAAAAGGAGAGAGAACGAGCTTCCTAAGCCAATCTATTTAGCGTGAGAGGGTGAAACTCAAATCTGTTTAGCATCTCCCTCCTCATGCCAATCTGTCCAGCACATGCTAAGAAACTTGGCCAAACTCAACTTTACCATAATACTACGGAAAAGCGTTTTATCGTAGCTATGCTACCGCTGCTTTCGCTTGTAGGATAAATATAGCGATGGGAAATGGATGTGCAGAATCTCGACGGTTGAAGGCTGGAGTTTGTACTGATGGCTAGGGTTTAATGCGACAGAATAGCAGCGGAGAATGGGTTCGGACTTGACGAACAGATGAATTGACAAGAAGAAATAGGACCGAGATTACCTCTGATACCACTTGATGGTGACAGTCATTTCTAGCAATAGGGGTGTACTCTAGATCATCAAGATCAGCTTGGAAAGGATGGTTGGCCAACTTCTTTCGGTAATCTTGGACTCGACTCTCTCAAAATGGCAAATCTTTATCACGGACGATTCGGGGAAATTGTGGTGTAGTTAGGATGCCGGTTTGGTGATTAATGGGACCATTGTCATCACATGCGTACCTGTGCTGGGAGGAGACATGATTGTTATTCCTAAGATTGTCAATGGAATGTTTGTCTGTAGTTCAGGTCAATTGGTTCACCTCTCGACGGAATTTGTCGATGGTGTCCGTGAGTGAGTTCATATTAAGTTGCATGGCATTCATGGTGTTTTCAAGGTGTTGAATTTTGTCTTCTATCGGGCCTTTTTCATTATCAAGGGGGCCATGATTTTTTTTATTTTTATGGTAGCTTCACCCCTTATCCGGATTTGAATATAGGCTTACCAATTAAGGCTCACAAGACTAACAACAAGGTAAGTTCCCAGGTACAGAGGAGGGACACAATGGTCCACGTAAATAACGCCTTTCCTTAGAGATGTATGCTCGTTTTGACAGAATTAGCCTTGGTAGTTAGTATGTAAGGTACTTACTGGAGTGGCCAATATCGTCCTCCTTCAGGAAGTTTTGGTGTGTTATAGGCAAAGATTGAAATAGCCAATATCCGAAGCAAGTAGCATTAAGTTTCCCTTCTTTTTTTTAACTTGCAGATTGATTTTCTAATATAGCAAGCAAGAAAATAATTAGAGAAACTACATAAGGTTCGGGTACCAATGTGGCTTGCGATGGGAAAGAGGGGATACAGAATAAAGGGTTCAATTCTTTGGGAGCAGCCAGCTCCTTTTTGCACAATTCCAATGGTGTACAAATTGATAGGAACAGATAGTTCAATTTTAACTGGAAGATGCGTACCTTTTGAATATAAGTGACCTTTCGAATATAAGTAATTTCCACAAAATTGAATTGGCAGGCCAAGAGGTGAGTCTCTTCAAGAAAGTTGTACCATATGCTCTAGTGTGCATCAAAAGATTAGATGAACTATCTGTGCATTCCTTTCCAAATAAACACGAACTTCGATTGATTCCAAAAGCACGGTCTCAGGTTCGATTTCCCGATGCGTGAAACCTTTCTTGGGCCACTCGGGGCGTCTCCTGGTCGAGCAACCAGGGCCTCATGGGATTAGTGGGGGTGGGGCCCCGATAAATGGTTATCAAAAAAAAAAAAAAAAGCAAGTGAAGGAATTGTAAAGACTTGAACTTTTTTTGTTTTTATTAATTTTTTTTACTTAGGGTTTGCTGGAAATTGAAAGTAGCAGCAGTATAATAGTACTAAGCTTTTGGTGCAGCAGTACTGTATAGTGTTTTTGGCCACTTTCCCGCAACCTGCGGCACTGTACCAATATAGCCTACTTATCCTACCTATCTGTCCATGTGGATGCTCCAAGTATTGTATTAATTCCAAAGACTTAGAGTCTACGGTTGTAACTCACGAGCTCCAATGAGAACGGGCCCTTGAAAGTTGCTGATTAAGCCCTTTTAGAGAAGAAGTTTGGTAGCCAGATTCCTTAAATGGATGAAATCTGTCTACTGATGTGTTTGATAGTATACTTTGATAGAAGTAGTTTGTCAACAAAATGAAAATGTTGTTCTGAAAATACTGAATGTCGGTGAGGCGATGTAAATTATTGTTGATTTTAGAATAAAATTTAAGTTCATAACTTGAAGAATAGTTCTAGCCTGGATTGTTGGCGGAGATTGCAATAGACTAGGACTAACTGCATTTGAAAACTACCTCATAGATGAATTAGAAGATCCCTCAATAGAAATAAGAAATGAAACGGCAAAAGAAATGAATAGTTACCCCTCTACATATCAATTTCTATCCATATCTTGTTCTACATATCAATTTCTATCCATATCTTGTTCATACTCCAAATTCTTAGTGCTTTATCTGTCTAATGGAGTTTGAAATTTTGATTGCTGAGTTGTCTTAAAATCATGGAATTTTCTGTTCATAGGAGGACCAGTATCAATGAGCAGGTTGCTGGTGAGAGTATTGAGAAGGCATTGTTCCCCCAGATGTCTATGCTATGTCTAAGAACCTTAATGTTATCCATGCTCATTTTTTTGCATTGTTCCGTAGTATATTGTTTTGGAAGTCTTTTTTTGGGAGTTTTGGGATATGAGCAATTTCGGTTGGGGACATAGGAGAATATTGCAAGATGCCTTGTGCATTTGATATATTTGCAATTATGGAGTATTTGTTGGAGAGTATTCCTAAATCTTATTGGGGATAGAGTGTTGTTCCTCGCTTTTATTTAGTTTCGACTTGGGGAGATTTTCAAGGAATACCTCTTTTATGATATCCAACAGGACTGGAGGGGGTGGTAATCTGTAATAGTCTTCTCATTTTTTTTCTTTAACAAGTATAAAAATTGTTAACTTCTCAGTTTTACGTTCAACTGTACAAACCTTCTGTGTCAGTTATTAATGCATTTAATTACTGAATCCTGATAGGTTTATCGTTCCTACAGGTCCCTGAAGTTGCAGCCTCTCTAATGCCGCTTTGCGAGGCTTTTGGATCCCTTGTTCCAACACCAAGTCAAAAATCAAGCATGTATAACGAGTCCTCAGTTTATATGGTTTTTTCTTCTGCCTTTCTCTTTCTTCTTCGTCTATGGAAATTCTACAGACCTCCTCTTGAGCAGTGCATCACAGGGCGGGGTGGGTGGATCGGAGGTGAGCTTACTCTCGAGTATCTTTTGTTATTACGCAATAGCCGCATAGCTGCCCGAGAGGAAACATCAATATCAGGTAGGCTGATTTACATTGATGCTTATCCAAAATTGCGGGCTTGGTATTGTCAAAACAAGTCATGTTTGGACTCTACACTTTCTGGCCTCTCTAGTAGGAATCCGGTTCATCAAGTTGCTAATCAGATCCTTAACATGATATACTGGAAAATGACTAAAAGTGGGGCCGTTTCTAGTAATTCTTCAACACCATCAAGTGGGACCGTGTGTAGTCCCCCAGCAGCTAGTGGAGAAGATGCTTGCCAAAGACCTATGCTCCCTGCATGGGAGGTTTTGGAAGCCGTTCCGTATGTTCTTGAGGCAATTTTAACAGCTTGTGCCCATGGACGGCTTTCGCCACGAGATTTAACCACAGGTTAGATGAATGCTTGCTGTTTATGGCTTTACTAGCTTTTTTGGGAATAATTTGGTTAGGGGTTTTGTTTATAAGATAACTTTAGTTGCTAGGTATCTGATCGATGAGCTATCGAATTCCTTTTCCAGGTCTGAGGGACCTTGTTGACTTTCTGCCAGCGTCACTTGCCACTATAATTAGTTACTTCTCAGCAGAAGTTACTCGTGGTGTATGGAAGCCAGTATCAATGAATGGAACTGACTGGCCTAGCCCAGCAGCTAACTTCGCTTCAGTTGAATCTGAAATAAAAGATATACTTGCCGCTGCTGGTGTTACTATCCCAAGCACTTCATCTGGTAGACCCCACAATTCTATCTAGTATTGTAACTATTAAACCCGTATATCTTTAGGTTGATCTTTCTCGTTTTAACTTCTGGTCTTAATACCTTTCTGTGCAGGGGTTTCGCCGGCAATGCTTCCACTACCAATGGCAGCTCTTGTCAGCTTAACCATTACTTTCAAACTCGACAAGAGCCTCGAGTACATTCATGCTGTTGCAGGACCCGCTCTGGAGAACAGTGCTTCGGGATGCCCTTGGCCTGGTATGCCTATAATTGGCTCTCTGTGGGCACAGAAAGTCCGCCGTTGGCACGATTTCATCGTCGTATCGTCTTCCCGTTCTGTTTTCAGACAAAACCGCGAAGCTGTTGCTCAGCTTTTGAGGAGTTGCTTCTCTTCATTTCTCGGATCCTCCCATCTTCCAAACTCCCCGTTAACAAATCAAAGTGGCGTCAATAGTCTTTTGGGATCCTTTATCTCAGCCCAAGGGCTTTGCCCTCGTGTAGCACCCGGGTTTCTTTACCTTCGTTCATGTCGAACCATAAACTATGTCCAGTATGTGAATAATGTGATTGTTGGGCTGGTAGCCGAGTTTGCCCGAGAATTAGCCGCCAGATGGGCAAATGGGGAATCCCTCCGCTTAAAGTCAACCCGAGCGTCTCTATCCGTTGCCACCGCGAGAGCAAAGGAGGTAGCAACACTTGGTGCAAGCCTGTTATGCGTGGCCGGTGGGCTCCAGCTGGTCCAAGAACTGTACCAAGAGACAATGCCTACGTGGCTACTATCAACAAGGGAAGAGGAACGAGGTGAGGATAGTGCAGTATCCCGGATAGTGGAAGGATATGCAATGGCGTATTTGTTGGTTTTATCGGGGGCAATGATATGGGGTGCAGGTGCGAAACAACCGCCATGGGCACTCTCGAGGAGGGCGTATGTGGTTGGGGTCCACATGGACTTTGTAGCGGGGGCATTGGACGGTAATATATCGCTGGGATGTGATCCGGCGACTTGGAAAGCCTATGTGTCTTGTTTAGTGGGACTGATGGTGAGTTTTGGGCCGTTATGGATTAAAGATGTGAAGAAGGAGACGCTTAGGAAATTGGCTAATGGGTTGAGAGGATGGCACGAGTGCGAGCTAGCTATCTCCCTCCTTGAAAGAGGCGGCCCCGCTACCATGGGTTCTGTAGCTGAACTGTTGAATATAATTTAAATTTAGTTTTCATTTTTGTTTTTTCGGTTGGAGTTTTAATGGCAGATGGGGTGCTTGAGCTGATACTGGAGAAGGGAACAAAATCCAGGGCCGAGATGCGTAACTAAGATAGAATGAAATTTAGAGATTTGACTTTACAACATTCTTCTATTCACAGCAATGCAAGTAATTGATGTATTTGAATTTTGAACAAAATAGTGTGATTTGCCAAAATTAGTGATTTGCCAAAATTAGTGATTAATCCACTGAAATTACGTAACCTAGCAATGGATGAAAGCACACTTACATAAATGTTAGTTACGTCATTGCTATTAAACATTACAATGATTGTGGTAACAATTGAAAATAATAAGAGTAACAGAGCAATTGATAACCAGCGCGAACTAGAAAAAGGACTTGATTATGGATGGGTTTTTGTTGTATAGAAAGTGCGGCTTTGGTTTTGATGCATTTACAAGTAAACACTTGGGTATGTTTATCTTTACTTGATGTATGCTTTGTGTTTGTTATGAAAAAATGTTAACTTAAGTTGTTATCAAATATGTTAATGGCTTGTGTTGCCAAAAATGATTTTCAAACCGGCATCCCACATCGGCTCTAAAGATAAAACACTTTAAGTATATAACCATACTCGATGACCTTAAAAAGTTGGATCCTTTTTAAGGTTGTCCTGTGTGCTCTGTTTACTTGGGTATGTTTATCTTTGCTTGATGTATGCTTTGTGTTTGTTATGAAAAAATGTTAACCTTAAGTTGTTATCAAATATTTGTAATGATATTATTCATTTATGAGGTAATACATAATAACTCCCAAGTCAAATGTAATTTTAAAATTGATACTCTTAGACCTCGTTTGATTGAGGTATTAAGATTAGTGGGATTAATAATACCACTATTAATAGTAGGTATTAATTTAATACCAATGCCGTATTTGATTCATGCAGTATTAATGCTGAGATATCTCATGCTGATGTTAATACTATGTTTGGTTCTATAACTCGTATACGGAATTATATTTGGACTAACAAAATAAAAAAAAAAATTAAAATAAAAAAAAATTAAAGTTTTTTTTAAAAAAACATTTTAACTTTTTTTAAATAAATTAAAATAATAATAATATAGTAGTAGTAGTGGCATTTTTGAAAATATATGGTTCATTTTTCTTAATCCTGGATAAATAATACCACCTCCCCCTGGTATTAAATTATACCACAAAGAGTGGTATTAAGTTAGTACCGGTATTAGTAATCCCAGCACATTTATACGAATCAAACAAAGTATTATAAAAAAAGTGGTATTAATAATCACATTCTACTTTTTAATACCCGAATCAAACGAGGCCTATCTATTATTATAAAAGAGACTTGTGTTAATTCTTTTATCTAATCATCCAGAAAATATGGGTAGAATGGTAACTTTTCTACTTGCATATGATACGATTGATCATCTCTAAACATACCAATGTGTATTACGCAACTCATATTTTTGTGCTCGTACAAGATCTCGTTGACAAATTCTTGAGGTAAGAACCAAATAATTTTATATGCATAAAAAAGATTATATCTATAGAATTTACTTGTTAGGCCATCTCTACCCCATAAATTAATAGACTAAATTTAGTTTTGGTCATGTCCTACTGTGCTTTAAATTTTGTCAGTAGTACAAGCTAAAAGTTAAAATTAAAAGCCAACAAGCTTTTGCACTAGCCAACAAATGATTTATTGGGGAAGTACTGACACACTTCCATGACAAATCGTGTGTTGTGCAAAAAAATAAATTGAATTGTCTCTACACATGATGTGTCATGCAATGGATGGATGGAAACAAGGTCAGAAGACAAAAAAGTTAAGAAAGATGCATGCATGGATACAAACAAAATAGAAAGGGTCATTTGGGTTTTGGCCTCCATTTAATTTATGTAATAAATTATGGTACTTACTTTTGTAAATTGTTTGCCTTTGAACTCCATTTTGGACGAATTCGTCAAGTCATCGGGTCAAAACCGTTAAGAGGCTAAAATTAGTATACAAAGTACCCAAAATTCCTCACATTTACACAAATGTGACCGTTTGAGTGTAAATGAAAGAACCGCTGAAAAACAATGCAACCACATGGGGATTACCAGTAACAATTTGGCTATATAAAGATGATGCAATTGTGACCCATTCACAAATAACCATAACTCATCCATAGTATATTCACAGGCAATATTTAACACCAATTCATAAATCATTCATCCAAGCATAAACTGCTTTATAAAGATCCTGAGTTTATGATAATGGGAGGGGAAAATAAAGGTAAGAAATACAAGTTGATAATGGCATTGATGTATGTCAAATAGACCTGTCAATAGGTCGGATCGTGTCGGATTGTAACCAATTCGTGTAAATTTTGTAGCCACCACCCAAACAAGACCCGATAAACTATCGAGTGAGTTTTATGTATTCCTAAACGACTCGTTTTGTTATCATGTAACACGACACAACCCGATAGTACTCGTTAAGGAGATAAATTTTTTTATATTTTTTTTTCAATAAAATAAAATAAGCAAATAACTAAAATTATTAAAAAGTAAGGATAAACATCTACACATAATAAAATAAGTACAAATCATCTGTTCATTTAATAAAAATTAGTTTTATTAAAAAAATAATAATTAACGAGTTTTACGGGTGACCCGAATTCGTTAAGGGTAAACCCGTAAACAATCCGTTATCATTTCGTGTCAAACCAGTTAACTCGATAACAACTTGAATTTGTTAAGGGTACACCCATTAACTTATAATTTCGTATCGATTCGTGTCGTGTTATCATATAATGTATGATTTTGCCGATCTAATGTCAAATGTGTGATTATGAAGGACACACAACTATAGAATGCCAATATGTGTATAGTGAGTGCTATGTTTGAAATTGCAATGGTTTGATAAAGCTTTTGTTATCTCAAGGACAAGAAGCAAATGGTAATAAGTTTTTTAAGTGCCAATATGTTAACTGTGAAGGAATACAATGGCTACAAGATATAATTAGATTGAAAGATAGTTCATCATCATAAGAACAAGACGATAAGACACATACGGGCAGAAGTGCATGCAAGGTTGTTTTAAATATGGAGAAATAGACCATTGGGCAAAGCTTATCCATGGAAAGATACCCTATGCCCAACTGGGTGTAGAGTTGTTAGAAAGCTTTAGACATTAAAGCAAATGCATAGTTATAGAAATAAATTTCTTAAGTGTGTAAAATGTTGACATTTTGAAGGGTTATCTATAGCAATAAATAAGTCGAATAAGGTTAATCTTAGGATGAAGTTAGAAGTAAGTTTGAATAATCTATGTAAAGCATTTAATAGCAGATTGAAACAAGTATGATGTAGTAAGGAAGTGTAATGACTTAACTATTATGTACTAATGCAACTGTTATGTATTACGAATTTTAATCTTATCAACTAATTCAGATCCAAACTCAAAGAAAAAAAGTGACGTGCCAAAGTGCCAAAACAAGTTAAAAGTTAAACATGTTTTAGGAAAGTTTACATTACAAACATAATCCTAAATTAGTTGCAGGATAGTTTACATACTTTAAAACCAACAACTAAAAGCTAATTTTTTTTTCCAAACATTTTCTAAAACATCACAAGTCTTAAACCAGCTTAATAAAAAACAAAAAAAATCTAGTTTACGAGGCATATATAAGTAACCACATTGCAAACAAAGTCTTAAAGCAAGTCATATTGCCATGATTGTGCAGCACTGAATTGGGTGCTTGAGCTTGGTGGTATAAAATTCCTTTTTTTCTTCCCTCCCCCGCCCCTAATGTTACTGCTGCCCTTTCATCTCATCGAGTTAGTTGTTTTTGCTATTGGTTTGGAGGGTATGATCAGTGGTGGTCTTGGAGCTAAGTGCTCTTGTTATAAGATATGTCCCTCTTCATTTATCCTAGGCCCGCTGTAAATAAACAATAACATTTATGGTATCAATGTAAATAGTAACAAATTTAATGAATATAAGACATGATAACATTGAAAAATACTTGCTATTGCACCATATATATGGTTTGCAACCCATCTAGCACGGGCCATTGAGGTCCTCTCCTTGTCATCACATTTACATGTATGGTGCCCCTGAAATGATTTTAACATGGCCGTGTGTTCTTTGGGAAGTTTCCTAATATATACCCTCCATGAGCATAAGGGATCTTTACAAACCAAAATTATCTTAAAGTTATCATCTTCTTTTATTTGTACTGGAATTTCTTCAAAATAGTATAGTTTCTGTTGAATTCCCTGTATTTTTTCATTGTTGGTCATTACATTTTCTTCTTGAGCTCACTCAAATCATCAAGCATTGCCCCATCATTACACCCCTCATCTTCCTCTTCGTACATATTTTCAGTCATTTTAATGAACTCAATGAACTTTTCTAAATCTACCTTCTTATTTCCCTTATTTTCTTTATATGCAACAAAATCATCTTATTCTTCTTCACTTTTAACTTCTTCTTCTTCACTTATAGATAATAACCTTCTTCCGAATTCAAGTTCTAAAAAACATTGAAATCCCATTGTTGTGACTTACGTATTTTGCTTATTTCCTCTCATTTTCCTACCTCACTTAACTGAGTGTTCTAATTTTTTGCCTAACTCAACTAAGTTCTAACTTTATAAACTAATTCAGATCCAAACTCATTGATGTTTTCAAAAGCCTAATCATCATCAATGTCTTCTAACACAATTGGATTATCTGGTTTATTATTTATGGAAACTTATTTCAAATTTTTATTAGCTAGCCTAGGTGACCTTATTAGTTTTGTAACTTTTGGCAAGAATTTAGTGGGAGTTGTTAGGACTTTCTTGGTTAAGGGTGGTTTATCAGACTTTTATTCATTAGGTGCAAAAGTGGGACATGTGCATTCGGAGTAATATAACTTATAAACCCCACTATTGCTTTCAATATGGTCCTACATGTTTAATAGCTGGGTGTCATTCTCAGTTACTGATATAAACCCCTCCCAATTCCACTCAATTATACCACCCTTAAAACCACCATCTTCAATATCTTTCACCAAATCAATAAAGCAGAACTCATCAGCATCAATGTCATTTAAGTAAATTAACTTTTTCCCTTATGTACCTCTGACAATTTTTTGACCACTTACCCCCATAATGGACCACAAAGTCGCTCAAATCCCGCAATAACAAAATATTCTACATTAACACAGTAACAAAATAACAAATATGACAACTCAAGAGAATACGTGGGAGGAATCAACATAAAAAAACAAAGAAAAAGGCAATGAAAAGGACAAAACTAGTAGAAACCCTAATATTTGGCATCCAAATACCAAAAAACCAAATGCAAGTGTAAAGACACATAAACCGTACAATTGATGTTTTGTTGTTTAAATATTTGACTTAAAGCCACAAAAATATAAAATTTCAGAATATAATATACAAATGCTAACTAAAATGCTAAAAATCCTAATTTTTTCATATGTTAAGGTTTAGAAAAACCAACTTAAAACCCTAAAAAAATTAATAAACTAATAACAATACAACTATACATACTTGTAGATGTAAAAATGGCAATTTTTCACCTTATTGTTTTACTATTCGTCTCCCTCGTTCTACTATTTCTTTTTCTCCGATTTTTTTCTCTGTGCTAATATGAAATCGTTTTTTTAAAAGTGAAGGATAATCGATAAGGGGTAATTTGGGTGCATCAAACATATTTGTTAGACTCTTAACTGTTTGACCTGTTGACTTGACGGATCTGTCCAAAATAGGGGTCAAAGATAAACAATTTACAAATGTGGGTACCATATTTTATTACGTAAACTAAATGGGGGCTACAACGCAAATAAAAAAGTTAATGGCTCAATTGTAAGTACCTTGGGCAAAATTCTTAGGTATTGCCATGATATATCATTTGTGATGCATTATCATGCTTTTTAGCCGATAAATTATACGTCGTGTAATTCATTTTTTTTTTCCAACAAATAATTTATTGTAGGAGACATTTTTACCCTACTCATATACAATTTTGTGCATATTGATAAATTAAATATTTACTTTTACACTATCCATTAAAAATGGCGTTAGATAATTATGTGTGTTTTAATGGAGTTCGGATAACTCGCTTCCTATAACATAAAATAAAATGGGCGGCGCTAATTACATACCACTTTACTTGGTAACACTCAATCTCATTTACTTGATCCTATTGCACTGAGTATGTGCACATTATCTCGGTACAATAAGGTCAAGCTATTGTTGGGAACAAAAAAATGCACTATGTCACGTGCATATACTCAGTACTATAAGACCGAGTATGTGTACATTACCTCGATCTTATGACTAAGTCAATGTTAGAATATTATAAAATATTTTAATGTGTGCAGTTAATGCCACCCAATAAAATCTGTTACTCTCTTTGAAAGTAAATCATATTTTATTAGCAATTGAGTTATTAATGGGTGATTTTGTTTCTATCACCCATATCTTGCAGTTAATTAACCCTTAAATCATGAAAATTTTGTACAAAATTTTACAATATTAACCTTTTTAAAATTGATAAGTATATCCACCAATTAAAATTAATTTATTATTGTATAAACTTTTCATTTTAATTAAAATTCCTAATTAAAATATAATTCTTTTTAATTTATTTCATATTAACCTTTCAAAAAATTTCAAACTACTCGCCAAAGTAGTTTTTTACCATTTTTTGTTATGAGCTGGCTGAACAACAGAGTTATAGGAAACAAGGACGATGTAGAAATCCTTCGTAAAAAACAAACAACATAACGCTTCAAGTTTTACGTAGCATGCAAATCCATCAAAAACCTCCATATTCTTATTCTTATTCTTATTCTTATTATTACTATTATTGTTGTTGCTGTTATTGTTGTTGTTGTTGTTGTTCCAAGGGAGGGTACCACTCACCATAGATCCACTCGCGATACAATCGGAGCTCCGAGCCGCGAAACTCAATCTACTCCTTGGAGTGTTGAAAGGAGACGAAGTAAACGGTGGAATCGTCATTGAGAACCACCACGAAGGTTATTATGCCCTTCTTATGAAAGGCATTGACCTCTTCGTCGAAGCGGAAGGTTCGGTAAGACTCTCTGGGGGGAACAGGGCGGACCAAAATAGTGTCAATGAACT
Organism: Lonicera japonica; assembly: GCA_021464415.1. Classification (NCBI taxonomy): domain Eukaryota; kingdom Viridiplantae; phylum Streptophyta; class Magnoliopsida; order Dipsacales; family Caprifoliaceae; genus Lonicera; species Lonicera japonica. The sequence goes on along the minus strand of CM038464.1, from coordinate 5,114,063 downwards.
CGCGAAGGAGCTTGGTGGCTTTGTCATCAGAAGTGAGGGTGTGGAACTTGAGGTAAAGGTGATTATTATTTGTCTTTTTGGGTATGTGGGTGTAAGACCATGGTGGTGTACCAAGAGCCTCTAAAACCCTCGTCCTCCAAACACACTTCCACTACTACCCTCGTCCTCCAAACAAACTTCCACTTCTGCTCCTTCTTTGAATAACTCCTTCGCCATTTCTTTCTTTTTTTCTTCTTTTAGTTGTAGACGGTTTCTATTCTTCTTTCGGGTTTTGTAAATTCACAACTTAATGCTATGTACACAATAAATACACAATTATAAAAGGTTTAATTTTTGTTTTTAATATTTCACTTCAAGTTAATTAAGATTTATTGTTTAATAATATTAGAATCTAAAATTTCAAAGTTGTTATACTTATTAATTTATTGAATATTTTAGTATTAAATTATTATTTAAAATAATATTTATAAAATTAAATTAATAATATTTTTTTATCACTCTATTCACATTTGTAAATTAACTTAATCAATAATACAAATTAACTTAATAGCACATATCAAGATATAACAGATAAAAACAAAATCACCTTTATTAATTTGAGAGACTATATATATACATATATTATTATGTTATGTTAAAGACACAAAATATATTAATTAAATTTTTTATATGTTATGTTAATTTTCAAAGTTTGTTATAAAATTTTGTAGTCGTAATATATAATAGGGTTTTGGTGAGATTTGCGTTAAATTCCTGAAAAGAGGGAAGGGGGGAGAGGCAGATCTGAGGAAGAAGTCCACTTCTACTCTTATCAAGTCGATTGTTTACGAATTACGATTTCTATTACTGCTGCTTCCTCCGATTCTTAGGGCTTCAATCTCTGAATCTTTTGATACTACGACTTCGCTTCTTGTTCTTCAATTTTCTCTTTTGCTTGATTATTGGGTACAATTGAAGCTTCGGCTTGGCTCTTTAGGTATCAGCTACTGAATATGTATCGCTCCACGTGTATTTTAATTTTGAAATCCGAAACCCTAATTAGAACTTTAGTAAATTAGAAAATCAAAATTTTCCCGTTTTTGTATAATTGGGGAATTTGAATGATCGGAAATGGAAGGTGGAAGGAGGATAACGGCGAGCCCTAGGCCTTGCAGTGGGCGGAGGGTTCTAGCGAAGAAAAGGGCACCAACGGAGGGATGGGTGGTCAACAGCGTGAAGAAGCTGCAGAGGCGAGAGATTTCTTCAAAGCGACGCCGTTCTTTTTCCATGAACAATGCCCAGGAAAGATTCCGCAACATGCACTTGACGGTTTGTTCATGCTTAACTATCCAATTTCCTATTCAGTTCTAATTTTTTTCTAGAACACTATCAAGTCAAATATTTTTAAGTGTAATGATCCTAGTGTTGTGGGCGGGCGTTCTTGTGTGGGTCAAGTAGGTGCGGATAGACTACACATTGTGGGTAGTTCATCCCACTTCCCTGGGAGGGGTGAACTGAAGTGTCATATATGCGTGGTACTTCATTAGGAATAGCAAAAGCGGACAATATATTAGTAGGCTAGACCGGGGTGTGACACCCTGTGTGGATAGAGTCACAGACCATGGCTATACAACACATAGCCAATCCATATCTTGATATCAGAAAAGGGAAAAGGGGAAAAAACCTAAAAAAAAATTGGGGCTTTAAAATTGCAATTAGAGACATCTACTATAAGTTTTTGAAATTACTTTCCACTGTGATGTTTGGATGTGAATGCATACCAATACTGTATCAGAATGAGAATTATTCTTTGGAAGAACTTAAGTAATAATATTATGGTTCTTGATAATAATAGCTTTATTTGATGCACAAGCTGAAATTCATGCTGTACAGAATTGTCATGATTACCGAGCTGTGGATATTTATCTTTTGTGGAACTTCCCTCATGTTTGACAAATATTGTACATGTGATGCCTGAAAATGCTTCTTATGAAGTAATCAACTTTTTCACTAACAGTGGTTTAAGCCCGCAATTAACTTTTGAAGAGTCCAACAACTGAAAGTAATATTGAGACAGATGGAGGAAGGAATTATTTCAATGTCAGCTTCTTTAAGGTCACAGCGACAATTTTTCCAAGAATCCAAGTGACAATGAAATGACAAATAGAAGAGAAATCAGGCAGTTTTGCTTACCTTTGTATTCCTGACCACTAGTCTTGTATGATTATCCTTGTTTTTACTAGTAAAGACTAAACACGATATAAAAGAACAAATTTTGGGGTGTGTTATTGCTCCCTCTTTTGGATTAGAATAATAATAATATAAAATAATGTTTCGTTCAATTTTTGATGAGGTAACAATCAACTAATGGAATTGAAGAAGGTCATTATAATGAAGCAAAACCTTAACAATGAATATAATTTGACGAATAATTGTACGGATTAGCCATGTTATCAGTTGCAAAGGAAATGTTATAAAAAATATATTTAAACTTTTACAAGTAATTTTGCTTCTGAAAAAGTTAAAGATAAATAATAAACAAAGTAAATAATATTAAAATCCCTAAATCAAACCTATCTGTAACATAATACAGCAGGTCCCAATTTCATTTGAGCCAACAAGTATCTAAAGAGGATATTAACTTGAATAATATTTTTTTTAATTTGTTATTAATATACATCAGATCCCAATTCCTATTGAGCTGACTTTGATGTTTATACTAAAGAAAATTAGAAAAGTAGCCCATTCCTTCTTTGGTAAACATAAAGCCCATGCGCAAATATTTAGGTCTGGAATCTAGATGATACAAATCCCCTGGTGTTTGGTGGGCCTGATAACTCATAGGTCGAGTTACTGCGGACAAAAGGTATATATACATGCATATATTGTATATTTTGGTTCATTGGACATTGGAGTGATGATGGGGGAAGGGGCTAGTACATGGATTCGAACCCTGGCGAAAAGCAAAAGTGGGTTATTCTCGTACCAACTGAGCTAATCTCTTTATCTGTGGGAAGAAATACATTTCACTCCCGCAAAGTGAGGATATGATTAATATGCTGTTAATTTTTGGCACATCCTATCATTAAAAAAAGTTGTCATCGCCACCATCTGCTTATTATTCTTTTTATATTTGCATCAGGAGGAATATGATACTCATGATCCCAAGGATTGTCCGTTCATACTTCCTTTTTTGACGAAAAGATCAAAGGTTGTTGAGATAGTGTCGGCGCATGACATTGTATTTGCTCTTGCACATTCTGGTGTCTGTGCAGCTTTTAGGAGAGGTGGTACGGTCAGATGATCTCTTAATATATATTTTTGTGAAAATTTTGATTAGAATAAAAAAAAATTCGCTGAATCTAGATTTCTATCCATCTTAGTGATTTAATAAATTGGGAAACTATAATCCTTTGTTGTTCTAAATGCAGAGATAAATAAGAAGATATGTTTCATGAATATCAGTCCCGATGAAGTCATTAGAAGCTTGTTTTATAACAAGAACAATGATTCACTTATCACGGTTTCCGTTTACGCTTCCGATAACTACAGCTCATTGAAATGCAGATCTACAAGAATAGAGTGTGTTTTTAACCGTTCCTATAGTTCTCGTTTCCTGTTCTTCTTTTATCCTTTTATTTTATAACAAGTTTATCTCCACTGCTTCCTTATTGTATATCAATTTCGTATGTAGATACATACAGAGGGGAAAACCTGATGAGGGTTTTCCTCTTTTTGAGTCCGAGTCTTTAAAGTGGCCTGGCTTTGTGGAGTTTGATGATGTTAACGGAAAGGTGCTTACTTACTCTGCACAGGATAGGTAACTAAAATGCTTCTGATAGTATCTAATAGATTTTCGTAAATTATTTATCTGGTTGTCAACGTTAACATTCTTCTTTGTTGTTTTCCTCTAGTGTATACAAGGTGTTTGACCTGAAAAACTATACGATGTTGTACTCTATATCAGATAAACATGTACAAGAAATTAAGATCAGGTACTGTTTCTTTCTCTCTCTCTCTCGTACACAAATTCTGACTGGCTATGCGTTAGTAGCATGGGGATAATACTCAGGAGGGCAGCTGTATGTAGTAGTTCATTATACTTGTCCAGATTTTGTGTAATATTTGTTTTAGTTACGAAATATGAGACTACATAATTTGTTTTATTTGGTCATAGAAACGTTTAGCGTTTCTTGCCACCTGATGTAAATTAAATAATTTGCTCAATTTGGCTTTTTGGGTGGTATTATTGTTTTCATGCCTGACTTGTGTTAATATGCCCATCTTTTGTTTGTTTTTAACAGTCCAGGCATCATGTTGTTAATTTTCACTAGAGCTCAGAGCCACGTTCCACTGAAGATACTATCAATAGAAGATGGCACGGTTCTTAAGGACTTCAATCATCTACTTCATCGAAATCAGAAGGTGGATTTTATAGAGCAATTCAATGAAAAGCTACTCGTCAAGCAAGAAAATGAGAATCTCCAGATTCTTGATGTAAGTTCATACTTGTCAATTTTTGGAGTCTAGTCTTGCTGATGGGGTTATATATTTGTATTATCATGTCTTTGTCATTAACTTTCCTCTTTCATAGGTTCGAAATGCTGAGTTGAAAGAAATTGGCAAAACTGAGTTTATGACTCCGTCTGCATTTATTTTTCTATACGAGAACCAACTGTTCCTCACATTTAGGAATCGAACTGTTGCCGTTTGGAACTTCCGAGGGGAGCTAGTTACATCATTTGAGGATCACTTGTTGTGGCATGCAGAGTGCAATACCAACAACATTTATATAACTAGCGATCAGGATCTTATTATTTCTTATTGCAAGGCCGATTCTGATGAGCGTTGGACGGGCAGAACAGGTAAATTTTGCGCACTTGCTTTTAGAAAAAAAAATAATTTCAACCTAATCAATTGTCAAGACTCAAGAATATAAATTATTTTATATTTAGAGATTCTGTACATTGATTATGTCCAAAAAGGAAACGTGACTATCAACTTGAGACGTACTGAAAAGGAAAGTGGGACAATCAAATTTAGATGGAGGGTGTAGACATACAGACAACACTTATCATTTATGTACTGTAGAAACTATGGTCTCTTTCTCATACACTCCTCCCGTCCAAAATTTAGAGTCGCTATTTGACCACCAATTTCTTTTTTTAAGTATACTAAGTTTGTAATGCAACCAATGGTCAAGTCAAAACCCATTTAACCACTATGAGATTTGGAACAATGACTCGCGAAATGCGAATCTTTGTATGGGACGGATAGAGTGCATCTTGTTTCTTGAATGCTTTGTTTTGCAAGCACTTCTGGTAATCCAAAACTATTAAAAATGCTCTAGGGTGCTCAAGATCAATTATACATGGATGTGTGGGGAACATATATGTTTTCTTTATGTATATGTAAGCCATCGTAGCACTTAGTAAGAGAGATACTGGAACTGCTTCCATTAGCCAATAGGCTGATACTCCCTCTCAAATTACAAGTAGTGCGTTGACTTTTGTACTTCTCAAGAAAATACTAACTTCAACGTTACCAGTGGTCAAGAATACAACATATTTTCTGTTATGAGATTTGGAACATCCTGAAAGGGAAAGTGGAACTCTTATTTTGAGATAGAGGGAGTATTTGTTTACAGTATCCAAGATACTGCAATAGACATTTCGTAGAGCATCACAATAGATGATGATAATCCTCACGGTCTGCACTTTTTTGGCTGCAGCTGGGTCTATAAATGTGAGCAATATATTGACTGGAAAATGCCTGGCCAAAATAAACTCGAGCAATGACAGTCCACCAGAAGACGAGTGCTGTAGTAGTAACACTAGTAGTGGTGGTGCCAGACGCTCAAAGAGGCGAAGGAATCTATCTTCTTCCCAGATGAGAAGCACAGTTGCAGAAGCATTGGAAGATATTACGGCCCTTTTTTATGATGAGGAGCGGAACGAGATCTATACTGGTAATCAGCATGGTCTCGTTCATGTATGGTCTAACTGAGACAGATAATTGTCTCAATTTTTTCTTGGATTGCGGTTTATTCTGTATCATTTAGTGATTGTTTCAATATTTTTTAAGATTGCCTCTTGTAGATGTTATTGTGAGGCATATTCAGACTGATTTTGTTGAGTTGTGGACTTGTGGCTGGCAGTGGGAGTACATGAACAAATGCACCGCACTCCATAAATTCTATGGAGTCGTTTTTTTGTAATACCTTTAACTTTGGTTATGTTTTTTGCCCTTTTTTTTTTTTTGGAGATTGAACTTTGGTTATGTTCAATGTGTGAAGGAAGTTGTGTTTTTTAAATGATTAGGGGACAGTACTGGTTGTATTAGGGGGGAAAAAAAGCAGCAACGTAATTAGGCGATAAAATGAGTGAGGGGGGTGAATTTAAACAGTTTGTTACAGCTGCGGCATTAGTATGTGAAGAAAAATAAATGGAGTTTATTGACTTAATCCTCTGCGCTAATAGTCATATTTGAGAAAATCCCCCAAAATGTTTTTTATTAGACTTAACTACCTAAAATTTGACGCCTTGAAGAATCGGTCAATTTCTAACTTTTTTGGACCAAATTGCCCTTCTTCTTCGTCTTCTTCTTCTTCTTCTTCTTTTATATACATATTTATATATATGTACACACAAATGTACACACAAACAGTCATCATCTTCGACCTCAATCTCCATCCCCGACCACCCTTAGCTCTGGCCGACCTCAATCTTCAGCCGTGACCGCGACCTCAATCTCCATCTCCGACCACCCCTTTGGCCGTGGTCGACGCCTACACCGCTGCCGCCTCCATTCTTTTCTCTCTTTTCCCCATCACCATCCACCTATCTCTCTCTCTCTCTCCCTTTCTTCCACTGCCACTATTCCACCATCATCACCACCACCACCATTCTACACACAAACAGAAAACCCTGATTCCTAAAGAAGAAACCCATAATTTTTGGCTATGTGCATGCTATATATATATGATTGTATGGATATATAATTCCTTTTCAATTCGATTTTCTATTATTTATTTCAAATTCGTTTTTGACTTCATTTTTGGGGGAAATTTCAATCATAACTGATAAGGCCAAATCGAAACCCTAAAAGTCGAAGTCTTGATTTCTAACCTCTTAGATCTGTGATTTCTTCAGTTCGGATTTTACATTTATGTTAGTATATATATATGTATGTGTATATATAATGTATATGTTCGAGATTTCCAATTTTGGGGATGAAGACGAAAATGAAGACCAATTTCGAATCCAATTATGATTTCATTATGTAGTTGATAATCGTGGTGGCGACGGCGGTAGTTTTGAGGTGGTTGAGAGGGAAGGAGATTAGGGTTTTTTAGGGAGAAGAAGAAGAAGAAGAAGAAGGGCATTTTGGTCCAAAAAAGTCAGAAATTGACAGATTCTTCACGGCGTCAGATTTTAGGGGGTTAAGTCTAATAAAAATATTTTTGGGGGGTTTTCTCAAATATGGCTATTAGCGCAGGGGGTTAAGTCAATAAACCCAAAAATAAATTTGCTTCTTAACTTTTGAGGGGATTCATATAAAGTTACGGTTAATTGATATAAGAAAAGTATGCTTGATAATAAAAAGTGATAATTAAGATAGTTTTAGAGTGTGCGAATATTCCATTTAGTAATTTTTGGCACTATCTCGTACTTCAATTTTTTTAAAGTCAAAGGTTAAAATTCTATCATTGTTAAAAAAAAAAAAGACAAAGAGTCAAAATTAATTTATAAGGTTTGTTTCTGTCCCCGACTAAATTTTCGTAGGGATGGAATTACTTTATGTGAGATTTCATGTTGTGCAATTCTTTTGAACAAGAGCCAGAGGGCAAGATTTTTAAAATACTGTGTAAAATTTTATGGTATTCAATTAGGATTAAAAATAGTCTTTTAAAATCTTATGGTATTCAAAATTCAATAAGCTTTGAAAGATTTTAGAGTAAACAACTCATTTGACCACTAAACTATTGACCTAGTACCATTTTTGTCACTAAACTTTAAAAAGGACCATTTTACCTATCAAACTTTTGATTGAATTTTCAAATGCCCATTCCATCCAAATGAGCTGTTAAAAGTGACGGATTGAAGCCATGTGCCCAGCACATGGCCTCATTTAAGGCTAAAATTGTCATTTTTCCTAAAAAATACACTACCAGCTGCAACATAGGCTTTCCTTCCAATTAATCCCACCAAAATGGAAAGGAAAATAGTGTATATAACAGAGCATTACACATAGCAAACATTGAAACAAATCTGAACCAAAAAAGAAAGGAAAAAAAGAAGAAAACGAGAGAAAAAAGGAAGAGAAAACAAAACAAACATGACAGTCCATTGCTATTACGGTAGAGTAGCCCAAATGAAGACATCAAAGACTCCACAAAATCCAAGAAAAAGATTTTTAACATGCCCATAACAGGTACACCATTTAATAAAACTGAACCTTAGTAAATAAAAAAAAAGAACTATAGAAATGACAAGTACGTACCTTTTGTTTTTACAGATTCAATGTGGCTTTTTCATTTGAGAGGACATGTACCTTTGGATAACTAAAGGTGGAAGGGTTAATAAGGAAAAGAAAAAAAATGTGGTGGGTTGTTATTGTGGCATTTCTGGTCATATTTTACTTCATATTCAACTCAAACAATGAAGATGATGCTATTGGTAAAGATGTATGATGTGGATGAGCAAAATGAGAAGTGAAATGCCCTGTTAAACTGTGGTGGGTTGTGTTTGTAGCCTTTTTAGTGTAGTTTTGTTTTTGTGGAATCGAATGTAATGTAAAGTAAGGTGTAGTATTTGATATTTCTAATGGAATAAAATTTAGTGTTCAACCAAGATAATTGTTGCTCTATTTTGACTAGTAACTACATTCATGAATCAAAAGAAATGAAACAAAGAACAATTTAAATAAAATAAAGTAAAGCAAAGTTCATTGAAGGTATAGAAACCATAGTTACTGCCATAAATCATGTAAACTGAAGTTAAACGAAAGTGGCCATGTTTTTACCACAAAGCAGTTCCCTAAAATATACCCCGACTACAAAATAGACATTCTTACACAAAATATACACAATTACATTATATGACATTTTTACAAAAAAAAGTACTTTCCCAAAAAAATTATCCCCCTAACTATCTACATAAACATCATACCATGCTATTGTTGTGTTTGTGATGAATTACTTGGAGCTCCTTGAATTTGTTGCTGACTACATTGTGTTTGAGATGCATGCCCTTGACCACTCTTTCTAGCTTACACATATAATAAATTTTCTCATGAAATTGATTATATGTAACAAATGAGCAAGTTAAATACAAAAACACATACCTGGTACCTCTCCCTTACCATCCTTTGCAATTGAGCTGCAATAGTGAAACCCATGCCCACTCCACCAACACCCCTAGTGCCACTGCCTACACCACCACTATTTCTTCATCTTCCTCTACCTCTGCCAACTGTAGCACCACTGCCCCTACCCCCTGCACCACCACTACCACTGCCACTGCCCACTGACCCCCTTGCAGCAGTGCTCCCCATTGTCCCTTACAACTTCTTGCATTGTGGTCTAGATTGCCATTCTTTCAACATGTCATTACCATCCTTATCTTCCTTAACTTTTCACTATTGTCCCCATATTGTTTCTTTTCATCTCCCTTCTTGTTTTTTGCCTTTTTAGGCCTCCCAGCTTGGGTTTCAACTTCAGGTGGAACCAATGGAGCCTTTAAAGACTGTGGCCACATAGGTATACCATTGATCGGTTTAATTATGTGATCATAAGCCTCTAAATACTTTTGCTTAGTGAAGTAATGGTGGACATAGTTTGTTGGTTTTTCTACTTGGCTCATTATTGAACACACAGCATGCACACATGGAATGCCACTAAGTTGCCACACTTTATAAGAACATGTTCTCTGTCTTAAGTTTATCACAAACTGGACAATTGGGTCAGCACTGACTTGAAATTCATCTCCTCCAGACCACTCAGTAATATAATTATTTGATAAAGTCTCAAGTTCAGCTAATTTATTTTCAATCCTAGGGCACACTGGGTTAGGATGTAATCTCATTTTGTTTCTATTTTTCCTTATCCTCACCATTAAAAAAGCCCTAATTATTTCAAACATATATACAATATGGCTGTCCCTAGCCTCTAAGATAAAGCTATTAAACACTTCACAATGGTTATTGATAAGAACATCACATTTAGAATAAGTTTGGAAGAATGACCTAGACCAATGTTTTGGGGAAACATTTTCCATCAATCAGTTGTATGCTTTGGCCTTCATTTTCTTCATTTCTTGCATACAGAATTCAAAATACTCCTTTGGCTAGCTTTGGCACATTTCCAAAGCTGGTCCTTCAACTTTTTCCTACTATAACTCTTTCTAAAATTGGCATGATGGTGCCTAATACAAAATCTTCTTTCTAAGTTGGGCACCAAATCATGTAGTGCCTTGTCCAACCCATGAAAAATTATAAAATGTCATAGGATTACAAATTATATATATATATATATATATGAAAAAGAACAAGTGAAATCACAAAAGAAAACAAACTTAAATAATTACCTTTTGTTGATCACTCATGAATGTAAATATGTGTTGATTATTCTCCACAATTCCAATATCATCACAAGAAAGCTTTAAAAACCATGTCCATGATCTCTTGGTCTCTTTTTCAACCACAGTGTATGCAAATGGATGCATGCCATTGTTGGCATCAATACCCACGGCACTCAACAGCTGTCCTGGGAATGGTCCTTTTAAAAAGCACCCATCAAGTCCAATAAATGGTCTACAACCCTTTTTGAACCCCTCCTTTAGTGGCCCCAAGCAACAATACATCATTTTAAACCTCTGTTTGCCATCATCAAGGTTTTTTTATGCACAATAATAGTTATATTTGGCATCACCCTCTTTATTTCACCACAATAATTCCATATCAACTTGTATCGTTCTTTATGATTCCCCTCAATTAGCTCTTCAACATTCCTTTTAGTTCTGTAAACTTGGTTTTTTGTAATCACTACTTTTTTATTATTCTTTACAATCTCCCTTAAAGCTTGCCAATGCATGTCAGGATTTGATTAAAACATATACTCATATTTCTTTGACAACCACTTAGAGTTCACATTTCTATTTTGATTGGCATTCCTGCAGTTGGTGTGCTTAAGATTGACAGTCTCTACTTGTAATGTTTCTTCACTTTTTACTTTTAAAGTATACACCATCCATTCACATGGACTCTTACACTTTGCCCTCACCCTATACTTCTCATTTATGTAGAATTTTATTTGCTTCCTATGCAAAATTGAGTACTCAGTAACTGTCCTTTTAAAGTCATCCGCACATGCAAACAATTGACCAAGTTCAAAGCTGGGACATTCCATATCTTTTTCAGCATTAAACTCAGGAAACCTGCCTTTTCTAGTACAACCATCCTCCACATCCGAATTTATACTTGCAAGATCATCTGAATCCTCCATGGTAGACCACTTATCATTGACATCATCATCCACCATATGCACCTCATTGGCAACACCATTTTCTTGCACATTAACTTGTGGATCTTCAGTATTACTCACAATTATATCTGTACCCATATCTTCATCATCTGCCTCATTCTCATGCCCCTCCCCCTCATTATCATGTCCCTCCCTTTCATTATCATTCATATTCTCAACCATATCTCCTTCATTATCATGCCCATTGATGTAATCTGCGATCGTATTCTATCCAAACAAGATGGATCCGCAACCCTTAACGTATGAAGACGCAAGAACCTTAGAATCACGCAAAGTTAATGGAGGTGGAACCTCGACCCAATCCCGAAAACGAGAGAGAACTTTGGTATAGTCGAAGACAAACAATCAATCGATGGATTAATTGACTGCTAAGTCGAAGAACAACAAGAACCCTAATTCTAGCTGTCGAGACGTTCTTAGAACGCAAGAGGTGAAAACTCTCGAAATTTAATTAATCAAAAATGCTTAAAACAATAGTGTTAGCTCATTTAAACAGGAGTAATTAAACCTACTAGGCCTAGGAAAATAAGAAAACGAAATTAATGGGTTTCCACATAATTTGGGCCCAAACAAAGCTAAACACAAATAAAACTTAAAATAAACAAAGCCTAGCCCAGCCCATTTATCTATTACACGTTTTTTAATCTCTTGGGTTGCTATTTTGAATATCTTCAATTGGGTCTTTAAGCAATGTCTTCCATTCTTGAGCCCGATCTCCTTCAATGCTCCTCCATGCTTCAGCTTTGCTCATCATCTCTTGGACCATGGTCATAAGTGCCTCCTTGATCTTCTTGGCTTCAGCTCGAGTGATTGGGCCACTTGGAACCCGAATGGGATCGGCATAACCTTCACTCCATGATCCAGCGTCAGTGCTATCCTTGGGCTCATCATTCCCCTCCTCTTGAAAAGGAATTGTCCTTAATTCGTCACCTGCACTAAACAAACTTAGGTTAGCAACATTAAATGTAGCACTCACATTGTACTCACCTGGAAGATCAAGTTTGTATGCATTGTCATTGATCCTTTGCACAACTTAAAATGGTCATTCTCCCCTCGGTAACAACTTAGAATGCCTTTGAACTGAAAAGTGTTCATTTCTTAAGTGTAGCCAAACCCAGTCTCCTGGTTTGAAGACCATTTTTTTCCTTCCTTTGTTTGTTTATTGCACATACTGCTTAGTTCTTCTTTCATTGTTTTGCCTTACCTTCTCATGAATCTGTCTAACAAACTCAGCTTTCTTCTTGCCATCTAGGTTAGCATGCTCAACAGGTAGTGGCAATAAATCCAAAGAAGCTAAAGGATTAAAACCATACACAATTTCAAAAGGAGAAAACTTAGATGCAGAATGAACAGATCGATTATATGCAAACTCAACATGAGGCAAACATTATTCCCACTCTTTCAAGTTCTTTTTAATTATGTCACGCAACAAAATGAATAAAGTTCTATTTACTACTTCTGTTTGACCATCAGTTTGGGGATGACATGTAGTAGAAAACAATAATTTAGTACCCAACTTTCCCTATAGTAGACTCCAAAAGTAACTCAAAAACTTTGCATCCCTATCAGAAACAATGGTTCTAGGCATGCCATGCAATCGCATAATTTCTTTGAAGAATAAATTAGCAATTTGTGGTGCATCATCAGTTTTATTACAAGCAATAAAATGAGTCATTTTAGAAAATCTATCAACCACCACGAAAATAGAATCATTCTTATCTTTAGTCCTAGGATAGCACTGATGCTGGATCATGCAGTGAAGGTTATGCCGATCCCATTCGGGTTCCAAGTGGCCTAATCATTCTTGTACCTTTACCGCCACAACAAGCCTATGCTGATCAGTTAAAATTGCAAAATGAGGAAGATCAAAGAAGTGCTGAAAAGAAAAACCAGTGACTATTGAGAGTAAGTTTGAGAGGATGCAAAAGAATTTCTATGCGAGAGCTAGTGAAGTGAAAAGAGCGATGCTTTGTAATCATCTTCTTGTACTTGTGTACAAAGAAGCGCTTTTGAACACTAACGAACTAAATTCTTCTTTGCCTAGTGTTATTATCTCTTTGTTGCAGAATTTTGGTGACGTCTTTCTAGAGGATACGCCAATCGATTTACCACCTATTCGAGGAATATAGCACCAAATTGATTTCGTACCCGTAGCATCCATTCTAAACCGCCCAGCCTATAGGAGTAATCCAGAGGAGATGAAAGAACTTTAAAGGCAAGTGACAGAGCTACTAGAAAAAGGGTATGTGAGAGAGAGTATGAGCCCATGTGCGGTGCCAGTATTGCTAGATGATATGCTTGATAAGTATCGTGATCCCATTCCACGTTTAGATGATATGCTTGATAAGTTGCATGGGTCTAGTATATTCTCTAAAATTAATTTAAAAAGTGGATACCATCAAATTAGGATGAAAGAAGGAGATGAATAGAAAACAGCATTTAAAACTAAATATGGGTTATATGAGTGGTTATTTATGCCTTTTGGTTTGACTAATGCTCCTAGTACCTTTATGCGCTTAATGAATCATGTTTTGAGATCATTCATTGATAAATTCGTTGTGGTCTATTTTGATGATATCCTAATTTATAGCAAGAGTCTAGATGACCATGTAATTCATTTAAAATATATTTTGGATGTCTTGCGAAAGGAGAAGTTATATGCTAACCTGAAGAAGTGCACCTTTTGCACGGATAAGCTTGTATTTCTTAGTTTTGTTGTGAGTGCACAAGGTATTCAGGTTGATGAAAAAAAGGTGAAAGCTATTCAAAAGTGGCAAAGTCCTACAAGTGTTGGACAAGTGTGGAGTTTTCATGGACTTGCTAGTTTCTATCGGCGGTTTGTGAAGGATTTTAGCACAATTGTGGCACCATTAACTGAGGTGATCAAAAAGAACATTGGGTTGAGGTTTTCGCCTTCTATCTTTCGCGTGATTATAAGGTTTTAGTCTGTTTGTAGACTACGGGTCAAGGATCCATTAGCCTGGTTAGGAAAGACGATCCAGATTCGCGTCATTGGTATCAGAGGAGACTTTTCTATCCAGATTTTTTATCTTTAGTTTATTGTTATTTTAATTTCGTAGTAGATTCTTGAAACTCTAGGTCTTCATTCTTGTGAATCTTATTACAAAAATCTTTGTTAGGGTTTATAGATTCTGAAGAAAAAAAATAAAATCGGATGAACATTGTCGTGAACAGTAATCGGTGAACAGTGGCATGAACAGTACCGCGTGAACAGTAATCGCATGAACAATGATTTCTGGAAAAAAAACAGAATTTTAAAATTGCTTGGAAAAAAAATTGATTATTTTGTTTAGGGTGAGTTGTTTAGAATTAAAATACCCGAAAGTTGAATCGTTGAAACGAGAACCCTAGTTTCTTTATGCTTCATCAAATAGGGTTTTGATTGCTTTGAACTTTTACTCTATTATTGATCATTGATGCATCCTTATTTGGAGATTCTAATTGAAGATACGTTCTTAAATTCGATTGTGTTGGGAATTCTAAATCTCATAGGACACTTGAATTGCGTTATCAACTAGGACTTGTTACTTGCTTGTTTTTTAAAATTTTGCTTGTATATTCAAGCAATTCTAAAAATTCGTTTGGCTCATTAATATTGCTAGAATTTGGTTTTTTTAGTCCTTGGTATTACATTGTTGAACACGTCTAAATCTAATTGATTGGGTGTACGATTAGTGGTTGAGGACTTGTGATATTCATATTATTCAATGTGTTTTGGAGTTCCAAAGAGAAAAAATAATTGTGAGTATATCATTACTTGAGTGACAAACACGAAAGAAAAAAAATTAAAGTTACTCCTTTGAGCGAAACACGTAAGGGAGTGTTGTGAGAAATTTATTTTCTTTATACTAATCTTTGTTTTGCAGCGATGATGTCTTATTTTAATTTTGAGCATCATAAAAGTTTGTGTGATAAGGAGTTTAGAAATGATAGTGTGCGACTAAGAAATTTAGAAATTAGACGGCGCAAATAGTTAAATGAAACTCCTAATGGGGACAAGAGAAAACAAAATTTGGGTAGTAGCACGAAAAAGGCTTCCTTATTTGATGATGAGGATTGTTCTAAGTTTAACGAACTGTTTGCCGAAACTTATGAGCAATTTAAGAGGAGGGAAAGTTTTGTGCCAAACCAAATTGAAGAGCATGCCGTAGAAGGTGAATTGCTAGCTGAATGTAGTGACCCAAGCGTGCGAACGAATATATTTCGAACTAGATGCCTCGTGCAAGAGAAGGTGTGTAGTTTGATAATTTATGGAGGAGTTTACTCAAACTTTGCTAGCACCACAATGATTGAGAAGTTAAAACTGACTACGTTCAAGCACCCGTGTCCTTATAAGTTGCAATGGCTGAATGATAATGGAGTGATAAGGGTGAACGAGCAAGTGCTTATTTCTCTTAGCATTGGGAAGTACAAGGATGAAGTTTTATGCGATGTGGTTCCAATGTAAGCCGGCCACATGATTTTGGGTCGACAACGGTAGCTTGATAGGCAAGTCAATTACAATAGCGTTTCCAATAAATACTCTTTCAAGATGAATGAGAGAACCATTACTCTTGTTTCGTTGTCACTAAAGCAAGCTCATGAAGATCAAATGGAGTTACAAAATGAGAGTGATAAAAAAAAGAGTGATCAAAAGCAAGAAAATAGGGAGGAAAAGAAAGAGAGTTGTGAGGAAGAAAAAGAGAGTAGTGAGGCTAGTGAGAAAAAGAAAGAGTGTGAAAGGAAAATAAAAGAGACTGAGGTAAAAGAGAGAGAAAAAGAAAATTTAGTGATCGCCAGTGAGAATGAGTTTGGAAAAGACTTGAGTGAAGTGAGAGATATTAAGGCAAAAAAGAGCGAATTAGAGGAAGTATTTTCAAATACTAACAATCTTAATCTTGTTTTGCCTATATCTGTTGTGTCTTATTTGCAGGGAATTGGAGATCAACACCAAGGAAAAGTTGACTTAGAACATGGAAAGCAAACTTTAGAGCAAGGTGTTGGTAAGCAAGTCGCAGTGGAGAAATTGAATAGCATGGCAATCGTAGAGTTTGCATGGTTCGAAAAGAATGTGGAGGTTAGGTGCAGCAAAAAGCAAGGGATTTCTAAGGCAGCCATGGAAGCGAGGAGGATCTTTGTAAAGGAAAGAGAAGAGATTCTAACCAAAGAACCGGATATGAAAGTTGACTACGTAGACTTTATTGGACTGGACAAGTACGATTTCCATCCACAACATCAGCTAGGAAGTTTCTTCGATGAACTAAAGATGATCGAGTTGAAGCATCGCCTCAAGTTCGATAAATTCCGTTTGCCAAAGAAGGCCAAGCAGCAAATTGGAAGATGCGGGTTGAATCAAGCAATGCATAACGAAGATTCGAGGACGAATCTTCTTGAAGAAGAAATGTATGATATGATCCGGTCTAGCTCCAGTTTCTATTCAACCATGGTAGTTCGTGGCATTCTAAATGATGATCCACACCTGATGAATTATAAGGATAGAGCATGGAAATTCAAAAGGAATTCCATAGAATTTCAAGACTCCTATATTATTTCCTTAATTATTTAGGAGTTCATTTTAGTTGTCTTATTTTATTATTCAATTAGGAATTAGATTAGTAGTTTCATTTTTGAATAAGTTTCCTTATTATTTATTATTAGTTTCCTTATTGCATTAGGAATATTCTAGGAGTTATTATTTTCCTTTTCTAAGTAGGAAATGGTTTCCTTTTATTATTTTTCTTTTCTAAGTAGGAAATAGTTTCCTTTTTAAATTAGGATTAAGGCTTTGTTTACTCCTATTTAAATGAGGCACATTATTGTTTTATAATAATAAGAGTTTTGATGATTAATTGAATTGAGAGTTTTCTCTTTGTGTTCGCTATGAACATGTTGAACATTTTGAATTGAATAAATTCAATTGTTCTTGACTTATCAATCTAGCAACCACACTAGATTGTGGCATCATTCATTATACCGAAGTTCGCGCTTCTTTAAGCGTTGGGTTGAGGTTTTCGCCTTCTATCTTTCGCGTGATTCCAAGGTTCTAGTCTGTTTGTAGACTACGGGTCAAGGATCCATTAGCCTGGTTAAGAAAGACGATCCGGATTCGCGTCACCCATCCCCCTCATTATCATTCATATTCCCACCCATATCTCCTTCATTATCATGACCCTCCTCCTCATTATCATTCACACTCTAACCCTCATTATCATTCATACTCTGACCTTCATTTTGCATTCCCTCTTCATTATGTGTAAGTGGATATACTACATTAAGTGGAACATATTGGAAAAAAAGTCATTATCAAGAATCCACTTGGTCAATTCCCTAATGTCTTTATCATCAACTAATTCAATCAGGGCATCTTTATCAGTAAAGAACTTATCCGGGCTTCTATAATAACAACCAGTAACCTCGGGTGTTCCTAACTCCTTAGCCATTAACAATATCTCATGAATAGATAATCTATCAGGATCAACTTTGTCAGCATAAGCTACCTCCCCACCATTATAAACCAACTCTGGTGCATAATCAAACTTCTCACTATAATGAATTACAATAGTAAACAGAGAATAATCTTTTACTGAAAATTAACAAAAATAAACATATTAACATACAAAAGAGAAACAAAAACCACGAAAAAAAACAGAGCATAAACGAAATGGGTTTCAAATATATAGTAATTGTGCCTTAAAACCCTAAAAAACAAAACATCAACGAAAAAGAGGTAAAATACATACACATTTAGAACCACAAAACCCTAAAAATGATAACATTTAAACCCTAAAACAAACCGTAGAAACCCTCAAAAATTCAAAGAATAACATATTTACAAAAAACATAACATAGAATTCTTCATAAGCTTGTATTGGATCATTATAAAGCCGCAATCCCCAATCAATGGCGTACCAAAATAAATTTTCATAAAAGAATCTATTTTGAAGAAAAAAAATCTACTTTGTGGTTGTGGGTTGTTCGTTTACTTTGAAGATGAAAAATGGTTGAAATGGGTCACTTTCATCGTTACAGGTATTATGAAGAGGGGATGGTGTATTTTTGAGGGAAAATGACAATTTTAGCCTTAAATGAGCTCATGTGCTGGGCATATGGCTTCAATCCGTCACTTTTAACAGCTCATTTGGATGGAATGAGCATTTGAAACTCGATCAAAAGTTTGATGGGTAAAATAGTTCTTTTTAAAGTTCAGTAACCAAAATGGTACTAGATCAATAGTTTAATGGCCAAATAGGCTGTTTACTCAAGATTTTATAAGTTGATAGATTTTGATGGATTTGGGAGTATTTTTATAAATAACAAATCCATCAACAAATCTTCTCTTCAAGTGAAATATTTTACATGGATTTTTTTCCATCTTTCTCCCAATCTTAGGTATTATTTTTTTTATCTCTATAATCTATTAAACCATTCCGCTCTATTTTATGTATCTAAAACCTCTTCTTTTCTTAAATCATATGTATTATTTTTTCTTCGTCTCTATAATCTAGTTAAATACCTCTAATCCATTCACTCTATCTAATAAATCATTTTTTTGATTTAGATGTGTTTACTTTCAAAGTTTTAATTATCCAATTAGTCATATTCTTCCGAAACTATAAAGATGACACTCCCTTTATTTTCTTTCTCTCCCATTTTACGAATTTTTTTAGACAGAAGATAAAAATCGAATATAAATGGCAAGAAAAACCAATCCATTAGGTTTTTAAACTCAATCCAAATCGTTTGCGACGGATTTATAATTTGCCTATTACCTTAAAATTGTAATCAAAATTCTTTTATTATTTATCCTTTGATTTTTTATTATAACTAGTTTTTATACACGTGCATTGCACGTGACTATAGCGCTTGACAAATGTCATTAAGTTCATTAATGAATACGTATATGCTAAGAATTAAATAATTAGTATGGAATAAAAATAATAATATATAAACAAAACATAGTATTAAGTGTAAAATTCAATTAATGATTATAAGAAAATCATAAAAAATTGTTGCCTTGAATTTTTTAAGTAAATAAGTGGCCATAAAATAATAAGAATGAAAATCAAAAGGACAATAATAAGAATGAAAAGGGTTATGATAATTATAATGATGTTTGAATGGATCGGTATGAATTTTTATAATGTATTTTGTTAATTGTTTTTACATTTTTGATAATGTTACTTTAAACTCGTAATTAATTTTTTTTATGGACTTATTAAAATCTATAGAAATCCACCGACTTATTAAAATCTGTATAAATTCAAAATAATCCATAAACTTAATAAAATCTATAAATTTTAAAAAGTCAATTAAATTTTTTTAATACCTGAATGGCTGAATTGAATACACCTCCAATGTCTAATGTGACATGGGGACAAGTCGGAAATAAAAAATGTAAAATAAAAGAGGGGTTACAAAATCTGTTGTATTGGAATTTCAAAATTCAAAAAGGAAAGAGAGAGGGGGGAACCACGTGACACTTGGAGCCGTTGGTGTAAATTTTGAATAGCAAAGGAAGGAAGGAAGGAAGGAAGGAAGACGCTCTCTCCCATTTCAAAATTTTATTTTATTATTATAATATAATTTTAGGGTTCCCTAGACGACTCCTCCTCCGATCATAATTGTCGGTTGAGATAGAGAGAGAAAGAGTTGCAGAAGAAGAAGAAGAAGAAGAAGAAGGAAACAAATGGAGAAATACGAAAAGTTGGAGAAGGTAGGGGAAGGCACATACGGAAAAGTTTACAAAGCCAAGGACAAGGTAACAGGGCAATTGGTGGCACTGAAGAAGACTCGGCTAGAAATGGACGAAGAAGGAGTACCACCAACAGCACTTAGGGAAGTATCTCTCCTTCAGATGCTTTCCCATTCCATCTACGTCGTTAGACTCCTCTGCGTAGAGCACGTAGACCACAAGAAGAACGGCAAGCCCCTCCTCTACCTTGTTTTCGAGTACCTCGACACTGATCTCAAAAAGTACATCGATTCTCACCGCAAAGCCCCCAATCCTTCCCCTCTCCCTCCTTCCTTGATCCAGAGTTTCCTCTTTCAGTTGTGTAAAGGCGTTGCTCATTGCCATAGCCACGGTGTTCTTCACAGGTTCCTCTCCTCTCCTCTCCTCTCCATTCTATTTCTACTTTTTCATCAATTTTTTTAGATATATGAAATTCTGATTCTGACTGAATCCAACTTACTCTATTTTTATTTTTATTTTTACTTTAATTAATTTTTTCCCGAATTTCAGAGATCTGAAGCCACAGAATCTCTTGGTTGACAAGGAGAAGGGCCTACTTAAGATCGCCGATCTAGGTCTAGGAAGGGCTTTTACTGTTCCTCTCAAGAGTTATACTCATGAGGTTTGTCTTCTACTTCTTCTTTCCGTTTATTTACCTGGCAGGCCCAAACAAATTGAATATCAAGTGTGGTTGAAGTTTTGTTTCCAGTCTTAAAAAAATGTTTAAATTAAACGCTTTTGCGGACAGATTGTTACTCTGTGGTACAGAGCACCAGAGGTTTTGTTGGGATCTACTCATTACTCCACCGCGGTTGATATGTGGTCTGTTGGTTGTATATTCGGTGAGCCTCTTCATGCACTTTTCGATGCTTCACAATTCTGGATTGCATCCATTCCATCAATGTTGTAGTTGTTCAATTTAATTAATCTGTTCGCATGGTTGTTCAATGAACGCTTCTACGTGTTTTTGGATACATGTTGGTAATTAGTAATTACTTGAGGTATGATGAGGCTTAGCCTCTATAAATTCTTGCGGCCTCAAAACCCACTTGGTGAATGATAAAGATACTTTTGTGAACTTTGTGCATCCATCTCATTTATGGATAAACAATTTGAAATAACAACTAAAACTGCAGATTCAATCCAAACTTCTAGTGTAAGTTGCACTATCCCCTAGTATTGAATTTGTTATAGCCAATATTTTAAATTGAGTTCGCACCCCCTTAGTGACAGCAATAAATTTTCAGGAACTTTCACCAGTATATTAGCCCTCACCAGAACTAAGACCCAAGGCTGAATTTCTTGATGAAACTTTTTTGGAAGTAGCATTCAGTTGTTCCTCAACTCAATAAGTAAACAGATACTCCTTGTGGCTTCAGTCAGTTAAGCAGCCACTTGTGCCGATTTCCAGATACTCCTTTCTTTCATCCAGTGGTCTACTTACTGCTTAACTTCACTTGTTCTGTTTGCACGTTTTCTCTGTTTCATTTCAGTATTTCACCCTTGATTTACATTAGATCATCTGCTTCATATATTTAGGTATATATAGTCTATATTTCACCCTTAATTTCAGTATTGATATTGATTATACTTTGCAGCTGAAATGGCAAGAAGACAAGCTTTGTTCCCTGGGGACTCTGAGTTTCAGCAGCTGCTTCATATATTTAGGTATATATAGTCTATAATTGGATTTGCTTGTTCTGAAGATGAATATTGTGACGGATGCCCACGGTTGTGTTGTTGCCATATGAGATTCACATCTTACTTCCTAGTTCCTACAGAAGGATACACGTGTCTTCGGCACCCATGTTTCGTCAACGCAATTTGCCAAGAAAATCAAAATAATGCACAAACATTTATGACTTTATTTACATTGAAAAACGCCAACTTATTTTTTTATTATTATTACAAATGGGATGAAGAACTTGGTTTTAAAATTGGGCTCTCAAAAAATGCCATGCAGTGTCATTTGCCACTTATTCCCGTAATGATTTCACCTTTGGTTGGTTAATAATGGAAGGTTGTTGGGGACACCGACTGAGAAGGAGTGGCCGGGAGTGAGTTCTCTGCGGGACTGGCACGTGTATCCCAAATGGGAACCTCAGAACTTGGCACGCGCTGTACCATCACTGGGACCTGATGGTGTTGATCTTCTCTCGGTAATTTACTTATGCCTGAGCTTCATTCTCTAGTTTTCCATTTTTATAGCCATCAGCCCATCATGTTACGAAATCTTGGTTTTTCTGGTTTCTATTCTACGTCTATATTTTTCTTTTACAAGGAAACGTACATTTTTAAGGACTTACAGTTCTCATTGAATTTTATTACCTATTATTATGCTTAATGTTGTGGTGTCTTGGTTCGGCTAATGCAGAAGATGCTCAAGTATGATCCGGCCGAAAGAATTTCAGCAAAAGCAGCACTAGATCATCCATACTTTGACAGCCTGGACAGGTGCCAGTTCTGAAGGAGCTTGCTCTCTTGAAATCAACTTGAAGATGAAAGAACTGCCATCATCATCTTGGTGATTAATCCTTTTGCACGTAACCTGTTTCCTTTTTCTTTTCAGTCTTTGGGTGTGTGCTGGTTGAACAATTTGTTTGGAAATGTTTCAATACATTGATTGGCAATGTTGGTTAATATCAGTGATTTCATTGTGTTCAATCACTAATGAAGAAAGTTCATCATCATCATCTTGGTCATTGTTATTGTGGGCTTGCTTTCAGATTTCAAAACTGCAAAACAACTTTTCTTTTATCATCGTTTGTAATTTATTGCTTTTTGAGCACTATTTGCCGCGATCTCTCAAACAAGACCAATGAAATATATGGTATTTTATTGAAATAAAATAATAGATAAAGATGTATTTAGTCCACCTTGCAATTTTTGTCATTTTATTGTGTTTTTTGGTTTATAACTTTGGAGACAACCTTGTTATAATCTCCCCACCTTTTTTTTCATTTATGCTATTACTCTATCGCCCTTGCTCGGACATAGAAGACTTGTTTAAAAAAATAAAAGATGTAGGCCAGGGCGCTCTCTCATCTCATCTGTTCCTAAATAGTTACGTTGTCACAAAATTAGTTCACGCTTTCTTTCACCTACTAAATTGTAGTGGCTCATCCCGTTTCTAGTAAAATTTACAACGCGTGCAAGCAAGCCTGTAGCGACTATTTAACGAGCCAATTCACCGCGATCTCTCAAAATTGATTAAAAAAGTAATTGAAATAAATAGCGGCGACTCTTCCCGTTTGTAATAAAATTTACGAAACGCACCTTTTGAGCTAGCACAAAATTTCTTTACTAGTCCCGACACCGTTTGTTTCTTGGACAATCACAAGTAACCCAAAATTTTGTAGCTATGAAGATTCACTTTTACGCATTGGCATGGGATGGAAATTCTTATACATGAATGACATCAAGTAGTGTCACCGACAGTGATAGCAACGTTTTCTTCTTGTCAGACAAGGAAATAGTACACCACCTTTATCATTAAATCTGACGAAGAAATATCCATTATCATCTTTGGGCGTGAAAAGCTTCTAGTTAGGAACCAAATCCCCAAACAGCCCCGAAGACATAGCGTAGTAAAAACAGATACACAAGAAGCAAACACATCACCGGTAGCATGGTAAACCATCAGCAAAAGGCTAAATTATATATTATATACTAGCTAAAAGTCTCCAAAATGGAAATCCAACTCTCTTCCAACATGCTGAATTATTTAAGCCTCTGAAAACTAGTCTCAACGGGCTACATGTATTATTGTATCGCATAGCATTCGTACACTAATTAAAAATTTGTAATATTGAGGAAATTTAATTCCATCTGACCTAGGTATCAACAACCTCAATAAGAGTTGGCTCGTAGTCAGGAGGAGCCTCAAATCCATGGAGATTCATTGCAGTTGCAGCCACATTAGCAAGCCCGCCATTGGGCAAATCCTTTCGAAATCTCACACTGGGTGCCAACCCAGGTCCTCCGATTGCTATCGGCACCTGTTATTCAGAACAATGCATCAACCAATGCTTTGGGTCATTACAAAAAACGTCATTTGCTTTCATTTTACAGAATTCTCATCCTAAAGGGTATTTTAGAACTGCAATAAAGCGATAATTAGATTGTGCCTGGGTCTAGTTCGACTTTTTGTGCATTTCAGGATTCAACTGGTATATCACATTTGATTCATGTGAAGAGGTCGAACCATGGGATCCCATTCCTTTGCCAAAGCTCAAAACTTTGTGCAACATTTGTATATCTAATCTAATTCATGCCAAGTATTATACCAATAGCTCGATATGCTTACAGGTTGAAGAGTGTGAGAGGTAAGTATCGAAACATTGCCAGACTTGTCAACAATAGGCTCCCCTTTCTTGTCTCTCTTCACCATGTCTTCTGCATTTCCATGATCTGCTGTGACAATATATATTCCACCGACTTGCTCTACTGCATCAAGTATCATCTGCAAATGTATCAAGGAAAAACAGAATCAGTGACGGCTAGATTTTTAGATGAAAGACTAAAAGTTGACGTTGAAAGGACGTTAAAATAAGCACCTCATTTACTATATATTTTCTAAGTTCATACCAGAATAGTATAATTGAACACATGTTATCAAATGACTCCAAACCTAAATACATAGAACTCAAATGCCTCATTTAATACCTTGACAGCATCATCAGCGGCCTTGCAGGCCACAATAGTAGCTTTAATGTCACCAGTATGCCCGACCATGTCACCATTGGGTAGGTTAACCCGTACCTAAGAAACATGTGAAATAATATCATATCAAGAAATTCAAGATGGACCATTTTTCCTAAAGATAAAAAAGGAGGAATTGATTGGATACCTGGTGGAATTTGTGGCTGAGGATTGCATCCCTGGCCTTTTCAGCAATCTCCAAAGCCTTCATCTTCGGTTTTTCGTTGAAAGTGATTCCACTATCACTTGGAATTTCCACGTATTCTTCCATCTCGGGGTTAAAATATCCGGACCGATTTCCGTTCCAGAAAAAAGTGACATGACCAAACTTGACAGTCTCGCTGTTGAGAAGGAAAGAAAAAGAGTTTAGGGTAGAAGGCTTCTGATTATTTTGAAGAGTAAGCTTAATACAAGAACGAGTGGAAGTTGGTTGGTCGCCATTGCCATACTAGAAATTGAACTGTTCTTTTCCCTTCTTTTTTTGTTTTCCCATTTGACCCTCAATGGCTACAACACCAACCACATTATGCTATACAGTCCCTGCCATATATTTATTATCCGTTTCACAAAACACAAATATTAATGGGCCACCCTTTAAAGTTTTAAACAAGATCATGGAAATTGTAAGCTTGAATTTAGAGGTCTAAAAGTTCCAATGGTGTTGCCTGGGCTGTGTAATTTGAAAATCAATAGTTCTCATTTTCAATTACAATTGTTATTTAAGCTAAGTGTTTTTTTCTTCACTGTGCATTCTAACAGAAACATTATGACCATATATGGTAACATTACGTGTTGTTCTTGGCTCACCTGCAAGCAAATGTACGGACACCGTTATGAACCAAATATTCGCCAGAGGTTCTCTCTATCTCTGGAGGAGAAACAAGGTAATGGCTTGGAAGCTTCAACTCGCCATCATATTGGAGCATTCCAGCATAATGGATTTTAGGAACCCGGACTCTGTCAAATTTATCAAAGTCCTTATATTCAAGTGCTTTAGCAAGCATAACCATGCGATCTGCTCGGAAGTTAAATGTCACAACAGCATCACCATCCACTATTGGCCCTACAGCCTTCCCATTATCGTCAACAATTACAAAGGGAGGTAAATACTGGTCGTCAGCCTTAGGGCCTTCCCTCAATTTCTTTACAGCTTCTAGAGCACTCTTAAACTTGTGTGGTGCTTCACCAAGAACTTGAGCATCCCACCCACGTTTCACAACACTCCAATCATTCTGCAAAAAGGGCACCAAATCACCAATAGCATTTAAATTCACATCCAACTCTTTTATCGTCATAACGATCAAAGAAAGAACAACATGATTTTCCTGTTATACCTAAGGCAAAGTTTCTAATGTGGGATATCAGTTAGTAATGAGGTGTATTTCGAGAGCTAACGTTATTTATTACATTTCTTCTACCTTGTACATTGTAATTGTAATTTCTTTTGTGAACCGGTATCAAAGTTCCCTCAGAGTAGGGAACTTGGACCAGCAATGCAGTAATCCCACAAAAGAGAAGTAAAGAACTAGAGAAAGAACCTGACTCATTCCAACGAAGATATACATGGACTAGCATACACTTGTTGTTAATTAATACATGGACTAGCGTACACTTGTTGAGGCAAATTAATAGAGCATTTGAAATATGCATGGTTTATGTGAATCACTAATCTTTCTTTCATGGAGTATCTCAAATACTCTGTTTTGGATTTCTACAATAAGCAACAAAAATAATCTAAGCACGGTAGTTGCATCAACCACCATCTTTGTACCCAAGGCACAAAGGAATTTAGCATCATATGTAGTATGTTACTTTCAAATCAGATATATTGTTATGAACACAGTGATTTTTGTCACTTCCTCAGTAAATAATGAAGTCTGGAAGTTTGTCACTAAGTTACCTCATAGCGATCCATAGTGACGTACATTCGACCTCCACCTGAAGCAACCTTTGCATCGATACCTTTCTCACGCAGTTTTGAAAGCTCATTCTCGAGTGTTTCAACAAAGCCTATGCTTGATCCGTCCAAAACATCTCGGCCGTCAGTAAGTATGTGAACACGTATTTTCTTAGCACCACGCTCACCAACACCTTTTAGCAACAACTGCAGCCCACCAAAATGAAAAACTTAGAATAACATTACTTTCTATAGAAAGGGATCGACAAGATGTCATATAACAATGACAGTCTTCAACAATAATAACTTACCTGCAACTGATCAAGCCGGGAGTGGACTCCCCCATCACTCAACAATCCAATAAGATGCAATGTGCCACTTGCAAAACATTCTTTAATGTACTTGAAACCTTCTCCATCGTATATTTTTCCAGAAGCAAGAGCTAAGTCAACAAGCTTTGCACTGCAAGGAAAAAATAAGTTCCGTAATTAGTTATTCAATTGAAGGAAAAATAGACCATATTGTGACCACAAAGAATACAGTTATGAAAAGACAAAGGCCACCATTGCCCTGCCAATTTGACCTCTTTGCAGATCCTTCAAATTGGCAGGTATAGGACTAAAGGTAAGAAGGCGTGGAACAACAAGAAAGCATAAAAGGTGATCAGGAAGAGGAAATCACC
Source organism: Lonicera japonica (assembly GCA_021464415.1). Classification (NCBI taxonomy): domain Eukaryota; kingdom Viridiplantae; phylum Streptophyta; class Magnoliopsida; order Dipsacales; family Caprifoliaceae; genus Lonicera; species Lonicera japonica. The sequence goes on along the minus strand of CM038464.1, from coordinate 5,086,531 downwards.
CTTGAGCATATATTCTCCCCGCACCAAGAGCATTATGACCCACTTCACTGTTGCCCATGTCATCATCGGTTGGAAGCCCAACTGCAGTTCCATGAGCCTTGACCAATCTCCACTTTTCGGGAGCACCCTGTTAAAGATTAACAGATAACGACTGGTAGTGTTATTATTTGTCTAACATATGAAGATCCGTAGGAATTAAGACGTATGATCTTAACTGACTGAGCTTCATCGATAACAAGTCCGATGTGAATTGCATTTGTACTGGGAGAATAGTGCACAAGGGGAATGTAATGTAATGAAGGTTGCATAATTTGGATCGTCCAAAATGTGAAAAATTAGGCGAATGAAAGGATTATTGTGGAATGGACGGAAAATCTAATTCCTTAATTTCACTCTTCCACCTCTCAAATGTTTTGTTTTTTTCCCCGAATTTAACAAAATTTATGCTTTCATTCCAACCATGTATTTCTTTCATTTTTTTTTCTTTCCTCGTAACTAGTCATTTCTAATCTACTGTGGTGCAAAATCTGAATCAGAACTGAGTTCTGGAGGGAAGATCCCCACCTTCCAAACTTAGTTTTTCCTTTCTGCGTCATAATCAGAAGGCCTTTCTGTTACGTCGAAGCCCTGTAACATTTTGTTTTCGTATTTTAACCCTATCATCCTCTTCTTTTTCCCGGAAAAGAAAATGAGCATATATAACTAAATAACTAGACTAGATAAATATATATATATATATGTGTGTGTGTGTGTGTGTGAGAGCATACTTCATGACAGCAAACGGTGAATGATATACAGAATAGATTGTGAGAAAAATTGAAGTTATGTGATATATGACCTTTAGTCCTCATAAAGTTGAGTATCATCAGAATATCTCTAATAATATAATCAAAATAATAATTATAATTAATTTTAATAATGTTAACTAAAAATAATAATAATTATAATTAATTTTAACAATGTTAACTAAAAATAATTATAATTATAATTAATTTTAACAATGTTAGCTAAAAAACTTACACAAAGGCATAATCAAAATTTTAGCAATCCCTCAACCAATAACCAAATCTACCTGATATATAATCAAAATGAATGACCCTTTTCAATAATCAAATGGGAGTTCCACTAACACTATTGCTTACAACAAAATATAAGAGAATCTTTTTAAATTTCAAATAATCTTTCACTCCTATTTATTAAAAAAAATTAAATTAATTAATTTACGACGAATCAATGTAATGACCCCACAAATTTGGTATTGGAGTCTGAAGAGCCGTGCATCATTAACTTTAAAAACTTATAAAATAAATAATAAAAAGTCATTTTGACTATAATTATCCCATTGGAGATGCCGGAACAGCAATAGCGTAAGCAATGTGTGCGGCGGAATTAGTTAAAAAAGTAACACTGCGAGAAATATTGCGTATTTGCATGAGCAATTTAAAACACTGATAAATACACGAATGTTTATATTATATATATGTATAGCGAGAGAGAGAGAGAGAGAGAGAGAGATAAGGAGATGGAGGGAGGACCTTTTTAAGGGAATCCATAGTAGGAGTATCAGCGACATGGATACAGTTGTATTGATTAGGAGAGGCTTCTCCCCATCCATCTAATACCACCATTGCTATTATCTTTCCCTTGGCCAGCTTTGGATGATCTGTTAGCTTCCAACCTGTGCTCCCCATCTTCTTCTTCTTCTTCTCTCTGAATTCTGATATCTCTCTCTCTCTTTCTGAAAAACTATAAATGAATCAATCGTCGATCACAGAAAGCGAATACACAGTGGGAGAAGGCATATATATATATATATATTGGTAACAAACAAATAATAATATAATACAGTAATAATCATCTGAATAAAAGGAGGGAAAAAGAAAAGACCTGTTCTATTTTCTATTCTATTCTATTCTAGAACCCTCTACCGATTGATTACGTGCTTCGCGATACTAACGACACGAATACCAAATAAATCTCTTATTAGGTAAAGTCACGCTTCAGTTATTATTTTATCTATATAATAAGAAAAAATATTTTTTTTCATGACCGAACAACTTTTCAAATTCTACTTAATTAATTTAATAAATTTATTTTAATTGCCTCGAAATTACTGTCAAACTTAACAAAAAAACCTCACCTTTTTTGGGCAAAAAATCACTTTTTTCAAAAAAAATTTCACGAACCTATTTTCACAAGGCCATATCTCACTCGATTCACGTCTAAATGACGCGATCCACATATGGTTGGAAAACTCTTGAAACATAGATTATGAACACATTAATAATATTTAAAAATAAGCAATCTAATTGTCTCGAAATTGCTGCCAAACTTGAAAAAAACTCACTTTTTTTTGACAAAAAATCACTTTTTCAAAAAAAAATTCCACGAACTTATTTTCACAAGGTCATATCTCACTCAATTCATGTCCAAATAACGCGATTAACATATGGTTGGAAAGCTCTTGCAACATATATTATGAATACATTAATAATATCCATAATAATCAATATCATTTCCTCGAAACTGCTGCCAAACTTGAAAAAAACTCACTTTTTTTTGACAAAAAATCACTTTTTTCAAGAAAAAGTTTCACGAACCCATTTTCACAAGACCATATCTCATTCGATTCACGTCCAAATGACGCGATCCATATATGATTGGAAAGATCTTGCAACATAGATTATGAATACATTAATAATATTCTGTAGTATGTTCGTGAATGTTTTTTTTAAAAAAGTAATTTTTTATCAACTTTGGAAGCCATTTCATGGCATTTAAATTGCTTATTATTGAACATTATTAATGTATTTATAATCTATGTTGCAATAGCTTTCCAATCACATATAGATGACATTATTTGGACGTGAATCGAGTGAAATATGGTCTTGTAAAAATGAGTTCATAAAACCCTTTTTTTTAAAAAAGTGATTTTTTATCAAAGAAAAATTGCGTTTTTGTCAACTTTGCCTGCGATTTCGAGGCAATTAGATTGTTTATTATTGAATATTATTAATATTTTCATAATCTTTGTTGCAAGAGCTTACCAATCATATGTAGATCGCGTCATTTGAACGTGAATCGAATGAGATATGACCTTACGAAAATGGGTTCGTGGAACTTTTTTTTGCAAAAAGTAATTTTTTGCCCAAAAAAAGTGAGTTTTTTCAAGTTTGGCAGCAATTTTGAGGCAATTAGATTGCTTATTATTGAATATTATTAATGTTTTCATAATCTTTGTTGCAAGAGCTTTTCAACCATATGTGGATCGCCTCATTTGGATGTGAATCGAGTGAGATATGGCCTTGTGAAAATGGGTTCGTGGATTTTTTTTTGAAAAAAGTGATTTTTTGCCCAAAAAAAAGTGAGTTTTTTTCAAGTTTGGCAGCAATTTCGAGACAATTAGATTACTTATTATTGAATATTATTAATGTTTTCATAATCTTTGTTGCAAGAGCTTTTCAACCATATGTGAATCGCTTCATTTGGATGTGAATCGAGTGAGATATAGCCTTGTGAAAATGGGTTCGTGGAACTTTTTTTGAAAAAAGTGATTTTTTGCCCAAAAAAAGTGAGTTTTTTTCAAGTTTGGCAGCAATTTCAAGGCAATTAGATTGTTTATTATTGAATATTATTAATTTTTTCATAATCTGTGTTGCAAGAGCTTTCCAACCATATGTGGTCGCGTCATTTGGATGTGAATCGGGTGAGATATGGCCTTGTGAAAATGGGTTTGTGGAACTTTTTTTTGAAAAAAGTGATTTTTTATCAAAAAAAAGTGAGTTTTTTTCAAGTTTGGGAGCAATTTCGAGGCAATTAGATTGCTTATTATTGAATATTATTAATGTGTTAATAATCTATGTTGCAAGATCTTTCCAACCATATGTGGATCGCGTCATTTGGACGTGAATCGAGTGAGATATGGCCTTGTGAAAATGGGTTCGTGAAACTTTTTTTTGAATAAAGTGATTTTTTTTCAACTTTGGCGGCAATTTCGAGGCAATTTGATTACTTATTATTGAATATTATTAATGTATTCATACTCTATGTTGCAAGAGCTTTCCAACCATATGTGGATCGCATCATTTGGACGTGAATCGAGTGAGATATGGCCTTGTGAAAATGGGTTCGTGAAACTTTTTTTTGAATAAAGTGATTTTTTGTCAACTTTGGCGGAAATTTCGAGGCAATTTGATTGCTTATTATTGAATATTATTAATGTATTCATACTTTATGTTGTAAGAGCTTTCCAACCATATGTGGATCGCATCATTTGGATGTGAATTGAATGAGATATGGCCTTGTGAAAATAGCTTGGTTTTCATTTAAATTCAACCGCAGGGATATTTTTGGTATTGAAAAATAATTTAGCGGTTTGACTTTTTGACCGGACGGAATCCATTCAATTGGGTGTCAAAGGGTAATTAATGTAAACTTTTGGTGCCAAAGTGGAATAGGGGTAAATAAATGGGGGTCAAAAGGTAAATCACCCATTACTTAACTATAACCTCTTTTGTTACAACTTAAAAATTCAATTAGATTTTTCTGTGTTTTCTAATTAGTATATTCATGAAAAAATGACTGATTTTCTAATCTTCCCTTAGAATTTTGTAAAATATCCTCAGGTCCGATTTTGATGCAGTTGGTATACGTTGACGGTTAGTTTATTTATTTATTTAGTAGTGTGAGAATTAAAAAAAAAAATTTAGCAGAACTGATACCTTTTAATACTGAATGCTTAATCATTAAATAAAAAAAATGCTATTAACCTCTTAATGATTTAAAAAAACAAACAACTTATTGCACATCTGAATGTTAAAAACTCTCCCACTAAGTATTCAAAGGCAAAAACAAACACTTCCCGGGCTCATTTGGTTCGAATTTTGGGAATGGAATGAGTATACTTGATTCCTGGAGAAAAAAATTCCTTGCATCTACGATGCCATGCCGATGTTTGGTTCAACCAGGAATAGGAATGGAATAAATTATGAATTACAAAAATACCCTTCTTTTTATAAGATGAGAAGATATTACCTACTAATTTTTCAAAAGAGACAATTACTATAATAAATTACAAAAATTGCACATGCCTAGCTAATAACTATCCTACAAAAATTACAATTTTTGTAATTGAAAAAAAAAATTACAACAAGAAAAAAGAATAGAAAAAAAGTTTTTTTTTACTTTTTCATTTTTGTGCAACAGCGTAACTAAAAAAAAAGTTTCAAACAATATTTTCATACACGAATAGAAAAAGAATTATTTATTCATAAGGAAGAATATTATTTTAGTCCTAACATAAAAAATTAAAAAAAATGCCCATTGATAATGGTTTATTCCTTATGATTTAAATGGGAAAACTTGGAGGGAAAGGTTTGTTCCTGGAATAATTTATTCTGGACTTAAAACTTGAACCAAACGCGAGAATCGTTTCGAAATGGAATTTAGCATTTTCAGAATGGTTTAAATCTTGAACCAAACGAACCATCAGAGTATATGGGTTGTAAGTTGGAATATTCAGTAAAAATCATTTTTCGTAAAAACGTTAGTGAGGACTTGAATACATTGAAGGCTCATTTTGTTGTGTATCGTCTAATTTATAATTATTTTATTGCAAATTGACAAATTGTAATTTTTTTCATTTTAAAAAAACTTTTGTGTGGTGTCTTTTTTTTCCGCATTAACTTGTATGATTGCTTTCTTTTATATAATTTTAATTATGCATTTATATTTTGTTGTTTAATGTGTTAGGAATTAACTTAAATTTATGACTTTATTTTTGTAACTAAACATTAAAATTAGATAATTCATGAATTAAATATTTTTAAATTGCCTAATTCGTAAATTGGATGATAACCAAACTTTGATAATAATTGCAAGTAATAATAATCAATCACAAAACCAATTATACTTGCTCGATATTTTCTAAGATATGGTAAATGTGTTCGCTCGGATATGAGAAATATCAGGTTGAAAACAAAAATAATCAAAAATTAGTTAAGGTGCAGAAAAATTAGTTGCTTTAAATGAAGGTTTTCTTTCTTCTTTCATTTTTTTTCTTTCCCCAAAATTTTAATATATATTTTTTATTTAAATAAGTTGTCATTAGAGGTAAAAATAACTAAATAAATTTACATCATTTATTTTTTTGATTAATGGTTTAAATTATTAAAAAAAAATTAAATCACTTCACGGGAGCCAGATCTCCATCTTAAAACCACCCTAATACAAATAATACGTATAGTGTGGTAAATTTGTAAATAATTAAAATTATTTCAAGTATCTCGAAATATGTTAAATTCTTGATTAATTAAATGGCATTTACTATTATTCTAGAAACTTCCACACCGACACCAAACTTGAAGAAACTACAATGCCATGACATCACCAAGGAAAAAAATCAATAGAAACCTTTTTTTCAGAGAATTAGGATTTAACTCAATATTTTGTTTTTGGTCCAAGTGTTTCGGTTTTGGCCCAAGTTTGAAAATGTTTTTTCCTCCCTAAATATTCTAGATTTTTAATGATAATTTGACCGATTTACCCTATATTTTATTACTAGGCTATTTTTTTCTTATTGTTTGAATAGATGTTGATAATTATAATGAAGGAGGGAGAGATTTGAATTTCAAATTTTGATATATTTGATAAGTAACCGAGAATAATTGGGCAAATTTCTTTTATATATGAGATTTTATTAATAAATGAGAGAATTTATATTATAGTTATTTTTATCTTGTACCAAAAGAGAGAAAGAATGACACAAAGAAACCCTAACTTTAACAAGGTAGTGGTAACACATGGGAATCCTAATATATGATCGATTTGGGAAGCAGAAGATGAAGAAATTTGGGCAAAAGCGTACCCTAAGTCTTTGTTTGGTTCACGGATTTTAGTACTCGGGAAAGGAAAGTCGTTCTTTTCTTTTGTTTGGTAAGCACAAATTTCGGAAACACTTTCCCGAGAGAGGGGAAAGTAGGGGGTAAAACCATTCCTCCCAAAACACATGGGATAATTTTCTCATGTGATTTCCAAGCATTTATTACACAAATTTTAGACAATAATACTCTTACCTAAATACTTTCCATGGTTTACCAAACACAAGAAAGAAAATTTAACAAGAAATTTAGTTTCCCACATTCATGAAAAAGATAAGGGAATTGATTTTCCTTCCGTGAATCAAACGAGGACTAAGATTAACAAACCGTATTAATATAAAACGCTATCTTGCTCACGTCCATAGTCTAACAAGTAAGCTTGAAGTATAACCACATCTAATTATCTAAAGGTAGAGGTAATTTGAACTTTACATAGTGGTTTTGAAAGCATAATTTACGGCAGTTTATATTTGGAATTATATGTATATAAATTAATGGTAATCAATTTATGACTTCTTTAATTAATTTCAACCTTCAAGGCTTTGATTTAGATAGATATACGGGCTTGATTTGATGTTTATGAATATTGAAAACTTGATATTGGTCCCATGTTTATTTGTCCCCGTATGCATATAATCGGAATTATCTCCCCTCCACTATTTTTTTCATTTAAATTCATACAGAGGGGTCTAGTTCAAAACTTGAATGAGTGAATTTTTTCACGAAGCTTAATGGAGATGATCATTGAAATGAGTAATTCAATTTCACAAAATTTCATCAGAAAATTCAAACTAAAAGTTGGTGAAATGGCCGTTTAAAATTTTTACAGTAAAAAATGAACATACGTATCAAATTTTTATCACAACTATTTTTTATTTAAATTTTTTGATGAATTTTTGTAGAGATGACCTCTATTCATTACATAAATCATCTTAACCAAGTTTTGTGAAAAGAAAAATTCATTCATTCAAATCTCGAACTAAACTCTCTTGAAGAAACTTGGATGAAATTGATAATGGAGAGAATCCAAGTCCTATACAATCTTTGTACATTTATCCAATATTCATGTTCACTTTTTTGATGGCCGGCTATGTAATTGTATGCATAGGTAAAACTCAATATGTTCTTTTAAACATTATTTTTAATTGTTTACAAAAAATGTGGCTGGGCATATACATGTATGATCGAACTCCATTGTTTGATTATGTTTGTATTTTATTTACTTAGAGCATTTCTAATGGTAGTGTAAAAATTGATTTGTAAATCACATGTGTCAACTCACTTTTACAAAAAACTTGAATGCTAAAAAAAAAGTGCTCCAATGGTACTTTTGTAAAGTTTTGTGTAAATTTTGAAATAACAAATAAGATTTTAACACATGTTAAATATCAATTCAAGCAATTTTCTTATTAATTTTTTCTTGATTTTTTTACAAATAATCTTGTAATCACAATGGATCTTGATTTATAGGTATTGATGAGTAGATTTCAAATATGTAATTTTTATTAAAATATATATTTTACATTTAAAGTTATTACTTTTTCAGTTTTTATAAAAAAATTGAAGAGAGAGAAAGCTGATGTGGCATTGTAAAACAGGAGTGTATTTTACACAACTATTTTACACAAATTTCAATTTTAAAAGACTGCTGGAGAGAAAAAAATTTACAAGTTATGTAAATTTTACACAAAACAAAAATTTAAAAGACTGTTGCAGATGCTCTTATGCTACTATAAATGTTTTAATTACCTTCTTTATGTCTTTTTATGTCTACGTATCTTACTAATTTATTTATTTTCACATATAAATATCTCTAGATATAATAGGCATTTACACTTTTAATACGATTGAATAGAATATTTGTAACTTTTATTATCTCATCAAAATCATAATATTTCATCACGAATGTTGTCAGACATATTGTAAGGTGCACTTTTACTACATACATGACATAATTTTTTATCATTTGAAACATGTCTCTCTTTTTTTTTACAATGTGATCTAACATATATATTTATATAGATATGTTATATATAAAATTTGAATTTTATATATTATGTAAATTTAATTCAAAAATAGTTTAAATCTCTTTAAAAAAACTCCCTAGATTTGAGCGAGCCTAAAAATTAGTTAGGTGATTTCATAAAATCTCATTAATTCTAATAGATAAGTTAAGAAATTTAAATTCTATATATTATGTAAATTTGAATTAAAAATATATATATATATATTTTTTTGATTAAATTAAAAAAATATTTAAATCCCTTAAAAAACTCCCTAAATTTTAACAAGCCTAAAAATTAGTTAGATAATAAATTTGAATTAAAAAGCTCAAAAGGGCATCATTGGAAATACATAATTATTTTTAAAAGGCATTAAAAACATTAAGAAAACAATAAAATTAGTAATTATCCATACGTTTGGACTAGTAACTAATTTGTAAAATATATTTAATTAAATACAAAATAATCTAAATATTTTAGACTAAAAGTAAAAAGCCCCCCAAAAAAATAAATTAATGCAAAATTGGAATTAGTTGTACTACTCTTCCGTGGTGCAGCGAAAGTCCACAATGTCTGGCGTACCGACCGGCTAGAAGAAAAAAGACACCGACCTACTTTTTACTTTTTTGTGTTAGAAATGGAATCAGAGGACAATTAGCTTTCAGTACCCACAAAGGCATTAATTGTTCCATACGCGAAAAACTCTTCAATGCTTCAAATGGCCACAAATTCACCCGTTTTAGAAGTTGTGTTGGCTTCCTCCTGTGCCAAGTTTGTTTGACGCACGCGATAACAAAATAGTATACAACAATCTTATTTTATTTTATATTTGGCGTTGATTTTACATAAATTATTTATTTTAAATATGCCTCTTATTCTATAGATAGATGTATTAAACAATGTCACCTAAAAGATGATATTATTATTGTTATTTTCTTTCTCTTTTTGCATTTGAGATTATTTTTCATTTTATCTTATATTAGTGGAATATGACGATATGATAAATACATAATATTTTTCTTTGTTATCTCAGATTTATAATTTGGGACACCTCCTAATGTAAGATTAAAATACAGCCTTATCTAATTAGTTTTTAATATATCATATTCTACATTTATTATATTTTATCCGGCCTTTTTATCTAACGTATTAATGTATTTTTGTTGTTTTATTTGTTTAGCTCCGGTCCTTTTAGCACCCGTATTTTATTCTATTTTACCTTTTTATATATATATATCTAGTACATCAATGCACATGCAGTGTTTCGTTTATTGAATTTAAGACATTTCTCAAAATATATGGTCAAAAATATAACATTGCACTTGCATATATTGAGCATTGGATGAGTTCTAATTTGGTTTTATGTCAAAGCAAAACCAAAATTGTGAACGAGACTCAAACCCCAGCCTTTAGCATTCAAAAGTAATATGAGGTCCAAAGTATTCATGAATATTTTATTTTCAGATGATGTCTACTTGCAATATCTTATTAAGAAAATCAAATTTTACTCAACCCACACGTAGTAACTCCTTTTTTTTTGGGTGGTGTTGTTGCCATATTAACAATTGCTTGGTTTCACTCCTACTCCCATTATCATTCCCACTAACTCCTTTTTTCTTATTTCTACTCCCACAACTCTTCATACCACTCCCATTCTCTAATACATTAATTAATTATAATTACTTTGTAAATAATCAATAACAATAAAAACAATTATAATAAAAACATCTCCCCCTCTTTACAAACAAAGCACTCGTGCACAACTCCTCCTCTCTTTGTTCGACCATCAACGTCCCTTTTCCTCCTTTACATTGGGGACAAAATACTTGTGTTGACCTAAGGTCTTAATTTTATTTTGATAATAACAATAAATCAATCATGTGTAATTTAATATATTTCTTAATATAAGTATACAGTTCATTTACTTGAAAAATTCAAGAAAAACATGACAAAGATCAATCTTGATAACTCTAGTGTGAGCTTTATTTGTAATTTTCAAATACACTTGAGAGTTATTGTATTGGTGTGTATCACCACAAATAATTCATTCTTCATTTCAAAAGAGAGTTTGTCTCTTTGTAGAGCAAAAGAGCATATCTTGTGAGAAGTGTAGTGTGCATAACTACATTGTGAGTGTTGCGTGCATAACAACATTTGTATTGAGGTTTGATCTTCACCCGAAGAAGATTGAATAGTGAAAATTCTCGGGAAACTAACCGAGCGCGGACGTATGGTTTAGGAAATCGAACTGTGAGGACAAAAAGTCTCGAGCTTCAAATTGGTTTAATCTCTCTAAACTCAAGCTCTTTTTTTATTGCTATATTATTGCTTGTATTTTGAGATTGCCTATTTGCTTGTCTCGGAATTGATTACTTAAAATTTATTATTTTCTTGATATTGTTGCTTAGCTAAGTTACTTTGCTTAAATATTTTAAAAACGTTTTAATTCCGACCAACAATTGGTATCAGAGGTTGTACTCTTATTTTGATTTAACAATCTTAGAGTTTACGATCATGTCTATATATCAAGGAACCGATTTTTTCGAAGGTTTCTCCACCTCTAAACCACCCCTATTTTATGGTAAAAATTATTGCTATTGAAAAAATATAATGAGTATATTTTTACAATCCAGTGATTTTGAACAATGGAGATTATACTTGAAGGACCTTATAAAATTACCAAAAGAGATGACAGTGAAAAAATTGTTCCTAAGAAAATGTTCGAGTATGATGAAAATGATATTAAGAAAATTCAATGTAATGCTAGAGCCTTAAATGCTTTAAATTGTGCATTAAACATGGATGAATATAACAAAATTTCTAGTTGCAAAATGGCCAAAGATATTTGGGATAAACTTGAAATTACCTACGAAGGAACCACTCAAGTTAAAGACGATAACATAAATATGCTTGTTCATGATTATGAACTATTTAAAATGGACCCTAATGAATCTCTAAATTCCATGTATAATAAATTTTCTATTACTACTAATGATTTGGATCTTCTTAGAAAAGTTTATTCTAATGAAGATAAGATAAGAAAAATTCTTGGGATTCTTCCAAAGAAGTGGCGTCCAAAAGTGACGGCGATTCAAGAAGTAAAGAATCTCAAAACACTCAGCATTGATGAGCTTTTGGGATCTCTAAAAACTCATGAGAAGGAACTTCAAAGAGAAGAAGAAGATGATATAAAATTAAAGAAAACTTTAGCTCTCAAAACTATCCAACATGAAGATAATGATGTATTAATGGATGGTGATGAAGACATGGCGCTTCTATTTAGAAAATTTATAACATTTCTAGTTAAAAAGAAAAATTCTCGAGGAAAGGATAACAAATATCTATCATCCTCTAAAAGAAACAATGATCGATCAAATCAATAAAGAGGAGAAAATAAAGAAATCAAAAAGTGCTATCATTGTCATGAACCCGGTCATATCAAGCCAAATTGCCCAGTTAGAAAGAAGGAGAAAATGGATAAACGAGATAAAGTATTCAAACAAGTGAAGCATGCACTAAAAGAAACATAGAGCGATTCCAAAGAAGGAGAATCGGATGCCGATTCTAGCGATAAAGAAAAGGCTAACCTTTGTCTTATGGCAAATGAAGATGAGATAAACTCTAACTATAGCTCATTTAGTGATAATTTTGATGATAATGAAAGTGTGCATAATGAATATGATGAACTATATACCATGTTTGAAGAATTACATATTAAATTTGAAATTCTCTCCAAAAGATATGCAAATCTCAAGAAAGAAAATTTCATTACTTCTACCAAATGTGAAACTTTAGAAAAGGAAAACATTGATTTTAAAAAGGAAATCAATTGTTTGAAAAAGGGAAAAGGAAAGGAGGCTTCAAACTTACTTGCACTAGAAAATGAGGATTTGAAAGACAAAGTAAAAGATTTAACTAATAGTCTAACCAAGTTCACAAATGGAAAAGATAACTTGGATAAACTATTGGGAGTACAAAGGTGTATCTTTGATAAAGCCGGTTTGGGTTACAATCAAATTCATAACCAAAAGGATTACAAAAATTTCTTCAAAATATACACACTGCATAATCACACTAATCTTTGTTCATTTTGTGGAAGAAATACTCATAATGCACATTCTTGTTATTACAAAGAAAATAATTTTGCTAAGAACAAACTTGCTTGGATTCCTAAAGGAACCACTATGTACGCTAACCCCAAAAGACTCAATTTATTTTGGGTACCAAAAGAGAAGTTGCTTAAGATTTTGGTGTAAATTTGCATGAGAGCAAAAGCTAGCAAAATAAAATGGTTATTGGATAGTGGATGCTCGAAACATATGAAAGGAGAAAAGATAAATTTTTTGAGTCTTTCTTGAGTCTCACACCTAAATAAGGAGGCAACGTCACATTTGGAGACAACGCCAAAGGTAAAATTATTGGTATAGGTAAAGTTGATAAGAAATCTTCTTATATTAATATTGTTCTACTTGTTGATGGTTTAAAACATAACTTGCTTAGTATTAGTCAATTGTGTGATAAAGGTTATAAAGTTATTTTTAAATCCAAATGTCGCATTGTCAAAAATATTAGTGATAATTATATCTTGTTTGTTGCTTATAAATCTAATAACGTATATATTCTTGAACTTGATGATTTGTCTCAACAAGGTGTTAAATGTTTATTTGTGTTAAATGATGCTTCTTGGTTATGGCATAGAAGATTAGGTCATGCTAATATGAATTTAATTCACAAATTATCTAAAAAGGAATTAGTTAAAGGATTGCCTAAAACTAAATTTGTTAAAGATAAAATTTGTGATGCTTGCCAACTTAGTAAACAACACAAGTCTTCATTTTTCATGTTATTATAAATTAACAATAATTTTGTAGTCTAAAAATTACTATCTGTCATTCAAAGAAAAGAAGGGAAAAGAATCTGAAGATCATCAGCATCAAAATTCAAAACAGCATCAAGACTAAAAGAAGAATAATCAACAAAATTATGCTCCATATCTAATAGAGCTGTCCAATTAGGACTCATTGGCTCGGCAACCTCCGCAACAGTACCACTTTGAGAAAATTGCGATGAATAACCTTCCAAAGCAACTTGGTAATCTGACAGAGTTGGATATGCTGGCAAACCTATATTAGTTAAAAAAGTATTATGATCTGAAAGATTTTCGGTAGTCGAAAGAATTTCAGGTGCAACATTTTCTGCTAACGATAGGAGCCCTGAAGAACCTTTAGGAAGAGCAAAAGAAAAGCATGGGTTAACGCTGAAAGACTCTCCCAATTGAGCCTCTAATGCTGTCACCCGTGATTGTAACTCTTGTACCTTATGTTCAAGAGAAACAGTGAGCGCAGTACAGCCTTTACTGGAATTCTCGACTCTCGCCTTAGCTTCAAAAAGAAATGAATTGAGAGTCTCAAAATATTGATGTTTAGGAATATTTTGTAAAATATTTGCAACACTCTTTACTCCGAAAACGGTAAAAATTATGCGATAATCTTGACGACTAATCACATCCAAAAAAATTTGTGCATATTCACACCATTGCTGACATCTTTTGCGTCTATAAGTGCAAGCAGCACAAGAAAAACATGTACAACAGAAGGTATTCGGCATACTTGTGATTTGTTTTCCCTTACTCATGGGTACCCTATATAAAAATTATAAGAAGAAAATGGATCTCGAGGGAGACAACAAGAAAGAGGGGACAAGAGGCATCTAGCACTGAAAGAATCCCGACAACGAAAAGCTGTCATCCTAAAAAGTCAAAAATACAGCGCCCCCCCCGTGGATCTAGAATCCACCGCCCTCGCACGGTATAGATCCCTTTTTGATGTTGACATAGGGAGAGAAAATGTGTGCGGTAAGATTTTTTGCTGTAGTAAGATTTTGTATACTAACTTTAAATGTTGTGGTAAGATTTTAAATGCTTTAAACGGACTTTAAATGATTTTCTACATTCATACTTTTGAAGGGTTTATTTAAATTATATATATATTTTTTATACTTAATTTAAATCTTATGGTAAGATTTTAAATGCTTTACACGGACTTTAAATGATTTTCTACATTCATACTTTTGAAAGGTTTATTTAAATTATATATTAATTTTGGTTTTTAAAACTATATCAAATATTTGCAATATTTTTTAATTATCATCTTTGCATAAATTGAGGGTGAACATATTATTTATTTACATTTATATGCTACTTATGCTTGTTATTGTAAACACACATGAATTAATTGTCATCATCAAAAAGGAGGAGATTGTTGACCTAAGGTCTTAATCTTATTTTGATAATAACAATAAATCAATCACGTGTAATTTAACATGTTTCTTAATATAAGTATACAGTTCATTTACTTGGAAAATTCAAGAAAAACATGACAAGGATCAATCTTGATAACTCTAGTGTGAGCTTTATTTGTAATCTTCAAATACACTTGAGAGTTATTGTATTGGTGTGTATCACCACAAATAATTCATTCTTCATTTCAAAAGAGAGTTTGTCTCTTTGTAGAGTAAGAAAGCATATCTTGTGAGAAGTGTAGTGTGCATAACTACATTGTTAGTGTTGTGTGCATAATTACATTTGTATTGAGGTTTGATCTTCACCCGAAGAAGATTGAGTAGTGGAAATTTTTGGTGAACTAACCGAGTGCGGACGTATGGTTTAGAAAATCGAACTGTGAGAACAAAAATTCTCGAGCTTTAAATTGGTTTAATCTCTCTAAACTCAAGCTCTCTTTTTATTGCTATATTATTGCTTGTATTTTGAGATTGCTTATTTACTTGTCTCAGAATTAATTACTTGAAATTTATTATTTTCTTGATATTGTTGCTTAGCTATGTTACTTTGCTTAAATATTTTAAAAACGTTTTAATTCCGCATTAAATTTTTAAAACCCTATTCACCCCAACTTGCACAAGACTTCCATATTCTCACTCAAAGCTGGCACACAACCATTGTTTGGAAGCAATCTCTTTGCAGAGGGAGACCAAAGGTACTCAAAATCTAGGGTTTTTATTTGAGGTTGAAATTAGAGAAGGGGTAAATAAATAAAGTTTTTAAGAAAATTTGAATGAGAGGTATGTTTATTTGAGGGATCAATTTGAAGGGATTGACAGGTAGAAAACCTAATAAAGGAGAAGTATGTTTGTTTTTATTATGTTTAATGTTTATTTTGTTTAGTTAATGTCAAAAAAAAAATTGTACCAACAAAACGAATTAGAGCATCAGAACAGGTTATCTCGGTTTCGGGGAACCGAAATTGGAGCACTTGTTCAGTTTTCAATGACCGAATATGTCATATGAAGACGTGAAGAATAATGATATTTCGGTTCTACAGAACCGACATTTATCATTTTTCTCGGTCCTTAATGGTTGAATATATATATATATTACTCGGCTCTTAGGGGCCGAGGTAGTAAAAAAAATTATAAAAGGGTTATGTTCTTCTCCAAATACCTCAAACCTTAGGAAATGACATTTATGTATTAACTCGTTCACCAAGGACCAATTAAGATAATATACTCGGTTTTTAAAGACATGGAGTGAATATTTATGTGCATCAAGAGGACAATGATCATTTGGTCAGTCAAAATATAATATGGTACCATTACTGAACCATTACTTAATAATATAGAACCGAAGGAATACAGAGCTACACGCCCATTACTAAAGATTTCATACTTTTATGGCTTGTTTGTTTGTTTTGATGTTGCCGAGCCTTACTAGCCTAACTGCATTCTTAGACAATTCGGGCGAGTGCAAACAATTTCCATGATGCCGATCATTAAGCCCTTAAAGTCGACTAAAGGAAAGAAAAACACCGCGAAAGGCATGTGGGGAACAATGTATTGCAAATGATAAGTTGGTAAGCATTCTAATCATATTTTTATTTGATGTTTAATAAAATTATATAATATAGGTACTCCAGCTACTAAGTTGCAAATAAAAAATTATTTATGCAGAAAATTGAAGCAGACAAGGTAATATCAATGCTATATAAAGCTCTCTATGGTGACGAGGTGGAGGATATCTCAATTGTTGCATGTAATGCCTATGATATACTTTTGAATGCAAGGAAGGCAACGACACTAAAGAAAGCCCAAGAGCATGATCCTAATGCGATTCCATTAGGTAGGGGTGTACACAATTCGATTAACCGAACCGTGCAAATTAACCGCCAACCGAACCGACCTGCCGGATTTACGATAACAGTCAACTGAGTCTAACTGCTAACTACCTAAAATCGGTCGGGGTCGGTTCGGTTATTGTCAGTTCGGTTAGTCGGTTATTGTCGATTTTGGACTTATATATTTAATATTTATTATATAATATATATATTAAAAAAAATAAACTTAACAAACCAATAGGAGCGTGACAAGTGTTATATCGGTTCGGTTCAGTTATTACCGATTTCGTAACTCCGCTAATCGCCAACCGAACTGACCCCTATCGATTTTTATTTTTTTCAATTGAACCGGACCGAAAGCTTTAAAAAACCGACTAAATCGGTTCGGTTCGGGCTGGTTTTTCAATTTTTCGGTTTTTCCGCACACCCCTACCATTGGGCACCACAAGACCTCTGGCAAAAGAGAAAAGGAACACATTTACGACTAAGAGAAAGAATAATTAGCTTTTTAAATTTCGAGATATTATTTACTTGACAAATATTAGAACTTTGTGACTTGTTTAATTTTTGCTAATTGTTAAACTTAACTATGTAGTTTTTTGGTTGATGGATATCATCTATTTGCTAATTGTTAAACTTAACTATGTAGTTTTTTTGTTAATGGATATCATCTATTTGCTAATTGTTAGTTTAGGTTGATGGATACCATCTTTTTGGTTTGATTGATGGATATCGGTTGGATGTTATGTAGTTAGGTCTTGGTTATATATCACAAGGAGTTGGATACTATGTACTTGTTTTTTATTATATATCACAAAGCGAATTATTGGATATTATGTACTTGTTTTTTGTTATATTTCATAAATTGTTCACCTATTAGTTATATATCACAAGGCGCTCACCTATTAGTTTTTGGTAATTTTTTAATTACATATTGCTTATAACAACAGAGTATTTTAGATAATTTTGGCTCTTCATGACTGAAATTCATCAAAATCATCATTCTTCTGGGATAGAGGTATTTCAGTTCATATTTTAGCTCTCGAGACCTTACATTGGCCTCTAAAAATTGAGTATTTTGGATAATTTTTGCTCCCTATAACTGAAGTTCATCAAACTCCTTGGTCTCTTAGGATCGAGGTATTTTGGTTCATATTTTAATTTTCGGGACCTTATATCGGCATATAATAATCGAGTATTTTAGATAATTTCGACTCCCTATGACCAAAATTCATCAAATACATCGGTCCCTTAAAACTAAGGTATTCCAGTTCATATTTTAACTTTCAAGACTTTACATAGGCCTCTAACAATCGAATATTGAGATTGATTTCAGTTCCCTATGACCGGTGTTAATTCACTTTCTCGGTCCCTTACAACCGAGGTATTCTAGACTATATTTTCAGCTCTCGAGACCTTACATCAGTTTTTAACAGCCGACTATTTTAGAAAATATCGATTCTTTAGGACTGAAGTTCATCAAATCGCTCGGTCTACTAGGACTGAAGTTGTTTGTAATATAATCAAATTACCCAAAGAAATTGAATTTAATCAAATTACTATAAAAATCGAATTTAATCAAATTACTAAGAGTTGTTATCATTCATATACAAAAAAATTACATCCTTATAACTTCATGAAAAGCAAAAAATTACATCGTTCGAACTTTGTGAACATCAAATAATCACATGCAATGACAAACACTTTATATGCAACATATTTTGCATATTCACATAAAAAAAATAACAAAAAAACTTCACAATAGACCTACCAATCACTCAATCAATCAAGAGTGATTGGGGTCAAGACGACTTTCACCATTATCAAGAGGCACAGCTATAATCGTATCCTTAGAACTTTGGCCATCACCACCATCAATATTATTTTTAATTGAATTCGGAGTCTCTAATTCAATTATATGCTCATTAAATGTGTGAACACATTTTGGATTTTAGGATATTCATATAATTGAAGTGAAATCAATTGCTTGAATAAATGAACAATCTCTCCATATTGTATAATCAAGAGAACACACATCCTACACATAAAAGAATCTAGTAAATTTCCACATGCCTAATATATAACTGATATGTATAAAATTGTTTATTGGCAATGCATTTCTGCTCATAAGAACCGAGTAATATGATTATATTTAGTTCTATATAATTGAGTAATGGTACTATATCCAATTTTGATTAACCAAATGATCATTGTCCTCTTGATGCGCATAAATATTCACACTTGGTTTTTATGATCTGAGTATATTATCTTAATTAGGTCCTTGGTGAACAAATTAATACATAAATGTCAATTCCTAAGGATTGCGGTATTTGGATAATAACATAACATTTTTAGAATTTTTTTTCACTACCTCGACCCTTAAGAGCCAAGTAATAGGCATATATTCGACCATTAAGGACCAAGAAAAATGATAAATGTCGGTTTTGTAGAACTGAAATATCATTATCCTTCACGTCTTCATATGACATATTCGGTCACCGAAAACCGAATAAGTGCTATAATTTATGTTCCTCGTAACTAAGGTAACATTTTTTGATGCTGTAATTCGTTTTGTTGGTACAATTCGTTTTTTTTATATTAACTAAACAAAATAAACATTAAACATAATAAAAACAAACATACCTCTCTTTCATTAGGTTTTTCTACCTTGTCAATCTCCATTTCTCTTTTCTCTACTATTCTCTACAACTTAGTTTTTTTTTGTGTTGTATCAATGGGATTTTTATGAGTTTTATTGGTTTTTGGTGGAATTTTGGTAACTAATATTGTTTTAAATGAATATGAAAACAAAAATTGATTGAAAATGATCAAGAAATTTAGAGGGAAGTGCATTCAATAATGTGGTGGGGTAAGTTTTTTTAAATAGGTGAAATGGGTTAATTATACAAAAGGTGGGGTGAAAATGAGCCAATGGTTAATTATTAACCATTAGGTAAAAGCTAATGTAACTAGTATTAGAAAAAGTGGGGTGAAAATATAAATAGGTGTATTTTTTTTGAGTGGGAGTGTAAGTAATTGTAGGGATGGAAATATTTTTTCTCAAAAAAATAAATTTGCAATGAGTTACATAAATGTACTGTTTACTATTTAAACCAGAGTTCACTGATAAAAATAATATATATATTTTTTAATACAAACAATGATATATTAGAATTTCAATTATTAGAGCATCTACACCGAAATGGAAAAAATTTAGGCCAAATTTATCGTATAACTTCTTAAGTTTTAAAGTATGACACAGCACAAATGGTAAAAATGAATAGTTATACAAGGTTGCTTCACCCGTATCATTTTTGTGATAAAAAAAATTAGAAATAATTTATACGAGCCAACCAGCCTTGTATAAAGATTTTTTTTAAGAGAAGGTACGAATGTCTATCACTAATATGATTAAAAGTTAGTAATATAATAAATTTATTCTTTCTCTGATTTAAATGTTTAAATTTTATCCTACAAATTCGTTAATTGTAAAAAAGGGTAAAATAAATTTATCATTTTACCCTACTCTACTCGATGAACATGCTCTTAATAGTTGCTATTACTATTCTGTATTATAATCAATAACCTCTCCACTTTCAATGGTCTAATAGTTGCTATTACTATTCTGTATTATAATCAATAAACCTCTCGCTTTCAGTGATCTATTATGAGATGAAAACAATTCAGGCAAACACTTGAGTAGAAGTTTTGTTTGAAGTACTTATCTTGAAATGCTTTCCAAAAATAAACACAAATTAAAAAAAAAATAAGGGGGGAAAGAAATAATTATTCCAGCAAATAAGCTCCACCATTTATTGAATTCTTATTCTTCTGTCTCCAATTTTTGGGTCTTTTTTCACAAATATGTATACGCTCGCCGCACGGAGCTTGGCCTTTTATCTAAAATGAAAAAACCAAAGCTCAATGGATTTTCTCAGAATAAAAAAGAAAAGGTACATTTGATACAAAAACTACTGGCACGTACTGCTACTCCGATCGAATCCAAGCTGGCGAGTTTTGATGGATCAAAGGTTGGCTGGATTGGTATATATGTTAATCAAAAGAAATCGATCTATTTTTTTTTCTAGATTAATTAGGTATGATTGACGGCGTTAGGGTGAAAATCGTCGAGAAGATCCGAACATCTGATCGAGCAATATGACAAGGGACATAGCGACGGTCGAATCCATCTCAGGCTGTACAACGAGACGGAACACATCTAGACCGAAAGCCACACCACTTGCCGTCTCCTTACGCTTGATCTCCGCCACGCGCCTCCTCTGGTCGTCGTATATTGCTACGTTCCGTTGAGCGTACGATCCTTCAATCTCATAGATCACGTTCTTCTTCGGCGACGAAGATGAACCAGTTCCACTACAACCTGAGCTCACGTGAGCTATTGACTTTGTATTCAACAGGTTCACGTGCTTCCTCGCTGAGAATCGAGGATTCACCGCCGTTTCTCCGTCGAACACAAGCCAGTTGTCCCCAAAGCTCAGCCTCTGTTTCAATTATACATTATCACATCATTAGAGATCTATCAATTACATATTAAATAGTGCAAGTATCCGCTGACGAATGAAAGATCGTCGACATACCTTGCGGCGGACGGTGAGGAGAGATCTTCCGGAGGCGTCCATTAGGACGATCTCGGTCTTACTACCGGCGACATAGTTGTCAACGCGAAACACGAGATTCCCCTTGCCATCAAAGACGGTGAAGCCGTCGCAGTTGAAAAGCAGAGATTTCTTCCACACTGTGAGTATCACAGCGTTGCCGTCGGACTTGAGCTGCCGGTCGGTGGCAGCGGTGGATTTGGGATAAACCTTGGTCATTCGCCGGAATTGTAATGACAAACAGAGAAGTTAGAGAGAGAGAGAGAAGGGGGGTAGGTAATTCTAATTCAGGCCGGCTAAAGAGAGAAGGGTGTGAGTAAAGAATGAGGGCAAGGGACTAATATATATAGTACATATGGGGGAAGACGAAAATGCCCTTGGATATAAAGGGCCACAGACCCACCACTTCGGGAATCCTGGCGCATGATAGCAAAAGTCCACTTTGCTTCTCTGACATCATTCATCACTGTTAAAGCATTTCCGACTGTTGCATAAATATTTTTGTGTAAATTTTATGTGTCAAAATATTTTTACACTAAATTTGAAATGTAAAAAAAATATACTTCAATGACACATTTTTAAACTTTTGTGTAAACTTTAAATGAACCAATAAGATAATTATTCATATTAGATATAATTTTATGCAATTTTTAATTATTTTTTCTTGAATTTTGGTATACATAATATTATAACAACAATGTATCTTGATTTGTTGGTCTTGATGAGTAGGTTTT
This sequence comes from Lonicera japonica, assembly GCA_021464415.1. Taxonomy (NCBI): domain Eukaryota; kingdom Viridiplantae; phylum Streptophyta; class Magnoliopsida; order Dipsacales; family Caprifoliaceae; genus Lonicera; species Lonicera japonica. The sequence continues at coordinate 5,064,171 of CM038464.1, read as the reverse complement.
AGATATAAATTTTTTATTAAAATATATAATTTATATTAAAAGTTATTACATTTTAAAGTATTGTAAAATAATTGAGAAAAGCAAAGGTTGACGTGGCAGTGTAAATTTGGGGTGTATTTTACACATTCATCTTACACAAAAGCTAAATTTAAAAGACTGCTGGAGTTCAAAATTTTTATAAGTTTTATATATTTTACACAAAACTTAAATATATACTATTGTTGGAGATGCTATTAAACCATTTCTCTTCCGGTGGGCCGCTTACAATAGCTAATAATTGGCAATGGAGAGATAGGTTTGGGTTTATTCCATTTTAACACATTCAGGCCTTTTCTATTCCATGTGCTATTGAGTTAAATATGCCTTTTAGTAAAAGTGTACATGAAAAATGTAGTGGTATGTTAAATAATAATTATAATTAATTTTATCAATATTAATTAAAAATACTATTTCAATAGCATAATTAAATTTTAGCAATTTTTTTACCAATAATCAAATCTACTCACTTTATAATTAAAGTTAACAATCTTATTCAATAACTAAATGAGGGACTCACTAATTCTATTGGTTAAAAGATGATTTTTTTCAAATTTAAATCATATTTCCCTCCTTTTTTTGAAACAAAATTTAAATGAATTAATTTGTAACCAGTCAATTTAATGAATTTCACAAATTTAGTTATTGAGAAAAAATAACCATTGGAGATACTTTCATTGTTAATTTTAACAATTTATTGAATGAATAATCAAAAGTCATTGTGATTATTCAATTTTAGTTATTTCATGGGAGATACTCTTACTACATCCATCGTGTGATGAAGTGAATATTGTGTGTTTATATTTGTGTACGGTTAACATTCTCTCTATCGTGTTTTAGACATGGGTGACATTCTCTTCATCATGTGGCAAATACTGACTCAGTGTAAAGATGGCCCGAAATTTAGTGTATCGTGCGGTGTCTTTTAATTTGTGTGTAAAAATCGCTTCACATAATATATGATATATACACCAATTTGAACTGCATTAATGCATCCACATTGGAGAAGGTGATACTTTAGTTTTACTAGATTAAAAAAAGGTTTTCAATTGTGAAAAAAGAAAAAAAAAACACTTAGGTTCTCTTGAAAGTTGAATGGATTTATGCTACTATTTCAATCACATTTTTGTTTTTCCTTTTTAAATTCAATCACATTTTTTCAATCACACTTACATAATAATTTCAATCTAACTTGCATTAAAAATTATGAAACTAGTGGTGGTTAGAGACATCTCAAAAACAAACGTGAAATAGAGGGAGTGCTTTTAATTTTGTAATTTATTTTAAGGTGCGCTTATTTGATTGTTTGGATATGAATTAAAGATTGTACTAGTTTTAGCCCAAATCGTTGAATAGTGGTCGGTCTAGCCACACATGGTATCAAGATTTAAGTCCCGACTCCATCCATTTCCCATATCGAACCCTTCAATCTATCCATGGCCGTTTGTTCTGAAAAATAAAAGAATTTGACATGTACTGTTTTAACTGTTGATTTTGAAGCCCAAAATTTAAACCTAAAACATTTTATTTATTTTTTTGGTTTGGATAATTTTTTTTAATTAGACACCAAATATATCGTGTGGTGTCTTTTATTTCACAAAGTATAAATAATATGATTTGAACCATCGCTACTAATGAGGGTAATAAGGCTATTGATCGTTGCGCTATTTATTAATTTTAAAAATTTTTATTTTAAAATTATTTATATTCAAATAACAAATTAAACATGCATAAAATGTAAATTAATTTATACTATATTAACTATTACATTCTAAAAGTTTTCACCAATCAAACACAAAGCCCCAGTTTGGTTCATGTTTTAAAATTTATATTTTTAGTTTTCTATTCAAAAGTTAATTTGACTTTACATTTTTTAAAAGTTATTTACTTTACTTTCTTTCTTATAATTTTTTTAAAACACCATAACTTTAAATTTAACAATCGAAATTGGATAATATATTTTTCGAAAATTTAACTAAAAAACTCAACTTAAAATTTTAACAAAAACAAGTTCAAACTGGTTTTTTTTTTTTGAAATTGAATCTCTAGACTTCAGACGTAAAAACCGTACGAAGCCACGTAATTAATTAAACAAGGTGCCAAATTTAGATATTTTACCGTGTCTTCGAGATAAGATAGAGAATAAAACAATTAATTAATTAAGAAGAGTTGAATTAGTGGTGGAGCTGACAAAAATGATGAGGATAGAGAGAGGAGAAAGAAACAAAATGGAATGGAATAGTACAATAATAATAAATATAATCCGCGCCAACAACGTACCAATGATATTCTTGTTTATTACTGTAATTATCGTCAAACAGTTAACGCCCCTATCTTAGCTTCTAACGCAATTAAAGTAATAATAATTAGGTTATCATCTTTTGATAATATATTTAACAAATAAATTAAACTAAAATAAAACTTGTGGCTCAAAATTACTTTGCGGTGGTGGAGATGACACCTGTCACCAATCACGTTCGAGTAAACCCCCCACTGAACACAAGATATTTTCTTCTACCTCTCCTTCTTCTTCTTTTTTAATATAGAAATTCCCGAGGCTAAGAAGTAAGAACTATTTTATTATTAATTTTTTTTTGGTATAATTATTATTATTACTATTATGTACGGAAAATCACATTTAACACGGTGATAAAAAAAAATAATTCACAATGTCCTTCACAGGTTAATGTGGTTCAGTGTTACATGGAGTAAAGGGGTGGTGATATATATCTATATATATAATTAGATATATATCTCAACATATTTAATAATTCTTTAATTTTTTGTTCAATTTTTAATAATCGAGTAAAGTGCATGGTATTTAATTCTTGAACATTAAGTATAAATTTAATAATATACAAAGTAGATATACTTATATTTAGATTCTGGAGTAACAATTACATTACTGAAATACAAAGGATCTGTTGAATGTTAAAGTGTTATTAAATATTTTGTAGGAAGTATAACCACTCTTAGCAAAAGAGTTTCTTCTAAAATTATATCTCAATTAGAAATATTCATATTTTTATCCCAAAACAAGATTTTTTTAACCAAAACATCTAGTCATAAAATCTTATTGAAAAAAAATATATTTAATTACTGCCAACCATAGTCACTCATTGTCGGCCGTTAGTGATAACCATATTAAAACTCCGGCGACCTCCAACAACTCCGGCAGTAGTTGCCAGTGATCAGCGCACATTGGTTTTGAAGGGATAGCCTCGCACAAAACAAGTTCATTTTTGTTATTTTTGGTGCTGAACAAAACAAGTTCATTAACCACCATACAATTAAATATATATATATATATAAAGCACAAGTGGGAATATATATATATATATATATATATATATTTATGTACGTGTGGAGGAAAAGGATAACCTCAAAAAGGTGAGTCGTCCATATACAATCCATCGAATGGGATGAGGCGGTTTACTCGGTGGCCCTCACTCACTCACTAACTAAAGCAATGATGCTATGTATATATATATTGAATAGATACATACAGTAGATGCCTATAGCCACTTTACAATGTAGGTGTGGAATAAGTAGTCCATTTTTCTCCCCACTTTTTTATAATTAATTTGCTATGCTATTTGACTATCGGAGATTGAGAACGCATGCCCCCTTGACAATCACCCTCCATCTACATTTTATCTCCCTATTTTATTTGTTTCACATTTCCAAATATCCATTTAACTATCCTCTCATTAAGACTACCAATCATCCTTATAAAATCATCTCTCTTGATAAATATTATACACAACTAGGATTTAACCGAATATAGTAACCCAACTTGTTTGAGAAATTAAAAAACAATTTAAACTTTTTGTTTTTGACCCAAAAATATTTTGTTTTTGGCCCACATGTAATATATATATATATATATATATATATATGGATGTAATTTTAATGGTTAGCTTCTCTCTCTATGTTTATGGATGGTTACTATAATATTAATCATTTTATGAAAAATCAAAGGTTGAAATTAAGTTAGTAATTGGCTTACATAATTAATACACATTGGAGAAATACAAAGTATTAAATGCAAAGTTAAGTAGGTAACTTGTTGTTACCTGATGACTTGGCATTTTTTTTTCTATTTAATTTCAAAGAATCATAAATTATATATTAATTCCATGTTTTGTAATTCCAATACAAGATATTCCTATACCTTACCCTTATAAAATGGGTGATTTTTTTTATTCACGATATCTTACAATTAATCTGCATTATTAAGTTAATTATCATTGCCTACTAACTTAATCCGTGAATGTTGATAAACTGACAAAAAAATATTATTAATTTAATTTTATAAATATTATTTTATTAATAATTTAATATTAAAAAATAAACTAGATTAATAGGTACATCTACTTTAATTAAATAAATAAAAATACAGGGCTTTTTTTTTAAAGGGAAAATCTCTTACTCTCATTCTAATAAAGGACTTTTTATTTTTAGGATTAGCTTCAAAGACAACTTACCATTTGATATTTTTTTTCTTATGTTATTGGTTGACCTTTGTGATAATATTTCGATTACATGTTGTTCAAATTTGAAATATTTGTTTGAGATGTTTAGTTTGAATTTGAGTTTTTGTTATTTATATATTTTTATTATTTTAATTTTAGCAGTTATTTTTATCTTTAATAAGGGGTAGTTTTGGAAATGACTATCTTTTTATTTTTAATAAATTAACAAATATTTTTAATAAATTAAAAAATATACATGTAATCGGAATATTATCACAAAGGTTAACCAATAACATAATAACATAATAAAAAATATAAATAACATATATATTTTTATTAATTACAAAAACTCTAAATTTCAAATCAATTATCAAATGGTAAGTTGCTACAATTTTAAAAAGAAAAAAAAGATTTATGTACAACAAAAAAAAACCTTGAGAATGAAGATCCTTTTAAAAAATAAATAAATTTTGATTTGGTTAATTATATCTATAATTAACCATATATATATGATTTGGTAACCAGCAATTATATATATATATATATTCTAAATGAATATTCTTTTATATATATATATATATTCTTTTATCATAATAAACCAGCAATTAGACAAATCTACTATTCTAAATGAATTTGGTTAATTACATATATTATTTAATATGATAATGCTACCAATTTTAAATATTTGAATTGGATTTATATTGTGTAACTTCCTAACTTATCATAATATGATTTGGTAACCTTCATTTTGTTTCTCTCCCTATCTCAAACGCCTAAATAGAGCTTCAAGGTCCATCCCTGGTATTTTTTACAACTCAAATGTATTGGAGGGTTTCAAGACCCTTGATAAATAGAGCTTGATAAAAGTTGAAGCCAATAATGATATAATATATATATATATTTAACATATGACGCTGGAATACTTTTTCTTCAATGGTTTCAGTACTAACAAATATTTAAATTTTGAGAAATGTAAACTCATTGTTTAATGGATCATTGAAGTAGCTTATTAAATTAATTTAACGTCTTTTGGATAATTATTTTACTGAAGCATTAGTAGATAAATTGAAGAGGATTGAAGACATGTTTAAAAAAGAGAAAAAAATTCCTTTCATGGAGGAAGAGTTTAGAAGATTATAAGAAGAAATGCAGCTAGTTCTACAAGACCAATTTAAGACATATCAAATAAATTCTCATTCCATTTCTTTAACCATTAATTGATTTTACACCGGATATATATTGTTACTTTCGTTTTTAAACTTTATTGTTAAGCGTTTACATGTATAAACTTTTTTGTTTGATTTTCTTTGTATGTTATTCACATATGTTACCATATATGTTTTACCTTATTTACGCATTAATATATCTACACATATCTACATGTTTTACCTCATAATATATTAATTAGATTACGCGTTAATATGTTTGCACATATCCACATGTTTTACCTCGCAATAATCTACTCGATAATTCAGTTAATTTCCATACTATAAATCTGTAATATATTTTAATTTTCATAAAAATATATTGTAATATATCTACTTAATAATTTAATTTAAATTGATTGAAAATCTTAACAAAATAAGAGATAATGGGTCATAGGGTCTCACTCCGTAATATTTGATAACTCTAAGGACGAACTGATATTTGATAAAAGGAAGTAGTACTAATTTCATAATTTGGTTTTACAATAAGAACACTTTTCATAATATTACTTTATTTTAAGGAAAATGATAAATATTGATGGACAAAAATACCCCTAATATAAACATCTCTTATCATACACACTGATTGCTATAGTAATGGTGAACCAATTTGTCCTTCCTTCCCCACCAAAACTTCCAATACTCCATATCTCTCTCTAGATTCCCATTCAAATATCAAATATTCCCTTCTATCTTATCAACGATCTCACCTTTTCCACCACCACCCCTGACTCTCCGATCGTATTGTTGAGATGAGCGTCGTTCTCATATTTTTTTCCTTATTTTTTCTTTATACAAATACAATTATAAAACATATATAACTTTTGATCGAACCGTTAGATTGAGCTGATTTTTGGATATGTTGTTCGGAAGAAAAATTTATATTAATATTGTGAAAAATCAAGACAATTATATGTCGTTTTGCTATCGAAATCGATCAATTTCGACAGCTTAACAGGATTTGGAAAAAAAATCTGATCCTAACTTTTTTTTAACGAATCCTACGTCGATCCATGTATATATATACATATAAATAAATTGAGTGGATGACGATCTCATTAATTTTGTCGTTCTCTGTTTTGTATTGGTGCTAAAACAAATTTAGCACAATTCGTGGTTTTAGTGCTAAAATCAGATTGATGTGTAGCATTGGATATGGGTGCTAACTCTGTTTTAGCACCATGAATTTTTTAGTTCTCTGTTTTTTATTGATGCTAAAACCGATTTAGTACTATTGGTGTTAAAACCATTTAGCACCAATTCTGATTAGACGTGAGATGTTATAAGGATTGGTGCTAAACAGATTTATCACCATCGGTATTAAAACCATTTAACACTAATTTTGATGAGACGTGAACTGTTATAAGGAATGGTGCTAAAACAAATTTAGTGCCATTGGTGATTTTAGTGCTAAAATCACCTTGATGTGTAGCATTTGATGGGTGTTAAATCTGTTTTAGCACCATAAATTTTGTTGTTCTCTATTTTCTATTGGTGCTAAAGCCATTTAGCACCAATGTTTTAGCACAATTGGTGCTAAAACCATTTAGCACAAATTATGATGAAACGTAAGATGTTATAAGGATTAGTGCTAAACAGATTTAACACCATTGGTGCTAAAACCATTTAGTGACAATTCTGATGAGACGTGAGATGTTATAAGGAATAGTACTAAAACTATTTAGCACTAATTCAGATAAGACGTGATGTGTTATAAGAAATTACGCTAAACATATTTCTCACTAATTTAGATGAGATATGAGATGTTATATGGAAGGGGTGTTAGTGTTTTTTTTTTGTACAGTGTCCTTAATTTAGACAGCTAATTTGTCAGTGTCATTTATAATTATATTATTATTAGAATGAGTCATTATGCCCAATTGCCCCATAAAATAAGTGTTTTGAAGATCAACCGGTTACAAAAATATTTGAATTCAACTATCTTTGTGTTTTTAATTAAAAAGATATTTTAAATATTCCCTTGATTTTAGAAATTCTAAATTCTAGGTGGTTATTAATTTTGAATTAAAAAGTCGGTAATCTATGAAAGAAAAAACAAAAAAAAAAAGAAAAATATTAAATTGATAAGTATCCATTCATTTGGGGTAGTTAATTCCTAATTGCTAAAATAAAGTAGTTTAAATGTAAAATAATTTAAATTTTTTGGGCTAAAGACAAAAAGGCCCAAATAAAAAGAATGGAATTCTAATTTTGAATATTGATTACCTTGAAAAGTTGAATAATTGGGTTTGTTTTTATGATAAAAGGTCTCATATTAAAGCATCTCTAGTATAATTTCGTTTTGTGCAAAATTTAGACAACTAGTAAAAAAATTCATCTCCAACTTACGTAAAATAAGAGTGTATTTATGTAAAATGAGAGTGTATTTAAAATACACTCTTAATTTACAATGCCACGTCAACTTTTTCACTCTTCAATTTTTTTATAATCCTTTAAAATATAATAAATTTTAATACAAATCATGAATTTTAATAGAAATTATATATTTAAAATTTACTCAACAAAACCTATAAATCAAAATCCATTGTAATTATAATATTATGCATATATAATTTCAGAAAAAATAATAAAAAATTGTATAAAATAACATTTAAAATTTGCTCCTATCTTATTTGTTCTTTTCAATTTTACAAAAAAATTTACAAAATTTTCATTGGAGCATATTTTTTTTAGATTTCAAATTTTGTGTAAAAATTATTTAACACATAAGATATACACATCAATTTCTACACAATTATTAGAGTTTCTACACAATTATTAAAGATACTCTTTGTATAAGTTTGTTCTGCCAAAAAGCTTAACATTATTAATTTTAAAGAATTCTAAACTTGAAACGAATGGATCGTAAAATATAAATTTATATATTTCTAAAACTATTAATTTACTCGCGGTTACATTACAGTTAAATGACATATATACCTGCCGCTTCTTTTATCGACAACTTAGATATAGCCATTGCCTTATAATAATATATACATATATATACACGCACAATCAAGTAATTCCATCTTTATTGAATTTGAGGAGAAACTGTTTCCTAGTGCACTAGCCAACCCTAACCCAATACATAATTAGACGTAACATATAACCCAACTTTTGGAGTAAAAGACTTCATTAATAACGTTATGGGGTGGCTTAGTAGTTCAATGGATTTTTAAGAAAGTTCAATCTATTTAACGAGTGATCTTGTGTTTGAATCCCTCTAAATACAAAGTTTTCAAAAAAGATTTTATTAATAAACGTATGGATAATTTGCTATACCTCGATACCTACTCTGCATTTTCACAGAAGAAGGAAAAAGAAAATCACACACGCTGTTTGCGAAATGCTAAATATAGCGATACCTCGATACCTACTCTCTGCATATATCACCGACCAATTACCATAGCTGCCGTTTTAGATGCATGAACAATCCCCCATACTTTCATGTTATCTGTATTCTCATTTAACATGCAATCTTCTCTTGTCAAATCCATGTTAAAATTAAAAGAAAGAGAGCTTTGATCTAAAATCCATCGAAATTGTAAATAATATAATATAAAATTATATTATTTAAAATTCTTTAAATTATAATTTTTTATAATTGGACGTTTTGTATGTAAAATTTAAAAATTACATGATTATCATAATTTATTTTAAGTTGGAATTTGAGAAATAATGCTTCATACCACGAAATTTTAGTCGAAATTTTTATTGCGAGTACGTAAAATTTCAAATTATTTGCTAACTTTATCAAACAATGAACTTCTACTTTTTCTGTTATTAATCTAAACTTTTGTTCAAATTTTAAGTTTTTTCTTCATCCAAACACAAAGAAGGTCTCTTTGATTGCCTAGTTAAAGAATATTAGAAATAACCATTTTTTATGAGATGTTAAAAAAATATATGAATAATTTGATAATACGTTCTCTATATTATTCTTATTTTTTGATAGAAAAATTATAGAAATTCAAAGAAAACTAATAATAGAGAAACCACCTTGTTATTTAATTTCACCACTAGATCTCATCAATTAGTTTTCTTCCGAATCATTTTTCTATTAGACAAAATACTTGTGTAATTTGATTTTGGTAAAAAATAATTAGTTATAAAATAAATAATTAAATTTATAAACAAGAGAATAAGGATATATATAGAAATAAGGAGCAGAAACTTATCAGGTTTTGCAATCGAGGCTAGTGTTGGACACTATGTCCTTAAGACAATTTCGTCCCCGTTACGGTGCTTACGAACTTGTGGACGTTGTCTCATAGGATACAACGATTACTGCGTACTTAAGTAGCACTCCAATAAGTATGCTCTAGCGAATTGATAATTATTTCACTCTCATACTGGACATGAAGAATAAAACGGACTTGAGGAATGGAAAAACATGAGATAAGAAAGTTCTTGTTAAAATTCGATCTTTCACATGCTTTGAGGTGTGCACCTCAAAGCATGCGTCTTGAACTCGTCTTAAGTTGGAGGGGTGTAAGCCTCATATTTAACCTTAAAATCCACGCCTTAAAAGCGTTTTATCCGCGCATGGCCTTAAGACGTACGCTTCAAGCACCTTTTGAAACATTGGTTTGAACTTTGCATGTTTCGCTAGCCTTTGGTTGTTTCGACATGCAGACGTGAATGATTGGTATGAAATTAAAGTATTTATCAAAATTCAAGCCCAAACAATATTATTGAGGTGAGACAATGGAGAACGATTCTGGTACTGAAATCTTAAAGATATATATATATATATATATTGAAGAATATGATGATGACGATTATGACAGCTTATGAGGGTGTATTCAATTCATATCTTAAAATATTTTTACGAATTTTTTAAAATCCATAGATTATTTTAAATATATAAAAAGTTTAACAAATTTTAATAAATCCATACATAATCTAACATATTTTAAAGTATATACTATTTAGTATTTCTTTGTATTTTAATAAATTCATTGATTCTTCTAATTATAATAAAAAAATTAAAGGATAAATAATAAAAGAATTTTGATTATGAAAAACAAATAATACATAGGGTTTGGAAGAATAATAATTTAGTGGAATGATTATATAAGATTATAAAAACGAAGAAAACTAATACATATGATTTAGGAGAAAAATAGAAGAGAAATCCTTATGAAATCTTCTGCTTAAGAAGATTTGTTGGCAGATTTGTTATTTATAAAAATACTGTCAAATTCATCAATTTATAAAAAATTTCAAAGTTTATTGAGTTTAAATGTCATAAAATTTTAAAAGACTATTTTTAATTTTAATTAAATACTACAGGATTTTAAAATATTTTTTAAAATCTCAATTAAATATCATATGATTTTAAAATTCTAATTAATTACACATAATGCCTCCTTTGGTTCACAGAAGGGAAATCAATTCCTTGTCTTTCCCATGGAGGTGGGAAACAAAAGTTCCAATCAAGTTTTCTTTCTAAGAAATCATAAGAGAAAATCAACCCCATGAGTTTTGATAGGAATGACTTTACCCTTACTTTCCCCTGTGTTAGGAAAGTATTTCCAAAATTTGTGCTTATCAAACAAAATAAAGGAAATGATTTCCTTTTGTTAAGTGTTCAAATCAGTGAACTAAACGATGTTTTATACGCCCCCCTTAAACAGAGTGCGTGAAAACAAGAAAGTAAAAGTAATAATAGTATACACACAAATATCCTAACTTGGTTGTTAGAATAAAATTAAAATTATGCTTAAACGTACCGGTGTATATATGCTAATTGGTGTTCACAATGTCTAGGGATTTATTGACTTAACCCCCTACGCTAATAGTCATTAGGGGTGTCCATCCGATCCAATCCGGTCATTTTGAACCATCCGCATCCGATCCGATCCGATGTCGGTTTTATGTTTTAGCATCCAATCCAATCCAACGTACTTTAGAAATCCAATCCAATCCAATTAAATGTTGGATTGGATCGGTTTCCATCCGATCCGATTAGAAGTTTAAAATAAGATATATTATATTCTTGAAATTTTAAATTCTAATGTAAAACAAGTTAATATAATTCATTACAAATCAAGTTCAAGTGTTCAACCAAAGAGCTAACTAAATAGCTAAGTTAAAAAGTCTACTGCCTAACTAAAAATACATAATTAAACCAACTATAAATCATTATGTATGTGATATGAAATATAAAATGATACAAAAATTTAATAATAATTTTTTAATTGAAAACCCTTATCTTATAAATATTACGAAGTGACCCCTTATCTTATGAATATTACGAAGTGACCCCTTATCTTATGAATATTACGAAGTGACCCCTTATCTTATGAATATTACGAAGTGACCCCTTATCTTATGAATATTACAAAGTGACAACTCTAATAATGGATTGGATTGGATTGGATCGGTTTCTAGAGCACATAAAATCGAAACCGATCCAATTTTTTCGGTTTTCAAATTTTGCATCCGATCCAATCCAATCCAATCATCCATAAAATCCATAAAAAATGGATTGGATTGGATCGGTTCCTCGGTTTGGATTGGATTTTGAACACCCCTAATAGTCATATTTAAGAAAATCCCATAAAATAATTTTAATTAGACATAACTCCTTGAATCCTGACGTCGTTTTCGTTCCGTTAAATTTTAAATTTTTTGGACCAAAATACCCCTCTTCTTCTAATCATTTATATACATACATATACATGTGTATATATATCTTCGAGTGGAGATCGATCGGTGAATGGAAGATGAGGATAAGAGGGATCGGAAGAGGGTGGGAAATCGAGGTCGGAAGGGTAAGAGTCGAAATCTTGGGACCAGTATGGGGTGGAGTCGAAGGTGACAAAGATGTCATCGTCGTTGCCACCGCCTCCTCCTCCTTCGCCATTGATATATATATAGTATGCACATTGAGATTCAAATTGAAATCATTTCAAATTAAAAGCCCTAATTAAAACCCACTTCTTCATTCTCTCTTAAATTAAAAGCCACATATATATATGTGTGTCTTCTTGGCCATATATAAGCAGATTCTCCCTCCTCCATAAAAAAAAGTGCACTTTTAAAAATAGAGCACTAAGCTGACGGAGGATTTGAGCATATATAAGTAGATTCTTGGCCATATATGTTTAGGCAAGGATTTGAGCAGAATTTTGGTTTAATTAAGTTGAATTTGTGTTTTCGATAAAAAATTCTTTAAGGAAATTGACAATGGATTTGTTATCGACACGGCAGAGGTCGTCATTTTATCGCCGAAGAAGTAATGGCAACGGCTAAAGTAGGTCTAGATGGCAGGTTCCGACTATCTCGTTGTTGACATAGTGGTCGATTAAGGGATGAAATAGTGGTGGTAGTGCTCATGGTGGAAGAATTAAAATATATTGTTGATGAATTTAGAGTTTATCTGGTTAAATGAAAAAGATAAGGGAAGAGAAGGGCAAAATCGTCAAAAAAAAATAATTTTGAACAGAATTTTCACAACGTGAAATTTTAGAAAGTTAAATCTAATAAATGATGGAGTTTTCTCAAATACAACTACTAGAGCAAGGAGTTAAGTAAATAAACTCCTAGCCCCTGTTTGGTAGCTCTCTTTTTATTTTTTTTTCTACAAATTTTAAAAACTCAACTCACAAACATCTCTACTTTTACACTTCCCAAAAAAACTTTAACTTTACTTTCTCTCTCTAAAAAAACTTTTAAAACGCCATAACTTTAAATCCAAAAATTCAAAAATAATAAAAAATATATATTTGAAACCTACTCATCGAGATCTATAAAATAAGATCCATTGTGACTATTTTTTGAAATTTTTTATGCATTTTTTTCTTTGTTTGAAAAAAAATCAAACAAAACCAAATTCACTTTTCAAAAAACCAACTTTAACTCAAAACATTCAACCAAACACCACATTTTTAAAAACTTATCTAGAAAAAAAAAAAAGAGAGCTACCAAACAAGCCCCTAATATCTAACTTTTGACTGCCACTTGAAAGGTACCCGGTCCCTAGCTCTTTCTTTCTCTCTCTCTCTCTCTCTCTATATATATATATATATACATATGTAAAAACAGAAAGAAAGAGGGAAAAATTGGCCGGCACAGCAAGCACCAAATAAGTGAAAAGGACAGGAACTTAAAAGGGAAATGAATTAATAGGCGGGGCCATGGATTTAATAAGAACATATATGATGATCGATGAGCATGTTTAAAAATCAAACTAGCCTGGCCGCCGATAAGCCCACCATACGGCTATTCTGTAACTAAAGTTAAGGTCAATATCAAACCATAACTCAAACTGGATTAATGGGAACCATTGCACTCCCTCCCTCATGGTCAATATTAGATTAAAATTAATTAATTACCTTAAATACTTCTAATTTAATTAAGTATTATTAGCTGCTACATTAAAATTTTGTATTTTGATAACAATTTTTTTCTGGAGGAATATGCGGATTTGAACTTCTCGCAACATATTTTAATTTATTTTTTAACTTCTCATACAAATCAATTATTTTCCGTACCATTTTTTATGTTGCTATTAAATAGAATTTTAGAAATGTTATTGTTCAGGTGGTTAGATGTCAGGGAAGTAATTTTGAAAGAGTATCTGTTTTCTCTTTTGGCATCATGGCTTTAGAATTCAGTCCAAGGAACGCCATCCAGGATTCAAGTTCTAGTTTAGATGTAGTTGAGTTTGAGATTTCTTTTTAATTTGGTTATTTACAAGGAACGTTTTTGCACTTGGAAAGCAAGTTTTTACAAATGTCTCAAATTAATATTTATATCAGACATCTCTAATAAAAACTATTACTTTGTTCATATATTGGTGCTTAGATAGATTTATTAGACAAGCCAAATTAGTCACCATCACTCACAAGTTGCAATTAGTGAAAGTTTGAGTTCCACTCTCAAAAGGAAATTTATACATTAACCCCACTAAATCGGTTACTCGCTAAACCATAAGAGAAAGATTGATACTGTAATTGCAATCGATCATAATCGAATTTATATATTCCTAAATAATAATAATATTTTAAAAGGGACAGACAAAAGGAGAAAGAGAAGGGATAGATAGAACGGGATGGGCAATGGTTGGTTAAAGTAGAATTCGGAATCCAAAAGGAACATAACAAATTAAAAAACAGGAGGAAAGCGTTGAAATCGAGAATGAAATAAGAGGTGGGCAGTGATTCTCTCTCACAAAGTAAAAGTGTAAAATCAAAACCACCACTTCTCGATCTCGATTCCAAATTTCAGCCCCCGCCCCCTTATTGAAAAGGATTCGATTCCCACAAATACTAACAAACAAACAAACATTCATTACTTTTTCCACTTACGCTTGGCACCTACACTCCCCTTCATATAGTTCCTTCCTCAAACTACGCTAGTAATGCAGTTGTATCGATTCTGCTGTTCTATTCGATATGCTCCCGTAGATTTATTACAGCATCGAACACGATCCCTATGTTTAATAGTTTTAATTTAGAGAGAAAGGGAAAGAAAACGAGAGAAAGTATATGCCTTCTCTCGTTTGAGAGTTTTTACGGAGAAAATATGAGAGAAAGGGATAGAAAATTATTTAAAACTTTCTCTCCAAATCGGAGAGAATTGGACTGAAGAGAAAGCTTTTTAATAAAAACTTAATGTATTGACAATTTCATCCTTAAAATACATAGCAAAATTTTAAAATATAATCCTTTCTCTCCTTTTTTTTACAACTCCCAAACACTAAGAGAAATTGTAACATTATCTTCCTTCTTAAACTCCCAAACAAAAGAGAGAAAATTATTTTCCTTTCTCTCCCCTCCAATTGGTACTTTCTCTTCTTTCTTTTCTCTCCTAAATTCCCAAACATAGCGGAAAAGGAGAGGGATAATTCGTTACATCCACGTTGGCAAGTCGATTTAGTTCTTTTTAAACTATAACAAAACTAAATTTCTTTTGAATTTGAATTTTAGCTATCCCTATCTATTATCAGATGTTTCGCGTTGGCACTCACAATACATTATTTTCAAGGAGAGGTATCCCCAACAAATTGATAAGTTACCACTCCCTCGTATTTGACTAGGAA
Source organism: Lonicera japonica (assembly GCA_021464415.1). NCBI lineage: Eukaryota > Viridiplantae > Streptophyta > Magnoliopsida > Dipsacales > Caprifoliaceae > Lonicera > Lonicera japonica. The sequence goes on along the minus strand of CM038464.1, from coordinate 5,048,404 downwards.
TTAAAAGACCAAAGATATACTTTGGAGAAACAAAAGCAAATAAAGTGTACTTATACTTATACTATAGAATTCGTCGCGACTCAATATATGACACGCCTCTAGCCATAACCATTGTAAAAATTTAGAACACCTTTATAGCTGTAGGAGATGAAACAACTTTAAAATTGATTGTCACCCACCATGAACTTATTAACAATGTTGACAATTTCAACAAAGTTACACAGCACAGAAAGACAATGTGTTACATGAATACGCAATAAAATATTTTGACTATTAAGAGATTGGTAGCTTTTGGCCTTCAATTTTTTTGTAGTGAAAGTGTGAGTAAGTTAGCCTAGTTGTGAAGGTACCTGCCGGAATCTAGGAGAACCCATGTTCGAGTCACAACTGGAGTAAAGTTGGAGTTTTCCTCTGTTATGTAGTAAAGTGAATTAACTCATACCTTCTCTTTAAATTTTTTTTTGAAAAAATACTTTTGTAGTGAAAGAATACCGGATTTATTATATCTAATGAGTGGATGACAAGCCTTGGACAAGTGTTATCAGACCTGGCCCCGTGGGCCAACCCATCAAACTGGTGAAAAGGCCACCTGACCGGGCTGGTCTGGTCCAATAGTGTTTGTCAAGGGAACTGACATATTAATGGCCACCTGGTTCGATTGCCTCTTTGTATCAAAAATAAAAAATATATCAATTGTTTAGTGAGGAGGAACACGTGGGAATTGATTAAATGCAACAAAATGTTATTAGGTTAGAAGAACAATCCACTATTTATTTGCACAAACAATTAAAGTATTATAAAGAAAATTGGATTTTGGTACAAAAGCATAGACTTCTGAGTTTGCAATTATATATGGCATGAAAAAAAAGGGTTTACTTCAACCCAAAGATGTGTGATATTTATGTTTTTTCTCAAACCACAACTATAATATATTCAATTTATTGGTTTAAATATAATTACAATACGAAAGGAAAAATTCACTTACGCCTCATGACGTATAACATAAATGTGTTTCTGAACCGTGGCTACAATACATTAGATTTTTTTCAAGTATTAAACATAATTACAAGTAAACTAATAAGTTTTAGAATTTTTAAATTAATATAAATTTATAGTGTTAAAAGTAATCAAATAAAGTCGAGTTTAAATATATTTCCAAGAAACACTAAAGCAATTCCATGTAAAGCTTTAAATGTATTTAGGATTCAAATAAAAAAATATATATTGCAATAATTTGACTATTCAGAGAAAGATCCGGTGGGTAATAAATAAGAGAAATTGTAGAGCTAGTTAGAAGTCAAAGTAAAAAAAAAATAAAAAAAAAAAATAAGAGAAGAAATAAGACAAAAAACCAAAAACTTACATCAACAAGACTATGTCCTCTTGATTCGTGCATTAATCCATGCCTTATAAACAATTTGTTACAAGATATGGTTTCCCTTAGATATTGTTAAAACACAGTTGTGAATAAATTAATTTATTAAGATTTACAAAATATGAACATCTCTTCAAATGTTGATTTGTAACTAATTATAGATTCCTAAACAATCTATGAATGGAAATGTATGAATTTATTTGGTTTAAAAATAACTATAAATAAACAAATAAGTTTTAGAATTTTTAGATTAATATAAATTTATATTAATGTTAAAATCAATTAAATAAAGTAGAGTTTAAATGTGTTTGGAATACTAATACAAAAATTGTGTGTTTTATTTAATGTTAATCTTAAAAGAGGTACATTAGTCCATACAAAAAGAAACACTTAAGTAATTCGAATTTTTATATATAGTATATAGATTTTTTGATGAATAATGTCAATAGCAATTTTATTGACTATTGTGGTTGGAGATGATTTTTTTTTGAACTTGACTATGAAAAAATAAGTAAATTAGTACCACGTAAGAACTATGTTTTTAGATACACTTACATGTCTATATTTTTAATATATAAAATTCACATTAGCAATAAAAATACACTAATCAATTCACTATATATGTGTGACAAGTGAAGTGAAGTGAAACATTCGTTTGTTTAAAAACGATGAGCCACTTTCCCGAAGTAGTTTGGATTCATATGACATAATTGTCATTTTCTTACTAAAAATGTTAGTGCATTTTTTCAGAATTTATGTTATCGTCTTTCTTTCTTTCTTTCTTGAGATTGAGTATCGACCAGTGGTCCATTAAACCCCTCAAGCCTGGAGTTTTTATTATGTCCATTGGTTTCATCTTGCAGGTAACTGGTGTGTAGTATTTATCTAGCATTATTTGATAACGTGGAATGTTTCCCTTGTACATGAATTTTTAAATTGTTATTATGATATAAGTAACCAGTTGATACAGGCTATTATATTATTTTCATATTAACAAAAATATATAAAGGTGAAAATTCCAAGTCAGATTGGATTTATGGGATGTTAATTAGTTGTTCGTACTCGTCCTATCTGCTCTGCACCAACAGATTGAAGAAGAAAACCAATCCAACGCCTCTTTTACTCAAAACGAAGAGGCTCGGCCAAAACTAACCTCTTTTGGAATGGAATAGAACGGACCAGCTCTTAGCTGTAACCCTAAATCTTATTGCCACTCCAGCTGTTGCATCAAAAGTATATGTAGAAAAACGTCCCCAAAGGAATTTTCTTTACCCAGCGTGTCCTTTTGAACCAATGTGGCCCACTTCGTTTTTCTAAAAAGAGAGTGGTAAGGGGTATAAGTGTCATTTTCCTTTTCCTAAAAAGACTTAAACTTTGAATCTCTTCTATTCTACGTCCTTCGGAGTGAGACTTAACATTTTTTAAGGTACCGGTCTTTTTACAACCTACTAGTAATTTTTTTTATAGTATTGCAAGTTTGAGTACATTTTCCTAACACGTGTTTCTGTAAGAATACTTGTCCAAAAGGCAGAGTAAAGATTCGAAAATAAAGGGTAAAAGAGGTAAAGTATGAATATATATATATATATATATATATATTTGTTACTATCGGGGATCAGCCGACAAAGTCTGGCACGGGTAGATAGCATGAAAAGTCGTAAACCGTTGATACTGGTGAGTGCGTTGAGAGAAAGAAAGTGTGTGCGCGCGCGCGCGAGTGCGTGTGTTGTTTTTTTTGGAGTCACATAAAACACTTAATTATTTTTTTCTTTACTTTTGGGAAAAGAAGAACAGGGGGAACTGGGAAAGAAAGAAGGGGGGGAGGAATCTGAAGAATGAGACCCTGCGCCATTTGGGGAGCAAATCCAATAATAGTCTTACAGTCATCACCAGCTCAACAAGAAGAAGGAGAAGATGGGCAACTGTGGGACTAGAGAGGAATCTTCTGTCATCTCCAATGCTCACCAAGGTAAAGACTTCTTCTTCTTCTACTCTTTCTTAGTTTCATTTACTTCAATTACTATTATACTGTTGGTACTCTCTATCACACACTTTTATCTTCTAGATCTACAACATTTCCTACATCCCTCGCCCCCTTTTCCACTCCAATTGCTTCAATTTCCAACTTAAATTCCTTCTCTTCTCTTCACTTTCACAATTGTTTCTTGATTGATGGGTTTTCTTTCTTGGTCCTCATTTTGTTGTGTCCCTCACTCACGCACTCACCATATATACATTTTGCAAATCTGAATGATCTTACTTTCTTCCTAGGTGCACTTGTAAGCTGGGCTTGTTCAATAACTTGACAATAAATGGAATTAGGACTTATTTTGATGTTTCCCTTTCTTTCATTCTTTTTCTGGTGAAGTTTATCTTTATGGTTCCTGCAATTATTTATGAAAGAACTATAATGGACAGTTCAGCAGCTCCAGATATTATCCATCCCCAGTAAGAATCAAGCTCCAGAGAAGAAGAGGACTCGTTCCATTTCAGATCTAAGTGATCCTTCGACCCCTCGCAATCTTGAGGACTCTAGAAAGAACGCTGTGCTCTACACTCATGTGATTGCCTTCACCCTGTTCGAGCTCGAGACCATTACCAAGAGCTTCCGCTCTGACTACATTCTTGGTGAGGGCGGTTTTGGAACCGTCTACAAGGGTTACATCGACGAGAACGTGAGGGTCGGCCTTAAATCTCTCCCTGTTGCTGTCAAGGTCCTGAACAAGGAGGGCCTTCAGGGACACAGAGAATGGCTTGTGAGTACCTTACTTCATTTGTGGTCCTATTTGTTTTGTTACATGTATATGTATACTCATTAAGATGTGCTTGTGTTCTTTTGACTAACATGTATCTTTGTTGATGTATTCAATCCCAGACGGAGGTTAACTTTCTTGGGCAGCTAAGGCATCCGAATCTGGTGAAGTTGATTGGGTATTGCTGCGAGGATGATCACAGGTTACTTGTTTACGAGTTTATGTTTCGAGGAAGCCTTGAGAATCACCTGTTCCGCAGTATGCACCTTCGTCTCTTCTCTCAAATCATTTTCTCTGCTAAATGCCGTTTTTAATGCTTCCTGATTTTTAACCCTTTTTCACACTGCTCTTCTTTTACGTGTCTTTGCTTATATTTCTGATAGAGCATTTTGTAATTCACTTCTGTGATTGATCTACTCGGATGAGAATATCTGCACCTTAGAAACTTCAAATAGTTTTTTGGGCAGGTTATGAAATTTCAAGTGTGACTTCAAATGAGAGCTAGTTCTTGTCAAGGTTGCGTCGTCAGCAGAACCTGGAAGTGAGAAGCCCCATGGTCTTAACTATTTAAGATTGAGTGCTCAATCTAACGCATATTTAGTCATCTACATGAGATTGAGAGCTTTCAAACATATTGATTTGTGTATTACTGTGTAAGTGTCACATCTTTGGATATATTCAACGTCGTCATCTTAAATACCACAAAGATGAAAAACTTTGGCATACGTTAACAGCCTGTTATTGGGGAAGAAAGAGAGGGGGGGGAATGGGTTTGTATGATTTCTCTCCAAATATCATAAGTTTTGCAGAGAGTTGAGCTGGTGCAATGATACAAGTGCATCTCCTGGGAAGCAACCATTAAAAATGGGTTAGGGCTGCGTACCACCTTAAGTAGTCTAGGGCTTGTCATGTGTGGGAGTCTTGTACATTGCATATGACATTCTTATACATCCATCGCCCTAATATAAAATTGAACTATTAAAGAGTATCAACACAGATGGATATAATACAAGTGTTCTTGATATCTTCCTTGGGTGTTGCCGAGCTAAACAGTACCTAGCTGCTTTACCTACGCCTCTAATTGGTGAAAAAATCGAGCATCCTCCTAGGTGGGGGATTGTACTAGGTAGACTTTTTCACCCATTTCCTTTGAAAAAGGAAAAATAGTTTGTGTGAGAATTCTTACTCCGTTTCAACTTAGAAGTAATAGTTTTGCCAACCACTTTTGGCCTCGTGCTTTTTACAACATTATATAAGACCCTTTAATTCGGAAGTCAATGTGTTCAAATTGCTTTTCAAGGTCATCAAAATATGTTCAGAAGGGTCTCTATGGACAAAATGTTAAATATGTGCACATGCCCATATAAAACTGCTTTTTTGGGGGTGGGGTGGTTCGTGGCCCCTTTTAATGACAATCAATCTGTTCTTTTTAGCTTTCCACTCAATTGGACAAATTTATAGAGCACTAAACAAGGTAGAGACGGGATAGGAAAGATGCATTTGTAACCCAATCAGGTTAGGGCTGGAGTCTGAATTAGGAATGTGCACCCACACCCTGGCCCATCTGAGGTTTCTTTAAACAAATTATTAGACATGGTTGTTGCCTTAGAAACATAGTGTGTCCCAGGTGGTCCACATCTAGACGTTTGTAGTGGCTTCAGATCAAAATTCTGAACATTGACTATGCTATCACCAAATCCACATGATTGGTGAAACTTTTTTTCTCAATAATCTCACTTCATCAGTTCGCTTTTTCGCCTTCCAAAATTAATAATTCATTCCAGTTTTTTGTTGATTTCCAAATAGTCCTGTTTGCCGAATTAGTCTTCCTAGTCTTGTAACATGAGGCTTTATTTTATTCTGTTTAGTTCAAGTGTGTAAACTGATATAGGTGGTGTATATCCACATTCTTTCTCGGTGATGATAGCATTAGTGGATCTTAAATTATTGTTTAATGCGAATGATCCTACATAATGAATTTTTTTCTAGTCAGAGTGTTGATTTTGTTAACCTAATTTGATGTCAACTTTCTTGAGGCATTCAGAGGCAACAGTTCCACTATCGTGGCCAACAAGAATGATGATTGCTCTTGGAGCAGCTAAAGGGCTTGCTTTTCTTCACAATGCTGAAAGACCTGTTATCTATAGAGATTTCAAGACTTCCAATATATTATTGGACTCTGTAAGTCATGCTCCTCAGATAGAAAATCAGTTATTTCTTCTTTCCTTATCCTATCTTCTCTGTTCTCTCCTTAAGAACTCCAAAAAAAAAATAAAAAAAATCTTAGGAAATGATTTGTTCTTGTCTTGTTGTCCATGGACCTGCAGGATTATACAGCCAAGCTATCTGATTTTGGTCTTGCAAAAGCTGGGCCACAAGGCGATGAGACCCATGTATCAACTCGAGTAATGGGTACCTATGGCTATGCTGCTCCTGAATATGTCATGACTGGTAGGCAGTCTCATATCTTGTAATGGCTTTAGTAATGAGCATTATTTTATAGGAATTTAACCTAAGAAGCACACGCACAAACACTCGATACGGATACGATGCAGCTACACCAATATTGATTTTTCAAAAAAAGTGGGATACAGATGTATTTGGGATTTGTTAAATAGTTTATATATGTATGCATCAATGCATAAAATTAACGTCGCCAATACTATTATTTTTTTGTTGGTAGCCCAAGTGCCAGCCTCTTAGGTGTCGCAAAGAGCATAATTCTTAGAAATAGTTTGATTTTGGAACACTTGATGATCCCACAATACTATTTCCTTCTCGATAATTATAAAAGTTTTATAATGTCTTATATTGGCTCACCTATAAATTAAAAGTACAAACTAACCATTTAATTTCAGGTTTAAAATTACAAATTACCCTCCAAGCATGTCCCAAGCGTATCCCAAATGTATCCTTGCGTACTTGAATTTCAAAAAGTTAAAGAAAAAACCGGATTCTCTAAAATGTGCATCCAATACGTACCAGAAGCGTATCTGTATCTGGCATTATTTTTGTTCACACGTGTTTATATGTGGATACTTGGACTGAATTGAGTTTCTGTTTGAAATGAGCAGGACACCTTACTGCGAGGAGCGACGTGTACAGCTTTGGAGTTGTACTACTAGAGTTATTGACAGGTAGGAAGTCTGTTGACAAGACGAGGCCAAGCAAGGAGCAGAGCTTGGTGGATTGGGCCCGCCCAAAGCTCAATGACAAGAGAAAACTGCTGCAAATTATAGACCCTAGATTAGAGAACCAGTACTCAGTAAGGGCGGCTCAAAAAGCTTGCAGTTTGGCTTACTACTGCCTAAGCCAGAACCCCAAAGCTCGACCCTTAATGAGCGATGTTGTCGACACTTTAGAGCCTCTACAAAGCAGTAGTAATAGCGCAAAAGAAGTCTCATTATCATCTTCATCATCATCGACAATCCCTCTTATGGTCAGTGGTGGTAGTCCATTTGCCTTGGGGAGTTTCCCCGAGTACCGGATGCATGATAGATTTGCTGGCACTGTTGGTGCTGGCGGGTCGGGTTGTAGGTCCCCAAACCCGAACTGTTCTCCGGGTGGGCCTGCAGCGTGTCGGGTTAGATGAGAGGGAAAAATACGCTTGTATGAATATACTATTTCAGTGTGTGTGCCTTTGTTCAGTTCAGTCGCCCTTTTGAAAACATGCATGGGTGCATTTGCTCTGCTTTGTACTTTTATGTACATGGGTAAGGGTGATCTCAACCCCTTTGTTGGCTATTGTTGTAATTGATGTTTTTTACATAGTGTTTTTAATGTCGTTAGAAATTTTCCATGTGAAAAGCTGGCTATATTATACATGCGCACACGCTTGTAGGTGGATGCCAAAATTTTGATTCAGTTCTCTTTTTGTTAAGGACCGGCTGTTTGTTGTTCATCAAAAATTACACTTGGTTAACCCCTGTTAGTTCACTGTAAACGATTATCTGTTTATTTCTATTATTTAGCCTTTTCACATAATTATTCAAAAATAAAATTAAGCACTTGAGGAAAGTGTTTAAACAGTTCATTTCTAAGGTTGGGTGTTCATAGGCATCCTTCTGGTATGATGGCTGCCTCCACTCCCTCCGGTTTTCGTTAGCCTTTTAGGGCTCGTTTGGTTCGAGCTTTTGAGGATTCCTGGAATCCTAAATTCCATTCCATGAGAATTATTTTGTTTGGTTGGAGTTTTATGTAGGAATTTAGGATTCTTAGGAATCCTAAATTCCCCCATTTTGCCAAAATCTATTCCCTTATAAATTGGGAGGAATCTTGGATTCCCAATTTGAGGAATTCTTTTTTTTTTTTCCAAAAACTGTTTTTTTTTCCAGAAAATAAAAAAAAATTATTTTTTCCCAGAAAATGAAAAAAAAAATCCCAGAAAATTTAAAATATTATTTTTACCCCAGAAAGGGAAAAAAAAATATTTTTTCCAGAAAATGAAAAAATATTTTTTTCCCAGAAAATGAAAAAAAAAATTCCCAGAAAATTAAAAATATTATTTTTTTCCCCAGAAAGTGAAAAAAATTATTTTTTTCCAGAAAATGAAAAAAAAGAAAAATTCCCAGAAAATTACAAATATTATTTTTTCCCCAGAAAGTGAAAAAATTTATTTTTTTCCAGAAAATGAAAAAAATATTTTTTTTCATTTGCCGAGTTCATTCCTAAAACTCCAACCAAACGAGCATTAATGGAATCCAATAAAGGATGCCAGGAATAAAAGTTTCCTAGCATCTAAAATGTCAATTCCATTCTTAAAGCTTAAACCAAACGAGCCCTTACTGTTTATGAAAGAACAAGAAAACATCCGTTGTAATTAATTTACCAAATTTTAGACGATATAGACATGCAACATGCCTATAATACAAATCTCATTTGTGTAACATTTGTTTTTTGTGCAAGATAACATGTGAAAACTAGAAGTTGTACTAATGTACTATTAATCTCTCGCTTGTGAATAGTGTTTTTTTTTTGTGTGTGTGTGTGTGAGACAACACGCGAAAACTAGAACCGGTACTAATGTACTATTAATAATAAAACCTGAAATTTAGTTTGATAACAAAAATTGGTTGGGATATTGTCATTCTCCTCCTCAGAGAGAGAGAGAGGCACCAATATCACCATCACTTGACCCACTTAACCCAATAATCCCTCTTCCTATAGCTTCACGGTTTCCACCACACAAAACCAATCACAGAGGGAAGATTTATCTGTTCATCTTTATCTCTCTCTCTAGTCTGCGAAAGAGCCATGAATCTATTTGCAGTAAAGTATGTCAATGTATTGTCAATACTAATCCTCTTCATCACCCACTCCACTATCATTCCAGGTAACTCAATTTTGATCAATAAACCAATCTTTTGCTTTCTGTATATATATATATATATATATTTAGTTATCGTTGATACTTTAGAACACGTGCAGGATTAGTAGTAGGCGAATTGCAGCCCCTGCTAGGAACACGCAGAGAGTACAAAGATGCGATTGAACTGCTTTTGAAGGGGAACAACATGAGACGTAGGCTAGCCCCGTTTCAGGTTTGCTTGGGGTGCAGGTGTTGCACCAACGTGTTGGATCCTAGCACCTGCACCAACATGCCTTGCTGCTTCGGCATCGACTGCCAGCTTCCTAACAAGCCCTTTGGGGTTTGCGCTTTTGTGCCCAAGACCTGCAACTGTACCTTATGCGCTACTTGAGTTACATATTCAAATTCAAGTTTAATTAAGTTTGTCCGTTGAAAAGGCTGGTATAGAACTAAAGACAGAGTGTGCGTTGATGTTTATAGGTTTTACTTTTTTAAAAAAAAAAGGAAAAGAAAGTGGGAAGGTTGTAGCATCTTTATAAGAATGTAGTGATTATTAAACGGCCAGCTTGTTGCCGAGAATGCATATGTTCTTTAATTGTCACAAATTAGTTATACTCATTTGAACTAGCTGTAAAGATGGATTTTTGTTTGTGTTATTCATCTTTCTAATTCTTGTAGTAAGGCGCAGCATTGCAATTACTTCAGAACGGCAATAATTTCTCTTGTGATAAATTTGCGCATATGCCGAGAAAGTTTCAGGAGAAAGAGAGAGAAGCATGTTGGGAGTGGTAATAAGCGAGGAGATCGAGTACCAAAACACACAAAAAAATACATAAAATACAAAGACCTACCAAAAAATAACATAAACATTTTATTGTTTATGTTTATTAATCTAATAAGTATATTTTCTTTGCGTGTCTATCATTTAAACTTTTTGTTCATTAATTTTAGTTTAAGGGCATGGAGCTAGGATGGATGCATGTTCCCATTGGTTAGGCCCATTGTGGGGAAGCCAGCTCGTGGCTGGTACTGCTTCTGTAGGGTCTGGTCCATATATATTTGTGTAATCGTATAGTATCTCCCTCTAATTTAAAATTAGTCTTAATTTGGTGAATTACTCAAATTAATCCCCCTCTAACTAAACCCAAACTCACAATTTTATACCACATATTCATGCCCGGCGACGGTTCATGTTACAAAATAATCTCCCAGGTTTTTTATTATTTTTTTCTCAATCTATTCTGGATTTAAGAAAACCAATATGATTAATACATATGTACCATGTGCGAAAGGCCATTGCTGCAAATGTGTTTCTTTATAATATATCCCAGTGTTTCTACTTTTAAATTGACAAATGGCCTGGTAAATATTTTTATAATTTTTGGGGCGTACAAAAATAACCCTCAACTCTCATCTTTCACACATATTAGAAAGGAAAAAAAAAAGATCTCATCCTTGGCGCTTAATATAATAGATAGATAACTAACTAACTTGGACTAGTAAATTTTACAATATTAATTTTCGAGCAATTTATATCATTAAATCGGATCGAGATAACCGGCAATGAACAAGGAGGGATATATAAAAACTGAATTACAGGACAGAGATAAAAAGAGGAAATTAATATTTAGACAGACAGAGAGAGAGAGAGAGAGAGATAATTAATTTGTTTTATGAGATGAGATAATTCTTTGTTTAACTAGTTATTATGTAACAGATTTCACACCTGGCCACCTAACATTTCAATTAGCTAATTAACAAATTACATTAATCGAATATGACTAAGAAACCAACTAATCTTTTTATTAATACCAATTATATTTCAACCACGTACTAACTGCTTATAATTAATTCAATCTGAACTAACAACTAATTTAATTGTAACGGAATATATATGCTTTCCTATCTTACATGAAAGACCCACCAAGTAATTGCTAATCGGAAGCTGTCATTTTCTCCGTAATTCTCATCCTCTTCGATCGATGCGCGTATCAACGCGCACATCATGAGTATGGAAGCGTAATCATGTTTTGCATTTTTTTTTTAACTTATGTACTAAACAAATATCAGTAAATATAATATTTTTGTAATTTTCTTAATTTTGTTCAAATAAGTTCACCAAAGGGACCTTTAATTTCCGCCCACAACCCTGAAAATTACGAAACAAACCCTATTTCCTAAGTATTAACTATTCTCACTTATTGTAGATGAGTTTCATACTCTTTTGTAAAAAGAGGAAGATTTAAGTATCTTTCCTTTACTACAATAATAACGAAATTCTTCTATTCTCGATGAAACTCAAACAAGAACCTCTGATGAACATAATATATATATATATGCAAAATTAAGTACAACTCTAAGTTTCATACTTGAAATGTATAATATATTATATGCATGACTTACTATAATTTTTCTTTAAAAATAAAGAAATTTGATGTAAATTCAGGGTTATATATCCTCGAGTACTCAGGGTTGTGCTTAATTTTGGGCACACACACACACACACATATATATATATATATCATGTTTTCCTTTTGACATGTTGGTTATATATGTACTTCCTTTTATCAGTTGTGGAAATGTGAATGGCATGGCTATATATATGTACATACTCTAGTAGTTAATTTGATGTAAATTACGGATTATAATCAATGTTCTAAAAGATACTAGTTGGAGGGTGACCACAAAACGCCTAAGCGGGGTTTAAAAGGTTAAGTGCTAAGCAGTTAGTTTTTAAAATATTTTAAAATATAAATGTATATAATATTTATGTAACGCAAAAACAAGTAAAATATAGTCATTTGGTTCATAGTTCAAAACAAAATTGAACACAAGTTCACATTCATATATAAAATCAATGTTTTAAAAAACCGAGCAACTCGTACGAGTCGAGGCGAGGCGGAAGAGTCGTGCCTCGAGGCGTATGAGTCAAGGGGAAAATCTGAAACTTATAATTTTTTTGTGTGAGGTGTACGAGTCGATTCGGTTATGAGTTGACTCGTAAGAGGCGGACGAGTTAGTAACTCGTGTTTTTTTAATTTATTTTTTTTAACTTTCTATTATTATTAGTTGTAACAAAAGCCCTAAACGACAGAACCCATCCCTTTCTACGCTTCTACGCCACTCAACTTTCTCCCTTCGTCCGTGTGTACTCCGATCATCTCTCTCTTTCTCCATCCCTCTCTACTCTGATTGTCTATATATCTCCTTCCAAGAAATTCCGATCATCTCTCTCCCTCCAAAGTTAGGATATATATGTTACATATAATCAGTAATGGTTGCTATGTAGTTCTGTATAGCATATATATATGTTACCTATAATCAGTAATGGTTGCTTTATAGTTGTGTATTACATATATATGTTACATATAATCAGTAATGGTTGCTCTGTAGTTGTGTATTGCATATATATGTTACACATAATCAGGAATGGTTGCTTTGTAATTTTGTATTGCATATATTTTTTTTTCTTGAAAAAATTGAGGCTTATGCCTCGTTCCGCCTCGAGGCATATGCCTCGCCTCATTCAACCAAAACGCCTCAAATACGCCTCTCGAATTTTAAAACATTGAATAAAATTATCAATTTATTTCAAGTAACAATAAAAAAAGGCTATTAAAAAGAAATGGCAACAATAAAAGAAAATTAAGAAGAAAATTCAAGATAGGATTGTGAAAGTAAGGTAGAATGATGAGTTTGGAATTAGTTAAACCGGACTCTTTTTCTACGTCTTCCAACGATTGCAGTTGCTGACTAAAGTTTGGTTTGAACAAGAAGAATGGAAGATGAGTTTGCTTATGATGGTTGATGGATTGTCTTCATTTTTTAAATGGTAATTTTTTAACAAAAAGAAAAATAGATAGCTCCTTAAAAAAAGGCAAAAAAAAGAAGATTAAAAAATAAAATAAAAGTCTATTCGCCTCATCCTTGCCCAGCCCGCCTAGCCCAACCCAATCCAATTAGACGCCCATTTAAATATGCTTAATTCATCCCAGCACCTAGACACCCCACCTAAGCACTAATTAGAGCGCCATAACATGATATAACCTGAACACTTGTTATAATTGATAAACATTTATAGTTTTTCTTTTTACCTCCCCAATTGACTTCCATCGTCATCCCTTTCAATTCCATCAATCGGCATCCCCAAAGATAATTTTTTTATATCAATTTTTTGTGTTAACATGTATGCAACCCGTGCGATGCACGTACGCATTACAATTTATTCCTAATACGATAAATTGTAGATTTTTTATTCTATTATATAAAATTTTGTATTCATTTTAGAATTACTTTTTTTTTGTAGAAAATGACTCTTAAGTGCACATGGGCGTATAAGTTAATATATTCATTCTTTAAATTGGTGAAATAAAATATGAAAAAAGAATAACACTATGAAAAGAGAAATTCTCCATAAAAATGTTGTGAATTCATTTTAATGCCAAGAAAGATAATAGATTTTCAATATAGGAAGCAAACAATATGGTAACATGCATGCCTATGTACTAAATGGCACATATTTAAAACTTTTGCTACATGGTCTACACCCCATGCATCAAAATCCTTCAAATAATAAAAAATCTTACATAAAGAAAATATAAAAATATTGAGAATGATCGATCAAACACATAGGAGCCATTGATCAAAACTCTTATCAACAACAAAAACGATTTTGTGAAAAAGGAGCTAAGTATGGGATAATGCGTATAAATAGAGCTATTGTACAAACAAATAAACGTAAAAGGATAACTAAGGGGCACTTTCTTCAAAGAGATACAAATAACCCATTCCAAATAAAATCATTTTAAATGTAATAAACACATTCAATAAATGTATTACTTTCTTTGTATTACTATTATGTAATAAACTAGCTTTCTACCCGCACGATGTGCAGGCATGATGTAAATTTATTTTATTATAATTTAATTTATCTATATTTGACAAAATATTTTTTCAACCTACTTATATATATACTTTGAAAGTTAGAACACATTATATTGTTAAGAAAAGACAAAAAAAATTTGCATACTATGGAGCAATCTAATTAAATTAAAACATGTAGAAAATAAACTTACAATATATGTAAAAAATCTATGCATCGAATATCATTTGTGATTAACCATTTTATCTTCAACCTTGCATCTTTAGCTAAAACTTCATACACAATGGCTTTGAATCTTTTAATAACATCAATTTGGTTGTCCCAAAGATTTATTTGAATTTTTTTTTGTGAAAAATGTGACAAAAGGAGGTGGTTCATAAAATTCTAAGACATATATAGGAGCTTTTATCCTTACTCCTCATTTCTTAGTTTATACAATAACCATTTTCATATTGCCATTAATATATAGGAATATAATCCAAGAAGAAAAATAACATTACAATATGATTGTGTTGCCTTGATAATAATATAGTAGAAGTTACAACGTAAAAGAAGAACTATTTTAATTACTAATTTTTTATTGAAATCTTTGCGGGTATTTTCACTTGCTCGAATTCCAACTTGAACACTTTTTTTAAGCGGCCAATGCATCAAATGAGTCCGAACTCCTCTCTTCTTGAGAATTGCTAATTACATAGTACCAAACAAATATATTACTTTTTTTTTAATAATTCTATGAACCTCTGATAATTTTCCTAGTAAGAAAGGAAAAATGTTAATTGAGTTGACTATACGATATAGAATACAAATATAAGCAAACTAACAAAAAATATTGTACTAATGAGAGAATATATATATATATATATATATATATATACATTTATACACCTTATGCAATTTTGTACCAAATTAATTTATATATTGTATGCACACACAGTGTAGAAAGGTATAAATACCTTATGCAATTCTGTACCAAATTAATTCATATACTATATGCACACATAGTGTAGAAAAGTAAAAAAAAATCAACACATAAATCATTAGAAAAATCCTTACTTTTGTCTTTCTCCAATTATAAAAGGGAAAGAATTCATGTGGATTAATGAATTTGTTAATATGAATATGAAGAGATGGTGGTGGCCATATAATAGAGGAAGAGAAAGTTCTAGAGTGAGAATATGGATATCAAGATTTTTTTATTGAATTAATGTAGTTATTAATTTGGGTAAATAGATTAAGAGAGTGAGAAGATAGAGCAAGACAATTGACAAATGTAACGCATCAAGAGAAAGAAGTGCCAATTAAGAGAATTTAATGCTTCAATAATAAGCAAAAGTGGTGCAAGATGTGATATATTAGTGGGTAATAAACTCTGGCAATAAATGCCATTGAGGAGAAATAGGGAGAAAGTTAAGTTAATAAAAATTGCATTTATTATGTTACTTTTTTCATTCTATACTAAGAGCATTTCAATGGAATAACTAAAATTGAATAATTAAATTTTGATTATTCATTTAGTAAGTTATTAAAGTTAACAATATAAGCACTCCCGATGGCTATCTTTTTATCAATAACTAAATTTGTGGTGTTCATTATATTGATTGGTGACAAATTAATCAATTTGAATTTTGTTTTAAAAAAAATGAGGGAAAGATGATTTAAATTTGAAAAGATTCTCTTTTACCAAATAGAATTAATGGATCCATCATTTTGGTTATTGAAGAAAGTTGTTAACTTTAATTATAAAAGGAGTGGATTTGATTATTGGTTAAAAGGTTGCTAACATTTGATTATATCATTGGGGTAGTATTTTTAAACCAACATTGTTAAAATTGATTAGAATTATTATTTTAATTATACCATTGGAAATACTCTAACATTTGACTATACTATTTGAGTAGTGTTTTTAACAAATATCGTTAAAATTAATTATAATTGTTATTTTAATTATACTATTAAAGATATTCTAATAAATTTGTAAAACCGCACACGCAAAATTCTCAAAGAAAGGTAAATTCCCCGGAATTATTTAAAGATGATATTAATTTTTTGAAACATCAACCGTTAGTCATATTGTCTTGTTGCATTATACTTATCAACATACAATAATTGTTCTCTATTTTTTATCCATATATCTTTGGTTTTGCTTTTAAGTCCCTACTTTTGTGAAAAAAAATATGTGAAAAAACGTGGCAACACATACTCGTTGAAAATGGGGATTAAAATCATAAAATTTTGTTGTAGTCATCATGTCTTCTTAATTCCATTTTGTACTTGTGAACATACAATAAACGCTGTATTTTTTATCCATATCTTTGGTTTTGCCTTTAAATCCTTACTTTTGTGAAAAATATGTATAAAAATGTGTCAACATAATATTCACAGATATAAAATTTTATTGTATACATGTACTAGGGTATATCCGTGCCATCCGGCACGATAAATTAAATAATAATTGATAATAAGATAAAAAAGAGTAACGTGTGATGAATCTAAATCGACAAACTTAGATTCAATATATCTTCATGCTAGAACAACTAAAAGTAGACTGGATTGGACAGATTTGTTTTTAATTTTTAAAAAATCTTTTAATCATATTTTTTTATCTTATTTTAATCTCGGCAAAATAAGTTTTTAACAAATTAAACTCAAGGCCATATGTGAAAATAATTCAATCACGTATGTAGGTATGATTTGAAAATAGTTCAAAAATTTGACTGATATATTGTGAACACTTCTAAAAACGACGTACTAAGATGATCAATAATGTACGAACACATAAAATACATCCTTAAATGTTATTCAATAATTTTTATTATTTTTTTTACATAATTCTATAATCATGATGGATCTCGTTTAATTGATCTTGATTAGTAGATTTTGAATATTAAATTTTGAATTTTTTATTTTAAGTTATGACATTTTTAATGTAGAAAAAATGATTGATATGTGAGAGTTTATTATGTGTATATTATTGGTGTTAAATGTTACTCAATATTTTTTCTTATTTTTTTTTTACATAATTCTATAGTCATGATGAATCTTTTTAATTGATCTTAATTAATTAGTAGATTTAAATATTATTTTTTTATGAAATTTCTTGATTAGTATATTTTAAATATTAAATATTTATTTTAAGATGAATCTTGTTTAATTGATTTTTATTAAATTTCTTTATTAGTAGAGCATAAATAGTTATGGCATTTTTAATGTAAAAATATTTATTGGTGTGTGAGAGTTTATTTTGTGTATATTATTGGTGTTAAATGTTACTTAATAATTTTTATTTCATTTTACATAATTCTATAGTCATGATGGATCTTGATTAGTAGATTTTAAATATTAAATTTTGAATTTTTTATTTTAAGTTATGGCATTTTTAATATAGAAAAAATTATTGGTGTGTGAGAATTTATTGTGTGTATATTATTGGTGTAAGTGTTTTAACTTTGATGTGGCATCTTGATGTGTGTATAAAACTCAGGGTAAAAAACAATAAACCCCCTCAATCTATCATTTTTTATACTAACCCCCCCCCCATCTTTTAAAAGTGACACTAAACCCCCCTCAACTATTATATTTTATCACTTAACCCCCAAAATTACATAAATGCCCTTGTAAATAAATGACCTTTTATAAATTAGGGGGTAAAGTGTTAAGTTGTGATAGTTTAGGGGGGTTTAGTGCCAAAAAGTGATAATTTGAGGGGGTTTAGTGTTTTTTACCAAATTTTGTACAAGGGCATTTATGTAATTTTGGGGGTTAAGTTATAACATATAATAGTTGAGGGGGATTTAGCGTCACTTTTAGAAGATGGGGGGGGGGGTTTAGTGCAAAAAAATGATAGTTTGAGAGGGTTTAGTGGTTTTTACCCTAAAACTCATTCAAGGGTGTTGAATTAATGCATACCATAACATGTGTATTTTTAACCATTAGATTTTTATACTTTTTGAAAATAAATTTGGTCAAACTTGATGTTTTATAATATATATATTGGTGTTAAATGTTACTCAATAATTTTTTATTTTTTTAACATAATTCTATAGTTATGATGGATCTTGTTCAATTGATTTTGATTAGTAGATTTTAAATATTAAATATTTATTAAATTTAAAATTTTTTATTCTAAGTTATGGCATTTTTAATATAGAAAAAATTATTGATGTGTGAGAATTTATTGTGTGTATATTATTGGTGTGAGTGTTTTAACTTTGATGTGATATCTTGATGTATGTATAAAACTCATCCAAGGGTGTAGAGTTAATGCATACCATAATATGTATATTTTTAACCATTAGATTTTTATACTTTTTGAAAATAAATTTGGTCAAACTTGATGTTTTATAATATAGATATGCGTGTCATAATTAACATACCATTAACTTAAAACAATGGACTATAAATATAAAACTTCATTACATTTACTCATTTTTGGTTTTGGCTTTTTTTTATTTATTTATTATTATGAAGAACGAAAAAAGCTAATAAATTTAATCAAATATGAAAAGGTGCCAAAGTTAATCCGAAAACAAAGAGTTATAGCTTTTTGAAGATAAATTATTATTATTAATAATAGCAGTCCAATTTTTTGGGTAGTATGATAAAGGGTAAAAAAAAATTATTTTTTCAGAGCACTCAACTTTAGAGGAAAAATTAATTAGACTTAATGGATTTAAATAGTTTTTAATTTTCTTGCCGTGATATTATATTTTATATATATATATATTAGTGGTTGATCTGTTATCCCCACAAAATATATATTTGTGGCTAATAAAAGTTTAGGTGATGTTTGGTATATATTTTGAGTTGAGTTTTTAAAATATTGTGTTTGGTAGAGTTTTGAAGTATGTTGAAAAGTGGATTTAGTTTTTTTCAATCAATTAAAAATTTTATAAAAAAATTTCAAAAAATAGTCACAATAAATCTTATTTTATAGATCTCGACGAGTATGTTTTAAATATATATTTTTTATTTAATTTTGATTTTTTAATTTAAGTACACGTATATAGATAAGTACACGTATAGATACGTGTGTGTATATACATAAGTACAAGTGTATATAATATATACATATATATATATATATATATATAGAGAGAGAGAGAGAGATAAAATAAGAAAATTAATATACTATATATATTTATAATGAGGGGGAGGACATATATACACCACAAACTGCAAAACCGGTCGGTCCACCATAGCCTGCTGCGCAATGCAATAAATTATTATTGAATATTGATGGATGGATTTGTCCCGATTCGCGCGATATAATTTTTTTATTTTCTTTTCTGTATAATACTACTAGTGGCCAGTGGGGTTGCTTTCCACTGCACATTAATTACGAAAATTGGAGGGTCGGGGTCTACTACTAGTCACTCACACTAGTAACCATTGTATTCAACTTTTGGGGGTCTTACTCTTTTTTTTTTTTTTTTGTCCAGATACTTTTTAGTACTACAAGGTGTTCGGGCCAGTTTTCTCGCACCTCGATTAATCCCTGTTCGGGGGTCTTACATTATTGATTAGAGCATCCACAATACTAACTTCTATTTCATACTATAGTGAAAAGGGTAGTGAAAAAAAAAAATTCTTTATGCGAGTGAGGTTTACTCATATAAAATATTATTTATTTATATTTTTTAGAGAAAAGAAATTTTTATACGAGTGTAGCTTGTTCGTATGAAGTATTTTATTTTATTTTAAAAAAGAGAGAAATTCTCATACAAGTGAGGCTTACTCGTATGGCTCATACGAGTTACACCCGTATAGGATAAAATTTAAGAAAATGATAAATTTAATAATTCTTTACCCTACCAGCCAAATTTTGCCCGTCTAATTTTCTTCGTTGTGGCGCATGCTCTTATAGGTACAATAAAATTTTGGTTAAATTGTAAAATTTAATAAAATAATTTTATTATTGACAATTGCTAAAATTAGGATAGAAGAGTGAATGTCACCCGCCTTAGAGGAGATGGGTAACATTCACCTTCTGCTGAGGGATAATGGGTGACATTCACTCGTTAGTAAATATCTTCAAAAGTTGCAGATATATATATATATATATAGGAGATATATATACAAGAGAAAGCATAAGAATAATGGGAGATGAAGATGCAAGTAAAATTGAAAATAAAGAAACTAAAGGAGGAGAGTGAGGTAGAGAAGGCCATAGATTAATAGACAACCGAGATCAAGGGGTGACTGGTCAATGTAACCTGCCCAAAGGGAGAGACGGGCAACATTAACTCGTCGGTGGACTTAAGGGCCAGATTCACCTGCCTTGCTAAAGTTTAGCTCATTACTTAATTTAGCAAGGCTATATTTGCCAAATTTTATATACCCACAGTGGATGGCCTAAGGGAAGGAAGTAGTTTAGATTTGTTTGTAATAGGTGCAATTTTGACTCTTAGATGTAATTCTATACTCGCGTAAAAACATCAATTCACAGTACCTACAATTTATACACTCAAAGATATTTTTTTAAAAAAACATGAAAAAAGGAAAACGTTGAATTTGAATTTTGAACTTACTTTATTTTTCTCTCTTTTGTGGTTAGAATAATTCCCACATTTACTCTCTCTCAATCGGGTAGCAAAAAAAGTACTCCTTTCTCTGTACTCTCCTAATTTTGTTTTGAAGTCTTCCCTCTTGCCTTAGTATTCTTTTCCCTCCAAAAAACTTCTTTTTACTTCTCAGTTCTCTACTAACAAATAAAAATGTACTTCTCCTCTCTAGATACTTTTTCGAATACATTCTTCTTCCCGTCTTCTCTTGTTGTACCTAAAGTTACTCCTAATAGATCAAAAGAAGAAAAGTAGGATTTTCACCTTGATTTTGGGTGGTAATACATTTTTCACTTCCTATATATGTGTTTACTTTATTAAAGTTATTTTTTTGCGATAATACATTTTTTCTAGTTTTTACTTCCTATATGTGCATTTATTTCCTATTAAGTTAAAGTTTATTTTTACTTTTATTAAGTTGATTCTTTTGGTGACAATATGATTTAATAATAACTAGATCACATGCACACGTGATGCGTGTGATACTCAATTATATCTATTTCAAACTAAAATATATATATATATAAATATAAATAGTAAATAACATATTTGGTCCCTAAACTATTCTAAAATTTAAAAAATGATCACGCAATTAAAGTTGGTTCCATCTGACCCACTAAACTATTTAAATCGTTTAATTTTGCCCACTCCGTCCAAATTGACCGTTAGTCAATGACGGAACCAAGGATATTTGGGCTAAAACACCAAAAACTTATAGTTCATCATCCTCTCCGGTCAGCACCACCATGACAGAGCCCTGCCTCGGCGCCTACCTCTTCTTCTACAACCATCTCTCTTAACAGTTACTAAAGCATTATAGAGTGACTTAATTACAAGAGTGGTCAAGGAAATTGTGAAGGCCTCTGCCATTAAACCGTTACTTCTAATAATAGTATTTTAATTCACCATCATCATCGCATGCTGCACTGAACTATTGATCCACGTATCAGGGTCGCCTTCCAACGGATTTCATCATCTGAATGGTACCTCCCAATTACTAATCCTCACTTTTATGTCTAATTTTTTGATCTATCTAGCTGTTGAACAATCTATGTTAAATGATGCATGAAGAGATTACATTATATTACGTCTATAATAACAAAATATGGTATTTGACCATTCGAATTTTGGGAGCTGTTGGTTTATTTTCTTTGTACCATAACGAAAATCACCATTAGTATTATGTGTGTATGTGTGAATTTTGAAGAAAAAAAATTAAATCTTTGAAATGGGTATTTACTTGGTGTGAAAGTGGGGAGTGCTGTGGAGAAAAGGAACAAGAATAAAAGAGTGAACAGAGTGAGCTTAGATCTTTCATTAAAGAGAAGTTGAAGCTTTAGTTGTTTCATTTTCAGAACGCTATGGAAGGGATGATGAACAGTAAATTTTAGGTGTTTTGGCCAAAATACCATTGGTTCCGTCATTGACTAATGGTCAATTTGGACAGCGTGGGCAAAATGGAACAAGCTTTAGGTGACCATTCTAAACTTTTTGAATTGTTTAATGACCAAATATGGTATTTAATGTTAAGTTGTGTAGTGGTTAAGTAGTAGATTACTTTGTCAAAGGTCTAAAGTTTGAACTCTCTTGTAAATATATTTTTTAATAAAAAGATAGACTGTAGGTGTAAAATAAGCAATTCAAAAATTGGACATAATTTCATGACAATTGAAATTAGTCATCACTTTATATAATAGTATATATTCACAATTTTTAGGTTTGCCCCAAAAAGTGGGTAAATACTTCTAATTTCAATTGTCCTATTTAGATTCGAAGAATGGAAAACGTTTGATTGTTGTGCATATTAATAGTTTGTACAATATAACTATGATTGGTTTCCAATTTCAATACAGTTGTATCATTTTTATTATATCAGTTTGTATCGTCACAATTTGCACAGCTTAAAAAGATTGAAGTAGTTCCTATAACAATAGATTAAATAGAGAACATCACATGATTTATGAGTAAAATGGGTGAGGAGTTGAGAGTTTATCCCCAATCACAATATATTTTTAATTAAAATTATGACATTTAACGCACAAAATTGACTAAATAACACAAACCGACCCTTGTCGAATTGGAACATTTGGTCGGTCTTTTTTCTGTAAGTCCTATCTTAAATAAATCAAATTGATTAAAATTGGTAAGTCCATCTAAATTTTTGAACAAATAAAGTTTAGGTCCAACCTTTGGCGCACTCATTTTCTATTTTAAAAAGGAAGCTAGTGAAGAAATGTTTTTTTTTCTATTCAATGTCATATTACATTTGAATTGTTGTTTGATCAAATGAATAATAGTTATTCCTAAATTGCTAGCTTTTATTTATGTCAACATATCATCTGGTACGAACAATATTTAATTATTGATGTGAATATAAATATTATTTAAAGAAAAATGTTCATTTAATTTATTCAATCTAAGGGGCCATGCAAACTAGACTAATAAATATTGGGAAAACATTCACAAGAGTGTGGGAACTTGCCTATATAATTTCTCTCTCTCCAATTTTTTAATTACTTTCTTTTTCTTTGTTTATTAAAAATATAAAATATTTGATACAATAATGGCATGTTCTCAATTTCTCACAATAAGTATGTTCTCTCTCTTCAATGAGATGATTTACATACACATACTTATATAAGCATTGTTTGGTGAAGTTATATAGCTTTTGAGGGAGCATAAAATTTGGTTAAGGTAAACTGGGTCGACCCAATTTGCTCAGAGGCCCATACCTTGGGCCAAATTGATGGACCAAGCCTAAACGAAGAGGAACAAGTAGAAGACATGCTGAAATATGGGCGACTGAGCACACTGAGACGGTCAGTTGAGGCCGAGACCCACTGGTAAAGGTGCACGTACTATAACACGTGTGGAATGCATGAGGAGTGCGTGGAGAGGATCATGCCAAATGGCACGGATTTGTACAGATCTTCACTGCTCCACTACTAACGTGCAAATTTAGAAGTTGTTAGTAGTGGATAAGGGAATAAATGCTAGAGTATTATCCAAGTCTTACCATCTTTAGTCATTTTACTATTAACCTTAATGAGCAGATGTAATCCTAATTCTATACGTATAAATAGAAGAGGGGAGGCTCGGAAAAAGGGTTTGGCTGCTGAGTATTTGGGCGATTCTATAGTTGCTAGTTTATTTAATCTGTTTAGAGAGAGAAAGCTTGTAACACCATTGATATTGACTTAAGAGCTCAATATAGTAACCACACACACACACAAACGGATGACATACTGCTGGACCAGCATAAACGCTGCCGGGAGAACCTATTGTACGAAAAAAAATTCTCCTGTCTTAACTCACCTTCTTTTCCGTTTATACAAACTCGTTTCTCAAATTATCTTAGTGGATCGGGCCTAAAATTTACGCCACCTACAGCTTTAATTCATTTTTTAGAGATTTTTATGTTTGAACAAAAGAGATTTCAATGCATATAATTCACATCTTTGATAAAATAAAATAAAAAAGGAGAGTGGGTGGAGAGATGATGCCTTTACTTTGGTGTACAGTGATCATCATCTCTGTCTCAGGTCTCTCCGTCCAATAAAACTATCAATTATATATCTATATTATAAAACACTATTTTTAGTAGTACTTTATTTAAAAAAATATAAGAATATAATAGTTAAAAACATACATGTTATGGTGTGCATTAATTCTACACTATTTGATAAATTTTATAGATACATTAAAATGTCACCTCAAAGTTAAAACACCCACACCAATTGTATACACACAATAAACTCTCACAAACTAATAATTTTGTCTACATTAAAAATGTCATTACTTAAAATAAAAAATTCAAAATTTAATAAAAATTTAATATTTAAAATCTAGTAATCAAGATCAGTTAAACAATATCTATCATGACTATAACAATTATGTAAAGAAAATCAAGAGAAATTATTGAGTAGTATTTAATGATGTATTTTATGTCTTCGTAGATTATTAATTATTTAAATTTGTCTTTTTAGAGCATCTCCAATGGAGCTGTGTAAACATAGGCAACTCAGTATTGTGTAAATGTTTTGTTGCTTCAATAGTTGTGTAAAATCAACGCCAACTAAGCTCTTATGTATAATGGTCGTGTATTTTACACATCCAATTTATACAGCCAAGTAAGATTCTCTCTCCACCCACTCATTCATTCTCTTCATTAACTAAATCACACCACTCAAATTATTTCTCCACTCACTCATTCTCTCTCCTCATTTGTATACTTTCTTATTATTTAAGTGACAATTTTATTATTGGACCACTTCTTTTTACACAGGAGTATTAATATTGGCTGTTGGAGAGTAAATAAATCTATGTAAATTGTTGGTGTAAAATTCACTTGCTATGTAAGATTTACACAATAATTTTACACAGTCCTATTGGAGATACTTTTAGGAGTTTTCGCAGTACATAAGTCTAATTTTTGGACCATTTTCAAATCATACTAATATAAGTAGTTGAATTATTTTTACATTTGACATTGATTTTAATTTGTTAAAAAATTATTTTGCTAAGATCACAATATGATAAAAGATTCTTCAAAAAATTTAAAACAAGCTAGACCAATTTTGTCTATTTTTAGTTTTTCCGTCATTAAGATATATTGAATCTACGTTTTTGTTGTTTAAAATGTTAGATTAGGCTAGAGATGAGTTCAAAATAGACTGACTAATGTTTGTCGGTTTAGATTCGTCACAAGTGTACTCTTTTTTAATCCGTTACCAGATCTTATTTATTTCACTGTACCAAATGACAAGGGTATACCCTAGTATATATATACAAGAACCTCGATCTCTTAGCCTTTATTTACCCCATGCACATATATATATATATATATATACACAATATATTCCATAATGAGGACCTCACATGTTTATGATGACATGTAGGGTGATGATTTCTTTTTATTACGTACAATATATACTAATTTACTTTACGTTTTGTATATTAGGTCAAAAGTAAAAATTTAATTTTGACTAATTTAATTTTGTAAGACCCTCTCCAATGCATGTGTTAAAATGCCTAAATTAGCTTTTTTATGCCCACAGTGCACATGATAAAAATGAAAATGATTGGCTAAAATGCTAGATAAATGGTAAAATAGCTGGGCGACAAACAATTTTATCCCACGATGCACAGAACATCGCGAGTAACTGACATTAGGCCTCGCGATGTACAGAACATCGCGTGATGCCCAGTCATCACCACACAATGGACTGTACATCGTGTGAGGGGGGATGCAATTTTGAAAATCAAGCCATTAGACCATAACGGATCTTTTTCAACTTTTGCAAACTATAAATACCTCCCAAATATTTTCGAACTTTCACAAGTTAAAATATTTCATAAATTTAAAAAAAATAAAAAAAAATATTTACTCTTCTCTTAATAAACTCAATTTGTAATTTTTTTATACGTTTAGAAGTTTAATTTTTTTTCATTATGTATAAGAATCAAGGAGCAAATATTCAAGTTTTTGTAGGTGAAGCTTTATGTCGTGCTTATCTTACTTTAAGTGTTAATCCAATTCAAGGTACTAATCAATCTTTGGATAGCTTGTGACAAGTTATTACTGTCAAATATCACGAGCAGTCCGAAGTTTTACATCGAAGGACACAATCCTCTCTTCAGTCACGATTTTTCGTTATTACTAAAGCTGTTGGAATTTATATTTCAAAATTATCGCACGCAATGAGTAATGCTGGCAGCAGAACTAATGAAATGGATTGGGTAATTTTCTATTTTCTGTTTTATAAATTAATTCATATTTATAATTTAAAATATTTTTTTTATTAATTTATATATCGTTGTACTTATTGTTTTATTTTGAATTTATTTAATACAGGTCAGGGAAGCTCAAAGAGCTTACCATTTAGAAAATAATAAAGCTTTTAGTTTTGATCATTGTTATCAAATTCTGAAAGTCCACCAACATTTTAGTTTGAAACAACATCTTCAAACAGTCAATACTCCCGCTACGGTCCATCTGAAGATAGCATTGGTTCTTCGGTTAACATAGGGGACGATTCTTCCCCGATTATTATTGAAGGCCCTGATGTAAACCAGCCAATTGGAAGAAATGCAGCAAAGTTGTACAAAAAAAGGAAGAGAAAAGCTAAATTATTAGCTTCTAAAATGGTATAATTAAAGAAATCAGAAGCATTTAATAAAATGTACGAAGACAATGTTGCATTGAATGCAAAAACTAATGAAGAAATGCGTCTTCACATGTCTCGTTTAAAAAAATTTCGAGTAGAAAAAAGACAAAGAAATATCCATGAGGAGGTAAGACGAAACAGAGAAGTAGATCTTGCTGAAGAAAATGCATTAATATCAATGGATTTAACGCATATGAGTCATTAACAACGGGAGTTGTACAATTACCGTCTTCAAGAATTTCTAAACCGAAGACGCCAACAATCATAATAGAACTATCCAGGCAATCAATACTTCTGAGTAGTGTTTTTAATGATTTTATTTTATGATTTTCTGGACGTTATCTTAATATTTTTAAATTCTGCAATGTTATTTTAATTTTATGCTGATAATGCACTATTATTTTAATATTTGCTTGTTATATGCATTGTGATTTAATTTTTTTGTATTGCACAGTTATTTTAATAGTAAACGAGTTTCATTTCATACGGAACAAAACAAAATACATAATACATTATTCTTAAAAGATAATTAAAACTTCCAAACATTACATAAAATTATAAATAATTATTTGTCATCTTCGTTCGATGAAGAAACATCATATGTCGTGCAAAAGGGGAAGATGAACTTGATGGCTAGGTAGTAGGAGTTTCGTAATTTTTAGGCTGACTACGACGTTCAGTCGATCTCCGTCGTGCAAAACTAGGCATAGCAGCAGATGTAGTAGGCGTTGCAACAGATGTACTAGACCCACCTTCATCGGGAGGATTCGAGATACTAGCTCTCCCAAAAAATCTTTGGATTCTTTTCATTATGCTGAGAAGAAATAATATAATTTATATTAATTCAAGGTAATTTTTTAAGAGAATTATTGATTATTGATGAGAAATGCCATATAGCTATTGGCAAAAATTTGTAGACAAGATAATGTTAAGGGTCAATAGAATAATTTTACTTATAATTTAAACTTGTTTCTTATCCACTGCCTAAAGATTTATATTCCATATATAAAACAAAAATAACTACCTCAAAAATATATTATTTTCTCTTTTACTTTTCAATCACTTTGCAAGTGCTAATGCATCATAAGTTTATTCCTTTTTTAATTTCACTTTTCCAAAGAGTTAAATTCCTTTTTTGTAAAAAAAAAAATTCAAATACAAAACTAAACAGTTGAATGTTATTTTATTTTGTTTTTATTCGGAGTTCATTTTTTTCATTATACGTGTTAAGATATATTTTAATAATATCACATTAAGTGATAATATGATGCTATATTAGTGAGAAACTATTTATCACATAAATAATGATATTAAACAAATAAATTGAGCAAAACTAATTAATGATAGACAATAATATTAAACAAATAAACAATAATATTAAGCAAATAAATAATTTAATAAAAAAAATAAGATAATTGTACCTTGATTTTCTGCGAAAAAAACTTCTATAACTCGAAATTGGTTGATATTTGATTTTGATTAGTGTAAGTGTCTATGTATGAGAGGAAAATGGGAGGAATGATACAAGATGAAACAAATGTGGGCAAATGTTTAAATAGGGAGAAATATGACCGTTAAACACCATCCTGCCGTTGGAGAATGCCGTTGAGGGTGTGCTGACTAGGAAGACTCAAGACATTCAGAATGTCGTGAGTGGGCTTCTGACTGGGCAGTGGGGCGATACACTGAGTATCGTGAGATGATGACGTGGCATTTTCCTCTTACGCGCTGCGGAGATCGATGTGTTAAAATGCCAAATTTATTTACCCATTTACTATACACACTGCAGATGGTCTAACATACGGACAAGTAGTGATTATTCGAAACTGTATTTGAGTCCTAGACGAACACCTGTCCATTCTTTGTAAATGGAACATAGAATTATTATCCGTTTGTTGACGAAATGGACACTTTTGGAATGCCCTATACTACTTAAATATAATCACTACAACATTAATGTTGCTGTAAATGTTTTCACCATAAATAAGTACGTGATTGTTAAAGAGAAATATTATACACACAAAATAATTATTCCACAGACATACTTAACAAGTTGATTTAAGTATATGAACTATACATTACAAAAAAAATAAACTTGTAATTTAGAGATTTTCTAAAAGAAATATTAGATTTTTAATTGATAATACTTGTTGTTTCTTTTTCTTAGCTCTCTTCATTTTTAATTTTACGATTGTGTACGCGGGGCGGGTTGGGTGCAGACGTACAGTGGGGGTGGCCGGGGTACTGTTCTACGCATCCCTTAGTCACCGTACGCATACGTAAGTATGGTAAGATAATTAAATAATTATATTGGATTCCATATACAAATATATAATGTTTATTAATTAAACGAACCATGGTTTTAATTTATTCCTTTCTGTGTAGAAAATGGGCGTGATGGGAGGACGTCGCTTTCAAATTCATCCTCCACTCTTTTTGTTTATATATATATACACATGCAGGCTTATCCAAGAAGACAATGACATCCCATTTCTTATTACATCTTTAATCTTAAATTGATAATCTTAGAGACCGTTTGATTGCAAAGATGAAAAATAAAAATAAATTTAATTAGTTTGTATGAAAAGACAGAAAATAAGGTGAAAGACGTTATTCATTTTATGAGTAGATATCATTCATCCTTTTATATTTTTTATGAAAAAATTTCCCTCACAACCCAGCGAACAAATTTTTTTCATGAAAAAACTTAAAATTCAAGTGGATATCACCCTTATCATTCAATTTATTTTTCATCTTTCTACCAAAACCAACTTTATTTTACTTTATTTCCGGTTAGAAAATAACTTTAAGCATGTGGTGAGATTTCTTCTTACCTTTTAGCTTTTTCCATGCTTAAATTTTCTTTGGGGGTTGAGAAAAAAACTTTTCCACATAAAATAAAGAAAAAAGGATGACATGCACTCATAAAAAAGTATGAGATAAATAACATTTCATCATATGTTTCAATTTCTTATACAAATCAAGTGATTTTCTTATTATTTTCCATACTGTTATTAAATGGAGCCTTATTATATTTTTTGGGATCTCTCAAACTTAAGTATTATTTTTCTTTTATTCATCTATCAAATTTTACAATAGAAAATAAAGTGCATTTTTAATTATTGATCAAATTTAAAATTTTGATTCTTTCAAAAATAATAAAGTCAACCCGAAATTGAAATAAAGTACAAGAGAAAGAAAGAGGAAATAGTGATGCCAATAAAAAATAAAAGTGAAAAATAGAAAAAATCCATTAGTAAGTGGTTTAGTGACTCGAAACAAGGGGCAGGCACTAAACCAAGTTGGTAATTAAAAATTAGCAGCTAATTAAACAAATACTCTATTGATGTGGAAATTGATAATGAAGAACTAATTCAACCACAAAGATCGAGCATCCCTCTATCGGTTGCCTATCTGTCATTCTAATCTCCTTAATTAATTTCTTTTTAATCCCCTTGTTTGGTTTAAACAAATTCAATGCAGTGGAAACAACAATGACTTTTGTTGGTTTCTTTCGTGGGAAGAATCGAATTCTTTTCAACATTTTTGTACCACGACAAACAAGAATGCAACAAAATTATACCCTTTCATTTCAACTTTAATCCCAATGGGAAGCCTTGATTCTTCTCCAATTGTGCGATTTAATATTTTTGTTTGGTCTGGTCAATTCTTCATGATTCTATTTAGTCCCACAAAATTAAAATATTTAAAACATGTATCCACACACGTGAAACAATTATTAAAGAAGTACGCGTTACTAACACGGTTTAAAGTTTTGACATATTTCTACCAAAACGTATGAAAAGTTTCTCTTATCTAATTGTACGGTAAGTATTTTTTTTATTTATTTACTATTTTGATTTGAATTACTGTTTAATTAAAACTAATTCATGGTCTGTGGGTTTTAAATTTTATCTCACGAAATATGTGCAGCTCGCCAACTAAAAAATAGCGGATTTGCTTATGAATGGCCTATATATATATATATATATATATATATCTAACATCAATTTAGTGGGTCGATCCAATTAATGAACTGTATAAGTGCTTCGAAACATATTTATATCAATTTTTTATTTTATTCAACAATTTACAAAAATTAAAGTCTAATTATCTTGACTGATTAAAAAATTTAAGATGACGACAAACGATTGAAAAGTAGTTTGAATGAGCATGAATGACTCTGTGAAACGTTGTTGTCTCAGCCCAGTTACTAAAATGTCTCATGCAGAACGGAGAATTAATTAAAAATTTAATAGTAAGCATACGTTATTCGAATCTTTAATTAGGTAATTAACGACTCATTAAATTAATCATAATGTCTTATGGACATGTGACAGTTTGGTTCACACTGGCATTCAAATTTGACGTGAATTTCCTTCCAAATTTTCAACGGAGCACAGTGATATTTTCCTAAATTATACATGAATAATAATAATAATCTCACCGTTGTTGTATTATATTATTGTATGTGAGTATGAGACTGATCGAATATATAAATAATTTAAAATAAAAATGGAAGGAAATGAATTATTTGTTACTTAATTCCCAGGGTTAAGTTCAAAAAAATATTCTTACATATATAGACCTGATTTTTTTTTTTGAACAAAAAAATAAGGACCTGGTTTAGTAGATGAGTGTTACAAAACAACTTATAAGTTGGACTCCAGGCATCCTTTTTCCCCAGGATTGTTTCCGATATCGTTATGATAAATGGTGCATATTTTATTTGTTATTTTCCTTTTTTTTTCTATGGGCATTTGAATATAAATTCTTATTATGTATGGATTTAAATAAGAAAGAAATATTAAAAACTTTTTCAAAACTCCTTTCGTACCAATTCCAGGTAGCTATTGACAAAAAAAGGCTCTACTTAGCATCTTTCAAGTTTCAAAAATAAAAATCTAATAAGGTGACACTTACTTTCTCTTCAATTTGAATACTACACACAAGTCCTTTTTAGAATATTTATTAATTTACAATAAAGATAAATTATATTCATAATTTTACAGTTTTTTTAGAATATTTATTAATTTACAATAAAGATAAATTATATTCATAATTTTACAGTTAAATTATTAAATTTTTAATTTCATTGCAATTCATATCTTTGTAGCCAATGCAAACTCGCAATTTTCATTGCGATTCATAATTTTTATGTTAAACTTGTAAATTTCATTAAAAAAAAAATTTTACAAGTTTGCAATGAAACTTTTAAATTTTAGTAAATCTTGGGATTAAATTTTAAAAAAAATTGTAATATTGATATAGGTACATATGTCAAATCTTAGTACGATTAATTCTAATTTTGTCTCTACCACTGGTCATGGTAATAAAGAGTATCCTTATTATATTAAAATATCTTATCATACACTCTTGAGAATGTGATCGTTTAAGATTTTTTTTTTCTATTTTCCCTTTTTCTATTAATGTTTTATTTTTAGATACCTACATCATCATCATCATTTCATTATCATTATTATTATTATTTGATCCGGTAAAATACCAATTTGCTCCGTTTAGATAATTAAATAAGACATGTGAATTGCTACATAGGCGTGCATCATGATGTAGCAACAAGCCTCAACCAAGTCTGATAAACAAACATCATTTGAGCATAGACCTCCTTCGAATGCATATGTATGTTCCACTTAATATAACAAGAAGGTCCTTCCAGACTTGATCCTACAGGTATGTGCCAACGAGCTAAGTACAACTTTGAATACAACTGCTACAAAGCAGTTGAGAAAAGCATAAACGACTGGTAGATGAGACAGAAGTGGGTGCATAGACCACTTCAACTACATTAAATATTTGTTAACTGCATTTAATGCTCTGGATTATGGGTAGAAGCAGGATCAGAGATGGACATGCTTCATCAAACCACTACAATGATGGAAGGAGTTCTGGACTAAGCATTCCAGCTCTATAGACATGCTTTCTCCTTTACTATACATACAAAGCATTTATTCCATTACATGGAGAAGTTCCAAGTATTAATGACGGATACTCAAGCAAGAACAAAAGATATTTTCTCACTTTGGATATTTCTCAATTGTATTCAATAGGTCTAATAAGTGCACGTACTACAGCTTACAGACTTGGAGAGGCCAATAGTGAGGAAAGAGATTCTAACACCATATTGTAATATATATATATATAGATAGAGAGAGAGAGTACGTTTCACACACGGATTGGTCCAAAAAGCAGCAAGTGAATGCCACACGCTCTCTCAGCCCCGTGAAAAAAGGCGGCTTCTCTCTCTCTTTGTTCCTGTGTTATTTCTCCTATCTTCTTCTTCTCTCTCTCAATTAATGAAAATGGCATTTCTCTCTCTTCATTTCTTTTTCCGTTTCTCTTTGTTCCTCTCTATTTGTAAATTCTCAATCTCTCTCTCTTTGTTCCTCTGTTATTTCTTCTCTCTCAACTAATGAAAATGGTGTTCTCTCTCTCTCTCTTCATTTCTTTCTCCATTTCTCCCTGTTCCTCTCTATTTCTAAATTCTCAATCTCTCTCTATCCAAACCCAGATTAAAGCCGCACCACACTCAATCCAAAAAAACTAAACCCAAATCAAACCACTTGCGGTACCAAATTTCAAGACCCAGATCGAGAGAGAAGAGCCTTAGCATATGATATTTCTTCTGTCAAATTTTCAAGCTATGATTAAGTGTGATTTGTGTTTTAAGTGAGAGAAATTGCATGAAATCTTCACCCATTGTTGGAAAGTGGTTTGAAAGTGATTTTGGGTTTTAAAAAATAAAACCAAAATTTATTTAAATCTTAGGTTGGTAATGGCCTTTGCTGGAAAAGAGAGAAGAAGAAGAGAGAAAAAGTGATTTATGAAGAGAGGAGAATAACATAGGAAAAAGAGAGAGAAACGAGACGCCTTTTTCACGAGGCTGAGAGAGCGAGTGGCATTCACTTGCTGCTTTTTGGACCAATCCGTGTGGATTGGTCCGTGTGTGAAACGTACTGTATATATATATATATATATATATTAAGTTATAGTACTCATTATTGTATAATGAAAGCTTTGCTTTATACTATTGTCATCTATAAAGACACTCCAAGCTCCTTCAAAGAGCTGAAGAGTAGGACTTATCATAGAAAGGGCTGAACATCCTCTATAACCTTTATTGTCATTTTGTGTTGATTGTTTGAGTGGGTTATTACATTAATGACTTGTCATTCATTCTGCCAATTCCTCACAATCTCCCTTTATTAAACCAATTATTATTGATTGTGTGGTTAATTATCTATTCTAGATTTTTACTCGAACATTATTATTGTTATTATTATTGATAAAGTGATTATATTTAAATTTATTGCTACTACTTGCATAAATAATAAATGTATAGATACAAGAAATATATATATATATATCAATATTAGTATTGTGTGATATATTATTATTAAAATAATTATACTTATTATTAAAGAAATTAATGTACAATTTTAAAAGTATATAATATAATATAATATTTTATTTTTTTTTAAAATAGTATATACTATATATATGAGATAAATAGTATATTGTTAAAATGGGTATCTTTTATCTTAGTATAATCTCTAATCATGCATTTTTATAATATGCTACGAGAATTCAACAATTATATTTTATATAAAAATTAAATATTTACAGTCCAGCAGCATGGTACATACGTATTTATTTGAACACCGGCCGCACATCGTCCCGGACTTTTACATTAATTTGTCTATATCCATCCTAGTTTCTGTTATTTGTTCATTGGGCCGGGAGAACTTAAAAGCTAGGCTAGAGTGAGCGAGAAGTACGTAGTGAGGAAGGAGGAAACTAAAAGCAGCAGCAGCAGCAGCAGCAGCTCTGGTCAACACGTGATTTTATTTGATGCATGTTGGTTTAAGGCATACAATGAACGAATAGTCCCCGGATCATATCCTTAGGTTAGCGATCGTGCCAACCACTAATTATAAAATTAACCTTGTACCAAAATAAAATAAAATACTTATATATATATATATATATTTAAATTCTCCAAGCCTAGCTTCTCTTGTCTGATGATAATAATTATTATTATCTTTCTCTTTCTCTTTCTCTTCCTCTTCCTCTTCCACTTCACACACAATAAAGGCAAAGGCAAAGGCCTCTTTTTCCACGTAGAGATCCTCGCTCTAGCTAGCTTCTACATTTGTAACCCACTTCTACCAATTCCTATATATAATAATTAAAATCTAAATCTCTTTCAAAAAAAAAAATTTTAAAAATACCACTCAACCATTAATATTAATATATATATCCCATCTCTCAGATCGATCCCAAATTAAATCTCATTTATATACACATCCATCCATCCATCAATGCAATATTATTCTTCCAGTTACTCTCGAATCCTTCCCAGTACTTCCGCCGACGGTGCCACCATGTCCAGAATCCATCCATCTACAACCCCCGATGCTCCTCGTGATCCAAACCCTAGTCCATCCGTAATGCTCACTGTTTGGAAGAGATCCAGCATGAGTTTCCAAGGAACCGATGGATTTACGGTTTTCGATCGACATGGCAGATTAGCTTTCCGCGTAGACAACTACACTAGGAAGAGCAGTCGCTATGTCCTCATGGATGGATCCGGCCATCCCTTACTCACTCTAAAACCTCAGGTACCTACTACTACTCCTCATCTATTTAATTCATTCGTCACTTTGAAATTTGAATTCCCACAAAATTATATTTCACTTACAAGCTAGTCACAACGTGTATGATCGAACAGATATTCAGTATGCAAAATCAGTGGAATGGATACAGAGGAGAGGATCAAAGTGTAAAGAGTCCAAAATCTAGAGTATTCGCAATGAGGAGACCGTCGGTTCTGATCCACAGAAGCGCCTGCGAGGCACAAGTCTACATGGAAACCTCATGTCCGCCTTCGGAAACTCCACTGCCTCTGCCAGATTTCAGAATAGAAGGATCGTTCCGGAGACGAAATTGCAAAATCAAAAACTCCGGCGGCCAAGTAGCAGCCAAGATACTTAGGAAGAGAGCGGCCAACACTACCGTACTGTTGAGCGACGACGTTTTCAGCCTGCTGGTAGAACCAGGGTTCGATCCTGAACTTATGATGGCTTTTGTCATAATATTGGATCGGATTTGTGGTAAGCCATTTGCGCCTGTTCTCTGTTCTTAGCTGCCGGAACTGAACAACTTATTTATATTTTGGTTTATTTAACACTTTATGTTGAGTTGTAAATCTTCTCTCTTTGATCTTCATTGCTTTTTCTCGTCTTTTATTTATTTTTTTATTTTCTTTTCAAACCTGTAAACTATGTACAAGGAACGATTAATTTGTTGGTTTCTGGAAAAATCTAGATCAAGCATTCTACCAAAGAATTATGCCAAGTTTTGTCTTCTCATCTTCCCTTATTATGTAGATTGATTATATTCTAACCAAGAAATTGGCCCTACAAGAAAAGGCGATAGAATTGAAATATATATAAGCTTCCGCTGTAAAGAAGTTTTACTCTAATGGTTATATATGCTCAATAGCACTTTCAGAAAATTATTTTTATTATATTCTAGCATTTCTCCGACAGGTAGGAACTGTACAATAAACTAAACAAAAAGCTTAATTGAAGCCCTACATTCCATTTGGATCGAGGGAATATATGGGAAGAAAAACAAAGGAAATGAAAAGAGGATAGGACGGATCCTAACATTAATTTCACGAGGTGAGGGGAAATTGAAAGGAAACGGTGGGAATGGGAGGCTTGTCAATCTCATCTATTATTTTATTTTGTTTTCTTTTAATATTGAAAGGATTGAGTTAAAAATAAAAAGTTTTTAATGATTTATTTACCTTATTTCAAAGTTAAACTTAATTTGTTAACAATATATATTAAATCAGTAATAAATTTAAAACTCTTTCATTGTCATTTCATTACGCTCCTTCCCCTCATGATTAATCATTTCATTTTTATCGGACTGCTAGATCCATTTTTTCCTTTAGCCTTTTAAGTTTCCGGTTCCAAAGACTAATTTTACTGTATCTAATGAATTAATTGATTTTAGTATCTTACTCGGGCAGCAAAAAAGTCTCGTATATATATAATGCATTGTGTTGTGTGCCCCAAAGGCATACATTAACAATATATATCGTTAAAATTATTTCATTTTGAATAATTTTTTTATACAAATTGACGTGTCTCCAATTAGATAAAAGAAAAGGTAGATTACAAAACTTTTAATTGGTGTACATGAGGCTACAATGAAATCAGGGCAGTACCCATGTATGGGAAAGAAGAAGAGAGATGATGTAATATGGCAAGGCTACAATGAAATCAGGGCATGGCGCGCGCAGTACCCATGTATGGGAAAGAAGAAGAAGATAGATGAAGTATGGCCACCATGCACATGATCGAGATAAATTTCTAGTCGTGTGTAAATAAATAGGAAAACTTGAACAGCAAGTAATACATACATATGATCATGATTCATGAGCTAGCTAGCTAGTTAGGTCCAATCCCATGGATCGAGTTGGTGAACAACTTTAATTTATTACACTGATCGGATCGAGTTGTAAAGCTCGAGGAGATCGAATATAAATTTTGCTTTCGATCAAAGAACATGTTTAAAGTATTGAAGCCCTTGGAGGAGACAAATAACCCTTAAAATCAGTTCTCAATGGGCTAGCTTTTGTTGCCTCAATTCACCTTTAATTATATTAGGTTTTAATGCACACTATTTGACACATCGAGCATCCATCTTCTTTGAAAATGATAAAAAAATATAAAGAAAATTTGATTCAGTGTGAATTTTTCTTAATCTAAAGTGCTTTTCATATGAGTTATTGTTTTGTAACTATTCTGGTTTAATTTAGGTGAAAAATAAGCTACTCTACTTTTAGGTGTGTAATTATTTAAAATCAAAATATACAAATTAAAATAGAGTAAAAATAAAACTGATTTTTTTGCATTTCATGATCAATATGAAAAAATTAAAATGTTCATAATGTTAAATTTGAATATATTCGATGGGACCAATTTTAGTGAGTGCA
Organism: Lonicera japonica; assembly: GCA_021464415.1. NCBI lineage: Eukaryota > Viridiplantae > Streptophyta > Magnoliopsida > Dipsacales > Caprifoliaceae > Lonicera > Lonicera japonica. Next base: position 5,010,327 of record CM038464.1, on the reverse strand, counting down.
GCAACAATGGGGCATGTATAGGACGGGGTCCGAGTGACTTTTTGGTCCCCAAAGTTTTTGCTTCATAATTAGACTTTCAATACATAATTATTAAGCTATGCGACAAAGCTGTTCTTATTGATGTATAAAGAGAGAGACTTTATGAAGTCTTTGAAGGCTTGTCGAGTTTGAGCCTCTCTTTTGCCCAACCAACTTAATTTAGGTCTTTAGCCTAAGAAATTAGCGTCAACCAAACCGAATATAAAAAGTAAGGCCTCACCAATTCTTCTCCCTTACTATCAACCAGTAACCCAATGGCATGTTCACTTTTAATTCATGTTAGCTAGGTTCCACTCGAAACACTCCAGGTCTAATTCTAATAAAGACAAATATGTTGTGGCCAACGACAAGTACAAACTACGAGCGAGAAATTAATTGAGGTGTATAAAAATTGACGCGAACACTCTATGAGAATGAACCCTTGAAGCAAAAAAAATACCTTACTACTGATTCAAGTGTAGCTACAGCACTATTCAATTTGTTAATATATAACAAATTGTTTGTATTTATAATACTCACTTAATTACATATATGTTCTAAACTAGGAGCGGAGCCATGAATTTTGTTAATAGGGGTAAGCTTAATACTAATTTTTATGTCAATTGTTTATAATAAAAGAAGAAAATTTAGTGCTACATTATTTTTGTTCAAAATTAAGGAAGGGGGAGGGGGGGGATTTATTTTATTTATTTATTTTGAGAAAAAGGAGGGGCCAAGAGGGAGATTAATACAATGGTATAAATTTTTAAAAATTAAAGGGGGGAAAATTTAACTAATATGTATATATTTATAATTTTAAAAAATAATTACGGAGGTAAAATTACAATTCCTTAAATTTTAAAGGGACGCCAATTTGCTTGGATGTGGCTCCTCCACTGTTCTTAAGGCCATTTTCGATGGTCATTTCTATCCATACAAATTTTTATGATAAAAAAAAAATAGAAAAAATATGCTCCAATGGGATTTTTTATAACTATTTTTACATGAGGTAGAAGTTAAGTAATATGCAGAATTATGGGGTACGAAATGGAGGATTAGGGAGGACTTAATTAGGAGTAACTAAATAGAAACTCACATAAAGTAATAAAACATAAAGGGAATGAAAGATAAGAGCAAACTGATATTTTATTGATCACAACAAATACTACATAGAGAATTACAGACTCGAGATGCCTAAACAAATGATCTAATGCTTCTTATATAAAGGGAGCCTTACAAACAGCGTAGTTAGTATCGTACAATACACGATATGTATCGTACAATACGTCTCATCTCGGAAGTAAAACGATGCATATCGGACTATATATCGGATTTCACAGTGTATCGTGCGATACACACTAGCGTATCGCGAGATCTGTGTGTATCGTACGAGATGTTTTTTTTAGCTTTTTTGTTAGTAAAACGACGTCAAGAAGAGAGAGAGAGGGGGAGTGAGAGAGAGAGGGGGAAGGAGAGGGAGAGAGAGTGTGTACCTGATTTACCCAAAAAAATAATCAATTGAACCCTAAAGCCCCAAGAAAATATTACGATAAAAGGAGAGAGAGAGAGAGAGAGAGAGAAACAGCGACCAGGACATCAAGGAGAGAGAGAACCTGATTTGCTGCTGTTGGCAACGAGTTAGGGGAAGAAGAAGAAGATGGAGGATGTCGGTGGAAGAGAAAAAGGGGGAAGATATATATATATAGAGAGAAATAAAGAGCTGGCCTACTATTTTCTTCTTTTTCTTTGACATAATTAATGAGTATAAAAACAAAAAGGTGAAAGTAGAGGAAAATCGGAACATTAAATTAATGGGCCATAATATTTTATTATGTATTTAAAATTTTGGTAGTAAAGAAGATTTTAGGCTAATATGGACTTTACTTATTTAAAAGCTCATTAATTTTTTGTATTGGGTTTTTTTAATATTTAATAAAATATTAATATTTTTTGATTTATATGCATGTTTGGTATATGTATGCATGAGTTTTTATAAATATAAATGTATATTCGTATGAATATTAAAATTAAAGTGTATCTTACGATATGTTACGATACACGATACTATTTCTTTGTAAAACGATACGCATCCGATACGTGATATTAACTACCTTGATTATACAAGCTTGTTAGCCATTACACACTATTTTACTCATAGGAATATTCAATCTCGAGAAGCTTTTGTCTTCTTGCTACCGACACTGAGTTCAAGCACTAAATCACCAATCTGAGTTTGAATCGTCGAGTTCAAGGTACGAGTCTGTGTCTAAGCTAAGCAATCCTTAATTATATAAAAAATCCATTCCTTCATTCCAACTTAGGAGACGTTCTACAAGCCTGTTTGTGATCGAGTGGTCATTCTCCTATAGTCAAGTACCGTAGAAGACTTTAGGCAGTATTGCATCCATGTTCGTATGGTTAAGTGTACACATGGTGTCGAAAAAATATATTCAATCGTCATTGTGCAGTGTCCTTTGAGACTTTGCGAGATTGTAGTTCTACCATGCACGAATCTTGGCATTGTCACAAACAGTGTTATATGTAAGAGCTTCGTCTTCAGTTTTTGGAAGGAGTTTCAGCGGCTTATGAAAGATGATGAGAATGTAAGTCGCATAATAAGTCCGAAGCTTGTAACGCCATTGTGCCAGATGTTTAAACCATGTTAAAAACTTAGAAAGATTAAGTCCATTTGGTCTGCCAAAAATTATGTGATATGGATCATGATCAATGGTGACAGCATTGAGGTAGGCTAGTAACTTGGGGGCATTGAACAAGAAGCCTACGATAAAGTTGTCACAAAAGTACCACAAAAAGCATAGGGCTGCTTTGGGAATTTTGAAGAGACAGTGTATGTGGAACAAAGAGAGAAATGGGAAGTTTAGATGAAATTTTAATCAATGAAACACGAATCCATGATGAAAGAGGATGATTTTTAAGAATTTTACAAAATAATCCATGTTACAAATTAAAATGAGTTTTTCTAGAATAATATCTCTGACTTTAGTGAAAACATTTTCAAAGAATAAGAGATCAATAAGCTTTAAAGGATATAAGCAATGACTGATCGAAGAGATAGATGGAGCAGATGGTCGAGAAAAGAAATTCGAGAGGATAATATCTTTCCTTTTTATGTGCTTCACATCGAACGACCATTGCCAGAACCAATTTAACCAACGAAGAAGTTAAAGCTGTGGGAGCATCTTCCGTTTGAATTTGAGCATGTTCAGAAATGATGACATACCCATTTCAACCAGAAACTTATGACGAATAAGGTGGAAATGAAAATTTTCAATTTTTCTTTTAACAACGAGAATTTCTTTGAATGTCGAGTGGTAATGTGCTTCAGCTTGCTTGAATTTTTCACTTTTATATCCACAAACATAACACTTAAAATTCATTTCTTCTAGAAGGATGGCTACCCAATATTCATCACTGGCATCAGTCTGAAGGATTCTTTTTCCATCTTAAGGGATTTATAACGGTGGGAGCCTTGCGGTTAGGGTTTTGAGAGCTTTGACTGACTGGGTATGGGTAAAATTCCATGAGGGAGAGTTCTTGTACAGAAGATCAAAAAATGGGCAAGTATAGATGGATAATTTAGGAATGAAGTCTGCCATATAATTAACTAGACCAATGAATTGCTGGATCTGTTTGACTGAGGGAAGCTCATCTGAAAATTTCAATAATTCCTGAGAAATGTGAAGCTGCAATTGGTATTTCCCATCTGAAATTGTCATTCTAAGAAAATCAATTTTCGTTTGAGCAATGGCCATTTTCTTTATTGAGAGCATGACAACATACTACTTGGCAAGTGAGTGGAACTGAGTAAGAAGGTAAAATGTAGGGTTTCATCTGGGGAATAGAGAAGGATGTCATCAATATAGATGACGGCATTTGCAAACAAAGGTTGAAAGATTTGGATCATGGCTTTTTGGAAACAGGAGGGTGAAGGTGCATTTTTCAATCCAAATGGCATAACCGTCCAGTGAAAATGGTGATTGGGGATGCAAAACGCTATTTTTGGTCTGTCTTCTGGGTGAATTCCTAACTGCCAAAATCCTGTTTTGAGATCAAATTGGAAAAGACCTTTGCATTGGAAAGGTGTTGGAACATCGACTTCTTTTGAGGGAGTGAAAACTTGTCACTTGCAAGAAATTGGTTCAACGGTTGGTAGTTGATGATAAGTCTTAGCTTTTCTCTAACTTGCCCTAACCTTTTGTTGATATAGAATACTTCACATTCCCAGGGAGAGGAAGTTGGTTCATTTAGACATTGTCTTTACAGGGATTCGAGTTCTTTTACCGCAAAAGAATAATGATCGGTGTTCATTCCTGAACGGCTTGCCTTAGTGAGATTAACATTTTCATTCTTTTTGAAATGGGGGAAAATGAAGAAGTCTGGGTTCTGCCATAGGGGGTTGGAACATTTTTGGAGGAATTGTTGATGTGATTCAGCACATGAGGTAGAGATAATGTTCTGCTTAATGGTATCAATGAGAATGGCTTGAGTGATGGCTGGAGTGCTAATGGTTGCAGAAAGAGTTTCAACAAGTTAAAAATTTGGGACTAAGGTCCATATGAGATGTTAACTTTTATAACTTAATCATCCATTTGACCATTGGAAGTTGAAAATCTGGTGGATTAGATCAAACCAAATGAGGAGATCCTTGGCTCGCAATTTTGTTCTATAAGCTTCGTGTCCAAGAACACATCTTGGGAAAAACTGGATATAAAATGGCTTGCTGAGTTGGTCAACAATGAAAGATTGACCATTGCCGCTCTGAATGCTTGAAAACACTTCTTATAATAATTGGAAGGCAAAATATCTGGATTGATCACTATACAGGTTGCACTAGTATTGAAATAAGCAATGACAGGTATGGGTTTCCCATGGTGTTCAAGATATAAATGTACTTTCGTTGATGGAAAAGGTCTGTCAGGGGTGAGGGCTAACTCTGGTAATTGGCTAATGGATTTTTGGGATTCAAGGTGGTAAATAGGCTTAAAGGTTGATATATCTGGTATTTCAGAAAATTGGGTAGAAGAATCATTATCACTTTCCTGAATAAGAGGAAAATTGTCATATAAATCATCATCAGAATAAGCAATGGAAAAAATAGTCTTTGGGGTCTGTTCGTCTTCAAGTGAAAAGACTTACTCAAGGTCTGAATCAGTGACTCTTGGAGCTAACTACATGAGATAAATCATCAATTTATCATTCTTGCTTGTTTTTGGACAATTCTTCGCAAAGTGACTTGGCATGTGACAAAGAAAACATTTATCTAATCACTTTTGTCTGAACCTTCTTTTTTTTGACAAACTTCCATTTTTTTCTTTTTTTGAAAGGTCTTAAGCTTGGAAGACTTGTTTTGGAAAGTGGTAAACTGATCAAATTGTTTAAAGTGCTTCTTTTTTCTGGAATGTGAATAGTCACAAGATTTTGTATCCTTGCATTTGATCTTCAAATGGCCTTTATTGTATACGTCAGTTAACTGCTTGTTTGTTTTCTCAAATTGTTGAAAAAACTTTCGTTGGTTGCAAAGATGTTCAAGAGAGTGTGATAAACTTATAGAGCTGAGCAATAGAGGCACTCTGCAAATTTCTTTGTTTCATCATTAAAAGTTTTTGCGCTTCACTTACCAAGGGTTCTGAAAACGAGTTGAGAAAAGCCTGCTTCAGGTTTATATTATCAAAATGGTGATAAAAAAATTCAATATGACATGGCACATTTTCATTGGATATAAAAAACCCCACTACTTCTCTCTAATTCTTAAATAAATGCCAAGTAAGATAGAAAAGTAAGAGAGGCAATTGGGCATAAGGGTCCATTCCAATAATAACATGATTATAAAGGACACTTGCAAATTAGTAGTGTAACTTAAAGATATTGCGCAAAAAAGACAATAATGCCCCTTCCTTATTTAACTAATAACACAATAATCATAATATAACAACGGTCGATCATCAATTGTTCAACACTGTCTATAACAGAATAACTATTTACATTGTGCTAAAACAGTTTTAGCATCAATTGTCCAACACTATAATGGTGTTAAAAAGGTTTTAACACCATATGTGAACACATATAACTAAACTGAATGTGCTAAAACAATTTTAGCACCTATTCAATTCTACACATCAAGGTGCTAAAACATATTTATCACCATTTCTCTAAAATATAGTAACTATTTACATGGTGCTAAAACAGATTTAGCACCATTTTTGTCCAAAGTAATTAATCATGTGGTGCTAAAATAATTTTAGCACTAATTGTCCAACACTAGAATGGTGCTAAAAATGTTTTAGCACCATAGGTGAACACATATAACTAAACTGAATGAGCTAAAACAATTTTAGCACCCATCAAATTCGACACATCAATGTGCTAAAACAGATTTATCACCAATTCTCTATAACATAGTAACTATTTACATGGTGCTAAAACAGATTAGCACCAATAGAAAGCAAAGAACAACGAAATTTAAAGGTTCTAAAACAGAATTAGCACAATTTTTGTCTAAAGTAACTAATTATATGGTACTAAAATAGTTCTAGTACCAATTGTTCAACACTAAAATAGTGCTAAAAATATTTTAACACCACGGGTGAACATATATAATTAAACTGAAGGTGCCTAAACAGTTTTAGCATCACACGTCCATCAACAAATAAAGGGCACTATTCAAACAATTTCAATGCAATAAAAACAAAATTTCATTATATATATATGTATTATTAAATTAATTAGAAAAAAAAATGAGAAAAGAAGACGAAGATTATGGTTATAGTGAAATTTGTTGAATGAATGGATTTTGAGGTGAAGAAATTTACTTACTACTATATATGGAGGGTATAAGAAATAAAACAGAGCATATATATATGTGTGTGTGTGTGTGTTTTTTGACCACCAGTCCTCTGGCACGGCTCCTAGAGTAGATAGGAAAAGAAGGATGGATGGATGGATTTTGAGAGAGAGAAAAAGATATATATACTTGTTCGAGAGGAGACACAAGCATCCACCTGAACTTTTTAATTATGAGTATATTTGTCCATCAATATTTATCATTTTTCTTAAAATAAATTAATATTATGAAAAGTATCCTCATCATAAAACCAAATTATGAAATTAGTACTACTTTCCTTAATTAAATATGAGTCCAATCTTAAAGTTATAAAACATTAACGAGTGAGACCCTAAAACCTATTATCTCAAAATAAGATAGAAATTGCACCATTGGAAAAACTTAATTTGAGACTTTTCCATCTATACAATTATATTACCAAATAGATATAGAAATGTATTAAAAACACCATGACACATGATATAAATAAATTTATAAAAAATACCATTGGAGATAAATAAATGGGACTTTGGCGGGGGAATTATAATATAGTCTTCGCGTGTGTCAAATACTTTATAATCATTGGATGTTAAAATTTGAAACATAATGATCAACCCATAGATAAACAAAAACTCTTATCCCATATATTTAAGCTGTGAATATTCGATGCATTTAAGTTTGTGGGAGGATAAAAATAGAAGAGCGTTTGGGTCGAGCCATATATGGGTTAACAATTTGGTCGGCCCAAAGTAAGCAGGTTGCAATTTTTCATGGGGCGGGTCTAGCCCAGCAAACCATGTGGGATCCATTCTAGTCTAGATGGTCCATTCTAGTTTAGGTGGTCATGTTGACGTGTTAAAACACACTTCTAGCTCTATTGTGATCAAGGGGAATGGTATAAAGTAGGATGAACACGAGTCTTGTCCCCGTCAAATGTTAAAGTAGTACTCAAATTTACCTTTTTAAAATTTCTACCTTCAACCCAAAAGATGCATTGTAAACCCTAATAGGAAGGGTAAAGCACAGAATTGGGGATCTAATCCTAATTCCCTCACTTCATCTCCTACCTCCTTACAGTTCCATTAAGGAGAAGGAATGCGCAATAACCATTAGAGCTCTGTAAAACTATAAATTGTGCTCTTTTTGTTGCCTTGGGTAAATAGAAAGGGTGCACACATTTAAGACTGAACATACTGCTAGACCAGCAGCAAAACTAGCTTGAGGAACTATCCTCTAAACAAATTTCCACCTCCTTGTGGTTATTTACTTGTGTGATTGGTTAATTTTCATTTTGAGCTAAGTACAATTTCCTCGTGAGTTGACACAACTTTTTGGCACCCACAAAGTTCATATTTTATCTTCCAAACTCAATTTTGCGAATATTCAATGTGGTCGAGTAACTTGTATGTTGTATCTTGAATGTGATCACAATGAAACATTTCGAACTACCAAAATTTTCTATACAACCATAGTATGAACATCCCACTTACCAGTTAGGATAACCGAATTATAAATTTCAAAAAGAAGTTACTATTTAGTAGAAAGCTAAAGCTACACAAGATTTTCCAAGATCAGGTTCTCTTTATCAGACGCTTAAAAACTCCAAAAAACAGTAAGGCACATACTTAAGAAGGCTCCTAATAATGTACATAAACAAGAAACATAAAAATAACAGTACATTCATACATATAACATATATGTTGCAAACAATTCACAAATCAGGCCAAGAAAAACATGAAAGCTACCAGAATATAAATAGAGTATGATGAGCCTGCAGTAGCGGAATATATGATATATCTGCACGCACTAATCGTGTCATCATGTCATCAGTCGGCCAGCCTCAGCAATATCAAGGCCTTGTGTTTTCTATCTCTAACTTCTACTGTTCTTTGGACCCAATTCCTTGAACCAGAGTCAAAAAAATTAATACAAATAGTGAGAGATGATTGCACTGGGCAAAAAACCAGCTCTCAAGTTACAGCTATCTTCAAAACTGGATTTCAACGGCTTGGCATTTAACTTGAACAACCACCCCCAAACAAATCTCTCTTTCTTCTCTCCACAGTGGATCATCTGCAACAGATACCAGAATAAGGTTATCTTAATTATAATAACAATATAATATTAATAAAAACAATAGTAATAACAAACTATGGGAATATGCATAGGACTGTTAAGGGCATACCTCGTATCTTCCAAAATCATTTAATCCCCTGAGACATAGGTCTTACCCTCGTAATACCGTCTCTCACTTTCTCCCTTCCTCTCATTGCGCTTCTGAAGGACAGAGAAGTATGCCACAGTTAGATACGCTCCAGGTTTTATGTTATATACAGACACTTGTCTAGCCAAAGGTCGATGCAAATGAAACCCAAATTCCTCTGCTGCTGCTTGTGTCCAAATACTTTGATTACTAGAGGGCACACGGGGCAGAGAATGAATGAACTAATGTACCCGAGAGAAGGTCATTGTGGGTTTGTGTTTGCTGTAGCACTTTTTCCGTTGAAAATGGCTAAGATTTCGTACTCTCCATCTTTAGTGGTATTTGATAGCGTGAATTTTGAAAGGAATCAATTTCCCTGGTACTAACTTGCTATATTCTAATTTCTCAGTTCCCCGTGTGTAATTCAATTCTTTTCCATGCAAACCAATCAAACCAACCTCATGAAAAAACAATGAGAACAACTTGAAATTATTGGTTCAGTTGAGTAATGATGACCTAATGTAAATATGCTTTTTCACCCATACATGCAAATATTAATGTCATGAAGCTTTTACTAACTCAATAGCCCCCATTCTAGTCAAATATTTGACACTGGAAACACTGACTTATCAAAAACACCACCAGAAAAGGAGAGAATATATGGAAGTAAAGAACCTGATAAGCCTCGTGATTTGATACAATCCTCCTTATTATAGTGCTAGTTGTAATATCTAGAGGACTGTCCAACACTTGAAGGATACCCATACTGATTGGAACTTCATATGGATTCCGATTTTCCTGTAAGAAGAACTAAACGTCATTTATCTGCAAAAAATATCTCGCATAATATATTCATGAATCTCATTTTGCAATACCTTCTGATAATCATTATCTTCTGCCACTCTTCCGTGGACAACTAGAGAGATATTAAAGGTTGCTATCTGCAGTGACAGTAATTACACTTAAGTCAAAAATATATATATAAACAAGATTATGTACATCATATGTCATGCAAGACACAGCTGCGGCAAGTGAAATCAACCACACAGGGGAGCAGTGGCTATGTCTAATTTCAAACTAAGAACAGGGGGGCATAAATATAATTCTCTTTGCTCATGAATCATGATTCATAAACATGCTTCATGCACATTATGCTATCTATAAGTGATATAATTTATATGTTCAAATGGATTGTTGGTTTAAATAAACTTATGTTTCTTAAATCATTGTGAGAATATTTTATTTCTATTGTATTATTGACAATAAGAGAACATCTATATATACAAGTAGCAATCCTACTTAATCTAGGAAACTTATCTAAACTAGGAAACTAATGTATAGCTAATATATATCTATACATAAATATTTAACACTCCCCCTCAAGTTGGAGCGTACAGATTGTATGTTCCCAGCTTGTTACAAATATAATTGACCCGAGGACCTGCGAGAGACTTTGTAAATATCTACTAGTTGGTCATTCGACTTAACATAACCAGTAGCAATATCTCCTGAAAGAACCTTCTCTCAAATGAAGTGGCAGTCAATCTCAATAAGCTTGGTCCTTTTATTAAAGACAGGATTAAATGCAATATGGAGAGCTGCTTGATTATCACATATTAACTTCATCTGCTGAACCTCCATAAACTTTAGCTCTTGAAGTAATTGTTTCAGCCATATAAGCTCACATGTTGCTTTAGCCATGGCTCAATATTCTGCTTTAGCAGTGGATAGAGCGACAACGGATTGTTTCTTACTCTTCCATGACACGAGATTACCCCTAACAAAAATGCAATATCCAGTGGTTGAGCAGCTATTAGATGGACATCCTAGCCCAATCTGCATCTGAATAGCCAATCACCTGAGTATGCCCCTTGTTTTCATATAGCAGGCCTTTGTCTGGCGCTCTTTTGATGTATTTTAGAATACGAATAACTGCATCCCAATGGCTATCCCAGGGAGGACTTAGAAATTGACTGAGAACATTCTTCGGAAACGAAATATCAATACGTGTTACCGTGAGGTAGTCAAGTTTGCCAATAAGTCTCCTGTATTTACCTGGGTCTGATAAGGGCTCCCCCTAATTAGATAGAAGCTTAACATTTGGATCCATCAGAATCTCTACAAGTTTGTAGCTGGACATGCCTGTTTCTTCTAAGATATCTAGGACATACTTTCTCTGGGAGATAAATACGCCATGTTAGGATTGAGTAACTTCTATTCCCAAAAAATACTTAAGTTTGCCTAAATCTTTTGTCTGAAAGTGATGGAATAGATGTTGCTTGAATTTCTGTATACCCTCCTGATCATTTCCGGTAATCACAATGTCATCCACATACACAACCAAATAGATGCACCGGTCGGAGGATGAGTGGCAATAAAATACTGAATGATCGCCCTCGCTTCAGGTCATTCCAAATTGTTGAACAACCGAACTGAATCGCCCAAACCAAGCCTGTGGAGACTGTTTAAGTCCATAAAGAAAACGTCGGAGGCAACACACTAATCTAGATCTCAACTCCCTCTGAGTAACAAACCCAGAAGGTTGCTCCATATACACCTCTTCTTGCAATTCACCATATAAAAATGCATTCTTGATATCTAACTGATAGAGGGGCCAGCGGCCATAGAGAGGAATAAGCGAACATAGGCCATTTTGGCAACCGGGGAGAACGTGTCGCCATAATCAAGCCCATAAACTTGGGAATACCCTTTTGCAACGAGTCGAGCCTTCAACGGTCTATAGCTCCATCAAAACCAACTTTGACAGTGTAAACCCAACGACAACCGATTGCAGATTTTTCCAGGAAGAAAGGGCACTAATTCCTAAGTGTCATTAGAATGTACTGCAAACATTTCATCAACCATCGCTTGACACCAACCTGAGTCCGAAAGAGTTGCTGCTACATTTTTAAGAATGAAAACAAGGGACAAGCACGGCAAAAATGGAGTATACGATGGAGATAAACGATGATAACTCATGAAATTATAAATGGGTTCGAGTAGAACGAATACCTTTAGGTTCAGCAATGGGACGATCCAAGTCAGAGATCGAAACGATAGGCATGACCGGAGTAAAAGATGAGTCCACTGGGTCATAAGTAGGGTTGTCAGTGGTAGTAGGCTCAGTCAAAGGAGGTGGAGTAAGGTCGATCGAAGGTTCGAGTGTAGGTGCAATAGTAGGCTCGGTGGTAGGCTCAGAAAAATGGTTCGCAATAGGAGGGGACGTTGCCGGCGATGGTAGGTAAACAGAGGAGGTGGCAAGTCTACAGTAGGAGCCACTGGATCAAGGGATGGGACAACCAGTGAATACGACTAATGTCGAAAAAAGGAAGAACATCAGTTAGACACTCAACATATGCAGAAGCAGTAAAAAAGGGAGTCGTTTCCAAGAAGGTGACATCGGCTGAGACAAGATATCGCTGAAGGTGAGGAGAGAAGCAACGATAACTTTTTTGCAAACAAGAATAACCCAGAAAGATACATTTGAAAGATTTGGCCTGTAATTTGTCTTTCCCCAGTGAGATCGTGAACAAAACATGTACACCCAAAAACACGAGGAAGAAGATAATAGAGTGGCTGACTAGGAAATAACAGAGAATGAGGAACCTGATTTTGTAAAATGGAGGACAGCATACGATTAATCAAATAGCATGCGGTAAGAACTGCGTCTCCCCAAAAATGCAGCGGAACATGAGTGTGAACGAGGAGAGTACGTGCAGTTTCAATCAAGTGTCTATTTTTTCTTTCTGCCACCCTATTTTGTTGAGGGGTATGAGCACAGGACGATTGAAAAAGTACACCCTAAGAAGCCATAAAGGATTAAAAAAGGGGAAAAAAATATTCTCGTGCATTATCACTTCGAAAAGTACGAATATTAGTGCCAAATTGAGTTTTAATTTCATAACAAAATGTTTGAAATATGGAGAATAATTCTGAACGGTTTTTCATTAAGAATAACCAAGTACAACGGGAAAAATCATCAACAAATGTAACAAAGTAACTAAAACCCAACGTTGACTTAACACGATTAGAACCCCATATATCCTAACGAACTAAAGCAAAAGGTGATTCTGCTTATTTATTGAGACGACTATAAAAAAAACTACAAACATGCTTTCCTAACTGACAAAACTCACACTCCAAAGAAGATAGACTCGTAAGACTTGGCACCATCTTTTGTAACTTCTGTAGGCTAGGATGTCCCAAACAGTGATGGAGGATGGCAGGTGGATCAACCGTAACACAAGCTATAGGGATTGGTGGTGGGGAGAGGTATAATAACCCGCAGTACTCACATCCTACTCCAATCGTCCTCCCGGTGTTCCAATCTTGCACAAAAACCGAATCAGCAACGAAGGTAACAGAATAGGACAATGTTTTGGTTAATTTGCTAATGGAAATTAGATTAAAGGGACAATTTGGTATTAAAAAAAACATAATCTAAAGATAAAGAAGGCAAGGGTGTAACTTGTCCAATTCCTCTAACTTTAGTTTGTGAGCCATCAGCTAATGTAACAGTAGATAAAGTACTAGAATAAGTAATACGAGAGAACAAATCCTTGTTACCAAACATAAGATCAGAAGCACCAGAATCAAGTACCCATGACCCAAGAGAGGATGATTGAGAAATGCAAGGAATATGATTGCCAATTTAACCGATTGAGGCTATGGCTGATGACTGGTTGCTCTCCTTAAATTTCTGAAATGCAACATACTCAGCAGTAGGAACGGTCATAGTCCCAGGTGTATCCCCATATGAAGGATCATACTTTAAAATGTTGGCAATCTTAGGTGGATAGCCATGAAGCTTGTAGCAATGATCTATTGTATGGCCCAGGTTATTTCAATGAGTACACTTGGGGCGAGTTCGACCTCGCTGCCTGCCTTTACCATCCCATCAAGAAGTCACTTGAGAGGCTAGGATAACAGAATCAGTGGAAGTGGTAAAGTTGCTTGGGATGCTTAAAGGTGCAGAAATACGAATTAATTGCTCAAATATCGTATCCATAGTAGGAACTCCAGGATTGGCCAGAATTTGATTGCGAACTGAATCAAGTTCAGTAGGCAACTCTGCTAGTGCAAGAACCATGAAAAACTTTCCACGGTATGCTTCTTATTGCGTAACATCGGTTGAGAGAGGCATCAACTCATTAAATTCCTCCTGAAGAGTCTCGATTTGGCCTGGTACTCTTACATATCATGTTCCTGTTTCTTAATAGTCTTCATACAAGAATCAACAGTATAAAGACGATTTATGTCATTCGAATAAAGTTTCTTTGCCTTTTGCCATACTTCATAACAAGTGCGATAAAGTCGGTACTGGCCAACAAGAGTTTGATCAATAGATTGCCATAGAACATTGCATAAAAAGGCATCAATTTGTTTCCATTGCAACTGTTCTTTTTCAATAATATTAGTAACATGTTTTATTAAGTGTTCTTTAAAACCCTGACCCATAAACCATTATTCAACAGAGGCAGACCATGACAGATAATTGCTGGGACCTTTCAAATTTTCGGAACATAAGATAAGTGTAGTCGTAAAACTTAGAAAAGATTTATTAGGTAAAGCATTACTTGGAGTACCCATTATAGATGAACACAAGTAAGGTTTAAAGGCAGGAAAATACCGGAATAAAACTGTGAATCAGTAGGAAATGGGCCAAAGGAGATATCTTTAAAATTCGGCAGGAAAAGGGCAAGACACGCGCCTTCACGCACGTCTGGTACATTGGCGCATGGCTCTCATGCGCAGGACAGTGGTGGCGTGTGGGAGCGCGTGACGGGGTATTTTCTGGCGAGATTTTTGGCGTGTGGTTGTCTGGTGGTTCCGACCACTTTTGTGTGGGTGGTGTGATGAAAAAGATACAGGATACACGCAAAACAAATAGGGTTTTGGCTGCTCCTTGGTTGTTGGCGGCTAAGGTTTTGCTGGAGTGACAGACACAGCAATGAGAGAAGGGGGTTTCTCATTATAGCTCTGATACCATATGAGAATATTTTATTTCTATTGTATTATTGACAATAAGAGAACATTTATACATACAAGTAGCAATCCTACTTAATCTAGGAAACTTATCTAAACTAGGAAACTAATGTACAGCTAATATATATCTATACATAAATATTTAACAATCATTATAAATATAATATCATAAAACAGCAGAAGAACAAACCCAGCAATATAGACAATAGAGAAATTAACAGTATACTACCCACCCAAATACATTTGAAATGCAAACTTACCATATCTTTTGACACTTCCCATGGAGCACCAATGATCACCTCATCTACATATCGGCAAGCCAAAACGCTTAAGCTCCTTTCATGAAGATTCATGATTGGGCGGTGGACTCCTCTATTGGTACTGCAAGAGCCACCAAACAGCAATTCGCAGATATAAGGTCAGTCTTCTTTTAAAAAATTAGGCTACTTACTACCAAACGCAAGAGAAGAAAGGAGAAAGAATAACAGATAGAGAGAAAAAAGAAAGTGTTTCACCCTGCCTGTAACATTCTTACTATAGAAAGAGAGTGAGAAGGCAGCCACTTAATTACCTCTACTCCCTTCCCTTGCCTCCCTTTACTCCCCATCCCTTGCCTTCGTTGAATTTAGACCCCCATCTCCCCCCCCCCCCAAAAAAAAACACACACACACACAAAAGAGGCAAACAAAACTTATAAAATATCCTTCTAGTTTCTGAGTTGTTTGGGTTCCACACTATTAATAAATTATTCTTGTCAATCAGAAGTTTCCTCAAGTATTAACTCTCCAGCATCCAACCAACTAACATGCATATCCAAAACAATGTTCTAAAAATCGCTGATTCAGGCCGATTTATTGCCGATTAATCAGCAATCAGCTATGCCCTGATACGATTATGCATGACCAGCTGAAAAAAATGTAGGAAAAAATCGACCTTCACTCGACCTCGCCTCTCTCCTTCACTCGACCTCACCTCTCTCTCCTTCACTCGACCTCGAAACAGAGAGAGAGAGAGCTTCAACGACCAACAACGATTGAAGGCTCGAAGCAGTGAGGGGTGGAACTCGAAAGAAGCCGAAGAACAAAACATGAGAACGAGAAAAAAAAGAAAAAGGGGCGAAGTGAAAGAAGATGAAAAGAGATGGAAGAAGGAGATGAAGATGGTGGCTGTGTGGGAGTCGTTATGTGGTATGAGAAAGAGAGGGGTAAAGAAGAAGGGGTAGGGTTTTAATTTTAATAAGGGTGAATGACCTAATTACCCTTATATATATTGCAATTTACAAAATTACTAATATAGTAAATAGGTGAGAAACTTCTTTTTAATGTTTACAATGAACCCCGTAAGTTATTTTTATTTAGCATTTTACTCTATTAATGTCCATTTTGCTACTATTATGTTTTAATTTAGCATATTGTTATATAATATATTATTTAAAATATTATTTATATGGTGAACAGTGCATATCCGATTTTTTCCGATTTATCCCCGATAAATCCCCGATAAAATGAAAAATCCCCACTCCCCACCTTGCCGATCGATTTCCGATTCAAGATTTTTAAAACATTGATCCAAAACAAAAGAAACGAGTTCAAACCCAATAATACCTACAGTGAACATACCAAAACACAATTTCAAACTTCAAACGCATTAATAAGTTCATAACTAGCATAAGAACCTAGAAGGCAAGTAACCAAATTAAACTAATCGACAATTTGACCAATTAATCGCCAATTTATCAGTGGGGACTTTCTACAAAAGATTAGGGTAAATCTCATCAGCTGAGTGGAGACTAGGGTCTTGGCGGGGATTAATCTCAACTTTTAGAACACTGCGTTCCAGAAATAGTGCTGTTAGTTACAGCGCGCCTTTCATATATCACAAAACCGTTCCACTTGAGCAACAGAAAACAAGGATAAAAACTAACCACCAGGGTTCCAATATGGTGTGTACTTAGAGAGATAGAGAGCATTACCTGATAGTTTGATCAGTGTGGATCCCAACAAGCAAAAAATCTCCAAGCTCCCTAGCAAGCCTCAATATCTGTGAATCACTTGATGTTTCATTACATGACTCCGAACTCTTTTTGATGCATAAAACATGTCAAACATGACCAGAACACTGGAGCTGATCGTGTTATGAATCACAATTCATAGCCATCAAAATTACAGCACAGCCAGTTAAAATACATAACAAACGATAATATAACTTTAGATCAGCACGAGAATAAGAAAAGGACAATAAAACTGATAGCAAATATAACTCCAGGAAGTATAGAAAATAAGCCGGCCAGTCCTAAAACATATTCGCAGAGAAAAATTCATGCGAATTGAAGTGATGTTAAGAATGCAACACCATTTCGTTTTTATCATGGCAATGTGTTACCGAATATTAAAAGGGAAATGTTCACATGAGGAACATATATCGATTGGTCTAAAGTATATGAATGACCATTCATACTTTCATAGGTAAGCATGTCAAAGGGAATCATATCCACATACCTCAACATGTCCAGCATGGAAAAGGTCAAACGCACCGTCTATATAAACTACGCGAGCATCTGGTCCAGGCCCCTGCAACCAAGGGGAAAAAGTAGCATCAAGAATGACAGGGTAGCTCAAAGGCAGTATACTGATTACAGGACCTCGCTTGGTACGAGGCACAAACCACCATACACATGAGCTTAATGGCACAATTAAGTAATGGCACATGGGTTTAGGAGGGGTCTTATGGAATACAAGTATCAACGGTTTCAATGCACTTACATTTCACCCAAAAAGACCCATACAAGCACAATGGAATCAATAGAACACAACAAAAAGAATTACTAGGAAACTATAGAGTTTGGGTAAAAATTCAGAGCTCCAGACAATAGATGTTAAGAAAGATAACGGGCTGTGCATGTGATATGTACCTTCCCATTGGAGAACTGCACAATTCTGCGAGATGTGGGTAGAAAATGTGAAACCCATGTTCCACTACCAGAGCTACGATCATCAGATTTTTGGCCGTGACCATGGCTGAATTGTCTTTGCAAGGAAGAATGATTGTGGCTGTCACTAGTCGACCTCTCTCTCACACAGAGAAGCATACGACCTATTTTGCAACATCATCAAACAATTCATAGTTTCTCAGAAAGTGAACAGAGCTACTTGTTTTGAAATCCTCGTCAGAAAATAACTCAAATCAATGCAAAATAAGACTTTTGATACGCAAAACTCCTGTGTAAGATTAACTTATCAATGTCAAATATATAATGAAATTTCCTTCTAATTGAATATCATGCTAACTATGAAGCGCGAACACTGGACATGGGTGCAAAATGCACAAGAAGACACGGTGATATGACCAACCCTAAAAAATGGACACAACGAGCATAGTGCACTAAAATAAATAATGTGTGCATGTATCATTTTCGTATATAAACATTTCATACCTGAATTTTCAAAAAAAAAATATGGATTGCATCTAGAGAGAGAGAGAATCTTAGATCGATAATAAGTTAATACTTAAGAACCCATTCATTGTTATTCTGACTCCAAGTTCCTTGTAGAGAGGCAGTTCGTTCACCTTTTGTGATTGTGATTCGTTTCAAGGTCTATTTGCTTTTTCTTCTTTCATCTATATATATGTTAGGTTAGGTTAACAGTTAAGTAGCATTTAGGAATTTTTCAAAATTTTATTTTACCTTACCCCATTTTTCTAAAAAAAAACATATGAAAAGAACCTAATTTTTAAGTTTGGACATATCCCTCCTATAACAAGCTATGTCCCATGCATGTTCATTTCAAACAACCACGCTGCACCCCTGGAAACGTGCACGTGCTTCCTATCTATAATCGAGAAAACTGCAAAGGCACAGAGCGGGACCGAACATATACCAACAATATCAGTGCTTGACACTCCTTCCGTGCGCTTAATCTGCTTATAGCGGCCGGCCTTCTTGGCAAGGGCATATGCATCACTTCCATCTGGGAGAATGCATGGGTCATCCCCATGAATAATATAGTCTATATTATATTCATCAAATAGCTTCTTCATAAATTCTTCAGTTATAGCATAAGGTGCATCAGAAATAACCTCATCCACCCACTTCACAGCACTAACCATGATCATCCTAAAATAGAGAAAAACAGCAAACGAGAGATAATGGTTATTTTCTTGATAGTGCAACTGAAATTTACTGTTTTAGTCAGATAAAACTGCATAATTTCTTAAGAAAATAGGATAAAATCTCAAATATAGAAGTACAAGGAGAGGTTG
Organism: Lonicera japonica; assembly: GCA_021464415.1. Taxonomy (NCBI): domain Eukaryota; kingdom Viridiplantae; phylum Streptophyta; class Magnoliopsida; order Dipsacales; family Caprifoliaceae; genus Lonicera; species Lonicera japonica. Next base: position 4,991,020 of record CM038464.1, on the reverse strand, counting down.
ATATTTAATAGAGCTGCATTACTTCCATTGCGAGTGACCTAACGGCTAGAAGTGCTTAAATGTGGAAATGGACCTTATCACTTGGAGGCCATCCAACATTGAGAAGATATTCACATTTGATTATTTGAAAATAATTATGGTAAATAAAGGCACGTAGAAAGTATAAACTAGGGTTCCAGTCAAAACTTTTTAGTCAAAACTAGGATCGAGTCAATTTTGCTGTCTCGAGGAAGAATACTAGAAACCCTACAGTGCCGAATCTAATGTAAAATTTCAAGTTCCAAAGTTTTCATGGACAAAGTAGGAATAGAGGTCAGTGGCAGATTTTGCAAGTAAGCTGCTCCCAGGAAATCCTATCCATCAAAAACACCCAGCTCCCATTTAGACAATCCTTTTAACTTCTCCCAAAATGGGTTTTGGTAATTGAATTATACCCTAATAGAATGACAGTATAGTGTATACCCTATCAACACACCAAATTAACTCACAACCACTGCCATACATCAAAACAAAAATATTTAGCACCCATCTACAGTGAACGCCCCATCACTCTCCCGTGGGGCTTCACGACTACACTACAACAACCGTCCTCATAATCAAGACCCTCTTTGATCATTCCCATCTCCTCTTCTCAACAATTCCCCTTACATTCTCAACTCTCTCTTGGATTTCTACTCCCCGCTCTCAATGACGTTCAAAATCTAAAACTTGTGCCCTCGTCCCTTCTCACTTTTTTAAAGCATTGCTTGGACCAATGAAAGTTAGGGTAAAACAGTATCTTCACACAAAAGGGTTAGAAGGCAAGATGAATCTCCATTCCTTCATTCCACACTGACAACCCAACCGCATTGTTAGCTATCCTCCCATTTATTTTCTTTCTCATTCCTTCAATCCAAAGGAAGCGTGAAAAAAAATTGCAAGGAACTACATTAACTATCGGGATTTTAATCGGTATAATATAATCAATCCCCTACCCATGAAAAGGGATGAGAAGAGAAAAATCAACATTTGCATCTTTGCTGTGGTGGGGAAATATAGTAAAAACCTTGTTATGCAGAAGGCTAATTAGAAAATCACAATACGCTTTCACAAATTCATGCTCTAGTCTTCGTTGTGAAATTGTAGGTAATTGGGGGAAATTGCAAGGGTACATTTTGAAACACAAAACCAATCGAAGATATTTACAAATGTTCAAAAAGGAGATTGGCTAAAATAAAAACACAATAATACCTTTCGCTGAGAGGAGTAACGGGAGGGCCTTTATTTGCAATGATTTCGGCATCGCTAACAACACCGACAACCAATTGGTCCCCTAGGGCTCGGGCCTGACGAAGGGCGTTGCAATGGCCATAATGCATCATATCGAAGCATCCATCCATGTAAACCCTAACTGGCCTCTTCTTCTTCCTCCTCCAATTCCCCAACGGCTTTCGTGGCAGAGCAAAGCAGAACCCTATCACCGACACACCTAGCACCACACCGCCTATCAGCCATGTCGCTAAAAACCTCGAAATCTGTATATTTTCAGAGTGCCCTGCATCTGAAGAAGCCATATCTCTGTCGGTAAACGCGCTTTTCAAAAATAAACTAGATTTGTCATCCAAATATATTGCTTTCTAATTTTACTTTTTCCTTTGTGATTCGTTTTTTTTCTTTTATTCTTCCTTTTTTGGGGGGCTCTTTTTCTCTCGTTCGTTCTTTCCTTTTTTTTACTATTATTATTATATTATTATATTATTTACTCTCTGCCTTTTTAGCTTTCTCTTTTAAGCTATCTCTTTTGGTTTGGAACCTTCTTTTCTTTCTTAACCCCCTCGCTAAGGAAAAATAAATAAATACTCCGTAAGCGATTGATTAATAAAAGCTTTTACTATTTTACAAGAAGTCGTGTTAACGTGTATATTAACGTATATTTTAAAGATATATATTAAATATTTATTTATATAAATAATTAACTTCTAATATATATTAAATGCTAGTCAATGTTCGTACCTATGACACGATTTAATTGGGCCTATATGTAATTGGTCACATTATCTAAAATTATATTTATTACTACTTTTTTTTATATCTATAATTACTTGTAAATTTAATTTTTTTTATCTCATATTAAGAGTTCTTATTCCAATTTTATTATTTTTCAAATAAATTAATTTTAACATTATCCTAAAAAATTAGTAGTATACTTTTAATTTGAATAAGAGGAATTAAATTTTCCCATGTGACACTAATTTTAATTTTTAATCTTAACCAAATTTTAAAAATATAATTATATGCCTATTATTCAAATAGTGGTAGAGTAAATTAAATCTGACTAATTACATTTCCGTTATAATTATGGATGGAAAATTAGCTAATTCGACGGATTTTCGACTAAGCAAACCTTAATATAGGGCGGATTCTTTCTATTTTATTTTATAATTTGGAAAAGTATGGGTGCTAAATGGTTCAAGTTTGAATTCACGTAAATTCTGTCCATTTGTCTCAATTCTACAGAAATATAACATTTTTTCTTTAAAATACTCTTATGATACAATCTAATTACAACTGGTAAGAAAGGAAATAATGAATTGAGATTTATACGTATAGTATAGTAAACTGGGTAGATTTTTTTTTTTTTTAAATAAATATACTTTTAGTCAAGTTTAGTTTTAATAATATTTTTAGATATATCGAATTCAAATTTGGTAAAATCCTAAACTTAACTATTGATCCCCTAAAGTTAATTCCAACATAATACATTTATTCCATTAGTACCTTTTGGATTTTTAAAATTTAAAAATTATTAATCACATATAGAATAAACGTATACCAAGACAATAATCAAGTAAGTTTAAATTAATATGTTTACATTTAGATAAATTTAAATTGATATGTTTATATTTAGATCAGCATAATATTTCAAAATTATAATTAGCTTCCAGAGAAAATGTAACCGTCTGAGTTCTCCCCTAAAATGATTACACTATCGATGTTCACATTGCACTACCGATGTGGGATATTTTAAGTCGTCACAATCTCGAACACTACCAATGTGGGATATTTTGAGTTGTCACAATTTTTGCTTGTTAAATCCCTGACGTTCTCGTCAGATCGGAGTCACACACAAAGGCTTGTCGTTAGCCGCACAAACCCGACCCACAATATCAACACCTCACATGATAGTGGTCCTAGGTCCACTCTGATACCATATATAGCCACCCGGGTTTTTCCCCAAAATGGCTAGCTTAAGTTATGATTTATGGTCATTGTTCACACATATATACCAAGGATTTGTCCCTTATATTATCGATATGGGATATTTTTGGATCGTTACAGTATTCCCCTGTTAGCTAGCCGCATTTAGTTGTTCCGGCTCGCTGTCAGCAGCACAAATTTTACCCACAATATTAGCACGTCACATGGTTGTAGTCCAGAATTTTCTCTAAAATGACTAGCTCAAATTGTAAGTTCGGTTCATTACATCTATATATATACCAAGGAACTTCTCATTACACTACCGATGTGAGATATTTTGGGTCGTTACAATCTCACCTCATTAAATCCTTGTCGTCCTCGTCAGGCTGGGTACAAACCTGATCAGCAATATCCACACGTCACGTGATAGTGTTCATGGATCCGCACTGATACCATATGTAACCATTTGGGTTCTTTATCAAAATACCTAACTCAAGTTGTAAGTTAGGTTAATTACACCCACATATATACTAATGAGCTTTCCATTATAATATTGATGCGAGATATTTTTTATCGTTACAGAAAATAAACTATTATTATTTTATTTTTAAAAAATAATAAATATAATACCTGATATACTCTAAGTTTTGGATATGCCCTTATCACTTACAATTAAACTTTTTTATTTTTTATTTTCTATCATTTCTTATAATTAATTATATTTTTTTCGTCAAACAAATTGATATTGTAAATATCACTACTTTAATCCTGAGTGATAAATAAATAAATTCTCCAGTTCTAAATTTTTTAATGATTAAAAACAAAGTTGTTAATGTATATATAATATGATGCCCTTTGTATTTGTTTTTTAGAAATAAAGGGGTGTTGAAAATTAAAACTCTTATATTCAGAAAATTAATTTTTACTATTTATAATAACAAAATATAATTAAATTTGAGAACATATAAATAATTTTGAGAAGTCGAAAATGACATTGAATTTAATATAACTAAATGTTAAAATTTTAATAAATAATTGATATTGATAGTAAAAACTACTCATACACGCCTAATAATCGAATAATTGTAGGGGGCGCAATATTATTAGGTATTTTTGGACTATTGAAGGTAAATCCATAATTGTGCTCATTTTCGTGGTGAATTCGGAGGGTATATCCGGTGTGCAGGTTATCGAATGCCATGGCACTTTAATGGGCCTTGCGTATAAGGAAATTAAGTTGCGTATTCGCTAACAACTATAGCTTTTGACGCAACGGTAAGCGCTTGATCCTCATAATTGGTATCAGAGGATGTCACGGGTTCGATACCTGGAGCGCGCCATTGTGGGAGGAGGGGCGCCATTATGGGGGAGGATTGTTGGAGGTAAATCCACAATTGCGCTCTTCTCCGTGATGCAAAAAATACAAAAAATAAAATTTATAATTTATTAATTATGCTCAAGGAAGATAAATTTCTTTAACATAATTCTTTTTGCTTTCACAATAATATTAATCTATTTTTTTATATACAATTTGTAAACTTTAAAAAACAAAATCATAAATAAATCAATGTCCCTAGAAAAATGAACTTTAAATATTGTTAAATTAAAATTTATTATATTTTGAAGTTTTACAAAGAGAGAAAGTTGACGTGACAGAAAAAATAAAATATAAATATGCATTATTATTACTCGACATATTCTTTTATAGATAGTCTACATGTTAAATAATATGGGAATGCTAAAAATATAGAGAAACTATAATTTATAATTTAATAAAATAAGAATATATAGTAGTAATAGAGATGCTATTATAAAAATAATTTACATATTAAATAATCAGGGACATACTGGAGATATATAAAACTATAATTTACAAATAAATATTTATTTGTTATAGAGATAAAATTAGCATTTTCATAGGTTTTAAACTATTTAAATCTTTAATATAGTTAATTAACTAAATACCTATTATTATCATCAATATTACCAACATGCCTTAATATTTATTATTATTATTATTATTATTACAGTGAAGTAAAGAGATAAAAAAATTTATGTATTATTTAGTATTACAACTAGAAAATTAGATCTCAGCTTTCAATTATAATGATGAATTAGATCACCATTTATGTATTTGTTAATAAAACAATCAAGAGTTTTAATAAGTTTGAAAGATTGCAATATTTAATAATTAATTAATTAAATACACAATTATTGTTATGATTAATGGATAAAGATATAACAGAATAATTTGTAAATGCTTCAAATACTTCATATCCACTAATAAAATAAATATGTAGTCATAATTATTATTGTAATTACCGGTATGCCATCACAATTCTTAATTGTCGGATTAAAACATAAAAGTTTAAATTAAACCTGAACCACCAGTTGGGAACATAAGTTATGAGAGTCCTAGCATATTAGAATTGACCTGATTTATTAATAAATAATACATATTTTTATATAATATTTTATTATTTTTATTTATTATAATTTTAACATGTGCCGTAAAAATACATATTATTATTTTCTCTTTACAAGAAAGCAAAACGAAAAAGAAAATGAAAGAGGAGAAGGGGAAGGGGAAGGGCTTTTCCCTTTCATTGCCATCAAAAAAATTGATGGTTCACAAGTTTGACAAAACAAAATAAAAATATAATTATGTCTTTTCATTAAGATTACCCATAATGTGTTAAGATAAAAAAAAATAAAAAAAAATATTTCACATTTAATTGTTTATCCATATTGTGTACTTATGCGGTATAAATTGACCCTAGTTACACTAATATACCGTAACATTGTATATAATATAATATTATGTTTATCCATATTGTTTTAACTTTTTTAGAAGGAAAAGATGTTGATGATACACAATACTTTGATGCCACATTAACAGTAAGTACAATATTAGATTATTTACAATGCTATAGTATAATAGTGTAACTAGGGTCAACTTGTATTGCAAAAATATGCAATATTTAAAGAAATTAGATTATTTATACACAAAAAGGCTCACTTAAATACTAAAAATACATACGTATTATTACTTCAACTATCTAAATTGTTATCCCAAATAATTAATAAAGTGCTGATATCAATGCTTTCCTCTCATTGGCTATTGAATAATATTTTTTTTTAAATATGTTTTAAATTTGTACCTAAGAGAATTTTAATTGTGTATTTGAATGCCTTAAAAAAATTGTAATTTGAAACTTTGCCTTAAGCCCCCGAAACCATCGGGATAGGCCCTAACCACAATACAAGGGTTTTAGAAATGTTTCTCTCCTACTTCTAGTATATCTCAACACACTCTCTCTTAAAATATTACATAATTATTTTTTCTTTTATCATAACACTAATTTTAATGTTTAAGTAAGTAAGATAAATATATTATATTTACTATTAAATAAATTACATTGGCTTAAAGATCAACCAGCAATTACCATTTGTCTGCTCAACAACTTAATTTGTTGTTTGACAAAAGTGGCTGATTGTATTACACGATTACATGTAATTATTATGTGCTTAGAAAAATACAAGAAAAGAGACTAAATGCTTAATATGTTATTTTGTCACCCAATGAACATGTTTTTCTTTTTATTCATACGTGTCTCCAACATACTAGAGAATATCATCGCACCTACTTCAATTTTAAAGGAGGTTCAAAAAAATAATATAATGTAGTTAATCAAACAAACAAAATCAATTACAAAAATGACAAAACACTGCATCAACAGCTTATGTTTTACTTTTTGTAACCATTCATGACACATTCTCCACGTGTTAATTTTTTGAACTTAAGATATATGTGATTATGTTTGGATACGTGGCAATTTTACAATACCTTTTCACATTTTTATTTTTGTCATTAGTTTAAGACTAATTTTGTAATTATTAGTTATTTTGCGGAAAAAAAAAATAAATAAATTTAACAGTTTCACCAGTACAAGGAATGCCTAACCTCACTTTAACAACGGGGGTGGTACTAAAAATTCTTAAAATCTATAAGTATGGATAACAACACAGATACAACATGATACAAACAAGTTAAATTAAAAAAAAAACAGGATACAAGTATGTCGAAAATATGTCAAAAGATCTATTTATTAAGATGTTTAGAGAGAGTATTTATGAAGATATAAACTCATCTATCTCTTATTGTGGTAATATTAAATTAAGAAAATCGGTGGAATTGGAAGAATGTTCCGATTGGTACAAATTTTTTATTTTTTTTTAAGTTTGATGGTGCATTTGTATAATTGCGCTGAGCTGACAGAGCCAACCGACTGACTGCGACGGGGTACCAGAGGGGAAGGGTTGGACTCTTTGGGATACAAAAAACAATTAAAGGAAACTGCTGCTGCTACTATTCTGAATCTCTTCCCCCTTTCTTTCTATTAATTAACTAAAATCTATATATCTACTACTACACATTGGATTACACAAATCTTTTTTTACTACAAATTTTCCATCAATCTCTCTCAGATTATATGGCTTCTACAGAAGGTTTGGTGCCCATAACTAGGGCTTTTCTATCTTCTTACTACGACAAATATCCCTTTTCTCCCCTCTCACCTGACGTTTCTCGTCTTTCCGATGAGCTTCATTCACTTGCCACCGCTCTTCACCGTGATCGTCCTCTTCCCCAAGGTCAGTTTTTTTTCATCCATCGATCCAATCTCTCCGATTACATGACCTCCCTATTTCTAATGCACATATTTTTTTTCTTTTATGTACTGCATATGCTCTCTGATTATCCTAATTTCTACCTAGTCACATCCCCTATCTGTACTAGCTTTCACTTGCATGTGTCAGTCAATTGACTAGGTAGTTAGTGTTGTTCGATTGAGTAAACGAGTCGCAATTTATCACCTACCGATCTGATTTAGTGAGTCATTGGTTCTCCTTTCAGTTGGATGGTTTCTAAGGTATAAGTCACGCACAGTACTTTATTACACAAAAGGATTAGGACGCCTAGGGTTTGAGTGAATTTTACATTGTTGATCTTTTGGGCTAACCTACCAACCTCTTATCGGTATTAGCTTGGAGTTGACGTCAGTGGTAGAGGACTCCATAAAGTAGGTTGGAGTGACACGTGCATTGTTAGAGATTTAGTGAAGTGTGAAAGTACACTCTCACTCCTTAGAATACTTTTGGCCAGTTTAATTTGTAAGCTGAAGTACTTCTCCAAGTCCGAGGCCTTCACCTTTGGAGTTCAATAGATGCTCAATGCTAGTGAATAATGATTCATGGATGGCAAGTCATTATCTCTTGATTTTTTTTTTCTTTTCATGTGTAGACAGGCTGGTGAGCGGCCATTTCTTCTTCCATTTTCCCATTGTTTAGAGGCCGTGTTCTAACCTTTTCTGATTGTTTGGGGATTGCAATCCATATCTATTGAGAGCTTGTTTTTGCACCTCTTCTAGTGAGCTGATTTGGTTATGGTATAGATCTAGAAATCTTGCAGCCCTGAGCTTATGCTATTTCTTGGGCAGTTTGGTTGGAACAAAGTGCAGGGATCTTCGGAAAGTTAGAGGACGATATAGGAAAGGAAACAGCAAAAGGCATCATGAAACCAGATTCCCTGAATCAAATTCGAGACCTATCCCCAATCCAATAACTCACAAAGGAGCAAACAACGGAGATGCTTGTGCATTGATCTTCCATGGTTCAATAAGTAACATTAGCACCTTTATGATCATCCCATTAATTTTTTTGAAGAGCATACGTGCTCTTATTTACATTATGTGAGACGTTTTTTACAAAAAATGCGTGGCATAAGCCTCGATTTGAAAGGAAACCACCTACCCACCCCCACCCCCACCCCACCACCCAAAAAAGTATAAAAGTAGCAGCAACTATCAATTATCACAAAAAAAGGATCAGTAACCAATATCACCAACACAAGGAACACAGATTATGTTTACACACTTGAGTAGTGAGTACCATATTCTTATACATGTGCTGCAAAATCCTAGTAACACTACAGCGCATAGAAGAAGAGGAACAAATAAGAACAACAAATAAAGTGAAGGGTATAGCCTAGTGGCATGAGCTCTTACCTCACGACTTGTAGGTCAAGATTTTGAGTTCTTGCGTCCACCTCCCACAGTGTGTGTCCTGGTGCATGCAGAATTGAGGGACCAAATGCACAATGGGGAATTAGTTGGGTGCTATAGGATGCCTGAGTATCCCAAGTTATAAAAATGAAAATAAAAGAAAAGAATGGCAGTCGAGAAGATTAGCAAAAGAAAATTAAAATAGAGAGAATGAAGAGGAATTTCAGCAAGAGAAGTAGAAGAAAAGGGAAAAGAATGTTTGTTCCCACCTATTGTCCTAATATTTATTTTCATCAGTAAAATTTTTGTTTGTTATTGAAAATAACAAAAGAAAAAAGAGCCGCTGTAAGAATTCTTAGTAATACAAGTTGTGGAGTGTATGTTAAACCTACATGTCGTAGCTATTATTTACTATATTATATATTGTTTTCTATGCGATGGATATCTTGTACATGACAACTTATAGTTAAATCAATAACAACCTAGGAGAAAGTTCATTGGTACACGAAGCAGGATGTCAGCCTCCCCATAAAATTGATGAGAACATGTGGAAGAACAGAGAACAGATTGAGGAAATTCTTGTTTTGCTCGAGCGCCCTCGCTGGCCAAAAGTGGTGAGATACAAAGTTCCTTGTGCTTTTAATTTCTACATTTGCGAAACATTTATTAAATTTTGTTGCGATGATAATATTTTGGCTGTGGAAGTTGTTATATTGCACCAAGTTTACATAGTATCTCAACATCCAGTCACATTCACATCTTTCTTGGTCTTGAGGATCATTTTCTGACGAGCATACAATGACATATTTGACAAACATCGTAAAAGTTTACTAGTTGAGAACACTGAATTGTGCATTTGTCTCCTAACCAGCTTCAACAACAGTTAACAGCTGAAGATGCTGAACTTGCTTCTGCTCTTGGGCGGCTAAAGGATAAGCTTCAGAACACATTGAAGATATTGGAGTCTTTCCAAGCCAGCAATTCCGACTTTGTATTTAACACAGGTTTGGAAAATTCTTGCAGATTACATGTTTGATTTTAAGCTATTTGTGAGTTCATTTTGCATCTTATAATCCATCGAACATCTTACGCATTTTTATATCCTAAGTGGGTATCTTATAAAAACTTGACTCTATTCAGCCTACTATTTTACTCTAGGATTGAAGTACACCATTAGGACTCTGGTTTGACAATTTGTGTAAGATAAATAAAACATTTAGTTCAGGCACTTGGTCCGAATAATTATAAAAAAGAACATCTTTTGAACAGTTCTGTAGAGCAATAAATTCAGCAAATGAGAGAGAAAGCGAAAGTGCCCTTGCTACCCAGCGTTAGCTCACTTTCACAATTGTGAGGTCACTTGTAATTTCCCAAAAAGCAGGAATGTCATTGCACTAAACCAAAAACGTGGGAGTTTCTGTAATTAACTCAGGGGGTTACTGTAATTATATGCAAAAAAGTTGTTATGTTTATAATGTTGTATGAACAAATTGTATGCTGAAAATTGACAGTGCTGCTAAGCACTGTAGAAAGGCATCAACTCATTAATCAATATGCTGCGATACACACATTGGACCAGCCTAATGGGCTAACCAACATGCTTATCAGTCAACCATGAATATTTCTTTTAGATTTTACTTCACCAATGTTGGGATTATCTGTGAATACATTGTAGTTATGACCTACATGCCACAAGATTTTCGGGGCACACTAATCAGGCAGCAGAAAGAGCGCTCAGAGAGAAATAAACTAGCTGAAGTTGAGGCTTTAGTTAGCAATGGTGGAAGTATACGTGATCGGTATGCTCTGCTGTGGAAACAGCAAATGGAACGGTAACATTCTTTAGTTTCCATTTTGCCTGTTCTACTACCCTATGTCTAATCTTTTTATGTTATTGCTGATTAATTGTTATTCATCCAGGAGGAGACAGTTAGCTCAACTTGGTTCTGCTACAGGTGTCTATAAGACTCTTGTGAAGTACTTAGTTGGAGTGCCACAGGTATGTCTTCTTTGGTTTGATGTGAGCCTATGTATGTCTCTGGGCTTGAATGTTGATTCCCCCTTTAGAATTCTTTGCATTTCTCCATTTTGATGCGCCAGTCCCTTCTCTATGGGTCAGTGGTTACCCATAAGCCTTTTTTTCTGCTGCTGAAAAATTGATGACGCTGTCAAGATTGTTATTGTTTCATCATTTTTTTGTATTTCTATTCAGAGTTTTTAGCATAGCTTATGGATTTAGTTGTGAGGCTGATGTTTTGTGATATCACTGCCCACATTTTAAAATATTTTTTCAGTTATCTTCCAGGTTCCTCTATGTGATTTAACACTTAGACTATATTCCGTGTTAAAGCTTGTGATGATATAGGTTCATCTTATAAAACTTGTATTTGGTGCAGGTTCTCTTAGATTTTGTTCGGCAAATAAATGATGATCAAGGGTATCTTTTCTCTATTCCTTAAATAGCATTTATGTTTTAGCTGAAAATTATTCTTCAATACTTGACCCATTCTGAGAAAGATGAAAGGGCCAATTTACAATATACTGTTACTCTTATCCTGAAATCCTTTCATAACTAGGCCCATGGAAGAGCAGCGACAACGCTATGGACCTTCTTTGTACAGCCTTACAAAATTGGCGCTCAATATTCGACTTTTTCTTTCTTTGTCATGGTGGTCCTTTGATGCTAGAAAATTGTGAGATACATTGCAACCCTTGAACTTCAGTTCATTGAGTTCTGATAGATTTATTCCATTATGCCAAAAAAATATGTTTGGGTGTGTACCTCTTCATAGTCGTTTGGTTGCATTATCTGGGTTTAATTTCATTTTGCACTTCCCATGGAGCAGACAAAGGGATCAGTTATCTATGTTGGAAGAAGCGGTTGATGTCTATACCTCCGAGTTTGAAAGATTTGTCAAATTTATTCGGTATATTTTCTTCTTTTGGCTCCTACACGTTGCAAGTTATCAAATTGTGTACCCATGCTCTTGTTGGGAAATGTCCAGCATGGATGGTTTATACTGCTTTGGTTATTGATTCCCTTTGTTTTCTTCAGACATATACAGTGTGCGTTTTATCAAAGTATGCAAATCCAAGAGGAATTTTACTCATATAGTATGTGTGAGAACGCAAATTTCTCTTGGCACTGTGGGAGTTATTCTCAGTTCACGTAATGATTGACTTGTCTATTTACAGCGAGGTCTTTGCGAATTCCCCTTTCTTCATTACAGCAGAGGAAGCTGGCGTGTTAGAGGCAGGGTGAGTTTGTGAGTTTCTGTATTGCTGTCATTTTCCATTATGTATTGTGTGGACAGGTTTAGAGTATTGCATTGCATTTGTAACTGATTTAGTGTCTTTATTATCAAATTATGATTTGCTACTTTGTGTTCTGCAGAAATAGTGATGAGTACAGAGAAATAAATGTTCCAGCTGGGAAAACACATGAGGTTTGTGCATACATGAGTATACACGGTTTAATTCTAAATGGGTGGAGGTAATGAGTCAAGTACAAGTCTCCTGGCTATAACAGTTTTTCGAGGATTACTTTTTGCAATGCAGGAAGTACCTAAAGAACGTGCACAACAAGCTATTCCCTTTATTTCTTGTTATCAACGAAACAAATAACTTTGAGAAACTAGGTCCTGTTCATTAATCCATTATGGCTCATGAAGCCTTTCTTGATATAGTTTCGGACAGAAAGGAAAGGGGGAGGTTTTTTACCCTTCTTTCCCCCTCTTCAAGAACCCCTGCATTGATTTGGGGGGGGGGGGGGGGGGGGTTATCTGGCAAAGTGACTGCCCTTTCCTAGCTATCAAACAATCAAGGGGGACACCAATTTCCTTCCCCTACCTTTAATCCCCTCCTATTTTATAACCAGTTTAACAAAATTAAGGGTTAGTTTCACAACGGGGTGGAAAATGAAGAGTGTATGAAAAAGTGAATATTGAGAGCAAACATATAACTAACTTAACATAGTTTGGGGCCTGTTCTTCAGATATCTGTTGTTTCTTCATACATGATAAAGTGGGAGTAATGCCAATCCTTCCTACCTGCCTATCTTGCACAAGAAAGGCTTGAAAATATACAAAACATTACTATATTAATCATACATATGCTATCATCTTCATCAAACCTAGCTCTTGCATCACCATTGCCACTGCAATGTTTGCACCATCAGCACCCATTACCGTTGCAAACCCACTCTCCACATAATGTCCACGTATTATGAGTGCTTTTCTACCAGTAGCTCAAAAGCTTAAAAGAATCCTTATACACATTAGTGATACTGAAGTATTCCTAAACGCATACTCTCTTTCATTGAAACTATATTCTAGTGCTTATAAAGAAAACTGTGTGCTAGTACTGGCCTCTGTTAATTAGTTTCTTTACAAACAAAAATTGTAGAGGTAATCCCAAAGTCATTATTAATTTATAACTAATACAAAACTGAACGTTATTCTTAAGTACCCATAATACTTCATTCAATAACACATTTTCAGCTTGCACACAAAGCCATATTTTTTTACTACTACGCCTTTTTATGAAATTATTTGGCTACAAGTGCATATATAGAATATATTTTGTCCACATATTTGAGCACTAATGGATAGGTTACATTAATTTTTAGTGTAGGAGACGAAATTCCAAAAATTCAATATTACTTATGATATGGAGATGCAAAAGTTCGTAATGATAACCTTTGCGCAGTTTTGCCATATAGGTAGATTCTATGAAAATACATAAATCAGGAAAGATATACCTGTTTTGATATTGGGGAAGTACCTGCGGGAACTATCAATTTTTTTCGTTTATTTTAGTTATGTCCGTGTGTGGTATTTTGGTGTTATTCAAGTAGCTTAGTAAAGAATGATTCATTCAGGGGAGTTGGTCCAACTTAGTGTACAAAAGGTCTTTTGGGGAGCATGTGTGTGTTTAATTTTGTTTTTTGCTATTGGTACTCTCAGAGAATTGCTTATGTAGCTGTGAGTAATGATAAATCAATTTTATTGCATCTAATAAATGGGTTATCTTTGAAGGTTTCATTGTTAGTGGACTCAATAAACTCATATATTGCTTGGGATTTCTCCTTGGGGCAAGGCAAAGTGAGCATGGTATTACTCTCTAATCTTCATGGAACTATTTGTTGAATGTCTAGTCTCTTTATGAAATGGGACATTCATTTCGCTCTTCTTTTGGTTTAGCCATTTTCTTTCGTGTTTTAATTAAAGTACTGCATACTGCCTGATTACTCATAGTGGTAGTGTTTCCCAAGCATGGTTGCATGTTTCTCTTAAAGTTCAACCCAACTTGAACTTCTAGAAGCTCTTCTAAGACATTGATGGTTCGTTTGGTTCAAGATTTAAACCATTCCAGGAATGCTATATTCCATTCCGAAACGATTCCCGCGTTTGGTTCAAGTTTTAAGTCCAGAATAAATGATTCCAAGAACAAACCTTTCCCCCAAAGTTCTCCCATTTAAATCATAAGGAATAAACCATTACCAATGAGCATCTTTTTTAATTTTTTCATGTTAGGACTAAAATAACACTCTTCCTTATGAATAAATAATTCTTTTTTCATCAATGTATGAAAATATTGTTTGGAATTTTTTTTAATTATGCTGCTGCACAAAAATGTAAAAAAAATTTATTTGGAACTTTTTTCTTGTTGTAATTTTTTTTAATTACAAAAATTGTAATTTTTGTAGGATAGTTATTAGCTAGGTATGTGTAATTTTTGTAATTTATTATAGTAATCGTCTCTTTTGAAAAATTAGTAGGTGATGTTTTCTCATCTTATAAAAAGAAAGGTATTTGTGTAATTGATACTTTATTCCATTCCTATTCCCGGTTGAACCAAACATCGGCATGGCATCCTAGATGCCAGGAAAATAACTTTCCAGGAATCAAGTATTCTCATTCCATGCCCATTCCATTCCCAAAACTCGAACCAAACGAGCCCTGAATGGTAACATGGAAACCAAGTCACTAAATTACACTTGATTGTGTGTTATGCGTCCTTGTTGCATCCTTACACCTTAAAACTTGTATCGAGGTGATGGTGTGGCTAAGGCTAAACTCATTGATTTTTCGGGGAATTCCTAAAGCAATCTTGCACCAATTAATATGTCAACTTCAATAACTTCTCAATGAAAATGGACAACTCACCACCTCAAAGCAGTTCAAACTTGAAGCATTAAAAGCCTGAATCCTAGCAAAATTTTACCTTTCTTGATATATAAACTAAAAGAAACTTACTCTTGCTCAACTCAAAAACAGCAGAGGCACAAAAGACACAGTAATCTACAAGGCAAAAGAGACTCTTTCTTCTGCTCTACTCCTTGACTAGAGGCTTTTTTTTTTCTAAATAGAAAAAATAAAAATGCAATGCATAAATCCGGTATCTATGAGCTCTCTTTTGATGTTTGTTGGCCAATACCTCACTTTGAATATTAGGAATTTTCTTTTGTTGATAATTGTAATGTTGGATGATTTGTTTTATTTTAAATTTATTGAAGTTTTCACGTATGCTTATTAGCTATATCTTCTTATATGTCTCTTTATAACAAATGTGTGATTGTAACTTTTAATATATATATATATTATAGGGTTAGATCACAACCCATTATTATTACATACAATAAGTTCCAATTTTTTTGCATGTTATGTTCAATGTGTTTCTTGTTTTGATCAAGCACGTGATTTTTATGAGCATATGCTCCACAGGACCCTAGTGTTTTGGTGCTCTTTGTACCTCAATTTTTCTCACAGTGAATCACTCAGTTTTATCCCCATATTTCCGAGATCATGAGATTTGGTGCAAACTTTCTTTACAAGTATCAGGTGGTTGGGTTGTATGCATCTTGTTGGCTTTACTTGCATCAATTCTATAGCATAGTTGTTCATAGATCATTCTCCCTGATGTAGTTGAGCTTTATATTATCCAGGCACAGGATATTGGATTTAGCATCGAGTACGCAAATCATTTGGGACAAAAAACAGTAAGTCTAGCTATGGTAGAGTACGGACATTTTTTCTTGGTTTGAAAGTTGAAATAATATATATATTCCCTTACATATATCTGTTCCTCTGTCCCAAATTAAGCGTCACTTTTGAGTTTCACACTTCTAATGGAAAACCAGCAACTACAGAACTTATTTAACTATCTTGCGATTTGGTACATGGATATTAGAATGGTTCTCTTAATTTGGGATGGAATATTATTTTTATTTTTGGTGGTGGGGTGGGATAGGGATAATTTTGGCCCTTCTTTTAATTGTCTACTTATAGGGTTGTATTGACTTTGGGGCGTGGGTTTCTTGTTTCACAGCTGATCTTGCCTTACAGGCGATACGAGTCTGATCAAGTGAGTTAATGTTTTGTTTGCCAAAGTATCAGTAGTTGCTATTTATAACACTGCTATGACCTTATATAGTGCTCACCGACTGCATCGATTTCCTTGCAGGGTAACTTCTGCACAATCATGGCTGGAAACTACAAACTCGTTTGGGACAACTCGTATTCTACATTTTTTAAAAAGGTAGGCGCACACATAAATTAATTGCCCCAGTATTCTGATGTTGATCTTGGTTCTAGTAGTGGATGGAAACTTTTTGACCGGTTGATGTAGGAATAGCAGCTTATATTTTGCCTGCTTGAAATGGTTGTGTGAAGAGTACGATTATGTTGTAGGTGAAATTTAAAGTTACAAAGGCAATTATCCTGTCAAGATTGACTTTTAAGACTAGCATAGATGAAGCAACACTAGTAGCATATCATGGATTTAGGTGTTTGTTACAACATCAAGTGTAGCAAATTTATGGTATAAACCATTTTCTCATTGCCGAGATGGTTACAGATTGAACTTAACCTTTTGCTTTTTCCTTATTTTAAATAAATACGAGCTAGACATACACCTTAATTCACATATTGTGAGTTGTGACTTATTGTGGTGTGATTTAATACCTTGATTTAGGTTCTGCGATACAAGGTGGACTGTATACCACCAGTTGTGGAGCCAGCGCCATCAGCTAATGAAGTAGCATGATGTGTGATGGAGCTTTAATGGGGCTTTAATCGTTTTGGTCTTAATTTGTTAACTTAGATCACTTCATCTAAGGTTGGTCATTTGGTTGCCGACTGCTTTGATTCATTGAAAATGTTGCCGTCTGTATTATGGTTGTATATATCTGTTGTCCGACATTTTTTAGTCTCTTGTTGTATCATGTAAGAGAAGTATTTTGAATGTGGAGCAACTGGACACAAATCTCTTTTACCTCCATTTTAAGAAGTAAAACTAAAATTTCAGCTTTGTACTGATTCTGCAGAGCGACTTTTCGTTCAAATTTTCTCTTGTTGCGCTTGATTTTGATGCGTGGCTATGAGTACTGACTCTTGTTTTTTCCTGAGGGAAAAAAGGTAGTTTATTTGGACAAAAGTTCATGAAACAAGCATTGGTAAAAATTATGCTTCTCAAAATTTAGTTCTTCCTATCTTTGCTCTCAGAAATTTTAGGAGAATATTAATTTCAACTTCATCAATGGTTAAGAATATAATTTATTTTTTTGAGTTTTGGTACATTAGTTATGTTTCAGAAGTTAAATGATAATGAACGGGGCTTATAAAATCGGTGTCCAAATGTTGACTTGAAATTTTACAAAACCAACCAAAACAATCAAACTATTAAAGTCAGTAGTCGAATGTCACCCATTTACTTTGGCTGCCATTGGCACTTCTTCAAAAGAAATACATGGGAAAAGAATGAAAGAAAAAAAAAATAGCATTAAGGATCACATTTAGAACAAAAGAGCTGCATTTCCCATACAAAATTAGAAAATGCAATTTTTCACAAAACAGTGAATGTTTCCTGTATAAACATCTATTATTAAAAACTTGACAAAATGCACTACAAGAAAACGTCCCCTTTTCTACAAGGATGTGAAAGATAAAGTGCATGTGCAATCAAACCTTAACTGCACCACCAAGCGCTTTTTGTTGGTTCGTGCTGGACTATTTGACATGTTGCTCGTGTCACAGGCCCACATTTGAAGTATGTGGTTCAGGAGGATCATCCTATGGACATCTGCTGCGGCAGACCAGGATTAGGGCCTCGTCATCATGTGAAACATAGGATTGCAAGCAAAAATGAGTTTTCCCAATTGATATATGAGATGCCACATTTCTTGCAGATAAAATTTTAAAAAATGCATGCATGCACAAACCCCATTTCTGTTACAAAAAGTTGTATGCGCGCTTGGCAGCATCAAGTGTGTTGGATAGAAGCATAGCAATTGTCATTGGCCCCACTCCTCCTGGCACCGGGGTGATGGCCGAAGCTACCCTTGCAGCTTCTTCATAGCAAACATCACCCATTAGACGATAACCATGCTCATGACTGGGATCCTGCTTGTATATAAAAGAAAATTGTTCAAATGGGAATAAACCAACATTACTAGATGCGTATGACGTTGAATTTCCTTTTTTGGGTAAATCATTTGTCTTAATTATGGTGGTTCAGTGTGATTTCTATATAATAACTACTACTGTTACCTCAACTGGAAATGTCCCCACATCTATAACAACTGAACCAGGTTTTAGCCAACTGCCACGGACTAGATTGGGCACTCCCACAGCAGTGATCACAATGTCGGCTTCGCGAGTGATCTGTTCCGGATTCTTTGTGAACGCGTGAACGACACTCACTGTTGCATGGTGCCTCTGCTCAACAACAAATGCTCACTTAATCTAGTAATAGAAGCATTTGATTCAGCAAAAACATTTTGCAGGCAAATTAAGCCAATGGAAAGGCAAGACGCATAGTCACCTGCAAAAGCAAGGATGCAGGTAACCCAACGATGTTGCTCCTCCCTATTACCACAGCTTTCTTCCCCATTATTTCCACACCAGACCTTAACAGTAACTCGATACAGCCCTTTGGAGTGCAAGGGATGAACAGAGGCTCCCTTCCACGCGTGGCTAGATTTCCCATGTTCAATGGATGGAATCCGTCCACATCCTTTTCCAAGTTCACCATGTCCAATATTTTTCCCTCGTCCAAATGCTGTTATATACGATTTTATTAGTCACTAATGTGCTTAACTGCCAACATTCCTGTTGATGAGACCTCAACCAACTAACTACCACTGAGTAATACCACAAGTCAGTGATAAAGTATGCATTACAAAGAAATGATTTAGCGTGTTTTTCATCATGCAGTTGTAATGATCTAATCTATTTGGTTTGATCCCATAGGCATAAAAGTTAGTTCACTATCACACTTGATAGCTTAAGCTCTTGGGTGGTGAGCCAATCTTAATATCAAGTTAGCACAGTCTCTCAAGTTTAGTTTGCCCCCATTCCTGCATCTGGAGAGAATCAAGCAACCAAATAGATAAACTGGAGTGTTGGGAGATGGAGATTCGAAGACTTAGAAACCGGGGCTTTCTAGTAAATGTTAGCATATATATATAGTTCGTAAAGAAAAATATAGTCTTTAGGGAGAAGAAACATAACCAAGGTGGGTTTTACAATAACAAATGTAAGACAAGTGGGTGATTCTATTAACAGAGTGGGTGTAATATAGGGAGTGTAAAAGCCATAATCAAGTATAATAGGCATACACATTACCCCCCCCCCCCCCCCCCCTTCTTTCTCAAATTAAGACTCACACTTTCCTTTTCAAGTTGTCTCAGATTAAGAGTTCCGTTTCGTTTTTGGGATATATTGAAGTTACAATATCAAACCATAGTAAATAAATTTTATTCTTCACCATTGACTGGGTAGAAATTAATATTTATGTGTTTTATTTATTTATTATCATGGGTATTGGGCCCCCCACCACCACAATCCCATGAGGCCCTAGCTATTCAACCGGGAGACACCCTCAATGGCCCAAGAAAGGTTTCACGCAGCGGGGGAATCGAACTTGAGACCATGCGCCTACCCACACAGTCCCAAGTTCTCTCTTACCTTGTGTGGTAAAGAGTGAGGCAAAGGGTACATACCTTGCAGTTCATGGCAAATTTGGTAAGTATGCAAAAGATTATGACAAAGTTGGGGAAAATAAAAATTAAAAAAAGGTTACCTGTGGAAGAGGAAGCTGCACAAGAACACCATGAACGGATGGATTTTTGTTAAACCTTGATAAAGCATCACAAACTTCATCATTTGTACATTTGTCAGGTAGTTCAGTCAACAGAAACTTGATTCCAGTTTCTTCACAAGCTTTTGTTTTATTACGGACGTAGGATTGAGAATCCTTTCTCTCTCCCACCAAAATTACAGCTAATCCAGGAACCTTTCCAATGGACACTTTCATCCTGCTTACTTGGCTGGCTATTACTGAATTGATTTCCTCAGCGATTGACTTGCCATCAATTACTCGAGCAGTTTGTTCATTTGCTGTGATGAACAACAAATATCAATACCAGTGGAGCACTGGAGCTTGATTAATTTTTGTTTGTGTGTTTCTTCCTTTATTCTTGTTTTTCAAATAATTCTTAGGGTTTCGGAAGGGGAAGAATTGAAATTCCAGACAAACACGAGGAAATCATGAAATTCAACATTAAGGCTCCGTTTGATTACAAAGATGGAAAAGGAAAATAAATTTAGTTAGTTTGTGTGAAAAGATAGAAAATAAGGTGAGAGATGTTACTCATGTTATGAGTACGTATCCTCCATCTTTCAATATTTTTGGTGAAAAATTTTTACTCACCACCAAGTATAAAGAAAATTTTCTTCATGCAAAAACTTAAAAATCAAGAGGATATCACTTCTATCACTCAACTTATTTTCCATCTTTTCACCAAAACTAACTCAATTTATTTTTCTTTTCCACCTTGCAATCAAACGGAACCTAAATACTTGTTCCTTTTCAGAAAAATTAATATTATTGAAATCTATTCATGTAGATGTTAAAAATTTGAACAACGGCAAAATAAAACTGTACAGAAGAAAAATCCCAAATATTTGTTGTTAATTAGTGGATACTTTCTAACAATGGCATCTGTGACGGCAGCGCAGCAATGGTAGTATGTGCAGCACACTAGTAGGTATATATATATATATATGTATGTATGTGAGTGTGATATTATACTTAATTAAAATGAAAAACCTAGACTGGGAAAGGTTGAACCCTAATGAGGGGAAAATGACAATAAAAATATGCGAGAGGAGGAATTTATGCTTGGCATATATGATTATATATATATAGAGAGAGACTTACTGTTGGATTGAGGGGGAATAGATGATGGAGGTTGAGAATTGAGGGAGGTCCAAATGTCAGGGAGGTCAAGAGAAAGAAGAGGAGGAGATTTGAACAATTGGTAACTGGGTTTCGTAGCCAACGTACTTAGTAGAAGAACCCTAGAGAAGGAGGAGGAGGAGGATAATGTCATGCTCTTCTTCTTTTAAATTAACAATTAAACTACACAACACACACACGAGAAAATCAACACATCAATATATTATGCTCTTCTTCTTCTTCTTCTTATGCAACAAACCCCCTATGCTTACCACTCTTCCCTTCACCGACCCCATCATCTTCTATATATATATACAGGGGGGTTCAAGTGCGGATTACTATTCACGGACTATCCGTACGGATTAGTCCGTTTGGCACGCTTCCCGATGAAATTTTTTGATGAAATTTTTTGGGAATGTTCTTCATCGTGTGTAGAACATCTCCACCAAATTTTATCAAAAAATTCAATCGGGAAGTGGGTTAACTATATGATTGAAAAATATTGGATTTTATATATCTATTTCTAGACCAATATTTTTCAATCAAGTAGTTAACCCACTTCCCGATTGAATTTTTTGATGAAATTTGGTGGAGATGTTCTACACACGATGAAGAACATCCCAAAAAATTTCATCAAAAAATTTCATCGAGAAGCGTGCCAAACGGACCAATCCGTACGGATGGTCCGTGAATAGTAATCCGCACTTGAACCCCCCTGTATATATATATATCTATGTACATCTTCTAGCGTGCCAAACGGACCAATCCGTACGGATGGTCCGTGAATAGTAATCCGCACTTGAACCCCCCTGTATATATATATATATATATCTATGTACATCTTCTATATATATATACATCAATATATTTATTTATTTATTTATAATATAATACTAGAAAGAATGGATGATTGTTTTTCTTTTTCTTTTTTTGCAGATTTCCTTCTCCTCCTCCTTCACCCTCACATAAAATTCAGAATTTCAGAGCTCACGAACATCATAATTTCGGATTTTCATTTTAAATATATAATAATGAAACGTGGGCCTAAGTCCATAGCCCGACCAAATGTTACTGGGTTGGGCCCTGATTACTTAAATATATTATATGAGCCGAAGACCACCCCCATCTGACTACATCTATACCTCCAGAAAGTCGCCGCTTTTTTTCTTTCATTCTTTCTTTCTTTAAAAAAAAATGGTTTTTGTTAAGGGTATTTTTTATTTTATTTTTCCGTTGGTAGAAATGATTGATTTCCTTATCATTTTTGATTTTGTTATCAAATAAAACCTTAGTTTTTGACTTTTTCTATAGGAAAACATTATTTGGGTGGTGGGAAATTAAAAAAAAAAACACAAAACAAAAAGAAAAATGACTGACAAATATCAATTATTTTTATTATTATTTCCTAAGTTGTTATAAACGGAGGTTTTTTAAGGTTGGTTGAGTAAAATTTATCTCTTTTTAACTACTATGGTGCTTTTATTTAGTTTCAGGGTTTTTTTTCCATAGTTATTAAAATTTAACATAAAACATTATAACTTGATTAAGAGTCATTGAAATTGGTTTCGAAATAAACGTCTTTCAAGTCAATTTATATTGGGTCATTTTGAGTTACCTAATAATAACTATAATTAGAGTTACTCTCAGTTTGATAATTCTTTGAATAACTTTTTAACAATATTAACCTTATGTTAAATGTTTGGTGCAAAATGACTGACTTATTCTCAGAGGTAACTCAAATTATAACTCTAACCTTAAAGGAAAAGTTTCTTCAACTTTTTTACGGTAACCCTCTCTAACACTAATTTCATTTATTCTCTTTAAATACAAAATCCTACAACTTTTTCTTTCTAAACACAAAATACTCAATTATTTCATCTCCACTAACAAACCAAACACAAAATAGGCAATGTTTTATAAAGTCAAAATACTCACACCGATATTTAATATATTGTAAAAACAACTCATAACATTAGGCAGCATCGAATTTCTTACCTAAATCCCAAAGCCACCGATATCCTCACCATCAATCTCGACTCCAGCAAACTCCTCCTTGAAATATGTGTATGCATATATATAAATCAAGATTTCTAAATTTTTTTGGTGTATTCTTCACTTAAAATACGATTACGTGTCTATATAGAGAGAGAACAAAAATTAGGTATGTGTGTATATATGTACATACATGTATATAACTATATATATGCGGGTGTGATTTCAATTGTTACCTTCTCTCTAATCACGAATAGTTAATATAATATGGGTAATGTTAACGTGTGCCCTAAGGGTACATGTTAACTGTTAAGTATCAATTTTTAAAAATAATTAACTCCCAATATGTATTAAATATGGCACCGGATCTCATACAATATTTTATTATTTTCATTTATAGTAACTTTAACATGTACCCTAAGGGCACACGTGTTATCATTTTCCATATAATATTAACCATTTGATCAAAAATTAAGGGTGATTTTAAAAGCACCCACTAAATCACGCTTCTCACACCACTAAATTTTATAAAAAACTTTCAACTTACCCCCTTAGTGGGGTGAATTTATTGAAACATGAATGACTTCATAGGGAGAAAATTTAGTGACAAAAAACTTTGTTGGTAATTAAAATATTCAAAAAAAATATTTAATGGCAAAATAATTCATAATTTTTGTGGCCGAAACATATTATGATAATTAAATGTTCATGTTGCGAGGAATTACTGTTACGACATAATTTCTAATAATACAGAACCACAATAATAATTTTTGAAATAATTTGATGGACGAACTATTCAATGCAAAATGTTCACAACCCTGTTAAAAAAAATAGTTTAACATGAAAAAGGACTATTCCTATTTTTTTCCTATTACAATAGACCTAGAATTGCATACAATAATCTGTAAAATATATGTTGAGAATAACAAAAAAATTACACTAAAAGTTTGTATTTGATTTGAAATTTTGGAATCTTGATTCTTGTATATTTTCATTAATAAAAAGTAAGAAAATTAACGAAGAGAAGAAAATGAGTGAAGAAAAATTGAATAAAAATAAAAAGGAAAAAAAATAGAACCAACATTAGCTAGAGGTGTAAAAGTGATGGGGTGAGTTTACAAGTTGAGTTTAGGGTTAAATTGCTAAAATTTAAATTTTAGATAGGGTGAAAAGATTAATTAAAGGGGTGCATTTAAAATCACCCAAAATTAAAGGTTGTGATCAAATGAGTAGTTGACTAACATAATTAATGCACACTAAACAAATATAAAGCATTAAATGCAAGGTTAAATAAGTAACTAATTATTACCTGATGACATCTTATTTTTTTCCATTTAATTTTAAGCAATCTTAAATCAGAGATTCATTCCATGATTTTTTAATTTCAATCCAAAATATCCATATTCTTTACTCTTATAAAATATGATCATTTCAAAATATTTGCCAAACACAACATATTGATTATTATTATTTAGTTTCTGACCTTATTAAATTGGTGTTTGGACACAACATTATTAAGGGGGAGAGGTCTTAATTTTAATAAATTACAACATACTCTTATTTTATTTTTATTTAGCATTTTACCCCTTAAACTAAAAAAAACAAAAAATTGACGGTAAAATGACATAAAAATATATTTTCATACTTATATTAATTATTTATCATTTTTTTAATATAAAAATATTTTGCACAAAAGACTTAAGCCCTGCCTTTGGATAAGCAAATGCCTAGATTTATACTTTCGCCTTTTAAAACATTGGTATAAAGTAAAAAAACAAAATCACGAGAGAGATGAACACTTAAAGCATGTAAATGTTGAATTTTTAGTTTTTTGGCAATTAAGTAATTCATTTTTTAAAATTTTGTCATATTTAGGTTACCTTTAATTTATTGGTTCTCGGGAAAATAATCAAACTGGAATTCAAATAGGAAAGAAATTAGGAAATATTATATTTCTTTTTTGTGTCATGTTAACGTGTACCCTAAGGGCACGTGTTATCATTTTCCATATATTAATTCGGTTTTGCATAAAAAAACAAAACAAAAAAAAGATTTAACTTCTTCTTAATGTTGCAGGTAAAGATAAAACGAGATGATATTACGAAGAAAAAAGTAAATAAAGTAAAAAACAAATAGAATCGGTCACCTTAACTTGCTATAACATGTTAAGGGTGTTGCCACATCACTACTGAATATTAATTATGGTCAGTATCCATGGATAGATAGAGAGAGACAATACCCATTGAAAACTCATCCATATATATATACATATATATATAGAGAGAGAGAGAGATAGAGAGAGATAATGAGATAAAGATAAAGATAAATGAAATTTGGGTATGTAAGCAGACACGAAGCAATTGAATATTTTATATTTGGAGAGAGAAAATTATTTAAGGGTGTTTTTAAATGCACCCACATAATCTATCTTCTCACATTACCAAAAGTCAAACTTACATCAATCTTAACCTAAAAAATAGAGTAAAATCCATTCTACTCACCCCGATTTATATACATTAAAAAAAATGACGCTAATTTATCTTCTCACCATTTAAATTTTTAAAAATTATAAATTAATTACAAAACTATATTCTTTATTCTTTCATAGGTCTACAAGATATATAATTCTTCTCATAAGAATTGCAACAACGGGAGTTCTTATTCTTCTTCTTTTCTTAGTGGAAGTGATCAAAACATTCTTATATAATACAAAAGTCCACTATCATCAATTTAGAAGCAATGTCAACAAAAGTTTTAATTGACTTGATCTTTAATTCATCAAGGAAGATGGTTACAAAAAATACTACCGGAGATGCACCAAATCAAAACCACCTTTATGATATATATATATATATATATATATATATATATCATCACTTAAATTTTCTATTTGTAAGATATATATATACATACAACAAATTGATCGTTTAATATTTTTGGTGTAATGAATTAAGACTTATATTTACTTATTTGATAAAAATAAATTTTGTAGACAAATTTAAAATATGAATAAAAAACATTTAAGAGCAATGAATAGTAAAAGATTATATGAAATATCATATAATTGCTAAAACTGTATTTATCACAATTAATATTTTATAGCTTCAGAGGCATTATTTAAATGGAATTTTTAATGAAATTTATTAAGAACAACGTAAATTATGTTTATTATGTCTTATATCAATGACAAATTTAATATTAATTATATTTTTTACTTTTAGTGACGAAACTTTATCGTCTTTGCATTATTTCAGTAAAGTCACCCCACTATTGGGGTGAAATGTAAGATTTTTTTAAAGATTTGAAGGGGTGAGAAAAAAATATTCTCACATTGGAATGAGAAAACTGATTTTGTAGATCTATTTAAGAACGGCCTTATTTAATTTTGTATTTAGAGAGAATACATAAAATTAGGGTTAGAATTAAGGTTACAATAAAAAAGTTGATAAAGTTTTCCTTTGAGGTTTGGGTTTTAATTTGAGTTGTCCCTGGATAATAAGCATAATTTGAATTACCCCCAAGGGCAAATAGGTGATTTTGATCAAAAAATTTAACAGAACGCTAATTGGTTAAACCACAAGAGTAACTCAAATGATTATTAAACTGGGGGATAACTATAATTATGACTATTATTTAGTGTGTAACTCAAAAGACTAATTTATATTCACTTGATTAAGATAAGTTGGTGGGTTTGGATGGGTCGGAAAAGCATTTGTTATAACAATTGTATTTATAGCATGTGTTCATTTCTTTATTCACGTCCAAGTTTTGCACTTAACGTTATTAAAAAAATCACATGTTATCGGAATAACCATTGTCTTTTCAATTGTGAGTGCGTGTGTAGGTGGGGGTGGGGTGTTTAGTTAAATGATAAGCGTAGAAAAAAAATGTTTAATTTTATCTAATGTAAACAGTAAACAATTTAATTTAAGGATTACCTATTTGTTGAAGAGTAATTCTACATGGATATAAAATTCTAACATAAAAAACTGACATATCAATGTGTCGATCACTCATTGATTAAAATAGAATGTGATATGGTTCTTTTAACCAATACATAGTCACCACATTTTATAAGTCAATTTTTTATGTCAATCTATAATTATTGCTTGATGAAATTTATTAGGTTAATGATGAATATTATATAAACCAATATTCTAACTAATATATGGGTGTGACATTGAATATATAAAAAATAAATATGGCATTGTGTATTTTTTTTCAATTTTTTCTAATCATAAAAAGTTTAGGTGACAAGAGGACATTTTAATATCCTAAAGTATGTCGTACGATTCAGTGAGTACTTAATTATAATAATATTTTAACATTATAGAAAATGTATTCGAATCCTTACTAACTCAATTAACTATCATCGACAACATTAAGAAATTATTGAGAAAGTAAAAATCTATCGAAAGGAAGACGACGGCGGAAGTCCAACCAAAAACTTTAGCAAGAGAGGCCTCTTTTTACACAAACACAAATAATAGTACTAAGAGGGTGTCAAATTACATAAAGCTAAAAAGCAACAATAGGGCAAAAGTGAATGGGTGTTAGTAGCAAAATGCCAAATTTTGACGCCAAACAAGAATTATATGTGCATGATTCATGTCGACCCGGTGATCCCACTTCGCTGATATATACTTCCCTCAATTATTTCTTCATTTGGACTAAAGTTGAGAGGGCCCATCACTCGAGATTCAATTTTATGATTTTTTACTTCTTTAATTTATTGCTTTTTCTTACATTTAGTTTTTCTTGAAAACGTTGTACACTGGTACAATAGTTACGAATCTGTCTTGCACAAATTTTCAATTGATTTATTATGTATTGTGTAATTATTGTCAAAAATAAAATAAAATCTGGACTCCAACTTATTGTCTAATAAATATTCATGAAGTTAGCTAATGAAATAGAAAAAGAAATTAATTTAACAAAAGTTATTAGATATGTAATTGAATAGAACGAGAGAATAAACTTGTATAAAATTTTACACCATATATGTCATAATAGATTATAACTCGTGTCAAATGTACTATTAATCATTTAAAAATTGTTTTTATTATCGGTCACTCAATTTTTGAAATTCAAAAACATACCATGGCCCCTTGTATATATATATATATACTAAGTTGTAATATATACTAAAGGTACTATCAACCATTCAAAAAGTATCTTGAATCTTAAATTATACAATTTTTTCGCCCCTTATACATTTTTAAGATTCAAAAACTATAGATAGTAATTTTTTTTATCCTCATGTTTGGTATGGGACCGGAATAAGGCCTTTGAACTTTCAATCATTCTCTTTGGAAAAGTATCCACAATGTTGAGCAATTTCTTACGATAATATTTTTGTAGTAGTGAAAAAATAAAAAGAATCCCAACACGAAATGTCAGTATGAAGAATCTACGAATGTTCAATTTTGATAAATCAAGTTGTCTAAAAACTAGTATTAAAAATTAAGTATTTTTGCTCGTGAAAATAAATAAATAAGCTGACAAACGAGCTTATGCATTTACTACAATAAATGGAGTTATCCAAGTATTGCTTTAAGAAAGCTATCAATTTTGCGGGCTATGGTCACTATCATTTGTCAATTATGGCTCTCCATCAACTTCAAATACTAGAAGTCTCCATGTAATAAAATCGATGATTTTGAGACAATCGAAAGCACTGTTGTTTCAACCCCCGTCTTGCAGTGGGTGGTTTGTGATTGTGGAACAATTCTTTTAATCAAAAATGTAATTCATTAAATAATTAAATTAAAAATTATATTGTGTTGAAAAATTGAAAGGTACTTTTTCGTTTTGTATATTATGACACCTACTTAATGGCTATTATCTCATTTTCTTCCTCATTATTTATTATTTCACTTCTTTGTCTAATGTATATGTACTAGGCATGCTAGTGTTCAGTGGCGGAGCTAGAAATATTATTCAGGTGAGGTCAAATCAGGGTCGGCCGGCTATAGGCGAAATTTTTTTTGGGACCCATTCATATTCGTATAAATTCATGTATCTTTTTTAAAACATATAATTTTATTTTTGTATATTATAGTGCGAAAAGGAGTCAAAACAAATAAAAAAATGGAGAAGAAAAGTACTGTTGTGCAACAGCTGGAAAAAAAGAAAGAAAGAAAAAAGAGAAGCTGCAGCTAAGGGGGGGGAATGAAGCTTCCTCCTTTATTCCTCTTACACCAAATTGTTTAAAACTACAAAACCCTCCCCCCAAACATATAAATCTCATCGCACGTAGGTCCCTGAAACCCTAACCTTTTTAGTTACACACATGAACCCCAGCTTTTACCCTGATCTGTGTAGACCCCTGTACTATGTAAAAATTTACCAAAGGTCCAGGTGGGGCCATGGCCCCTCCTGGCCTACACATCACTCTGCCCCTGCTAGTGTTTATGGCACTACTTAATCAAACATGCATTAGATTTTTGCTGTTGATTGCATGCTCAAAGATCTGTCCAAACTTAACTTAATTCGTGCAGGTTTTGTCTTGAAAATCTAAACTTAGGTCGTTTCTATATGTATAAGCTCAAACTCGAGTTGGCTGACTATGATCCCAAGACGCCTGTGTAATTATATGATATTATAATAGTATTTAAAGAAATAAAATGTTATATTCAAGTCAGAAAATTATTACATTCAGGTTCGGTCAAAAGGGTTAAATTTACGTTAATTTGAAGCCGGCTCAAACTTGTGCCCAATTTTTCTTGTGGAACTCAGATCTAGCTTGATCTTAAAATAATTCATCCTAAACCTAACAAATTTAGAAATATTCTACTTAGGAATTGGCTTAGAGGAATATTCTACTTAGGGATTGGCTTAGAGGAATATTCTACTTAGGGGTTGGTTTGGGTTTACCCAAACTCGAACCCGACCAGCCTAAATATAAGCTCAAGCTGGACCGGTCTCGACATAATGCAGATTTTACGTTAAAATACCCGAACCGGCCCGCTTGTTATTACGCTTGAACTCACCCCTGTTGAATTATAGGGTATTATAAGGTTTATCAAGGGAAAAACATTATATTCGGATGCAAGTAGGTCCGTTCGGGATTTTTACTAAAAAAAACTCAAACCCAACCCAGTTCAAAGACGACCCGTCTCAAACCTGATAAATTTGTACCATTTTAACATCCCTAATTCTAGTTCACAAGATTTATATAGCCAAATTCAATACGCATGACCCACCGATTAAAAAAAACACGACACAGCTGGTGGTGCAAATTTTGTTTTGAAAATTTTGAACCCTTCCCGTTTTACTATATGCATATGCTCGAATTCGATTTGTCTTATCTCAAACCTACCCGATGCATTGTAATTATATAATATTATAAGGGTAAATGAAAATACAATTATATTCATAGGGCGCTGGATGGATGAAATGGATGAATCTAATAAATTTTTAAATAAGAAATAACGTTACATTTCTCCTAATTAATTCTTGTCCATTTATATAAGAATTCAAAATATAATTTTAGTACATTTTATAATATAGATTTTAAATTATTGAAAAAAAATCAATTTACAAAAATATTTGTTCTACTAATATTTAATACCCAATTCTTTTTTGGAAAATTAAGAAATCTAAACACTCATTATTTAGTTCATATTGTTCATATTTAATAAACCTAATAAGAATAAATAAAAAGTTTTTGTTATGAAATATTGATGTGTATATCCATATGCAATATTTAAAGATACAATTTGTTCCACATTGAAATTGTGGTATGAATGAGAAAATTACATTATAGCATATATATTGTAACTTGACCCATATTGATTTTGTAAAGAACTAAGGATGTCAGCTCTTGATATAAATAGAGCTAAGTCCTCCACATATTACATATCAGTTGAATAAGAACATTTCTTTTATTCTTTCTCTCTCTTTCTCTCTTTATTATTTTAACAAATTATTAGCACGACTACTCTACAATCAATTGGAGTCCATTGCAAAAATAGGCCACTATAGTTAAAAAAATTCTTTTTTCTTGACGGTTAGTCAAGCGAAATCATGCCATCATAGTTTAAAATTGCACTTTCTTCTTCTTAGAGGCTAGCTTGAAGTCAAGGATCGTAATTTTTCAATTTATTCATACAGGTCAAATATATGATTTTCTTTTCTTTCATAATAATATGATTTATTTTGTTTTACCTTTTATTATTGTTATAAATTTTTATTCTATTTCATAAATAATCTGGACTTGAAATTCTATGATTTATACTTCTGCAACTTGAAATTCATAATCATTATCTTGGAATCGAAGTTCCACGATTTATATTTTTGGGACCAAAAGTTCCCTATTCATTATTTTGGACCTGAAAATCAATAATTTATATTTGGGACCTGAAGTTCCTTATTTATTATTCTGAACTCGAAGATCTATGGTTTTTGAAACTTGAAGTTCATTATTCATTATTCTAGACCCGAAAATATATAATATATATTTGGGACCTAAAGTTCCTTATTTATTATTCTGCACCTGAAGATACATTATTTATGTTTCAAGCCTAAAGTTCCCTATTTATCATTCTGGATTTGCAGATTAATGATTTATATTTGGGGTCAAAAGTTCTTATTTTATTTAGAGACCTAAAGTTCTCTAATTATAAATTTGGTCATGAAATTTCATGATAATTGTTTTGAACCTTAAATCATTATTTTGGACATGAAATTCCATAGTCATAAATTTGAACCTGAAACTCCGTAGTCATAAATTTGGACCTGAAGTTCCAATAATAATATACCTTAATAATAAAATCTGAACTTTTGATATAAGATGATATTGACTTAAATTCTCATAAATTTGATAACTTAAATTTGGGCTTGAATTCATGTGTAACTATTAAATTCTTTATTAATTAAAATTATTTGTAACTTTATATATAAGCATGCCGTTGTTATATTATTTACTATATGAACTTGATAATTCTTTTATTCTACCCGTTTTTTTATAATTGCTTTAAATAGTAAAATAAATTATTGCAAATATAGTAGATTAATATACTAGGTTAGAATTTTCCAGACTCGAAGTTCTTGATAAACCATAAGTTTTATTATCTTTTATGAATTTGAAGTGTTATATTTATTTTAATAAAAAACATGATGTTCACAGTTTCTTATGAACCTGAAGTCTTATAAAACATATCATCAGTTCTCAACTTTCTACGTCATCAATTTATATATAACTAAAAAAAAATATTATGTCTTTAGCAATCCCTGAATTATAGGTATGACCACCAAAAAATGGTTATCATGCCAACGCTCGTAATGAATATTTTGAATCTGTATATAAATCAATTTTATAAGACAATGGCTGAGTATAACTCTTTTATTTCTAATACTTTACTCTTGAAACAGCACAATCAAAGATTCTCTATCTTTTATGCCTTAAATATGTTCATGAAGTAGCACTATAAAGATTATTGTTTTTTAAGTATTCTAGGCAAGTGGGTTGTCTCCTTATATTAGAGTAAAATAACCAAATATTAATGTAATCATAATTTTTAGAATAATTAGTTGTAAGGTAATTCCTGAAGAAAGTGTTAACTTTTATCAATATAAATGTCAACAAAATATATGCAATAATCCCCCCCCCCCCCAGAAGAGTAGTTTTTCTCTACTAAAGGTAAACATAACAACTGCCCCAGCAGAGGTAGTTATAAAAGAAAAAACTAATATAAAATTTAAGAACCACCTAAAGTTATTTGTTAAGAAGCACTAAACTATAAATCATAACCATGTACTAAAATATGTGGTAGATAAATATAAGAATTATTTTAATGATATAGAGGCACTCATGCTGAATGGAGAGAACTTAATGATTATATCTTCAATTGATATCATATAGTTAGAATTATTTTTATGAAACTATTGATTATACTCATTTTGATCAAAGGCTTTCAATGAGAAGTTGAGACCAAAACCAATATAGGTCCAAAAAATCTTAATCATTTATTTATTTAAAGGTATGGATTATGGATTACGTGATACACATTTTAGACAATGTCATGTTACAAGCTATTGTTGAAAAATCAGAAGTTTTTTAATGAGTTGGTGCTTAGTCTTAATACACACTATAGCAGAACATGTACAAAAAAGTGAAGGCTCCAGAAAAGCCTATTTAATGTTACCAAATAGTACCAACATTCTCATTAAAGATTATTATCAAGCAGTTTCCAAATAAACTTGCTTAACTTTAATGGTCATTATTGGTCGAAAAATAACCCTAGAGAGGGGTGAATAGGATTTTCGAAACTTAATGCGGAATTAACAAGTTTTAAGAACAAAACTTTAACTCAATGAATATCAAGGAAATATGCAAAGTAATCAATCTAAACAATAAGTAATAAATATAAATCCAAGTAAATAAAGAGCTTAAGTTAGAGAGATTGAACCGAGTGAGACTATTATGTTTTGTTCTAGCGGTTCGCTTGTTTAAACCATACGTCCGCACTCGGATAGTGCCCCCCAAGAAGTTCCTCTAAAACCGATTTTTTTCCAGGTGAAAATCAAACATTTACAAGTGTAACCTTTCGCACTACACTCAATAAGTATTGTTTTTATCACAACACTCTACAAATGTGATTCTACTCACCATACTCAACAAATGTGATTCTACTCACCACACTCAACACAAGAATTAACCTTCTTGTTTTTCTATGAGATAAACATCTCGCAATTGATGAATAACGATTGTTTGGTGATTCACACCAATGAACAATAACTCTTAAGTGTTTACAAGATACAATTGAAGCTCACACTAGAGTTATCAAGATTGATCAAGACAATATAGCTCAAAATGATAAATATGATCAATGAATGATTTGAATATCTTCAATCTTAGTAGATGATGAATATGAAGTATTAGAATGGATTGAAGTATGGAAAAAATGAGTTTAAAACATCTTATATATAGCCCCTAAGTCCGTTAGAGACTTTTTAGGAAAGGTTGTGTACAAAAAAGTGAGGCAAAAATTACTTTTCCAACAACTAGTTTTGTTGACCAGGAATTCAAATTTTATCCGATTTGTTTTGATCATATCTCCTAATCCGACCGTTGGATCATGCTCAAATTTTGGTCATCAGTGCTAAGAGATGTTGTCTAATTACTGTAAAAATTTCAAAGTGATCAAAATCTGGGAAGGTCTCCATCAAACTGTTAG
Organism: Lonicera japonica; assembly: GCA_021464415.1. Classification (NCBI taxonomy): domain Eukaryota; kingdom Viridiplantae; phylum Streptophyta; class Magnoliopsida; order Dipsacales; family Caprifoliaceae; genus Lonicera; species Lonicera japonica. Next base: position 4,956,369 of record CM038464.1, on the reverse strand, counting down.
ATCAAAATTGTGTTAAAACTGAACGAAACTAAAATGTAAAATAAAAACATTTTTGTAATTTATAGCAATTTAGTTTTTTCAAATACAATTATAATGATTTGTGAATCTCAAAGATATGTTTCTAAGATACCTATTTTTATGAGAGCTTACAATATGATCATTTAAAATTAATATAAATTTATTTTAAAACTCGTTTTTTGTAAAATGATGTTTTTCAAAGAAATTTAATTTCAAGCTTGTTTGAATCAATCTTTAAAAGATGCATGAATACGTTTAAACTATTGAGATTGATCAATTAAGAAACTTAACATAAATCCTAAGCACTCGCTAAATTATCGAATTAACGAGTCTTCAAATACTCTGATTTGTTTATTCAATATGATCTTCACTTGCATCATTTGCCTTGAAACTTTTTCATCTATTCCTTTAATCTTTGATCTTCATGAATTGCATGAGTTTATGTGAGGGTAGAGAGAATCTCGGGGAGTAGTGATACATTTGATAAGGTTTTGATTTTAGTTCTCGAAATACTTCAAGAAAACAATGCAGCTTGTTAAATCGGTTTAAACTAAATATATTTAAAATACATATAAAATACAAATGATTAACTTTGTCATTCCCAGAATAAGATTAAGACCTTCTAGGTCAACAATCTCCCCCTTTTTTTATGATGACAATAAATTAATGTGTGTTATCAATAAATAATAATATTTTGAGGAGTAAATCTTTAAACTATAAACAAGCCCCCCCTCAATATATGCATATAAGTAAAAATAGAGAATAATAAGTAATCCAAGCATAATAATAAAATGAAAGTAATAGTTTAATAGTTAAAACTTAAATATAGTCATAGTTCTAAGAGTATGTACCATTATCACTCTTAAAACTTGTCTTAAAAACTCACACACATCACACACATTATTTCTCCCCCTTTGATATCATTAAAAAGAAGGAGTCACTCTTTGGTTTGTGGTTATGATTGTGGTGAATTGGACTCACGTACACGTCACCTAGTGGATCATCTCGAGCTGTTGGAAATTTTTTTGGCTTAGGCTAACATGCTGTTTTGGAGGATAGCATGTTGTTTTGCTGCTCTAAAATCATCAAAAATCTGTTGGAATATCAAGTCCTTTGTGGGAGAAATGCTATAATTCTTTGTAAAAAACTACGATTGATGCACTATAAATTGAGTTAGAAAGTAGACACATAGAGATTTCCAAAAATATATGGTAAATCACCTAATTCTTAGCCAATTAGTACAGTTTTAGCCGTAAAGTTGTACCATGTCCAATTTTTTGCACATAGTTTTGCCATTTTTGCTTCTTTTTTTTATGGCTCAACAAAATGTCAACACACGAAATATAACATGCAAAAGAAAACAAGTATGAATGTTAAAGATATAAACCATTTAAAAGTCTTACCAACATTGATCACCATACACACATTTTATCCCCTTATGACAACATCAAAAAGGGATCAAGGCCACGGAAAGAAAATAGTAACTCCAAGTGTGCTTCATCTATAAAGCCAAGATTTGCATGCCTCTCTATCTTTTGCCATAAGGCTAAGGTATGACATCTCTTTATTACTTGAATCAGTATCAAATTTGTCTTCTTCCGAATCGCTTAAAGGTCTTTTGAATGCATGTTTCAATATCTTATACAATTTTTCTTTCTTCTTTTTTTTCTCATTTCTTCTAACCGGATAATTTGACTTGTAATGTCCCGGTTCATGACAATGAAAGCACTTTCTTTTCTTGTTATAAATTTTTTGTTGAATTGATCTACCTTTGAAATTTTTTGAGGACGAAGAATTGTCGTTGACCTTCTCTTGAGAGTACTTCTTCTTTACTAGGAATTTTTTAAACTTCCTAGAAAGAAGTGTTATGTCTTCATATTCTCCCATCGACTCAATGCCATCCTCATGTTGGCTTGCTTTGAAGGCTAGATTCTTTTTCGGTTTTGCATTTACTTCATCTTTTATTTCCAATTATTTCTCATGGGTTTTGAGAGAACCCAAAAATTCATCAATGCTAAGAGTATTGAAATTCTTAGTCTCTTGAATCGCCGTCACTTTTGATCGCCACTTCTTAGGAAGAATCCTAAGAATTTTTCTTATCTTATCTTCATTAGAATAAACCTTTCTAAAAAGATCCAAATCATTAGTAATAATATAAAATCCACTATACATGGAGGCAAGAGATTCGTTAGGCTCCATCTTAAACAATTCACAATTGTGAATAACATATTAATATTATCATTTTTGACTTGAGAAGTTCCTTTATAGGCAACCTCAAGTTTGTCCCAAATCTCTTTGGCGGTTTTTGAACTAGAGATTTTGTTATATTCATCCATGTTCAATGCACAATTTAAAGAGTTTAAAGCTTTAGCATTAAATTGATTTTTCTTAATATCATACTCGTCATATTTGGACATTTGTTTTGGAAATTTATTTCCTCTCTCATCAGTTTTGAAAATCTCAAAGGGTCCCTCAATTATAACCCTCCATCGTACAAAATCAATAGCTTGTAAAAAAGTACATATTATATTTTTCCAATAGCTATAGTTTTTGCCATCAAACAATAGTGGTTTAAAGGTGGAAAGACCTTCGAAAAAATCGATTCCTTGATAAAAAAACATGATTGTAAACTCTAACATTCTAAAATTAAAACAAGAGTCAACCTCTGATACCAATTGTTGGTCGAAAAATAACCCTAGAGGGGGGTGAATTGGGTCAAAAGTAAACATTTTGCCCTTATTAGTGTTACTCTTTGGAGTGGTGCTTCTTATCATTCCCTCTCTTACTTATTTCCCCAAGCCACCCTCTTATGAGCACAAACCCCATTTTCCACCATTCAAAAAGCCACCACCGAAGCTCAAGCCACCTCCGTTGGTGAAGCTGCCATTAAAGCCTTTTTTCAAGCCACCTCCAGTAGAGAAATTGCAGCCAAAGTACAAACCACCAACGCCAGTTTATAAGTCACCTTCGATATATAAGCCGCCACCAGTAGAGAAGCTAACGCCATTAACCAAACCACCAAAGCCATTTCCCAAGTCACATGTAGTGGAAAAGCCGCCACCAGTGCACAAGCCGTTTCCACCATACAGTCACTTCCCAGGCCACCCTCCCCTTGAGAAAATTGAGGCCTTTCATAAGGCATATAAGAAGCCGCTTCCCAAGGCATATAAGAAGCTGCCACCGCATCACAAGCCACCTCATGGAAACTAATCTAATATATATATAGAGATATAATGTTGCAATGTTTGTTGCTAGTTCTTTCCTACTCAACTGGCAAACATATGTTACAATATTGACACATTTTTTCTTAAAAATCCAAAAGTCATATATGCACTCTTAATTGTGGAATGGATGGAGTATATTATAAACTTGCACATTATTATTTCCAAGTAAGTGGAAGAAAGCAATTGTGAAAATCAAACCAAACAAGCAAAAGAAACCAAGCAATTGGGAATTTTAGATTTTTGAATATCATACAAATAAAAGAGTAACGTGGAAGTGTGGAATTGAGAACAACAAAATAAAATACAAATAAATCCCATTGTTTAGAAATTTGTAAACACAATACAACTTGCAATAAATAAAACTAATCATGTAACCTGAAGTGAAGATTGAAAACCTAAAGTGATGCAGAAAATATTAAAAACTTAAAGTAGGCCAAAACAGGATTGTCCGTTAATCTAATTATCTAAAATCCAAATGTTGTGGTATTAATGGTATAATAGGTACTGACGGTACGATATACCATGGTACATATTATACTATCGGTATGATACGGTATACTATCGGTATTGATTTTAAATACCAATACCATGTTATAATATTTCAGTATGGCACAAATACCGATCGGTACTGTACCATTTTCAAACTTCGGTATACTTTGATAATGGTACAGTATGGTATGGGTTGATATGGTAATATTGGTATAAAAATTCACCCATCGAGGGAAGGTGGCTTTGTATTTTTAAGAAATGAGAGTGGTTTTTTTTATTTTTTTTAACAGCAAAAAAAAAAGATATTTAAAAGAATTGGCGGTAAGAATTATAAGTAAAAAAAATATTTTTTAAGTATTAATTAGAGAGAGATAAAGGGTTTTTTTTTTCTAGTGAGAGATGGAAGAGAAAAACACATGGGGTTATTGGGTATGTGGGGATGTGTTGTACTTTCAAAGAAATGAGGTGGCAAGAGAGGGGGAAATTTTTTTTGTACAGGGGTATTGAGGGAAATGAAAAATTAAATAAAATGATAGAATTGAAAAAATATTGAGTAAATACCATCAATGGCCACTCAACTATTGCCAAATTCTACCAGTGGCCATTATATTTCATTTTGTTACAATCAAATCATTAAACTTTCAAGACATACTACTAGTGGTCACTCCGTCAAATCCCACCGGTAGCTTTTAACAAAACCATGTCATGTGCGAAATGTTAGGGGCATTTAAGTCATTTTTCTTTCATTTTCTTTCTTTCTTTCTTCTTCTTCCGCTTCATCATTCCTCCTCTTTTCATTCTTTTTCTTCTTTCGTCCCCACCTCTCATCGTCGCCAACACTGATGATGCACTCCCCACCCCTCATCGCCATCTCCGCTGCCACGTATTAACGACGCGCCCCCAACCTCTCATTGCCTCGCCTCTTGTGTTTAACTCGTTTAAAAGGAAACATGAGAATATATTTCAGTAGCTTATGGTAATTTATAGCTAATTACACATATCGATTTTGGTCACATATGGAGGTCGACCTTTTGCAAAGAGAAAACAATCTAAAACAAGTCATTTCCCTCCCTTCTAAACAACTATAATTTGATTTTCAATGTTAGTATTAAGCCAAGGATGAGAATAGGGGAAGGTTCATCTCTAAAATTAAATTAAACCCATTGGGATTTTAAAGCAGTTGGTTCGTCGAATTTGTAGGGGCGGCGATGGGAATGAAGTGGGGACGGAAGAAGAACGGCAAAAGAAAGGAAATGGATTGCATTGTTGGTGGTGGCGGTAATGAGAGGTGGGGAGGTAATGAAGGGTGGGGGGATGCGTCGTCGATGGTGGTGGCGACAAGGGGTGGGGACGGAAGAAGAATAATGGCGAAACGAAAGAAGAAACGAAAGAAGAAGAAGTAGTTCGGAGGAAGAAAAAGAAAAAGAAAGAAAAAAATAAAGAAAAGAAGAAAAAAGAAAATGACTTAAATGGCCTTAACATTTCCCACATGACATGATTCCGTTAAAAACTAACAGTGGGATTTGATGGAATGGCTATTAGTAGTATGTTTTAAAAGTTTATTATCCGATTGTAACAAAATGAAATATGGTGGCCACTAGTATAATTTGCCAATAATTCAGTGGCAATTGATGGTATTTTCTCAAAAATATTAAATGAACAATGATTTTTGCTACTTTTATAATAAGTTTGGTTATTTTGCTATATTATGTAATTTCCAAAGTATAGTTGATAGATTTGTAAATATGCATTTTTACTTGCTATTTTATAATTCTCCCTAAATGTAAGGAAAATGCTTCTCCGACTATTGTTATCATTAAGTTTTACGGTGAACTTATGGCCAAATTATGGTCACATATACGGTTAACTATTTTGACTCGATAAGCTTTCAATTTTCATAATTATCAACTTTCACCCTATAATTATATCATTAATATTTTAATATCTAAAAATAGAAACTTCCATTTTCAACAATATTTGTATTACCAACTTTTACCCTATCTTCATATTATTAACATTTTTAACCCCTAAAATATAAAATCTTCCAGTTTAAACAATATATCAAAGAACTAATTTTAATTCTTTCTTTTAATAGTTAAATTTATTATATCAAAAAATGGATGGATCTGACGTAACATACTTGCATCGTATTTTTTTTTATCATATCCCAATTGAGAATCCTTTTTTTTTTCTTTTTTCTATTTAATGTCCAAATTGAGTATCTCAATTTTAGCATCAAATTCACTTGGCCTCTTTTAATAGTTTTAAAGCTTCTTTTGTAAATGTAAAAAAATATATTATATACTTGAGCATATCTTATTTCTAAACATAGGACTTGAGTAGGAGTGGGCATTTTTCTGAGATTTGAAGTTAGAAATTGTTCATAAGTTTCAAAACTTACATCATCTTTCATGTTAATAAGGTCCTAAATGTAACTAAGTAACGCTAAAAATATAATATGTATATATATCACTAAATATTATTTTAAAGTGCTAGGGAATTCATTTGGAATGCTTATAGTCATACATTTTTTTGACGAAATCATTCATTGTTGATCAATAAAGTAATTAATTGATATATTAATTTTAATAGCTAAACTCCAAAAAACAAACATTTCTTTCAACTAAAGAATAAAACTCTTATTTTAAAGGGGTAGATGATATAATTTTTCGATAAAATTTAATAGAGATTATTACATGATAAATGATCATACCAAATTTAATAAAATAAATCAATCGAAAAGTGGGTGAAATAAGGATTGGTACATATATGTGTGTGTGTGTTTGGCCATTCAAACTCTAAATTTTTAGATGGGTCATTTGAATTTTAGGTACCATTTATTTATTGTAGTTGGTCTTTAGGTATCAAAGTTTTTTATAATGATTATTTGGGTACTATTTTGCACTATTATACTAGTGAACGTTGGTGATTGTTAACTAGTCCAATTAAGCACTCTATAATTGTCCTAAGGAACTTTAAAATTATTTTTAGTGACACTTATATAGATTTTTTATATCACTCAAAATGATTTTGGAGTACCTTTGTATAAATGTGGAATGCTAATATCATTTTCCTCCAATTAAATATCTAATCTACCGAAATTGTCCTCAACCTTTTTTGTCCAAACACCCTCGCTCACCAAATCACACACATTCTCAGTTTTTCTTGGTAAACCCATCTTAAAGGGAGATAAGGGTTTGATGAAAATAATCTCAAAATTGTACAAAAAAGCTCTTTTAAGGAATAAACCAATTTCCTTTTAGATCTGAAAGATCATGAGAACAAAGTTTTGAGTGAGTTGAAATCTAAGCTCGAAGAAGCGATTATGGGCAATAATATGTTTACAGGGGTAGTACTAAGAAAGGAGTTAAAACCATTTGTTTTGGGTGAAAATTGCAAATTAAGGGAATATATTGAACTTTGTTTAAGGTGATAATGGTTTTATTGCCTTAATTATAATACATTGAACAATTGTATGAATAAGAGTACTTTGGTAACAAAAAAATAAGTTAACAGTTAAATAATCTTGGTCAAAAATGTGTTAAATCTCACTTTTTATATGATTTTTTGATAAAAGTTTGATGTACTTGATCTTCTCATTATAGAATTCAAAATGTTTTCATAAAACTTTAGTCTAAATTTGTAAATATGTAACTAAATTTCTTCGTATGCGCAAATATGGTACAAAATAAGGTTGGCAGTATTTGTCATGACACGCTAATTCAACACGAAGTTAGCGGGTTTGGATCAATTTCGATTTAGATACACTTAATCCGCAAATTAAACGAGTCGTGTTTCGGGTTAACCCGCTAATTCGAAATTGACCCGCAATTAACACGATTATTTTTTTAATATTTTTTGCAGCTATATGTATATTTTTTATTTTGTCATCTTGCTTGGTTAATTATATTTTTATTTTGTGTATTGGTAGTAGATGATAGTTATCATGTTTTTGATGATCAATAAACTAGTAGTTTTTTATGTTTTTGCTTAGGTAATGAAATGCTATATATTTTGACTCAAAATTATTATTACCATATTATTTTGATTAAAAATTGAATTTTGGTATCAGATGACACTTATTATTACTTACTAAAAATTTAAAACTATTATAAGATAAATTAATTATTTATTTTCACAAGAGATTTAATTGTGACTGTAATTTTAATATGTTAATCGTGTCGTGTTACAAGCTTAGCACGACCTATTTATTAAATTGGTTAGTCGGGTCGTGTCATGTAACCTGTAAAATAAACAGGTAGTATTCGAGTTAATATAAATAACACGAATAGTTAAACATGTCATGTTAAGGTCGACACTAACACTGTAATATTTGTGTGTTGATACGATCCAAATACAACACGCGAACCTGAATTGCCAATCCTAATACAAAATAGTCATACGGGCTTAGTATACCTATATGGTGCATAAGTTAAAAAAAATTGGAAAAAAAAAGGCTATAAAAGTGAAGCTTAGTGAAGTTTACTCTTAAGAAGTCATGGGTCATATGAGTGAAGTTTACTCTTAAGAAGTCATAGGAGTGAAGTTTACAAATTAAAAAAGAAAAAAAGGCCAGAAGCTTACTTGGTTTTTTTTTTTTTTTGTTAATTTGTCATAACTCATACGAGTGTGTTACTTGTATGACTTATACGAGTAATATGTAATCGTATAAGTAAAATTTAGTGTAATTATAAGTTTGTTCGTTCTCTACTTTACGAGAGTAAATTTTTCAATTAATTTTTTTAACTATGGATTAATAAATGGAAATTTTTACATATTAGCATATCTACTGTGGATGCTCTTATGGAAATCATCCCAGCTCAATTTTATTAAAAAATTTAATCGCTTAGCCCTTATTGGGTTCAAAACTAAAAGTTTAGTTTTTTAGTTTTTTACTAAAAAGTTAACTTTATGTTACACTTCTCAAAATTTATTTTATTTTCTCTTTCATAAAGTTTTTAAACATCATAACTTTATAAATCAAAAAATTGGAATTAAATAAAAAAATTATATTTGAAACCTATTCATCAAAATTTATAAAATAAGATTTATTGTGACTATTTTTTGAATCTTTTTTCATGAATTTTTTTACATTGATAGAAAAAAAACTTTAAAAAAATTTAAATTTACTTTTCAACTTAATTTCACACTTTTTAAAAAGTGAACCAAACAAATCTTATCCTTTAAAAAAAGTTCATTATTTAGTTTTTTTTTTTTTTTTTTGAACAGCAGTTCATTATTTAGTTAAAAAAATAAAATAAAAATTCTAGAGTGTGACTGTTACTTTATGCAGTAGTAATGATCCTTGACATCGGAGTCTTGAACTAAAACTTTTATATTTTCCTTGCACTTTCTTAGCCTCGGGGGGGGGGGGGCTGTTGGAAGATCGGCACTGTCTTGGAAGTAGAAAAAATAATAATTTTTTCCATCGCAACTCATTACCTAAATTCATCGGTACAAAAAGCAATCAAACATAAGAATGCAGCCAAAGCTAACTTGAAATTGAAAAGAAAGCAAACGTAGGGGCGGAACTGGGAGCAATTTCCGATTTTCCGCTATTTGAAAGGGAATGGGTGCATCGCCCCATGTGTCTTTGTATCTCTCACGTGTAGAGGAAACTGAAAGGGAAAAAAGGCTGACACAAGGAAAGGAAAAGGTCCCCCTTAATTAATTAAAAAGAGCTTCAACTTTTACAGCCCCTCTGCTCTTCTCTGCTCTGTTCTGTAAACAAATGCTACCACCGAATACTGTGCATCAATTTGTTTTATACTGCGAAAAAAATAAATTAAATGAGTTTTTTAACCTAACTTTTTTTTTTTTGTTTTTTGTTTTTAATAATAGTGTAGCGTGGGTGCTATAACCGCACATTTATCTGCATGATCCCATCTATCTCTCTCACTGTCATCAATACATATATATATATATATATAAATACACAGAGGTAGAGTCAAAGAGGAAGAGAGAAACAAAGAAAGAAATGAAAATGGAAAAAGCTGAATTGGGGGTAGGGATGGTAATGATGCGTTTGAGGGGCAAAATGTCAAACACTAGCGCTCTGCAAATATTTTTGGGGAAGTGAAGTTTGACAGCACCTACTCGTCTACGAACCCACCCACCCACCCATCCCTCCCCCCTCTCTCCCTCTTGTCATGTCTTCTCCTCTACCTGCTCTCCTTGACAATTCCTTCTCCCCACCTTTTCATCTATTATTCATTATTATATTACCCTCCTTTAAAAGTACAACTCCAAACACCCCCCCCCCCCCACCCCGCCCCTCCCCCAACCCAACACCTCTGCTCACTAGGAGAACGATGCCGTTTACTTTTTATTATTAAGAGTATCTTTAATGATATAATTAAAATAATAATTTTCAGTTAAAAATATTATTTTAATGTTATAATTAAATTTTAATAACATTTTAATTGATAATTAGATTTATTTTTTTATAATCAAAGTTAAGAGCTATTTTTAATAATTAAAATGAAGAACCTGTTAATTCCATTAGTTAAAAAATTAATCTTTTCTTATTTAGATAATATTCTCTCCATTTTTTTTAAAAAACTCAAATTAATTAATTTGTAGGTAATAAATATAATGGACCCTCTAAATTTGATATTGTGAAAAAAAATATGTACATTATTAAATTTAACAATTTATTAAATAAATAATTAAAAATTATTTCAATTATTTAATTTTAATTATTTAGATATAGTCTAAATAACAATACTTATTTTCAATGATAAATTTATTAAAAAAAAGGTGGGACAAGTGCCCCCACCTAAATGTTCAATACTAAGAATTTTACCCTTATTTTGATGAATAGTAGCTATCTAGTTCCAAAATAATTTAGTGACATTTTGCAGGTGATTATTGTGATACTTTAAAGGAAAACTGTAACAATTAGCAATGCTAGTAAACTATATCATTGCAGAAAATATCTCAGATTATATAAATCACTCCAATTCTTTTTATTACATAATTTTTCAATTGCAATATTCTTTAAGTCTTAATATTATATAAGTGAAATGAGTTTGGTAGCTTACTATTAGGTCTCGTTTGGCTCACGGAAAATAAATCAATTCTTTTATCTTTTCATGAAGGCGGGAAAGTAAATTTTTTGTCAAATTTCATTTCTTGTATTTGGTAAACCATAGAAAATATTTAGGTAAAAGTATTATTGTCTAAAATTTGTGTAATAAATGCTTAAAAATCACATGAAAAAATCAATCCCATGTGTTTTGGGAGGAATGGTTTTACCCCCTACTTTCTCCTCTCTCGGGAAAGTGTTTCCGGAATTTGTGCTTACCAAACAAAGGAAAAGAACGACTTTCCTTTCCCAAGTACTAAAGTCCGTGAACCAAACGAGACCTTAGAGCCCACAAAAATTGGAATACACAAGTTCAATATCACTAACCCCCTCCTCGTTGAAATTATTGCATTGTTTGTACCCAAAAAGAATATATCTTAGTCCAATCCTTCCGGTTTTTAAACATCAAAAAATTGTTGTATACACATAATATTAAAGATGCATATCAAACGTACATTTCTATATTTGTATGAACTATGTAATCATAGAAAAAAAAATCCATTCCCCTCGAGTAGAACCATTGTTATTGAAGTTGAATTTCTTAAACTAGAAAAAGTGCCCCCCACCTATAAACAATTTTTTGCACAGTCATGATTTGTTTTCATAAATTTAATTGTTGGTAACAACTCTCAAATATCTTTTTCCTTTTAGAAGATACAGGAGCTAAACATTCAACCTATTGATATTGGAAGATCTAACATATTCTTCTAATGTATCGTTTTTGAGTCCAATGAAATTCATAAGTATAGGAAAAAGCTCTATCAAATAGATATTTTTTCTTTTGACCATATTTCGACTGTTAATAAGATATAGAAGGACCGTTACTCCAAAGAGTATTACATCATTAATCTTGAAATATTGACCGCTTGTTGAATCCTGTAAATTGAGTAAAAGTAGAATACTCCAAATTCAGGGGTCAAAAAAGATTTATAAAATGTTCTTTGTGGGAAAAAAATGTGAATGAGATATTCAATGCAAATGTATGTGCCATAGGTTGAAGAAGAAGGTCTAAAACTCTTTTAAATTACAAATAAAGAAAATCCACATCAATCCCTTTTTTGGTGAAACTGGAACACGAGATATCTTCCAGCTCTAAAGTACGGATACTTCAGTTAGGGTTGGAGTATTGGTATTGAATACATATTCTGCATAGATACCATAAGATACATATCCGAGTATCCAACATCATTTTTTTAAAAAATTTTGGATACGGGAGGGATACGGCAAGGATACCTGCAAGATATGGTAAGGATAAGTTTTGTATTTTTTTATATTGGAATCACTTTAAAAATATCCAATAATTCTTTTAATATAGAAACCTACAAACAGACATAGACTTTTTCTTCAACACTCTGTCCCTCATCAACAATCGTTGTTGTTCGATCTTTATTCTTCTTCTGCTATTCAAGTCGGAATATCATATATACTTTTATGTTATTATACGATTAAATTGCTCAGTTGTTTGTTTTAGTTTTATTAATATTAATAATATTATTCATAAATTTATAAAATTTCTATTGTTAAATAATTAAATATATATATATATATTATAATTATATTTTTCTAATTTTGTGTTTTTTTTAAATATTTATAATTTTAACAAAAAAGGCACAAAAGGTTTTAATTTAAGTAAAAATAAAATCTTTTAAGTAAAGAATAGTTTTCCAACCCAACATTTCTAGAATAGGTATAGGTTAAGGGTGGGAATATAAATAATATGAAAGTAGGGACTCGAGAGGAAACATGTCCCATGAGATTCATGGGAAAAAGGGTCTTCACATTGGAGACATTCACAATGCCTTTATAATAATGTGTAATAGTCATTGCTACTAACGAAACATGATTTCATCAAAAAGACAATTACGTTATGTATCTCGAAAATAGCACTCATCTAATCCTAGCATAGCGAGGATGTCTTCGTACTGTAAATAAAGATTAGGAATATGTTCACCCTCTTTTAAATAGAATTATGATAACTTTTGCATTTAATTAATAAATATAATAAAATAATTTAGTGACTTTTATATTTTTTATTGTATTTATTAATTAAATGCAATGATCGTTATAATCCTATTTAGATAAGGGTTAACAAATTTTTACTCGTAAATAGGAGTCCAGTGACGAATTCAAAAATTGAACAATCAAACTAAATCAATATGTTAAAAAAATAAATTGAAACAAAAAATTCAAATTGAATATTTTTAGTTCGAATTTGTAGCATAACATTGCAAAAATGAACTGGAATAAACTAGATCGAATACAAATATATTTAAAAATAATATTATCTTACTATTTAAATTTTATATTTCTACATATTACAAAGTTTAATGAGAAATCAACATTTTGAATTATTATGAATATTTGTGCTATATTATAAATATAAGAGTTATTTTTTTTATCCATAATAAGTATGATTAAGTATAAAGTTGTTATTTTTTTTAACCAAAGTAAGTGTTATCTTACTAGTTATTTATTTAAAATATATATATATATATATATATGAAAACCGAATCAAATTTTCCCGAAATCGAACCAAAATATTTGGTTCAAATTTAAGTTCAGAAGATTTAAAAACGGAAAAGACCCATGATCACAAATATTAATGCAACTATTAAACACATATTTATCCATGAGCAAATTGAATATGTGAGTCAACTGCGTGTTAAAAGTTCCCTCGAGTTACGCCTTGTTTTTTGAAAAAAATACAAAAATAAAATTTTTCGATAAATATATTCAGACAAATGTCTTATTTTGACAAATTAAAATATAGAAAACATATCAAGATAAGTAATTTATTATAACATATTTGAATAACAAATTATGTAGTTTATTTTACCATGTAAATTCAAAGATATATATTACTTATATTTATAAATCACGTTTATTATACCCAAACATAGTATGTATCTATTTGCTCAAAAAATATATAAAATAAAAACATAGTATGTATCTATAATTTAGAATTGAATCATACACGTTGCAAGAGTATTTTTTTATTATCATCATCCCTCTTATCAATTTGAGTTTTGACTTTTAATTAACAAAAGTTATTCCTTGAAATTTCTTATGATTATCGGGGTATCTATAATGTTGTTTGAGAATATAATTCCTAATTTTGAGAATTTTTCTTTTTCCAAGAAACATAATTTTCCATTTTTTCTTTTTCATACAAACCAAAAAAATGAGTGTTTATTAGAATGAGAATGTAACTTTGGGGGATTAAAATTGCTCCCTTTATACAACCTACGAAACGACATTAACTCTATATTTAGGAGTTTTAATTTGGTGAGAAATAGTGAAAAAAAAATCAGTCCTTTTTTTTTTTAAAAAAAAGAGGATATAAGACATCCACTCATAAAAATAAGTATAAAATGAAGAGTATTTCACCACATTTCTTAACTTATTTTTCAACTTTTCACACAAATTAATATGTTTTGCTATCATTTTTCATTTTGTTATTGAAACTTTCTCTTCCATCGGTCTCGATCTCCAAATCGGAGGGAAGATAGTTTTTTAATAAAACGTATTGTACTACTAATTATTTTTCCATTACTAATAACTTTGTAACCCAGTGGTACTCTTTCTAATCTTTTATTAGAGATGTTACATGTTTAAAACCCATAGATATAATATTCGAACTTAATAAAGTGGTTTGTCTATCTTTTATGGTTGGTTGGTGATAATGTGATATATCTACCTTTTATGTGAATAATTGTTGATGGCGCATAAGGTATGGATTATGGTGGTTCGTGTGATTATTATTTTTACCCTTAAAATATATTACATATTTTCAAATATCTCCCTTTCTTTTCAACTCACAGATACAAACAAGAGAAGAGCAAGTAAACATTATCATCCTTCTAAAACTTTCATACAAATAATATAAAATATATTTTTGATTTTCCCGCATTTTTTCTTCCTTCCAATTAATCGTTTCTTTCATTTCTTTTTATCTTTTCTAAACTCCCAAATATAGCACTAACACAAAATTTGGTTGTGAAGGGAATAAAATTTTACACCATTCATTAATTCAGTAGTCATATTACTAAATAAATTATTTTTTTACCAAAATACAGTAATATTTTAAAAAATTATTCAATCACTCTAAAATATATATAAATAATTATTTTAACAATAATATATACCTTATACTAATTTTGTTTTAAGCACATCTACACTGGTATGCAAATGAGTGAAAGATGTGAATGTACTTTCCAAATGCATAAGATAAAAGTTGGATAAGACATTTAGTAAGAGTCCATAAGAAAACACTGGAAAAATACATTGTCGGTGGTAACCTTAACACAATTTTGATGATTCGACATTTGCTTAGCCAGAAACCGATGGGAAAAGTCTAATGTTAACTTGGCATTTACTAATTATGGATGGAAAATCTATAGCAATTATTGTACATGGTATACTCTAAAATCAGTTAGCATTAGGAATTCTGATTAAGATTATTTTAGCATAAACATAAGTGCAATTCGAATGCGTTATTTTATGTAGAGAATTAAGGTACTAACATTCGTATTAATTTTGAATCAAATTAGGAGTTTATGTTAAAATTTCATATTTTCTAAAGTTAAATTAATTCTAATGCAGCAATTTGTTACTAATGAAATTTCTCTAGCATAGTGAGATTTGAAACAATAATAATTACAATAAAATTTTGACAAAATATTATGCAATAAATTAATAATAGCACTTAGAATAATATTAATCTTTCGGTTTCTACTTGAACCAATGTATTGAATTAGTACTCTCGTTAAATGCATAATATAATATTTTTTTTGAACTTCTACGAGTCTCATTAAATATATATATATATATTAATAATTAATTAAAGTCACATATAAAAAAATTATAAGAATATCAAAATTCTCTTATTCACTTATTCTTGAAAAATAAAAAACTTGACAACTTCTTTTCTTAAATTTTCTCTTTCTCAAAATATGCATCTATGGGGAGTCGAAACTTTTATCATCTCATGAATTAATGTCAATTTTTTCATCCCTTCTAAATGAAAATTACTATGATTTTGAGTCTAAGACTAAAGCTAATGACAATTATATTTATACGGGTGATGTTTAATGCATGTGCAATAACATTTCGAGACATTTAATCATTAATTTTGAAACAATTTATCTACTTTGGAAGTGATAATTGTTTTGTACTCTTGTGTATGTCTTGATTTGAAATATATGTACTTAACTCTTGGTATATTATCATGTACATTCTAATTTGGACGCACATCCAACATGAAATTCTTTCTAAATTAATACTTTATAATTTTATCGATAAATTAATTATTATTAAATATATTGATTAAATAATAACAACGTTAAATTAATAATTTCATGTGATCCCAAACTTTATTAATTTATTAAAGTTTACTGTATATGTAAAAAGAAAAAAACAAATAATTTTCACATAACTTGTATGATTGCACAGTTTTTCGTTGGCAATATAATATGTGAAATAATGAAAAATCCTATCACGAAAATAATATTAAAAGCATGTAATAAAATTATATATATATATATATATATATGCGAATATTTATTTTTAAGTAAAATAATAATTAATTGATAATGAATTGTAGGAGTTAACTCTTTTCCCCCCCTTTATTAGATTAGATACGTCGATTGAATCTAAAAAGGAAAATGTTTGATATGATCCATTTAAAAAATAAAAATAAAAGTTGATTATTATAGTAATTAATCCATTGTATTAGGTATGAGGCCCAATGTTCCATAAGGAATATATAGATTACCACTCCTTGCTCATTTCATATTTTCATGTACCAAAGAAAGGATAATAACTATGTTTGCTTTAGAGCAACTACACTAGGTATGGGAGTGGTGTAAATGTTTATATTGTGTTTAGAATGCAATTGTTGCTTCTTTTTGTACCACCTATACTATAGTAATGAATAGGATATTTTATACGAGTTTCTCACATCAGAGTATGATCAAGTTTAATTCCAACATGAGAATATATCTTAAGTATTGAAATAAGATATTGTCATCGTTTGAACATTGAAATTAAACAATGTCTTCGTTTAAACATGATAATAAGGCTTGATCTTCATATAAGAATGGGAGTAAAAACTACTCCTCCACGTTTGTTATAAACTCAGGGTTATCTCGGTTTTTGGTATTGTTTATTTATCATAATTAAGTTTTGAATATTATAATTTATGGTAGTAGTATTTTACACGTTTTCATCTCAACGTTGATTGGCTGTTAAATCAATATAACTAAATATATAATATATTGTAATTGTCCTCGACCCTTTTGTCAGCACGCTTTGACTTACCATAAGTTTACTACAAGGCAATCGCTCTGGATCGATTATTTTATTTGTAATATTTATACAATTATTAAATTTGTCTGTATAAATATTAATAATTAACTGATTTTTTAAAGACGTGTGACATAAAGTTTGATATATATTAGTTAATAAAAAATTGACTAATATCATGTAAACATTTTTTTTTTCGCGAGCATTATATATATATATATATTAGTTTGTTATTTAGCATCACAATTTTTTTGGATTAGACAGCAATTTAAACGCATGATATCAAATACCTTATTGTTAATTTTGTTTTCCTCCAAATTATTGGCTTCAAATCTTTGTGGTTATGTAGTATATGAAAAGCTAAATACAATTATCACAAAATTTATCGTTTTAGTTCTCTTTAAATATTGTCAATAATCTTTCAACGCAATGGCAGCAGTGATTAGCATTAGAGATTGACGAAAATGATTTATTATTTATTTATTAATATATATGTATATATATTGCTATTTATATCATAATTTGTGCCAATGGTCTTTTTTTTTTAAAAAAGTTAGTTATTAATATTTTTGCAAACAAAATTAATAAGCGAAAAATAATAACAGATCAATAACGATTGCATTTGTAGCGAAAAATATGTTGTCTTTTTTTTTCATTATAAAATGACATCCCAACCCTTAAAATAAACTAAAAAATACCAATATGCATTAAAATATGGACTGCAATATGAACTTTGCAGTCTATATTTCACTGCAATATGAACTTTGCAGTCCATATTTCACTGCAATGTGAACTTTGCAGTCGATATTTTTAGTGCAAAGTTCATATTGCAGTCCATATTTTACTGCAATATGAACTTTGCAGTCCATATTTTTAGTGCAAAGTTCATATTGCAGTTCATATTTTACTGCAATATGAACTTCGCGGTTCATATTTTTTGTGTAAATTTCATAAAAATGGGTAATTTAGGTAATACATAACATGTTTTTATTAATTAAATGATATTTAAATTTATTCAAATACATTCATTTAAAATATAAAACAAAATAGGCCTCTTACACTAATTACCAATTAAAAATAGGTCCTTCATTCAAAAAAATATTATTCATTGGATTTTTGGTAAAAATCAATATATAATAAGCCATTCTACCTAATTTCTAGAAATAACATTAACAAAAATAATGGTATCCAAAGTCCAATTGTAATAAATAAACGATATCCAAAACTCAAATAATCCAACTAAATCGATATGTTTCATCAAATAACCTCACGCGTCGTGAAAATGCATATAATGTGCATACGATGAGTTTGCAGATACACCATACTTAATATAGATATTAATAATAAAACTTTCTGCCTACGAGTAATGGCTTGCTGCCTAGCACTTAACTTGAACTAAGGTTGGCTCCTTTCACTTAAATATTTTAGGACTTGGCTCCTCACAATTACTTATTTAATCCAATTTCGTTTAATTGAGTTTAGTTCTAAAGATAAATAGATAAATTTGTTTGTGAAATATGGTGGAGATGATATTTATAACGAGCAAATCATCTCCAAAAAAATTCACGAAAAAATCCAAACAAGAAGTGGGCGTCGTAAATTTTTGATATATATGTTCATTTTCAAATATTAAAATTTTTGATTGAAAATTTTGTAGAAATGATTTTGCACCAAGTTTTATAATTTTTTATTTAACTATCAAATTAGACCATATTTGACAAAATTAAATCCAGGAGCACTAGAAATAAGCAAAATCCAATATAAAAAAAAATGTAAAAAAAGTTACTTTATTTTCGATCAATGCTATTACTACAAACATGTTTACTTGCTTGGGCAACAAAAAAAAAAGTTGGATTAAAGTTGCTATTTAATTTATCATGTAAAAATAAAATAAAAAAAGAGAGAAATTAAAAAATTAAATATAAAGGGAAAATAATAAGAAAAGGGGGTAAAAATGAGAAAATGAGAAATGAAATAATAAGAGGGGCGCAGTACGTGGTAAAAGATCTTGGTTAAAAAAGTTGTTAAAATTCCTTCTCTTCGTAATCAAGTCAAATACTTTACGCACAAAGCAAACCCTTCACTTAATATATTATTAATTAACATTTTTTTTGTTCTAAATTCTCAGTTTTACCGTTATCACTACTCCCGTCGACCGCTACTACAACCGTCGCCAGTTTTATTTTTAACATAAGTTGATCTATATCTTATTTAATTTTTTTTATTTATTATTATAACAGAATCTGTATATAAAAACCAGCCAACAAACAGAAAACGTCCATTAGCGCCACCATTCATTCCCATCTCAACCACTCTCCCATCAGTACTACTTACTTTACCCAAGACATACACATACATACATACATACTACATTATTTATTAAATTCAATCTCTCTCTCTCTCTCTCTCTCTCACTCTCTCTCAACAATTACAATACTTCCAAAAGCTCCCCTTCAACCATCTAAAATATAAACGCAAAACGAAAAACAAATATACCCTAGGAGCTTGTGTTAGCCTAATATATATTTTCTCCATCAACCAACAGAATCCCAATGCTCCCCCTAGCCCCCTCCTCCCTGTCCCTCTCTTTCCACCGTTATCTCTTTGTAGTTGTATCCCTCTCTCCCTCCCTTATTACTACAAACAAATTAATAAGAAAAACCCCACCACTACCACATTTCCCATTAGAAATTTAAAGCCCCCACCCCCACCCCAACTCCATGAAGAGCTATAGATTTAATAATCTCCTTTTTTCTTTCAAATGGCCGCTTCTTCCTTGATCGCTGACAATGAAAGCAGTGTTGTTTCAAATGCTAATAATAACATTATTATTGGTGTGAGCCCATCACTTTCTCCTCGTCTCAACATACAACCATTCCAACGACAACACCACTATTACCATTCTGAAGACGGGAAAATGGTGAGGAAGAGAACTGCTTCCGAAATGGAAATCCCCTCCACCGCCGACTACCAGAGGTTTCTCCGCCGAAGTTCGGCTAATAGTAATAATAATAACAATAATGAGATTGGGGTTTTGTCAAACATGGGTATCTTACCAATAATCCCCGGAGCGAGTTGTAATAGTAATAGTAATAGTAATAATATGAATATGAATATGAATATAAATATGATGATAGGTAGTGGAACTGGAGATATTATCCACGTTCCCAACTACTCCACCATGTTCCTTTCTTCTTCTTCTTCTTCTTCAACCACTACTACTACTACCAGCGTCACGTCAACCGCCTCCCCTAATTTACCTTACACCGACTCTCTCTCTCCTCTACCCCAACCTCAAAACAACCCTTCCGTTTGTGATTTCTCCGGTCTTCCCTTGTTCCATCCGGTCGATAGAAATAAAACCGCCTGCCCTATCGGTGTTCAGCCACCCGCTACTTCCTCTTCTATCATTACATCTCCATTTACGGCTTCTTCTGCCATGGAGGACACCGCTGCCCCGGCATGGATTGACGAAGTCATTAAAGATCTCATCAACACCTCCACTAATGTCTCCATACCCCAGCTCATACACATCGTTAGGGAGATTATTCATCCTTGTAACCCTAGTCTAGCCGTGCTCCTCGAGCATAGGCTCCGCTCCTTGACGGATCCGGCTCCAGATTACACGAGAAAGGAAAGTGAAGGTTTAAATACAACAAGTTTGCGGAGGCAACAACAACACTACTTAATCAATGATCAGCATAACCAGCAAATAGCACAGTTGCAGGGAACTTCGGGTCTCAAACTGTACCTAGACTCTGGCCTAGACAATATATTGCCCCATCAACTTCCAGATTCCGCGATTAATCATCAATACATGAATTGGGGATTAACACTCCCCACCACCACTGCCACTACCGCCACCGCCACTCAACAAATTAGTAACAATTCGGCAAATACTCCGCCTCTTCTTCCTTCAAATCAAATGCATCAACTGCAGCAGCAACAACAATCTTCTCAGCCTGAGCAGAACCAAGAGCAACCGCAACAACAATTATCTGGCTCCCTATCAGATGGCACTACAAATGCAGCAGCAACACCGCCGCCCTCACTGTCATCAGCAATGGAAACAAGAGAGAAAAAGAAGGAAGAAATCCGGCAACAAAAGCGAGACGAAGAAGGCCTACACCTTCTAACACTCCTCCTCCAATGCGCTGAAGCAGTATCCGAAGACAACTTCGAGGAAGCAAACAGAATGCTACTAGAAATCTCCGAATTATCGACACCATTCGGAACCTCAGCTCAACGGGTAGCCGCTTATTTTTCGGAGGCCATGTCAGCAAGGCTAGTGAACTCTTGCTTGGGGATATATGCAACCTTACCTACTGTCTTCCCTCGGGGCCAGAAAATGGCCTCGGCCTTCCAGGTTTTTAACGGAATTAGTCCGTTCGTGAAGTTCTCCCATTTTACTGCTAATCAAGCAATACAAGAAGCATTCGAGAGAGAGGATAGGGTACACATCGTAGACTTGGACATTATGCAAGGTCTTCAATGGCCGGGGTTGTTTCACATTTTGGCTTCTCGGCCTGGAGGGCCTCCTTACGTTAGGCTTACGGGGTTAGGGACCTCGATTGAAGCGCTCGAGGCAACTGGTAAGAGATTGTCTGATTTTGCGGAGAAATTAGGGCTGCCTTTTGAGTTTTGTCCGGTGGCGGAGAAGGTGGGGAATTTGGATCCGGAGAGGTTCAACGTGAGCAAGAGGGAGGCTGTTGCCGTTCACTGGTTGCAGCATTCGCTTTACGATGTCACCGGATCCGATACCAATACCTTGTGGCTCTTGCAGAGGTAATGATAATATTAATCTTCTCAAGTTAAACTTTTGTTTATGTCAAGAATGATAAATCTGATGTAGCCAATAACAAATTAATCATGCTGATTTTATAATTTTTTAAACACTTGCTTTTGATTCCTCTCAAGTTTACGTTTGTTTAGGGCGTTTGTTTTTTTAACATCTATGTTAAAAACTCAAATGCTTAATAGAGCATCTGAAATATTATTTGGGTTTGAAGGCTAAACACATGGCATAAAAACAATTGGAATAAAATGAATAGGTACCATTGGACTGAAATTTCATTAAGTTTAAATTAAGCATTCAACATAAGATTTTCCTCTTAGTGCTGAATACTGAAATTCAATTCAATCGAGAGTTAAGAGGTGAAAATCAAAACTCTAGTTATACCTCTTAATGCTAAATAGAAACAATATTGAGAAGTAATAACTAATAACAAACGCCACATTAGATTCAATTTTGGAGTTTTTTATACCAACACTGATTAGGGTTAAACAAGTCAATGGTAGATATTGATAAATGTATGCAAATTAAAAATGATTTCAGATTGCGTCCAAAAGTTGTGACAGTGGTCGAGCAGGACCTGAGTCATGCGGGGTCATTCTTGGGAAGATTTGTGGAGGCGATACACTACTACTCGGCATTGTTTGACTCGCTGGGGGCAAGTTATGGGGAGGAGAGTGAGGAGAGGCACGTGGTGGAGCAGCAGCTTCTGTCAAGGGAGATCCGAAACGTTCTAGCCGTAGGCGGTCCTTCTAGGAGCGGGGAAGTGAAGTTCAACAATTGGAGGGAGAAGCTCGAGCAGTCGGGGTTCAAGGGCGTCTCTTTGGCAGGTAACGCGGCGGCTCAGGCCACGCTGCTACTTGGCATGTTCCCTTCTGACGGGTATACTTTGGTGGAGGATAATGGCACGCTTAAGCTTGGTTGGAAAGACCTTTGCCTTCTTACTGCGTCCGCTTGGAGGCCGTTCAATGCCCCCACCTCCCATCGCTTCCCACAGTCCGACTAGCTACTGGTGTTTTTGGAAAGGAGAAATTATAATTTGTCAATTTTGGGCTCGTAAATTTTAATGTTTGGTGCATGGGTGGCCTAGATCACTTAAAGCCTTTGTGGGATTTGGGAAGAAGCTGGCTAGCTTTCCGCTTTGGAGTGAAAATGCTCTTTTTTTTTATGGGTAGAGCGAGCTGTAATACACGTGAAAAAGAGTTCCTCCATCTCGATGAATGGGGAAGGTACTGCTGGAATTACGTTATATTTGAGGAATTCAATTTGTTCCTATTCAGCATAGATGTCTTGTGTGTATAAATAGACGTATGAATGTATACGAGCAGACGGGTAATCCACCCCGCAAATTAACACCACCCACAATCGATTTAAATGCAGAAGACATTCCAAATATATCGAGAATATCACATTCTCTCTCTCTATATATACATATCATGTTAAAAAAGAGATGTATCACACGAGAATGGGAAGACACCTCTGCGAAGAAAAAATAGTTGGCTAAATGGTTTGAGAACTGCCGCACGCGATTCAACAGTAATGGATAACCATTCATGAAAGACTTTGTTCTTCAGTCTTCCTTTATCTGTGGGGTGGTGACTGGTTTTCACCATATAGATTCTTTTACATCAGAGGAAGCTGCTGAGCGAGACTAGTTTTGTATGGGTTATTATGAAGTTGAGGGCTCTATTTGATAAGTAAAATAAAAAGTGATAGAAAAAACTTGATTTGAGTAATGAAGTTACAAAATAAATTGACAAATGTAATGAAACGGTATTTAAACTTTTTTCATGGAAAAACTTCTTTTGGGTGCAAGACTAGTTTTGAAGGGCACTATATGATCTTCTCTTCTTCTTCTTCTTCTTTCTCTCTCTCTCTCTCTCTCTCCTTTTCTGATACCCTTTCGTATTTTTAATATAAATACACTAATAAATTCGCAAAAAAAAAACAAACAACATGAACTAGATAATTAAAAGATAAATAGAAATTAGAGAAAGAAATAAATATAGAAAGTTGTACATTGTGAATACATAATAGCTTGCTAAATAATATGAAAACTTTGTTAAAAAAAGAAGAAGGAATTAACTTAAGACCTTATTAAAGAAAGCTAATAAAGGATTTTGTTTCAAGGCCATTTGTATTCATGTTATGCAAGTAGACCAACAAACTCGAAGGAAAAAAAAGAAAAGAAAAAAATATGATATTAGAAAAATTAT
The DNA here is from genome assembly GCA_021464415.1 of Lonicera japonica. Taxonomy (NCBI): domain Eukaryota; kingdom Viridiplantae; phylum Streptophyta; class Magnoliopsida; order Dipsacales; family Caprifoliaceae; genus Lonicera; species Lonicera japonica. The sequence continues at coordinate 4,932,240 of CM038464.1, read as the reverse complement.
AAAAATAAATAATTAAAACTTCTTAGTCATACAACATTTGGTCAAAATAAAAACCAAAAGATAGAGTAAGTGTTGTGCAGTGCGTATGCGGAATAAATAATATGAAAACTTTGTAAAAAGAATAGAATATAAAAGAAAAAGAAAGGAATTAACTGAAAACCTCAATTAAAAAAAAAACCTAATAAAGAATTTTGTTATTTCAAGGCCCCGTTATATTCATGTAATACAAGTACACCAATAAATAGCCAAAAAAAATAAAAAAATAAAAAAATAAACCAGAAACACCATATAACAATGACATTTGAAAAATTACTAAAAAAATAATTAAAACTTAGTCATATATAATTTAGTTAAAACAAAAATTAAAAGATAGAATAAGTGTTGTAGTATGGTATAGTGGTTTAGGTGAGCACTTAGGCTTAAGAGTTAAGAATTTAAAAGAAGTGATTGAAAGAAAACAAAGATAGGACATCTCACAACAGATTGAGGTGAATAATTTTTTTCATTAGAATAAAAGAAAGATTCTACTCAAAAAAATGAGAATGGAGGGAGAACATCTCACACCATATTTTAACTTATTTTTTCATTTTTCACACAAAATAATAATAATTTTTTATATGGTAATTTAAATTAGCATAAGAGAATGTGTTTCTCAAAAGGTTCAAACTCAAGCTTCTAAGATTTTTGTTCCCAGATGTTCGTGAAAAAAGAAAAATAAATTGAGGTGACAGAAACATTGTTTAGTGTTTGTTATACCATATACCATACATGATACACGTGTATAAATTTGTTTTTGTTTTCTATTAGAGAAGGATAAAACAAATATTTTTGAGATATACAATGATACTATTTGGATGCACATAAATTGATACAATTGATGCTTCTTGTTTCTATTGCACAATTAAGTAACAAAGTTCGCTAAAATATGTTTAAAACCCCGAAGTTATTGTTAGTACCTTAATGGTAACCGATAGGTTTTGCATGGGTTCTCTTCTTCTACTAGGTTTCAAAGTCAACAATAAGTTTACGGAACCCATCTTTAGAGGTAGTCTACAACCAAACAAATTTACTTTTATATATATACATGTACGGGAGAAGTAGAAGTTAGATCTGGTGTAAAATAATAAAATTTTGCACATGTTAATAATTTTATATCAATTTCATAATTGATCGATCTATCAATTGAATTAGGACTCGTTTGGTTGCATAAATTATTTCATTTATATTTTTTTATCAGATAAATTATTTCATTTCAACAAAAAAAAAATTTGATGTAATTTTTTCCGTATGAATTTGTATGATAGTTATAAGTTTTGTAATTTCAATTATATGTCAATTTCTTTTATTTAATGTATTAGGTATTAACTTAATTAAGTTTGTGATTTTGTATACTTATTCATTTTTGCAACTAAATGCTCAAATTATGATATCTCAAAGATGCGTGTAAAAAATTAAATTAATTGGAGATCCATAAGTCTTTCATCATAATTATGTTATATATTGAATTACAACCTTTACAAAAATAAAGTTAAAGTAACAATTAAATTAATTGGAATTGCATAAGTCACTCATCATATCAGATTGATTTGAAATTTCACACACTTGATAAACATAACAAAAATAATATATATAATGGTCGATAAATTATGATTATGAAAAAAAGTTATGAATACATGTAAATATTTTTAATTTTACACTAGTGTAGCTTAAAACTTCTCTATATTTGTTGAATATGTAAATATATGTATATAAAATATCAACTGCATCTCCTTTTTTTTTTTTTTTCATACATATAAAGGCGAAACGGAATGTTGCTAGAGCAGGCTCAGGCTCAGGCTCCGGCTAATAAAAGAAAATATATGACTAGTTACACGTTAAAGCAGAATTTTAAGGTATGTAGACTATTTTAGCTGCTCCTTTGTCTAATTTTGAGTTTGTCTCTACCTATGTATGCCATTGGATAAAAAAGAGTGATTGAAACTATGATTAGACTTAAAAATATGAATTTTTAGCTTTGACCTTTTATAACTGGATTTCATATTATGAGTAGATCGGTCAATGGATCGTGTTTTGATCAGATTACTGTAAATTCAATTTGATTTGCTAAGAAAAAAAATTCAATTGAATCGGATCCGATAATCTGACAAATTATTCATAATCAATTATATATCTGATTTTGTGAGCTTAATGAATTTGCAATCTAACAATCCGATCTAATTTTTTTAAGAATAAATCTTTCATTTTTTAACTATAATATAAATAAATAGAAAATATTAACTTTCAATAACAAACAATGAAATGAAAGAAAATATTCATTTAGATAATGCGTTAATAATTAAAAAAATAAAATAAAAAGGGAGAGCTTAACATCAACTTGGACACCATTTTTTTCTAGGCAACATAGTATTTTCTAAGCAAATTGAAAACAAAATAATTACTCCAACCTTCCAACCATAATTCAACTTAACTTGATATAAATATACACGAAAAGACCCATTATCTTAAAAACTGTCATTAAATTAACTAACATAAGGACCATACATTTCGATGGGGGTAAATGGATGAATTTTTTCATACAACCTGGTGGAAATAATTTCTATAATTAGTATATTATCTCTACCAAATATCATCAAAATATTTAACTCGGAAGTAAAAGTTAACTAAAAAATTAATATTTATGTGCGTTTTTGGATGTTGAAATTTTAGATGTTTACTTAAACCACTTCCCATTTAATATTTTTGATGAAATTTGGTGGAGTTTCATGAAAAAATGTATCAACTCACCTCTCAAAATGGATGGTCCTTAAGAGAATGAGATTTTGTACAATATATATTTAATATATGGAATAAATATAAAAAATATAAATTATATGATATCATATATGATTGGATATGCCTAAATCCTTAACTGCTATATTAAATTATCAGATTAGCGAATTCAGATTGAAATTAAATTATCGGATTGAAATTTCAAATATATATCTGATAAAATATGTGAGACTCAGATCAAAATCTAATAAACTGACAAGTGTAATTAGGATGAGAGAATGGGCTACCTTAGTTGGTATGGCACTCATTCAAATTCAGGAGAGGTTTTAAAGTTCAAGTCTCATTCGGGATTAGGAGATGGAGATTTTCGTTATTATTATAGTAAAGGGAATAAACTTAGACCCCCTTTTTTGGGGGAAAAAAGAAAGAAAGAAAGTCTGTGATATTTGAATATGCTGGTAAAATAGCTTTGATTTGTATTTTAGTTATAAATAAATTTGAGATATATTTTAAGAATAATTTAAATATCATATCAAACAATAATAACATGAAAATTATAGCAGATAATTTAGATAAAAATAAAAAAAACGCTAGTATGTGAAAGTTACAACAAGTCGTTATTCTAAGGACAATATCGCCTCCCTACGTGTATGTATCGACGATCGATATAATTTCCAAGATAAAACACATAAACTCATAGCGTTGTCTATTTTGTGTGCACGTCTATAGGAACAGGATGAACCAATCCACGATCATATATTTAAATAAAAACACTTAAGTTACAAATAAAAATTAATACACTTTCATAAAAATGATTTAATCATATAATTAAATTATATGAAAGCATATAAATAAAATAGATTACAAAACATTTATTTATTTGTAACTTACAAATAATCATTATTATTAATGTCTAAATTATGAATAATAAAATTATAGAAATATTTTGTAACTCATAAACTATTATTCTTATTGTTTTTTATTAAAATATTTTTAACAGTCCCCCACTATTTTAATAAAAATAACTTTGGAACTAAAACAAAATTTCAAGTTCCTTTGTTCAATGATCACCTTTAAATCAGAGTATGTTTTGATCTTATTTCTCAAAAAATTTATTACCCCCACAATTTTTCAATATTATAAAGCTCAAAATATAGTAAAATATGGGCAACTCAATATTGTGCAATAGGTGTAATAGTTATTATGACTTGAAACTACACTTAGTGTTAACAATAAAAGAACCATAGTTGACTACGCTAAAACTAGATCTTATGATCAAGTGTCACACACACAATATTGATACGGGGCTTGGTTTGCGAGTTTGCACTATTAATGGTCATGCGTGCTATCTTGATTCTCATTAAAGTTTTTAGAGAATAGCCAATTCTCACGGTCGCAGCTCTACGACAACTCTCATTTAGGTAAGCCTTTAGAGATAGGTAGGAGAGAATCCCTTTAGTTTCATTCCAGACATTTGGATGCCCTTCCTTAACGTCAAACTATATCATAACACTTATGCCATAGAATGGGTATGAGATAATCCTTTTCCCCCTAGATTCTTCCTTATAAAAGAGTGTTATCATTGAGTCACACAATATATTGTTGCTACCCATTGAACTTCCTTCATGTGATCTCTAATCACAGAAGACGGGTTACCTTTTTAAATGACTCCCTGCTGATTTAGCCCCATCCCTCTCGACATGGATCTACCCTCTTCACTAAGATCCTTAGGAATTTACTCCTCACAAGAGAAATTTTATCGTTCGTCTATGGACGTCTCAAGTGTCATATGACAATATCAAACCCATAAAGTAAATATGATAATTTCAAAGTACGTAATATTTATTTTCACATCAGTTAATAAATTTTTATTAAAGATCTTCTATAGTCAACAACCTTACTATTTAAGAATCACAAATATAATAACGAGTAACTTACTATTAGGAATTAGTAATATGAACCATATGATTATGGCTAGTAATCTTTTACTCAATAAGAACTACAAATATTTTGATATATCTCTTATGGCGAGGAGTCCATTCACAAACCAGGAGCCATCGCCTTTTGTTTTGTTGAAATATTTTTTATATCTCAAATGGGTACACTTTATCATTAGCCACAAAATATTTCTCTTTTATATATATATGGCATTTTTCCAAATAGTAAATAATAATTTTTTAAAGCTCTCTAAATATCGTTTAAAATGTCACATGGAGAACCCACATTAATAAGCCTCAAAATAAAACCTTTTAAAAATTCAAGGCATTCAAGATAAGTTTTCTCGTATCTCATATTTGTTTTTATCAAACTCTCATTTTCCTCATATATAAATACACAATAATTTACGAAGTTGGTAAAAAATAAATGATCATCACCTTTTACGCAAGTTTTGAAATACAAGAAGTGTTGTATAAACTTCAACATCTTAACAATTTATAACTCAAAAGTTGAAAATAACAATTATTAAAACAAAATTAATAAGAACTTAGAATTCAAAAAGATACGCATGTATTTTACACAAAATAATATCCTTTTCTATTTAAAGAAATTAAATAAAAAAACATAAACACATTGTTTTTTAACTTAATTTTTTTGGTTACATGTTTTTTCGTTAATGGAAAACATCTATCAGTGGATATAGTACATGGCTAATGGTGAAGGCACATCTTTTTTTTTAAGTAAGGGAGCATTCAATTAAATTAAATTCTATTTTTTTTTTACCAATTTCCAATTTCCGAAGGCACGCCCACTTATTAAAAAAACACTAAATTTGTTTTGTGTCACCATTTTTTCCATGTCATTTCTTCCCTTCTCCTGCACTTAGTTTCTTTGCTCTCGTCAATTACATTTAAATTTGTGGAAATTGTGATTTTCTCACTAGGTGCAATTTTAAATACTTTTAACAAAATCAATCATTTTACTTTATATTTTTTATATTTTATTATATTTACACGCATATTAAGGTTAACATAATGGACACATCCATTTTTCAATTAGGATACATCTTAATAAGTTAAAATTTAATTTTTACCATCTTCATTTATTATTAATAAGGACGCACCACTAATAACTGGTAAGATATTTATTGAAGGAGATAACAAGAAAATTTAATTACTTTTTTTCTCTCACAAAAGTTCTAGTATTCTAAATTTTTGGGAGACGATATTTTCTTATTTAATTTACAAGCTTGTCCACAAATAAACTTTATTTTTATTGTTCTTTTGATGAAATAATTGTGCACATGGACCATAGAAAAATACATTCAGAATAATAAAATAGCACATTATTCATTATTGCCATTGAAAATTTTATCTACAAATAACCCATCTATAATACTTTATATATTTTTTAAAAAATATCAAAATTCATAATACGTGTGTAAAGATAATTAAAGTAAACATGAAATGTAGAAAATATAAAGTAAAATGATTGATTTTTTTATTGTTTTTGAATAAGTGAGTGTGCCCTTACTAAACATGGTAAAAATTAAAGTTTAACATAATTGGATGTGCCCTCACTAAAAAGATGTGCCTTTACCATTAGCCATAGTACATGGCTTATCTCTATTACCTTTCGGTCCAATTCTGTCGAAGGAGGTCTAGTTCGAGAACTAAATAAATGAATTTTTACATAAAGTTTGGTAAAGATGATCTTTATGATGAGTGATCATTTCCGAAAAATTTCATTAAAAGATTCAATCTAAAAATTGTTAAGATGATGATCTAAAATTTGAATGGTCGAAAATAAACAAATTCATCAAATTTTTACTACGGCCACTTTCGGTTTGAATTTCTTGATGAAATTTTGTAGACACGATTTACTTATTATGAAAATCACCTCTACCAAGTTTTATGAAAAAATTTATCCGTTTAACTCTCGAACTAAATCCCTTTAGACATAATTGGATCAAATGAGGTAATAGAGAGGAGCCACGTTCGTGAATATATGACAGCAACATTTATACGAAGTAAATTAATTTATACACCTCATAAATATTACAATACACGAACCATTAAAACTCATAAACATTGATTTTTTAAAAAAAATGACTATAATAAAGAATTAATGAAATATTATGCGAAAGGAGAACATAATACATTTAAGTTTTCTATAACTTTAATGTTCTCATATATTTAATGGATTTCCATAAAAATATTTTATTTGTCACAATCTAAGTATTTGTATCTACTACTCAAAGCTTATAAGTAAACTTATGTTTACACACGTTATGTTCACAAGAATACCACAAAAAACATTTACAAAAAGATCGATCAAAATTAAGTAATCATTTTTTCGTAAAAAATAAACATATAAGTATTAGTACTTTTCAAACTATCTTAAAACTTTTTTTCCAAGGAACATAAGATATTTTATTTTGTCTCTTTAAAAATATAATTCAACACTTTCAATGAATATAACTGTACATACACAATTTTAATCTTTACTTTCACAAACTCAGCATACAAAGTTTTTTTTTCTTTTATATAATCATCAATAAGCATTCACAAAATACAAAATGACAGTGATTTTGGTTTTATAATGAATTTGATGTAATTCAAAAAGCAATAAAACCTCATGGTATTATTATAAAGCTACATAAATCTCATAATGTAAATTATACTTGAGCATTTATATCTCTTCATACGATACGTAATATTGATACCCTAAACGCACACAAAAATAATGATCCCATGCACATTTATAAAAATAATAATTTCTTAATAAGAACACATTGAAAATATAATGGGATTAATGGAAATTTAATTTATATCTTACCTTGAACTTATTTTAATAACTTAAATTCTACTAATTAACTATGCATGACGAGTCTTCTTTAATGGTGTTCTTTATTTCCTAAAGAAACATTATTTTACTTTATAGAAAAAAAAAATTAAACATTAAGCTAAACAAATGAATTTTCACATAATAGTCATTATGGCTTTAGGTTACAATATATAGATTTATTTCAATAAAATCTAGTAAGTATTATAACTGACAATGTTAATAGTCACAAATTTATAATATTTATACACCATTACATCTCTACATGAACAAGTCAAGTGAAAAAGGCATACTATAAATTAAACCCATAACTAAAAAAGTTTGTAGTTATTCATGCATGTAGAGTTTTTCAACTCTTGTATGGTCAATGTTTTTTTCTTTCAAAATTGTAACTGCTTTACTATGTTTACAAAAGCACAATATATTTCTATGCCACTCTAATCTTGATAATATAGCAATCAAAGTCCATTATTGAAATAATGATGATAATAGACAAATAGCTAGTTTTAGAATTGACCAACAAATGCATGTTAATTTAACCTTATAATTTTTATAGGATATTATTTGATTAAACAAACTAGTTTTATAAGAATGCTTCTTTTTTATAAACTTAATTTCAAAGTTTTATACCAAACAAAAGTACTTACAAATGATTTTCTTTTTATAAAGAAAATGGTTAGAAACTAAATTTTATTAGATTATTTTGTTTCTCCATAAAACATACTCTTTAAGTTTCTAACCTCTTTTCCAAAATTGTAAGAGTAATTGGCCATCATGCATTTATAAATAGAATGGATTGAAAACATACCTTGACAATTCAAAATTGATAATTGCACTATTCTTACTTGAAGATTGCAAAAATATGCTGCTATTTGAATTCCTTCATCTTCCAAGTTCAATAAGTGTTGTGTTCATTATTCAAATTCCCCACAAATCCCATGCATAGAAATCACAGATTCACTTAGATTATAAATCGTAATTAAATTGAATTCAATAAACAAGAATAACATAAAACACGTATTTTAGAGAAACTCAAGATGGTAAAATTAAGTGTTATTTTAGAATCACATTATATTTAAAATTGCAAATATTATGAATTAATTCATCCAATGTATATTCATTAAAACTAAAAACACTTCCTTGCATGTCATTGAGTTTGCTTACAAGACAAAGCACTAAATCTTCCAACTAAATTCAAAAAAATTTCATTTTTAAATCAAAGAATATATTATCCTTAGATTGTTGCAAAAATAGCTTTGATTTGTATTTTAGTTGTAAATAAATTTGAGGTCTATTTTAAAAATAATTTAAATACTACAAACAATAATAACATGAAAATTATAGTAGATAATTTAGATAAAAATAAAGAACCGCTAGTCCGTGAGAGTCATGACAAGTCGCTATCCTAAAAATAATCGCATTTTTATGTGTAGGTATTCATAGTTGATATAGTCTCCAAGATAAAACTCATAAGTTTGTAACATTGTTTTCACCATGTGCACATACACAAGAAAACGATAAACTAATCTACGATCATGTTGCCCGAAACATATGAAATTATAAAGATATATTATAAGGTTTGTACATAGTATATATGAGGAGGAGAATAGTCTATCTTGTTATATATATATTTCCCCCAAGACAAACACATATTGTTTATATAGTACAATACACTTAGGTTATAAAACAAATTGCTTAACCATAAGTTGTGGTCTAGTCACTTGAACACCACTGGGTTTGAGCTCTAGGGTCAATTGGGAGCTTCCTAGATCAATTCCTAGTAGGCTCAGATTCGCGAGTAAAGATTAATCGAAGTGTGTAAAAACTGGCTCGGACGCCCCATGACATAGATCAAAAAAATAAAAATAAATAGACATTAATATATTTTCATAAAAATGATTTAATCATATAAAAAAATTATATAAAAGTATAGAGGTTACAAAAAATATTTATTGGTAACTTACAAATAATCATTATTATTAATGTCTAAATTATGCATATTATAATTATAAAATTATTTTTTAACTCATAAACTATTGTTATTATTATTATTATTAAAATTTCTCTAACAAAATCATGTCAACTTGGGCACCTTGTACCAAAAAAAAGGAAAAAAAAAAAACTTGTGCACCAAAAATAAATAAATAAATAAAATGAATCATATCAACTTGAAGTAAGAATTGCATTGCTCAAGGAAAACCCAAATAAAATTACTAAAATGAAGCACTCTATACATTAAAAACCTTTCTTTACTTTAGTTAATTTTATTATTCATTTTACATAGAGTAAAACACTAATACTGAGACGCACGCTTTTAGATATGCTCTCTAGTCATTACTTAATTTTTAGCATTATAAACATACGGTCCCTTCCTTTTGAGTACCAATTCTTTTATTCTTAAATATACGGATAAATAATTTTAAGGTAATATACAAATGAATATTTTGAAACTTGGGGAATATGATTAATAAATTATTTTCACTAAATTTAATCAAAAAATTAAAAACCAGAAAATGAGTTGACTTAGAAATTGTATATTTGCGTATTTTTAGCCTTTTAAATTTTAGATGTTCAAGTAACTTAATTCTAAGTTAATTTTTTTTGATTTCACTAAATTTCATCAAAAAAATTTAATGCATTTACTCTTTTAAAATGATTGGTTTTATTTGAGAACCAAAAAATTAGATGTTAAGAGGAAAGGACCACATAAACATGTACATATAACATATTATTGTATCTTCAAAACATGTTTTTTCTTAAGAATTAATGATCTTTATAAATGCAATGTACTATTTATCTCTAAAAGTTATTTTGCAATCTCAACAATATAAACTTTTGTTAGAGTACTTTTTGTTCTACGTCCTGTAGGACATGGAGTTATTTATTGACCCAGCAGAGATTTGAGTGAAGGTGAGCAAATTTACTCTTTTGGGTGGATACTAACTAAAGACTACGAAGATTAATACTTGTTTGTTTGTTTTTTTTGGTTTTTCACGGAGTGTCCGAGATAGCTTTCGCTCACCTCGACTAATCCTCACTCGCAGTGCGTGGTTGCCGCTAGCCAAGCATTATTTTGACAAAGCCGGGAATTGATCTTGGGAGTTCCAAGTCAACCCAAAGTTGTCCCAATGACAACCTTATACTATTGGGCCAAGAGGTTTGGTTTGGGATATTTTTTTTCTTTTCTTTGTGTTCAACATTGATGATTATTTGGACGAGTTTTTTTTTGTCGTTGATTTATATTTCAGGGGGTACTTAATGGGTATGTAATTATATTTAATATTCCTTTGCTTTTTTAAGAGTTTTTCTTATATCGTAATATTCTTGATGTGGCCTATCTCTTCACAACATTTGTAAGCATGCTAAAGCAATCTTTTATTATTGTTGTATTGTTTGGATTTTATTAATGATATTGTGATCCTTATAACAAAATTGAAAAAAAAAAAAAAACACTTTTAACCCTTATAAATTTTTAATACAAAATCTTTGCCCCTTTATAACTTAAGGCTTCATTTGATAGCCACATGAAGCATAATAAATAAATGCTACGTTTGATAGTCACATGAAAAATGATAAATAAAAAATAAGTTGACTCATATAGTGAGATACTCTCCAATTTATACTCAGTTTTATGAGTATATGTCATCCATCTTTTTTTTTTTTTGTGTCAAAAATTTCTTTTGCTCTTGAAGAAAAAAAATTTCATGAAAAAAATCAAAAAGTAAAGTTCCGTTCAATAATAAGATGAAAAATGATAGAAAAAATAATTGATTGTGTGAGAAGTTGAAAAATAAGGTAAATGATTTTGTGAGATGATATCCACTGAGTAGATATCCTCCATTTAGCTTTTGTATTATTTTGTCTTTGTCACTACCACCAAAAGAATTTTTTTCCATGAAAAAAATAAGAAAGCAAGAGAACATAGTTAATCTAAGCATGTTCCTTAACCTATTTTTCAAATTATTTTTCATACTACTATTAAATAGAGGTTATGAATCTCTTTGAGTTTAATTCAAACTTTTTTTCTTTCTTTCTTTTTTGCACATAAATTATAACAAATATTAGTCGAACACATACTCCATAAAAGGCTCTTGTTATATGTGTGTGTCGTGTGTAATATATATATATATATATATGACCAATCTCAACTCTAGATATATGCTGAATGTCTCTCCCTCCCTCCCTCCCTCCCTCCCTCCCTCCTCTAGTATCAGATTTCATTACTTCAATATATATAATAGAGAGAGAAATGAAGTAAATACTCATTCGATAACAAAGGAGAATAAAAAGCTTACCATATTTTGGCATGGCAGCCTGGAATTTTCTCTGCAACTAGATTGTAAGTGTATTTCTCTCCTCTAGGGCCACTACACTGGTGTAGTTTTAAATATTTTACAAATCTAACCTTGTAGTTTTCATGTTCACACAAAGGTTCTTGAAAAAGTACAAAATTTTGCGCTTACTATGAAAATTTTGTAGGGCCTTAAGCCACAAAAAGCCCATGCTTCCTCCGCCTAGCTTCCCCCTCCCCCTCTCTCTATGTAAATATATCACACTGGCTGATGATGATAAGGGGGTAACTAGGGTTTCATAAAAGAGATGAATTCACTCGTCTCGTCTGGGCTGGCACCAATAAATAAAAGAGACAGAGAGAGAGAGAGAGGGGAAAGTGGGGACATAAATTAAAGAGCGGAATCGAGTGGCGTTATCACGGGAAAAAAGAAAATGCATTAAGGCACATAAAAAGATCAGGTTGACCCACAAGTAAGAAACAGCCAACAAAAATCTAACATGCTAATAATCAACCCGCTCCCACCTTTTAAAGGACATCTACGTTGCGTTCCACAAATATGTTATTTTTATTTTCAAAATAATTATATTTATTAAAATGAAATATCACTTTTAAGAGTTGCATTATGTATTTTTAAAATTATATATTATTATTATTATTATTATTATTATTTTGACAATAACACTAACTGAAAAATAAGATAAAGATAATGAGATAGACATAAAATTATCGTATTTTATGCTTACAAATCTAAATTATTTAAGCTGAAGTGGTTTCTCATCCACAAACAATCGATTGTGCTATGTAAAATATACTTCTTCCTTCACATGTTAGGAGTGACTATTATGTATTTGATGAAAACATTATTTCTAACCTAATTAGTGATTAATGATATAATTTATATATTATTATTTAATGTTATACATACATTGATTATTATCTAACTTTTGGTAACAACGAAAATCACTTCACTTCGGACGAAACTCGAATTTAGGATCTCTCTTAAATTCGAATAGGTGTCTTGCTAATCAGGTTAGCCAACTCTTTTCAAGATTGTTAGTTTGAAGACAAAAAAAATAAAATATGCTTTTAATTTAAGTAGTAGCATGGTGCGTGTTACTATATCATACAAGTTAGAATTGTAAATTATAATTCTTGAAGCACTTCAATGTGACAAACTGCTTTGCAATGGTTTTAAAGATCGAGTTACTTTTGTGGATCAAAAAAGGATTTTAAGTTACTTTTGAAGTACATAAGGTTCACAATTGTTAAAAAGTAGGGTCAGCATCTATGCATAAGTTAAGGGTACAATCTGGGAATGACTGGGCAACATCTATATAAAACAATCATATAAGCCCCTTTATGTATGCTAGTGATTTTTTACTTTATTTTGCTAGTTAAGTTGGCCCACTAAGTTTCCCTTAATTACATAATTACCCCTAGAGATTCTAGTACACCTTTACACGTTACATAAAATAACATTTCTCTTATCCGATTAGCAGGCAAGGCCAATTACATATGTTACGGTTTTAAGGAAGCCAGTCCCAACATGTAGTAATTGATACTATTTCTTGTTATAAATTACGAGTACTATCTAATTTTGATAAGTGTAATTATTATAAAAATAAAATTATTTATCATCATAAAGTTCATACGTTAATCATATGACAAAAAGGTAAATATAATTCTTAATTTAAGAAACCTCAAAAAAAAAAACGGAACTTGTAGGTTAGGGGGGATAAGGTATGAAATTATGCCCTCCATGTTTTCTTTTTTCCCTTTTATCGTTAAAGAATTAGGTCAGACTACGGGCATACATAAAATATGAAACATTACCTTTAGTTGTCATTTATTTAATTTCTTTTAAAGCTTAAATAAATGATTATAAGTTGTACACGAGAAGACAAATGAGCAAAAAAAAAAAAAAGTATCATTTCTTTCCTTATAAAAATGGTTCATCCAACAACTTCAAGATTTAAGACAACATAACAGCATGAAGCTAAATGTAAACATTGACATTTGCTAATGAACTTCCTAAGGTAACAATTTTGTATTATAAACAGTCGCATTAAATTAGTTTGTGTTGCAGACACCGATATAGTACAGTCAAAGACATGTTATAGTATTAAGAACCAACGGAAACAAAATTATTTGGAAAGATTATAGACCTCACACTTAATATTTATAATCATTAGAGCATTTTCAATAGGACTGTGTAAAATTATTGTGTAAATCTTACATAACAACTAAGTTTTATACAAAAAATTACATAAACTTATTTACTCTCCAATAGTCAATATTAATACTCATGTGTACAAAGGAGCAGTCAAATAAAAAATAGCCACACAAAAAACAAGAAACTACACAAATGAGGAGAGAGAATCAGTGGATAGAGAGAGAATGTAAGTGGTGTGATTGAGTTAATAAGGAGAGAAAATGAGTTGGTAGAAAGAATCCTACTTGACTGGATATGCAAAATACACAACCATTATATACAAAAATTTAGTTGGCATTAATTTTACACAAACATTGGAGCAATAAAAAATTTATACAATACTGAGTTACTATTTTTACACAACCCCATTGGAGATATTCTTAGTAGTTAAACCGGAGGGGGGAAAAGGGGGGTGGGGTGTTCTGGTATATACCCATCCATATCGAATCTGGACTAGTTCATACCAAATTCGGACCATAAAAAAAGGATCTCAATTCTCATGTAGAAGTGGACCGTAAGATCAAAAGAAATTCCACTGAAGCTCAAAGGCTAGTAAGATCGCTGAACTGGCTATCTATTTAATTTCAATGTTTTCTTTATTCAGAGGAACTGATGGAACTCTTGCATTCTCTAGTCAATGCAATTGAAATGTTTGAAAAGGAATGGAGAAATACAATCAGAAGAAGCACTGCAACTATATATCTACACCGGAGGGCAGATCGGAAAAACTCAAACCTAAAGACTCCAAACTTGGATGGACGGGCATTCCTTAATTTACTTGAACCATGAAAAGATCGACAACCTATCGTACATCAATGCAACATAGGAGAATTGACAGAACAAATCACAAATAATGATAACAAAATTTCACATTTTGATAGCCTCAAATGATATAAAGATGTCTCAAAGAATAAGTGCTGAAAAGAAAAGTAAAATAGCATAGCTGCATATAAATGTAAAATATCCTGTGACCATTACGAAACAGTGTTACGGAGAATCATTACTTCCCGTTGAAACTTTAGCCTACACTAATCTCCCCACCAATACAATTAAGAAAAAAAACTAAAATGTCGTTACTACACCCCATGTAAGCTTAAAATCAATACACCACCTTTCTCATTGCCCCCACAAAAACAAAGAAGCTTCAGCGAAAGCAAAAGACCCCAAAACAAAACAAAAATGAACTTCCTCTGAAAAAGAATCAATTAATTTGTTTTCTTACCCAACGATCATCATTGTTTTGATATTACGAATGGCCAATGATTGTCCGAAAATGAATGATAGATAGATAGATGGTGCTCGTGTACAGAAAACCATGGCTGCCACTTCCCATCTTGCACACTACCAAACCACAAATGCAGAGAAATGAGCTCTTCCTCATGACTCCTGCATATTAGTCCAACACACCTAACATATCAACTATGAGCCCTAACTGAATATATCTTGCAGGCCTAGCAAGCACAGCCACCACCACCATCTCCCTTTTCCTTGCCTGAAAGTAAATATAATTTTATATCTTCTTATTTACCCAAAACAAAAAAAAAATAAAAAATTTAGATATATATGTGTGTCAAGTAAACCACAGCTAATCACACTTGCAGCTCCTTCCTCAGACACGCTAGCTTGGATAAATTCCTTTTGCATCCAGAAAGTGGAAAGAAAGTTTTGCTCTTCTTCAATCCTATAGTTCCAAGAAAATTTAGACCATGAAACTGGGGTATCACCTCTAAGGATTGACATTGCAGTCACTCAAGATCAGATTTTCTCGATTCACAAACTTCCTCCAATAAACCTTATACCTTGGAATGCCCAGCTCAAGCCAAGGTTTCATGTTCCCATTAAAATGCAACACAGCTGCTTTCTGAATGGCTTGAACATCCAGACCAAAGTCATGCCCCAGTCCTGACAGTACCAAGGTATCATCAAGAGCATAAACTTGACCTTGGAAGGCTAGCAAGCTTGCATGCAATGTAACACCTTCAAACGAACCCTCTTCTCCACTCAGCCGCTGCAATCATTGGTAAATTAAGGCATAATAAGAAATTTTATAGCCGTATACACTTAATATAGATTTCTAAGTTACTGAATGAAGATAGATACGTGAGGGGATCATTACACCAGAAATCCCTTTACACCTAATACATATTTTTTCAGATCCCCAAATCAACGGATAAAACAAAGTGTGGCTGGGGATCTTACACCAGAAAATCCACAAAACACCTAATATAGATTACGGAATGGAACTAAACTTAGAAAAGTTGGGAGAGAAAGAGGTCATGTGCTTATGTTGGGGAAAGGGTGCAGTCATGACATTTATAAAAGCGTAACCACATTATCTATCACCTGTAAAAAGATATAAAGATAACTATGCCATCGTGCACAGGTAATAAACGTATAGCTTGTTTATGGAACAAATTCACATATATAACATGAAATATCAAAAGTAAGTCTGAAAGTTCGATGTGGACCACTAAAATTTTCTTCTGTTCTGTTTGGGGTGGGTGGACATAGCACTTTCTACATATACGAACACAAATCCAGAAAGTCAATCCAAAAAGTTTATCTTGTAGGCCATTTCACAAAGATAGATATACATCAGAGGTGGGGAACCATGTCAGTAATAGCTTATCATGATATCAGCCAAAACATGGTACAAACATCGATGATGTCAATACGGATAGGAGTATCAGTTGGAAGAAAAGACGCATTAACTACTGTGCAGTAGTAGTTGTTTCTAACTCAGTTACTCGAACCTAGGTTAATAACCAGAAATGTAAGCGAGACAAACTCCTACTAACCTCTTGGACCAACTTTTGGTAGTATCCAGTTATATCTTGCTCTCTCCACCTAACTAGATCAACAATATTTAGTCCAGACATCCAAGCACATGAATTTTCATCAAACCTGTTCTCACCAACATATTTTTTCAGCTCCCCCAACTTCACTGCGCAGAACTGCACAGCACCATTAACTTTTCCATCCATGTCAATGCTCCATAAGTGAGACAAGTCTTGCTGGACAATGACATCATCACCCAAAACAACAACTTTCTTCAAACTCTGGAATATCTTAGGAAGGAGATAGTGCGAATGAGAAAATACAGACATGTACTCTGTTCTAATTTGTACTCTAGCTAGATTATCTACGGTACGGAAAGAAACACGAAATTCTTCAGGCAATGACAGAGTGGCCTTGTTATCATTGTCATTCAGGTTAAGATCTTCAATGTTCAACACCTGAACCATTGCTTCCTTGTAAGTATTTCTGAAGAACCACAATTTCATGGCAAAGTAATTCTGCGTATCCGTCAGCACATGAAAAACTTGATTTGAATTTTCCTGGAACGCAAAAGAAAAGGCAATTAGTGCCATCAATAAGAGGTAAGAGTGCATTAGAATAAATAGAAAACGTACTGTTGCATGCATTGCGGTCGAATTGATCACTGCAGATGATGCAAGTATATTTTTGGAGAATATAACATAGTGGTGCAAGTCAGGGTTCAAATATTTCTCAGTCAGTGACTGTTCCATGTCAAGTGGAGATTTGAAATACTCCACAGTTAGTCGCATTGAAAGACAGTGGAGACCTTTTGGCATTGTTTGCACTGCAAGTTGGTAAAGGAAGGCGCTCTGCTTCATGTGGAAATTAGCTTCGTCCTCGGTCAGATCAACTAACTGTCTTAATTTCTTATCAACATTATTACAATCTACAGGGCATGATTTTGCTTTGCCTATTACAGCTTCCATCTTCTGCAACTTCTTTCCAATCCTGATAAAATTGAAAAACAAAGGCAATTTCTGTGTCAATTTATACAAATACTGGGCAATAACTTTTTAAAACACTCAAGTTTAAACAAAGGCATTCAATGGAGTGCTAAACAACAATAAAGCAACGTTCAGGGTGGCTGCATGTTGGGGGTTGTTTAAGAGGGGGGGGGGGGGGCGCTTTGTGTTTAATCTCAACGGCATGAAGCATTTAAAAGAGAAGGCACAAAACAACGACTCAAAGAAACATAACAGATACAAAGCTAAGTTGACCCATACCATGCAGACGAGTCTGTGTTTTAATTCAACAACATATTTTTATCCACTTTAAAGTCCTATAACTGACAATAGTTTTTGATTAGAAGTAGCTAACCAGAAGTCAGCTAAACAACAATGATTCTACGCACATCAGGACAATTGTAAAAGCTATTCAAGGAGAATTTAAAACAGGCCAGGGATGCTCAAGAGCCAGAAATCATCAGAAACGTATTTTCTAGAGATGTACCTCTGCACATGTACAGTTTAATGTACTGGTACTGAGTGGTTTGACTAAACAATAAGGTGAGGAAGGGAAAGGGAAAGGGAAGGGAAGGGGAAAGGCCAAAAGGAACAGGCGCCAACACTGGGAGACTGAACATGAAAGTAATATATATTGATCCGAATTTGTAACTTAATTGAGAGTTAGCAGGAGGGTAGGCTTATTGTTATGTTGAATCACGCAGTCAGAACTAAGAGTATTCCTTGCGCAATGAGGACATTAACTGCCACAATACAAAGTGGAATGATTCATTCAAGCTAATGGCTACAGTAGCAATGATGATAAACCAAAATGATGGCAGGTCAGAGTGTAAGGCTGAAAGGAGAGACCAATTATTACATATATTTTGACCTTAGATAAGGCAGATTAGAAAGAATCGATCCCTGATATTGAGCTTATATATCTTGGATAGGCTTCAAGAGCCAAGTCAAATAACATGGGCTTAGAACCACTACACCGTCATTTCTCAGTAATATATCAAATCATGAAGTCTAACCAAATAACACACTAGAGGCAGTATATAGGTACTAGTGAACTGCGGCATAAACTGTATGGACTTAGTATTCATGTACCAGAAATCCTAAGGGTGGAGAAGAATTTGAACTTACTGAGGTGGCAGATCTTTATCTGTAGCAGTTTCACTAAGGACTCGCTCAAACTCTTGAATATTCTGCTTCATATCATGTGACAACTTGTCAAGTGTTGGGATCTTCGCAATACTAGGGTAATAAGCTCGAGCAACATAAAGCTGGTCTTTCATTTTCTTCACCATAGAATCATCCATTTTTTCCTTGTGTTCTTTACGCCATAAGCAGTAGCTACCAAATTTTAGCTCACATGATTTTTCAGAATCATCATCAACTTTCATATTTGTAGCGACTTCACCCGTAACACCAACCTTGCCCCTTCCACCAACACTAGTGTTCTGCAAAACGCTTTGAGTGACTTCACCCATAACACCAGTCCTAGTGTTCTGCAACATTAACATAAATTGCAAAGCCTACTCAGTGGCAGTAATTAAAAAAAAATAGCATGACTACAAATAAGACAATCGTAAAATATTTATACATTTGTTTTCACAGCTGGTTTCGGTAGCTCATTACGTACAGGAGAACCTGCAAAAGTTTAGAAATTTAATATTATATACATAACAAAAATGGAACAAAATAAGTGAGGAACATGTGACACTAGTTAACAATTTTCTGTAAGAAAACAAGATTATGACAAGCAAAATCTTCAAAAGGCTAATTTCACTTAATGGAAAACTAAAAGACTGAGACAGCAATATCATCAAATGACTCAATTGTCTTTCAGTTGATTAATTATGGAAACCTACCAATACTTCTGTTCTCAGCTGGCTTCACAGAATCTCTTCTAAAATCCTGACCAAAAACATGCAACAGTGAGGAGAATAATATTAAACATGGTTTCAGATGTCTGCATTACCAAGAACAAATAAACTGATTGAAGTTTATTTTTATTCATTTCCTTTAAAAAAATATCCTTAAGCTTACAAATCAATCACAGAGAAAATAATGAAAAGCCTAGCGAAAAATGTCAAATATGACCACTGTATAAGACTAGGTTTATAAGTTGGCTGTATAAATTCCTTCATTGCATACATCCAAATGAGCTCGCATGCGTGGACACACACAAAACACACATAGAGTGCAAAAAAAGGGTAAGGAAATACATTTACTGACAATCATAGGCCTCAGCCAACAGCAGTTTCACATCAAAGTCATGAAAAGCACTCCCCAAAATTCCAGTGTGGAGCCCCAAAAAATAGAATGGTCAAGATTATATCAATATTTAGCAAAAGCTATGAAGCACGGACACTCTCTTGGAGGCCATGTGTCAGGCTCAACACTTGTCGGACACTCTCCGACACTTGGATTTAAATATAGTCTCTAATAGGTGATAATTGATTTAAATAGCTACTACTCCTAGTGTTTCTTCACTGCAACATCAACTAAGGATGAGGCCATTAAGCCACTTTTTATATTTCCTTTTTGTTTTAAATCATTCTATGGAACAATTTAGTGATCATATTTTGAGTATTTGGGTTATTAATGCAATCTAGTTTCATTTTATTGAATTCTTAAATATATATAATGTTTGTTGCATATATATATACAGATTATTTCCCATACACACAAATGCGTATGCACTTGTGGGTATTTCAGTGGGACCCGCCTAAAAGTAAACGGAGGAAGCTATCTTTAACAAAATAAAACGGAGCTTTCACCGAGAAACAGACCCCCCTCTCTCCTACAAACACCCACTAAACTCCGACTGAGAGAGATCTCTCTCTCTATCGTACTGAAGCTCGTTCCTTCTCAATCTACCGTGCTCCTTCCTCTCCATACTTTAGTTGTTGTTTCTCTTATGGATTGTTGTTTCTATATAACAGATGCGATCACGAGGGCGTCGAAGATAATGGCACAGTGCAGCTCGTTACTGCCAAAGAAGTGAATTGGACTGTGAACCTTTAACTTAAAATGAAGTTGTGGATTTGCCTATTCTCTTTCTCTGTCTTTGTTTTTGATGATTAGGAATTCTTTGTTGTAAAGAGGGGATTCTGGATTCTGGATTTCAAACCCAATCTCACCTAAAGTATCAAACCCAAATTCCTTTAACTATCAAACCCAAATGCAAAATCCAAAACAAAATTAGATTAATGCCAAAACCAAACTCAAAACAAACTTAAAGAAAGCCAAAATCGAAATACCCTGTTAATGGGTTTGAAATCAATGGAGTGGAGCCCGTCTCGAGAGAGAAAGATGAGCTTGGTATGGAGAAGGAGCACGGTAGAGAGAGAAGGAGCGAGCTTCAGTAAGATAGACAGAGAGATCTCTCTCAGTCGGAGTTCAGTGGGTGTTTGTAGAGAGAGAGAGGGGGTCTGTTTCTCGGTGAAAGCTCCGTTCTATTTTGTTAAAGATAGCTTCCTCCGTTTACTTTTAGGCGGGTCCCACCGAAATACCCACAAGTGCGTACACACTTGTGCATATGGGAAATAATCTGTATATATATAATTAATTAAGAATGTGTCCCCCCACGTGTCGTGTCTTACATTTTGGAAAAATTGCATGTCGCGTGTCGGGTCTATGCTTCATAGAGCAAAAGAAACAACAGAATGGAAGAAATAAATGTAAAAATCTATAAATATTAACCATTAATATAGTTGTTCTTGATTATAGACAATCAAACGGGAGAACTTATACCCCCAATGCACAGCAAGTTCTTATTGGTTACTTTTATAAAAAGGTACAATGCTACCATCCATAACCTCAAATAATGTATTTAACATTGGGCCTAGTTACAATGCCCTCGTTGCCATAGTTTGGCCATACACTCATTAATCATCAATGATAACTCTATTAGACCATGCTCATCAATAAAAGCCTAAGAACTCATGCATTGCCCTCGTTACCCTAGTTTGGCCCTAGACTCTTACTGATATTAAATAAAGATTTTCTTTTGTGATAGATTTGATGAGATACCATTTTGTGATCATTATATTATTCTTTAGATTTGGTGGCATGTTTAATAATTTCTAAGAAGATCCTCCCAGAGGGAGGCTTGTGCCTCGCCTCAAACAAGTAAAACAACTTAAACAGCCCTCATGCCTTTTTAAACGTTGGTCCACAGACATTAGAAAAGTATGAGCAAATGAATTGTAGCTTTGGGTTTACATTTAATTAGATTAACCCCCATAAATCAATTTCGCTTGCTAATGGCTAGATTTGCACTCCAAGGGTTAAAGACCCTCTTCTTCTCAAAACCAACATATATTGAGTGACCATGGCACTAGCTGCTTGTTTTACCACATCTAGACAAGAATTAGCAACTCATTATAACGCTCTCTCAATGAGCTAACTGTGCAAGAAGTAGAGTCTTAACCATCAAAGCAGTATGCAATGAACCTTTGGTAGAGTTGGTCCGAGTTTTTTAACAAGGTCATCTATGTGTTTTGACCGTCCACCCTGCAAATAAGTAAATAACATATTACCAAGTATACATGTAGTACTATCATAAATCAGAAAGGAATTTTTATTTTTGAAAAACAAAATGGGTGAGACTATTTACAACCACCATTTATCTCACTAACAACCCTCATCTCACAAACACCCCCCAAATATAATTTTTTGATCACTAAGACCATCTCCATCCGGATGGTTAAATATGCATAATTAACTTTTTTGTTGCCTTATTGGGTAAGGCAAAAAGCTAAATAAAATTGTAAAAGTGTAAAGCAAAGGTATATTTAGCGAGGGACAAAATTTTAGCTCGGACGATAAAGGAAGCATCGGGGCAGGGGTAGAAGGCTCTCACGACACTTGATGTGTCGTGGGAGACAATTTTTGTCATGGCACGACACATCATGTGTCGTGGGAGACAATTTTTGTCATGGCACGACACATCATATGTCGTGCAAGCCTTAAAACATTAAAAAAATAAAATAAAATTTACATGCCACGACACATCATGTGTCGTGGGAGAGAAAAAAATTTACCCCGTCACTTCATATATCGTGCAAGGCTAATTTACCTTTTTTCCGGTGCATTTCTTTATTTATTGCTAGGCTAAATACACATTTTTACACTACACTTTTACACTACCCACTAAAGATGGCCTAACACCCTCCTATTTACCTTTCCCATTTACCTTAAGTAATTTATATAAAGTATGTAATTAAAAATATAATTAACCTTAACTAAAATTATTTTATAAACTAAGTAATCACAACAAAACTTCAAATCAAAAAAACCCTCCCCCTCTACATTTCCTCTCCCTCTGCGTCTCCCTCCGGCGTACGACCACCCCGACGATTAACTCGGGTACAACCGACCACTCCCTCTCCGTCTCCGTCTCCCTCCGGCGCACGACCACTCCGTCTCCCTCTAGTTCTCTCTCCTGATGTGGGGAGAGTAAATGGAATAAATTCGGCTGAAGTAGGGAGACTGGCTTTTAAACCCACAGAAAAATTTAAAAGTTAAAATCTCCTCATGTGGGGTAAACATTTGCCATTTACTCTCCCTATGTGGGGAGAGTAAATGTAATAATATTGTCCAAAGTGGGGAGACTGACTTGGAAACCCACTGAAAAATTTTAAAGTTAAACTCTCCTCATGTGGGGAGAACATATGCTATTTACTCTCCTGATGTGGGGAGAGTAAATGACTATTTACTCTCCCCATGTGAGCCGAGTATAGTCTGGACATATGATAAAAAGTACTCTGTTTTGTGAGTTTCATTCATTTTCTTCATTCTAAATAAATGTAGAATCATATATGAGAGATTTAATCCATCTTAATACTCCAAAAAACATGTATATACCTTTTTTGTTTCATTATTCTTTGGAATGCCATCATTATCACCACCTTCTTCTTTTTTCACCATCACCAAGTTCTTTCTTCTTCTATTCAAAACTTTTACTTAATATTCAAACTACCAACCAATAATGCTTGCACTTGGATTTAATGTAGAAATTTTGATTTTTGGAGCCAAAATGGTAAAGAACCGAGTTTGAATGCAATACTCGGTTTGCTTGGAAGAGGGTTTGTGGGGAGAGTAAATGGGGTTTGTGGGGGAAGGGTGAATAAATTATGTGGGGGTGGGGGGTGTTAGTGAGATATAAGTGGGGTGTTTTAAAGCGTGTGATTAATTTATTACCCATGGATAAATTGATAGATTAATTTTTTTACCTTAGAGTAAATATGTTAATTGAGGGGGGTGTTTGTGAGATATAGGGGGGAGTGTTTAAAAGTAGATCTATTCAAAATTAAGTGGGGGGTGTTAGTGAGATAAATGGAGGTTGTAAATAGTTTCACCCAAAAAAATTTATTACTCGCAGAGAGTTATAAAATATCCAATTTAAAACATCAGCAATGTCAGTTTGGTAAAAAGATTAAGTTCTATTGTATCCAACTATCCAAATAACTAACAACGAACTACAAGTGGCCAAATTGTACAAAAAAAAATCGTATTACCTCCGAATGATTCCCATTGTTACTTCTGCTCTGTTGATCATAAATTCTAATAGCACCCTGATCCCAATTGGAAAAAGGAAACAAAGGGTGGGTTTGGCAGGGGGAGGGAAGACAAAATATTTTGCATCAGTATCAACATATATAAACATAAAATGACCTAAATGATAATATTAAGAATGCTATAGAATCCTTACTGGAGCTGAATTTTGCCGTTCAGTAGCATATCCTGCAGAAGATACAACAAAAGAAAGATAAAGGTGTTCAACATTAATTCACTTGTAACATAGGAAATTACGCAGAATAGTAGGCGAGTCACGTGAATAATGCAACAATCCAAGAAACAATAAATAAAGATCTGAAGTGCAATTATTAAGAAATGAAGAAGGAAGCGGAGTCAGATTCAAGACATAATGTAGATTTATAAAAAAAAAAATTTGTATTAGATGGATCTGTACTTTCGATCTGTTAATAAATCAGCATTACAAGTGGCAGCATGCACATAAAAAAAGAGAAGACCTAATTGAAAAGTAAATGTGAATCAAAAGGAATTCATCAGGAACAGTAGGTATAGATCTAGTCTACAAAAACAGAAATTCAACAAATTCACATTGGAGAGAAGGGAGAGTGGGGGTATTATATTACCACCAGAAGTGGAGTGAAAACCATTGTGAAGGCCGAGTAAGAAGACGAGAGGAACAAGCATTGAAAGGAGAACGAGGCCTAATACCGCAATCACAAGCCCTCGCCATCGCCTCTTCGCCGGTGGGAGAGTGTAAGATGAAACCCCACCCTTCATCTCCTCCTCCGCTTTCCCTGCTCCACTTCTTCCTTTTCCTCCACACGCACACTCTCTCTCTCTCTCTCTCTCTCTCTCTCTCCCCTATTTGGAAAAAGATTGCACCGACCAAATCACGGAAAAATTGAGAACGACGACCGTCTCCGATCCACCGGCAAAATCATGATTATTGTGGAACTCTCTCTGAAGCAGACCAATAATTACTCCCTTTCGAGTTAATTACAGAATTCTCGCAAACAAAAACAAATGAAAATGTAGAGAGAGAGAGAAATTAAGTAAAAGTATTGCACATGGGAGGCAACATCAGACCAGACCAGAGTCTCACGATGTTTTCATGAGATGAGATCGGGAAAATGACATGTGTATTGAGTCTATTGACAAGGGTTCGGTAACTTTTTTTTCTGCAACCTCGCGTTAAGGACTGTTTGGTTTATGTCATGGAAATTCATTTTTTTTTGAGAAATCAAAGTTTTTATTAATTTATTTTTTAATATTTAAAAGTATAAAATATATTTAAGTAAGAGTATTATTATTTAAAAAATTTATAATAAATATTAAAAAATCATAAGAAAAAATTAATTTCATAAGTTTTGATAAAAATGACTTTATCCCCTACTTTTCAAGAGAGTATTTTTGAAATTTGTACTTACCAAACAAAAGAAAGAAAAGACTTTTCTTTTTTGAGTGTTCAAATTCGTGAACAAACAAGATCTAAGTGCTTCTTCGCAAGGGGTATTTTTAGTTTTGATCAGAATAAAAATTAAAGTACACTAAATTTAAACTAAACATAAAATTTTAATTTCGATTTCAATTTCAGTTTCAATTTTAGTTTTTAAATTTTCTAAATTCAAACTCAAACTAAGGTTTTCAGTTTGGTTTCGGTTCAGTTTTATTCGATTTTGACATATTTTTTTTTAAATAAATTTAACATAACAATGAAATTTAATGGTAATGTAAGATTGATTCAAATCCAAATTCAAATTAAAAGTCATAGTTTTTTTAGAAATAAGGAGTAAATATATAAAAATTATGTTCTCTATTTAATTACTATTTTATTTGTATATTTACAAAAATAAAATATATTAAATAAAATGATGAAATATCTTACTATAATATGTATGATAAAAAAATCTTAACCGCTTTTAGTTAATTCAATAATAAGGGCACGCATTAATGATTTTTTTTTAAAACAAAAAGATCACAACATGTAATAAGAAATATATTCTTACAAAAGTCCCTCTTTTTGTATTATATAACTAGTAAATACCCGTGCCTACGGCATGATTTGATTATACCTATATGTAATTGGTGACAGTATCTAAAATCATATTTATTATTACTTTTTTATATCTATAACTACTCGTAATTTTAATATTTTTTATATCATATTAAGAATTCTTATTCCAACTTTCCTATTTCTCAAATAAATTAATTTTAATATTGTTCTCAAAAAGTATTAGTATACTTTAAATTTGAGAGCAAAAAGAATTAAATATTTCACTACAGCATTAATTTTAATTTTTAATCTTAACCAAAATTTAAAAATATAATTGTATGCCTATTATTCAAATAGTGGTAAAATAAATTAAGTCTATCTAAGTGTACTATTGTTATAATTAGGGATCGAAAATGGCCTAATTTCGACTAAGTAAATCCCAATATAAGATAAACTCTTTCTTTTTTTCTTTTATAATTAAGAAAACTTTGAGTTTAAATAGTTTAAGTTCGAGTTCACATAAAAAATAGAATAAACAAATTATATCCGATGTTTGTTGTCAAAAAGAATAGGATAAACAAATCATATCATATGTGGATAGGATATCTTTATCATATCCTGTGTTTAGTGCAACACGGGACAAGAGTGCACTCAAGATTAATTATCCTTTTATCCCATTATAATCGGATAAAATTATACCACTCCTATAATTGGTATTATTTTATTCCGTGGTTGCCGGATAACAAAACAAATATAAAAATAAATTTTTAATTAATTTATTCCAATCTTCTTCTTTAAGCCCTTTAGATAATTAAATTATTGATTAATGAAAATTTTCGATCACCCAAAATCACAGTAAGTCAACTAACAAAATTTATTTCTCGTATAATATGGTATTTTTATCTTTTTATTAAATGAAGAAATCTATAAGAAATTTTAATTTTATATAAAAAATAAAATTTACATTAGAATTTGAAACTATATATAATGCCTAATTCGTAAAAATTGTATGTAATATAGAAATTTTCTCCTGGAATAGTTATTTACGAAACTTATTTATAAATAGATTAATCGCATTAGCAAAAAAAAAAAAAAAATTTGGACAACAATTAATATTGCATGTATTTTTAAACAAAAGCAAGTTATGTTATATAATATCCAAACTTGTAATATAGGACTCCATTAAATGCAAAGTTTATCAAATCTTTATTCGAATAATCCTTATCATGTCCGATCCCGCTTAATTCTTATCCGGCGCGCCAAACGCACCCTTAGATCAATATTGATGGTGCAAATTAATGATTTAATTTACCCCGCCAACCTCAAGCTGACACGTGGCCGTCCACGTCAGCCACCGAGTCCGTTTCTGGGTAAGGAGCTCAGAGGAGACCTATCATGACCTTGTAAGAAAAATGGATCCATTCGAAGATCTAGGTGTTCATTTAAAGGTCGATTGCGAACAACGTATTGCGAAACACGAGCTCCGGAGCCCTTTCGACAAGCTCCGAAGTTGTCTCTCTCTCCTTCCATCGCCTAACCACTATGCTAGAGTGGTTAGCGAGGGCATGGGCGACTGTCACCTGCTCTGCAGAGTGCGCAGAGCTTCCCTTACCTTCATTAAATGCACACCCACCGCATTTAATGCACTTGAATTCGTGGAGAAGCAATGTCAGAGTCGGTACTTATAGAAGCATGGCTCCAGACCTACTCTGAGAGCCCTGGCCATACGTTTCCTCCAATCATATATATATATAAGGGGCATTTACTCCCCTCACCAACCAAGCAATGGCAAGGTTTTCCAATTAAGAAGAACAAGAGAAAAAAATATACACCATTAACAAGCACAGAGAGGTATTGGCAGGGCTAGGTAGTTAGTTTTCGAGCTCCTCTTTACGAGAGACTAAACTAGTGTTAACTCAGCTACCCAATCCTACTGTAATATTAAGAAAATAGAGAGACTTTTGTGAGTTTGTACACTTATGAATATATTGTTAATATAAGGCAAACCGAGCTCCGAGCTCCATTCCACAGGGGATGATTAACCCGTATCTTCATACGAGGCCAACATCATCTATAAACTATTGACTCTCTTAAATTCATCACTTTTTCCTTTATTACTCTAATCATTTGTCATAATCAGTTGACTATGTGGCGCTGAAAATAACTTTCTAGTTTTTAGCACCAACAGTTTAGCTCCGTTTGTGGGAAAAACAGTTTTACCAAAGTCATATACCTCTCCTAAAACTGTATAAGCACCCGAGAATTTTACTATGTCTTCAAGACAAACTCAGCCAAACCCTATATTGGCTTTACAAGAACGGCAAGCTACCCTTCAAATCCGAATCGACAGACTCCTGGCCTAAAGGCAAAGTCCCCAAGTCAGCACGAGGAATAAGTCGTCCTCAGCCTCCGTGTCTGCTGAAGTTCGCCCGATCCCTTCACGAGTCCCAGTCAGAGAAAGACTGGGGGGGACGTGGCAGAGGATTTGAGAGGAACCGTGGCAGGCATGGTGAGCTCAAATCCCTCCACTCCAGCTCTAATTGGGAGACCTCGTATGAGAA
The DNA here is from genome assembly GCA_021464415.1 of Lonicera japonica. Taxonomy (NCBI): domain Eukaryota; kingdom Viridiplantae; phylum Streptophyta; class Magnoliopsida; order Dipsacales; family Caprifoliaceae; genus Lonicera; species Lonicera japonica. The sequence goes on along the minus strand of CM038464.1, from coordinate 4,903,316 downwards.
AGTTCCAGCCTCCCTCCCTCCCCCACCAGCAAGGGACCTGTGGATTAATGCGATTCGTGAAAGGCGTCCAGACGAGGTTTTGCGACATCGGAGCCCGAATGTAGGCCTACCTCCCCTCCCGTCAGGTAGAATGCTGGGGCGTGAAGAGGAAGTCAGACCCAAGGGGTCCATTTTTTATAGAATCTCTCACAAAAAATCGATCGAAGAGGTCAAGAAGAGATTGATGACAAAGGTGGAGACCCAAATGGCGAAAATGATGAAGACTGTGGGTCATATGGCGGGGAGCTCGGAGGCAGTTCTAGTAAGGGACGCCAGATCTCCATTCATGGATCACATTCAAAATTGCTTTGTCCCAAAAAAATTTAGACTCTCGGCGCTGAAATCATACGATGGAACCACCGACCCTGTGGACCATTGGCAGCAGTACAAAAATATGATGGGGCTTCAGAACATCTCGGACGGTGTGGTATGCAAGGCCTTCGTCACCACTTTGAAGGGAGCAGCCAGAACATGGTACAACAGTCTACTGCCGGGGTCGATCTCCAGCTCGCAGGAGCTTGGCATCAAGTTTATCTCACATTTCATGGAAACCAAGCGGTAATCCAAGACCTCCACTCATATATTCACCATAAAACAGGGACTTACCAAAAGTCTGAAAGAATATGTCCGCCGTTTTAACCAAGAGAGCCTCACGGTCACCGGCCTAAACGAAGAAGTGGTGGTGGTAGCCTTCGTGGAAGTAACACTGGTAAGGATGGCACCGAAGACAATGTCTGAGCTCTTAGATGAGGTCAATAAATAGGTGGGGTCGAGAAAACTTTGCAAGAGAGGAACTTGGTGAGTCTGTCGACCTTCTTATCCTCTTCCAAGCGCCAAAAGGGGCACAGCCTGCTCCACAGCTAGGAGAAAGAGGGTAAGAGGGGTAAGAAAAAAGCAGACAGAACCAAACCGAAGGACGGCAGGCCATGCCAACAGTTCACTCCTTTGACAGCTCTTTTGGGAGAAGTATATGCCCAGTTAGACCCAGGGCTGATCCTAGAAGCTCGAAAAATAAGAACACCTGAGAAAAAATGGGACACCACCAAGTATTGCTGATACCATAAGGACCACGACCACGAGACCGATAATTGTTGAAAGTTGAAGGAAAAAATTGAAAAACTCATTCAGAGAGGGCAGCTCAGACAATACGTGGACAAAAAGAAGGGAGCGCCTCCCGATGTCAAAGGAAAGACCCCAGAAAACAAGATCTTTATGATTGAGGAGGTTTCTCTTACTCCGGGAAGAACAATCGATCCAAAAAAGCCTACATTAGACAGGCCAATACCTCGAGCTCGAAAGCAGAATACTTTAGCTTCAGACCTACCAAAATGGTGAAGTACGACGTCAATGAGCTCGTGTTCAGCAACGAAGACATGAGCGGAGTAGATTTCCCTCACAACGACCCTTTGGTGATGACAGCAATGGTGGGAAACCACAATGTCCACAAGGGGCCACTTCTAACCTTATGTACTACAGCGCCTTTAAGGCCACGGGCCTCACCACAGAGCACCTGACTCCCTCCTCAGTCACCTTGGTTGGTTTCTTAAGAGAAAAACTAAACCTCTAGCAATAATTAAGCTCGATGTAACGCTGAGGACAGCCCCCAAGCAGATCACCACAATTTCCGAATTATTGATACTGGATAAAGCTCCCCATTATAACGCCATATTCGGTAGGGGAATGCTCAATGAAATTAGGGTTGCTATCTCAACCTGTAATTTGACCCTAAGATTTTCGACCCCACATGGAGTCGACGAGTGTAAAGAAAATCAGATCGAAGCTCGTAGCTACTAATTCGGGACACTAAAGAAAGTCAGGACCTCATATATCATGATAGTCGAGGTAAAAGCCAGTGTTGGGGAAGAACTGTTGATTGCGAAAGAGCCTAACAATGCAGAAAAGTGAGAGATCGACATCTTAGATCCCAGAGATAAAGAGAAAGAGCTCTAAGGCGAACCAATGGAAGACCTAGAAAATTTTGTTCTGGACCCCTCCTAACCTGACAGGGTCCTGAAGATCAGCGATCAACTCTGCATAAAAGTCCGAGAAGAGCTTTGTCAATGCCTGCGAGCTAACGCAGATGTCTTCGCATAGTCCCACGACGACGTAAAGGGACTGAACCCAGAGGTTATTGTACACAGGCTAAACGCCGACCCCATTTTCCCACTAGTAAGGCAAAAGAAAAGAAGTTTCGCGGCAGAAAGGAACTCGGGCGCTAAAAAAGAAATTCAAAAACTCCTCCGAGCTGACTTTATTCAAGAAGTACACTATCCGAAGTGGCTCTCCAATATAGTGCTCGTCAATAAGCACAATGGTAAGTGAAGGATGTACATGGATTTTAAAGACCTCAACAAAACATGCCCGAAGGACAGCTTTCCACTGCCCAAGATCGACTAACCTATAGACGTTACTACAGGCCATGAGATGTTAAATTTCATGGATGCATACTCCGGCTACAATCAGGTCAGGATAGCTCCAAAAGATGAGGAGAAGACCTCATTCATCACCAACGGAGGCACGTACTGCTACAAAGCCATACTTTTTGACCTAAAGAACGCAGGTGCTACTTACCAAAGGGTGATAAATGCGTTTTTTAATGACCAGATAGGATGAAACATGGACGTTTATGTCAACGACATATCAGTCAAAAGCCTTAAATCCATGAACCATGTGTCCGACCTCAACGAAGCTTTTGCCATACTCAGGCAGAACGACATGTCTCTTAACCCGGCCAAGTATGCCTTTAGAGTTAAAGAAGGGAAATTCTTGGGTTTCATGGTCACCCAAAGAAGGATTGAAGCTAACTCAGAGAAGATATGAGCCCTCATTGACATGAAGTCCCCGTCCAAACCAAAAAAGGTCCAAAGTCTAACAGGAAGAGTTGTGGCTCTCAACAGATTTATCTCTAGAGCAACTGACAAGTACCACCTTTTTTTTCAAAACGTTGCAGAAGGCATTCGAATGGATCGAAGAGTGCGAGCTAGTTTTCCAATAGCTCAAACAGTATCTCGGAGCTCCTCCCCTCTTAAGCTCATCGAGGAAGGAAGAGATCCTGAGCTTATATCTAGCGGTATCACGAACAGCGGTCAGCTTAGCGCTGATGAGGAATGAAGAAGGAGCTCAATTACCAGTGTACTATACGAGCAGAGCTCTGCACGCTGCCGAACTGAATTACCCCAGACTAAAGAAATTGGCCTATGCTCTGCTTATCACGTTTCAAAAATTAAGACCCTACTTTCAGGCCCACACTATAGATGTGCTCACAGACCAGCCACTGCGAAGAGTTCTCGACAGGCCAGAGCAATCAGGTCGACTAGCCATATGGGCTGTTAAGATAGGGTAATTTGTGATTAATTACCGTCCTTGGACCTCAATTAAGGGCCAGGCTGTTGTCGATTTTATAACCGAATTCACTTAAGCTAAAGACCAAATTGAAGAGCCGCCAGAGTTACTACCACTTGTGGACTCGAACACTTTGACCCCGGTAAGTTCAATGAATTTACTACCAGGGGTACCCATGTAGGTTTTGCATGCCGATAGTGCTTCTAACCTATAAGGATCCGGAGCTAGTGTGGTACTGATAACTCCTGAGGCTAACACCCTGGAGATAGCGCTGAAATTCATGTTCAAGACTTCTAACAATGAGGCTGAAGCCATAATCTCAAACTTGAGAATAGTTAGTGATCTGGGAGCAAGGAAAATAGTGGTCTACAATGACTCCGTAGTGGTAGTTGGCCAAATACTTGATCACAATGTGACAAAAGAAGAACGCATGGCCGCTTACTTAGCAGCCAAGGCGGTGGCTCAGAGGTACTCTAACCTAGTATTCATTAAAGTCCAACGAGCTCAAAACAACAAAGTAGATCGCCTAGCCAAATTGGCCACAACTTCAGACTTACCAAGCGGGGTGCACATTGAATATCTAGAAAGAAAAGCCATGGATGAGCCCGTGGAGCTGGACGCAGCCCCAATGCAAATCTGTAAATACTAGATTGACCCGATTTTGAACTACCTTATCGACGGAGCTCTCCCTGAAGACAGGAAGATGGCCAAAAGAATAAAGTATATGTCTAACAGATACGTGATCATCGAAGCAACACTGTACAAGAGGGAGTACGTCCTCCCTTTACTGCTCTGCCTGCACCCGTACCAAGCCCAAGTAGCCCTGCTAAAAATTCATGAAGGCTGTGCGGAGTGTATCCGAAAACTCATTCACTAACACTCAAAGTCAGCAGACAAGGCTACTTCTGGCCCACCATCCTACAAGACGCAGAGGAACTGGTAAAAAAATGCGACAAGTGCCAGCGATTCGCCAACATCCAACAGCTCCCCACAGAGCTCATGACTCCCATCAGCAGCCCTTGGTCTTTCTCTCAATGGGGTATGGATATAGTGGGGCCTTTTTCACTAGGCAAAAGACAAACCAAATTCGCAGTAGTAACCATTAATTACTTTACTAAGTGGGCTGAGGCCGAAGCACTAACAACCATCACCATCATGAAGGTCCAGAGTTTCGTGTGGGGGAACATCATATGTTGTTTTGGTCTCCCAAAAGTACTGATCACTGATAACGGAAAGCAGTTTTACTGCGATCTCTTTAGGGACTTATGTGAAGGACATGAAATTGAAAATCATTACAACTCACCTATCTACCTTCAAGCCAATGGCCAAGCAGAGGTCACCAACCGAACATTGTTGAGCTCGTTGAAGAAGAGACTCGATGATGCAAAAAAAAACTGGTCTGAAGAGCTCCCATCGATATTATGGGCTTACGAACCACGATTAGAGGCCCAACATGTAAAACCCCTTTCTCCCTAACCTACGAAACTGATGTAGTCATTTCGGTGAAAATGGGGGTCCCAACTTATAAAATCAACCATCACAACTCAGCTCGTAATGACGAAAACCTATTGGCTAATCTAGACCTCTTCGAAGAGAAGAGAGATCAAACTCAAATTAAAGAAGAAGCATATAAAAGAAGTATGACCAAAGGCTACAACAAAAAGGCCAAGTGTTAAAACTTGAGTGTTGGCGACTTGGTGCTCCGAAAAGTCACATTGGCAACAAAAATTTCTGAATATGGCAAGCTCACTACCAAGTGGAAAGGCCCTTATGTGGTCACTAAAGTCTGTAGACTATGCACTTATTATATGAGGACTGCAGACGGTATGGAGCTCATGAGGCCATGGAATATAGAACACCTCAAGAAATAATATCCTTGAGCTAGGACATTCTATACCTTTTGTGATAGATTCGTCCAAAATAATGTGAATGAAATGTTTTGTTTAATACTTCATTATTTGTAGCTTACACTCAGTTTAGTAAGTGTTCAGCTCCCCAGAAGTATAATTTCACTCTGTTTACAAAAAATCTCTCACAAAGAGGTCAATTTAGTAAGTGTTCAGCTCCTCAAAAGCACACTTGCACTCTGTTTTCAAAAATCCTCTCACAAAGAGGTCAATTTAGTAAGTGTTCAGCTCCTTAAAAGCACACTTGCACTCTGTTTACAAAAGCTCTCTCGCAAAGAGGTCACTTTAGTGAATGTTCAGCTCCCTAAAAGCACATTTGCACTCTATTTGCAAAAACCCTCTCACAAAGATGTCAGTTTAGTAAGTGTTCAGCTCGCCAGAACGTTTTCAACAAAAAAAAAGAAAAAAAAAAGAAGAACTAAGTGGGAAGGGGATCATGGTTCCACCCAAGGCACAATATTTGTCTTGCTAAGTTTTGGTTGATTTGTCTATGTTGTGGGGGCATTAGTGTACCTACAGAGTTCATTCCTACATCTCACATGAATAACTCAGACAAAAGTAGAAGCAAGAATTAAAGCAAGACAAATAATTATAAGGTTATTTTCCGCACCGAACTGTCATTTTCATTTCATGATGAATCTTTACATGGGTCCTAGATTTTTATACAATAAGAGCTATCAAAAGATCATTACCTGGGTCCTGAATTTCTATACAAGAGAGCTATTGAAATTACTCTTCATTGCCATCACCAGCTCATGCACCAGACCTCAAAGGGGAGGGCTCGCCAGTCTCCCACTTAGTAAGCACATCAGGCTCCTCAGCTCGTATCAACTGCAGGACGGCAAGAGCGTCAGTTTTCTTCTCTGTGATCTTGGTCCCCAACTCATGAGTCACCTCAATTTTCGAAGGGGTTTCTAACTCCTCGAGCTCCTCTAGCCGCTGTAGTGCCAACTCTTTGCACTTATAAAAACCAATTATAAAAGAGTCAGAGATCATTGTAGTGGGCCCTCGGAGCTGCAGAAATCTTCGACGGCTTGAGCTCTTACTACAGGGAGGCACTCATTTAGCTCATTTAGTTCCTTCTCCAGGTTAGAAAGTAGGACCTGGTTGCTTCTAAGAGTCACCTCAGCGTCTTTCATCCTTTTGCGCTCTAACTCTGAGGACCGTTGAGCCATCTCAAGTGTAGACCCAGCGGCCTAGAGATTCTTTTTAGCACTGATTAGCTCGGTCTTGAAGTTGAAGGCCTCCTGCTTGGCTGCCTCACACTCTTGTCCTAGCGCCTTATACACAGACTCCAGGCAGGAGAACATGGCGTTGAAGCTGTGCATTTTTCTCTTTAGGCCTTCTGTCTCTGACAAGGCGTTGGTTAGCTGGTCCAGCATGACCCTTTTGTCATCTTCAGCCATCTCCAAGTCATTCTTGGCAATATAGAGCTCGTTTTGCATACTGGTGAGCTCCTCCTAAAGAGAAGAGTTGGCTACTGCACTAGAACCCTCCTCAATTAGGTGAAGAGTTGAGAATAATTGATTCATGGCCTATGAAGAAACAGAAAATACATATTATATTTGAGGAACTCAAAAAAGTGAACTAAGAATAAACGGAACACGTATCTGACTCATGTGAAGGCTGAAGGAGCTAGCCAACGAGCTCGTTCCTCGCTCCCTTGCCTGCTCAGGGACCTTCTATGATAGGGGAGGCAGGGAGTAGCCTTATACGAAGAAGGCAGAACTACCCTGGGCACTGGGCTCGGGCACACCCTCGTCAGTTTGTCCTTTAGAGGTTTGCTTTGGGGCATCTTTAGCTCCCTTGATCACTACCTTCTCTTCCGTTGTCCCGAGCTCTTCAACAGCCTCGGAGCTCTTATGAGAGAGACTAGGGGACTTACCTTTTGAAGCCTCTCTCCTCTCTAAAATAATCTTCTCAGGGCTGAGGGGATGAAAATCTTCTAAATGGGCGTTAATGAGCTCCACCCAACTTTGTACATTCTCTGGTGGAAGGCTAGCAGGCCTGACAGTGGCCATTGGGACTGGTTTGGAAACCTAAGGCTACTTCGAGGTGGCCCCCTCAACTCTATATGACCAATTAAACCTTTTAGATGGGGGCAAACCCCTAGCTAGTGCGGTCCTCTTTTGGTTGTCTTCTCGGTGTTCACTTTGAAGACTAGGGCTAGAAAAAAAAACTACAAGGTCAAAGAAAGTGAAAAGCAAGGACTAAGTGTTAAAAAAAAGGAGAGCAGATCGAAGACTTACATCTCTTAAGCACCACGGACAGCTATTGAAGAGGGGCTATAGTTAGCACTTTATCTCTAGGAGAAACAGGCTGAACTCCCCCTATAGAGCCCTCTTGTGGAGCTCCAACTTTAGGAGCCCAGTCACTGTCCCATTTCTGAACAGCTTTGGAAGAATAGAGCCCTAGGTCATTCCGCTAGAACGGCATGAGCACGTCCAAAGGGGGAAGATCCTCTACGGTGAGGATGTGGGGCTCTGTGTTAGAGGGCCTGGGGCCTAAGCGTTACCTCCACAACATCCTAGGAGCTATGATGTCGGCGTAATGCTTGAGAAAGAAGTCCTTGGCATCTTCCATCTAGGATGTATTCACTTGAACATGCTTCTTTTCTTTAACTGTGGAATAAAAAATAAAGAAAGGAAGTCAGAAACTCTGGTGTTGAATACATAAGCAAGCTCGTTTGGCACTGAAGAGGAAACTTACTGATAGAATCTGGCTCTAAGAGCAAACGTTTGAGGTCGTGGATACTGGGGCACCTCGAGTCGTGCTCTTAGTCCTCCCGTGAGACGAAGAAAAATTGTTTTTTCCAGTTGGGGATGTTGTCGGGGAGGCGATAGATGATCTTCGAGGCCTCTAACCTTGTGGGGCAGTTAAAAACGCCCTTATTCTTCCCGCCACTGTCCTTGGGCTAAAACAAGGAGATGAACTCCTCTATAGATATATTGTGGCTCCCAGCAGAAATGACCTTAAATATCAGCACTGATCCTATCAGGCAAGACCACATGTTTGGACTAACTTGGGCAGGAGCGAGCTCTATAGTCACTAATAATTCTCTCACATGGTCGTCAATTGGGAACATCAGCCCGTGCTCGAAAGCGGCCTCATAAAAATAGACCTACCCAGGTCTGTAGTAACAAGCTCTCTCCTTTGGGCCTGGTGCCATAATCCTGACCGAGTCTGGGATTAAATATCTGTCTTTGAGTTTGGAGATATCGGGCGCAGAAAAGATTGAAGGGATACGGAAGCTGGCCAGAGAGCTAAGATAATCTGAGTACTGGTCGATGGCCTTTAAATCGTTGGATACACAAGGAGGGAGACATATGCGAACCAACTCTTTCTCGCTATCCAAAACCCCAATGGACCTCATGTCGGAAAAGAGGCTGGGTACATTCCCTACGGAGGGGCCTTGCTCTATGTTGGGAAGGACCCCCTGACCCCCAGTCTGATCGGTAAAATGTTCCATCAGAACTGCCAAGGTGTGAAGATGAGAGAAAGGCGCAAAAATAGGGAATCAGCCTGATGAAGGTGTCTAGAGAATCGTTCGAAAACCTCTTGAATAAGTTCTCGAAAAAAGGTTTGTAAGCCAGGATAAAAGGAAGATGTGGCGAAAGGATGTTTTAGGAGCTCTAAGTCTCTAACGTGCCTAAGGTTTAAGAGAAAGAAATAAAAAGTAAGAAAATTTCTCTAAGGCAAGAGAGTCTTTATAGAGTGTACGAGAGAAGCTAAGTGTCTTTTCAAAAACCTTAAATGTTTGCTCGGATGAGACCTATCATGACTTTGTAAGAAAAATAGATCCCTTCGAAGGTCTGGGTGTTCATTTAAGGGTCGATTGCGAACGACGTATTGCGAAACACGAGCTCTGGTGCCCTTTCGACAAGCTCCGAAGTTGTCTCTCTCCTTCCATCGCCTAACCACTATGCCAGAGTGGTTAGCGAGGGCATAGGCGACTGTCACCTGCTCTACAGAGCGCGCAGAGCTTCCCTTACCTTCATTAAATGCATACCCACCGCATTTAATGCACCTGAATTCGTGGAGAAACAAGGTCAGAGTCGGTACTGATAAAAGCATGGCTCCAGACCTACTCTGAGAGCCCTGGCCATACGTTTCCTCCAGTCATATATATACAAAGGGCATTTACTCCCCCCACCAACCAAGCAATGGTAAGGTTTTCCAATTAAGAAGAACAAGAGAAAAAAATATACACCGTTAACAAGCACAGAGAGGTATAAGCAGGGCTAGGCAGTTAGTTTTCGAGCTCCTCTTTACGAAAGACTAAACTAGTGTTAACTCAGCTCCCCAATCCTACTGTAATATTAAGAAAATAGAGAGACCTTTATGAGTTTGTACACTTGTGAATCTATTGTTAATACGAGGCAAACCGAGCTCGAGCTTCATTCCACAGGGGAGGATTAACCCGTATCTTCATACGAGGCCAATCTCCTCGATAAACTATTGACTCTCTTAAATTTAGTACTTTCCCCTTTATTACTCTAATCATTTGTCATAATCAATTGATTGTATGGCGCTGAAAATAACTTTATAGTTTTTAGCACCAATAAATATGATATTTAAAAATTAGAATTAGTTTATGAAGAAAATAAACTTTTATTAATATAATTTGAAAAAAATAATAAATATAATATTATATATGCCTTTATCAGCAACCATTGAATTTTTTTTTCTTTTCTCACAATTAATTATATTTTCTTTCAAACAAACTGATATTGCAAATATCATTACTTAAATGTATATAAGGACATGATGCCTTTTCTATTTGTCTTTTAGAAATAAAGAGATGTTAAAAATTAAAATTCCTACATTTAGAAAATTAATTTTTACCATTTATAATAAGAAAAATATAAATAATTTTGAGAAAGTATAAATAATTTTGAGCAATTGAAACTTTTATTGAATTTAACATAACTAAATATTAAAATATTAATAAATAATTGATATTGATAGTAAAAATTACTCATACATGCCTAATAATCAAATAAATGTAGGAAAAAATATAATTAAAGAAGTCATTTCAATAACAAAATCAAAATTGGATTCTAATTTTAATTTAAGCTATTCAATTTTTATTTGAATTTATTAATTTTGGTATGATTCAAGTAATAAGAATTTTAGTGTAAGAGATTTCCAGCAAGTGAACATTTTTATACATGAAATTAAATTTGTATTAATAATGTTATTTTGAATAAACTTATGCAATTTGAAAAATAATTATTAAAATGATGTTGGAATTTTATTTTTTTAATAAGAAGATTAGTATAAAAATTTGTAAAATTTAGTTATCAATGATTGTATATCACTTAAAATTAATAATCAATTACATTAAGATAAAACTAAAAATATATTATAGACCGTTGTATACATACCCATTTAAAAATTAAGACAGTAATTGAGTATAAAAAATCTAAACAACACATACTCATCTTTTTAGTCATACTTCCAGTAGTCTAAATTACATAAAAATATTAGACATATTCATTACGTAAAATTATATACAATTCATTATGATAAAATTATAATAATCAATTACATTATATATAGACTATTCTAATTTTTTTAGTATTGCTACATTTAATGTTTGCCACTTTTTAATTATGCTATATATATACAGATTGTACACTTAACCATTTTATAATCATTATACAATATTACATCGAATATTGTTTAATAAACGTCAACAGAGAAAAAAAAAAGAAATAGTTATAAATAAGTTTTTACATGTTACAGAAATAAATTATACTCATATGGAAAAATAGAAACAAAGCGCAGATGAAGAGATCTAAAAATACGTATTAAGAGATAAATATGTGTTAAAAATTATAAGGACATTAAATACATGTTTAATAAATATTAATTAAGAGATAAATATATGTTTAATAAATACTTGTTTGTTTTTATTTCCATTGAAAGTAGTTATGAGTTAAATTAATTAAGATAAATATGAGCCGCCAGATTAAAACATAAATGTTAAATTAAATATGAGCCACCGGTTGGGAAGATAAGTGAAAGTTATATATGAGACGTTAAATTAAAACATAAAGACTCAAATTAAATCTGAACCACCAGTTGGGAACATAAACATAAAGAGTCCTATCATTTTAAGACTGACCTGATTTATTAATAAATATATTTAACATGTATCATTTGAATATATATTAACATATTTCATTTTCTTATACATAATTCGGTTTAGTTTGGTTTTGTACAAGCTAGCGCCAAACTCAAACTAAACTATTTGGTTTTGGTTCAATTTTTTCATTTTCGGTTCGAGATTTTAAAGATTGGTTTGTTTGATTTTCGGATCGGCCTTAACACTCCTACTCCATACTAATGTTTCCCCTTCCCTTTTTGTGTCTGTTTGAGGTGTTAAATTTGCGAGGATTATTTAATTTCAACCGAATAAGATAAAATAATTTTACTTGAAATTTGTTTATTCTTTTTTTGGTAGAACAAGAATATTTAATAAAATAAATAATCTATCTCGATATCCAATTCTGATAAACACTAAACATAGAAATAGGATACATTCTTATCCTACTCATCAAAAGCAGATTTATGTTGACCTCATTCTTATGGCAATTAATTCTAAAAGAATTACATCTGAGGTTTGAATTAGAAGCGTTTAGTTTAATGCCTTTTTCTTTCCTTTCCCAAAAATTATTCTGATTTATCATTATTTTGTATAAAAATTATTTCAACACTTACACTAATTTTTTAATTTTTTTTAAGAGATTGCGATGATTATTTTTTGTAATCCGACAAATGTTTCTAATGTAGAAAACATCCTCAAAAAACCTTTTGCACTTGTGTATGATAATCCTTTTTAGAGGTTGGAGTTCTCTTGTGACTCACAAGTTTTAAGTAATTGGCCAAATTTTGAAAATTAAATTACACTTTATCTTTTAGCAAAAAATTTGTTTTTAGCAGGAGCAAATTTGTTGAATTACTATACATTTCATTGTTTTAAAAAAAATAAAAAATACCAAACATTGGAACTTGGGCAAATGACGAGTATACAGAAATCATGCAATCGCCAATTGACGAAATACAATTGCATTTTCTTTGTTACATGAGGGCAGAGGATTGATAATACTTAATTTGAATTTCTTTGTTAAAGAGGGTACTTTGTTACATGACCTTCATAATAAGTAGTACTATATATTAGATTTTCCATTCCCAAGAAATAATTTATTTACCAACAAACTTTTGGAGGTTGAAAAACTGTTATTCTTATGATCTTAAAGTAGTTTTTAGATCATCATCTTTTCTGTAATTATTCAGATTTGAATTTTATTTTATAACTTGGCACATTCGAATTAATTCTCATTGCTATCTTAAGTAACCTTTATTATTTTTTAAATGCGTTCATTATTGCAGAATTTATTCACTGCGGCGTAAACAGTGATAATACGTCCATCGACAAATTACTTAGCAACATAAATTCTATCCCTTGCTATATTCTCCATATGCTAAGATTTCACCTACCCACACAAGAAAATAAAATAGTCCCTATTATTCCTTGCTATATTCTCTACTAGGGTATACTTGTTTTATTCAGCACGGTAAAATAAATAAAATTTTATAATAAGATAAAAATGAGTAATATGTGACGAATCTAAATCGATAAAGATCAATTATATTATTTTGAGCCAATTGTCTAGCATAGTCTAAAGTTTTGAGCAACCGAAAGATAGGTTCAATATATATCCATAATAAAAAACTACAGACTAAGATGACCGCTCATAAAAACAATAGACTGAGATGACCAATAACATACAAACATTCCTCAATAATTTTTCTTGAATTTTTTTTACATAATTTTATAATCATGATGGATATTGTTTAATTGATCTTAATAAGTATATTTTAAATATTAAATTTTTATTAAATTTTGAATTTTGAATTTTAAGTTACGCATTTTTAATGTAGGCAAAAATCATTGATATTTGAGAGTTTATTGTGTATATATTATTGGTAGGAATATTTTAACTTTGGTGTGACATTTTGACGTGTGTATGAAACACATTTAATTGTATAAAATTAATTCACACCATAACATGGCCATTGGATTTATATATATTTTTTTTTAAAAAAAAATGGTCAAAAATAATGTTTTGTAATATAGATATGCAAAGATTTCACCTACCCATCGAAGAAAGAAAATAGTACCTTTTATGTATTCTAATAGAATTAGTTAAGTGAGAACGTAGCAGAGCATTACATTACAAATTCACACCCCCTAAAATTATCTCCTTTTTGGCATTTGAGGACATAAACGAACACTGTTATCCGCTACCTTAGTAGTAGACAGATTCTCCCAAGAATAAAACAATTAAAACCACAAACCAAAAGAGAAAGAAAGAAAGAAAAAAAACAGCCTGTAATTGTATAATCTACTTGGGTTCCACTTTTGCCGAAAGAGTGTATCCACCACTGTATTCAAAGGCATCACTATCGTTAACATCCTTTTTAGGCAAAGAATCATTGTAAGGATGTTTCGGTACACTTTTTGTAAACCCAAAATCAGTGGCCGAAGAGGAAGCCGAAGTTGAATTGGTGTTGAGGCCATCATTTTGTAGAATGGTTTCGACGGTCTTCACTACTTCGCTCATTGAAGGTCGGTCTGCAGCCGATTCTTCAACACATTGCATTGCCAGCTCCAAAAACCTACTGAACCCTATAAGGTTCGGTACAGTTTTAATTGAGTGATCTATTAAATCCCTCAAGCCGTATCGCTCTTCGTCATTTTTATCCATGGCCAATCTCACCTCACGCACAATGTACTTTCCCTTTTCGATTGGCTGCCTAGCGGTTATTAGTTCGAGCATAACTACACCAAAACTGTATACGTCACTCTTCTCAGTTAATTGTTGGGTCATGTAGTATTCAGGATCTAGATACCCCTGTAAGAGATTTTTAAATGCTTAAGATAGACTGGGATTTTGCTTGCTTAATCCTAATTATTTGAAAGGAATGTAAAAGAGGAGGAGGATTCGTGATTAGTGAAGATAATACTTACGAGTGTGCCTTTAACTTGAGTTGAAACGTGTCCTTTTTCACTATCAGAGACGAGCTTGGACAAGCCAAAATCTGCGACCTTAGCTGTTAGATTTTCGTCCAAAAGGATATTGGTGGACTTGACATCTCTATGAATTATTGGAGGATTTGCAAGTTCATGAAGATAAGCCAATCCTCTGGCTGAACCAAGAGCAATGCGGAGTCTCCTCTTCCAGTCTAAATGGATGCCTGATTTTCCTGTAATAATCCAATATTTAACGCTGTTATCAAATGTCAGAAAACAATGTCCTTGTATAAGTTATTAGACGTAAACCAAGTTCTATGATTTCACACCGTTAACAAATGTCATTACAGCTTGTGATATTTAACAACGCTCGTACTAGAATTTAGAGCTAAGGGTTTTTTTGTTGTTTCTGTGCTTTCCTGGAATCAGGTCGGTGCTTCCACATTAAAGTTTTAACTTTGTAGGAGGAAGTGGCTATCATATGATTCAAACTCTTGCCATGAATTGTGAGACTTTTTATATGTGAATTTAGTTTACCAATGTAAGATTCTAGAAAAGCACAAAAAACTCAAACCAAACAACCACTAGTCTAAATTCCAATGGTGCAACAATTCCAATAATGCGTCTCAAGGTCTTGCTGAATCAGAGCCCCGGGCAAGTTCACAATATTTTCTGTTGCAATTTGAAAATGTAGGCAAGGGACCCTTTACTAGTATAGCTCAAAGAAGTATGGCCTAAGATCCATGATGCCATGGGTTGAAATCTTAGAAGATACTCTTGTGCATGTAATGCCAAATTTTAGGTCCGTAGCCCCAGATGAAGGGGGACCAAACTGATTAATGGTCATTTGGAGATGCAGACTAGGATTTCAGAGGGAACATGGTAATCCGGTTTGTCAAGTATGAAGATCACAATTTGAATCAGTGCTTCCATACAAAAGGAACATCTTAATGCCAGTAAAAAAATTGCTGAAAAGAATTTTTACATAGTTGAATTGACCATGACCATGAAATGTTGTGGATATACTGCACTTGTTACAATTTTTCTTGCATCTTCTACATTTCCTTTTATATTTAACTCTGCTTTTTCAGCAAAAACTTTTTCAGCACAGGTTACAATTTTTCTTGCATCTTCTACATTTCACAAACTCAAATTTCCAATGTCAATGTCAAATTGCCATTATCATGCATATGAAATGAAAGTGAGCTTATACCTGACAAGCTTTCCCTAAGGGTTCCATTAGGCATAAACTCATAAACCAGCATCTGTTCTCCTTGTTCAAAACAAAATCCCACAAGGCCAACAAGGTTCTTGTGGTGAACCCGTGAAAGCAACTCAATTTCAGTTTTGAACTCAAGCCCACCTTGCATTGAACCTTGCTGTGCTCTTTTAATTGCGATTACTTGCCCACTAGGTAGCATTCCTCTGTAGACCTAATAAATCAAACAAAGGAATGAGTCACAAAGTAACCTAGATTCCTTTACCTTTCAAACAAGGACTTCAGCCGCATACCTTGCCATAGCCCCCAGATCCAATCTCATTATTATCGGAGAAGTTATGAGTGCATTTTTTCAGTTCATCGTAAGCGAACCATCTAGCTCCCTTTAATTGAGGTGCACCTCCACTGTCTTTGCCACTTGGAGCCCAAGATGCTGGAACAAAAAAGACCACAGAAATAAGCCATTTTCTTGTACCTAATGGTTCATTTTTTCTCACTTTGCGTTTGAGTATGCAGTAAGTGTTGAGATATACATCGTTTAATCTCAAGTTTTCAGTAGAAAACTAGTAATTACCAAATGGTTTACTTAGTCCAATGGCTCTTTCAGCGCGTTTCTTTTGACGAACAGCATATATCCCAAGCCCAACAAGCCCCAGGACCAGAATAGCACAACCGCAGGCGATCCCAGCAATGATCCTCTTGCTAAAAGAAGTTCCCCCGTCTGTTGAAAAATTATTGTAAATTTAAACTAATCCATTAACTCTATAAGTTTCTCATACGAAAATGCAGTGGTAAAGGTATCTGATTTACCTGGGAAAAGATAAGGAGATGCAATAAAATAGTAGGGTCCAAACTCCGCTGGAGGCTTGAAAGTTTGATTACTCATAGAAAACCCAAGCCTTGAAATCTCTGACCTATTAAATTTTTTTCCAGTGGGTGGGAACAGTTCCAAGTGCACCTGAAGATAGTCATCAACATTGAAGACAGGGTTCTGCAGAGAAACTGAACCAGGAGTGAGCCCCAATTTGGTCCACAGGCTCATTTCTAGTGAATGAAACATATTTGCATTAGACAACTCCCTAAAGGAGGGTCCTCTGAAGTACAATGTCCCTTCATATGGATAAGCACAGTCACAGCTCTGAGGGTTTATTTTCTGGTCCAATGCACACGATTTATCCCCACAGTGAGCTACGCTAGTAGAATAAGGTTTTGAATTTGGTTGTTGAAGTTGACAGTACTCTGTGTTTGAGAGACCAGTGCTGCATACAGGGTTCCCATTCAACCTGAAGTACATAATTGAAAGATATAAACAGTATTATTCATGGTAAAAATACGTTTGATCACAGATATTCTTAGGGATCTGTTCAAAGAGTACTCGCACATTAATGTATTTTTGTATCCAGAACCCACTGTTAGCGCGGATATCTGGTTGTTCTCCAAATCAACAAGTTGAAGTTGATCGCTAATGCCGCTACCCATATTCAAGGTATCATTGAATGCATTGTTCCTTAGTTTCCTGTATAAAATAAAATAATAATAAAAAAAAAGTTTACGACCTGACAGTGCACTTCATTTACATTCTTGATTATATATATATGTATGTATGTATATTAGCAGTTCTGAATGATAATCACTGCTAATATTCGATCTTACACTTGTTGAATCTGCGGGAAACTGAAAACTGTTGGTGGAAGCTTTCCGTGAAGTGACCCATATTCTATAACCCTGCCCATCACACCAGAACTTCCGAATAAGATTTACATGTGGCTTTGGGAGTTTAACTTTTCACATCTTGCAATATTATATACTGAAAACTCACAAAGTGGTAAGTGATGGTAAGGTTGAGAACCAAGCCGGAGCTTCTGATTCTATAAAGGAGTTGTTGCTCAAATCCCTGCATAGCGGAACCAAATCACACACTTCCTTTAGTCCAATTACTTTGTTAATTGTAGGCGAACCAAATTGGACAGTAGCAATGTTATGTCTTACACATAATTGAGAGAGTTCAATCCAGTCAAGTCTGGATATGGCCCAGTGAGGTTATTTTGTGCTAAATTCCTACAAGCAAACACGGAGCACAAGGGAGAACATATTAGGCAATCACTTTTAAGTTCACAATACACTTGCATATGTTTGAAAAAAGAAGTACTCACAATTCAACGAGACTAGTGAGATTGTTGAGGCTTAGTGGTACAAAGTTTGTGAAGGAATTTCTGTCAAGCCGACTGTTGCATATGAAAGTACGTGCATCCCAATTGAGATCAGTAAACAAAGATCATTATCTCAAGAAGATGCTGAATTATCTAAAACGATTAGGCAGTTGAGATGGGAAAGTTTACTCACAGAACCTCGAGTGTCTGAACAAGTCCTATTGTAGATGGAATTCCCCCAGTTAATTGATTTGCGTCAAACAGGCTGTCATTGAACCATAAGCAGTCAGAAAGAGGATAATCAAGATAGTGTTAACTGGTGGTAAGATATACACTTACACGTGTATCAGTACCATGTCGGAGCTGAAAAGGCTTGATGGAATTGGTCCTGAAAGCTGGTTTTTATTGAAATGGCTACAATACTTCCAAATGTTAGCCAAATATTTACAAGAATGAACGTAGCAAGACCGAAAATCATTCAAACTATACTCACAAGTGTTTTGCCTTCTTAAGCATGTCCAATCCCGGGGCAGTGGCTGTTGAAACAGGAATAGATCCTGTCAACTGATTTTCTGCAAGGTCCAGCCAGTAGAGCTTTGAGAGATAGCCCAGAGAAGGAGGTATTCCACCAGTCAATTTGTTCGTATTCAGAGCTCTGTGAAGGCAAGCATCTCTCCATAAGTAACGAATATCGCCCCGAATATGCCAGCATTAATCAAAATTACCCCTCAGTCTCAAAAAGATATTTCCACTTTGACTTCCGTAATTTTTTCGGGTTCAACCTAATCAATTGTAATTCACGTTCTAAGGTGGGATTTGGTACGCTGCTTATTCCACGAAAAGGAAATGGGATTATCAATTTCAGATATCCTAAACAGGAAATTGCCTATCTTTTGAGACAGACGAAGTAATTATTTTCTTAGCAGTTCTTACAAAAATGATAGCTCTGAAAGATTGCCCAATTCAGCTGGAATACTCCCAGTGAAGCCGCAGCCAGCTAGGATTCTGAAGACATTAAATAAAAAATTACTCATCTATACATGCACACACACACACACACGTATATATTTGTGCGTCAAAGATCAGACATAATAAAAGTATAGAAGTGGCCCGTTCAATGGATCTTACAGTATGCTGAGCTTTTTCAGGTTTCCTAGTTCTGCTGAGAGGGTACCTGTGAGGCCTTTGTTGAAGGATAGGTCCCTGCAACAAATAGTTCTTAAACTTAAGCAAGATGAACAAGGTTAAAAAGCAAATAAGGACGAGAAAACGATAAAAATAAAATAAAGAACTCACAAGGATATCAATTCAGCGAGTCCCCCAATGTCACCACTCAGTTTACCTACAAGGTTCTGACTTGACAATCCCCTGAACAAAAACTTAACGTATCATGAGTTGGACAACACAAGGCCTGTAAAATAAAACTCAACAAAGTGAAAAAAAAAATATGCAAATACTTTGTGGAAAGGATAATTGGTAGATGGATACTTACAGTGCAGTCACCCTTGATTTGTTGCAGGTGACTCCGTCCCAAGGTGCTCCACAAGGATCGCCTGATTTCTCCCAGCTTGGTGGTATGCTTTCCCACTGATCCTTTAAAGATCGGAGTACAGCAGCTGGAGCACCATCACTTTGAGTTTATTTGATTATTCATATGATGTTATAAAGAAGGGGTTACATTGATTGGAATGAAGTTGGACAAAAAATGCATTTGAGGTGCATTACAAAATTGTCATGTGAATGCAGTACTAATGCCCTATACGAGAAGGAACTATTCTAAATTCCTATTATCCTATTTACAAAAAGCTCAAGGACAAGGTACTAGGAAGCCTATCGATTTGGTTAGCTTTTTGACGGTTAAAGGTTAATGAAAAATGATGATAAGACGAATTTCAAAGCTATATCAAATTTGAGTATGGACTGGATATCCTCTTACTCCAATTTCGGCCACTATTACTCAAACTAAAATCTTAATACGAGTATTGGTGAGGATTGGAGATGCTCCTACACAAATTCAACTTCTATGTCTATCTAATGATTGTTGTATGTCCGTCTTCTATTCTCCTATCTTATTCTTCTCAATACCTCTCTTCTCCTCCTCTGTTTGTTCTCCCTTTCCCGTTCGATAATCCTAATAATTGTTCAATATATATTCAAATGACTGCAAACACGCAAATTTAAATTTGGCTTGTTACATCCTGTCCACTAAACTGATCTAACTTGATATGAATGAAGACTAATTGATTGGTTGCAGTAAGCGATCACAGTGCAAACAAACACACACACACACACACATATATAAATGAATAGAGACTCAATTATGAATTACCATCGCGAGGATCTGTGAAAGAGGAGATGATATGAATCCCTGCACATAAAACCAGAAAGCACAGGAGTGGCACCACTGCCATGGCCGGCAGTACTCGGTCAGATGAATGCGTCAATATTGATACAAAAACATAAACATTAAAGTTCAACCCTGTTATATGCTTTCAAATTTGGCATGCATACAATTTGCCGGCGGATTGAAAGAAGAGTAAAATGGCACAACAGATAACTACTAGTGCTGCTCTATGGGAGTTGGTGTTTGCGATTATTACAGTCCCACTGAGCACTAACCACCGCCTCTAGAGAATGATGAATTAGTGAGAAAAATGTAGAAAGAGAAAAAGGTGAAGAATAGGGTAATTAGGTTGGTTATAATTATTAGACTTGGCTTCGAAGCAAAATTATGTATCGGTCTATTCGTACAGTCATCATCGTTCTGGTTTCCCAAAATATCCGTCATAACAAGAACAATTATTATTACCATTATTAATTAACAAGGAAGGATATTCCATTTTACTCAGCCGGCCGGCCGGCCGACCGACCGACCGGCAGACCTAGATTCCTGGGGAAGGTGAAACAGACAAGCAGCTAAACGATATTAGTCAGGAGGGTTTGCTTTAATCGATTTGAATTTACTGTTTTCTTCCTGTACTTATCTATATATATTTATTCTACAACCGAATTTTCGGTTTATTTTGGCCTGCAGGTGGTCGGCCGCGGAACCACCTTCAAATTAATCCACCCGGAGAAGAAATTTTTTCTTCATTTTTCCTTTTTCTAATACAAAGCTGTTTCTACGTACCATCCCAACTTTTTTTTTTCGGTAGATAGCTATTAACTATAATTACCACAATATAAATTTGATAATCATGTGACTGTAGATCAAATTAAAGAAAGGCACAATAATAAATTCGATAACCACATTCTTGTAAATTAAACTAAAGAATTATTTGTTAAGAGAATAAAGGTATTGACATGTTACAAGATTATTGGGTGTAATAATTTTTGATTATTTTAAATTAAAATACTTTTTTGAAAAAATTACAATAAAAAATAAGTTATACTTGTTTAGGATCAGTCCGAATCTCATGTGGACTACTATTCACGGACCGTTCGTACGGACTGGCCCGTTTGGCACGCTTCTCGATGGAATTTTTTGATGAAATTTTGTGGGGATGTTCTTCATCGTGTGTAGAACATCTCCACCAAATTTCATCAAAAATTCAACCGGAAAGTAGGTTAACTACATGATTGAAAAAAACTGGTCCAGAAATAGATATATAAAATCCAATATTTTTCAATCATGTAGTTAACCTACTTCCCGGTTAAATTTTTTGATAAAATTTGGTGGAGATGTTCTACACACGATGAAGAACATCCCCACAAAATTTCATCAAAAAATTCTATCGGGAAGCGTGCCAAACGGGCCAGTCTGTACGGACGGTCCGTGATTAGTAGTCCGCATGAGATCCGGACTGTTTTTAGGATTATGTTTAAATTATTCTTAAGTCATAACAAATTATCAAGTCAAAGTAGACTATCCATTTGATACCGAATAAGTAGCAAAGAGTCCCGAATGCCAAACAACCCCCCCCCCCTTGAACAGGCGGAATGATGTGAGTTTCATGCTTGAAAATATTTTTTTGTTCACGAATTTGAACGTCCCATTATTTTATTAATGTTGTATTTCTGACTATGAGTAAATAGTAAAGGTTATCATTAAATTATTACTCAGTTTTTATTTTGCCCACCAATTTTAATTTTTTATTTTATTTATCCACTAAATAATTTAATTGTTTCAATCAGCTACTCCCTCCACTTCCGTCCATCTTTGTGCTATAAGGTATTTTCGTTATTTTAAAGTAAAAAGTTTCCATCATTTCAATTTGCTTACTAAACCTTTTAGTTATATCAATCAGCCATTGTAGACCCAAAAAAAAAATTAAGCCATTAACTATTGTTTTGTACAAAATTGTGTTTGAATACTTTTTTTATAGTGAAATACTTCTTTTATAGTAAAATACATGATGCGAAAAACAAAAGTTACATTAAATTTTTTGGATTACAATTTTTCCAATTTTGTGCAAAATTTGCTTTGCAGCCCCTATTTTGTAGCAGATTATTATTCTTCCTGTTTATTTTCATTTCTTGAATCTGTTATGCATATTTTGGCATTCGTATTCCTTTAAGAGCTCATTTTATTTATAGTAAATCAACAAATTTTGTTTACTATAATTTCTTTAAAACTACAACTATAAATAATGTATTCAACTATAAAACCCATATCACACTTTAGCTTCTATAAACAATGTGACCAAGAATCCCATTATCGCGACTATATTAATTCCTCTGGCCATCTTTTTAAAAAGATTTGAGCATGTGTTAAATTATGTTTTTTTATAAGTATATCCCGTTTTTCTTTTTTGTAGATTTGTTATACAGGCAATTTAGCTACTTTCAATCACTAGTTTCATCTATATTTATACATTTTGGATTATTGAAGACAAGCGTATCCAAATTCTTTGGTGATGACTAGTACAATTTAGATCAAATATATCAACAAATTATTTATTTTAAACTTTGAACTCACCTCACTAACATATCCATACATTAACATTTATTTTAAAGAGAACTCATATATATATATATGTGTGTGTGTGTGTGTGTGTTTGGGGTGACTTAAAAGTAGTGTGAGAAGCAAAATTCTTTGAGTGCATTTAACAACTCCTTTTTTTTTCTCTCCAAATAGTGCAAAACTAACTATACAATTTCTTCTTTGAAAAGATACAATTATTATTTTTATTTCGGTAGTTTTACCATATTTGCCTACTGATCCACTGTATATATAACACAATATAGATTAAAACATATAAACTCAATGGTTCCAATATATTTATTCAATTTATTAAAATAACTTTAAATTATCAAGTTATACACCAAGACAAAGTATTCTAACTATGAAGCATGGATGCGAGTGCAACTCAATTCGAGTGTTGCGATTGTAGATTTTTCAAAAGAATAAGATGCTAGTGCAAAGGGTAATAAAATAATAATATAAATTACATTAATTAATTAAATTGCATATTTGAGAATTACCTATAGTCACAATGAAATATGAAATTTAGGGTTCCATATTGGTGAGTAATGACAAGAAATTTAGGGTTTTATAGTGATGACATGAAAATATAATTCATAGAATCATAATGGTGATAAAAAAATTATAATTCATAGTGGTAAGAAGAAATTTTATGGAGATGAAACTTGAAATAAAAATCAATAACGTTTGGAGAGCTTTCATTTGCCGTTTCTGAGTTTGGACTTTTGAAGGACTTTTGAAAAATTCAAACACAATTTTGTACAAAACCAATAGTTTAGTGGGCTGATTAAAACAATTAAAAAGTTTAATAAATAAATTGAAAGGGCGGAAGTGTTTTGAAATTTAATTGACAAAAATACCCTCACTAACAACACATATATAGATGGAAGTGAACACGATCGATTGGTTGAAATAAATAAAAAAATTACAAATTAAAATTTTGTAGTCAAAATGAAACTGTCTGGCCATGTTTATTCTTTGACTATTAATCATCATGTTTGTACTGCGTTGTTATCCGCTCTCATTAGTTGAACTAATAATCTCGCAGTATATTTAGCATGTAGCTTTACTGCAAAATTGAATTAACATTTTTGCTAATTTAAGGAGTAATCTATGATTCAATTCTTGGAAGCTGCAAAATTATTGCAAATGTCCATGTAAAATGAGCCGATTCAGTGCATACATCTCACAAGGGGCTGAATTTCTTTGGCAAAATTTTTAATAATTATTGTTTCGATTATTATTACATAATTAAAAAGGCTTTTATACCTTTCGCATGATTAGAAACAATAAACCGCCGCAAGACTCAAATCTCTGTCCTTGTTTTATGCATCCGAACACTAGATACTCATTTAACTTGTGTCTTCCTGCCACGCTATGAATTGTCCGAAGAGTAGGTTGCAAGCTGTGTACGATTGTACCTTGTAAAAAACCACGATCGCTTTCTTGTTCGAATAAATTAGCAGGTATGTATGTCAAGAAAACAGAGTGCACGTGCCACTGTATGTTTATAATTAAAAAATTGTTCTCAAACAGCTACTGATAACAACTCCTTTCTGTCATTTCATTATAACTAAAATAGTAAATTATAATTCTTTTTGAGATAGGATCATAGGAAATTAACACTTCCTTAAACCAAAGTGAGAGAATAAGGCTCATAATTTTAGATGAGAAAAATATGTGTATCTATATATTTGTCTTGATTTCACTATAATATACGATCAGCCATGATATACCCACCCCTAAATTGCGCAATAAAATAAAATAGATACGGCTATGAAGGTTTGTCATGGATTTCGACCATGAGCAACCGCTTAATCAGGGTTACAATACAAGCTTTTGTTGAAAGAGCCGAAGTTAAATACAAGTGGACAAGAGCTCATTTGCGTTTTGCAGAGAATAGACCATCTCTCGTCCATGAGAATTGAACCATTGGTAGACGAGAATATGCTATCAAGACAAAAGGACTTTGGCTTATTCATCCGTCAATGACTTGTTAAACAACATCATTTTCAATAGGCAATTAAAATATAAGAATAATCACAGAACAGTGCTCCTCCTAAAACAAACAAATTCATTCGGTATTCGATCAAATCACTCTATTGTCACTATCAATAAAAGTGGATATTGGTTGATTAAATCCAAATGTTCTCATAATTGCACAAAAACAGTTGGTAAGTCGCTTTACTTGCATAGCACTCCATCTTTATAACATCCATGGTTGGTATGATTACTGACCTAACTAATCTTAGAGTTGCTAACATCATTATGAGATCCAAAACTTCATCATCTTCTACTAATACTCAACAATAATGAAGCATGAATCTACAAAAAAAGTTATCAGGTGCAAGGCCAGCTGCATGAGTGAAACATTAACACAAATTTTTGAAGTTCTCACCATCAACATCGGTTGTCGGTTCCCACATACTAATTTCCATTTCCATAAAGTAGATAGGTGAAGTGGGAAAAGTCCCAAGTACGCAAAAACAAAGCTTTATGAGCAGAAACTGTACACAAATTTAACATAACATACCTACTTTCATATTACTTCCAGGAAGATGATAGTTGTAGTACAAATTCCATTCCCCTGCTAAAGCCAAGCACTATGATCATCAGATATGGTCTCCTCGGAAGATCCATCGCTGTTGATGATGATCAATTCATCCTGTCTATTAACATATGGCCGACCTAATTCACCTGTCCCATGTCTTCTTCCTGATGTAAGGTTCATGCAATTGGTGGAACCAGATGGCGGTAGCTGGGTTTCCCTTAAACCAGTATATCTTCTATTTATTTGGTTCCTCGCTCCTACATGGGTTGGATCATCCCAATTCATTCCTGAATGGCATATGGGTCGAACAAGTGGACCCACACTAACTGCTTCCCTGAGCCAGTGGGGCAAATTACCCTTTGAAGGGAAACTAGCCATGGGGAGATTGGTCAATGACGATTCAGCAACCGATACTGATCTGCTTTCACAGTACCCTCTGCTGTGTCTTCCTCCATAACAGCTGGAATAGAGGCTCCTCGAGCTTGTAACTGGTTTGTGAAACTGTTTAGTCCCGTTGTTCTGGACATTATTACCCTTATGTGAGTCGCTGCCCTCTGGATGGGCATACACATCTCCAAGTGAAAGTTGGATTTCATCCATCAGATTCTCTCTTTTACTTGCTGTTTTGGAATGTGTGCCATTTAAAAGTTTGGACTGCTCGTTCTCCCACTGCCCCGCCAGGTCCCTAGGTGTCCTCCACAAGGAGAAGTGAAGCCTAGGATCCCTTAACATAGCATCCCAATTGCCCCTCCCATATCTCCTTACACCAATCCAAAGAAAATCAAGCTCCTCTTCGGACCAAATAGTAGGCAGCTCAAAATTGTCCAAGAAACTGCTTCTCTTTCCCTTTAGTGCTCTTGCTCTAGTAACAATGTTGTCAAGCATCATCTTGTGCCTCAAAAGGGACGATGATGTCTGGTCTGTGGAAGATTGCAGAATAAAATCCCTAGAGTTGATCCCAAAGTTAGGCCATGGAGATATGGTCAAATTGGGGACATGATCATTGTTCTTGGGTTCCACCGGAAGAGATAAACCAAGATAAAGTGCAGATCCATTTGAATGTGTAGTTTGAGTCTTTCCACTTTCTAATAGGTGCAGTGCTCTTTCTGCAGAATCAATGCCTTGAATCGCCGCCTCTTTTCCATTTGCTAAGGGAGTAGCGTCTTTGGGGCTGTCTTCTGAAAATAGCTGAAACCAATTCACAGTACATAATTTATATGCAACAGCAGAATCAAAAGTCTGTAGCCCCAAGATGAAAAAATCAATAACAGGTCTACATGAAATAACAAAAGTTGTTTAATCAGATATCCAGTTAAAATTACATGTGCCGTGGTACTACCTACCTGCAGATAATTGTTCTTAGAAGTTGAGGAAAAGTTTACACAATCTTTGTGATTGCCACCAAGTTCCTGCAGAGACGAGTCATTTTTACAAACACATGCGTGATGACTCAACGAATCTTCCCCAATTCTTTCATCTAGCAACTCAAGAACCTTGTTGCCTCTAGGAGAAACCTCATCTAAAACAGTAATATGACTTCTGCTTGTGGAATCCAGTGACTCCGGAAGAGCTTCTGATGCATTATGAATGGTTTGTTCATCGATACTCGATTCCAATGCTATATTGCAGTCCACCGCACCATGAGAATCTATTATATCATCACACCACAAATAATTAAAAATGAAGGCTCTGTTTGGAAAAAGTAGGAAAATGGTTGAAAACGCTACTAAATTTTATGACAAGTTGGAAAAAGAGACGAGTGATATGTTGAGATGTTTTCCATCTATTTCTTATTTTCCACGGAAATTTTTTCTTACCCACCACCCAAAGAATTTTATTACATGGAAAACCCAAAATGCATTATAACATCTCACCATATCACTCATCGCTTTTTCCAACTTACAAAAATTAATAGTGTTTTCAATCATTTTTCAACTTTTTTATCAAATACACCATAAATCTCATGGTTGAGGCATACAATTTCAATAAATGGACATATATAGCTTGATGAAAGCCTAAGTAATCAATACCAGGGGGAGGGACAGATAGGTCCAAACATAATAGTGAGCCTCCATCTCTTGTCATCTTATCAGTCGTTTTTACAGTGTTCTGACCATCACTTGGCAAAACTTGAGATTCATCTTTGATGGAAACACCATAAGAAGAGTCTTTAGTTGCATCATTTACTGAGGTTCCTAAGCAGTTTAGAGGATCTTCCTGGGAGTCTGTGGCAGAATTTGTGCACACAGGAAAATTAATTCCAGAACTAGGACCTGGTACTGGTACTGGTACTGGTTCAGCATTGGGGGGGGTGCCCTTTAATGTGTATTCTCCAGTATGTTGTTCTCCCAATTGACTTGGACTGTTAAGAATAAATAAAGCGTAAGGGTACATAGTACAGTATCACTTGAATGGCCTTCAGTGACAAAATTAAGGTTAACATACATCTTAGTTTCAGGAGTGGGAACTGCAGGGTAATCAACATCTTTGATGGTTATCTGTCACCAGAAAAAATGAATTGATTAACAGTCACTCACATACGTCAGTTAAGTCAGATTCAAAGTAAACATGAAAAATATGTCAGCCTTATCCAAAAACAAATTACTGAAAAAATTTAACACATTACCCATTTATCTTAGTTTATATCATGTAAATGCAGATACACAATAGGGATCTATTTAATCACTAATAGGTCAAAGCAGGCCCTGACTCAACTAGAAACACTACGTATTAAACATAGAGTTCACTTATAATCTTCTGTGTAAAAAAGCATCAGTAGGTTACCATGACTTGAAATTGTACATCAGTAACTCTTTATATAGTTTATTAGCACCTTAGAACCAATTTAATAATTGGACATGAGTCTGAGAAGAACTCGAAAATGGAAAAGTTTCACAGTAATGAAACCTTCAATGGAATCTACCTGATTGGAAGTTGGAACTTCACTCCCAGGAGCGGTCAACAAAGCTACAATGTGGTGTAAAATTTGTTGGGTTCATCAGTAATTCTTGATTTAGTTTCTATATGCATGTGAAACTTCTATCAATTTTTCTCATGGGTTTACATAACTTCAGTTATATAATATAACAGGTATTACTACTTCAAAGTAAGCACCATTATACTTTAGTAAGCCCAATAAAAACCAATTCTCCTGTTCAATTTTTATTTTATTTTTTTATTTAAAAGGGAATGTCTAAGTCTCTTCCCTGTACTACAATATATAATAACAAAAATCCCCCCGCCCAAATGAGACTCGAACTCAGGACCTCTCTTGTTCAAATTTGGAATCTCTATCAGTTGCTTCCTGTAGTGCAAAATATGCTATAGGTTTTTTAAAACATGGACATAAGAAGGTTACTGAAAATGCAGACATCTATATATAGGTTCCTGAAATCAACTCAAAATAAATAAGGAAACAAGATCTCAAAAACCGATCCTGAAATAGTTGGTCTGCATTCTCGTAGTATCAAGTAAACAAGATAGACACAATAATAGAAGTGACATCCAACATAATCCACTTGAAAGAAGACAACATACTTTTTCCTGATCCTTCCCTGACTGCTGCAAATCTGTTACGAAATCAGCAGAGCAGCCTTTACAGGGTGCTTCTTCACACATAGAGGTAGTACTGTACGTAGAGTTACTTCCTTTGGTTGCCAATGAACAATTTTTCTCCCCTGCCAGTGACTGAGTTTGTGTATCTGTCCCATCTACGTTCTTTTTTTGCTTGGATCTTCGACTAAAAGTAATTAGTGGGGATGCTGACCTGGTTTCTCTTATTGTCTTGCTGCATAATATACTGGACTTTTCTTTGGAGAGTAAACCAGTATCTTCAGAATTGACTTTTCCGGAGTTGGCATTAGAGAGTAATTCAGTTTCCTCTGAATCAACATTTTTCGGCACAGATGTCCTAATACATTCACAAATGCCTGTTCTTTGAAAAGAGGATTTTAATCTGGCAATATCGATTTTTCCCCCCTTGTCTATTTCTGCAGTTTGAGAAGCTGAAATCCCCTCGTTTGGTTCATCACATGCAGAGCCAGAGTTCACATATGAACAACAGCCTACATAGATGTGACCAGTCTTTTCTTTAGAAGATAAATCATTAAAAAGAGTATCTCCCATGGGATTAGAATGAGAATGAAGTGTCATCTGTTCTGTATCAGCTTCTCTGATGAGTTTTTTTCCCTTCAGCCCGCTTGATTTTCTACCTGGAAGAGGTGTTGGAGAATCTTGCTGTTTAACACAACCAATGCAGAGCTTTTTTCCCTGGTGAACACGTTTTAATGGAGAAGAAATTATCAATAAAAATACATCCAAGTTGTCCTTGACATAAACAATTGTCAATCTTAAGTATGGTAACATAAGATACCTTATTGGAAGAATAAAGTTGAAATTGACATGGACAATTGCAGCTATCACAGGGCAGCAGATGACCACCAACACTAGGTAGGCCATGATCAACAAATATCTGCATGAAAGTTGAGCTATTAGCCAAGGCTGGGGTGGTGGGGGTAGGGGCGAAGGAATCAGCATCCTGTCTACCTTTCACCAACCTTGTTCATTTTATCGCATACTTTCTGCTAAGCCATTTTAGAGACTGTAACTGACATACCAATATCAGAATATAAGGCTTAATGAAAAAGAAAGAGTGACCTAGGGTGGAGCCAGTGGCAGCGCCCTGCTGCCTCCAGTAGCACAAAATCCCCAAAAGAATTGGCTTGGGAGTATTAGCTGGGATTTAATTGTTTCAAAAAAGACATAAATACATAATCACAATACATCAATTTCAATGTTCTAAAAATCCCAACCAATGTGCTAGGTGCCATCTCTCTGCAGCCAGAAGTCCAGCAGCAAATAGATGGATCCCATCATTGAACAAATCAAGATCATGACAAGTAACACAAACAGATTCCCACCTTATCACAATTTAATATCGTTCTCATGTACACTTTATTATGGAGTTAAATGCAAAGCCCGAGAAAGCAAGGATCAGAGAGCAGCCAACTTAACAACTTTATAAGCTTCTTCTTCTTCTTTTCTGATAACCATGGGTATCGGAGCCCCACCCCCACTAATCCCACGAGGCCCTGGTTGCTCAACCGGGAGACGCCCTAATGACATAAAAAAGGTTTCACGCAGTGGGGAATCAAACTTGGCTTGAGACCGTGCGCCTACCCACACAGTCCCAAGTTCGCCCTTACCTCTATGGCAACCCCTTGGGTTAACAACTTTATAAGCTTTAGGAAATCATAAAGTTCATAACACTAAAAATCAGAATCGGTAAGTAAACTTTCTAAATGTTAACAAGAAAAACCATTTAATAAGTGAAGGTAGTAAGCAAGTATATTCAGAAATTGTATAAATTCAATATGTCAAGGTAGAAATACAATTAAATATGATCTCACCCCTGAATCTTTTCTTTCATTTTCTGGTTCACAGTCTTGAGTTGGCTCTTCATGCTTATCTGGTGTAGTCAAGGAGCTAGATGTTGGACGTTCAGATGACGTATTGGGGCAACCATTCTCATGGGCAAACCCAGAACGTGATGATAGCCTCTTTCGCTTGTATGTTAAAACCACCTTGCTGCCAATCATTTAGGCTTTGAAAAGTAATTTCTGTGGAAGGGCTGTAGAACTTTATGGCTCTAAAAGGACAAAGTCACTTCTCTTGTATCGGTAAGAACCAGTTGATGCTACTGTGAACAGTTCCATTATCAAGTGATGAAAACCTGAAAAAAAAAAATCCATAGACGCAAAAACTGGAACAAGGTATTCTATAGCTGATAAATTCAGTCTAGCAGTTGTCAAGTCCTGCAATGACTAATACATACCAAAATCCTATAGATATAGAAAGTGGGTTAAGAACAGAAAACCTACATAGATGTGGCCAAAATATATTTAAAAAGGAAAGTGACAGTTACACACCGTCTAACTACAAAGGCAAGCAGTTGAACATAATACATGATCTGAGCTCCATACAAAGGCAAGCATCAACATACTGCAGCTTCTCACTTCTGTGATGATTTGTTATTAATTCAGACTGAGTATTACAGTTCAAAGGCCTACCCTATCTGGGAACAAACAACTTCAATGGAACTAATAATAGAGAAACCAAACAGAACTGAATCAGAGGATTACCACCATCGAATACAAAATTTGACGGTAACTTGAAACAGATAAATATTTACGCAGTGAATCACAGTAAATGTAATTTTCAAATAAAAGTATTTCGAAATAATATCACATACTCCTTTGTCATTACATAGCATTTGTGGTGGACTTGCAGGTGTAGTGGCACATTTAGGGAGGTGCCTGGTCCATTGAATCATGGGGGATTGAGTTCAGATTGATTAGGAAAGGCCGGAAGGGTAAGAGTACAAGTAAGAAAATACAGGTTGAAGGGAATCAACAAAAGATTTCATGGAGAAGTGATAAATTTCTTGCTCTCTAGAGTACCTACACCTTCCATCCCAATTTTGGCCAATAGGACAGTTGGATTTTGGAAAAGTAATGACCATGTTTTGGCGAAAATATCACAAATTAGTTCAGATAAGAAACGCATCCAGTAGAGGATCACTGTTTGGAGTTTCCTAAATTCAACATTTGGTGAATTTCTCCAAAATTTACCTATCAGCTTCACTAGATCGTGGTTTTCAGCTAGGGAAAGAAAATCAACCCCCAGGGATTTGAAAATGAATGTTTCCTTTTCATTTTCATGCTTGAGTGCCCTAGAGTGGTCTATATAAACTCGGAAACTGAAACTATCGTAGACCATCATTTCACCTCACTTAAGCAATCCTAACATAAATTTCGAGGCTAAATCAGAACCACTAGATCTAGGGCTTCAATCCAAGCCCTCACTTTTTCCAAACCCTTCCCCTGGGTCCAGTTGCTTTAAGGGGCCTTTTCTCTAACAAGTCAAAGGGAAGCTGTTAGCCTGTTAATTTGTCATCCAAGCCTCTCCCTACTTGTAATTTTCCATCTTTACAGCCCTCAATCATCCACCCTGAAGCAAGTAAGGAAACCTAATCCTGATCAAGGTCCACCAACCAACACTATAAGAAGCAATAAGAATTTCATATCTTGTCTCACTCCATTTTCTTGAATTCTTGGTGCAACCCTTTGGAACCATTTTTATCTTCATACTAGTTTTTGCGTTTTGTCCGCTTTCTTGTGGTCACTTGTATTCCAACCACACTTTCTGAACTTACTAGGATAGCCAGAAAACCTGTCATCAATAATATTAGGGAAAAAAATGAATCAAGAGTGATTACTTTATTCTTCCCTTTTTGAACTGCTTTACCATGAAACTATGATATCACATAGGCCATGTGAGAGGGTATAGGCCCGGAGAAAGTCTTCCGTTCTATTCTACAAACCCCAAAGCAGTGTTAAGGTCTTCAACAATGTAGAACATAGGTTGAGACTTCCATAAACCACTGAGCTTGACTCGCCAAGCTCCTTGTCAGGACTTACATGCATCCTTAGGTAACTTAGTTTGCCTTTCTCTCTCTCAAAAAAATAAAAAATAAAGAACTCTTTGATGTGTGTTAGTTTTGACTTGGAACAAGACATTACTTAGGTAGGCAAAGAAACCAACTTATATTGAAGAATTAAATAGCACACAATGTACAAAGTTTCTAAAAATGAGCGTCACTAAGATGCCATCTATACTACATAGTACATACAACCAGATATGTTGCCGAAAGCATTTCTCTAGTATGCTTCACATGATGTCCTGAGCATCCCTAGCAAGTGATATATTTATTTGCTGAGTTGCTCGTCAAAGCGCCACCAAAATTTTCTTTTTAGAATATTTTTATTTTGGCCATTAACTTCAGAATTTTGGTGTTTTTAGTAGGTTTTGCATTGTTCTTGACATGTTTAAAGTGTTAAAGCTTAGTTTACATAACTTTAAATTGTTTAAGTAACTTAGTTAACCCATCTTCTTTGGATGTTCTCCATCTTACTAACACACCTAGGAATAAACAAGGTACTCGCACCCGCTACCAATAATCACGCTAGGCACATTTGTAGACTGAAAGGACGAAATGGCGCCTAACACCTTCCCCTCTCATACTTTGGTTCGCGGACCAAGTTATCTAGTTTACCCCATTTGACCATTGCAGTGATCCACAGGGTCAAGATTATTATTGTGCACATATTTAGAGGAGGCTGATGACTCTCATTTCCTTCTTTTCCTCGTTTTCACTAAGACCCTTAGGAAGGATCACTTGAGAACAGACACACACACACATACCTGCTGTTACTAGGAACACATTGGTCAATATTCTCATAGAAGTTTTGAGAAACTTTTAGGGTACGCATAAATGAAATGTTAAACAGGCTTGTCCGCAGCATAAAGATGAAAAATCTTCAAAAGTAGACTTAGGGATTAAAGAGCAAGTTCAACGTGTATTTCTATTGTGAACAGTTGTGATGATTCAATTAGCTACAGTATAAGCAGTTATATCAGTTAGATTAGACACGGTCTAAGAGTTAAAGCTTCAATTCCAAAGGGTGCAATCCTTACACAGTTAAAGATGGGCTTTGGTGAAAAGAATCCAATGAAGTCTAGAAGCAGATGGATGATTAGACACAAACTAAAACTCTTTTATCTTTCTTCATATATGATATTTCGCAACCCCATATACTGGACTTATGGAGGATAGCAATAAAAGATTTGGCCCTTCCATTTCCAAAGGAACCTACCTACCTGTTCAAGGAAAGTGCTAATAACAAGCCTTCGAATTATTTTCCTCCACTCCAAGCAAATATTCCAACAGTATAAACCATAAAATTTAGCCAGTCTACATTTTAATAATACATCGATGAATATGTAAAAAGGAGATAAGAGATCTTGCTAATTTCATCTTAGGTTTGTAAAAAGGGAAACGCAAAAGAACAGTGAGGCCAAAGAATTTGTTCAATCAAGTAAGACAGCATACTTATTCATAAATGTGAATGTCTACAAAGAGAAAAAAAAAATGACTGAGAGAATGATTAGATAGTACAAAGGCCATTCGTACATATAAAAAATAGGAATGGAGACAAATCAAAAAAGAAGCAGAGAATATCAAAGAGGAGAGAGAGAGATTGAGATTGAGGGATTACCGGAATCAGGCTACTGAGATAAGAAAATCATCGGAGAAAAGGCCACCGCGAGGAAGAAGGGAAAAGAGATAGAGTTGGCGCCGTTTCTCTCTATATATATATATTCTTTTCTTTTTTTCTCTCCCTACTTTCTCTCTCTGTGTAACTGGAGGTGTATGTGGTGGTGCGCCTTCGTTCCTTTTTTTGGCCTGTGTATGTCAGAAGGAAAGGGAGCACGTAAAACAGAGTGAGTGAGTGAGTGAGTGACTAGTCGATCGAAAACGTTCAATTTCTTTCTTTCTCTATTTCCAATTGCATTTACTACGTCAGTTTGTCCAGCTGGCATTGGAGCCTACACCATTTTTTAACATATATATATATATATATATTCTCAAGTGAGAGAGCGTGTACTCACGCCAACTCCCCTCATAAACCTGACAACGGTTGGTTTAGTTTGAGTTGGTTTTGCTCCGAGTCTTATAAAGAATACGGGTTGTAGACTCGGTTTTTAGGGGTTGTGGTCGCTAACGGAGGCTCTGTTTTGTTAACGGGGATTTCTCATTTTTAATTTTTTGCATGTCAAATATATATATATATATGCACACACAGTGGTAGGCAATTTTCATCTTTACTTTGATGTCAAGTGTTCGACTCATGGAGTGGAAGGGGAGAGTTTTTCTTTATTTGTAGGATTAAGGGAGAGACTTAGACCTCCCTTAATTTAAAAAAAAAAAAAAAGTAGTAACACTTTCAAGAGAGAAACAAAAAAAAATTACGGGTCATTTTTGGTTATTTGTGCACAATTCGTTAAGTTATTTAATGATATTTTTTTTAATATATACAACTCGATTTATTATTAGGTGAGTCAATATCTCGAGATATTGAAAAATATGGCTTGTATGGAAAAAAAATCTACAAAAAAATCATGAAATAATATTTTTTTAAATTAAGGGTTTATATTTGATCAAACTTTATAAGGAGTGCAAAGTTAACTTTGCAGTAAATTTTTAAATTGTATTTTTTTATGAAATCGTATAAAATTAAGTTTGCATTACATGTTTTTTAGCACATTATTATAAATAAGTGTTTACTTGACAATATTTTAAAATAATTTTAACAAATTACATATTCAAAACATATTTGATAGTGTAAATTAATAATTCAATTTACTTAGCCAACCACAAGCTGACGCGTGGCCACCCACGTCAGCAAAATGTTCTGCCACAGCAAGAGGAGCTCGGATAAGCTTTATTTGGATAGTAAAAACGCGGATTCAAATGCATAAACGAAGAAATTTGGCCAAAAAATGATGAGCATTATTGCCAGGGGCAGTGACTTAAGTTCTCTGGGCCCTTTTAAGTCAAATTGTCAGAGGCTCAGCTTGAAGACCACCTGAAAGCTAGAGCTCCGATGGATATGGGTGTCCAGTCTAGATGCTCATTTCTACATTACAAACAATAGAGTTCGAATACCGGAGCTCTCCCAATGAGTTCTAGAGCTCCCCCGTCAACCACTGTGTCAGAGAAAACATGGACGGTATGGGCGACTACTACAAATTCCACTGGCGCAGCAGAGCATCCCTCAACTTCCTTAAATGCTCACCCACTATATGCAAAATACTGGAATTAATGGAGAAGCAATGTCAGAAGTGGTGATAATCAAATGATGGCCACAACTTGCTCCTAGAGCTCCTTAACACGTTATCCTCTCAGTCATGTATATAGAATAAGCATTTGACTTCAGGGAGAGACAATACACTCTAACAACCAAGAACAATCAATTATTTACCACAAGTGTGAGATACAGATAAACAGAGCTCCATAGCCTGCTTCAGAGCTCCTAAGTTAGAGAGATTAAACTCTGAGTGGCTTAGTATTCATCTTATTGTAATATTGTGATCATATAATAGCTAGAGAGACTTTGTAAGCCTGTAACACGAATTCAGTCATCAAAATACAAAGCTACTCGAACTTCTAGCTCTATTCCACAGAGAATGATTAACCTATATCTCCATATGAGGCGAACATCCTCTTTATATCTTTGTCTCGTTCAATATTGTTTATCATTACTTCATTCTTATCTTGTCCTACACGAGCCACTATCACCCTAATTATTTAACTGTGCGGTCGGGAATAGATATGCTCTAGATTTCGCACCAATACTATTTATTAATAAAATTATTAGACCAAACTTCAAAAAAAGTGTAAAGTTAACTTTGCAGTAAATTTTAAAATTGTATTTTTTTATGAAATCATGCAAAATTAAGTTTACATTATGTATTTTTTAGCATATTATTATAAATAATTGTTTAATTGACAGTACTTTAGAATCATTTTAACAAATTACACATTCAAAACACATTTATTAATAAAATGCACATAATAATTTCTCCGAAGTTATGCAAAGTTAAGTTTGCATTCCTTATTTTTTAAAACATTATTATGCATTTGCATTTATTTTATGTTGTTTTGAAGTTTTGTGAATGAAACATAGAGATATACTTGTTAAAAAATATAAACACATAATGCAAAACAAATTTGCATTAAATTTTTTTAATTGCAAAGTTAAGTTTGCACTCAGTCAAAGTCCTTATTTTAAAACACAATTGATAAAAAAAGGCCCTTATTTTAGAATGATAATGATAGCTATGCCCTTATTTTTAAAAAAAATAATTCATTGGTTGTTTTGCAAAAAATATTGTCACGGAATACCTTTACCTAATTTCCAGGATATAATAATACTCGTTAAGTAATTAAATTTTATAAATAAAGAAAAAAATTTCCTATGAGTAAAGAAATAAACTTATTTAAAGATAAAATAAAAAGTAAATGGCTCAAATGACTATTAAACTTTCAATCTAGTACTACTTTAACAATTAAACTTTAAAACAAACAACTTTAATCATTCAACTTTGAAGTGAACACCAATTTAACCATTTCGTCAAATTCATTGGTCATCAAACTTTGGAGTAAGTACCACTTTGACAAGTCCATCCAATTTTGATGTTAAATTTAGTGCATTTGCGTGAAACATGACTTAGTGTAAGATTATTTTGATCATATTGCAACAAAACGATATTTTTGTTAAATAATTCTTACCAAAATAAAACATACACAATATATAAAATATAGCAATATTTTCAACAAACAGTGCAAATTGAGCAATGTTATAACAAACGTGATTAAAATACTCTTAAATGATGTCATGTACCTTACACATTGTTTCATTCCATTCAATTTAACGGTTAAGTTATAATAAATGACCAAAGTATTATTCACTCTAAAGTTTGATGAATAAATTGGTATTAGATCAAAAGTTTAATGGTTATTTGAGCTATTTACTAAAATAAAAAAAAAGAATAAATATTCATAAATCTTAAAATATATTCAAACCATATTATGACTCGTTTAGATTCGTTAAAGGTGAATCAATAACAATTCATTATTATTTTATTTCAAACTTGTGAACTCGATACCATTAAAATATGGCTTCGTATCGATTCATATCATTTTATCTTATAAAGTGTGATTATGTCATGTTTAATTACAAGCCTAAGTAAAACTCATCATACTCACTTTCAGTTTGGTTTTATTCGTATCTTCCATTTTTAAGTTTTGTTTTGTCCTCACCCCCTCATCGGTTATTATTTTATTTCAAGTAGGTGAACTGATACCATTAAAATTATGGCTTAATATCGATTCATATCATTCTATTTTGTAAAGTGTGATTATGTCAGGTTTAATTACGAGCCTAAGTGAGACTCACCATCCTCATTTATGAGTTTTATTCATATATTTTATTTTGAAGTTTTGTTATCTCCCCCTTTCTTCTGGCACTTTATTTTTTTTATTTTGTATCACTATAATGATGTTAGTCAGAACTAACAATAAAAATTAAGGAAAAAAATTAGAATTGTTAATAATCCTATGTCATAGTTAAAATATTTGGCATCAAGAAAGCAACGTATTATTTTTAGCTGAGCTTTGTAGTTAGCTCGCTAATAACTAAAACTTGCTGGTGATAAATAAACTCTACTTGTGCGCAATATGATACTTTTCAAAGGGTGGTGATATTGCCCACTATTTTTGTTGTCTATAACATCGTCCACTGCAACAACTAAAGCTCCTTTATTGTTACCAAAAAAATGTGTCACAAACATTCTTTAACATTAATCTTTTACCTAACGGTTAAACCATTAATTCAACAATCGTCATCTTAACCTAAACAATGCCATCTCCCCCTGCAAAGCAAACAATCCTCATTCATTTTCCCCTATTCCCCACAAACACTTTCCTCCATTCCAAAAACAAGACAAATATCATGCGAAAAAGGCAGGTTATTTGTCATCATAACTCAAACAATATTTCATATATTATTCAATTCTAAAAAAAAGAAGAAGAGCAAACGTAGGTCTATCCAAGCCTCGCTCGGGTAATGATTACTGAGTTAATAAGTCAACATTTATCTGGAATACGTTTAGTGAACATTCAACAAGATGAATGTCTTATCGGTTATAATGAATCAAGTGTATATATCTCATTTCCAACGTAATGTAACGAGCACCATAAGATAAACTTGGTTTTTATTGGGTGAGAAAGTTGTTTTTTGTTTGGTCCCAACAAGTCTAGCTTAATTGGTCCATTCATACCATGTATTTTTACCTCGTCTTGGTGGTAGTGGACCAAGAATCCTATAATAAACTCAATCCATGCTAACTAAGTTAGTTGTTCATTGATGAATATAGGGGTTTGTTGTTCAGGGACCAATCGTTATTGCTGACTAAGTTATTCGATTTTATTGAATGTTGTAATTGCCGGTAGGGGTGTTTTCGGTTTCGGTCGGGATAGAAACTAGGGTACCCCAAACCCTCCCCAAATTTTATAGTTTGGTTTCGGTTCGGTTCGGTTTCGGTTTTCGTACCTATGAAACCCAAACCCTCCCCAAATTATTCGGTTTCGGTTCCGTTCGGTCTCATTCGGTTTTTTTTGTATTATTAAAATTTTAGTTCAAATTTGCACTAAAAATATAAATTCACTCAAAAGGTGCAACAAAAAAAATTATATAATGTATTTATTTTAATAATTAGCCTAAGTAATTATTTATAAATGTAAATAATCCATAGGGTTAGGTCATTTATATAATGTAAATGTTGTAAGAAAGTTTCATTTTTTGTTCTTCAACGTATTGTAAGACAACTTAAGTAATTACATTAAGTTAGCAATATATTTTTTTTAAAGATTCGGTTTTTTCGGTCAAATTCGGGGACCCCAAATCCCCAACCCATACCGACCCAAATCAATCGGTTTCGGTTTTTGATTTCGGTTTCGTTTTTTTTTTCGGTTCGAGAAATTTCGGATTACAACGGATCGGTTCGGCTCGTTCGTTCGGTTTTCAGATTTCTGACAACACCCCTAATTGCCGGTGCTATTTGTTGGTTGTTTGAGTGGTGGAGAAAGCCATATAGGGTTTGCTGTAAATGTAAGGGATTTTGTTTGTTTTTGAATGAAGAGGTTTTACTCTTTTTTTTTTTGCATTAAGGTTAACTAATTTTGATAATAAGGCAACATGTTTGGAGGATTTTAGAGATATAATTTTTTACTTAAGGGATGTTGGTGACAAGGAGGATGTTAATTACTTAGTTTAAATTGTGTGAGGAAGTGCCTCTCTTGATTAACGAACTACTCCTTGAGCCTAATATACTGGTTTAATTAGTGCGTATATTTGTTTGACTGACTAGGGTTTATTGAAATTTAAAATTGCGTTTGATTGCAAGCATGTAATTTGTATGGAAAGAAAATAAGTTATAGGTAATTAAATTGTCTAAATTTGAGTTACATGGAAAATGTCAATTAAATGTGTTTGATTGTCTTAATTTTCTCAAAAAATATTGGTTGTATTATAGCATTTTTAATGTAGAAAAAATTATTGGTATTTTTTTACACAGTTCTATAGCCATGATAGATTTTGTTTAATTGATCTTGATTAGTAGATTTTACATATTAAATTTTTAAATTTTTATTTTAAGTTATGGCATTTTTAATGTAAAAAATAAGTGAAACTTTGTCTTGAAATTTGTGCAATTGCCTAGAAAACAAAAACGTCCCCCCTCATAAGAAAACATTTTCATGGTTTTGGTGAAAAATAAGCAATGATTGTCAAAAAGATGAAATTTGACCACCTAAAAATTTTTGGCAATCAAACACACCAAAAGTAGCAACTTGGGTGGAACATCCATATTTTCAATGAAAAATTATACTAATCAAACACATCCGAAATGTCTTACGTTCAAGTCTCACAAGTTATAAGTAACATATATTCTTTTCACAAATATAATATCATAGATTTATTAAAAAAAATTGATCTCAAGATCAATAATTTTATTTTTATTTTAAAACGTCTAAAATTAATAAATATATTTTATTTACAAAAAAGCAACGTAAGCAATTTATTTATTTTTTCTTTATTTTACGTTAAAAATAAAGTAGTTGGTATACTTAAATATTGTTGATGATTAGATTTATTTATTTTTGTTACAGTTAAGTTAAAAATTGTTGTCAAAATAAAAAGAAAATGGGACTTTCCTTGTGGCTAGAGGCTATAATTTGTATTTTTGGATCGTATTTACATTTAACATAACTTAACAAAAATAAAATAAAAATACGAACACAATATAAATTATTATTTTTAACTAACATAAATATAATATAATTCGACATATACGATTACAATTTTTAATTGATTTGGATACGATCAATACGAATAATTATATCATATAATTTTAATTTGATGTTAATTTCGTCACAAAAATTTAGATACAAACATAAAATCGTTTTAAAAATTTTAGATACAAAAATTAGATAAAAACAAAATATAATGCTAGTTTCGTTTTTGATTTTATGACGTGTTTTGGTGTAGAGTTTAAAATTCTCCGTTGCACCGCCATTAAAAGTGATTATGTGGCATAACTCAAGGCTGGAGCTCCATAGACGTGTCTTCCGACGGTTTTCCTTTTGGTCTCCATTCTCTGTCTCTCTTTTCGCACGGCTCTCTGAAAAGAGAAGAGAAAGTCGGAGGGGGAGAGTAGAAAGAGAATCCTCAGCCGTATGTGTGTATATTATAATTATAATTATAATTATAATAATGTATATACAATACAATACAATACAACGTATTATACACGCTATATTGTTTCACCGTATTATACGTCTTGAGGGAGTTCCTTGTTGGCCAACCAAATCCTCCTACTTCCGCACTTTCCCACCTTCCTTTCCTTTCCTTTCATCTAATGTAATCTAAATGTAATTTAATATATTCGAAAACCCCCTCTATAGAGTTGTTCATTCGATTTCGCTTTCCCTTTTTCTTTCATGTTTTTTTTTTTAGTGTTTCGTTTGTTGTTGTTGTACTATCGATCGAAGTAATTAGTAATCCCTTCCAAAATCCAATGGCGGAATCACCAGAGAATCGTAAAAACCAAAACGATCATCAGACTTCATGCTGCACTTCGAGTTCGAGCGAGGTTCCACTCGATTTTGAAATAGAAATTGCGAAAGAAGATGCCAATGAGAATGAGATGGCCAGCAGAGAGGAACAGGAGGCAGTTAATATTCCCAGGCCTGCTTCAGGTTTTTTCACTGCATTTTATTTATTTATATTATCCATTTGTTCCTTTTAATTTCACCGTTACTGAGTTTTATTAATTCTTTCTAGTCTGCAACTATTGTTTGTTTGATAATCTTCTTACCCCGATGGAATGAGAAATTTCACCAATGTATTTAACTACCATATACTTAAAAATTGAGTTATTAACAGAGGAATTTAGGGTAAGGGAAATTTTGATTACTTTGCCGACTCACTTGAGGAGTACTACTTCTATTGACAGAGATGATATAGGAAATAATGTGATGTAGCAGAGTTGAATTATCTTCATAAAAAATGTTCCAGCGAACAAGGCTGATTAATGGCCTTTTGGTTCAGTTAGTTGCATACACATTGTATTTGTAAGAGAACATTTAGGTAGCGTTTAGTAAAAAAACTAAAAACTAAA
The DNA here is from genome assembly GCA_021464415.1 of Lonicera japonica. Taxonomy (NCBI): domain Eukaryota; kingdom Viridiplantae; phylum Streptophyta; class Magnoliopsida; order Dipsacales; family Caprifoliaceae; genus Lonicera; species Lonicera japonica. The sequence goes on along the minus strand of CM038464.1, from coordinate 4,860,999 downwards.
AACTAAAAAAGCTGTTTGTTTAGTTATAAAAATTGTATCTGAAAAAATGTTGTTTGTTTGAATATAACACATCTGAAAACTGAATTTTTTTTAGCATGACAATTTTGCCCTTTTATTTTGATCCCTCATCACTTGTAGCATGATAGCCCAACCTGCCACCCACTCCCTGTTGATTTTGCCCAGCTCCACCTTTTATCCCTCCATTTCACCTCTCCCCCCCCTCTGAAATCCCCCTTTGTATGTTACACATATGTGTGTGTATATATATTTATTTCAAATTTGAATATGTGGAAGATGACATATATATTGTGTGTGTATATAAATATATGCATTATGGGATTTTTCTAAACGGGGGGTTAGGGATGGAAGAGCAGGGGTGGGGAGTTGGGTGGAGTTGGTGGTTGGGAAGGGGCGGGGGAATGGTGGTTGTGGTTGTGGGTATTAAATAGAGAGAGTGTGTGTATGTAATTTTGTTAAAAGAAAGAGGGTAAAATGGACATTTTACATCCTTTAAAATTAAGTTTCAGGTTTAAGTGGCAAAGTTGCCACTTAAAATTTTGGATGAAAATTTTAAGGTTTAAGTGGTAAAAATTAAGTGGCCACTTAATTTTTTGGGTTACTGGACAACTTTTTATACCACTTAAATTTGAAAATTGTAAGTTTTCAGATTTAAGTGGCAAGTGAACAGCACTTTAGTCTATATTAATCTCTTTATTTAAAATTCTTGAATTCAAGGAATTTCAGAACATATAGGCACAAACTTGGGATTGTAGCGTGGCTCACCATACTGGAGGCCGTCAAGGAAGATGGACTAGAAATGATGACGCTATTGAACCATTCATCCATTGATAAATGGATCAGGCCTATGGATTTAGGAGTTTTCAGTATACAGTCAACGTATAAAGAACTGCTAGACTCTGTGTTTTCAAATAGCAATAGACTATGGCAGATCCTAATACCTGTCTATATGGGTAGTCCACCTTGGGTATGTGGATTCACATTCAAATAAATATAGGTAGTCCACCATAAACAGACTATGTTAGATTCTATATCCATATATTTGACATCTAGTTGCCTCAAGGACCATTCGAAGGAGGCAACAGGCTCAAAATGGTTCAAAGAGTGGTAGTCTTAATGACACGGTTGAATTTCTCATTGAAATAAATACCAGTCCGTTGATGGAATCCCTTAGAAATTAGACAAGTCTTGTCTTATATTCTATCAAACATGACTGTTCAATATAAATACCCATTTGGAACCAACCAAATGGGGAGAGGGATCAGGGGGAGCAGGTGATGGAATTTTAAAGTAACTGAATGAACTAATGTATGCCAGTTGAGAAGTGCCTCGCATACTGCTATGGACCTGCAAAACTTGTGGAGGGTGAGCTACTAAACTTAACATTAACTGAGTTTGATATCATTTCCCGGGGAGGATATGCATTGATAGATAATAGATTTGGTGTTTGATTGCGTAATTTTCTAGGCAATTCTAGTTCAACCTAGTTCCTTGGTACAAGTGGATGATGCATAAAAGTAGGAACTTATTTTTTTAGCCCACCCCAAACTCCCAAAGAAAATAGAGGTTCTAGCTAAGTTGGAAAATGGCTCAAAGACCAAAAAGTCCAATTCTAGGTAGAATCTAAGTAATCAAACACCAAAAGTTAGAAAAGATGTCCTCGTTACAAGGAAAAAAGTATATATTTTCCACCTAGAAAATAAATGCAATCAAACGCCTTTAAATGCTTTTTCGTATAATTGAATTGCCTAGAATAAAATTACCAACAACGATGACATATTTTCCAACTTTTGGTGTTTGATTGCTTACGCTATACCTAGAATTGAACTTTTTGGTCTTTGAGTTATTTTCCACCTTACCTAGAACTTATATTTTATTTGGGGTGGGCTAAAAAAATAAGTTCCTACTTTTATGCATCATCCACTTGTACCAAGTAACCAGGTGGAACTTATATTGCCTAGAAAATTGGGCAATCAAACACCCATAAAAGATGGAAAAGTACACATTTTCCATCTTTTACCAAGTTTTCCATTGGAAACTTTGGCAATCAAACACACCCTAAGGAGTTTTCCATTAGAGGTCATTTTGCCCTTTTTCAGTGACCTAGGATACACAATAACCTTTTGCCTACTACAGCATGAACTCAGTTTCCATAATTTAATATTTTGATTATGGATACACTTAAAGTGTGTCAGAATATGTGTAAGGAAGTGCATTAAAGTCTAAAGCGCCTGTGCTTTCTTTTTCTTGCCTCTATTCTAGTGTTTGTGGTCATATTCGTTCATTTCATAAGTTTCATTTTTTTATCTGTTTTGACAGCGAGCAATTCTTTCTGCGGTTATTTGTTTGTCTAAATTTCCCTTTTCAGGGTTTATTGATAGGAAGCTTCCCCAAGAAAACATTATGCCTTTAGAAAGATCATCTGCCACAACATTCGAGTTGGAGTCCAGTCAGCCCACTAAAACGGGGAGACATAGACAAAATAATACACCAGGCGTACTGGGAACAAAATTTTTTGACAGCAAAATTCCTCTTAAAAAGAAGGTTAGTACACCATGGGAACTTACTTTATGTTCTACTTCACTACATCACCCTCTTTCTTCTTCTCTTTTTAATTTTTAAAACATTTCCATTGCGAGCAAAGGGGTTATAGGCTATAGCTATTTGATTGAGATGTGCTTTCCCTTGTAAGTTAAGGGTTATAGCTATTTGATGTGAGCCGTGCACGGTGCAGCCTTTTAGGCCTTTTATTGGTCTTTAAAAGTCTCTGGTGAAGGCCTGAAGAGAGGGGCCTTCTAGCTGTTACACTATCATGGTCCATTGATGATTTCTTTGTTTAATTTGACAGAGGGCAGAGGTGGAAATCTAGGCACAGTCATATGTATTAATGGTGAATCTTAAGATATAGGGGCATACCAGCATTTGGAAGGATTTGCTGGTAGTTTGGACTACTGGTTTTATGTGAAGGACTTATTGAATTCGCCTGTCTTCTTATCAGAACTGGAAACACTTCTTTATTTGAAGAAGACTTCACCAAGAGCTCATGGAATTCTTCAGAAAATTTTTATACTTGCACTAAAATTCCTCAGTGAATCTCTCCAAAAAATAAAGATTTGCATTGTATAATTATTATGATTTTCTTCTTAACTGTTTAATACATGGGTCGTAATTTGTTGTTTTAGGTTTTCATTGCTGGATGATTAGTCATTAGTATGTCTTTGATCTTTCACCCAGTAGTCATTTTATTGTTGAGTGATATATATATATTTATTTTGTGTCATGTTTGGTATTTATGATTATAAAATTGTTGTGCAGCTTAAGTGGTTGAACCGGCTTGCCAATATTCAAGTTGATGGAACTGTTCAGTTTGAAGTTCCCGGAGATATTAACCCCCAGACACTTGATTTTGGTACTGGGATTATCTATGGTGAAGATAGTGAGAAAGTTGTTGATGCAACAGATATTCAAGATATACCTCCACTACAAATTGTTATGCTTATCGTTGGAACAAGGGGAGATGTACAGCCATTTGTTGCCATTGGAAAGTGTTTACAGGTTGAGAATCTTCGTCCGTGTGAATAACGATAGACATCCATATACACGTTGCGTTGCATTTGCCTTTTTAAGATGGCCCCTTATATTTTGGCACATTTTATACCTTCTCTAATAGTCTGTTATCACTCTTTCAGTTCTGATATCAAGTCCATCAAGTCCATTCTGATTTAATTGCGTGTTACCTTTTTCATCTTTGTTTTTGTTGGCAACATGACTTAACCATTGTTGGATGGTTTGAAAGTGGAGTTGCCTTGATTGTGTTGGAATGTGATATGGACATTATGACCTTTTATTTTTGATGGCACAAGTCAACTAATTTTCGAGAGGAACGGATCGTTTTCATAACGTCATGGTCTGTGTAGCTTAAAGCCACACCCTTGTGCAGTATTGCTTGACGGTGGTGGAAATTTCTGTTACAGGGATATGGTCATAGGGTGCGACTAGCAACTCACTCTAATTTCAAAGAATTTGTCTTGGGTGCTGGGTTAGAGTTTTTCCCCCTTGGTGGAGATCCAAAAGTTCTTGCCGGATGTAAGTACAGATTGAAATCTTATTTTAGCCCTCTCATTGTTGTCCAATGCATCTCAACAATTTGAATATATATATGCACATATATGTATCTTATCACATAGGGGGTAAGACGAATATCTGCTTTGTAATCAGATTCAAATTTGCAGCGTGATTACCGGTTATTTTCAGAGGGCATTTCCACCTGCTCTTTTTTATTTTCTCATGTCATTATGTTTGTGCAGACATGGTCAAGAATAAGGGCTTCTTGCCATCAGGAGCTTCAGAAATACATATTCAGAGAGGTCAGATAAAGGATATAATATTTTCGTTACTTCCTGCTTGCATAGATCCTGATCCAGACACTAATGTTTCATTTAAACCGGACGCCATCATTGCCAACCCCCCTGCCTACGGTAATATCTAATGTTCTTTAATTGTGCACATCCCTTTGATCTTCATGACTATGCAGTTTGCTTTTGTAAGCAATGGATGTGCTTTGAAAATTTTCTTCTACTGAATGATCTCTGACTACCAATATTTCTTTCCTTTTGGTAATTCAATTAATTGACACATGAACATGTACTTGTTCAGGACATACACATGTTGCGGAGGCACTTAAAATACCACTCCATATATTTTTCACAATGCCGTGGACGTAAGTGTTTCCTTACTTTCATCCTCGCCCCACCTCATGCCGATGGTGGCGGTGTGAGATACTATAATTGTGCACCTTTTGACAGGGAAATATATTTTTCATAATTTTCTTCCTCTTCTTCCTGTTTTTACAGGCCTACTAGTGAATTTCCACATCCTCTTTCCCGTGTTAAACAACAAGTTGGATATAGAGTATGCATATTTTTCTCAATCTCTCTTTGGTTCTGCTTTGTAAATACTCAATTCTCGTAGTGTACTCACAATCATTTCTAAAATGCATTTTGCAGCTGTCCTATCAAATTGTTGATGCATTAATTTGGCTTGGAATACGGGATGTGATAAATGATTTTAGAAAGAAAAAGTTGAAGCTAAGACCGGTGACATACTTAAGTGGCTCTTATAGTTCACCTCCAGATGTGCCTTATGGATACATTTGGAGTCCACACCTTGTTCCGAAACCAAAGGGTCTGTCTCTATATCCCTCTTATACATGTGATGCAATTATTGCCTAACATCATTAAATTTGAAGTAAGATGCGTGTTTTCACGTTTGCAGTTCAATGATGTAGTCGGTTTTTTCCCCCTACCTTGGCCTAACGTCTTTCTGGGCTTTTTTTTACATGGTCTCCAGATTGGGGTTCTAATATTGATGTCGTAGGCTTTTGTTTCCTAGACCTTGCATCAAATTATGTACCTCAAGATTCACTTGTTGAATGGCTCAAACATGGTAAACAGCCTGTCTATATTGGATTTGGCAGCCTTGTGAGTTTCTCCACTAATCTCTTTTATTCTTCTTTTTTTTTTCTTGATCTTGTATATACTTCTTTGATACAAACTTATATTCGTGAGAAGCTGCTTAAATAATTCAAAGATTTTCCTGTTAAGTGCTATATGGATATCATATGTTTTAAGTGGGTGGTCCATGAGGTCATCCTTGCAGGACAAGTTCTTATTGCCATGGAAGAGTAGTAGGTTCTTCCTCTCAAGCGTTAGTGCTTTACACTGTACCACACCCAATTACGCAACCTATGATGAGCTTTAATTATGTGAAAAGCTCCTGTTCTATTTTATTAAGATTTTCACATTCCAATGAGTGTCCATGATAAGCCCAGCCTTCTTTATATGGTATATTGAAAGCAAAGCACTGGTACTGAACTCACAATCATTAGTGAGTAAGTCGCATTTACTGGAATAACAAGGATAATGTTTTCCTTTCAAGTTCCCTTTAAACATAATGCTGTATGGAGATAGTGATTTGAGCTTGCAATACTTTAACTTTGTTCCTTGTACTTTCAAAATGGAAAATAAAAACTTTCCTTGTGCTTTACTTCATGTATTGGAAAGGAGACTGAGAGCATCCCGTATAGATATCTTTTCTAACAGTTTGCAATATAAAGATATCTATCCAGTTTCACTTCATTTATTAAATTTTGGATTAAATACAGCCTGTTCAAGAACCAGAGAAATTGACCCAGATAATTGTTCAAGCTCTGGAAATGACTGGTCAAAGAGGCATCATTAACAAAGGCTGGGGTGGCCTTGGAAACAGTTAAGTGTGATTTCTTTTTTAATAATCAATAGTTATTATGTACATGTACCAAATTTCTGCTTACTGCAATTTTGATGCTCTGTGACTGTTAAGTTGCAGGAGTGGGTAGTGTGTAATAATTTTCTCTCTCCAGTGGCAGAATCGAAAGACTTTGTGTACTTGTTGGATAACGTCCCTCACGATTGGCTATTTGTTCGTTGTGCTGCAGTGGTACAAACTTCATCACTTAGCTCTGGTTTAACTTCACTTTAGTTGTTGCAGCACATATTTCCGTTGGTGTGAATGAATTAAATCTTACATGTTTTTTAGATTAATCATGTTCAGTTTAATAGTTTTTGAATCGTACTGCTGTCAACTCTGTTTATTGATATGATATAGTTTGCTGGATATCCATAGCTTGATTACACACATATATGTAGATCTCCACTGTCACATGATCTTGTGATGCATCTGTGCATTCCTGATGTTAATGTTCCCAAGCCTCGGTTTTTTAAAATCTACTGTGGTAGTATAATAGTTGTACTACTCTTGATAATAAGAATTGAACAAGCAAGAACAGAAATATGGATAAACTTTTATCACCTAGAATATTCTTGGGCCCCATTTGCTGCAGGATGATAATACTGCAGCAACCGCAAGCAAATTTTTTTTTTTTAATGTTTTATACTTGATATGAAGATCATAATTTTTACGTTACAAAGACGCAAACTAACTTTCATTGACTTCTTCCATAATATTTGTTGGCTTCACTCCATGACAATACCTGACAAAATTTTGATGCACATTTTTGCAGGTTCATCATGGCGGGGCAGGAACAACTGCTGCTGGTCTTAAAGCTGCGGTAGTGAAACTTCCAGTGATCTTTTGGTTTTTTAATTTATTTTTTTATCATCTATTTTAACCATGTTGCAGTGCCCGACAACTGTGGTACCTTTCTTTGGGGACCAACCCTTTTGGGGAGATCAGGTGCATGCGAGAGGTGTAGGGCCTGCCCCTATCCCCATTGACGTGTTCTCACTTGAAAAGTTGGTTGCTGCTATAGAGTATATGCTAGATCCAGAGGTAATCATGAATTTGTGGACTTAATAACCATTTCCATCCTACTACATGATATTATGCATATGCAAGATAAAATGTCCTAAAGCTTTTTATTCCCTCTTCCATGTTAAGGGCCGGCCGCCTGATATTTTGGAAACATTAATTTCAATTTTATTTATGTTGGTTTTAGAAATGTAATCACCAATTTTAGATTATCTATATTATTATATAAAGCCAAGATCAATTTCAACCGCCTCAAAGCTGTGTCAAGATTTTTGGATTGCTCATTTTACCTTTGCAATCTCTTTTTTCATTAAAAAAATTGCTTGTAATGGGACTTGAACATTGAATAAATTAAACATGCAGTTTATGTTTTGGTACAAATTATATGTGAGGATGCGCACGCAGGTTAATCTAATGTAAATAAAGAGGGAAGCTTGATTATAAACTTGCATGCAGGTGAAAGGACGTGCGGTTGAACTGGCCAAGGCCATGGAAAATGAAGACGGAGTTATAGGGGCAGTGAAAGCCTTCTACAAACACTTCCCTGGCAAAAAAAGGGAGTCCGAGCCTGATAATTCGCATCATCCACGGTCCAGGCGTTTATTTTCTGTAAGAAGGTGTTTTGGTTGCTCTTGAAATGGAGATGTACATTGTCATCTTTTTTCAAGTTTCTCCATGTGTATATCTTGTTTGAAATTCAAATCAGAAGTGGCGAGTATGACTGCTCTTTGCGTGTAAATGTTTGAATTGAAATTAAAGTGGTGTGTGACTGCAAAAGTTTCTTGTTTTTGCAGCACCAAATTATTCAAGCTTGTGAAAATAAAAACATGGAACTTGATCTGAATTCAAAAGTTTATGGTGGTGTCCAACAACTATAGAGAGATCGGGTTGCAAGAACATGAGGGGGAGTATAAAATGCACTTCGATAGGATCAAAAATGGGAAAGTGACTCTTGATCAGAAAAATTATATATGTGCTTTACAATCAACTTTACAACAAATTTACAAACTTGAAGGTCGGATAAATTGACTGAATTCCTTGGAGGAGTAACTAACATTAGGAACGTGCTGACGAAACTTCACTTTTCATGACTGGCTCCGCTTGGCCAGCGCTTAAAGATGAATCATCCACTTTCAACTTAGGCATATCCACCGTGGGGACTACTGGAGGTTTTATTCGCTGTGTAACAGTCATCTTCAATCCTTCTGTGGTGTGTATCGTTGCTCCTGTAGTCATACGCACCTGTACACAGGTTTAATTTTTCAGTTCAATATTCCTATTTCAATAAAGGGGTAAAACAAAAAAGATGGGAATAAAACATGTATCTACTTACTGGAGGAGCTCCAAGTGCCATTTGGAAGTTGAAACGTTGAACAAGCATGGCTACTGCAACTACAGCCTAAAGTGTATATATATATATATGTTAGTATTTAAATTTTTGCTCCCCTCGTCTTTCTTTATTCATTATATAATGGGTTTCAATGTTTAATGCAACTAATCAATTTTCAGCACTCCAATCATTTAGGTATCAACAATGTACCTCAAATGAAGCAAACATGTCTCCCACGCATTTCCTCGGTCCTCCGCCAAAGGGCAAGTAACTGAAAAAGTTGAACCATAAATACAATTTTTTTTCTGCAGTGATATAAATATGTAAAGGAGCAGAGGTAACGAAACGAAATAATATGCTTCATAAATCTGATCCTAGTAACACCATGGACCAAAACGATACAGGGAGTCCAGGACTGGCAAGAGGAAAAATCTTTTAGCTCAAGTAAACTGAACCACAAGAATGGAAGTAAAATTGTTCCAATCCTGAAAGGACACCGACAAAGGACCATCTAATTTTCGACTTGGTATTTTCAAGCAAGAGCTATATGAGAAAAATAATAGCACCAATTGATATGACAGGGAAACTCGGTGCATTGATCAGCAGCTGCCGAAGTGGTGGCTCGCCAAAAATGGCTTGTCAATGGACTATTAATGTGAATACGGCACAAAAGCCACATTTGCTATAAAAATACTAATGTTTAGATCCAATCCAGGAAATAGTTCATTAGTCTTTGAAAAACAAGGTCAACCGGTGATCCTCAGAGTGGGACAGCTGTTTGACTAATTTTTGCCTTTTTTTCTTGTTACCTGCAGTCCTGCGTGGCTGGGTGGGTGGGTTTTTTTTTTTTTGGGGGGGGGGGGGGTTGTGTTCAAGGGAGGTGTTAATGAAAAGACAAATACAGTAAGGGTGCTGGGACTTTATCCTCTAATCATAGTTGTACCTAGAAGTAAGTAATTTCAGCAATTTTGGTTTTCAATGTATTCATTCTCTCTTCTGAGACAGATCAATACTACGTCATCCAGCTAAAAAGAAAAGAGATAACAAAGTCATGACATGATAGACCAAAGCAGCTACCCAATTCGAATCCGATGGGTCTTGTAGTTGCATAACTTTACGAGTCTTGTTATAATTATTATGTATTTAGCGTGTGGCCATGTTACCACAATAGTTGGGTTAGTGGGTGTGTAGACAAGTCACATGAGATATAGGTGGTTGAGTGCGAGTGTAGTGGAGTTGTTTTAGGAATTATGGGAAGTTTACCATGTGGATAGTTATTTAGGGTATTGTACATATATCTCTATATTGATAATCGAATGGCATATAATATTTGAGTTATATGAATTGTGGTCATTACTACCCTAAAGCAATTCTTGTGGCGTGTTCCTACCTGAAAGGAACTAGGTACTATCATGACGTATATAACATAGGAAAAAATGAAGATACTACAACACCTGAAATTTTGGTTGGTCTCATTTGGATTCGGTCCATCTAAAGGCCATCTTTCAGGATTAAACTTTTCTGCATCTTCCCAATGTTTAGGACACCGATGTAGGTTCCATACAGAAATAAAAATATCTTCACCCCTGACACAAAACATATAACCGTCATCAATATCTGCTAAGAATAAAAGCATACAGGAAAAGAAGCTGCATGAAAATAATATGCAGAGATTTACTTTGTTTTTACCTTTTAATTGGGTATTTGCCAAGTATATCATCAATGATAGAACGGCGAATCAGAACAGGGGGTTGTGGGTAGAGCCTCAATGACTGGCAAGAGTTTTTGGCAAAAGTTAAATATACAGATACTAATTTAAATTTTAAAAGGCACAAAAAGAGCATTCGTGTTCAAGGTAACAGAAGGGACAACATGCTTTTCTTACTTCATTGATGACTCGAGTAGTATATCTAAGTTTCTTCATGTCTTCAATGGTTGGATAGCGATCGCCTAAAACTGAATCAACCTAAGATGGTGATTATTTTAAGAAATACAGGTAAGAAACTTTATAATTATACTTCAAAACATAGGTTGATAGTATTGATACTGACGTCACCCATAAAATATTGGATAACTTACCTCATTTTGAAGCTTAGCCATAACACTAGGTTCCTGTGGAAATTATAAATTATAAATGAAAATAATGAGAACTACTTGAGTTTGAAAAGGATGTTACTTTGAAATGAAAATAAAGCTGATAGAAATATGGAACATTAAGATTGATTGGTCTCTCTCTCTCAGACACACACAAAATGGATAGAAATGCTTAAGGAAGCAAAATCAAAGATAATAGATATAGATTGAAAGAAATACAACTTGAAGCTCAGAATAGCAAAAAGCAAGATACATGTATTAATTAGCTCACAGAGGCATGGATAATACGAGAACTACATAATAGAAAAGGATTAAAAAATTATACAACGTTTGCATTGGGATTATAGAGTTGCTAATAATGGCAAAATAATATATGTTATTTGCAATTCTAATGAACAAATTTTCTCCATGAAAACCTTAGAAGCATGAAGCATCTAAATGATTAGATTTACTATTATCATCAGATTATAGAAAAGCATCAGTAAAATATTCCTTCATGTGATGAGAGTTTGACCTCTAGGAAGATGACTTTATCCTTAAATGTAAAATAAAAAAGAAGAGGATTTTCAATTCAATTCATAAACTCTCAAATGACCAATTAAAAGACAGAACCTCTTCGTTCATCGATTGAAATGCTAATTGAACCAAACAATCAGCTGACCTATTGCTGAACAGCACAAATATAAACAACAATTAAAAAAACATAATTGACACTGTTAAAGAGGAGTATGGTTTGAAGATTGTGGAATGCTGTTCGGATGAGGTTAGTGTGGTGGACCTGATCAATTCCTCTTCGTCCTCCATTTCTGAAACAGGCGTTGTCATTGAGGCTTGAGGATTAAACAGGAGTTAAAGATGGCGATGGCAGCAACTGATTTTATGGGCCGAACAGGTAAGGGGTTCCCGAAGAAACGTCTAGTGATGATGTTGTAGAGGGATAGTTATCCAGGATTTGGGTTTAAATTATTGGGTTAACTTAGATAATACTATAAAATTGTTGGCAGAAACAAACCCGGTACCGAGTTTGGTTGGTAACTGATTGGTTGGTTACCAACCAAACATGGTCGGTTCAGTCAGTTTGCGATTTAAAAATGCCACCCCTAACTTTTAATGGGTTAGCTTAGCACAAAATTGGATTGAAATAAAATTTCCCTTATGAAAATAAAGGACATATTTTTGTATGGGTCTATCTACACACCTTGGTAAGAAGATAAAATGTCCAGGTCAGCACTGCAGCAGTTGTTTCATGTCCAGCTATAAGCATTGTCATGAGATCATCACGTAGTTGCTTGCTTGAGACCTATAATAAAATTGGTGTATGAGGAAGTTTTGTACAAAATTGAATTGCCAATAAATACATTTACGACAAGATACATACATCATCTCCTGATGCCAACAGAAAGTGGAGAATACTAGGATCATTTTCATTCATGTATTCCTCGTGAAACTGTAACTCTTCTTCTTCTACCATTCTCTGCAAGTGCATTAAGGGGTAAAAAGAACCAGAATTTAACAAACACTAAATTTATGGACAAATCATAAGATAAAACACATGGATGTTAGTATTAATTTCCATTTTATATTGGCCTATACTTGTGCCAGAACTTGTGGCACACTCGATGCATGCGTGTTGGATATTATACCTAGAAATATTCACACTACGTAGATTTTAAAACACATTAAGAAAATGTGATGGCATTTGGTCAACTGGTGATGATATGTGTTCTTCAAATTTGAGGTGATGGGTTCAAACCCTAGTTCAGAGAAGGGAATTTCATAATTTCAAGTGCATATCAAAAGTCCTCTTCTCCCTATATATAATAGATGAGAACTTTACCTTACATATTGCAATCAAATTATCCAGAGTACCATTGATCAGCTTAAGGGCCTCATTGACCTTTTTCTGCTTTGGTGAGATATCTTTCCATATGGGTATCTCCCAAAATGGTATTGGTGCTACACTTCGATCTTCTGCCTCTCTCAAGACAGTATATACTGCCTGCTCTATCCAAATTATTTACAAATACATCAGCTAAACATTAATCAAACTGCTGCTTCAAGCAGGCATAAAGTGTAAAAATCACATAGAGACTATATACAAGTAAAGAACATACCTCAACTATCCCAGTATCGTTTGTTAGAGAATCAAAATCATAATTAAATACTGCTTTCCCTATAATATCCAATGTCAAACGAGAGAAAAGTGACTCCATCTCCACATCCTCACCGTCATATGCGGCAGCATCAAGCTTTCTGCAAAGCCTATCTGTAGCTTTTCCAAACAAGCTAATCATTGCCGCTACGTACTACAATTGAAGATCATGAAAAAGGTAACATCATAATAATTGAAATTAAATGGAGGCTGCCAACTCACAGTGATAGAGGACAAAATGGGAAAATTAACCATAAATACATTAAGCGATGATCATACCTTCTGATGTAATGATGGGACTATAGCACGCCGTCTAACACGCCAAACATCTCCATCAGCTGGGATAAGACCCGTCCCCATTACAAATTCTAGAATTTCTGCCAGGATACCCTGGACATCAAGAAGTTCGTTGAGATTACAAGTAGGTTCTTATATACCTATGGGTATATAGGTTACACATATAAATGGATACTTTTGAACTGATGACAATTGGTTCTCGTTCATTCAAAATGAGAAGTACAGGAAAGAGACTCGAAAAAAATATTTGGCCAATTTGTTTGAACAAAAATGCTTCTCTCCCTCGGTTCATTTTCTTGGTTCTTCTCATTTGTCTATAGGAAGCTAATCAAGACACATTATTGTGGCTGTTGCGTGATAAGGGATCTGTGTGTGATTTCTCTTTTTCTTTTCTTTTTTTTGGTGGGGTGGGGAGGAAGAGTACGAGATACTTGAAGGCAAGTAAGAAGATTGGCAGATTGTTTGGGAGAGGGTTAAGTTTATGGCTTCTTTTATTACAAATTGGTAGGGACTTCAATGCAATTTGTGAGAGGATGGATCTACCTTGTTTTTCTTGGGCACAATTTCCATGTCCTACTTAAAAAGTAAAAAGGCCAAGGCCTTACCTTTGAATAAGCCTTTGAGTTGTCCCTCAATATGTGTTTGGCAATGGAAGGATCAGAAACTATCAGAAAAGACTGCGACATAAGAACATTAAAAGTTAACCCCTCGTATACAAATGTGATATTTATTTGCTAAATATTTCGACCTTAGGAAAAGGAAAGTAATGAAATGAACGAGTCAAACCTTGGGACCAAATGTCAATCTGAAAATTCCACCATAGGTGAGGTAGAGTTCATATAAGGGGATGAAAAATGCCTCGCTCCGAATGGCACTAATTGCTCCTTTTGCCTCTGGAATCTTTGGATAATCTTCACCAGCATCAATCCACTTAGATAAGGATTCAAGAAACTCACTAGGTACCCCCAATTTGGACAAACCATTCCTCAACAGTGATTGAAAACTTGATCCAAAAATAGTAAATTCAGAACAAACTATTAAGCAATTCAAAACACAACAAACCCATATTTTACTCGCCCTTGAAATTTCAAGAATAAGCATAAAAAAATCATTTTATGTCATTAAGCTCTTAATTAAGCTGACCTAGTTGATATTTTTAACCTTAAGTACTAAAATAACATAAAATCAAGGTCTACCCCTCCACTAGATGATTGTTAACATTAAAAGATGAATACTTGAGAAAAATGCTTTTTAAAAATCATACCCAGTTTTTTCTACGGTGAACTCCCCGGAAGCAATACGAGCGGACAATTCGGCACGGCGTTTTTCTTCAACTAACTTCTCTACATTATTCACACCATCGTCAATCGAATCGGGTTCTCGCCCATTTGAAGAGGCACATCTGATTACAGAGCTACGACAAGTTCCTGCACAAAAAAAAGATTTAAAAACAAAACAGAGAATAAATATATAATTCACAGAATTGAGGGATTCGAGCGACAAACTGTTGAGTTTGGCGATTGAAGTAGTAGATGCGTTTGAGAATTTCAATCTCTTTGTCTGAACTTTTGATTGAAGGGAGTGTGATGAGAATTGAAGGAGTGGAAAATTAGCAGCCATATAGAGAGGGGCTGCAAAGAAAAGAAAAGGATTGAGGGGGAAAAAAACAAAAACCCACTTTCAGAGACGAATTGGGTCTGTTTCTGAATTTGTATGAAGACCTAGTAAGAGAGAGAGTCAGAGACGATAATGTAGAGAAAGTTAAAGTGGAGGTGTAAACCAACCTCCACTAAGAAACAGAGGAAGAATCTTTCTAAGTGCTCAAATCTTGAACCGTAGAGATTCCTCTTGCTCTCGCTCTCTCTCAATGCCCTGAAACGAAACGAAACGATTTTTGTTTGTCAGCTTCTTATCTTTATAGTGGCACTGGCACCGGCACTGTGGTCTGTGGCACTGGCACGTGGTTTATTTACTTGTCATGCCCCCTAAATTCCATTTATCCCCAAAACTTCAGAGTGAACTACCTTGAGGTCTCGGTGCACGGAAAGAAAATTAATTTTTTTATTTTTTTTATGAAGGTGGAAAACTAATTTTTTTATCAAATTTTTTTTCTTGTTTTTAGTAAACAATAGAAAGTATTTAAGTAAGAGTATTATTATCTAAAATTTGTGTAATAAATACTTAGAAATCACATGGAAAAATCAATTCCATGTGTTTTGGGAGGAATGATTTTACCCCTTACTTTCCCCTCTCTCGGGAAAGTGTTTCCGAAATTTGTGCTTACCAAACAGAGGAAAGGAACGACTTTCCTTTCCCGAGTACTAAAATCCGTGAACCAAACGAGGCCTAAGACCATCTCCACCGGTTTATTAAAATTATATGCTAAAATTGTAAAATATAGTATATCATTTACTTATACACCGTAACAAAAAGAGAAGCAAAGGGGAAAAAAAAGCTAAAGCCCATGTACTGAATGCCGGCCAAAAGAATCCAGTCATAAATGATACACTGTACATCGACTGTGGGTAAATTTTCCAAACGACTCTTTTTTTAAGGGTCATCTTATCTCTCCCCCAACCCCCACCATTTTTATACCAATCATCTCCACTCTTCATACAAAAAAAAAAAAACTACAGCAGATTGTCTCACAGTGGTAGAAGAGAAGACTACATCATCCCTTTTTTGAGGTAAATATTAGTTTTATGCAAGTTTTTTATTGTATTTGAAATTGTATTAATTTGTTACTTTTTTTTTACATTTATTAAAATACATGTTTATTTATCAAATTTAGAAAACAAAGTAATAGATTTATGTAATTTGATTTTGTCTAAAAATTTTATTCATTTATATTTTTTCATGGAAAACTGTTTTTTTTAAATATTTACCCAATTGTTTTTTTCATTTATAAAAATGAAAAACGTGGGTATTTATAAAATACAAAATCATACTTTTTTTATAATTAAATAATAAAAAAGGTGGGTGTTTTTAAAAATAAAAAACCCAACTGTTTATATTGTTTTGTTAAATTAAAAACTTGGCTGTTTTAAAAAAAAATACAAAATTCAACTGCTAGATTTTGATTTTAAAAACTAAAAACTTGGCTGTTTTAAAAAATATAAATAACAAACTTGGCTAACTGTTTTTTTCGAAAAAAATAAATAAAAACCTTGCTGTTTTATTATTAAATAAAAAATCAATCTATATTTTAAATTTACACAACAAAACTATATATTTATAATTAAATAAACCATCTGTTTTTTTAATGTATGTTAAAAACCTAATGTTTTATCCAACGGAATTATTTTCTTATTTATTAAGGAAAATGAAATCAATGAAAGGTTCTTTAGGAAACAATACACCACTCGGGCTTCCAAAGGAAATGAAATTACAAACGATCCACCACGATCAAGTTCTTTACCCCGGCAATCAACCCAATTTTTTACTAATCCTGAAATTTCATCTACAACATTAGTCGAATACCCTAAAATATATGACGATAATACATATATATCATATGGGTCCGATGGCCTAAATCCCGATGGGTCATGGTTCGGCATACGTTCTACTTGGCATACCGCAAATTTAATTTATCAAAAAATTTCTTTAAATGCGAAAGTTAAAAGTATTATTGACAACATTGGGAAGTGTGGTATATTTGGACATGAAATGTCGAATTCAGATCGATCTGTTGTTTAAGCTTGTATTTTTTGTTGGTGGGATACTATACACACATTTCAACTTCCAAAATATGAAATATGCATTACACCTCTTGATTTCACGATGTTAACAGGTAATATATCTTTAATATTGCTTTTTTTCGCTTTACTTTATATTTATTTAGTTTGCTTTTTATAAATTTTTAATACTAGTTTTACTATTTTAGGAATTGCCATTAGGGGCATTTTAGAACCACTGCCACCATATTCCGATATGGGGTGTAATGGGTCAATAATTTAAGAATTCTTTCATAATCTGAATGCACGTATAAAGAAAAGTTGCATTTCTGGTCCCGCTATCTCCAACTATTTGTAAGATGATGCTATATTGCAACTCCTTAAACCTGTGCAAATTGCTAGAGCATTCTGCTTATATGTAATTGTATACGTATTTTTCCCAAATGCATCGAATAGTTCACAGGTTGGATGGCTATTTTACAAATATGCATACTGTTTCTAAATTTGATTAGGGATTATCGATATTATCGAGAATATATTCTTCGCTTGATGTTGTGTGTAGAAAATAGATTAAAAGCTTAAATTGTATGTGGCAGTTTATAAAGGTACAAATTTATATCATCATTTTTTAATTAAATTTAACGACTTTATATATTTATATTTCAATTATAATAAATATAATTGCGATACTTTTATTATATTTGCAGTTCTTTTTTACCAGCATATCGCTGTTACATGCCCACTTCTATAATCACAACTTGAAGACACGTTCCTTCAGATTCACCAGTGGGTGAAGGCAAATTATGTAGAACGAGCAACGAATTTGGTCCGGTTCAACTTATAAGTGACTAATCAACAATTGGAGATGCGATCAATCCATTTAATTATATGGCACCCGTATGTCAATTTGATTGCGATGAATTACCTGATTAATGCTATGTCGCTTGTTATTTAAAAGTCACGATATTTGTTACTCGACCCACAAATTGACGACAATTGGTATTTAGGTGATCGGTGTTATAAGCAATTTTTTGGTGGTTATGCAATTTTAACTGATCTACCAAAGCCCATTTCCAAAATTTCTCACAATGTCTTCTTTGAGTATCAAAGATTGGATGGCCGACATGTACACATTTTTGCCGGCCTTGTTCATTTGATGAATATAATAATTATTGGGCTTCCGTATTTAAAGGTCCCGCTTTAGCTCCGCTTACTCGTGGTGTTAATATTGATGTTATTGGTTATGCCTCATTCTTGGGAGATGAAGTCGAATTGTCATGTAATCCACGTCAGTTACACAGTTGAGTATATGATACGCAAGGTGCTTCTTCGTTGTCTCGACCTCCCCCTTCAAATTGGATTTATACTATTTATGGTACGAATGGTGAACAAATTACATATCTGTTGCCAAGTGCTGTACGAAGCATATATGTGCTTCCTGTAAGTACATTGCTTAAAGATAGTTGGCGTGATATGTACATCGATGCTACGAATTGTGCAAATCAATTATGTACAACACTAATAGCATATAGCATTGACATGGCACGATAGTTGAACAAGAAAGATGAAGAAATTGCTTTATTACGAGAGACCGGTTACCGTCCTACCATGGACCCTGATAATTATTAGGAAATGACATGCATTTTGATTATCAATATCCTTCACAATAATTTTCATCATGGCAAGCATTAGACGATATAATGGAATGGAATTATCATATTATATTATTGTCATTTTTATTTGTAACATTTTATTTAATTATCATATTTAATATATGAGGGGTGTTATATATTAATGGATGTTATATATTTTCTTATCACAATTATATATATTTTTTATCCATACACAAATAATAGAGATTTTTATAAAAATCTCCATAGGGGCACTTATCCTTATTTTCTTATATTACTATTAGATTTTTCAATGTAATAAATCTAGATTTTCATGGGCCCACTAATCCATACACAAATATCTAGATTTATTACATAGATTTTCATGGGGCCACTTATCCTTATATTCTTATCCTTATGTAGATTTTCTTATCTAATCATTAGATTTTCTTATGCAAATCTAGATTTTCACGGGTCTACTACTTTATCTTTGAAAATTATACCCACTTATTTAGTTCTCTTATAAATAGCTAGGTTCGTAAGACATAACAATCACACAATTCTATCATTACATTCTCACTCTAATTAAAATGTATACTTCACGTTTATCTGGTGTAGAAGAAAAAATAATGATGCTACCCTTCAAAATATGGAAGATGAAGATGCTGCTATTACATACAATGAAGAGCAAAGATACTTGGCAATTGCAAATATTAATGCTTTTCAGACGAAGGAAGTTACAGTTAAAATTTCAAAGTTCAAAAAAAGGGAAGCAACTCATGCTAGGTTGTGGGCAGAATACTTTTATGAAAATCCAATATATCAAGAAAGTGACTTCCGGTGAAGATTTTGAATGCATAGGCCTTTATTTAACCGTATTTTAGAGGCTATATGCACTTACGACAACTATTTTGTTCAAAAAGAAGACGCTGTTCACCAGTACCAGAAAATAATAGCAATTTTATGCTATATCTGTTATGAAGCATGCGCAGACATATGGGAAAGATACCTTGCAATAAGTGAGTCAACTGCAATTATGGCATTAAAACGATTTAGCAATGCCATAGTTCAAATATTTGGTAATAAGTACCTTAGGTCCCATACCTCAACGGACGTTGTGAGACTATCTATAGAGAATATGGCGAAAGTTTTTTCGAAAATGCTATAAAGCATTGATTGTATGCACTAACAGTGAAAAAATTGTCATGTTGCCTGGCAAGGGACGTACATGGGTTATAAAAAAACTCCTACAATTATCCTCAAAGCAGTAACATCTTATGATACATGAATATAGAAGTCATATTTTGGCATGCCCGGTTCAAATAACGATATGAACGTAATGGCAAGATCCGATGTGTTCAAATATCTATTGCATGGTAGAACTCCACTAATAAATTATCAGATCAATGGCAACCATTACGATATGGTCTATTATTTAGTTGACGATATTTACTCGCGATATGCAACGATCGTCAAAACTATGAAGAATCTGAATATATAAAAGGAGATGGTGTTTTCTAAAACACAAAAAAATGTACGAAATGATGTAGAAGGGGCTTTTGGAATGCTTCAAACTAGGTTTGCAATCATACGTCAACCAGGGAGGTTGTGGAATAAGGTGCACTGAGCACTATAATACAATCATGTATGATATTGCACACTATGATAATTAAAGACGAAAACCAGTTGGACTGGCCATGTGATTATGATTCGATTGAAGAACTACCAGAATTGCATAGAAATCTAATTATCGTTTTCAATAATTATATTAGACGCCGAGCTGAGATGACTGATTCTAATACGTACAACCGTTTATGTGCTGATTTGGTGGAACACATATGGGCTATACATGCAGATTCTTAAATTAGTTTATTTTAATGTATGTTTTAATTGCGAGTTTACTTTATGCATTTTAATGTTGCGCGTTTTAATTGCGAGTTTATTTTATGAATTTTTTTTACGTGACAAAGTGTATTCAATTTTATTATTTACTTATGCAAGCGGTATTTTGTTAATTGAATGTTATTTTATAGGGGTATAATTAAATAAATTTTTTAATTGATATTTCAAGATAATTAAAACAATATTAAATTTACTTACCTAATTTAAAATGCAATACAATTTATAGAATTAAGGAAAATTAGCAAACATTGACTATAACGACATTGACTAAACTTACATAAGCTTAAAACAATATTAAAAATAAATTAACATTACAACTAGAATGGCAAAAAGTGAGAGAAACTTTATGTTCCTAGCTGGTTTTGACGTCTCTTGTTGAGTAATTCTTGAATTCGATAATTGTAAAGTTCTCGTTGTTGATCATTCATGCGCGACAAATCCATACTCATTAATATTGCTTCTTCCGCGGCATCTTTTCTTTACCCCTCGCGCTCCTAGCTTTGCTCCTCGTGTTCTTTTAGATTTACTAAATGCTCAATTTGGTCACGCATTCCGTGAAGGTGTTTATGATTTGCCGTTAATTTTTTTTCGTACAGCTCCGACATTCTCTCTGTTATTTGAAGTGATGCATTTTGTATTGACAAACTTTTATTGTTATCCTTTTTTTTGTGTGTAATTTAGCTTTATTTCTCCCAATATGCCAACTTCTGTCGGGGCCTTCAATGTTAATAGGGGAAGAGCCATCTCTAATGTTAATAAATGAACCACCACTATCACTTGAACCGTAATGAGAATGTTGCGTGTTTAACGATGTAATACTCAAGTCGAACTTTTTGTGATATTTTAAAATTTGATAACAATTATCAAATTTAAAAGGTGTTTTTTTTCTCAATTAAGAAAGCTTCTCGCGCTTCTCTAACCAGTACAAATTATTGGACAAAAGTATAATTTATAACTGTAGTGGAAAAAAAATACATATGATTTACGAAAATTACTCAATCAACTTCGCTTGTTCTGCTTTCATGATTATTCATTGCATGTGACAATTTAGCCACAAAAGTAACAATTGTAAAACTAACGTAGTGATAGCGTGATTGAAGAGATGATGGTGTTTTTCGAACGATAATACTAAGTTGTTGGTGGTATATCGCGGATACGACTTCCCACAATCGGTCATTGGTTTAATCTGCACTGGTAATCGAATCAACACTAACTTGCATGTATGCTCGACAAAGTGCTTCATCTTCTAGCGGTGTTATATTCGGTTCGCTATTTTTAGACATAATTAAGTAATAAAAAAAAGTAATATTTAATATAAAAAGTAAACAATAAATAAATAATTTGATCAAATATAAAAGTAACTTTGAAACTGTAAAAAAAAATATTTACAATTATTGAAGAAAAATTAGAGCAAAAAAAGTTGTAAAATAGAAATGAAATGTGAAAAATTATTTTGGGGTTGAAATATATATATAGCCGTGTTAAAAATAGTTGTTATCTAACGGCTAGTATTTGAATTGCTTAGCCAATTTTGAGTGCATTGGCTTTGAATAAAACCCATGGCCGATCCAGAGAACATCGACTATGCCATTTTTGAAAAAAAAATTACACAGCCGACGCTGCAAACATCGGCTATGCACAGACGATGTCCACAGTGACGGCTATGGTAGATGATTGTCAGTTTTCGCATTTGGCATTGCTTTGCCATTTCATCTACCATTTCCCCATTTTAGACACACTGCTGCAGCATCAAAAAGCTATAATTTTCCATATTAGCTACCGGTGGAGATGGTCTAATGCCTTTTAACTATTGGTTTAGAATCATTTGGCCATTAAATCAAAAAAACACATCATTTTAGTTTTTCCATTCACATTTTTCATTAAGTTAGACGAAAATAGGGGTTATTTTTATCATTTAAATTATTATTTTTAAAAATAAATTTAACTAGATTTTTTATTAAAAAAATTATAAAAAAATAACAAAAGAAAGAAAGAAAGAGAGAAAGAAATTAAGAAACGGAAAAGAAAAAAGAAAAAGAAAACAAAAGAGAGAGAGGGGAAGATGGAAAAACCCATCTCCAGCCACCTCCTCCATTTTCGGAGAGACGAAGATGGAGAAAATGGTGTGATATATATATATATCGAAATTGGGATTTACGGATTGTCGTTGAGGAGAATATACGCGGGGATGGAAATTGGTTTGAGATCCATTGTTCATCCTCATTAACCTTAAAGCCTTAATTTTCTATATCCTAAATTCCTAATCAATTGAAATCTAAATCAAATCGATATATATATATATGCATATATATATATATATTTGTGTGTGTAATAACAAATTTCAGGAATATACATGTGTGTGTTCTTTGTTATATATGTACATATATAACAAAAACATAGCACTTTAGATTCGGGGGGGTTGATATCAAAGTACTTTTGATTTTGGGTTTGCAAAGTTGGTTGAAGTTTTCCATTTTGGAAATTATATTGCATGGCTTGTTTGTTTGGGTTGGGGGGTATTTGATTTTGAGTTTTCCCTCTCTAAAAATTTGGGGGTTTGTGTGTAGAAGGATTATGATGATAGTGGTGGTGGTCGTGGTGGTGGATGGTTAGGTTTGCGGTGGGGAGGTAAGAAGGTGGTTGGAGATAGAGGAGGTGGTCGGAGATGAATGTAGATAGAGAGAAGATGGAGGTGGCCTCAAAACACTTACACACCTTCTTCTTTTGCTTACTTTCATTTTTCCGCTATTCTTGATTTTGTGAAATTATCCAATTTGAATCCAAAAGATTTTCTTTGTTCTTGTTCGGGCAAAGTACCTAAATCAGAGGAAAATGATAAGGTGGTGGTGGTGGGGGGAATGGTAGAGAGAGAATATGGGGATGTATGTAATATATATATATATGCGCTTCTCTCTTTCTTTCTTTCTCTCTTTTTTTTTATAAATTTTTTAATAAAAAATATAATTAATTAATTTTTAAAATAATTGAAATGACAAAAATGCCCATATTTCCTTCCAACTTAACGGAAAATGTGGACGGAAGGGCCAAAGTGACACTCGCTAATAGTTTAAGGGTCAAAGTGACGCCTTTTTTTTAGTTTAATGGCCAAAGTAACATTATGCTAATAGTTTAAGGGTTATTAGGGTAGTTTACTCAAACTTAAATTTAGTGAATATGTTTTCATTCAACAAATAATATTTTTATACTAAAAAATAATTTGGGCCTAGGATAATATAAATGTAAAAGAAAAATAATTTGATTAAATTGCAATGCATGTAGAGATAAAACAACTATTTATTTGATTATGTGGATGAGAAGTAGATGAGAGAAGTAAGAAAAGAGAAAAGAGGAAAAATTGAAATTTAGTAGGCAGAGAGAATGAGAGTACATGCCGTTTTAAATTGAATTTAAATTAAAGTACACATATTAACTATCAATACTCAATTTCAACCTTACAAATTTTTATCCCTTATACATTTTTTTTCCTTTTACTTTATTATTATATATTTTATTTTTTTATTTGCCTTTGTAAATAAGATTATTTTTATGCTTTATTATCCTATGTGAATATGTGCTTCAAAGTAAGATTATTTTTATGTAGTGTGTTTAAAAAATAATACGTAAACATGCATTGCGTTTATGTCCGCGTCTAGTTATTATTAACGCATGGTTACCGGTACAAAGAACTTGAGTTTTTTAATCAAATTAAAGGGGAAAATTAAGATGAGTCACAAATGGAAGTGGGTCTTAAACGCCAAAAATATCTTGCGTTAAATATTTTAAATTTACTTCCACTTATTCTTGTATGATAAAAGTATATAGTATCGTCAATCAAAATCAGCCTTAATAATGGATGCAAATGCAGTTCACCACCAAAGTAGAAGCTTTCACCAAAAACATTACAACAAAGTCAGAAGGCCATGGTTCAAAATATCCGCCGAATCCGATCTAATACGATTGATACTGACTACTGAGTCATAATAAAACTAGTTGTGACACGATATGGTAAATATCAGCATTTCATTGAATCAGCGATATTTCATTTAAACTGCACCGAGTCATTGATATTTCACTGATATTGATGGAACGTATCATAATGGATCTTCAGGTAGCAACGAATATTGAGAATTTGAGTACTATCATCATCATAGCCAACCAAATTTTTTCGATTATAGGTTATCTAGCCATTCATCTCATCCTTACCCTACAAGTGTCAATTCTCAACCTTTTTTATACCCCCATTCCTTATCACTGAAATCTTGAAATAATTATACTGATTATAATCTATATTGTTATTCTAAGCTTAATTGACTCATTTGCTGAACTATAATTTTAAATTATATTACTAAGTGCGATAGATGTTGGTATTTTAATATAGATGATGTAATCCATACTAGAAAATAGTATTATACTTATCTAATTGATCCATACTTAAAAAAAATCATATTTCTTTTTTGTGATTTTTTAAGCCTTTTAAATAATGAATCAATGCTATCTCCAAAACCGATATCCGAATTGAAAATTAAGTGTCCAAGTTATGCTCCAAAATCGCAACTTTGAACCATGCAGAAGGCACCCAATCTCGGCAATTTTTGTAACCAGCACAATAATGAGTTGTTAGCTTCTACTTTGAGTTGCTTTCGAACACCCATTACTCTATATATAAAGACGTTTGTTTCTTTCCTTTGCAATTCATTACTCTCTTCTATTATATTAATATGGAAAATTTCAAATAAGGACTATAATTTAATGACTTTATTTATGGACCGGGCCATTTGGCATGCTTTCCGATGATTTTTTTTGATAAAATTTGGTGAGGATGTTCTTCATCATGTGTAGAACATCTCCACCAAATTTTATCAAAAAATTCAACCGGGAAGTGGACTAACTACAAGATTGAAAAACATTGGTCCAGAAATAGATATATAAAATCCAATATTTTTTTCAATCCTATAGCTAACCTACTTCCCGGTTTACTTTTATAATGAAATTTGGTTGAGATGTTCTACACATGATGAAGAACATCACTACTAAATTTCATCAAATAATTCCATCGGAAAGCGTGCCAAACGACCCGGTCCTTAAATTAAGGTATTTACTTGAAATGCACCCTATATTAATAATACATAAAGTATAACTTCAAATCTTTATTATTAGCAAAGTTGAAGCTAAACTTGAATGTTATTTTTATTTGATACTTTCCTTTAAATTACTTGCATACGGTGAAAACGAAGAGTAGACTTAGACTAGTATTTTTAACACTGACAAGTTAATAAAAGCAGTAGACTTTCAAGCATTCCTGCTTTTCCCTCAAACCTTACACGCTCATTAATCCTCAAGATAAAGTCCATCAGTGACTATCGTCGCATTTGGTAGAAGAAAATAAAATAACGGCAATGTGAAGCAAGCTATTTTATACGCTTCTATCATATACTTAGACTAGCTTATGTACTATTAAAAGAATATATTCTCTTTTTATATATTAATTTTGCTATCCCTGTTTTTGAAAGGCCCTTATTTCTCAAGAGACGGTGCATGATTCGTAATATTGGCATAACAGAGCCAGGCTCAGCACAAAAATAAATATTAGTCTCTTACGTCCAAAATTAAGAAAAAACCCATTGTGAAGTTCATGTAAGCTAAAATCAGTACACTTTGATTAATTTAGTTTTTAAAGTCGAGATAAGGTAGGTAAGAATTTCACAGCCAAATTAACTATTTTGATGTTCAAGATTAACACCAAATTATCTTTACCAATCCAACAGTTCTGCTTACAGGAAGGACAAACGAATTAGCAAAAGTGAAATACCTTATTTCTGGTTTTGGCAAAAAGAAAAACAACATATTAGTACAACAGGTTGTATGCCCAGTGCAAGGTGTGTGGGTCTGTTTATCTAAATAACAAACATTATTATAATGATTGCAGAGTTGATGAATCGAAGTAATGTCTGATGATTACTGATGATACCTGTAACCACAAAACCCATAAGGTAAAAGAAAGAATCAACTCTTTACTAATCATAATTTCTTCAGTTGAAATGGAAAAGCTTTATTTCATGCACATACACTGATACACCATATGATGTTACAGCTGCTGCTGCAGGTTATAGCTTAGCTGTGTCCATCTTTACTCAGAGCAGCATATCCTTCAAATACAAGGTTAGATCAGCAAGCATAATAATCTATTAAAAACTGTATATATATATAACTCAAGATCATTCAAGTTTCTCATGAAGGTGAAATTTTTTCAATAACATTTACAGTTTAGTCAATTTTAGCTAAAGAAACAATGAATGCATGATCATTAAACAACAATTTAATAAACATAGGTCCTACGTTCTAGGACAAAAAACTGCTATCAAAATGAAAAAAGTTGGCAATGTTTGAGGACACGCATTTTCCAGTTGTTAATATAAGTTCAACAACACATTAATAGCATCAGATAGATATGATATTGGAAAATGATACTTACCTGAGAAGATAAACTAGACCTACAAAACTCCCAAACTTCTTTAGTCATGTCAAGAAACTCGTCATCGCCATCTTCATACATGATCTAAGAAAAAAAAAACCACCCACGTATACAAGTCATTAGGGCAAACAGATCATTTACAATCACCAGGCAATCAGACAAAATCTTTGAGCTTACCAAGTGTTTTCTAGTGTTATTATCAAACCGTTTCACAATCCCAAAGCATCTGAAAGATGTTAAGCAGCAGGAAAAAAACACACTTTTAACAACTCGCCATAAAGTGAATAAAATACACAAAAAAAAAATGAGATAATTAAAAAAATACCAGCAGAATTCTAATATACATGCAACTTCATACAGGTGCTCTTTATTTTCTAACTGGAAGTATAGGAACTGAAATGAGTAACATAATCAAGCCCGCAACTGCCTGGAAAATTTTGAGCAGCTGTTCACAACCCTCTATAATTCGATACCCACGAGAAAACAAAAATCATTTGCAGAACATTGTTACTCAAGAAAATGCGGGTAGACTAGTTCTCAGGTTACCTCCCTATACATATTTCCAACATAATATGTAGGTCGAGATAAAACACTTAAAAAGCTTGAAGGCACTTTACTCTAGCTCCCAATCTCTCTCTTTGGCTAACACATCTATGATCTATGAGCTTACTCTCCTCAACCTCTCAAATCAAAACAATATTTCTAGTAATAGCTTCGCCCCGACTTATACTTTTATAGATGGTTAATGGTAGAGTTTGCTTAAAAAATTACCATCAATCCTAGTTAATATTTGGATTCTTCAATAATCCTTAACTATTGATTCCACTAGAAGGACTCCTAGCAGCAAACTTCAATAATCCCTCTGGACTAGAGGTGCACCATAGAGATGCAGGAGAAGCCAGCCGGATAGACCAACAAATGATAGGCCAGAGGGATGGGCTCATTCGACTTGTGTTTGGTTTAGGAAGGGATTATGGAAATTTTGAAATGAATGGAAAGAGAATCTACTTTCATTAAGTGATTTATTTGATAATCGAAAACAAAACTGAATGCACGATTTGATGTTCTAGATTCCTCATCGATTATTCCCCTCATTCCTTTGGACATCTCACTTGGAATGCAAAGCATTCTTTTCGAACTTGTATCCCCAGCTGTACACTGAACACCAACCCAATCTCGATTCAAAAAGAAAGAATTGCAACTACAAAAACCTGTTCACAGACGCATTTGGCTTTTAAAGATGAAAAAGACGATTTGAGAGCAAATCCGCCATTTATTACTCATGCTACTGTTCTTGAATAGACTCTTTGGGGTTCAGGATTGAATGAAGGGATTGAGATTTAATTAAAAATTAGATACATACAGTTGCTATTAGCGAAGTACAGGAATTTGATTATGGTGCGATTTGGATTCTTTATCCATTTCATAGTTAGAACACCAAGAAAAATAAATCCCAATTTGTTGGAGATTTCAGGTCACTTACCAAAAGTTGATTACCATGTCATATTGCACTGATAGAAACTCAAGAATTGACTTGGATTGCTATTCTGCTTCTAGGTGCACTAGGGAGCAAGATGCAGAAATGATGCTCAAATCCCCTTAAAATGATGAACAAAATGAGGGAAGGAGTTCGTGACCACTTAGCTAGCAGTTGTTGCGCACGAGGCATGAAAATTCAAGAATTCTAAATATGAAAATTGTAAAGATATAGAAAAGAGATAAATATTATTGAATTGATTGATATAAAATTATTACAATGGAGACCCTTTATATAGGGTTATGAGAATGATATAAATAAGGAAAATATAAAAACCTAATTAACTTAGAGATTTATAGATTGAATAGTCAACTCTTATAAATGGTAACTATATCGATGACAACTAACAAATATATATTATATATGTTAACATCCCCCCTCAAACTCAAGATGGTAAAATAGACCAACTTGAGTTTGGAAAGTATGTCTTGAAACCAGATGAATGCACGATGAAGATTATTGGCAAGGGAAGTCCGGCTTTGATTGTCTAACATGGTTGTTGATTGGCCAGCACAATTGCCATCCGGGGCGACGTCCGACCGACATGGATGCCGCCTGGGGTGAGATCTGACACGGCTAGGAATAGATCAAAAATATGCCGGAACAGAGATCTTAAATAGACGATCTAGAAAAACTGGATTGATGAACAGTAACTGCGAATAGTGTTGATGAGCAGTACTGTGGTGAACAATAAACATTTTTTTTAACACGTGACGGCTAGGGTTTACATGCTGGGATAGAAACACAGCGGCTGAGAATGGTAACGGCTAGGGTTTACACGCTGGAATAGAAACACAACAGCTAGAGTTTAAGCACTGGGATGAAAACACAGTGGCTAAGGTTTACACGCTGGAATAGAAACACATCAGCTCGGGTTTGATATGATTAGGTTGAGAGAGACAAAGCAAGTGTGAGGCGAAGCTAGAGGATGATGGTAGATTGGTTAAGTAGTGATTGCGGTTTTGACAACGGTGAAAGAGAATGGTAGATTAGCGCCGAAGGTGGTCCGGCGGGCAATAATATGTATCGCCGGCCGGTGATAGCGGAACTATAATTTAGGACTCAAAATAGGAGGATCTTATTCCTCTGATACCATGTAAAGATATAGAAAAGAGATAAATATTATTGAATTGATTGATATAAAACTATTACAATGGAGACCCTTTATATAGGGTTATGAGAATGATATAAATAAGGAAAATATAAAAACCTAATTAACTTAGAGATTTATAGATTGAATAGTCAACTCTTATAAATGGTAACTATATCGATGACAACTAACAAATATATATTATATATGTTAACAAAAATATTTTGAAATGGACACTAATTCCGTTTATCACATGGACCAATTATTTTTATCCAATTGATTAATACTAAAGGCTTTCACCCGGAACATATCGACCTTCTGCGTGTAGTTTTGAAAGGTTTGAATATGGTCAGACTATATACTTTATTGGGTCAATATACTTCTCAGAGGGAAGGCATCAGAGTAAGATTGCATGCAATTTTGCACATTCAGACTTGATCATCAATGGGTAAAGTTCAGGTTGGGTAGTTTTCATTCAGGACCCAATTTGAAGTAGCTTACTCTATCACAAAAAGTATTATTTTTTTCAATTTTCCATTTTATTCCTTTCCTTCTCTTAGGGGATGTGTGGTGTAGGAAGTTTTGGCTTATTATTATATTTTCTTTTTCTTTTCTGGAGGGGTGTTGAAGAATGTAGGGAGTTTTCACAACTAGAATTTGCTATACATTTCCTAATTAACATGATTCGAGCGCTAAAATTACCACAGACTACTGTGAGGGTCAAGTCCAGCTACACCACATATAGAAAAATGGTGAATTCCTTCATTATCAAGAATATATTTCTTTTTGAATTGTTCCTCAAAGTGAATATTAGAAATAATCAACGCAAATATTAGATGAGTACAGGAACATAATAAAGAATCCTGTAGAACACAGACATTTTAGGAATACCTCTCATCCTTGGGGCGTATTATTCTAATAACTTCCCCAATGCAATTATGAGGGAACCCTCTCCCCTGATTAGGATCATGCCTTGAACTTCCTGAAGAAGAAAACAGAATGCGCAACATCAGTTTATCAGACTAATACAATTTTAAAAATAAATAAAAATCCTCATAGATTCGGAAAAAGAAAAAAGGACAAAATGTGGATCACAGAAAGGTCCCCTACCTATTTGTAGAACTCCATCCTGATAAACATTTCCAAACAACAACACCCTAGATTAGTCCAAATTTTTCGTATGTACTAAAAGATTGTGATGCAAATATATATGCAGAGAGAGGTGCCGACATTATAGAACTTGTGAAATGCAATTGCATAACATGAATTTCACTGATCAAACATCAAATGAAGTAGATGATGTATACGTACATCTTTCCCTGATAATATTGCTTTCACTTTGGGAGAGTCTACAGCCAAATGGTATGCAACTATTTTCAGTGCAGCATCGGATGAAGGTGTTTTAGGCTTATTAGGTTTAACTCCCAGTTTTCGCCTGCATCCCGCAGCACCACAGTGGCAATCTTGATCTGCACCAAATTGAACAAACCTGCTAAATTTGTTAAGACTGCATTAAGTGATACACAATAATATCTCAAAAGGGGGAAAATACTACAAATAGTCAATGTGTTATTAGCTTTTGGTGTGTACTATAGATAAAGCAAGCACAACATATTTAGTGCATTCCATAGAGAGAATCAAGGACCGGCTCATACTGATAATCATACGTCAAGTGCTCTCCCTTTTTTATGTCACAAGTTGCAAATATGCCAATCCTTGTTTCACCATCAATCCTCCTAAAAAAACAAATAAGATCATTTAAGACATGAATAACTACTACTATGAAAATGAAGCAGTAATAAAGATGAGCAGATAACCATTTCTGCATTTCAGTGTTGGGACAACAACTATGATTAATGTATCTTGATTTGTTTCCCTTGTATGTAGCATCAATCACCATATCTCGGTTGATTTCACACAAGTAAAAGTTTGTTTCCCCACGGGCTTTCATTTGCCAAAGCCTTTCCTCACATGTTTCGTCATCGATAACTGCATTGAAGAAATCACACCTCTCATCATAATTTTTTATTTCAGTAATATGCAGCAAAAGACTGCACTTATCAGGGTAAACATGAATAACTGGACAAAATGGCACCTTCTCCCACGTATTCAATTACAAACTCTCCTTGCTTAATATCTTCATCAGCCACAACCCCCGATCCACATTTTTCTGTCTGCAAGGGACATACCAATTTAAAATGTTAAGTGTAAACACAACTTTTTATTCAACCAACAAAACAGGAAGGTGATATGGAACAAAAATGAAAGGCGAAGTTTCGACAAATTGACACTGAAGAGAAAAATTAAAATGGGATCATAGTGTTCATAATATGATTTACCTGAAAAGGAAAAAAAAAGAATATGACAGGAATAAACACACACACACACACAAACAAATACATCTACATATACATTTACTTGTATATATACACAAGTAATAGCTCTCAGTTTATATTATCCTAAATGCATTATCACATCAGTATTGCTTCCCCATACAATGTTGAAGGAGGAACGATACCTGCACTATTTTCATCTTCTTTGCAGGTCGTTGATGAAATGGTTTATTAAGACAAGAATTCCCACATTTACATCCTGAGGAGCAGCTAGACAATAGCATCCTGCAGAAAGAAAAAATCACGCATGGGAATCCACAATGCTGAAATAGGAACCTGTGATTAAATTAAGCATCCTTTTATCATAAATTTCTAGTTATCAGGACATACATTGACTGAATCATATCTCATCCTTTTCAACTGCTAGAATAGCAGAGCTGCTAAGTAAGTCACACTAATACATGAAAATGGCAATGATAATTGTAAAGTACTTTTGAAGTGCATTTTCCAAGACTGTAAGACAGTAAGACCTCTTTGTGACAAATTAAAGAGAGATGAAAATTCGATATTAGTAGATTTGGTTTCAACTTTAATCTTAATATTAAAAAAAAGGCTAACAGTGATAGGTTAGAACCCAAGCACATGAAAAATTATGTTCCGCTATTGGACCCCATTACATCCTATCACCCAAGAAACCCGCCCAGAAAAACACATAGAGAAGATATTTCAAATACTCAACAAAGTGTTGGTGCTACCAAATAAATGAGCGGAGGGCCAAACACGCATGAAGTCTAGCCAAACATTTGCAAAGCATATTAAGCTGGTCTATGCATCAGTAAAGTGGCCCTTTATGGACACATGTTGCCAAACAAAAGCATTATATCCAAAACTGGACAAACAATGTACCCAAGCTTGTACAGAGGTAATAACACCTTCTGTTTCTGCAATTTTAACAAGGAAAATGTGCAGATCCGCTAACAATCAAATAGTTTCAAATAAAATAAGTTCATATATCAAGCTAGAGGACGAGTACAACCTGCCTATATCCTATGCATAATAAGCCAACAAAAGCAGTTTGCAGCCCTAAACTCATACAAAACACTTCCTCAATACCAAATTAAATGTCCACTTTTGCTTTAACTTTCAAAGGAAAGTGGACTCTTAATTTACAAGACGAAGTAAGAAAGACAGGTTTTCAGTTTATTTGCAGAAAATATACAAGATAAACCATGATTGACCAAAGAAGTCCTTACCCGCAGTGACAATCTCTACCGCACACACCAGAAGAACCCACTTGTGAGCTACACGAACAGAATATGCCATCATCCTCCAGGCGTCTCTTAATCTTCTTAGTGAGATATATATCTTATACATATAGTTAATCTCAACAACAAGTGTATATGTGTCTACACACGCACACACAGACACAGAGAGAGAGAGAGAGAGGTACTGCAGATTTTTTTAATCAGAAGCATCAAGGAATCAAAGAGCTGGATGAGACATCAATGAAGCATCAAGCGTAATAAGCTTTGAATAAGGTGAGTTGAGATGGATACTGCGCTTTATAAAGGTGTAGTGCACAGGCTTCCATTTATTTAACCAATCTGGGAGTGCAAAGTCCCTGGGATATGTAATATCCTTCATCAGTTTGTCGAATACATGCCCTATGTCACTGCGTTCGGTCTTCTAATTACAGCACACGCAGAAACAACACATCAAAATAATTGTGAGAGAGTATATGAAAGAGATGCCAGTAAGCAAAGATCCTCAACAAATCCATGAAAGCATTACAGAAGTTACAAAACTTCCAAGCAATTAGTAGATCCATTACCACAGTTCTCTTCACACTAGGAACAAAAATAACCGAAGGAAAGATTGGCAATACATTCACTAAAGAAATGGATTCCGACTCAACCCCCCTGCCTCCCACAAACAGAACCAAAAAAAATAATAGATAAATAAGTGGACGCGGCCTACAAGTTTAATTCCATAGGATCCTAAAATTGGACAAGACACAACAGGTACTTGTAATAAAAATGAATTACAAAAAGGAAAAGGGCTGGAAATACAAATAATGAATTGAACAAAGTCAGGGAGGAATAAAGTTAGCCATGATTACAAAATAATCTCTTTCCAATTATATAACATAGCAGTGAGCCAGTGACACTATAGATTTGGAAATTTTTACTAATATGAAAAGATTGAAGCAATAAACTTGATTCTACGCCAAAAACCCCCTTCCTTTTCTCCTCTTCCATATCTTCAAAACCTTACCATTCCTCCCCAACCATGGAACCTAAGCAAAGAACTTCAATACATAGCCATAAAATATATGGAAATTGCATCAATAATAGATGTGGATGGTTTGATAGAATAATTCCAAACAACATATATTTGAGTAAATGTGGGCCAGAAGTGTACAAAAAAACAATTTATAATAGAACTTGATGAGTTCTTTCTGTGGTACCTGACAAGAAGAACTAACTAATTGACTCATCATCCAACAAATCTTCCTCCTGCTGTTCACTTTCAAGAGTGCACCTGCAAAGATGTCAAAGTCAAAACAATTCAACTTAAAAGGAACCATACAAAAGGAGAGAAATAATGAACAGCATGCAAAGATGAAATAAAACCCTGACCCGTCCCTGTCCCTTCTTCTAACTAAATACATGTCGGAGCACAAGAATTATATTCCTATATATTGAATTCACTACTTGAAGCACTATGCATTTTAAATTTACTTTAAACAGTTACTCAGTTGTAAGCTGAAGGGAAAATGGTTTCATTTTGAGTTTAACGAATTTAAGGCGTTTGATAGGTAAAATTTGAGTGCGTTTACTTTTCCTTTCTCACCAAACTCAAAACTTGGCAACCATATTAGCGCTAATCCAAAATTACGAAAAGTATTCACAATCTGTGCATAAATGAATTGCATATCATAAAAACAAAAATGTGAAAAAAAAAAATTTAAATAACATCCCTAGTTGATTTACAACTGAGCTTGGTCAGCAAAGGTAATATCCAATTTAGTTTAAAATTACTTGCTGGTAACCAATCTAGTCTAGTATATAGATCGACAAGTTAAATTTTTATAAGGTCGACATCTGCCCTGTTTTCAGCTATAAATGTAAAATCATTGCATATTATGTTAATATATATCAAGCAATTGGTGCCAAGCCTCGCTTATCAATTCACCACAGGATCTTGGGAGGGGGGGAAATCGGGAATCTTCTCTAGCAAATCCTTCTTTCAATTGCTTATCAATTCACCACATGATCCTACCTTTGTGCCCCACAAATTTATAGGGAAAACTGGTATCCCTCCGAAGGTGAAAGTTTTTGCTTGGTTGGCCTCTTGGAAGAGAGTCAACACATGTGAACAGAAGAACATTGATCATACTCTCTTGCATTGCAATTTCACTAGCTATATGTGGAACAAGGTGGGGGAGGAATTTGGTATAATTGGTGCCAAGCCTAGCTCATGGCATGATTTGTTGGGAATGGACCGGCAGTTTATAGGGAATAAAAAGAAGTCTAAAATGCTGTGGAGATGTTGTTGTTTGGCATTATCATGGTGCATTTGGCAAGAGAGAAACACTAGGGTATTTGAAGACAAATCCCATGAAGCTGCTCAAGTTTGGAACAAAATCAAGCTATTATTATCATCTATATGGGCTAGCTCTTCTAATCTATTTGACGATCTTTCCATCTCTGATTTGTGTTTGCATTAAGGTGCAGCTATCCAGTGATGGAGCTGTGCTATGAGTTTGTATTTTTGTTGAAGTTTGTTAGTTTTCGTTCAGTATTTTTGTAATCTTAAGGGGTTTGGACTGCTGGTTCATCTCTGTAACGCTCTGATTATTTGATTTAATAAGCTTTTTGTTTCGGATAAAAATATATATATATCTGATATGTGGATGCAAAAGGAGCCCAAACATCATAGTTGATTGGCTCAAGGAATAATAAGATTCAACCAATCGCAATCAAAACTATCAACTTACTCAAAAACGTGAATTGTCAATTTCCAGTGACAGATTGATAGGGATTTTCTAATCTTGAAGTCGGGCTCTAGCATTCCTTGAGTAATTAACAGGTTTTAGTTGACGCAGTAGATATTTGAAGTGTATGTGTTTAGGAGAGCCCCAATTCCAAAAGCACACTCTTATTAGTTAATTCGGCAGCAAGAAAACCTAATGAAGTCATATCTATTATCTACAGATGGAGATGGAGATGGAGATAAAACGAATTTTCCTTGAGACAGAGGAGCGCAAGAGTGCAGCCGATGATCTCCCAGCCGAAAACAAGAAACCCTAGTTTGAAAAAATCTGGTATCAGAAAGTGACAATGCTCCGCATACAGCAGATTTTAGCATAAAGAATTTCCTTTCAGACCCCAACGAAGTAAATTAAAAGTAGGTATGGGCCGTTACATACCTTGACGGTGGCTGAAATCTCTACGCGATTGCGTTACACTGCTGCCATTACGCCCTCGATTCGAATTGGAGAACCCACTCACCCACTGCATATTATCATTATCATTATCATTATTATTGTTATTACTATTATACAAAGAAAGAAAGAAGAAGAAGAAGAAGAAGAAGAAGAGATTTGAATTCAACTACTTCACCGACTTGTCGGCACCCCAGAGTAACTGCAGTTGTGATTGTGTGTGTACTCGACTGACTGACGTAATCGACGATCCAAGAGAGAAAGAGAGCGTGTGTATGTCCCGTCCGTCAAATCTAGTAATAATAATAGTTGTAAGAAAAGAAGGGCGGATAGATAACGAAATTTAATTGTAATAATTGGTGCTCAAATTTTTATTATAATTGGATCTTAGTATTAATTTTTTTTATATATATTGATATTTATTTTAGTTTTTTTTTGGTTACTTTAATACATATTTTTGACAATTTTGACAGTTGACTAAAACAATCCATTAAGTCAAAAGAGAAGTTGATATATTATACCAAAAATGCCCTCATCTACTCTTAATACACGAAAAAACAAAAAAAAAACTAATCGAATTTTTGCAATTGAGTTTCTCACCATTAATGAATTAATTCATTGAAATCATTTACACCATTCAGCAACATAACATCAAAAGCAAGTGTCCACCTTTAAGCCAAACCCAAGCTTGTTATTAAAGATCATCTCTCTCTCTCTGTATATATATATATAAATATATGTATATGTATATATATAAATGCAAACAAACAAAAAAAATTCATAGATTATTGATCATGAGTTTGGTCCACCATTGATGATTTTTCCTCTCACTCTTTCCTTCCGTTCATGTAGATTGGTACACCATTGAAAAACTCGCCGCCAATGGAGGCAAAGTGGATGACGACCAGCGCACCACCTGATTCACCATCTGCATCGCTTACATCATTGTTATCTTGCGGTGCTCTCCTTGTTTGCTCTAACCTTGTCAGCTTTCACATAATGATTGAAAAATTTATTCGATGATCTCCCCGGGAAAAAGTCTCCCCGAAGCCAAAAAAATTGGGGGGAGATGTTGAAGGGATTAATTATAGATAAAAAAATAAAGGATAATTAAGCAGCAAAATTGGAGATTCATAAAAAAAAGGGCATGGTGGGCATTCAATTGTACTAAAAAGTAAGAAGAAAAGATGCACCAAATAGAGCTAGTGGTGTTTTGGTCATTTTACAGGAGATTTCACAGGCATGTAACAGAAAAGTGGGAAATGGGTACAAAATACTTAAAAAAACTAAAAGTGGGTATTAAGATACCAATATGTAACAAAAATAGGTATCAAGATCCAATTATTATGAAATTCTGGGCAACCAAGAACAAATCACCCTATTAAAAACAGAAGAGATGTTTAATGATGTCACTAGGATAATCTTAGAAATTATTTTAATATTTTTAAGTTTGATTTTCGACGTTGTTAAAATAATATTTAGCTAACAATATTCACGAACTACAAGCAAAAACGAGTTAAAGTATGCAAAAGTTAAGTCAGACATTCCATAGAGTAACTCTCAAATCAAAAGAAAAGGGGAAGGGAGACAAACAGTTGGTATATACTTTGGAGTTGGTACTCTTAAATCTGTTTGGTTAAGCCGTCTTCATTTCATAAGTTAACAGGGTAAATGCATTTTTTTTTACCTTACTATGCCATGAAATATGACAAAAAGATAAATTAAAGGATAAACTAAAGCTAAAATTACCTACTGATAAACTTTTGCGCTACCCGATACATCATGTGTCGAGACACGATTGAGACCTTTCCACGGCACATGATATGTCGTGCCATCAAAGAATTTTGAATTCTCCTGACACATGATGTGTCATGAAATTAATTGTCTTGTGTTAAGGTAATTTTTTATAAAAAATTAATTGTTGCAGTTTGCTTTGGCAAGCACATCATGTGTTAGGCAAATTACTTTATTTTTCTCTTACATATCATATGTTGTTAGAGTTATTTTTACCTTTTCACCGGTGCAATTTTATAATGTATCATGAGATGCAATGGACTTGGCTAACACATCATGTCTTGTGTTAAGGTAATTTTTTATAAAAAATTAATTGTTGCAATTTGCTTTGGCAAACACATCATGTGTTAGGCAAATTACTTTATTTTTCTCGTACATATCATGTGTTGTTAGAGTTATTTTTACCTTTTCACTGGTGCAATTTTATAATGTATCATGATATGCAATGGACTTGGCTAACACATCACGTGTCATGCTAAGGTAATTTTTTTTAAAAAAATTAGCTATTACAATATACTTTGGCAGACACATCATGTGTTGGGCAAATCCTTTTATTTTTCTCCCAATATATCATGTGTTGTGAGAGGTATTTTTACTTGTTCACTAGTGCAATTTTATACTTATTGATTGAATAAATACTTATTTTTACAATACTCATTACAGATGGTCTTGCGCATAATAGTATAATTATACTATTGTCACTACTCTCCTAGTGTCACTAATCACCGCATAAATATTATAAGAAGACATATTAATATGTGTCTTAAAATATAATTGCACACGTTAAACACGTACCTATAATAAAAATAAGGTTAACGCAAATATTACTATTCATATTGTAATTAACATATACTTTTAGTATGTGCCTTTATATATTATGTAATATTTTATTATTATAATCCGTTATATTTATATTATGTAAATTTTTAAAAACACAACAATATTAACAATATATATGGTTTTTAAGTTTGAAATGTAATTTCTAATAACACAATAAGAATAGTTTATTATATTTAGTGATAATATATGTTTTTTTATTATTTGTGATTGTTGGTGCTAAAAATTAAAAGGGTATTTTAGTTCACACAGTCAAATGATCGGATCAAATGATTGATACAATAAATTCAATAAACCAAAAAAGTAAAAATGTATAGAGGAGGTTGGTCTCATATGAAGATACGGGTTAGTCATCCTCTGTGGAATAGACCTAAGAGCTCGGTTTACTTTGTATTGATGATAAACAAGCAAGTATTACAAACTCACAAAAGCCTCTTTAACTATTCTATTATCACAATGTTACAATAAAAAAGTGTTCTTAGGCTATAGGAGTTCTGACTTCTCTATTCTAGGAGCTCTACTGAGTGTTCTGAGCTTCTATTTCTCTCTTGTCTTTTTGCTATTGAATGTTGAATTCTCCTTGTTCTTAGGTTTGTCTGGTTATTGTTGTTGGGTTCAATCTGGCGTAAATGCTTCATTCTCCCCTATATATATGACAAAGGGGGAAACGTGTTGATGAGCTTTGCTCGCAAGCCTGAGACCGTGCTCTGATCATTATCCACCCCCATATTACTTCTCCATGAATTTCGGTGCATTAAATGCAGTCAATGGGTAATGAATGTGAGGAAAATTATGTGTCTTCTGCAGAGCAGGTGGCGGTCACCTATACCATTTGTCAGTCACTCCGTCAAAGTGGTTAGGCGAGAGAGCTCCAAAGCTCGTTAAAAAAGCTCTGGCATTCGAGCTTTGTAACTTGTCATGCGAAATCAATCCTTAAGCAGGTGTTCAATTCATGAAGAGCTCCATTCTTCCTGTAGTATTCGGACAGAGCTCCTTAGAGCTCTTCTTGTAGCGATAGGGGAGGTTGCTGACGTGGGTGGCCACGTGCCTTCACGTGGTTGACTGAGTAAATTGGGTTATTAATTTACCCCATCAGTGACCTTATTAAATTTATCGCCTTTTTTATCCCATTTTATTTTTAGATAACTCGTGGATAAAACATGTCTTTCCAACCAAGCAATCCCTAAATGACCTTATTAAATTTATCGTCTTTTTTTATTGTTGGTGTGATTTTGTAAAGCTTATTACTTATCCTTCTAATAGTCTCAAAAATGTTGCCGATTACCACATCATTGATCGAAAGCTCGAATAGTTCACCAAGAATAGGTCCATGGTTAGAGAAGTTTCGAGAGAAGGAGAAGAAGAGATTAATTAACAATTTAGAATAAAAATCAATCGAATCCACCACTAAATGCTATGAAAACAACTCATAGTTTTATCAATTACAATGGCACATCTTACAGAGATGTTCAAATTACATTAATTTTAAATTAGGTATTAAAGCATTGAATCAAATAATGCACAGTTCATCACTGTGCGTTGACAAAATCAAAAGTTGGTTATTCTTTATAAAGCCCCCTTTCCAACAAATTGTAAATAGTGTTTTTTAAAGCCAAACTCGGTGGCTTTAAAGCTTTTGACAAAACACTTGAATTCGTCGACAATGGCGCCATCAAGATAGTTGGAGCCGATGTCATATTGGAGGTTTTTGCTCCACGATCGGCATAGGATGACAACTTCTTCGTGGAAGATGTATTCAGGGGGGTTGTAAAGTGGGAATTTGTAGTTGGAGATCTTAGCACGGGTGGTGTTAATGGGTTAAGACTTCTTTTCCAATGACAACTAATCAATAATTATTGTTGAAGATTCAAAGAGAGATAATTTGAGATTCCAAATTGAAAAGGGTGGAGATGAATTAAAAAAAAGTTTGAAAGAGTAAGAGTATTTTGCGATTGAAAAATGATTTTAAAGTGTTTTTTTAAATACTTATTTGGCTTATCAAAATAAGACGGGGGTGAGTAAACATTAGTTTAAAAAATTGGTGGGGTGAGTTTATAAGTGGGATAATAAGAATGTTTTAGTGGGTGCATTTAAAAACACCATCTTTTTTTTTTTCTCTTTTTTATTTATTTATCATTTAGGCTTTTGGGGTAAACTTCTAGTTTTTTTTTTTTGCCATGCCCTGGGATATTCGCACCTTCGGTTGGCCCATTCTCCATGAGTGATGGTGGTGGCCCCAAAGAGTTGCACGAGAGAGGGCTCAAACCTAAGATGTGCTGTACGTTCCAAATCCATTCATCCACTAGACCACCCTTTAGGGTTGGGGGTGTGCACGGTTCGATTAATCGAACCGTGTGGCTTGACCGACAGCCGAACCGATTACCTCGGTTTCTCAACATCAAAAATCGAAACAAAATCGACATGGAACAAAACCGTCTGGTTTCGGTTAAGGTCAGTTACAATTGGTTGTGGTTCGGTTTCGGTTTTAGCAAAGGGAGATTAAAGATGAGGATTTCAATTTCAAAACTCAATTAATTTGCTAAGGAAACACAATTAATTTGTTAGGGAAACCTTAATTTGCAGCATATGAAGTATAAACTAAAGCTTAGGAGTTTTTTATTGGGTGTATTTATATGTTCGATTCGGTTCAGTTCAGTTTTTAACCAGTTTACTTAGTCGAAACCGCAAACCGAATCGAGATTAGTCGATTCCCTAACAAGCAGACCGAAATTGAACTGCAACTAAAAAAGATCGACGGTTTCGTGCCGATTAGGGCCGGGTCGATTCAATTTTTCGGTTTTACTGCACACCCCTACTTAGGATTAACTTATAGTTTAAGTAATTTTTGTCTTTAAAGAATAAAATATAATGCCTCAATTTCATTTAGCATACATTGAAAGCCTCCCTCTTATTAAATATATGCTCATCATAAATTCATAGTGGCCCTATTTTCAAGGGCACTTTTTGTCTTGTACCTAAACTCTTACTCTTAAAAACGTATTTATTATGTTTTAAAAAAACGTATTTATTACTTGTAACGAGATTATAACATAGTGATTTTGTTTTTATCGATCTGACAGTTTTTTTAGTTAATCTACTTTAAATTTATAATAATTTTGAATCAATTTTCATATATTACCCTTTTAAAAATTTAGAATATGTCCACCAATTAAATTGATTTTATATAAATGTTTTTACCTTTTATATTAGATTCAATCCCTAATTAAAAAAAATCTATATTATTTTATTTTCTATTTCTTTTAAAGGTCTATTAAAAACATTTTATATTAATTTAGAGATTCATCAATCAATCGATCAAATAATATTAATTAGAAGTTAAAACACTCTATTTGTAATTTATTTTTATTTTTTTAGATACAAACACTCTATTGGTTATTGGTTAGAAGAATTTGAAGTTATAAGCTAGACAAAACAAACTTGGCATTGTATAAGTGTTCAATATCTAATAGTTAAAGTAAAATAAGAAACAGACGAAAAAACAAAACTAGTTAGCTGCTATTATAGAACACATAGGTGACAAAGCAAAGTATGTTATAAGTTCTTTCAATGCATTGATTGGGTAAAGTTCATAGACTTAAGGATCTAGCAATGACCATTTCTTGTTAGTTTTGTATCGATCAGTTTATATATAGTTATCGTATTTAGGTGAAAAGTGTACACAGTTTGTTAATAAATGGGTGAAAATATAATCACAAACACATTTTGTCCTTGTCTGGTAACATGACATGCTCGTTTTGCCTATTAAGCTAATAGGTTAATTCTTAACCAGTTCTTAATGGGTTCTTAGTAGGTTAAGATAATAGCAAATTATTAATGGGTTTAGTTGATAAACCCGTACACATTCGTTAATGATTCATGTTAAATATGTTCATTGCTAGTGACCTGAATTCGTTAAAAGTTCACTAAGTAATAATTTTATGTCGTATTGCAAAATCAATTATCGAATAATTCTTTCTTTAACAGTCTATTACGAAGGTAGGGTTTTAATTCTTTGTTTTTTAAGCCAAAATACTAGCATTTTATTGATGCAAAAACCTGCATGCTCTAATACATTTTTCTAAATCTAAAACTATACATCCACATGTCTATGTAGACACACAATGCCTTTAAGAGCTTTAGGGTTAGCCATTCCTTCAAAGAACAATCATTTTCCTTCTTTACATTATAGATTAGCAAATTTTCTTTGTAGGCATGAAGAATTTGAACTTGCAAGCTTCCAATTAAGTCTTTTATTTGTTGAATTTCTTAATAAATTAGCCAAGGGACTTTAGCTTTCGCTCGTAAAACTTGCTTCAAAACCATAGGTGGTGATTTATATATATATATATATATCTTTCTAAACTTTCTATTTTTCTTCCCCTTTCAGGTTAAGGTGGATGAATTAATTAATTTGGGGATATTCTACATTAAAATTAATAAAAAAATATTTTTTTAAAAAAATTAAGTAAAGAATTATTTTTGTAAGTTTATCCTGACATGTGGTTAGGCTTAATGGCTAACGCGGATTAACTTAACAAAGCCTCCCAAAAAAAGGGATAAACTGAAAAAAATTGTAGATAAAAACAAAATCACCTTTATAACATCTGCAATGCCCCCTAATTACACATGCATCTTATTTGCTCCATCAAATATTATCACATTACATTAATATATATATATATATATATATATATATATTCA
Source organism: Lonicera japonica (assembly GCA_021464415.1). Taxonomy (NCBI): domain Eukaryota; kingdom Viridiplantae; phylum Streptophyta; class Magnoliopsida; order Dipsacales; family Caprifoliaceae; genus Lonicera; species Lonicera japonica. Next base: position 4,817,403 of record CM038464.1, on the reverse strand, counting down.
TTATGAAGATAGAGAATCGATATTACAATTAAAAAGAAAAATAAAGAACCGACATTAAATTTATGCTTAGATTAAAAGGTTGAAAGTTATTCGTGATTTTAAAATATTAAATCAGTGGTCACGTAACAAAGGGGGGTGTATTTAATTCAGATTTTAAAAGATTCTAACTGACTTTTTAAAAGTCTGTGAATTATGTTAAGTCCATGGATTGTTTTAAATTTTTATAGAATCTCACATATTTTAATGTACAGATTCTTTTAGATTTATGCATATTTTAATAAGTCCATGAATTTATGCAAATTTTAATAAGTCCATCAAAAAAATTAAAAATAAAAAGATAAATAATAAAATAAATTAATTGCAAGTTTAAAGTAACATTATTAAAAATGTAAAAACAATTAATGAAATACATTATAAAATTTTATACTGCTCTATTCAAATATCATTATAATTATCATAACCCTCTTCATTCTCATTATTGTCCTCTTGATTTCCATTCTCATTATTTTATGATACCTATTTATTAAAAAAATTCAAGGCGACAAATTTTTATGATTTTCTTATAATTATTAATTGAATTTTACACTTTATACTATGTTTTGTTTATATGTTATTATTTTTATTGCATACTAATTATTCAAATCTTAGTATATATGTATTCATTAATGAACTCAATGACATTTGTCAAGCACTACACGTGCACAAAAACTGGTTATAATAAAAAAAATGAAAGGATAAATAATAAATAAAATATGATTACAACTTTAAAATAATAAGAAATTTATAAATTTGTCGCAAATGGTTCGAATCGAGTTTAAAAAATACATAAAATGGGAAAAAAATTCAAGGGGCGACATCTCTATAGTTTTGGAAGAATATGACTAATTGAATAATTAAAACTTTGAAAATAACAGTATCTAGATCGAATAAAAGGCTTTGGAGATAGTGAATGAATTAGAGGAATTTTAATAAATTATAGAGACAAAGAAAAATAATATACAAGGTTCGAGAAAGGAAGATCTTTTAAATAGAGAGAATAGAGTGGAAGGGTTTAATAGATTTTAGAAACAAGAATAAGTAATACCTAGGGTTAGAAGAAAGATGAAAAATAAATCCATGTGAAATCTTTCGCTTAAAGGGAAGATTTGTCGGTAGATTTTTTATTCATAAAAACACTCTTAAATCCATCAAAATCTATCCACTTATAAAATCCTTAAAAGTTTATTGAGTTTTGAATACCATAAAATTTTAAAAGACTATTTTAAATCCTAATTGAATACCACAAGATTTTAAAAGACTTTTTAAAATCCTAATTCAATACTATAAGATTTTAAAAGATTTTTTAAAATTCCAATTGAATACCCATGGATTTTCAAAATCCAAAAAAATCATATAGAATTTAAATTGAATACACCCCCCAAAATCTTAATTTATACTACAATCGATTTGCACACACACACAAGTGCATACAAATAAATTTTCAAATAATTCTATTTTTTTGTTTAAAAGCCCAATCCCAAGCAAATTCTTTTAACCTTAACCTAATTCTTCTTCTTCTTTTTTTTCTTGTATTCTTTTAGAAAATGATATTTCAATAATGAAAAAAAAAGGTGAAAAAAAAAGAGAGAGTAATGATAAACAATGTTGAGAAAATGAAGAAGAAATTTTAGAAAAAAAAAACTTATTATACGCAAAAACATTTGAGGTGTAGACCTTAAATCCATACTCTCCATTAACATTGGGTGATAATGAAAAATAGGGCTTGTTTGAATTTTATTTTTTTGGTAAAAGAACTAGGAATAATACTTTTGGAAATTAAGAACCTATATTTGACCAAACTCTAAAAGGAGTGCAAATTGAAATTTGCACTAGTTTCTTAAATTATATATATATATATATATATATATATATATTTATGAAATCATGTAAAATTAAGTTGGCACTGCATTTTTTTAGCATATTATTATAAATAAATATTTAGTTAACAGTGTTTTAGAATAATTTTAACAAATTACGTATTCAAAACATATTTATTAATAAAATGTGCATAATAATTTTTTCAGAGTTATGATAAATTAAGTTTGCACTCCTTATTTTCTAAAACATTACTATGCATTTGTGTTTATTTGACGTTAGTTGAAACTTTTATAAATGAAACATAAGAGCATACTTGTTAAAAATATAAACACATCATGCAAAATAAATTTGCATTAATTTTTTTTATTGCAAAGTTAAGTTTGTACAAAATATATATTTGTGTAAAGTTAAGTTTGTATTCGGTCAAAATCTTTATTTTAAAACACAATTAATAAACAAACCCTTATTTTAAAATGATAATGATATCTATTTCCTTATTTCTAATAAATATTATTTATTAGTTTTTTTGCAAAAAATATTATCACGCAAGATCTTTAAACTCATTTTCAATTTAAACTGTTGTTCTTCCTTAATAATAACTAAATATTTTCCCTTCATGGCAAATAGGCTGTAATCCTGTTACTCCTGTTGGATGAACACATATGGTTCAACTCCCAACTGGTAACAAAATCCAAAAAAATATTGAATCTCTCCATTGAAGGCTGCCAAAAAAAAAAAAAAAAGGGAGCCATAGACCAACCACAGTTCAATATAGAGAAGGTATAAAAAGGGGCATTATAGTTAACATCATTCCAGCTTAGTGAATCCCTTCGGAAGCATCAAAGATTAGTATCACAAGACGAAAATGTGTCTACATACAATACGATTATAATATAATATTATTATAATGTAACTGTGTTTGATCATCTGTCTTGGGGCAGAATGTTCTTAAAGTAAAATGAAAAACAGTGTTATATATCCGCATGAAAAATAGAAAGACTCTATTTTATTGTTACACTATTTTTCGTATTTTGATACGAACCAATTACTCAACAAAGGTAATACAACTGATTTTCCACCTACTACCTAGGTCAATCAAGTAACGATAAAACATTTTATTTGTATGAGAAATTTTTTAAATTATTATTATTATTATTATTATTATTATTATTATTATTATTATTATTATTATATTATTATTATTATTATATTCAGTTTCATCAAACCAAACATAAACCTGTGTTTCTAAACCAAAATGCTTCTTGTTTTGCCAAAACAACATACGGCAATCACAATGTCCAACGGCGGTGCTATTGCCAATCACTATGTAAACAAAGCAATAACAGTACACAAGAATATCCTCTTGATCCTAACTCCCCACTTATATATATTCAACTTCTTCCCCTTCTCTTAAAGAAAACTTTTCAATTCATTTCACTCTATTTCCTTTTGTTTGCCCATTAATTTGTACTACTACATAAAAACAAACCAACATATAGTTTTTATATATGTAATCTTGATTTTTACAAGGCTTGGAGGAGATGAAAACGAGATACCGGTCATCCAAGGTGCACTCTTGCTTGTGCATTACAACTGTCTTCTTCCTCATTAGCGTCGCCATTTCTGCTGATCCGCCGCTGCCTTCACCAGATGATTCAGGTCCTTTTATAAGATTTTCTATTACCAAATGCTAGCATCTCTCAAATACAATTCTATACGTGATGAAACTTACAACTAGACTATATTGAACGATGTAAAAACCAAAACATATTGCTTGTAGTTCTTAAGCAAGATAGACACTCTATCTAGTGCTGAGGGCTTTTGGGTTAAAACCCCACACTCGGGTCTGCCTAGGGTGGTTAAGTTGGGTACACTATTGGTTTACTTAGGTCTCTGGGCTCTAAGAATTGGGTTAGTGCCGGCTGTTCATTCTATGACAAGTCGACTGCTGGTGCACAGCCGATGGTTCAATCAGGGACCATCAAGCCGCTGGTGCAGGCTCAAACTCGGACTGTAGATTCACTAGTGCAAGTTCAAACTTGGGCCGTTGATTCACTACTGCAAGTTCAAACTTTGGGGAGTGGAGAATTAGTTAAACAATTTTCCTGTTTCGACTCAATTCGGGAAAAGATTCCTTAAAACAAATTAATTGACAAATCTTAAACACCAACTACAAGTAGAATCAGTGGAGCCAAAAACCTGTAAAACAAAACACCTATTCGCTCGAAATACTTTTGTATTTAAAAAGTAAAGAATTGGACATAATTTTGAAGTTAAGCCGAAAAAATGTAATAAGACGACTTAAGGTTATAAACTTAAAAAAAATACAAACGCGGATGGAGGGGGAGACTGAGCTGGGCTAAGAAAAAAAAATGCCGCTAATTACCCTATGTTTCTATGTGAGCCCAGGCTTACTCAATAGCCCAGCCCATCCCATCTCAATCCAGCCCAACTTCAAATACTCCTCTTTCTTTCTAATCTCTCTGTCTTGGCCTCTTGGGCCTTCAGCCCATTTTCTCTCAATTTGTTTTAAATACTTCTCTTTCTTCCTCCTTTTTAATTCTAATCTTTCTACTTATTTTTGCTTAAACGTAATTCAACTTTATACATTGAATTTGTTAAAAAAATAGTGTAGTGATATAATATTGATATATATGCTTGAAAATATGTTGCGATTGAATTGAAATTTATGTTTGAATTCATCATTACATCAATCCCCCCTCCCTCCCCCCCCCCCCCCCCTCGCGCTATTAGAAGTTAGAACCACCCGGATATAATATTGCTTGTATCCAAATAAAATATATATATATATATATATATATGTATGTAATTTAGGCCCCCTCTAGGAAATCCCGGATCCGCCCTTGCTTATAATTGTGAGATATGCCAAAAAATTACAATACATACAACACATGCTTGGAACTTAATATGGGCGGCTAACTTACAAAGTACGAACATATTTCAAAAAAGAATTTCCCCATAGTATTAGAAATAACAAACTTACCTGAAAACAGGCAGGTTTTGTAAATTTCTTTTTTGATAAGAAACGAACTTATATTGATAGAGAAATCAAATACAAGCAAAGGAGAACCGGAAGAGGATGAGTAATCCACTACCCAGCAAACCGAAAACAAAAAAGATACAAAAAAGGATCGCTCGGCACTAAAAAAAGCTGCCTCAAAACAAGAACTAAGAACTGAATGATTATACTATCTAGAACAAACTACTATCATCGTCAGGTTGAGAGCTTAGCAAATAACAAAAAATCACAAAAAATACCTTCAAAATCACAAAAAATATACGATCCATGGTTATGGATCTTCAGACTGAAAATCCATACCATTATCACTGAAGAAATGTTTATGGTACAATCAAAAGAGCGTTGAGTTTGATATTATCAGTAGACAAGAGAGCCTTCACATTTTAAGCTTTGAACCACGTAACAAGTGCATATAATTAATGTAATAACATAGCAAACCTGCTAAAAATTTCACAAGAATTACTAACCTTTTACTATGTTATACGCAGCTTGTGTCCTAAATCTCACTTCATTTCCATACGAACCAACCGGAGAATGCATAGGCCACCGAGAAAAGATCGACACCTGGGGCAGCACTCGGTCAAACCTTTGCTGTCAAAATGTACTCACAGTAGTCTCACATGCATTAGCCCTACAGGCCAGTATTGGGGAAGGGAACATCTTCCTCAACCAAGATCAGTGGTTAAACTGCAGCGGTCCTTTTAAACGACAGAACAAAGTTTCTATTCAATCTTGTAACTTTAATAATTTCTTCTACGGGAATAGTAAATGCTCCAACCTTTCTTTGTCAATAATTAGACAGACCCAGAGCTATCAAAATGCCACAAATGAATGTGACCGATTCAATTACTCGTTCGACGACACTTGCACTAACTGCACCAAAGCAGTTATTGGCATAAGGGATGAACTTTTGGAGGAACTGGCTGCAACTGGAAACGATACTGAGAAGGAAATATGTGGTATAGCGGTTGTTATTGCTTTTACAGCCAGGAACTTGAACGACAAACCTTTGATTGATGACCTCTATCGATGTTTGCATTTTTTGAATGTGTTCGGTAAGACCTCAAAAATATACCCGATCGTTCTTTTTAATTTCTTGAACCATTACTGATTCATATAATGTTGCTCATATTTGTATGCACGATCAAAAGCCAAGTACCTTTTACTACAGCTTTTATTATGTAGATTCATATTATGTAGGTATGTATATATATATATGAAAAGTATTATCAAACAGTGCTTAACTTTGTAAAAAGATTTATATACTATGATCTTGACTTGGGTAAATTTTTTTTCCCCACAGATCCTGGTTACTTTAAAATCAAATGTAAGTCTGCATTTCTTTTAGCACAACTTTTTGTGCTGAATTACATACCTATATATACATACGAAATTACAAACTTACATATATCATTTATTGTTTCAGATTCTGCGGTAAAAACATTATTAGCTATTGCAATAGCTGGCCTTGGGCTGATTCTGATTATTGTGTTGATAAAATACGTGACCAAGAACAACAAAAGTAAACCCAAAAAAGTTCAAACAAAAGAGACTGCTACATGGTCCGGTCTATATAGATTCTCGAAGTCCGAGATCGAGAATGCCATGAATTTTGGCAACGAAAGAGAGAGCCTCGGTAGTGGAAGTGCGGGGCAGGTTTATAAGGGGGTTCTACCCAGCGGACAAGTAGTGGCAATTAAGCAAATATATAAAAGCAACACGTCTGATTCTTTCAATCGGGAAGTTGAAGGTCTTTCAAGGGTTCGACATCCAAACCTAGTTTGTCTCTTCGGTTGCTGTGCCGAAGACGGAGAGCAGTATTTAGTCTATGAGTATTGTTCAGCTGGGAATCTAGCTCAACTACTCCTAAGTAATTCACCATCCTTGATTCACCCGGGGGGGGGGGGGGATTTTTTTAGCTCTGTTTCTACATATTTTCTAATTTTTTTTGGTTGTGTACTGATTTTGTGTGTCTATGTTAAGAGAAAGATACTGTACTATCCTGGGAAAGAAGAGTTAAGATCCTGCGGGACTGTGCACTTGCACTCAGATATCTCCATCACTATATAGACGGCTGCATTGTTCACAGAGACATCAAGGTTATTAACATGATTTTTATATTTATGCGTGAGTCTGTATGTGCTATCTAAATTGCATATATTTCTGAACCATTTTTTCCAAAAGAAACAAGTAGACATCTAACTGAATGGTGATTTTATGCTGCTTTACAAGGTATTTGAGAATTGTTATACCTGGATTTCCTGTTCCAGATCAATATAGTTTACTGCTGATGATTGAAGGAATGATATAGTGTCATGTACAGTATGGGATAGGCTTAGTGATTTGAGTCAACGAAAGTTCTAATTTAATTTCTCAAGTACATGTCAATTTGTAACATCAATCTGAAATGCTTCTGTCTCTACACCTAAACACATGTTATGCTCTATTTTTGTGCTTAATTTAAACATATGCTCCCCCAGCTCACAAACATCCTTTTGACCGACAAATTGGAGCCAAAGCTTTCAGATTTTGGGTTGGCAAGAATTCTAGGGATGGAAGAGAGTAAAGTATTTACAGATGTACGAGGAACAATCGGCTATATGGACCCTGAATACATGAGCAATGCCAAGTTAACTTGTGCTAGCGATATCTACAGTTTCGGAATTGTGGCTCTGCAGCTTCTATCTGGGCAGAAAGTTATCGAGTTGGATCTTGAAGCCAGAGACCAACTAACAAGAAAGGTAACTTGTTGATCTGTATATACATACATAAATAGACATATATATATTTATATGTTTACATGAGGGAGAGAGGAGCAATTTCACAGCTTCTGAGTTTTGTACAGGCAAAGGACGTGAGCATGGGAAAACGGCCATTAAGGGATTTTGAAGATCCAAGACTAAATGGAAATTTGAAAACTGTGGATTTTGAGTCTATATTACAAATTGCAGTACTGTGTGCGGCCAAATCAAGCAAAGGCCGGCCAACGATTGATGTTGTTTTTGAAGAGATGGACAAGGCTTGGAAGAACACAGTGGCTGACATGGTTGTTGGGTTAACTCAAATCTAAAAGTATTATGCTTTGCACATATCATATTACATTAGAGATATACTAATTGGTTCTAATTTTTGTTCATTAGCAGAGAGCAAAAAGGGAATTTAGCTCATCAGCAACACCTCAGTTCAGATCAATTGAAGTGATGCCAGTCTGAAATATCAGAGACGTGTAATGACGGATTGCTTTAAAGTAATATTTTGATTGTCAGCGCAGGACAATAAAATTGTTCGTTAGGGAATAACTATTGTAACATATTGATCTATTGTAAAGAGAAATAAGGAAAAAAAAGGATTTATTGTTTTGACCTCTATCGTCGTGATGCCAAAACTTTCATCCCTGAAACATCCTCTCCCCCTCTTTGCTTCATTTTCTCTTCTTTCATTTATTTTTTACCATGGGTTGGGAGTTTCAATTCATTTCATTTTTAAAATCTGCGTCTAATATTCTCACCCTTATCCTCGTAGGAGCCAAAGGAATTTTTTTAAAATAAAAGGATCAAAGCTTTGCAATTGCCTAGAGGTTTCGAGAAATTGATCTGTGGTATGCGGTGGATCACTTACAGAAGTAACTCCCAATCACCCAAAAACTAACCTATATATTGCCCTAATTACTTGGAAAACCCTTAATATATTAATGATAAATCTCTTGGCTTTATATTGTTGTATAAAACTCTTTCAGCAAATTAAAAGAATGGCTCCTAGATACTACTAATTCTGTAAAGTATATTCTAATATTTATGAATTATAAATATTCATCCTAGTATTGCACTCTCACAGAGTGACTCGCATTTATACTTATCGTTTGAAAGGGATTCCTCAATCCTAATAATAATATTATGCATGATCGTGAATTAAATCTAATATGAGCATGAACCATAGTGAGTCTTACGGTTCACAATATGATTCATCCAAATAGAATTAGATTTGATAAATAACTATACAGTCTTGAACCGCGTCCTAACAACTTTGACAATTTTATAAATTAAGTTGAGAATCGCAATGAACTTTATTTCACTTGCCATTTAGTTTTGTCATAAACTCATTAATTTTTCATTTGGAAATATTTTATTAAAACATAAGTTTTTTTTGAGGCCTTGGTCATTGGTATTTCAATTGTCTTATTTTCTGACTCTTTAGACTTAAGTATCATATTTATTGTGAATTATATGATTTTTTTTAAAAAAAATAATAATTATGAATTATGACTCTTTAGCCTTAATTATATCATGTTGTATGTAGCCTGTGCTTAAGGTAATGTGCACAATATTCTGAAATCAAAACAGATAAGAAAGCTAATATATCTCATTGAGCATACACTGCATACATTATACTCCAATAAACTAAAGCAAACTTTTTTGGAGTAATGTCTTCCGCACAAGGGCCGAAAAGAAGAGTAATGAAATAAAATAGAAAAGAAGGAAATTTATAACTTGCTATACATCTAACCTATCCACTGCATTGTCACCTTCACCTCCAGAAATCATATTCATTAACGTCTTCGTGGCTTGGCCAACAGCACGAGAAGTCTTCTTTGCAGCACCAGCAACAACTGGTTGTATAGAGATGATGGGCAAGCTTGCTCTCTCCTGAATCATAGCTTTTACACAAAACAGAAATTATTTACAATCCATTCTGGTAGAGAAAAAGGAGGATGGCTGTCGGATAAACTAAAAAGCAAGTGTGTGTAAACATACACATAGTCTGGTGCCGAGCAAAAGAACCAATTTGTCGGATTCCAGCTTCTGCTGCTTGCATGGCTTGAGCAGATTTGTTTACCCCATCAGCTATCTCCTGGCTGAGTCCAACATGAGACAAACCAAAATTATTCTTCAGAGCTTTACCGCTTTCCACCATAACTGCTTATACAAGAGAAAATAGATGAAGGGCTGAAATGCATCATTATCAGAGAAAGGCTGTTTTTTCCCTTCTTTTTTTTTTTTTAAGCTTTCTACCATTTACAGATACATGTTGCCTAACACTCATCATAAAGTGGAACCATCACTACTTTGGGTTAGGTAGCACTGTACATATATATATATATGAGCCAAGCTATTTCCAAGAATTATCATTATAGATAATGTATCCTCCCTTTGTTCCAAATTAAGTGTCAACTTCTGACTGGTATCAATGTGCAGAGACTTGAGGAATATAAGAAAAAATGATTAGCAAATTCAAACCAACTTGACAGCAAACAATGTACCAGAAGAATCATGTTTTACACTTCCTTTTGATAAGCTTTTACCCAAAAACAAAAAAATTGTCCCTTCAATAAAGTAAGTTAAACTACTACATCCTGTGTAACTCTAAGGATTGCTGAAGGTAATTGCTCTCTGTTCATGCCCAACCATTCCTCTCATCTATATTATAACAGCCCAGTGAATGATATTTTTGGTCCTTTAGGTGCATACCCTGTGAACTGGATGGATCCACATTGCTTTGGGCCTTTGGCCACATACTATCGCTCTAAGGACCTAAGCCACTGCAATCTACGCCCTCACATTCGAATGAAATTGCAACTTACGGTGGAAAAATATTTTGTTGTCTATAGTTATTTTTCCGCACTAATAGTTGCAAACTTGCAATATTCATCTATAGGAACTTCATCTGTCTCCCACTGAAAAGTCAGGGACTTGGATTGAATGTATTATAGGGAACTTGATAGCAATTTTTTGTCTGACAAATCTAAGAACACAGCAGTGCTTCGTATATAAGGATTTAATCTGTTACCTTAGATCACTCAACTCCAGGGTAAGATCACTGATTTCCATGCCAGAAAGCCTAATTGCAGCCATTGTACTAGGGAGCTCTTCACGAGCAGTATCTGCCAGCTTTGAAAGAGATATTGCAGCTCTACCCATTGCCTATAATACACAAAAAGATTCATAACTAAGCTCGGGATTTCATGCACTTGACAACTGACTAATCTGCATTGAAATAACAAAAAAAAAGGATGCAAGTGGATGTAGCCTTGTTTTGCTGCGTAAAATCGCCAAGCCACTAATCTGCTTTTATACTTCCCTTAATTTTTTGACGAGTAGTTTACAGTGCGACGTGCTTGAGAAGTTTTATCTTTATTTGGAAAATAAAAAAGGTAGGAACAGAAAAAGGAAAAGAAGACAACTAAGAAAATGGACAGGAAATATAAGTACCTGCCCCCTTGGATGGAATCTTTACTCCATTAACAAAATATATCACACAAAAACTGTTGGGTTTATCCCTCCTATGTGAGGATGGTTGAGCCCACTTGGATGTTTAGCCCAAGTGGAGTTATTATTTTAAATTTTTTGGGTGTATTAATGTGTTGACTTGTCAAAGCAATATATATATCTTATAAGGTGTTTTTTAAAAGATAAGGAGAACACATCCTAGAGTGAGAGAAGCTGCTGCAATAGTTTTCATAGCAATCGCATGGCCAAACAAAGTCCGATTTTGCTGAAATTTTAGGAGCACGTTCCTGGGTTTGAAAGGAACAATTTCAACGGTCTGATCGTCAATCCGAGTTCCCTAAGTCAGAAAATCGGGATACCCATTTCAGCACTTTATTTGGTGAGAGTTTTCTTGATTTAAGCTTGTTTTTAACCCACCTTGTTGGTGATGATGCTTTGCATGTTTGAGGGCAGCCAGGAGTGTTTTTCTGTTGATGTCGTTGTGTTTGTAACCCTCTAGTGTTATCTAGAGAAGAAACTTTATAAATCCATTATTGTTAATAGTGGAAGATTTGATCGGAGTTTGGCCCGTGGTTTTTCCCTTCGCATTGAGGGGTTTTCCACGTAAATTATCGGTGTTCTTTGTGGCTGATTGTTTGGTTGATTTAGTTGCTCCTATCTATTTTGTTGTTGATTATTAGCTCTCTTGTTGCCTTCTGGTGGACTAACACAAAGAGGGACAGTTTGAGTACTTGGTGTCTATCCCGACAAAAACTTCGATTGCCCTATCTACCATGACCACAAAAGATACAGCCTCCCTAACAGTGTACCACATAATTTAATCTACAACAACAAATGATTAATGCACTCACCCATATCCTTGTATAAGCAGTACAACTATCACTCCTTTACTTAACTCTCCTCAAATAAATTATAGCACCAACTATTTGGAGTCAGGTACATGAATAACAAGTTATAATGTTTTTTCTTTACTATTTTCATCCAAGCCAAGGGGAGGTACCTACAAAACTACCACTATGGGTTGTAATCATATCTCCCCTTAGCCGTTTCTTAGAACCAATCACCCCTTAACTCCAGCAAAGAACAGAGGTTCCAGTAATAATGCATTTTAACACAAAGTGAATTTAATGTGGAAATGAAAAGTCAATTCAACTTTAAAACTTGTCAAGTAACTTACATATAGAGCAGGAACAGCTGCAATTACAAGGCCGGTAAATGCTACAGAGGTCTGCATATATCAAATATGCCTTGCATTATCAGTAGGGAAGCAAATATAAGTATATTGGAAACCCATAAGTCAATCAAATGCGTAGTAGAAGGCCGCCAAAATTCAGCCAAGTTTTAGCTGGAGCTTAATATCACAATTTCATTCCTTGTATAATATTTAATTAAAATATATATAAAACCCACTGTTTTCCGTTGATATTAGAGCCTAACCTAATGATGCTAAAGTTTAAGCACCCTTGTAATTTATAAGCAACCCTATTATATAGCTATGTATGTACATATATTGTAATTATGTACGTATGTGTGAACAATTCATTAATTGATGGGCTATATAAAAGTTGATTAGAATGAATACCGTGCAAGCAATGAAGGCCAAGAGAAAGAAAGCCTGATCGCTTAGGGTTAATCTGGGGGCGGGAACATGTGAAGGAGGAACACTAGGGCTACGAATTTCAAACTTCCACTCACTATTATTATTATTATTATTATTCTCTACAACAACATCATCATGATGATTATCGTTCAGAGTGTGGTTTAACTGATTGGCTACAGAGTTGGGAGGGGATGATTCGGGGGAATGATATGAACAAAGTTTGAAGAAAGAAGGGGTTTTAAATCGAAGAGGGTTGGGATATGAAGAAGGTCTGAGGGAGATGTTATGCGATGTTCGACCGAGGCCGTAAAATTGTGCCACGAAGAGGTAAGACTTTGGAGGAGAGGGATTACTGGTGAGTACACCGAGTTTCATCATCATGAGCGAGCAAGCGAGTTATAGAATTGGCAGTATCAAAGCGAAGGAGAACAGGGAAGAGGATAGAGTAGAAAATAATGGCGACGATTGTTATGCGTCACAAACGGCTCTAGCCCAATATTTACGTATTGTAAAGGAAAATATAATTATATAATGTACGTTTGTACAACGTTCCATAGACATGCTAATGGGCCGGTTCAGATTCTATTTGTGGTGGTTTTTATTGTGTTACGAATGTTATTATTTTGGATCCAAATAAGTCGCTTTTTTATTGGTTACTATTGTATTTTGAGTGTTATCATTTTAAATTTTAATAAATTACTCAATATAACTCGTTATTACCCATTAAATATATATATAATAAAAAAATATGTTTGTTTATATAATACTAGGGAAAATGTGTGCCTATGGCACTACCATGTAATTCGTAGAACTGTTTAAAAAATAAATATGATTTTATCTTATTAGAATTATAGGGCCAGTGTTGAAAAAGTAGAACATGTTGAAATTTAAAATTTAATAATAAAAAGGAAAGAGATAAAATACCTTTATGTGTAAATGGCTAGACATCAAACACCTTAGACAGTCCACATTACAACAATGCGTCCTTACTTACCTCCTATGTAAGCTAGACATGTAATAATTATATTTATAATAACAAAAAAGACCACCATACCTACATTATATAAAAAAACGAGTTTGTATTAAAAAAATAAACAACATAAGTATTTATGTCGCTAACAAAAATAGCCTTACATACATTGTCACCAAAAATATAAATTAGCGAACACATTTACCAAAATCTATAAGCCAAAGTTTGTGTCCCAAATTTACAACCATGCTTACATATTTACCAAAAAGAAGATTATTGCCTTTATAAAAATTAAAAAGTAACAAGGTTTTAGATATACAAAAAAAATCTAATGTCAGTATTGTCGTGGTCTTATTAAAAATCACCATATTTTCGGTACATCAGATTTCGAAAAGTAAAACTATCCACCCCTGCGTAATACGGCCAACGAAAATGAGTCATAATGAAAACCTATCATTTATAAGGGGAAAGTAAGATATTAGTATCAAAATAAAAATACTTACCTAGATACTTAAACATAATTAAATACACATTACCATGTTACTTCTTTCCCATCCTCAATTTTTAGTTGAATTTATACATTGTTATTCAACAACCTTATCATTCTAAGACTATAAATTTTAGACAAATAGTAAATTTCAATATCAAATATTGAAAGATAATTATTTAAATAATAAAAGTAGCGGTAGTAAAATTTTGGGATAAACAATATTTGTTCTTTCAAATTGAGAAACATCATGTTACAAGGTTGCTTTTCCCCAAAATATCCAATGAGGGCATGCGTGTCTATTTTGTCCAATTTCTTTCCGAGGGTTGGAAATAAAGAATTTTGTCTACAGGCAAGACTGGACCAACCACTAGAATATAGTTTGACTCTGCCCCTCCTTCCCTCTCGACATTATGTTTCCGGTGTCATTGACTTGTCTACTGTAATTGACCTTTAGCCCTGCTCCAGCATCTCGTTTGGGACTTAGCTATTTTCCGTTGCAAGGCGAACACTTCTTCTTAAGATAAAGCCTCGTGCTAGGGCTGGTGGGGTGAGGAAGGCTAGTTGAGATGCTTCGACTAAATTCTCCAATAGCATAATCTCAACCAGATGCTTTACCAGTAGGTTTTACCTTTACCTTTCATCGGCAAAATAAGAACTAATGCATTTTGACAAAATCACGTATAATTGACCATGATTGAAGACTGGCGTACACAAATGGACATTGATGAATTTAATTAACCGTTATTGGAATTTATTCATTGTCATTGCGTAGACTAATCTAACTGAAATTATCGTCTGGTCATTTTGATTGGTAATTCAAATGATGAAGGAGTCAAAGAAATTCTTAGAATGAATATCAAGTCACTATACTTATCTCCAATTCAAATGTTGGCTTAAAAGTCCAAACTATTCACACTTTACAATGATAAGTCTTGTTTTATTACACAAGTTATCTCTGGCTGCAATGTTTCTCAGTAATATTATTGGACAACCATCTTTCACCTCTAATTTGAACAGTGGTAGCCCAAGGGGATTAAATGTATTCAAATAATCATTAGGGTATTGATGGGTAATGATCCAATCTACCTTACATGTTCGACCAATCTGTTTATAGCGAAGTATGTATGGGTCTCACCATGAAAAACAACCAATGCTACGAAGTTGATGTCACTAACATTGTAATTCCTAAAACTAGAATTGTGTTTTTTTTTCAAGAATTTTAGAGTAAATGTACTTAACACTTGTAGTTTTAAGTAAATAATTAAGATCAGATTATTTACATTTTGACATTTTCTTATTAAATCTGGAAGGTAGATAATTTCTTGAGGATTATACCCAATATACACATTAATAATAATAAAAAAAACTTTTTAAGTTAATTAATAAAACTTGGGAATGGACTATAAATAATGATATATAAATTATATTGCCTCATTCAATAAATCTAAGAAATTAAATAATCCGCACTGATCATCATGCAGATGCATGTTAACCTGCAAACTCAAAATATGTATGTCTTTCTTAAACACATAACGCCTTAACGATGCTGCCACTATTTGCTCTTGAACACCTCTGGGTATAACAGGCAGAATTTGCCTAAAGTTTCCCACAAGAACAACAATAATACCATAAAATGGTTGTGAACTATCACAGATGTCTTGTAAGGTTCGATTAATTTCTTTAACACAGTGACGATGCTACATTGGAATCTCATCCTATATAATTAGTCTAGCCTTCGAAAATAATTCTACATGTAATGATTGTTTTGTGAATTCGCAGATTGAATTTCCTAATACATTAAGTGGAATGCAGAATGTGTAGTGTGGCCCCAATGTAATAATCATGAAGTAATCCCAGATGATGCAACGGTAATCATGACATCCCCTAAGCAATGACGCATTATAGCAACATGTATTGTAGCCAAAAGTCTTTCCTATTCTTGCGCCCCCACTTAAAAAAAAAGTAGTTCCCTTATTTTCACAAACAAACTAAATTATTCCATTATAAGTGAAGTTAACATTCGTTCAGACGATCAATATTTTATTGTACATTTACTTGGTCCACCTTACCCTGTAATTGCTTATGTTCCCATATTAATTTATTACCGATGACAGCACTCTAATTAGCATATGGCATAGGCATTGGCGAAAAATTTAATAAACTTTTCCTAGACTCTTTAAAAACCTGATTAATAAAGTATGACCCATAATTGTGAATTTATGCATCAGTAGGAGCCTCAATACCATAAGAAATACGGATTTTGTGAAATAAATCATCATATATATTCACCAAAAATTGATTCTACAATGCATCAGGTTTCAAATAAGAGCATTGTGTTAAAATAACATAAATCAATCTTTTCAATTGGGATACAATTTTCATTATTGTTACTTCTCTAAGACATTAAATCCACTCTTCATCATCTTTTAAAAGGCCTTTAACAATATATGCAACTTTATATGTGAGGTGTACAACATTATTAACAGTTTTTAAATATTGAAAAGATCGAGGGCCCTCGACAACAGTTAGTAAAAGATGCAGATAAAACCTTTCACATTCCTTGAGCTAACAAAGTACATTATATTAATTGAGATGCCAGTTTTCTCTCTGTCCACAACCTTTCTTTGATATGTGATGTGCCAAAAAATTGGTACAATTTAGGGCACTAATATATATCTTAAAGAGCATATATTATTACATTTGTTGTGTTTTTGAAGCTTTTCAGGTATGTGGTATTAAATCGAGAAGTTTGCAATTAAAGGAAAAAATGGTTGCGCGCAAGGCTCGAATTCAATAAATTTCTGGCACTAATCCGTACGGAATTTGAAGAAATCTCCAGAGACGAAAGTTCTATACATTTGAGTTAGCTACGCGTGAGCGAAAACCTTGCATCAATCGGAGTTCGGAGCACGAAGTTATGGCCAGAATACGATCAGTGCGCAAATAAATAAATTCCAGCGATTTTGGGCCATTGTAATAAAGATGAATTTTTTTTAATGGGCCAAGGCCACTTCCAGCAGCCCACGAGCCCAGCCTACTTCCAGCAAATACTAGCCCCAAATCCAAGCCCACCATGTTCAATTAAAGCCCTAAGACTAGCCAAGTGCAACTATAAAAAGAACAGCAGCGGCAGCATTCAAAGGAGGAAAGCCACAATTTAATTTTTTTTTTTCTCTTCTTCCTATGCACAATTTTCGATAAAAGAGGAGTGGCAACAGTTGAAGGCAAAAAGTCGATTTCTTTTCTTCTCTATTTTCTCTTCTTTATACGCGTTTATCGAGAGAAAGCTACAAATAATTTTATTTTTTTTTTTCTTCTTTGCTCTTCTGCCGAGTACTCTTATTGGTTTCAAGATATTTGTTTTAAATATTTGGATGATTTGCGGACGATTATAATAGCAGTTCAGAATTATTATTTTTCTTCGTCAATTTGTTTGCGCGTACCAAGTAAGTATTTAATTTATTTAATTATGCATTATTTAATTATGTATTGTGTTTCAACTATGAGCATGCTAGGCTAGGATATTTTCTAGGGTTGAGGATGAGTATATTTGATTGATTCCCTTGCACGTATTCATGCCAATTGACTCTACCAATTTAGTGCTTTAATGTTAAAAATAATTTTTCCTATTGAATGCCTATTTTAATTGATAAAAAAAATAAAATTGGATTCTCACTATTTTTTGTTGGATTCACCTTATGATTTGTTGAGAGCGGATATAGGGTGTGTTTTGACGGATATAGCGAGTGTTTTGATTTTATAAATTTGTTTGGCTGTGGAAAAATTAACACTTGGATAATTTAATTTAATTGGGCTTAATTTAATTTATTTTCCGCATCTAATAGAGTCGAGAGACCAAATTAGTGCGAGACATTAGAGTTTGCTGGGCATGAATACTAGGAACATGATATCAAATATATGACTCCGCCACCCTAGTATTTTATTAATTGATTATTTCATTAGTATTTTTATTATTTTATTCGTATTCTTAGTTGATAAATCATCCCAATCACTTTTTAAGCTAGATTAGGTATTAATTAGAGTTAGTGAGAGAGATACGTACGTTCCATCCATCAAGTCCCTAGGGTTCGACCTCGCTCTTGCCTAAGCTATACTAAGTACCGATTCGTGCACTTGCGAGTAATTAAAACATTCACAACAAGTTTTTGGCGCCGTTGCCGGGGACTTAAAAATTCGTTTTCCACCATCTCACTAATTTAGATTATTTCCTTCTACTAGTTCCAAAAAAACAAAAAAAAAACAAAAAAAATTAGGAGTAGAGTAGTGTATGAGCATTGTTTGGAAGCGCGGTGTTAAGAGATTGAATAGGATAGAGAATTTAGAACTCAATCCTTTGTTTGAGGAAAGAACAATGGCTGATGAACAAGAAGAAGCGAAAACTTTGAAGGAGCTTTTCTATCCTATCACTACCAACCCACCGTCATGCATTGTTTTACCTGCCACTACCGCAAACCATTTTGAGCTTAAACCACAAGTAATGCAACTTCTTCCTAATTTTCATGGAATTGATCAAGAAGATCATTACCTCCATATTAAGGATTTTCTAGAAATTTGTGCCACTTTCAAGTTTCAAAATTTTTCTGATGAGTCAGTTCGCCTACGTTTATTTCCTTTCTCCCTGAAAGGGAAAGCAAAGGCGTGGCTTAATTCACTACCTTCTAGGTCCATCACCGGTTGGGAGATTTTGGTTTCCAAATTTCTTACTAAATTTTTTCCCATGTCAAAGACAAATGAACTTAGAAGGCAGATATCTAATTTTTGTCAAGAGGATAATGAAAAATTTTACGAGTCATGGGAAAGATTTAAGGACCTACTTTTGAGATGTCCCCACCATGGTTTTGAAACATGGAGACTAGTCCAGTTCTTTTACAATGGGTTGACTCAAACCAATCGAAATATGATTGAGTCGATGAACAGTGGTACTTTCCTTAGTCTCACAGAAGATGGAGCTTATAATTTCCTTGAGAATCTTTCCGAGAGTTCTCAGCAATGGGATTTCTCTTCTCATAGAAATTCATCAGCTCAAGTTAAGAAGGAAGTTAAGAAAGAAGGCATCTATGAGCTATCTGAAAATGTAGAGACTAGAAGGCAGTTAGATAGTCTCTCAAAGAAACTTGAAGCGTTAACTCTGCGGTTAGATAGCAATTCTGTCAATCAAATTCAAGCAAAAGGATGTTCTGTGTGTGCTAGCCCTATGCATACGTCGCAAACTTGCCCCTCTATGGTAGGATTCTCTGAATTCATGCCACAACAAGTAAATGCGATGAATGAATACAAAAAGCAATTCAATAGCCCATTCACAGAGACATACAATCCGGGTTGGAGAAATCACCCAAATTTTTCATGGACACAAGCTCAACCCATACCTAATATGGGTTCCCCATCAGCTAGTGTTCCACGACAGCAGCCACCTCCTGGTTTCCGTCCTCCTATCAATTCTTATCCACCATTCCAACCTGCTCCACCTGCTCCATCACCCCATGTCACTCCACAACAATTTTCATCTTTGGAGGACACTCTCAAGCAATTCATCCAAGTGACCACCCAAAACAATCAGACTTCAAACCAACTTTTGCAAGAAGTTAGGAATAATGGCCTCATGAACACTCAAGCCATCATTAGGTTAGAGAGTCAAATGGGTCAAATGGCGAGTCAATTGGGTGATAGAGAAAAGGGTAAGTTTCCGAGTCAACCAATCCCAAATCCTAAAGGTGTTTCCTCAAGTGAGACCGCTCTTAACCCACCAAATGCACCAACACATGGGCAAGTTCAAGCCATCACCACACTTAGGTCGGGAAAGGTAATTGACAATAAAGTGAGAATTCCTGATAGCGATGAGGAAGAGAAAGAAGAAAAAGAACAAATTCCAGCTGAGGTTGAGTCTTCACCTCAAGTTGTGAATCAAGTTCCTCCTGCTAAGCAAGCAAGTGAAGATCTCTCGAATAGGACCTTTGTTCCTAAAGCCCCATTTCCTTATAGGTTAAAAGACAATAAGAAAGGTACTCAATTCGAAAAAATCTTGGATGTGTTTAAGCAAGTTCAGATAAACATCCCATTACTTGATGCCATCAGGCAAGTACCTTCTTATGCCAAGTTTCTTAAAGACTTGGTAACTCAAAAGAGAAGGACAAATGTTCCGAAAAAGGCATTCTTAGCTGAACAAGCAAGCTCCATTATTCAGTGCAGGATCCCTGTCAAGTATAAGGACCCTGGCTGTCCAACAATTTCTTGTAAGATAGGAGATCATCATATTGAGCGAGCTTTGGTAAATCTGGGGGCTAGTGTGAATTTACTGCCATATTCTGTCTATGTGCAGTTGCATTTAGGAGAGTTGAAACCTACACCAATGACAATCCAACTTGTTGATAGGTCAGTCAAAATTCCTAGGGGTGTCATTGAAGATGTTTTGATTAAGGTAGACACTTTTTACTTTCCAGTGGACTTTGTTGTCCTTGATACTGAGCCTGTTCAGAACATAAGAGGCCAGATTCCTGTGATTTTAGGGCGACCATTTCTTGCTACATCCAACGCCGTAATCAATTGCAGAAATGGAGTGATGAAAATTTCTTTTGGGAACCTCACTGCTGAGCTAAATGTTTTTGATATCAGTAAGACCTCAATAGACACAGATGATGATGATTTTGGGCAAGTCAATTTGATTGATAGTCTAATAGAGGAATCTTTCTTGCAAACTTGTAAAGAGGATCCATTAGAGGCCTGCCTGTACTACTTCGGTTGTGATTTCGACATAGATGAATCTATAGAGCAAGTCAATGCGCTCTTAGATTCAGTGCCTGTTATGGGTACTCATTCTTTCCAACCAAAGCCAGAGCCTCTCAATCTTTCATCAGCTCCTCGACCTCCTTCCATTGAAGAACCACCAAAGCTGGACCTAAAGCCTTTACCTGATAATCTGAAGTACGTTTTTCTAGGTCCAAAAGAATCTTTTCCTGTTATCATAGCTGCTAATCTCGATAATGCTCAAGAAAAGCAATTGCTTGAAGTCCTTCATGATCATAAGGAAGCTATTGGGTGGTCTATCGCAGATTTAAAAGGGATCAGCCCGTCAGTTGTCATGCACAAGATTCACTTAGAGGAGAACTCAAAACCCTCTCGTGAACCCCAAAGGAGGCTGAATCCAGTGATGCAAGAAGTTGTCAGGGCCGAGGTACTCAAGCTTTTAGACGCTGGTATTATCTACCCAATATCCGATAGTGAGTGGGTGAGCCCTGTGCAAGTAGTTCCTAAGAAGTCAGGAATTACAGTGGTAGCCAATGAGCATAATGAGTTAGTTCCATCTCGTGTTCAGACGGGATGGCGAGTTTGTATTGACTACCGGAAGTTGAATTCAATGACTAGGAAGGATCACTTTCCCCTTCCTTACATTGACCAAATGCTGGAAAGGTTAGCCAGTCATGCTTACTACTGTTTTTTGGATGGTTACTCCGGCTATAACCAGATTCCAGTGGATCCATCTGATCAAGAGAAGACAACATTCACGTGCCCTTTTGGTACATTCGCCTACCGATGCATGCCTTTCGGGCTATGCAATGCACCTGCTACCTTTCAGCGGTGTACGATATCTATTTTCTCTGACATGGTAGAGCGATTCTTAGAGGTTTTCATGGATGATTTTTCTGTGTTTGGATCTTCTTTTGAGGAATGCTTGGAACACCTAGCTCTAGTCTTAGAGAGGTGTAAAGAAAAGAATCTCGTGCTTAACTGGGAAAAATGCCATATTATGGTACAAAGAGGAATTGTTCTTGGGCATATCATCTCCGAAAAGGGAATTGAAGTAGATAAGGCTAAAGTAGGTTTAATCTCCAACCTGCCGCCCCCGCGGACGGTTAAGGAGATTCGCTCATTCTTAGGCCATGCTGGTTTCTATAGGCGTTTTATCAAGGATTTTAGCAAGATTGCTAGACCTCTGTGCAATCTTCTTGCTAAAGACGCTCCATTTGTGTTCGATGAAGCATGCCTGAAAGCCTTCGAGACATTCAAATCTGCTTTGACCTCCGCACCCATCATTCGGTCCCCTGACTAGAACCTTCCATTCGAAATCATGTGTGATGCCTCTGATTATGCAGTTGGGGCTGTTCTAGGTCAGAGAATTGATAAAGTCCCTCATGTGATTTATTATGCAAGTAGGACTTTAAACAATGCTCAGCTCCATTATTCCACCACAGAAAAGGAGTTGCTAGCAGTCGTATTTGCTCTAGACAAGTTTAGGTCATATCTCTTAGGATCTAAGGTCCTTGTCTATTCAGATCATGCCGCTTTGAAATATTTGTTTTCTAAGAAAGATGCGAAGTCGCGGCTAATTCGGTGGGTCTTGTTGCTACAAGAGTTTGATTTAGAGATTAGAGATAAGAAAGGAGCTGAGAATGTTGTAGCAGACCACCTCTCTAGACTCATAATTGAATTCTCTGGTGATTCATTGCCCATAGCTGAGACATTCCCTGATGGGCAGCTTATGCATATTTCTCAATCACCTTGGTATGCGGACATCGTTAACTATCTTGTCACACGTGAAATGCCAAATCATTGGACAAAACAAGATAAGTACAAATTCTTGTCCGAGGTGAAGTACTTTTACTGGGACGATCCCTATCTCTTCAAGTACTGTCCCGATCAGGTAATTAGGAGATGTATTCCTGAGGATGATCAAATGCAAGTTCTCTCCTTTTGCCATGATCAACCATGTGGAGGTCATTTTAGTGGAAAGAAAACCGCTGCTAAAGTTTTGCAGTGCGGATTTTATTGGCCTTCCTTATTTCGTGATGCCCATGCCTATTGTGTCGCTTGTGAGAGATGTCAGAAGTTAGGTGGTCTTACGCGCCGAAGTATGATGCCCCTTAATCCAATTCTGATAGTGGAGATCTTTGATGTGTGGGGGATAGATTTTATGGGACCTTTTCCTAACTCTTTTGGGAATCTCTATATCTTAGTAGCCATTGATTATGTGTCAAAATGGGTCGAGGCTATTGCGTGCAGAACAAATGACCATAAAGTGGTGGTCCAATTTTTGAAAGAGAATATTCTTGCACGTTTTGGTACACCCCGTGCTATCATTAGTGATGGGGGGTCACACTTTTGCAATAGACCATTTGAGGGTCTAATGAAGAAGTATGGAGTGATTCATAAAGTGTCGACTGCGTACCATCCACAAATTAGTGGACAAGTTGAAATTTCGAATAGGGAGATCAAGCATATCTTAGAAAAGACGGTAAATCCTAATAGAAAGGATTGGTCAGTTCGACTGACAGATGCTTTGTGGGCATATCGTACTGCATACAAAACTCCTATTGGAATGTCCCCCTACCGTTTGGTGTATGGAAAGGCATGTCACCTGCCTGTTGAGTTAGAGCATAAAGCTTTTTGGGCTGTTAGACAGCTTAATTTTAATATTGACCAGGCAGGAACTCATAGAAAGCTCCAAATTGCTGAGCTGGAAGAAATAAGGAATGATGCTTATGATTGTGCAAAGTCGTACAAAGAAAGGATGAAAAGGGTGCATGATCAGAAGATTCTTAGGAAATCCTTTTACCCTGGCCAAAAAGTTCTTATTTATAATTCTCGTCTGCATTTGTTCCCAGGAAAGTTGAAATCCAAATGGTCCGGTCCTTTCATAGTCCAACAGGTTTATCCTCATGGAGCCATTGAGATTCAGAATCCCAAAGATGGTAGTGTGTTTAAAGTGAATGGCCATCGTTTGAAACCATTTTTGGAGTTAGAAAACCCAGAAGTTGAAGTTATGCTTCTGGAGGATCCCGCTTATCGGGATTGATTTTTTTAAGGCCATGATTCATGTATATTATTATATATAATATTGTATATTTGGATTTTCCATTTTTCTTTTCTTTGTTCTCTTTCTAACAAAAGTGCAGGTTTATCTTTTTCGTTGAGCTCCCTTGTTTTCAGGTGATATCCTTTCCTTTCTTATTTACTTGTCTTTATACATTGAGGACAATGTAAGATTCCAGTTGAGGGGTGGGATTTAATTGCCTTATCATTTCACGCACTTCACATGTTGCACTTTGTTAAAAATTGAACAAACTTTTTTTTAAAAAAAAAAAAATATATATATATATATATATAAAAAAAATGAAAAAAAAAAAAGAAATGCAATGGTTCTTGGATTGATATTAAGTTTCCCTTTGTTTAGCCAGTGTGATAACGATGACGCATTCGTCTTAATAGTTTACATGTGCATTCTTAGTTCTCCTACTATCATTATTAAGAGAAATTTCATGATTTTTAATCATCATTATTTGAGCACATATGACAACTTATGCATGACTAGATAGAAGAGTGAGCATAACTGAAAATTCCTGAAGAACATAAATGTGGAGACTAAGTAACCCGTGAGTATTTGAGCCAATCTTCCTATTTGAGGGTTTTTACATCAACTCTTAATTTTGAAAAGCGTATCTTGTTGAGTAGTCTCATTATTCTTTGTTTTGATTGAACACTAGAAAGGTACGTCCATGAAATGCAATTCTTTTAAGGATTCTTGATATCACTTGAACTGAAGAACTATAAACCTTATGAAGTGACTTAGGCCATCTTTGACAGTCTATATATAGCCTAATCCTACCCTTACATCTGTATCGCTAGTCACCCCTTTGAGCCTGATATATAGCCGTTCTTTGGTAACCCAATATCCTTACCCTACTCCAATTAGGAGTGTAAACCATATTTATAGCCTACCCTTTTATCTAAGAGTATGTTGAGATTATTTACTCTATGTACGGGCAATAGGAAAAGTGAGCTTGAAAAAAAATGAATAATAAAAAAAAAGTAATGAAATCTCCTTAGAAATATCAAAGTGAAAAAATTGTATGAGAAAGGAGATGTGAAAAGGAAAAGAAAAATAACAACAACAAAAAAAAAAAGCAAAAGAAAAGCTCGAATAAAGTCAAAGTTAGCCCAAGTGTTAATGTTATATCTCAATGTATTTCGTAGATCTTTGAATTCTTTTTTTTTTTTACCCCTTCATTTGATTTGCCCTTGCCTAAAGCCTTGCGTTACAACCCGAAAAAGTCCTAAAGATCCTTTGGAATATGGTTTTGAGGTGAGAGTGATGGAGGAGATCCATTTATGCATTTCGCTTTTCTAGTGAGATTTATCCTTTCATGAGACTCTTATTCTTTCATTTATAGCGTTTTTCATGTATACATGTGAGAGGCATTTGAATTTGAATACATTTACTCTTTATAGCCCGCATGTAATGAGAATAATTACACCATATTCTTGAGTGTTTCACTTGTTGAGTGTATGCCATGTGAGAAGTTGAGTCGAAGCATAGTTTGGATGGGATTTGCAAGCTTTGCTTATTTAGATATCAATGATGTTATATTGTTGTCAATTCACACACGCAATGAGATTGGAGAGAAAGAAATATTCTTATTAATCTTGCTAGTTTGAGAACTTTGATATTGCATATGTGTCACATTGCTTAGCATGTGGGTGTTTTGATGTCTTTGTTGAGTTAATTTGCATTGGTGACAGAAGGGGAATAATTTTTAGAAAGAACCGTTGCATTCGAATTTTGTTGGTATATTCACTGCAAACCATCACGAGACTTCACTCGTCCTCTTGGGGAACCTTGAGGTTAATAAAAGAATTTATTTTAAGACTTTGCTTTGCTCGAGGACTAGCAAAGTGTAAGTTGGGGGGAATTTGATGTGCCAAAAAATTGGTACAATTTAGGGCACTAATATATATCTTAAAGAGCATATATTATTACATTTGTTGTGTTTTTGAAGCTTTTCAGGTATGTGGTATTAAATCGAGAAGTTTGCAATTAAAGGAAAAAATGGTTGCGCGCAAGGCTCGAATTCAATAAATTTCTGGCACTAATCCGTACGGAATTTGAAGAAATCTCCAGAGACGAAAGTTCTATACATTTAAGTTAGCTACGCGTGAGCGAAAACCTTGCATCAATCGGAGTTCGGAGTACGAAGTTATGGCCAGAATACGATCAGTGCGCAAATAAATAAATTCCAGCGATTTTGGGCCATTGTAATAAAGATGAATTTTTTTTAATGGGCCAAGGCCACTTCCAGCAGCCCACGAGCCCAGCCTACTTCCAGCAAATACTAGCCCCAAATCCAAGCCCACCATGTTCAATTAAAGCCCTAAGACTAGCCAAGTGCAACTATAAAAAGAACAGCAGCGGCAGCATTCAAAGGAGGAAAGCCACAATTTAATTTATTTTTTTTCTCTTCTTCCTATGCACAATTTTCGATAAAAGAGGAGTGGCAACAGTTGAAGGCAAAAAGTCGATTTCTTTTCTTCTCTATTTTCTCTTCTTCATACGCGTTTATCGAGAGAAAGCTACAAATAATTTTATTATTTTTTTTTCTTCTTTGCTCTTCTGCCGAGTACTCTTATTGGTTTCAAGATATTTGTTTTAAATATTTGGATGATTTGCGAACGATTATAATAGCAGTTCAGAATTATTATTTTTCTTCGTCAATTTGTTTGCGCGTACCAAGTAAGTATTTAATTTATTTAATTATGCATTATTTAATTATGTATTGTGTTTCAACTATGAGCATGCTAGGCTAGGATATTTTCTAGGGTTGAGGATGAGTATATTTGATTGATTCCCTTGCACGTATTCATGCCAATTGACTCTACCAATTTAGTGCTTTAATGTTAAAAATAATTTTTCCTATTGAATGCCTATTTTAATTGATAAAAAAAATAAAATTGGATTCTCACTATTTTTTGTTGGATTCACCTTATGATTTGTTGAGAGCGGATATAGGGTGTGTTTTGACGGATATAGCGAGTGTTTTGATTTTATAAATTTGTTTGGCTGTGGAAAAATTAACACTTGGATAATTTAATTTAATTGGGCTTAATTTAATTTATTTTCCGCATCTAATAGAGTCGAGAGACCAAATTAGTGCGAGACAAAGAGTAGAGTTTGCTGGGCATGAATACTAGGAACATGATATCAAATATATGACTCCGCCACCCTAGTATTTTATTAATTGATTATTTCATTAGTATTTTTATTATTTTATTCGTATTCTTAGTTGATAAATCATCCCAATCACTTTTTAAGCTAGATTAGGTATTAATTAGAGTTAGTGAGAGAGATACGTACGTTCCATCCATCAAGTCCCTAGGGTTCGACCTCGCTCTTGCCTAAGCTATACTAAGTACCGATTCGTGCACTTGCGAGTAATTAAAACATTCACAACAAGTTTTTGTATGTCAAACAAAATGTTTTGAAAATTATCTATATGTAAGCATTCGGGTTAAATCATTAGTAAAACAACATGCAAAAAAAATTGTCAGTGTGGTTTATTAAACATCTGCTCTGTTCACTATATCATCGATTGGTTTTGAAGAGATATATTAAACATGATGCATACCATTTAAGTGAACTACTAAATGCTGCACTGATGGGATCTCCCAATGCATATGATTTTCAAATATTCGCTATACCACCAAGACCAATGCACTTTACATCGATGTATTATTCAATTTCATCTACATCCCCCAATATCATTATTGTACGATCGTAACCGTTGTAAATATATTTGTTGATGTACTTCACGCACCTTAACCCTTTATAAATTTTTACATTTATATGAAAATTAAATAGTCTTGAGATGTATGAATTATATAGCACAACATCTCTATTATCAACAACATGTCCAGATTTAAGTATGTTTCCGACCATAATTATACATCTAATAGATTGAATACCCATAATTGCCCATAATAATTTCATCTGTTTAAGTTTTATGATATCTTTTAGCACATTTACCACCCTCCATACACAGAGCTTTAGGATTTCGAACAACACATGGTCCACGCACCGTACAACTTTTGATTGTTTCATACAAAAGTGGATCATAAATTGGATCAAAAAATTAAGCACAAATAGCTCGATTTACATGTTCATATGTTCGTATTTTGTTTTGATCATGAAGAAATATTAGCAAATGCATGTGCAGTAAGCCACGCTTTTGGAATTCGATTGTAAAAACATGTGCTAACTTTTAACCAAGAAAATTTTGTTTATCAATTTCCACTATGAAAGCCTGTCGCTTTAATTTAAAGACCCGAGCTACTAAATCAGGATCATCGCTTACCATTTGATATGGTAATTATGCAACTTTAATCTTAGGCCAAATTGGATTTGCAGTCATAGTTAGAAAAATGTATAGATGTTGGTTGTATCGAGTTATAGCCATGGAATATTGAAAAATTTCAAACATTTGTCTTAGACTCCCAGAAAAGAAAAAGGACAACAAAACTATTCGTTTACCAACGTGATGAGCCTCCAACCTATCAAGGACAACATCGACCAAATCTTGGTATAAATTAAATCGAAGATTTCATTGGTTGAGCCTATAATTTGTCAATTGATTTTGCTCTATTGCTGCCCATGCATCACCAATAAACTCTTGCAACAATCTCCCACCCTTTAGGATGATTGAATACAAGTATGTTTTTTAAATAAATGATACCCATAGTATTGTGTAGACACCCCGATCCGTGACCCCCGCAAGAACCCTAACGACCTTCGAGAACTACTGTTTTTGGAGTCCGGGACCCATCCGAGCACTCGAAACTACCCCGAAAGGGTTTGTTGGCCAACAAACCTATTTTTAAGTGGGATTGTCGCGCGACATACTGGTATGTTGCGCGACAATCACTCTTATGTCGCGCGACAAACCCCTCTGCACCCGACCAACCACTTTCTGACACATCACAGTGTCAGAACCCATCACTTCAGCCGTTTGTCGCGCGACAAACAGATATGTCGCGCGACAAACAGGTACAGTGAAATAGATATGTCGCGCGACAAACAGATAAAGTTAGGGAATGTCGCGCGACAAACCCTCCCGAGCACTATAAATAAGGCAACACCCCCATGGGTTCTAGACGGCAACTTCTCGCCACAATCTCTATACTAAAATTCCTTATTTCTCTCTGATATCTTCTAATCTTTAAGCCTTCTCCGGAAGCATCTGTGATAACTTTTATTTTTACAAGAGTCTCGGATCTAATCTTGGCACCCGGAGTGCCACATTCTAGAGTCAGACCGCTGGAAATATTTCTAAGAGGAAAGCTAATATTCGCCGGAGGTCTTCTCTGCCGGATTATATTTTCTCTCTCTTATTCTTATATATATCGTCGGGAAGCTAACTAAAGTCTCTTATAGTAATTAAATAAGATATTTGTATATTAGTTTTATTGTAGACTTGTTTAAAACTCGATTTTTCTAACGGGGCGCTGCCCCGCACCCCGCGACCTGACCGGGCAGATCGATCCCCGTCCTAGTAAGCGAAGTAGCGACATGGTTGTGGTAGATTCCTAACGCGCCTGAAAATTAGGTTTTCATTAGTTATTTCCAGAAAGCAGTAGAATATCAGTAAAAGCATCTAAGTTTTCCAACATAGAATAAACATATAAGACCACTAGAGACCGAAAGGGCGGAATGGGTGCTTAACACCTTCCCAAACCGTAATATAGTTCTCGAACCCTATAGAATCCTGGTTTCGTAGACAAACGTGTAAAGAAAGGCTTATCTGTAGCCTTTCCTCTTACACGACCCTTTTTATCCGTTTTCTCGTAAAACGTACTGGCGACTCTGAACGAACCCTCTTGCATCTAGAAATAGGATAGAGGGACACCCGATATGAATTATCAACACATTAGAAGCAAATAGAACAACGGAATCCTTTCCGATGTTTCAGACTCCCAAACCAGGGATTGAGACCCGGGGGTCGCATTTGCGGATTCTCACATATTGTAATTGCGTAAGTCGTTTATTTGACGCTTTACCAAAATTGACATCCCACAACTTTAATTCAGGTTTCAATCCAAACTCACCCAATGGAAACAATAACACATAGTGCAATGGCAAATAAACTGGATGGCATTCACTGATCTGCATAAAGTGGTCACTCTTTTTAAACCTTACAATGAAATCCCTCATTCCAAAAACTTCAGTACCGTCTTTAGGCAATATCACAGCCATCTCATTTAATGTGGGCAAGTTATGCATTCGCCGATCTTTCCCTGGTGCAAAATGAAGAAAAGTTGGGATATTGTGATTATTCAAATGTTCCCTTATTAAAATTAGGCCGTATGTCGGAGCTTGTATGAAAATGCGTTAAATCATAACAAATTATATTTGATTACTCTCAATACAACATTTCTCAATTGCAGATTTCGCTAAACACGATAATTTAAAGCATGGTCTGAGTCATAAATATACAATTAGGCATATACTGGATCTTGATTGTTTGGTGGTTATAGTACACTTGTCCTATGTCGTAGCTCCCCGTGGATTATAAATGAAATAGGACCTCTACCAGTGAGTACTCTATCATCCGTGTGAAAGCATTTGCTGCATTATACAATCGGGTATAACGTCGAAACAACTTTGACTGGTCATCGTTGCCATCGTATAATTATTGAATTCAGGTGGAGGCATTATGAGTTCTAGGAGTCGAATTGTAACACCCCCGCCTTAATTAGTAGGATAACACCTGTAATTAAGACCTGGAGCGTTACTAACCCACCTTAGACGAGCTAAAGTAGGTTTGAAATAAATAATAAAATAATAAATCCAATAGAATCACATAACATGGGATAAACCACCATGGTATTCATGCTACGGGCGGTAATATAAAACATGAGTGCAATATACATCGATACACAGGCATGAAATCCAAAAGACATACACACTAGGTTAACATGTATTACATAGTAAACAACAACCTAGGCTAGCTGTGGCTTGCCATGTACACACCTATATAACAAAAATGAGTCGGTATCAGAGATCCTCTATTTCGTTCCCGGCCTAGTTGCCTCTTATGTCGTATCCGTCTCCTGGATACCTGAATTGGTTTACATAAAAAGGGGTGAGCTCACAGCTCAGTAGGGGGGATATAACAGGGAATATTACGTACAAAACATAATTAACTATTTAATTATAAATCATGGCTCAACCAATAAAATAATGCATGCATGTGCATATGCAGATTACCTCCCTTGTGTCAACCATTATACCGAAAGAATACCGAGGCCAAATCAAATAATAATAATGATAATAACAATGGGCCTGACCGCCCCCAAGAGATACCGAAGCTGGGCCGAATCATAATCATAAGAAGAAGAACGGGCCTGACCGCCCCAGAGAATAAGTCGAAAATGATCACAATATAATATCATTCAGCCCATCAAAGATCATCATCATATCATAATATAATTGGACCACGTGTCCATCCATATCATATCACAGAATCACTAGTGCTTTGCCGAGGCCTAGATTTCCGGGCTATTCACCGCTGGCTCTAGACAGCTGACCTCATTACTGTCCCCCGGGGGTTTAGGGATTTTTAACCTAAGGGCACCGAGCCCTACTTATTTTCACATCGGCAAGCACTAGTCAATACATATTCTCTTCATCATCGAAGGGCCACAATAGCAATCATATCAAACCCATCACAGAACCGTATCACATCCCAGAATAATTCAGCAGATATAAGAAGCTTTCGGCACCATATATATAAGATATATGCCCACATGATAGGCAATAAGAATAATCTGAACTTGCCAAAAAGTCTCCAAGAATTCGATTGACACAATGACGATGCACAGTATGCATAACATGCTAATAAATGAATATTTGAAACAACTTATGCCATATAACCACAACAAATCTCTATACATGTCCCTTGATGTATATAATTCATTAATTAATTAATTTCATAAATATAAAATATTTATACATTCAAGAAATATCTCATGTATATCAAATAATACAAATGTATCAAGTATAATGGCATATCTTGCTTCAAATAACATACACATGGCTTAATAAATCATAAAACATCATCATCCTCATCATATAATAATTCTTAAAACAAAGACAATTAAAATATGATGATTTATATATAATAAAATTATACTATCAGCTTTTAAAATTAATTAAACCCCTACCTCAGAATATTTAGCCCCAAATAATAAAATTTGAGTTGATACCCAAACCCCGACCGGCACAACTCTACAATTCTTATACCGTTGCGTAGCCTTCAACGTATAGAACAACTTTTCCTTAAGGCTCGACTCGATTCGGCAGAATTTTGATGACCAATTGCTAAGAAGAAACCTTCGTACCTATTTTCTTTTTTTTTTCTTACTGATGCTCGGCAAAAACGAAAGCAAAAGGATGAAAATGGTGGAACAGTGGAGTCGGTGGCTTAAAAACATAAAAATCTAACTTTATGTTTAATTATGAAAATTAATCCTGAAGTTTCATAACTTTATTATTTTAACCCTGAACTTTTACAACTTTACAATTTAGTCCATACTCAACCAAGAAATATGTGTCTAATTTATACTAATTATATTAAGGGGTATTACAATCCCCCCCACTAATAAAAATTTCGTCCTCGAAATTTAAATATCGTACCTTAAGTAAATAAGTCCGGATACTTATGACGAATCTCAGTTTCCATTTCCCATGTTGCCTCCTCGGCTCCGTGGTGCAACCACAAGACTTTGACTAGTGGTATAACTTTGTTTCTCAGTACTCGGTCTTGACGGTCTAGAATTTGAATCGGTCGGGTTTCATACGTCCCATTATCAAGTATTTCCAGATCTTTCCATTGAACAATATGGGATGGATCGTAAACATACCGTCAAAGTATCGACACATGAAAGACATTATGAACAAGTGACATCTGTGGAGGTAAAGCCAAACGATACGAAACATTTCCAACACGTTCCAAGATTTCAAATGGCCCAATGTAACGAGGAGCTAATTTTCCTCTACCACCAAAACGTGTGATACCAAAACGAGGTTTGGTTTTCAAAAATACATGACTACCGACTTCAAACTCCAAAGGACGACGACGTTTATCGGCATAACTCTTTTGCCGACTCTGAGCAGTAAGAAGGTGTTGTTGAATAATCTTAACCTTCTCAGTGGTTTGTTCTACCAATTCCGGACCCAACAAGGTTCTTTCCCCGACTTCATACTAACAAATCAGAGATCTACACGGGCGACCATACAATGCTTTATAAGGCGCCATGCCTATGCTAGCCTGAAAACTGTTATTGTAGGCAAACTCCACTAAAGGCAAATGCTCTATCCAATTTCCTAGAAAATCTAAGACACAAGCTCTCAACATATCCTCGAGGATCTGAATAACTCGTTCGGATTGCCCGTCTGTCTGTGGATGGAATGCCGTACTAAAATTCAACTGAGTACCCAGAGCTTTCTGCAATCTCCCCCAAAATCGAGATGTGAAACGAGGATCTCGATCCGATACAATAGTAAGTGGCACCCCGTGAAACTTAACTATCTCTCGAACATATAATTTGCCAAGGCTCTCTATATTTTGGTTGTTACGAATGGGAATGAAATGAGCAGATTTCGTCAATCTATCAACAATTACCCAAATGGTGTCTTGACCACCCAAAGCTTTAGGTAATCCCGAAACAAAATCCATTGTAACATGTTCCCACTTCCACTCGAGAATAGGCAATGGTTGAAGTTGCCCTGCGGGTCTTTGATGTTCGGCCTTCACTAACTGACAGGTCATACACTTGCTTACATAATTTGCGACATCACGTTTTATACCACTCCACCAAAAATTTTGGCACAAGTCTCGATACATCTTTGTACCTCCCGGGTGAATAGAAAATTTAGAATGATGGGCTTCACTTAGTATTTCGTTTTTAAGTTCTGGATCTTTCGGCACTACCAATCTATCTCGAACCCGAATTCCTCCGTCGGTCCCAAGTCTGTATTCACCGTGTTCGACTTCTGTAGCCAAACGATCGCCTATCACCCGAAGTTCTTCGTCTACACGTTGGGCACCAATCACCTGCTGTTGGATTGCTGGTTGAACAACCATATTATAAAGATATGCTTGGTTATCATTCCGACTCACCATAAGATTGTATCGTTGCAATTCTTGTCTTAACTTCCACTCTCGACATCGTAGGGCAGCTAAAGACCCTTGGGACTTTCGACTCAAGGCATCGGCTACCACATTAGCTTTGCCCGGGTGATACTGCAAAGTAAAATCATAATCTTCCAAGTATTCTACCCACCGTCGCTGCCTAAGATTCAAATCTTTCTGGGTGAAGATATATTTCAGGCTCTTGTGATCAGAATAGACTTCAAATGTCTCACCATACAGATAATGACGCCAAATCTTAAGAGCAAATACAACAGCAGCCAATTCTAGATCATGGGTAGGGTAGTTTTTCTCGTGTTGCTTGAGCTGACGAGAGGCATAAGCCACAACATGCTCTACTTGCATAAGAACACAACCCAAACCAAATCTAGAAGCATCACAATAAATCGTATAATCCTTTCCCCGCTCGGGTAAAACAAGAACTGGAGCCGAAGTAAGCTTATCCTTCAACTCTAGGAATGCTTTATCGCAATCGTCACTCCAAACGAATTGGACACCTTTATGAGTAAGGTGAGTCAATGGCAATGCTATCTGAGAAAAGTCTTTCACAAACCGACGATAATAGCCTGCTAAACCCATAAAACTTCTAACCTCCGTAACATTTCGAGGCCTTTCCCATTTTAGAACAGCTTCTATTTTCGTTGGATCTACCGAAATTCCATTACTCGAGACTACATGTCCCAAGAATTTAACTTCCAACATCCAAAAGTCACATTTGCTAAGCTTAGCATAGAGTTGGTGATCTCGGAGGACTTGAAGAGCTAGACGGAGATGATTCTTATGCTCCTCATCAGACTTGGAGTATATAAGAATATCATCTATTAAAACCACCACACACTGATCAAGATAAGGATGATACAAGCGATTCATCAAGTCCATAAATGCCGCTGGCGCATTCGTCAACCCGAATGGCATCACTAAAAACTCGTAATGACCATATCGAGTACGAAACGCCGTCTTTGAAATATCTTCTTCACGAACCAACATTTGATGATAGCCCGATCGGAGATCTATCTTGGAAAATCTAACAACACCTTGTAATTGATCAAACATATCATCTATTCGGGGCAACGGATACTTATTCTTGACAGTGACACGGTTCAACTGACGATAGTCTATACACAACCGTAACGACCCGTCTTGCTTCTTAGCAAATAGTACAGGTGCGCCCCAAGGAGATACACTAGGTCTGATAAACCCTTTTCGTAACAACTCATCAATTTGAACTTTCAATTCCTTTAGCTCAGCAGGAGCCATTCGATACGGTGCTAACGATATCGGAGCAGTACCCGGAATAAGGTCAATAGAGAAGTCTACCGCCCGATGAGGGGGAAGACCCGGAAGATCAGCAGGAAACATATCTGAAAATTCTCTAACCACAGGAAGATTAGAAGGATACGAACCACCCTCCTCTCGTGCCACCATACTAGCCAACCATCCAAAGAAATCTCGTTGTTCCTTGGGCCTCAAATACGTACTCGGCGTATGTGACTCAGACTTACAATAGAAGATCAACATCTCACTGTTAGGCAATGGAATAGAGACTCGACGTTTAGAACAATCAATTATCACATGAAAAGTAGCCAACCAATCCATTCCTAAAATAAGATTATAAACTTCCATATCCATCACAATAAGATCAAACTCTATCGAGGATTCTCCAACACTCAAGGAACAATTTCTACAAATAGAACTCAACCCTACATCACTCCCCAAAGGCGAACCAACACATATCGGTATATCCAAACGTTTCACATTCAATCCCAATCTAGTGACTAAAGCCAACGAGATAAATGAATGAGAAGCACCGGTATCAAATAAAACTTTAACCCAAGAACTAAAGAATAGAACGGTACCTTCCATCACCTTAACCTCAGGTTGCTCCACCTGACTCAGGGTATACACTCGACCTGAAGTCCTACCGCCTCCCCGAACATACGAACTTCCACCCCCACGGTATTGACTCTGACCCCGGCCTTGACCACTAGAGAAAGATTGGCCCATTCCGCTACCACGGCTTGAGCCCCGAGTTTGTGACTGACTATAGGAAGGTTGAGACGGCTGCTGCTCCCGACTCACATTTGGACAATCCCTACGAATATGTCCCGGTTGACCGCACGCATAACAAACCCTCTCTCTCTGTCCCTGGTGCTCGCTACTGCTTCCCGAAAAACGGTCTCTACTAACACTACTACTAGAAGACCCTGAATC
Organism: Lonicera japonica; assembly: GCA_021464415.1. NCBI lineage: Eukaryota > Viridiplantae > Streptophyta > Magnoliopsida > Dipsacales > Caprifoliaceae > Lonicera > Lonicera japonica. Next base: position 4,781,020 of record CM038464.1, on the reverse strand, counting down.
ACCTCTATACTTCTTTCCCTGATTACCCGATTTCCTCCCCTCGATACCTCTTTTCCTTTCTAGGAACCTACTGGCATCTGCTCTCTCCTGCTCCACTTTCATGGCCACTCTCACAGCTTCAGTCATACTGTTATAGCTTAAGTGATATACCTTCTCTCTGATAGAAGGCTTCAACCCTTTCAGAAACAAACGTATCTTCTCCTCAATATCACTGTCTAAACCTTTCTCGAAACGGCTCAGACTTTCGAACTTTGCCTCATACTCCGTCACAGACATATTCCCTTGGATAAGAGAACGGAACTCATCCCTCTTGATACTATGATGGACCGGTGAGAAATAACGCTCTAAAAATAACTGGGTGAATTGCTCCCAGGTAGTAGGAGCATCCGCCCTCCTCGACACGTTCTTCCACCAAACACCCGCCTGATCAATCAATTGATACGTACCGAGGCTGAGTCTCAAATCATCCGATAAATGCATGACATCAAAGGCTCTTTCTATCTGATCGAGCCACGACTCCGCTGTATCGGGTTCGGATATCCCATTAAAAGTAGGAGGAGATAACTTTTTAAACTTCTCGAGGGCCACCATAGCCTGATTCTCATGAGCTCTTTCTCGAGGTTGTTCGGTATGAGCCAATACATTGGCCAACTCCCGAGCTATCGCACGAATAGCATCTACATACTCCCCTCCCGAAGTAAAACTCTCGTGAGTGGCATGATTCACCCCATCATCTGGTGGAGTCGCCATTCACTATACGCAAACAAGAAAAATATCATGATAACCTGATATACACATATTCATAAAAAAAATACAGTTCATCTCATATTTCACATATTTCGTCCAACAACCCAAGTAAATCGCAAACCTATGGCTCTGATACCAATTTGTAACACCCCCGCCTTAATTAGTAGGATAACACCTGTAATTAAGACCTGGAGCGTTACTAACCCACCTTAGACGAGCTAAAGTAGGTTTGAAATAAATAATAAAATAATAAATCCAATAGAATCACATAACCTGGGATAAACCACCATGGTATTCATGCTACGGGCGGTAATATAAAACATGAGTGCAATATACATCGATACACAGGCATGAAATCTAAAAGACATACACACTAGGTTAACATGTATTACATAGTAAACAACAACCTAGGCTAGCTGTGGCTTGCCATGTACACACCTATATAACAAAAATGAGTCGGTATCAGAGATCCTCTATTTCGTTCCCGGCCTAGTTGCCTCTTATGTCGTATCCGTCTCCTGGATACCTGAATTGGTTTACATAAAAAGGGGTGAGCTCACAGCTCAGTAGGGGGGATATAACAGGGAATATTACGTACAAAACATAATTAACTATTTAATTATAAATCATGGCTCAACCAATAAAATAATGCATGCATGTGCATATGCAGATTACCTCCCTTGTGTCAACCATTATACCGAAAGAATACCGAGGCCAAATCAAATAATAATAATGATAATAACAATGGGCCTGACCGCCCCCAAGAGATACCGAAGCTGGGCCGAATCATAATCATAAGAAGAAGAACGGGCCTGACCGCCCCAGAGAATAAGTCGAACATGATCACAATATAATATCATTCAGCCCATCAAAGATCATCATCATATCATAATATAATTGGACCACGTGTCCATCCATATCATATCACAGAATCACTAGTGCTTTGCCGAGGCCTAGATTTTCGGGCTACTCACCGCTGGCTCTAGACAGCCGACCTCATTGCTGTTCCCCGGGGGTTTAGAGATTTTCAACCCAAGGGCACCGAGCCCTACTTATTTTCACATCGGCAAGCACTAGTCAATACATATTCCCTTCATCATCGAAGGGCCACAATAGCAATCATATCAAACCCATCACAGAACCGTATCACATCCCAGAATAATTCAGCAGCTATAAGAAGCTTTCGGTACCATATATATAAGATATATGCCCACATGATAGGCAATAAGAATAATCTGAACTTGCCAAAAAGTCTCCAAGAATTCGATTGACACAATGACGATGCACAGTATGCATAACATGCTAATAAATGAATATTTGAAACAACTTATGCCATATAACCACAACAAATCTCTATACATGTCCCTTGATGTATATAATTCATTAATTAATTAATTTCATAAATATAAAATATTTATACATTCAAGGAATATCTCATGTATATCAAATAATACAAATGTATCAAGTATAATGGCATATCTTGCTTCAAATAATATACACATGGCTTAATAAATCATAAAACATCATCATCCTCATCATATAATAATTCTTAAAACAAAGACAATTAAAATATGATGATTCATATATAATAAAATTGTACTATCACCTTTTAAAATTAATTAAACCCCTACCTCAGAATATTTAGCCCCAAATAATAAAATTTGAGTTGATACCCAAACCCCGACCGGCACAACTCTACAATTCTTATACCGTTGCGTAACCCTCAACGTATAGAACAACTTTTTCTTAAGGCTCGACTCGATTCGGCAGAATTTTGATGACCAATTGCTAAGAAGAAACCTTCGTACCTATTTTCTTTTTTTTTTCTTACTGATGCTCGGCAAAAACGAAAGCAAAAGGATGAAAATGGTGGAACAGTGGAGTCGGTGGCTTAAAAACATAAAAATCTAACTTTATGTTTAATTATGAAAATTAATCCTGAAGTTTCATAACTTTATTATTTTAACCCTGAACTTTTACAACTTTACAATTTAGTCCATACTCAACCAAGAAATATGTGTCTAATTTATACTAATTATATTAAGGGGTATTACACGAATTTTTTTTTGCAAATAAATTTTTTCAAAGAATGGGCACGCATCAGATAAACTTGATAACCTTTCAGTTTTTCAGTGCAATGCTGAATAATGAGGACACTTAATATCCATTTTACCAATAGAATGTCTCCCAAAAATAACATACGGATGAGGGGTCATAGTTGTAGTTAATATCTCATAATTTACTCAAGTATAATCAAGAAGTAGTTGACTTATTGGCATTAACCTAAAATTATTTCAGAATGTGTGATGTGAAAAAGAATTAAGTAAACTTCCCACATGGTCACTAAAATATCAATCGAGATAGACCTTACAACTCCAACTATAAAAAGCACTGATTTACCCATCAAACGAATATATTCAATTTTGTTGTTAATAATATGATAGTTTGAGGGGCAAGTTAAAATTTGAACAATTATTTAATAACCCGTTGGGTAATTTAGTTTAAAAAATTAGCGTGAAACCAAAATTAGATTTACCGGTAATCTAGGTTAGAAAATAGTGGTATTAACACACGATCCAGATAAGGTTCATAATTGACTAGAGTTGATGTGATGCTTTATGAGTGGTATATATGTCGCATACTATTCGATCGAAGTAATTCTTCATCACTTGAGTTGGAATTAAAGAACTTGAACATTAAGGATGCAATAGCGTGTTGGAAGGAAACCGATGATAGTTAGATGGCCTAGGTTCCAACAATGAAGGATGTTGATAGAAATGATTATTAATTTTAATACATTCAAGTTCGTATACAGCGCATTGGAGTAGCCTATGAGTTAAACTAGGGACAAATCTGGGCAAAATTAGGTCTTGTTGGCATGGCCTATGAGTCAATACTTATACAAATTATATATACTTATATTAAAAATATTCATATATACATGTACACATATAATATTATAAAATTATGTATATTATTAGCGTGTTCAAACGGGTTATTATTGTGTCAACAAATATTAACCAATTTGACTGGTTAACTTATCGTGTTTTATCAAGTCAATACCAATACAACCCGAAACTATTAAGATTTCACCAATTAACTTATAATTTCGTATCGTATTATCATGTTGTGTGTTGTTTTCCCATGTCTAGATAAGTGTAATATTATTTATTATAAAATTTTATAAATTAATTATTGTTTTCGATAAAATGAGTCTAGATTGATGGGGACTTGTAAAAAAATAATAATCTAATCAATCAAAAATGAATTTAGATTTTTCTTGAAGAGTATAAAAAAGAGACCAGAAGCAGGTCAAACCGTTAAAACATTCTTTTTGAGAAAAAAAAAGTGAAAATAATAATTTTTTTTAAGTAAATTTTAATTTTTGTTACCGTATGATTTATTTTTATTAATTATGTTTTAAAATAAGGTGATTGATTAAAATTTTATTTTTATTGTTTTTTATTTATATAGTTGAAATTTATTTATGTAGAAATGATAATCGAAAATGACCTAAATTTAATAAAAACATTATTATTTATTAAAAAAGTATAATTGACTGGGCCAGTCAATGTTGTCCAGTGGGCCTTCTCGTGTTCAAAGCCCATTAAACCCTCTCCTAGGCCTAGCTAATTAAATTGCCAGTCTCCGTATAAGTTGGGCCAGGATTTGACTAGCATTTTTTTTTAAAAAAAAAAAAAAAAAGATATTAAAGAGTTGTATGCTTTACTGGTTCTTTTCTTTTTATACATGGCGCAGTTTAAAAGACAGATTTCAAAAAAAAAAGAAAAGAAGAGGGAATAATAAGATTTAAGCCTTCTTTCACTTCGAGAGGAGGCCTCTAGCGGTTGAATAAAAAAACAATTGATCTAACCATAAATACGGATTAAAATAAATACATGAGATTACAATAATAAATAAGTAGATAAAACAACTTAATTGTTGTACAAAATGTAACCTAATCATTTTTACCCAAAGTAAGGCTCTCAAATTAAGTAAGTATTGTTTTAAAAAACACTAATTTTAACTTAGGCCCTGTTTGATTGTGTAAATTGTCTAATTATGAGATTAGTTCATTTTCAATTAGTCAATAGTAAATTTGTGCATTTATAATAATTTATGGAGTGTTTGAAAAACTTAATGAGATATTAAAAATGATGGATTAAAAAGATATTTTAAATTACTCTAAATACTTTAAAATTTCGTCTATATGTATCAACATTGAGAATTTAGAGTTGGAGCGAATTTCTTGTTTAAGAATTAAGCAATTTTAAGTTTTAGTTGAATAAATGACTTAATTGGAATTTTCATGGATCAAGTTGAATTTACTTATTTACAATTATTTGATTTTTACAACAAAACTCAAATAAATATGCAAATTAATCATAAATTGTCTAATTTACAAGTCTAAGAGTCGATTGTTATTATTATTATTATTATTAATTCTCTACAACAGCATCATGATGATGATTATCGTTCAGAGTGTAATTTAATTGATCAGCTACAGAGTTGGAAGTGGATGATTTTGGGGAATGATATGAACAAAGTTTGAAGAAAGAAGGGGTTGGTTTTAAATCGAAGAGGCCGGGTTGGGATATGAAGAAGGTCCGAGGAAGTTAACATTAAATTGTTTTAAATAATTTAATGTAAACTTTGTTTTGCATGATGTATATTTTATTTTTAACAAATATATTTTGATAGGACACTTGTGTAATTTTAAAGTAATATTAAAAAAACACCGATACATTGTAATGTATTAAAAAAATGGGGACCGCAAACTTAACTTGGCATTATCCAAAAAAAATAAAATTCTCTCATTCTTTTGCAAAAAACTTTCTCGCACAAATCCTATTTTTTAATATCTCGCAAAATATAACCCTTAACTTGTTTTATATAATATTATTTTTCAAGATTCTAGAAGAATATTTTATCTGATGTGTTATCACTTATCCCACAAATATCATGTATATATGGTCTATCTTAACAGCATTCAAGAAGTATGTAAAATATAAAATAAAATGTGAGATTCTAACATGTGTCATGTATGCATCTGAACAAATTGAGCGAGTATTAATACATGATAAGTATTGAATACAGCATTTTCATATACAATATATGTGCTTTAAAGCCAAATTTTATGACCCAAGGGTAAGCACGTACAATAGTTATGATTTGCAATTGTACTTACTTTGTGTGGGAAATAATAATACGGTATAAAACAGGAATAGAGAAGTAACTAAACAAATAATAAAAGGAGAAAGAAGGGAAGGGCATGGCATATGAAGGGGGACATAACTTTATTTCTAACAGCAACAGCATGGACGCAATTCTGTTATGCGCGAGGAGTGTTGCACACATTTCTCGATCAAATGCGGCTTAAAGCTAAAATAATAAAAGGAAAAAGAAGGGAAGGCCATTGTGTATGTACATCTATATACACTTGCACCGTTGCAAATACTATTACAAAACAAACAAATTCATGGCCGACAGATATTTATTAATTTTTTTGATTATTTTAATTAGTTTTGTACGCATACGTGAGCCAAATTTCTCCATCATCACTAAAAACACAAGTTGTGAGTGAGTGAGTATTATATCTCTGTTGCTGGTAAAAAAAAGAAGAAGAAGAGTATATATATATATATATATATATATATCTCTGTTACGTTAATTAATTAATTAATTTAGAGTTTCCATATTTGTCCAAATTGCAGGATTGTCAACCCAGATAGATACCCATCCCCGCCGGCCAATTTTATTGTAAGGACAAAACACCCCTCGATTAAAACAATGATCTCCCACATGGTAATTCTCACCCACCTAACTTTTAATTTGTCAACAAGTGATCAAAGTTTTGTGTATAAGATCTCAAGCTTTCTTTCATTAGCTTCCTCTATTTTCCTTCCTTAATATAGATAGCTAGCTAGCTACTTACTAGCCATATTAGCTAAAAGTCAAAAACAAAGGGGAGAAAAATTACACAAATTAACATCATCAACAAGATATCTCGAAAAATGGGTGGAGTTAGCAGGGAAAATGGTGTGCTAAAGTTGGTCTACCCTGGTGGCTCCGTGGAGGTTCACAAGCAAGCAATAACAGCAGCTGAGGTCATGAAACGGAACCCGAGGCACTGCGTTACCCGCCCTGATGTTTTCAAGTACCCGTGGATCGTGGTCCGACCCGAGTCCGTTCTGTCCCCAGGTCGGGTTTTCTATGTTGTACCCTACCACACCATCCGTCGCTTGCTTCAGTCAAATGGGATCATGGCCAAGGGCACGACCGATCAGAAGAAGCATAGGCACCCTCCCAAACAAGATTCGGGCAAGGGCATCGGTGGTTTACGTAAACAAACACCACCACCACCAGTATCCCAGACGGAAGAAGACAAGTGGGCAGATGAGGTGGCATGTAAATTGCACGGAAGTTTGAGCAACCCGAGGCAGAACAGCAGAAGATTAATATTATTCTATGAACAGCATGACGAATACGGTTGTCAGCCGTTGAACCAGCCTACCCAAAGCCAACCTCGGAGAAGGAAGCCCCTTCATAGTTATGAGTACGAGGAAGAATATTATGAAAGAAGACATGTTAATTTATTTGATAATCCTTACGCTGCTTCTCATTTGGTGATGAAAGTAGAAAAGAAACGGGAAGTTCCACCCAAGGTTCTTGATGAAAAAAAGAAGAGAACTCGAAAAATTCGCAGCGGAGAGGAACCAAAAAAAAAGTACCCAATTGAGCGTTGGCCTTTGACGAAACCTAGTACCAAAACATACCCAATTCACGAGACTAGTATAGGTGCTTCTTTTGTCGAGGAGGAAAGAGTGACCTTGGACACGAAAGAAAATCGTATTTTCCATACAACCCGCGAGAGGATTACTAATTTAAAATCTTGTTTGAAAAAAAAAGGAATTAATGCTCCGAAACCACCTGGTCTGAAGGTAACTTTTGTCTTCCCAGGCGATGATGATTAAGAACGGAGAGTAATTCAAGTCTTTGTTTTCCGAAGCAAGTGTTGAGGCTTCTTTGGCTTGAGGAGACTCGGATTAATTATGAATTATTTTATTCTTCAGCTACTCTCAGAACTAAGCAGCAAGTGCGTTCCTCCATATACACTCACGTATATATATGAAAGTTTAATTCTGGAATGTTGTGGCCTTTCATGCAGATTCTTGTCTATAAATAAAATGAAGCATCAATTAAATGTAAATTTTATCTTCATAACAACTTGGAAGCCTGTTATGTAAACGCATAAAATGTTCTGATTGATAATTACCCAAGTGAAATTTTTTAAAACTGCAGTAAGACAATGCATCTTCGCATACATGAAACTTTTTTCTCTTTACATTTAAAAGTTATGATTTAATTAGTTAGAAAACATTACCCTTTCCAAACCTCTAGCTTTTTCTAACATTCAAGTTCTGAATATATCTGGCCAATGACCCCTGTAGATATTCTTGATAATCGTCATTGACAAGCTCGGTTTGGTTCAAATCCCAATAATGAGTTGCCATCTTAGGGTCTCCTAAAGGCATTGTTTGCTTGAATCTGCTATTCCACTGATTTTCTTTTCTGTTTACACCCTGTATGGATGGTGGACTTAACTTCATTTGATGAAATGGTTGCATCAAAGGTGGACCACTATTTACCTTATGATTACGAATACTATCTGTACGGTCACCATTCAAATTTTGTCTTGGATGGACAGAGGTTGATCTTCCAGCCGTGTCACTAGGCATATCACCTTCCAATATTTTCAAGATCTATAAAGAAATAAAATTTAATAAAGAATTTAGTTAAATCATCAAAATAATAAGAAGATGAAAAAGGAACAAAATATGTGGAGATAAACATTGCGCAACCGAGTCACCTTAGACATTCTAGGCCTTTGATCAGGGTGGGGTGAGATGCATAAACTTGCAGCATGCATCATCCACTCCACTTCCTTTACTACATACTTGTTTTCCAATTGCGGGTCTATTATTTCTGTGCATTCCCTTCCCGCTAGAAATAGAACACTCTGCGATACATTCAATCAATCACATTGATATGCATATATACGTATATATATGGTTAAATAATGCACCAAAACATTCTAGAATTGGACAGTCGATTGCCCATGGGTGGACATGCAACTGTCAAGGGCCAACAGACCACTGTCACACCAAACAGCCGTCTGTTGTGCCTGAGTTTGGTCAACAACTGATATTTTATGTTGAAGAGTCCAGGGAAATGGTTGAATGTCGCTCATGACAGCTTAGTATATAAGGATATTTTCACACTTTTTTACGGAAAAAGGAACGGAGTCGAAGGATGAAGAAATAAGGTCCAAAGACCTGTAATCTTCTTCTTCATTTTTTGAGGCTTTCTAAGCTTTGCCTATCTTTTACTATCTTTTAATATGTTCTTATATATAGCAGAAAAGAAACTTGCCCATTGTGGCAAATACTGCTGCCCTGATTTTCTTGAAAATTCAGTTGCTTTAATGCCAGTTAAGAGCTCCAATAAAACAACTCCGAAGGCATAAACATCAGCTTTCTCTGTTATTAGACCGGTCTGTGTGTACTCTGGAGCTAAATACCTACAAAATAATGATATGCCACCATCAAATGGATGCCAAATAATTTTGTATATGGTTTTAATTTGTCACACATCAATAATCAACAAAAGGAGAATGATAATGTTAATACCCGAATGCACCAATCACGCACGTCTCCTCCCCAGATTGACCATCCACTTGCCACCTTGCCAGACCAAAATCTCCAACCTACGTGTGAAATAAAGTTTTTAGGCAAATAACATAAGATCCATTTACAGCAAGCCTTAAGTTATGGATGGAGTGGAACAAAAAGAAAGAGAAATAGGCTCAACTCGACTGACCATGGGTTCATAGTCATGTGTTAGGAGGATGTTGTTAGGTCTGAAGTCTCTGTGGACGATACAACCGACCCTGCAATCTTCGTGAAGATATCTCAGACCTCTTGCCGATCCAATTGCAACCCTCATCCTGTTATCCCAAGCCATTACTTCAGTTTTCTCAGTTCCTGCACAGATACAAAAAAGCATGTGAAAGAAAGAAAACTATTGGAAAAACATATAAGAAGAGGAAAGGGATTTCCGATCCTTGAAAAGAAAAACCCAGAGGAGTGGAATAATGTTTTAGTTTGATAAACAGAACCCATAATTTATTTGAAAGGTATTCCAAGAGGAATTAAGCACGAGAAGGAAAATGTGCTGACTTTTTGTTGTGCGTGATACCATGTTTTTGGTATGACTGTTGTGTTCAATATTTTCTTGAAAAATAATTGAAAATGGAAAAAGGAGAAAGTCCCTTTTCAGATTGGGCTATATTCATCATATGTAAAAGGGGATAGTACTAAAATTAACTTAAAAATCTCACCATGTAAATGCTTGTCCAAGGAGCCATTACAAGCAAACTCATAGACAAGAAGCCATTCGATCTCGAAGCAGTAACCCACCAGCATTACCAAATTCCTGTGCTGTGCACAGCTCAAAACTTCAACCCCACAACAGAACTCTGATGCTCCTTGGGCATTCAACATCACATGCTGTTTCACTGCAATAACTTGCCCATCAGCTAACACTCCCCTGTACACTTTCCCGTACCCACCCTTTGCCAAGAAATTGTCAGTCGAGAATCCATCCGTTGCTGTTTCAATTTCACTGTAACTGAATTTTCGTGGGGCCCTACCAAAGACTGGGGCGTTGTGCTTGCAAACTGAACAAAGGGGTGGAGGCGCTTGTGGCTTTTTGATTGAGATAGACATGGCCCGCCTAATGCTCGAGGTTCGGTCTAATGTTCTGGGAAAGGGATCTTCTGATTTATTTGGAATCCTTGGTCTTTTTGTGTGTCGAGAATCTACTGATCTTCTTGGTGGAAAAGGTGCTGTCCTTGCAGAATTGTTTTTGTTTATATCTGATAGAATTTTATAAATATCAAATCAAGAAAAACATCTCTAGAGATGAAAAGAAAATAGTACGTAGAAGTAATCATTTACCAGTTCTAGTCTTCAAAAGGACGCTGCCACTTTTGGTTCTGTCTCCTGTTCTGATTGCTGTCGACTTTCGAGGGGCTTCATCCTCAAACTTTAGCACCTTATTCAATGGTTGAGATTTGCTACTGTAAGTGGTGGGTCTGTAAATTACTTTAGTATCCCCTTCAGGCTGAGAAGCATAGGTACTTAAACGGGGAGAGGTATCAACCGGCTTCAATTTGATGACTGGAGGAGGGCTAGTCGACAGGAAATAGTCTTTGTTTGTGCTTGATGATGAAGATGAAGTATACATAGTTGTATCTGTTTTTGTAGTGTATGATCGAAGACTGCTTTGAGTTGATGTTGGACTCTTGTGATTATCTGGTGGAATATTATAAATGGGAACTACACCTAGCATGTCAGCCACTGTGGGGTCGCTAAGGGAACGCATCTTGTCGGATTTTTTTGATGTCGGGAATTTAACAGATGATCTTAGGATTTTTGGAATGGCATGATCTATGAGAATGATATTGCAGTTCAACTGCTTCAAACAGCAGTCACTTTCCTTCTTCAAGCGTCTGTTGTTTAATTTTTGCAGAAGTTAATTAGACCACGCCATAAAATGCTAATGGATCAACTCGTATAACAGATTATTTGAACCATTTTGTCCCTAGGGTTTAGATGTTACATGCAAAGTTTAATATTTTTTTGGTGTATAAGTTGATCAGGATTATATTTTTTGTGTGCAAACGAAGGAAGTTACCGATCGAGAATGACCCATGTTGCTCCAAGTTCTGCTGCTGCCATTGCAATTGATCCCACAGGAGCATAAGCTACAACTTTTACTTGGGTAACAACCTGACAATTCAAAATACTTATACATATATTCACTAATTTGTTTAATTCAGCTAAAAATAGATTATATATATATATATATATATGAAATGATTCCAAGATTTAAAAGCTAATCGGTAATGACCAAATCAAAAGATTTAAGATGTACGTACCTTTACAACATTATGCAGCTTGAATAGTTGTTTTATCATCCATGCACAAACATTGTATATTCTCTGAGGCATATCACTTCCATCATCAACAAAACCATTCTTATCAAATGAGTCCTGCCCATTACTCATTTTCTTCACCAGCCCTAAATTTGTCAATATCATTGGTAAAACATTAGTCCTCGTTTCTTTTTGTCACGGTAGATTTGCAGTACGAAATTGACAAGAATAAAGCAATGAAAAAAATAAACGTACAGTCACAAAGGCACAAGATATACATGGTTAGGTTTGCGTAGCATATCTAGTCCGATCCGGGGTCACCATATGACCCAACAGTTTCAAAACTTTCAATGTTATGTGGAACAAGAAATAAGTAATTTCACATAAATGTAAATTTACAAAATTTAAAACTAATACAAAAAGCACACAACCTAGCTTGAATCATCAAATTAATTAATATCAAGTGGAAGGAAATGATTGGAGTATGTACGAGAGAGGAATTTGTAAACGGTCCGATTGGGAGCAGGAGGAAGAGGAGGGCAAGTGGGAGGAGGAAGAAATGCAAGAAGAATGAGAGAATCAGTGGATTTGATAACATTTTGAACAGCCCATTGGAGTGCATAGTCTGTAATTTCTTTGCTTGCATCAACTGCTACTAATATCACCTCATGACCCTCCATTTTCTCCTGCTGTTGCTTTTAAGTTTCAAAATCTATTGCTTTCCGAAACAATCTTCTAGCTAGTTAGTTAGTTAGTTAGTTACTACTTAAGAAGCGACCATTTATGTTTTTTTGGTCTAGCTAGAATAGTTTAACATCAGCTTTTGGAGTATTAAATGCAAGGCAGCTGGCTACTGGATACAACTGTGGGGGTGCGGCAAAGAGCACCACTGGGCAGGTTTGGGTGAAATATATGAAATTAATGTTCTTCTGTCTCTTTGCTTTTGGAGGGAAGTGCCCCCCCCCCCCTCTCTCTCTCTCTCATACACACAAAAATAATAAAAAAATGTACCTTGAATTTCGCCTAGAAAGGTTGAATATTCCGGACATTTTAGGAACAATATATATTTTCTAAATTTGTGTTGTTGATTTTTTTTAATAAATAAGTGGCCATAAAATAATGAGAATGAATATCAAGAGGACAACAATAAAAATGAAGAGGGTTATGATAATTAATGATGTTTGAATGGAGCAGTATGTATTTTTATAATGTAATTCGTTAATTATTTTTATATTTTTGATAATGTTACTTTAAACTCGTAATTAATTTATTTTATTGTTTGTGTTTTGATTTTTGATTTTTGATTTTTTTGATGGACTTATTAAGATCTGCAAGATTCTATAAGGATTTAAAATAATTCATGGAGTTAATAGAATTCACAAATTTTAAAAAATTAGTTAAAATCCGAATTGAATACACCAATTTTAATCATAAAGGAAGTTCTTTGATCAAGTTATTTTTAATTTAATAAAACAGTTAATTCGCGGAAGGTAATTAAATTCGTGTAACTTTTTGTAGGCATGAATAATAAGCCACTATGCCACGATGATGTGACACTGGTAGTAACTTTATGCACAATTAATATTCTATACATATGGTATCCTCGATCTTGTATTGGAGAGGTCACAAGTTCGAAACCCATAGACGTGGTATTCGAACTTAATAAAAAAAGTGGTTAAAGTGGTTTGTCCACCCTTTGTGGGTGGTTGATGATATGTCCACCTCTTACTTGGGTGGTTGCAAAATTCTATGTCTCACTCCATGTAATGATCTTTGATATGAATGATTAGTCAAAAAAAAATAACTAGATATAATGCAATAATTAAGGGCCCGTTTGGTTGTCCTTAAAATTGCGAATTAGATAATTTATAATTAAGTAATTTACAAAATTTTCATTTATTAGTGTAATTCAAGTTGATTCATAAAATCTCAAATTAAGTCATTTCAAGTAAAATTTGAAATTGCCTAATTCTAAAATTAGATAATTTATTCAGGGAAATGCTATTAGCACTCCACTTTAGTACTAAGGCACTCCACTTTTATTTTTAGTGACATAAAAAGTGTCCCAAAAGGCATATATAAGTGTAACTAAAAATGAAAGTGGAGTGCCTTAGGACAAAAGTGGAGTGCTAATATCATTTCCCTTTATTCAAACTCTATTTTCTGAGTAGATTTAGTTTCTACCCGTGATGTTGATACATCTAGACAAAATTTTAAATAACATAACAATAGATAACATGTTTTTATTCTAACAATCGGAATTTCTCGTTTAAGTTTTCCAAACATTACTTGAATTAGAATTGAATTATTCATAAATGAGCAAATTCGCAATTATTCAATCGAAAATTAACAAATTCTAAAATCATGTAATTTACGCAACCAAACGGGTCCTAAATTAATTCTTCAGTTATGAATTGAATAGAGCTGTAAACAAGTCATAAAGATCGGACTTGTTGCTTCTCTTATATATAATTAATACTTGTTACCTATTCACCACTACGAGAATATGTGGGTAATATATATATGGAAAATTTTAAATAAGGACCTTAACTTAAGATATTTATTTATGAATCGGGTCATTTGACATGTTCTTAATAGAATTTTTTGATGAAATTTGGTGGGGATGTTTTTCATCTTGTGTAAAACATCTCCACCAAATTTCATCAAAAAATTCAACCGGGAAGTGGGTTAACTACAGGATTGAAAAATATTGGACATATATATCTATTTCTTGACCAATATTTTTTAATCTTGTAATTAACCCACTTCCCGGTTGAATTTTTTGATGAAATTTGGTGGAGATGTTCTACACATGATGAAAAACATCCCTACCAAATTTCATCAAAAAATTCCATTGGAAAGTGTGTCAAATGGCCCGGTCCATAAATAAGGACCTTAAGTTAAAGTTCTTACTTAAAATGCACTGTATATATATATATATATAAAGTGAGATTTGTTTACTTTAAGTAAAAGAATGAATGAATGTTTATTAGATCTCTGATATAAATCTATATATGATATATATGAAGAAGGAAGCCGTGTTTCTTAACATTTGACAAGCATTCTCATTTGATGAGCCGTTTCTCCATAGGCATTTCCCTTTCTTTATTATTAGAAACTTCTCTGGATTGGTCTCCTCTCTCTTTTATGACATCTATGAAAGTTGACGGCCGGTTTTGTTTTTTCATTTTTTTTAAATCAAAATATGAGGCATATGTATAATATTGAGTGAGAGGATTATTTGTTATTAGTTCCTCATTCTTGATTTCAAATAAAAATAAAAAATCTTCATCCGACCTTTTGTTTGGGGTCTCCCCCGATATAGTTATTTTGTTATTGTCTTCATTTAAAAAATATTCAATACAATAGTTATAATACCAAATGTTATCATGCATTAAATGAAATTGCAATAAAGTGAACATTTTTCTCTCTTCAATCACATGAGTTGTTGATTTCCTGATATGATAACATGTGGTGTTGTAACCATTGTATTGAATTTTTTTTTTTTGTTTTTGTTCGTGGTTGGCAAATCCGTTACTCCTTTAAAAATGGGTTCATTGATAGAACAAGAAGATGAAAAAAACTAATAGAAAAACAATTGATCTTCTATGAGAACTCGGTATAGAAGTTGATTGATGTGGTTCAAACTTCTTACAAAATTCAATTACTTTTAGTATCATTTTCCTGCTTGTTACGAGGGATCTTAAGTGTATGTACATATATATAAATTGGAAGGCAATGAATTTGGTTATGGCACCATTTTTTGAGTATTGTCATTAATGCTGGAAAAAAAATACATAGATCTCAACCAACAACTTCTTCATCAGGAATGACCCTAACTGTTTATCGAGCTACCTAGCCTCCTTTTTATTTATTTATTTTAACTTAGATCTATATGTGTGCATGAAAATCAAGCTTGTATCTACTATTAAATAAAGTGATAGCCCCATTCGGTGGTTATCCGAAGCCGCATAAGGAATAAGGTTTGAACTTGGGACCCTTGCTTGACAAGGGTGATAGCTTACCAATAAATCAATTCTCATTTTTTTTTAAATTGTTATTTTAAGTTACTATATGCTATGAACCGCACATAAATCATGTATTATATAAACTCGAAATCTATTTTGACAAATATCGAAGTTGTGTCATATTTTCATTCTCCGTATTTGCATCGGAGACTTCAATATATTATAGCATAAGCTATATAATTTAAACCCTAGTTAATAGCAAGTATAGTAAACAAGAACTACAAGTTATCCCCTAAGCATTATCATATCTTTTTTAATTTTGCCTTTGCAAACTTTTCTACTTTATATTACAATAAGCAGTTGGCAATGTAATTTTAAACGATTGCTATTTCCATGCTAACATTAATTTAAACCACTATAGAACTATACTACCTATTGTTTTAAAATTTGTTCTCTATAGATTACATTGCCTGTTCACAAACTCTATTTTTATTAATTAGAGTTTTGTACAACGTCAATCACGTGACTTTAACCAAGTTTTGTTGGAAAAAAAACATAAAGGATAAAATACACTAACAACTACCCCCCCCCCCCCCCCTCCAATTTATTATCTTTTGTCCCTTAAGGCCTCGTTGGATTCAGGTATTATGATCAATCGGATTAATAATACCAGTATTAATAATACTGGACTATTAATCATGGTATTAATTTAATACCAATACCCTGTTTGATTCATGTAATATTAATACTGGGATATCTCATGCTGATGTTAATACCATGTTTGGTTCTGTAACTCGTATACGGGATTATATTTTTGACTAACAAAATAAAAATTATTTTTTAAAAAAAAATTTCAAAAAAAAAATAATTTTTTTTAAAAAAAAAAATAAAATAATAATAATGTAGTAGTAGTAGTAGTGGCATTTTTGAAAATATTATAGTAGTAATGGCATTTTTAAAAATATATGGTTCCTTGTTCTTAATCCTGGATAAACAATACCACCTCCCCCTGGTATTAAATTATAGCACAAAGAGTGGTATTAAGTTAGTACCGGTATTAGTAATCTTAGCACATTTGTGCGAATCAAACAAGGTATTATAAAAAAAGTGGTATTAATAATCCCATCTCACTTTTTAATATTCGAATCAAACGAGGCCTAAATCCCTTAAACTTAAGGGCGCGCTCATTTGATTCGAGTTTTAAGTCATTCTCGAAATTTTACATTCTATTTTAGAAGGATTTCGATATTTGGTTCGAGTTTTGGGTTATGAATTGAATGCATTATTCCATGAATGGAGTATTCCTTCAAAGTTCTCCCACTTAAATAGATGAAAATAGATGATTACTTTAGGCATTCTTTTAGATTTTCTCCTAAAATTTCTTCTTGAGACCAAAATATTCCACTTTTTTTTTTCTTTTATATTATTTTTAAAAGAAGAAAATTGTTATTAAATTTTTTCTTTTTTATTAAATACATACAACAACTTTTTATAGTTCTTAACAATAAAAACTTAAATTCTACCTTTGTGAAAACTTAAATTCTAATTTTATAAAATGAAGAACATTTTGATAATTCATACATATTTCATTCATACTCTTGTCTGAATCAAATAAAAGAGCTAGGTTGAATAATGATACAGGAAAGAAGAATTATTATCCGAACTAAACATTGACAATGTATCTAAAATATAGGAGAAAAACTTTCCAAGAATCTAGAATATCCATTCAAATATCTACCTCTATCAAGCTTCATTGTGTATGTGTGTATTTTTAGATTTGTGTATCTAGCTATATGTATAGACTTAACGTGTATGTATGTGTATATAGAATATATGTGTCTATATGTCTGGATATATATATATATATATATATACATAAACTTTAATTTTAATAATTATGATAGTATCTAAGTCTAGACTATCTTAATTAATATAAAAGTATTACTATGGCAATTTTAATTTTTTGCATTGGAGCTACCCTATCCTTAAATCAAGTTCCTTTGAAGTGATTATGCAATTTAATCTTTAATTTTAAATTAAACTGTTAAATTACGTTCTAACTAATAGAATTCTTGTCAGTCGAAATATAAACCATTCAATTTCAAATTAATGGTTCAAATAGTATATTCATTTTTTAAGTGTTTTTTGTCACTACTAAATAAATCGGAATTTATCTTTAAAGATAAAAATACACTAATTTCTAAATAGTGAAATTTTTATACAAGCATGCAATCCACAATAATAACTCAGAATTTGAACCAGGGAGAGGGTTCGAACCTTAACTCCTCAATATGGGAGAAGCGTTTAATCATAAATTGCCCCTGTTTGGTATCTGTTTATTTATTTATTTTTTTCTCAAATTTTAAAAACTCAAATCAAAATCAACTCTATTTTTACACTTTTCAAAATTTATTTCACTTTACTTTCTCTTTCTAATTTTTTTTTAAAACACCGTAACTTTAAATTCAAAAATTAAAATTAAATAAAAAATATATATTTAAAACATACTCATTTATGAAGGCTCTTTTATTTGGATTGGAACTAATCCTTACTTGCATAATTAAACTTACCGTTGACCACAAGAGAATTTACGATTAATGAAAATCAAGCACGGCACATCCCGATAAATAGATGGGTTCCTTTTGTTCTTACCAATATCAAATAGAATCATTAATTTTGATTTTGTTTACGTCAATCACTTAAATATTTCGCAAGAGGGCCCTCTAATTTATGAGAAATTGAAATATAGGAAGTTCTGGAAAACTTATCCCTGATTCTGACTGTCTCGTTGAGTTGTTAAAATTGTGAAATAGACCCCCAGAAATAAATTTTGAACAGATTAGTCCATCTTGAATGATACACATCTAACATTAGCCAAAGCAAAAAAAAAGAAAAGAAAAATTAACTATTATAACTAGTGGCGGTTTGAGGTCATTCTCTGTTTGTCCTTTATAACAAAATCTGGGAGATAATTAAGAGCTCAAATGTTCTAATAAGTACCCATCTATATATGTTTTTTGAATTTTTTTTTTTTTTCATTTTAGATCGAGATCATATCCCACATATTATGCCATGCCAACTTTGATCTTGAACCAACAGCTACTTCCAACCTTCTGGGATCCAATCAAACTTCTGTCAGATAAACTTCCATCAATCTTGGGATCTCATGCATTCACGCTGCCTATAGTCAATTTTCAACAAGATTGACTCGAACACCAAAACTTAATGATTCAATTTGCCCTTTCTTCAACGTACAGAATTACAATCTCCCCATGCTGCTATTTTATTCTAATCTTCATTTTCCTCTTCTGAGCTTCCATCGTGAACATGATGATCGTCACCACCGCGGGAATGTTTCTCATCAGCTTCGTCTCCACTCTCCTCTTCGTTCTCAATACCGTATAAACTCTCTGAACTATCCCCGTGTGAACTACCTTTCTTTTTCCCTTTAGGTTCTTCTTCTTCATCTGATGATGATGACGATGATGATGATGAACTCGAAGAAGACCTTTGCTTTTGTTTTTTATCTTTAGGCGGGCCTGCTTCGTCAGTGGGCTGGGGCTGAGGCTTCATCAGGAAACTAAGAGCTGCAACAACATCAGTGATCAACGGACGCACTGATGCTTCGTCTTGAAGGCACATAGCCGCGATCCCAACCACTTGGTTTAAGCTTCTCACTGGGAAGTCCTTTTTAAGAAGTGGATCTGCCATTTCTGGGAATCTTTTCGGGTCTTTGAATATGGGTTGTGCCTGCACTTCCAAACACGTATTACAAATGATGAAAGTCAATTGCACTACTTTCTACTGACCACCAGCTTTGCATATATATATATGCGTGTGTGTTATAAACAATGTAAAAGTAAATCAAGGTTTTTCAGTGTCCTTGCAAACGAAACCCTTCATCCTGCATCATTTACAAGGAATCAAACACAGGCGTAGTGTATTTATGTACGTACCCAATTGACTAGATTTTGCTCCTCGGTTGGGCGAGAAGTATCAATGGCTTTTCGGCCGGAGATGAGCTCCAATAAAATAACGCCAAAACTGTATATATCTGACTTCAATGTCAGCTCACCGGTTCTTTCATACTCTGGTGCTGAATATCCATAAGTTCCCATCACCCTCGACGGTGCTTGCTCCATCTTATTCCCCGCTAGCTTTGCCAGCCCAAAATCGGTCAGTTTTGGATTAAATTCTTCATCCAACAATATGTTGGACGATTTTAAGTCTCTGTATATTACTGGTGGATTTGCCTTCTCATGCAAGTACTCCAGTCCTTGTGCAGCACCTGATGCTATTTTCATCCTCGTTATCCAATCTAACGTTTTTTTCTCTCCTGAATTATTGTATTGTTTTAACATTATCAGAAAAATGCAAGAATTAATATATATATATAGAGGCAAGAGGGTTGAAATATAACAAGTACCGAAAAGATGATCTTCAAGGGAACCAAATGGCATGTATTCGTGAACTAAAAGTCTCTGTTCACCATCAGCGCAATATCCGATGAGATTTACCAGATTAGGATGGTGGAGGAGACTCAACATCAATACCTCCACAAGGAACTCCTTGTTTCCTTGCAT
The DNA here is from genome assembly GCA_021464415.1 of Lonicera japonica. Lineage (NCBI taxonomy): Eukaryota > Viridiplantae > Streptophyta > Magnoliopsida > Dipsacales > Caprifoliaceae > Lonicera > Lonicera japonica. The sequence continues at coordinate 4,760,723 of CM038464.1, read as the reverse complement.
ACCATTCCTGTCTAGTTGCTTAACTGCCACTATCTATACAATACACCCAAACATTGTAATTTTATATTTCTACACGAGTCAATGCTATAAGCACATATTTACGAACATTAAAATTACATGAACGATCAAATAGTGTTCCAACAAAATGAGATGAGATAATTAAATGTGAACATTAATTTTGTTGCAAATGTATAGGCTATTTATTAGAGAACAAGAAAAGCAAGACGTTGAAGTCATCGTAATTAACCTGTCCATTAGATTGAAGCGTGCCCTTATAAACTCGTCCAAATCCACCTTCGCCCAATAGGCATTCCTGGCGGAAATTCTTGGTGGCGGTGGCTAGTTCCCGAAAATTGAAAGTCTGGGCTGCAATGTTTTGACCGTCAACTGTGTTGGCATTCTGATCAGTTTTGTTTTCGGGGGCTTCTTTACTTTTGGCTTCAACAGGTGCCGGTGCAGCTGCCAATGTCTGTGTGGGTGCAGGTGCAGGCGGTTTTGGTTCATTTTTCACTGCACAACAAAAACAAGTCATTACCTTCCCTTCTTTCTTCATCGATCTTTTTTATTATGTTGCGTCTTTTTTTACTCCTGGTAAGTTACCACATTTTCTTTTGACAACTTCAAATTTTGATCTCTATTTCTAACTATAGAAGCTAACGTACATGGCAAAATATGAGTACGCAAATTTGATTAGAGCATTGTAAGCATTTCGGTTCGACAAGAATATGTAGTAAACTTATTCGGTAAGATTATTATTATTTTTTTCTATAAACTACGTTAGTAATGTACCTGCCGGGGGTGGTGGTTCAGAAGTCGGCTCTTTGGTCTGAGCTACAGGGACATCCTCCTCCTTGGATTTCTTACTCGCAAAACATGGGAAACAACTCATATTTCTCTCAAATTATTAATAAATTACTTGTTTATTATAATATATTATATTATATTCACACAAAATTTAAACCAAAATGTAATAATAATAATAAAATTCACATAAATATGTATAATATCTCTCTAGGCGATCTTAATTTTATATATGCGCCCCAAAAGAAAGAGGGCAAAAGAGAGACGATCAATTTGAATTTACACAAGTGAAGAAAAATGGGGAGGAAAGAAGAGAAGAGAAGAAAAGAAGAATGGAAATGGAAGAGGAAGAGGGGAAGGGGGGGAGCTGGGTCCTCCAAGAAAATGAAGGACCCCAACCACCACCGGAAGGAAGGTTGTGGAAAGTGGGAGGAGGCAAACAAATCATTAGGAGAGGAAGAGAGAGTCCATGTTTTAGGGGGTGGAAAAGAGATGTTGGGGGTTGAGAGATCGAGACTTTTCCTTGCAATTTCTCTCCTTCAATTCCCCCGGAGAAAAAGGGGCAGATTTTACTGGTCTTTTCTTTACCTGTCTTCTTTTTCCTCCCTTCCCCCCCCCCCCATCTCCTCTCCTCTCCTCTCCCCTCCTCTCTTCTTCCTTCTTTTTTTTTTTACAAATTTGGCTTTAAAATTCCCTATTTTACAGCTATTCTTAATTATTTCTTTCCCACTCGTTCTCTCACCTGTCTCATTAACCAGGGGAAAGAAAAAGCCTTATAATTTCACCCATTTTAACAACTCATATATTTTTTGTTACAAAGGTCAATAATTCTAAACTACTCTTCACATTATTACATCATTAAGAAGTATTAAACTCAAACATAAATTCCTAACTTTAATGTAAAATTTATTTCAAACATGTTAACTACAATTATAGATCGAAAACATGCAGTATATATGAATTTTTTATTTTTTTTTACAAGAAAACAAAGCAATTATATTAAATCAAGGAATAAAACATCATCAAGAAAAGGAAGGCGAATACGCTCCCAACTCCCCGTACCAGACACAGAACCTGCCTCTTGCGCCAGGCGATGGCTTGCAAGATTCGCTAATCGATGCACAAAGTCAAACGAACAATCAACAAAAGACTTTGCAATATCAAGATAGTCATGCATTAATAAGCTAAAATAAGATAGATTAGCAACCCCACTATTTAGAGCATTAACCAGCAACATTGAGTCAGACTCCACTATAACATGATGAAGGTCAAAGCCTCTTAATCCAACTAAAAGCCCCTTGACAGCTGATGGCTTCCGATAAGAGATGGTCAAGAGGGGCAGCTACATAGCCATTAAAGGCTTGAATCATCTCACCATTCTCATTGCGAATAATCCTACCAAACCCGACTCTATCCTGAGCTTGAAAGATGGCAGCATCAATATTACATTTAATCCTACTCACCTGGAGTTTCTGCCACTTAGCAACGTTCCCAGCTGTTGGATCGAAAATTGCGACTGAGGGATGGTGTTGAGCCTCTCTCCATTGCGATAGCAAACTCATCCTTCGAGTAATGATTCCCGCACCCGTCACGCACTTTCTGTTCCACACTTGGCTGTTCCGATTATTCTAAATTTCCCATAATAAGACCGCCACCATACTAACGGTCTCTCCATCAACACTAGTAGAAACAAGATTCCACCAGCACTCAAAGCTCCCACTCCCCGCTTTAGTCCAATTAAAATTCAAAAGCAGCCAAATATTCCTTGCAAAAGTGCAGGTAACTAGAATATGCATAATAGATTCATACTCCCCATTACACATGGGACAAGAAAGAGGAACATCAACATAACGAGACGCTAGATTTATCATCAGCGGCAAACAGCCTTTACAAGCCCTCCATATGAAATTTTTAACCTTCGCTGGAGCTTGAATAGACCAAATCGACTTCCAGTTTATGGAAGTAGGACTACCAACCGCAACCTCGGACTCTGCTCTACGCATCTTATAACCCTCCTTGACCGTATACCGGCCTTTAGAGTTGCCAACCCAGAACCAAATACCGGACACCTCTCGACAAGTTAAAGGAATTTTGCAAATTAACTCTTTATCCCTGGTAGAGAAAAGATAATAGGGTACGTTTGGCGCGCCGGATAAAGAGGATAAGGAGGTATGAAAGGATAGGATAAATGCTAGATATGATAAGAGTTGAAATTAGTCGGATAAGAAATTATGTGAGATATGATAGGAAATAAATCAGTCGGATAAAGATTAAGCGGGATTGGACAGGATAAGGATTAGTCGGATAAAGATTTAATAAACTTTGCATTTAGTCCGGATATTATATTATACAACTCGCCTTTCTTTTAAAAAATATATATGCAATTTTAATTGTTGTCCACAACTTTTTTTATTTTTTTTAACTAATGCGATTCTCCTATTTATAAATAAGTTTCATAAAAAACTATTTCGAGAGAAAAGTTCTATATTACATACAATATTTACGAACTATGCATTAAGTACAGTTTCAAATTCTAATGTTACAATTTTTTCTAAAATTAAAGTTTCTTATAAATACCTTCATTTAATAAAAAATAAATAAAAATACCATATTATACAATAAATGAATTTTATTAGTTGAGTTACTGTGATTTTGGGTGGTTGAAAATTTTCATTAATAAATTTGATTATCTAAAAGGCGTAAAGAAAAATATCAAAATAAAAAAAAATTACACTCATTTTATTAGCCTGCAACCATGTGATAAAATAATACCACCTATAGGAATGGTATATATTTATTCAGTTTTAAAGGGATAAACTGATAATTAATCCTGAATGCAATCCTGTCCCATGTTGTACCAAACGCGGGATAGGATTAAAATATTCTATCCACCCTTAAGCCAAACACATGATCGGATTTATTTATCTTATCCTTTTGACAACAAACACTAGATATAATTAATTAATCCAATCCGGTTTCTAATTCCCCGCGACAAACACACCCTTAGAGTAAATCCATATCCCAAGATAATGAGTCTGTACCTTTAAGAAAATCGACAGATATATTCTTAAGATGTAGCGGGGGAATTGTTTTAATCTTTGGGTTGTCTCTATTAGGGAGCCAAGGATCGAAGAAGACTTTAATCGAACTACTAGGCCCTACACGAATAAGTGCTCTACTTTTAATTAAGCCTTGTAATTCTTCGCCATGAGTGAGTCAGGAGCAGTAAGCATCCGCCACCCCTGCTTAGCTACCAACGCAAGATTGAAATCATGAAGTCTTTTAAACCCGAGACCACCCTTGCATTTAGAAACGCAAAGCCTATCCCATAAGAACCAATGAATCCCACGTTTTTTCCTTAGCAAAAGACCCTTACCAAAACGAGTTCATCATCCTCTCAAGCTCTTCACACAAACGCTTCGGCAAAACAAATACACTTATTATGTACGAGGGAATAGCTTGAACAACTGTCTTAATCAAAATCTCTTTTCCAGCCCGAGACAACAGCTTTTTTCTCCACCCATTAAGTCTCGACCGCACTATATCTTTAACGTAAGAAAAAATTTGATATTTATTCTTTCCAATAAAAGATGAAAGGCCTAAATATTTACCTTGATTTGAATTTTCAATAACTTGAAGAGAATTGCAAATATCCTACCGCTCCTCCACTATAACATTTGAGCTGAACATAATCGAGGACTTATCAAAATTAATTTTTTACCCAGACGCTTTCTCGTACAGAGTTAAACATTGTCTGATTATCCCACTCTTCTGAGTATTTGCTTTAAAGAATATGAGACTATCATCCGCGAAAAATAAATGGGACACAATTGGCGCCGACCGAGCTACCCAACATCCGTGGATGAGGCCCTCATCAACATAGCCATTAATAATTTTGGAAAGACCCTTCGCACATAAAATGAATAGATATGGACTGAGAGGATCTTTTTGGCATAGCCCGTGTTGAGGAATTATTGGCCCAATCTCAATACATTATTGAATAACTGAATACTCGACAATTGAAATGCACAACATGACCAACTAAACCCACTTTTCATCGAAACCCAATTTAAGCATCATAAGACGTAAGAACTCCCATTCGACTCTGTCATAAGCCTTGGACATATCCATTTTAAAGCCGAGACCCTGCTTTTGCCTTGCCTTTTCCTCTTTAAGTAATGCACAATTTCATACGCGACCATCACATTATCAGTAATCAAATGGTTATGAGCAAAAGCGCTCTGATTTTCAAATATAATTCCCGACAACACCAACTTAAAACGATTAGCGAGAACCTTAGACAAAATCTTATACACCACATTGCAAAGTGAGATGGGTCTGAGATTCGTAAGCTTCTCCGGCTCTTTTACCTTTGGAATAAGGACTAACAAAGTATTATTTAGGGTAGGGGTAAGTACCCATTATTCAGATACTCTAGAATAACAGCAACAACTTTAGGTCCGGTAATATCCCAATATCTTTGATAAAACTCCGGATTCATACCATTAGGCCCCAGTGATTTATCTGGGTGCATAGAAAAAAAGCGCTTACTTGACCTCTCACTCCTTAAATGTCCATGTTAGAAGCTTATTCTGCCTCGATGTTATCTTTTTATTTACATGCCTCAAAATTGGTTCAGCTGTACACCCTCGTGAGGAAAACAAATCATTAAAGTAAGTGAAAATGAGCTGTTAAAGCCCACTATCCCAACCATATCACTGATCAGTATCATCACGCAGCTTAGAAATAGAGTTATTTTTTCTTCGAATAGAAGCGAATTGATGAAAAAACTTGGTGTTTGCATCTCCCTCCTTTAACAAAAATTGTTTCACCCGTTGTTTCTAATAATCTTCTTGTTGAGCTAAGGTAACCCTAATTCCTTCTGTAGCTCATGCCATCTCTTTGCACTAGAAGAATCTCATCTCCATCGTGAAGTATACAGGGCAGCCCGAAGGCTACGAATTTTCCTTTTATACTTCATTCTAACCAATTCTCCTCAGTTCTGCAAATACTTACCACAATAACAAATTCGCGTCTACAGGCATGTCAGCTCGTCACTCCCCCAACCTTCCTCAATCTTATAATGACATTTAACTTATTTATTCCACATATTCTCAAAGCAAAAATGCCTCCTACGTGCCACTGCCGAAGGGAATTGCAAGAGCCATTTGTATGAAACAAAAGCCCTATCGAGCCTTTCCTCAACCCAGTTAGACGTGCCACGCCCATGATCCCAGGTAAAACGGTACCCATCCATACCCAAATCATTTCGCCTGCATTCAGCCACAATATCTCGAAAACCTTTATGGCCCGTTTGGTTGTCCTTCAAATTGCGAATTAGATAATTTACAATTAAGTAATTTACAAAATTTTTATTTATTAGTGTTTGGTTGTGTAAATTGAACAATTGTAAATATAATAATTCAAGTTGATTCACAAAAACTTAAATTAAGTCATTTCAAGTAAAACTTGAAATTGCCTAATTTTAGAATTAGATAATTCATTCCAACTCTATTTTTTGAGAAGATCTAGTTTCTACCCGTGATGTTGATGCATCTAAACAAAATTTGAAATAACATAAAATAATAGAGAACATATTTTTATTTTAACAATCGGAATTTTTCATTTAAGCTTTCCAAACACTACTTGAATTAGAATTGAATTATTCATAAATAAGTAAATTCATAATTCTTCAATCGAAAATTAACTAATTCTAAAATTAGGTAATTTATGCAACCAAACGGGCCCTTAATCAATTAAATAATTTGGATGGTCTAACCTCTTCCTCTTCTCCGATTGATGCAAGAGATCATTAAAATCCCCTATCACGCACCAAGGAAAATTTGACTTTGAGCAGAGAGTTTTTAGCAATTGGTAAGAGTCCTTCATTCGTTGTCTTTATGGCTACCCATAGAAGCACGTGAGCCTCAACCGTTGCATATCTTGATTAGTCACTAAAATATCTATATGGTTCTTAGAGAAAGAAATAAGGGAAACCATCTTGTTATATATCCACAGAAGGCCCAACCCACCTCTTATACCCGTTTGGCCCACAAAGAATAACCGTTCAAACCCCATCATTTGTTTAGGGGCTGATAAATGCACCCCATTTTTTGTCACAAACACCCTTTATACTTTACACCCCCAACTTTTTAAAAATTTATCACAAACACCCTCCTTTACCACCCTCCAATTAACAACCATAATTTTAATTAATTAAACTAATAAAGTTAAATTAAAAATGAACTAAACCCATAAAATAAAAAAAAAATAATAAGAACAACAGGGGATTCAAACACACCATTGTTTTCCCTATTACCGTGCTCTGAAACACTCCCATCCCCACTGTTGTTCCCATCATCTCCGGCTCCACCGCCTGGCTCTGTCGTTCTCCATCTCCACTGGTGGATCTCTTTCTCCATCTCTCCTTCAACCTTACCCACTAGGCGCAACGCACACCATTGCTGGCGACCTATCTCTGTACGAGTGTTAACACTCTCCCGTCATTCATTGCTTCATCACCTACAAAAATCCTCTGTCTGTGATAAAGCTCAAAGGTAGTCAATCCTCTTTCTGTCACTTCGCATTTTTCTCTCTGTGAGGCGGCTCAAAGCACAACACGAAACTGTATGGGTTCGATTTTACCCCCAAATTTGGTGTCCTTGAAAGAGGGAAAAAAATGAGTGTTTATGTCAGGATCTGGCTTGAACAGATCCTGAACCTAAAATAATAAAGCAGAGTAATGAAGGAATATAGAGAAATTGGGGAGAGGAACATAAATTCTAGAGTAAGAGTTTAGAGGTGAAGAGATCTAGAAGATAATTTAGAGAGAAGCACCAGAATAAGAAAATGTAGAGAGAGAAAACAGAATTGTAGAGAGATTTTTTCGTATTTATTTTTCCACGCCTTAATACAAATGGAGATGACTTCATAAGTGATTGTTTAGACACGTACACATTTTTAGCGAGATTATGATTGAAGATGTCTTGCAATATTTGAAAAAAATAAAATCTGGAGAGAAAGTGTAATATACTAATATGTAATTGTAATAAGTGTTTTTGTTGGATTGTGCGAGACTTATAAAATTACGATTGCATTAAGAAATTTGTTCTATTATTTTTCTAATTTTTTCCATAAAAAAATTATGTCGAACTCAATTCAGATCCGAGATCATAAAGCACGATGGTCGGAAAAAGACCGAGCTTCTATGCATATTAATTTTTAGTAAATGCCAAACTTATTAAGCGAATCAAGGTTGTGAAGCTTAGCTTCTTTCTTATCAGCATCTTTGTTAATTAAAGATCAAAAGTTTAAGTTTTGAAGCATGTTAAAATTATTAGTAACGTTGAAATTGCATATCAGTAGTTCGAGCTTAGTACATTAGCAAGCTTATTAACACCCATCTGAAGCTAATAAATTCTTCACAGTACATTCCGACAAAATGAAACCAACAAAACATATGAAAGAAAGCATGCATTTGATAAAAAAAGTCCATTACAAAAAGAGTAAAAAGATTGATAAAAAAAAAGAGAGGCTTTCTTCAAAGATTCCTTCGGTGTGAAGAGCCTTAATGGTTCAACTTCGAGGACCCTCATGACCTTCTCGAGTTGTTTATTAATTTTGTCAAAGCTCTCTTGAAGAATGCCTCCGGGGATTGAAAGAAGCAAATCCTTCCTTTAAACGAAGAAATCGACCGGAAAGACGGTCATAGCTGTTCTTCAGACGACGGTGTTTTCGTTTAAGGCGAAGAAAGGCCCTCAACATGTTGGCCACTTCTGTAGCGTCTACTCCTTCAGCGCACGGAGAAGCAGAATCGGAAACGGATTCACTGTTAAGATCACCCATTGAAATGGAACTGTGAGGTATAAATAAAAAAAAACAGTTAAAGAGTCCGATTTTATATAGGGTAGGAGTTACTCAGGGGGTCAGAAAACCCTGTGCAATGAATATCCTTGGAAAACGAGAGGACATTCACCATTTATTATTATATTCATTCCCAGAAAAACCTTGGGAATATACCAACACTCTGCTGGCCCAGTGGCCATTAGAAAAAATCCACGTGGCCAACTGGGGTTCATAATTACAATAGATGAATAGATCAAAGTTTGATATAAATAAGGAGATATATAGTCGGCTAAAAGGATGTATACTACATACATAAAGAAAATCGTACTCGAGGAAAGTTTCATATCCCAACCGAGCTTAATGGCAAGCCGAGCTTAAAATAAAAAGTGGCATCGACCATGTTAAACTTCTTTCTTAATTAAAGATAAAAGTACAAGTTATGCAGCATGTTTAAATTATTAATGACGTTGAAATGCACCACCTTTGGGCCGTGGCTTTCCAGTCCGAGCTTATGAAGGACGACAATGAAAAACAATCTTGCACACATCATTTGCTGAGGGTAGCAATGCATTCCGCAAAAAGTACATTCAATCGTGCCGAGCTCGTTAATAACATTGACATATTTCAAACTTTAACGAGCCTGTTACCCAACACCAACGCAAGTATGACATATTTCAATTGTGCCGACCTTTTACCGAAGCTAAAATTTTAAAAATATTAATGGAATCAACCATGTTAAAATTCTAACTTTTAAAATCTTAAAAGTCGAGAAGGGACTCCGAGCTTCAAGACCAACGCATTTGACTCGATCGCAATCAACCCAACGTATATATAACAAAAGCAAAGCATTTGACAAAAAATGTCCATTACAAAAACGTTAATGAAAAAAAAATAAAAATTACATGAAAGCCTAATCCAATGGGATGGAAGGGTCATGATCAGCAGTATCCTCCAACTCACCCTCTCCAGCCTGTTCCCCATCACCAACCCGGCTATGAGCAGCCTGACCAACAGGGGATTGAATTTCCACCACCTCCCTGCCTTCAGGTTCTTGGCCGACCTCTGCTTCCTTGTCCGCAGGCGCCTCTACTACAAACTGGAAGCCAGCAGGAATGACAACAGGAACCCTCAGCTCACTCATAGGAGGCACCTGGGCAGCATCGAGCACCCGGTCATACCCAGCCTGGTATAGCTTCGACTTTATTGCTTTGACGTCTGCAACGCATTCCTCGAAGCATTGATCATAACCCCTCTGCTCGGCATCATTAATTTCCTGGTCCTTCTCCGCCTTGAGGTCCGAGTTCTCCTTGTTCAGGCGCTCTACTTCATCTTTTAGGCGCTGCTGATCAGACCTCAGAAAAGACACATCCCCTTGAGCACTCCCCACCTGCTGGTTCAAACGAGATATCAGGCCGTTGGCGGTGTCCAGCTCCTTCTTCCTTACCTTCAGCTGTTCATTGAGGCTCTTCTTTTCGGCTTCGAGCTGCGTGAGGGCATCATTCTGGTTCCTACTCAACATAACCCTCCTATCGTCCAACACCATGAACTTCTGGGCAGCCTGTTCAGAGAAAGACATACCAAATTACAAGGAAAAAATAAATTGCGAATTCCGAAAAGAAATAAGCTCGGCCATTAACCTTCAACATATCTTGCAGAGCTTCATTCCTGAGTTGAACAGCAGGGATGTCTTTGAGCTCGGAAACATCATATGCCTTTGTGATGCCGTACATGATGGTGGCTGCAACAGAGGGTGAGCGATATAAGGAATCAGACTCCAGCAACTCACGGCCCTGGTAGCGAAACACAGGACGCCAACTGCGGTCAGGCTCTTCCTGTACCTGTTCGGCTACCTGACCTTGAACACTCTGGGGCTGATCATTTCCAGCGGTGAAGTCGGCTGCTTCCATCCTCTGACCAGCTGTGGGTGAGGATGGTGGGGTAGTCACGGCAACTCTGTAGCCATAGCGTGGCCTCTTCTGAGGAGACGACGCAGGAACTTGTCCGGCGTTGGCGTCGTCCTGTAAAGCTTGGCTCAAGTTCCTTCTCTTTGGGGGCATCTCCACAGGATTTGCGATATCTCGGCAACTTCTCTTTTCCCCCTACCTTGCACTGGAGACGATGTGTTAGGTCCACCGAAATCAGCAACGACCCCAGTTGGCGTGTCAACCGCTCTCTCAACAGGGCCCTCCCTGATCGAAAACCCAGAAGGAATGGTAGGTCGGGATTGAAGAAGCAATTTTATCTTAAGCCGACCTCAAACCCACAAACACAAACCCACAAACCCACTGATTGCCAATCTCCGAGAATAAATCGTTGTCAATGAGTGCAACGGAATAAGTTTTGGGAAGCTCGGCGTGATCAATATCACGAAATTGTTCACGGGATTTAGGGCTCGGACGACGGAGATTGACTGCAAAACAAACGAGACTTGTATAAATATCCAATTCAGAATATAACACGAAATGGATCACAAAATTAAACCTAAAAATCGTACCAAGACGTTGATGTATTTATCTTTTTATTTTATGTATATTCCCAACATCCCAAGCACCGCCGACCACAAGAAAGCCCTCGTCAAATCCTTTTTCTGACTTCGTCACAGTTCACAAAATCAGGATTATTAACCCGAGCTCGGAACTAATAGCGAGTACGATCGCCAGGATAGTTTCAGAGGGAATAGCACCAGAAAATCTCCCTCCAAGTTAGACTCACCCCCAACAATCTGTTAAGGGCTGCACAACCTAAGACCACTCTAACCCCATTAGGACTCAGTTGACACAGCCTCAAGTTGCAACGTCTCAACAAGTCACCCTACAGGGGGTCCAAGGGCAGTTTCAATCCCGCCTGTTGAAATAGGACAGTATATATGCCAATCGGGGATAAATCGCTGAGAGAATACAGCAAGTTCTTCCCCCCTAACTAAATACCCTCGTTGAATCATCTATTCTATCTAAAACCCTAACCTCTAAAAGAAAATTTAAACGACGATACCCAGAGTGAGGGATAGGGAAGACTTACAGTGAGAGAAAAACTTCGAAGAAAGAATATCGCGATTTCAGAACGGATGTCTAGTTCGTCGCACGTACAGGGAAAGGAGGGAAGAAAATTGCAGAGGAAGAGTTTGTGATTTTGAAATTTGAGAAGTGGGTAAGGTGGACAGTTTTTGTCCAACGCGGCGTGCTTTCCCTCTATAATCGTGCCTAATGATGAAGTTGCATTTAATATGGGTCATTTCAATGCTGCCGACAGCTTTTCACAGTACAAGCCAGCCGCGAGGCGCCACGTGGGGCACTGGCCCAGTTTCCAATTTCATTGCCTTCACTACGAAGTGAAATCCTGCTCAGGTCTTACTGAATTTCTGCCGATTGGAATTGTATACCGAGCTTACTGAACAAGTCACGAGTGAGGTAGCATGATATTTGAGTCCGAACTTATTTAACACGAAATGGAGTTCAATCATTAGGAAATATGGTTCCGAGCTTTGTGAATACGCTATTTACGTCCGCCGGTACTTGGCAAATACGAATTCTACCAAAGGCACATTAGGTACTTCCGACCTTGGAAGACCATTAGTTCATAACAAACTTCAGAGGTGACAACTCATCACAATAATTGTACATGGAACTTTTAATCTCCTCTCGTTTGGTACACCATATGGCATTTTAACAACACGATTGAGAACATTAATAATGTCCGAGCTTCCTACCAAGTGGGGATTCAACTTGTGAAACTTTGTTTGCTTCCGAGCTTGTGATCAACATCAATTTGTTCGTTAGTTTCCCAAAAAATTACGTGATGCTTACATCTTTACAAAAAATTATGAAGTATGTTAAACATATTAAACGTATGTTGGTTAGGTGTAAAGATAAAATGTTTATGTTTTGGGTCGTGTTAAATTTATAAGTGTCGCCGAGATCAATAGGCTGAGCTTGATTTAGTCACCTATAGCGAATAAATTATTCACGCAACATTATTGAAAACGATAGAGCAATCAACTGAACACATGAAAGAAAAGCATGCATTTGATAAAAAAAAATGTCCATTACAATAGGATAAAAATAAAAAGAAAAAAATGAAAGGCTTTCTTCTAAAATTCATTCGGGCTGGAGCCTTAATGTTTAAACTTCGACGACCCTCATGACCTTGTCGAGTTGTTTATTAATCTTGTCGAAGCTCTATTCATGAAGGCCCCCTGCGCTTGAGAGACGCAAATCGTTCTTTCAAACGAAGAAATCGACCGGCGAGGCGGTCGTAGCTATTCCTCAGACGACGGTGTTTTCGTTTGAGGCGAATAAAGGCCCTCAACATGTTGGCCACTTCTGTAGCGTCTACTCCTTCAGCGTTTGGGGAAGCAGAATCGGAAACGGATTCATTGTTAAGATCCGCCATTGAAATGGAACTGTGAGGAATAATAAAGAAACAATCAATAGTCCGATTTATATAGGGTAGGAGTTACACAGGGGGTCATAAAACCCAGTGCAATGAATATCCTTGGAAAACGAGAGGACATTAGTTGCATTCACTCCCAGAAGCACCTTGGGAATATGCACACCCCTTTCATAAGTTGCCCAGTGGCCAATAGACAAAAGGCACGTGGCCAACTGGGAAAGGAAAAGCATTCCAATGGAAAATTTACAAAGTATTACATTTTACCGAGCTTTCTAACATTCGAACTTGTAAATATATCTTTTGAAGTTAAAATTATTAATGGTATCGACCGTGTTAAGCTTATTTCTTTATTCTTATCAGCAGCAAAAAATTGTTGCTGAACCAATGCTTTCTTCACAGTTTATCCGACAAAACGAAACGGCAATCAACACAACATTTTTGGAAAAAAACCAAAGCATTTTATCAAAAAGAGTTAACTACTTAGCACCGAGCTCAAGATTGAGTGTCAACTCGACAAATAGTTCAGCAGTTTCGAGCTTAATAACATACGAATTTACAAATCCCAATACAAAAACCACAAAAAAAATATAGTTGAAAGCCTAATCCTGCAATTCACCCTCTCCTGCCTGTTGCCCATCACCAACCCCGCCTCCTGCTCCCACCACCTCCCTGTCTTCAGTTTCCTAGCCAACCTCAGCTACCTCTACCGCAGGCGCGTCTACAGCAAACTGGAAGCCAGCAGGAATGAGCACCGGAACTCTCAGATCGCTCGAAGGAGGCACCTTGGCAACATCGAGCCCCCTGTCATACCCAGCCTGGTACAGCTTCGACTTTATTGCCTTGACCTCGGCAACGCTTTCCTCGAAGCATTGATCATAACCCCTCTGCTCGGCATCGTTAATTTCCTGGTCCTTCTCCGCCTTGAGGTCCGAGTTCTCATTCTTCAGGCGCTCCTCATCCTCTTTCAGACGCTGCTGGTCCGACCTCAGAAAAGACGCCTCCTCCTGAGCACTCCCCAGCTGGCGGTTCAAACTAGATATCACGCCGTTGGCGGAGTCCAACTCCTTCTTCTTTGCCTTCAGCTGCTCATTCAGGCGTTTCTTTTCATCTTCCAGGTGCGCGAGGGCCTCATTCTGGTTCCTACTCATCATAGCCTTCCTGTCATCTAACACCATAAACTTCTGGGCGGCCTGGTCAGAAAAAGTCAAAAAGAATTACAAGGCGCAACATAAATTTATAAAGGTAAGAATTGATATAAGCTCGGATATTAACCTTCAACATATCCTGGAGGGCTTCATTCCTGAGTTGAAGAGTAGGGATGTCTTTGAGCTCGCAAACGTCATCAGCCTTTGTGATGCCGTACATGATGGTGGCCGCAACGAAGGGGGAGCGATATATCGAATCAGACTCCAGTAACTCTCGGCCCTGGTAGCGAAACACAGGACGCCAATTACGGTCGGGCTCTTCCTCTACCTGTTCTGGTACCTGACCTTCAACTCTTTCCGGCTGATCTTTTTCAGCCGGGAAATCGGCGGCCTCCAATCTCTCACCTGCTGAGGGAGAGGATGCTGGGGAAATCACCACAGCTCTGTGGCCATAGCGAGGCCTCTTGGGAGAAGACCTCACGGCAACTTGCCCAGCCTCCGCATCGTCCTGTAAAGCCTGGCTTAAGTTCCTCCTCTTTGGGGCCATCTCCACCGGATCTTCGATATCTCGGTAAGTACTGGCTTCTACGCACTGGTAAAGGTCAACGAGTTCAGGGTCGGTTGGAGTTTCCGAGCTTCTGGCAATTTCCTCTGTCGCTTTTCTTTTCCCCTTATCTGGAAAAGGTACTGGCGCCGACGTTGTAGGTCCCCCCAAATCAGCAACGAGCCCAGTTAGAGTCACACCCGCTCTCTCAACAGGGCCCTCCCGGATAGCAATCCCAGTATGAATGGTAGGCCTGGATGGAGGTCGGACTCGAACCTTCTGCCTATCCTCTAGTCTGCTCGGCCTTCTGGTGTTGCCAACCCAATCCGGCTGATTGGGTCTCTCCGTCAAAAAATCAGTGTCCCAGGGGGTGTAACCCAGTAAGATGTGAGCAGCTCGGGGGTGTTCAATAAGACGAATCCCCTTTGGACCGTTGTAATTAATGACCGGATTGATGGAGTCCCAGTCAATCACTTTAGAGCTCGGACGATCGGGCTTCACTGCGAAACAAACACAAGATTTGTATAAAAATCCAATACATAATATAACACGAATTCAATGACAAAAATACACCTAAAAATCCTACCAACGTGGTGATTTATATATCTTTTTATCTTATGTATGTTCCCATCGTCCCAAGCACCGCCGACCACTACCATGCCTTCGTCATAGCCTTTTTCGGACTTTGTCAAACACTTAACCAAATCGGGAGCCTTAACACGAGCTCGGAGGTAATAGCGAGACATATCGCCGGGACTGTTAAAGAGGGAATAACACCAGAAAATCTCCCTCCACGTTAGTTTCACCCCCAACAGTCTATTCATGGCCGCACAACCTAACACTACTCTAACCCCATTGGGACTTAGTTGACACAGAGCCAACTTGCATCGTCTCAACACGTCACACAACAGGGGGTCCAAGGGGAGTTTCAATCCCGCCTGTTCAAATAGCACAGTATAGATACCGATCTCCCCATCTCCTGGAAGAATAGTGGGCTCCTCGTTTGCTTCAGGAAGCCTAACCGTACACCCATCGGGGATAAAACGCTGAGAGAAGATGGCAAGTTCTTCGTCGCCCCTAACTAAATACCTTCTTAGACTCATCTAGTCTATCTAAACCCTAACCCTCTGAAAGAAAATGTAAACGACGATACTAGAGTGAACGACGATACTAGAGTGAGGGATAGGGAAGACTTACAGTGAGAGAAAAACTTCGAATAAAGAAAATCGCGATTTCAGAACGGATGTTTAGTTCGTCGCTCGTACAGAGAAAGGAGGGAAGAAAATTGCAGAGGAAGAGTTTGTGATTTTGAAAAATGAGAAGTGGGTAAGGTGGACAGTTTTTTTCCAACACGGCGTGCTTTCCCTCTATAATCGTGCCTAATGATGAAATTGCATTTAATATGGGTCATTTCAATGCTGTCGACAGCTTTTCCCAGTACAGGCCAGCCGCGTGTCGCCACGTGGCGACAAGGCCCGCATACAATTATATCAGTCCGACCTCAATTGGCATGCCGACGTGAAGTCTCGTGTGATGGAGCCTTAAAAATTTAATTCCTTTGCTACACGAGCTTGATACTTGGAACTTGGGGAACTTTAATGAGTCCCGAACTGGTTACAAACTCAATATTGACAGTATTGAACTCAAAACTCTAATGATTTCCGAGCTTGATACCCCCAAACAATGTCCGTGTGGAAGTTTAAGCTTGTCCGAGCTTCTCACACCATTTTCCCATTAAAAAGTATAAATTAAAAAAAAAAAATTCCTCTTACTAGCGATCTACCGATTAAAAGTTCCTTCCGAGCTTTGTTGTCAGCAAATTCAGTGGATATAAATTTTCGATCTATGTTTAGACTAAACTGGATACAATTACTTATCAAACCTCATTCCGAACTTAGTTTTAACTATTTGGAAATCAATTTGTTATATCGATGCACTGTTCACAAAACTTTTATGACTTCCGAGCATCTTACCCACACCACACCCAATTTGACATCGTGATTGTGTGCCGAGCTTGATACCCCAATCATTGACTAACTTTCGATCTTGGAACACCATTTTCTCATAAAAAAATGCGTAGGAGATATCACAATAATTTCACATGGAACCTTAATAACATCTGACCTTTGCACACCATATGGTACTTTAACAACACATGGATTTTAATGACGTCCGACCTTTATACCTACTGCAGACGATATGGAACTAAACTTTAATGTTTTCCGAGCTTGATAACCTCTACACAGCCTGGTGGAACTTGTATGGACTTCCGACCTCGATACGGTGACCAATTTGTTCATTAGTTTCCCAAAAACTTACATGATTATTGCATCCTTAGAAAAAATTACATCGGTGAGACCTCATCACAATAATTGCACACGAGTTAGAGATTTACAAAAAAAACTTACGATATTTGCTTCGTCATTTGAATTACATGAGGGTTAAGATTGACAAAAAATTACATGTGATATACACATTAACAAAAGATTGTCCAATCATAATCCTTTTTTTATGATTGGACAATCTTTTGCATGTACCCCTAATTACCCATTTCTTTATACAATATTAGTCTATTAGCAAAAGTTTCTTCCCAAGCGGCCGCCTCTTCTGTTCGAAGCCTATTCCACATGCTCGCAACAGGTGGGATCGGTGAATCATCCTTCAACTGAACTTTAACAAAATGATTTCCATGTACGAGTGCTATTGCTAGGACACGAATGTCGCTTCCCTCCCGGGGGCCCTCATCGTGCGAAAAAAAGGTCAGACTTTGTATTGCTGAAAACATCACGACGACACAATTATAAGCCGACGCAGTAAGGAAACCCATATCGGGCATCACCATCCAGTGCTTGTCGTCTTTGCATATGGGTTCAAAAAATTCTAGTATATATCGATTATCATTGTAAAACCAATCTCCCCACACGCTGTCATACATATGCTTGTACCTTTCTAGGTCCGCAATCAAGTCCTTTCTTACTAGCAACCAACCATTTTCATCCTCCGACCATCCCATGTGTTCACTAATGGCTCGAAAACCACAATGACCATCACCTTTAACATTTTCTATATCTGCGATAAATGGATGCATGATTTTGGGGATGAATTGGAGATAACGTTCGAAAAAACTTTGGCTAAAATCGGCCTTCCCTTCTTTCTTCTCCTTTATAACAACTTGCCTCAATTTATTAGTTTGGGATGATTGTGTAACGACTAATCGTGCCTCTTCTTTGGTCTTCGCATACTCAAACCCTGATGGATTCCGTTTTGTTGATGATTCATGTTTCATTTCCTTTCGGGACAATTTTCTCTTACTCCCTTGTGGTCTACCCTTTGGAATGACGGGGGTTGGCTCTTTGAGTGACGTTAAATATGGCATAGCGAGGAGCTTTAATTTTATCAAAATTGCCTTCTTCTCGTCCGGCGTCGATTGATCATACAACTTCTTCAACAAATAAATCTCGGCCGTTTTAAAAAGATCTTCTTCAACAGATCCATCCTCTTTTTTGGTACGATTGTCAACCTTTGCCAATGATCATCAACCGCATCCAATGGTATGGGCCGATTTGCACGACGATATAACACCAACTCGTGTGCACATGGCAAACCATAAACCGTACGAAGCATGTGATCGCACGACGATGGATCTATACCAATATCATTCGATCTGACATCCTCATCCTTTATCAAGTCTAAAGCAAAAAGTGATATATTTCCCCTAAGTTGTTTCAATAAAAAACTGCGGTGTCTTTCTTTTATCGCACCAAGGCTTCTCTCGAAAACGGCTTTAACTTCATTAATTTGTAAACACAACATATTGGCCATCCCCGCAAAAACAGTTGAGAAAGTTCCCTCACCCGACTCAAGGTGCCTTTTCAACTTGCCGTGCGAACCTTCGGCTCTATTCGTCGTCCTATTTCCACGATGTTTTATCTCATTCGTCCACGCTAACACGAACAACTCTCTTTGTTGAAATCAATTGTCCGACAAGTACTCTATGGCCTTTGGAAACTCCTTTCAGTCTTTCTTGAATTCTTCTCACCTTATAAAGAAGTCTTCTTTCGATGATGTCATCATAATACTACTCCAACCGTGAATGAATGAATTCCAAACAGCACCCGATTGAAATAAAGGTTTACATCTTTGTTCTACATTTTTTGAAATATGGAATGAGCACAACATGCGACGGGCATCCGGGAAAACATTACCGATGGCACTAATACAAGCGGACTCCTTATCCGTTACAAAGACGCTTGGAAGTTCATGGGGCTCGAAAAACCTTTTTAACATTAGAAGAGCCCAATGATAATTCTCCTCCTTCTCCTTATACATAAAACAGTGGGCAATAGAGAACGTTCTGTTTGTCGATGTAAGTCCCACCATAGCAAATAAGGGCATCTTGTACTTGTTTGTTTTATAAGTACAATCAACTATAATCACAGAGAAAAATTGCTTCGCCAACAAAATACAATTGGGTTCAGCCCAAAAGAGGTCCAAAACCTCTTCAGTAGTTTCATCACATCTGTGCCAATAAACATAATGATTATCCACTAGAATTTTCATCAATTGTTGAATGGCACTCTTTCCCTCCATAGCATGCAATCTCATATTCGCCTTCGCATTGTAAATAGTCCTTATCGTGGAAGCATTCGTCTCATCACGACCTTTGATTCCACAAAGAACCTCTTTTGGTTTTACTCCAGCAATTGTCATTTCACTAAGAATTTTCTTTTCGTGTTTGTTCAATCTTCCCGCATATGGATGCCCCACTAGAGTTTTTGGTAACTCATGATTATGAACTCCACATTTCACATGTACCTTCCATCGATCTCCACCAAGATTCAAACCACGAATTAAAAATGGGCAATTACATTTTCTTGTAGCACTATCTCTCTTCGGTTCATGTTTTTTCCCTCTTTGCGGTTATTACGATATTTGCCTCCTCTTTCACAACCCAAATATAGCCTTGGCCTCCTTTTACTAGTACCATGGTCTGACTTTTGGGTCACGATTATAGTGTTGATCACATTTCCTTTACTTTGACACCAATCTACTAGAGCATGGCGAGATTCAAATATCTATGGAAACCAAAATTGAATAAATTAGTGATTTTTATATTTTATAGGAAAATAAGTACAGTAAAGTTGTTAGTTAAGTACTCATTATACTTACTTTTTCTGTTATAAACACATGAGCCACGTCAATAGATTTTGTTGGGTTATAGTCGTTCTCCATAGAATCTAAGATGTTAAAACTATTAGACACACTAACATTAAATGATTGGTCGGCACAACTCGGATTATTAGGCTCTCCATCAATTACATTCTTTCCTTCCTCGCTGTCCAAATTAAGGTCATCACATTTCATTTGGATTTGAGAATGAGGCTCTATTTTCATGGCTTCTTCATCGACATCGGGATAAGGAACTTTACTAGTTGCTTCCAATTTAATTGCGGTCAAATCAATTTCTTCAAGAAGAGAAATATCGTTCCAAATAGAAGAATCAAGGCAATTTGGGTCCTGCAATATTTTAATTATATAAGTAAGAAATTATCCAGAAAATACCAATACAGAGCTCTGTTACACCACTCAGCCAATGTGGGGTGAGTGATGTGCATATCACTCGCCTAATGTGGGGAGAGAGCAACTGATGGGTTTAAAACCCCTAGCTCTGTTTTACCTTTGTTTTTTTTGGACAAACTTTTTCATTATGATTTTACAACATTCATCAAATGAAAAATTAAAATGCACAAATATAAGGTAACACTGAAACAAATATACCTCTTCTGATCTATCTTTATCATTTAGGTCACCAAATATAACACCATATTTATCTTTCTCTTCTACTTCACCACCATCTTTGAGCTTCTTCAACACTTCCATTTCTATATTATTAAACTCATTAACCATGATTTTTTATGCTTAATCACTCAAACCAATATTGTTACTATTTGATTTCTTATGCAAAATGAGATTTTTGGTGGGTGGAGATGGAACCTCTGACAGAAACACGTGCTTACTCGGGAGTGGGAGTTGTGATGGGTGGTGGGTGTTTTTTTTTTTAAGTTAATTACATTATTAGCTAATTGTAAATATTTATATTATATAAAAATAAGAGGGTGGTAGGAATAAACTTTAGTTTAATATTAATAAAAATTCTAGAGGGTGTTTGTGACAAAAAATGGGGGTGCATTTATCAGCCCCCTTTGTTTAACTCTTTGGACTTGTGCCTGACCCACTTTGACCTCTATTTAAAATACAAAATCGGGCTTTAAGTTAAAAACAAGATCTAACAATTCCTGAACTATACGGGAATTGCCCAATCCCCGACGTTCCAACTTAGGGTCGTTATTCTGCCGGGCGGGCCTGAGAACTAGAACCAGCCCCTAATACGTTTTTCGACTGAGCTTGGCCCACTTTTTCAACCTCAGCAGTCGGCCCACAATTTTTGTCTTACAATTCCATAAATTCACTTTGACGTCGTTTCACCTCCGCTATAATCACACCATCATCTATTTCCTTGCCTTGATTCTTGGAAGTTTTAAACCTTCCCCCCACTAATTCCTTTATCATAACAGTTATGCTACCTCCCTCTTTACTACCCAGATTTTGTGCCTCATACCTGCTAATCATGCTGTAAATTGGGCCAATGGCCTGTCCACTGCCATGGCAGCTTCATCACCGGCACTAGGTGAACTCTCAGCCTTTATACTTGTATAACGCAACCATCGTTCTCCAATTTGGATAGATGATCAACGGCTCGATGCGGGTATAAAAGATCCATATGGAACCGGATATCTCTCTATGCTGTCAAAGGGCATGCTTTTTGCAAAAACTGTCGGAGTAACCCAACAACCCACAGAAGAAACAAAATACCGGCAGTCGTTCATACTTAAAAAAATCCAAACCCATTCCCCCCGCTGGCTTTTTAATCCTCATTCGGCGTTTGATCGAGTTTTGAACATCCATGCAAACTCGTATCCTCATATATAATCTCCACAGCCCATTGAAATTATTAGGATCAATTTCAACAAATTTACCAACAAAGTTACCAATATCAACACAAACCTTTTCAGATATGAAACTGCAAGGAATATTATAAACTTGAACCCACATCTCCGTGTAATAAAGTGGGATTGGCATCGGATTCTGCCCTTCATTAACCTTCGACATAACTAAGAGATGATTTAAGAAGGACCATGGACCATTTTTGAGGACTCTCTCAAATTCTAACACATGAAAGAATTGAAAGAGATACATATTTGGCCCTAATTCTTTAATACATACTCCTTTCACTGGCCTCCAAAGTGAAGCCATCGTGCTCTTAAATGATGGGAAATTTATGGCCTTATCTGTCAGCAGCTCGCCCACAAGGCACCATTGAAAATACAACATTGAACTTCCACCCTCCTTTTCACCTTCAATGACTAACCCATTCTTATCCTCATCTTCCAACGTAATGATAGCATACTCTTCCTCGAGCCATCGGGGCCCCTTGCTTGAGGATGCCATCATGCTAAAAAATAAAACTAAAGACAAAGGAGGCAAGGAGAACATGAGTCAAACTACTCGAAATCATCAGAAAAAAGAGAACAAACCCTAACTTATCACAAAGAGCAAGACAACCCTAATTTGTCACAACGAACAAGACAGAACGCTGCATGTTTGTTTACTTAATTTTTTAATTCTTACATTTCCATATTTATATATGATTCTTATATCTTATATTTTTATAACAATTTCTGAAAAATAGAGCCTTATAGTTAATATAAAAAGGAATCAAAGCAAGATATAGGGCCTCGTATATATATGGGTAAATTACCAAAAAATACAATGTACTTTATCCGTTTTTACGATTTGGATAATGTACAGTTTTTTCGACATTATAAGCATTGTACTTTATTTACCTTTTCATTTTGGGTAACCCGTTAACCATCCATTAGAAGCCATTAACGAAATGCTGACATATTATGTTAAATTACCATGTGGCCCGTTAAATTGCCAACTCAACATTAAATTAAAAACAAAAAAGGTATTTCCCTTTTTATTCTTTAACAAAAACAAAACAAAATTAAATCAATTAAAGTTTAAAGAGAGAAAGCAGCCATTATTTTCTTTTGGCTCTTTGTAAGCAGCTCGCCTCGTCCTCAAATTCCACAGCTTCGCTTTGTCGGTCACTAGAAGTAGCACTTCCTTAAATCCTTCCCTAAAAATTGCGTCTTTTATGTTAACAGCTTCGTTCTGAAGATTGAGGGGCCAGCAAAGGAGAACGCTTAAGGCTCTCTCTACGATCACTCAATCCACGGTGCTTGTTGATCAATTAAAGAGAGAGAAAGCACATAAAAACCCTAGTTAAGGATAATGAACTAAAATTTATGCTCAGAGAGGCAAATCAAACAAAATCAAATAATGAACTAGAAATTTATTAAATTCACGGTAATACTTCCTCCTTTGTACATTACCTTTTTGTTTCTTAAGAAATATTTGTTTTTGTGGCATTTTCTTAGCTATCGAATAGAGTGATTTTATTTTTTAGTTTTTATGTTGTATTGTAATATATGGAATTTCATGAGAATATTGCTGAAATTATTAAATTCCCCGTAATTCTTTGTGCTCCGTAATCTACATCGTTTGTTTCTTGAGAAAATTTTTGGAAATTAAAGAGAATGAAGAAAGGATATTTCTTTTCATGTTTGTATATAGACCCAGTTGAGCCATTATTTTATTTGAAGGTTTGAGCATATATTTCTAGTCTATTATCCTTAATTAGGTTTTCTTTGTGCTTTCTCTCTTGAAGTTTTAATTGAAATATGTTTTTTGTTTTTTATTTAATGTTGAGTCGGCAATTTAACGGGCCACGTATCAATTTAACGTGACAAGTCGGCATTTCGTCAAAGGCAACTAACGAATGGTAAATGGGTTTCCTAAAATGAAAAAGTAAATAAAGTAGAATGTTTCTAATGTCGAAAAAATTGTACATTACTCAAATTGTAAAAATGGGTAAAGTACATTGTAGTTTTTAGTAATTTACCCTATATATATATATATAAACTAGTCTATCACAGACATTATTCACTTTTAAAAAAAATTCTTTTTTTATTTCAACGATGCATTTTTTTTCTTATATGTTTGTAAGATATAAAAATCTATATTTGAACCTTAGTTTATACTAATTTCATCGTAAGCTAAGAATATGTTTGATTTTAAAGTGTTTTAAAGATACCCCAATTATAATATTTTTAAAATACCCCATTTCGAGTAATTAATATGGTTAAAGATGAAAAATTATCCATGATAGTAAAATATGGTACATTATATGTCTTGGTTTTTTTTAAATGATAATGATATATATAAAAGGGGACAATTGGGAATAAGGACTCATTCTAATAATAACATAATTATAAGGAACACTTAAAAATTAGCCATGTAAATTAAGGACACTGTATAAAAAAGATACTAATAGCCCTTTTCCTTATAACATCTCACGTCTCATTATGACACTAATAGCAATCAGAAGGTGCTAAATGCATTTTACACCACCTGGATAGCAACTAGAATGTACTAAATGCATTTAGCACCACAACCAGAATGTGCACCACAACCAGAAGGTGCTAGCACCACAACCAGAATGTGGTAAATGCATTTAGCACAACCTAGACAACAACAACCAAAAGGTGCTAGCACCACAACCAGAAAGTGCTAAACCTTCTGCTTGTTAAATAGAAGGTGCTAAATGCATTTAGCACCACTTGGATTACAACAAAAAAGTAGAACCACTTGGATAGCAACCAAAAGGTGCTAAAATGATTTTAGCACCATTACAAAACATAGAATAATAAAATTAATGAGATCAACATCCACTCTATTTATATCTATATATATATATATGTAAATATATATATGGATTGATGTAGGGTTCATAAACAAAAAAAGAGTTACGATTATAATTTTTTTTTAAATCCCGCTAGGCTGTCGAAATTGGTCAATTTCGATAGCAAAATGAGCTCTGATCGTCTTAATTTTTATAATGATAAAATAACTTTGTCTTTCGAACAACATATCCGAAAATTAGCTAAATCCAACGGTTCAATCAAAAGTTATATTTGTTTTATGATTGTCCCTGCAGAAAAAAAGAAGAAGGTGATGATGAGAACGGTGCTCTTCTCGGCAATACGATCGGAGAGTCAAGTGGTGGTGGTGGAGGAGGTGAGATCGTTGGTTGGAGCTTGGTCGGTCGATTTTAGAGAGAGAAAGCGAGGTGTTTGATTTTAGAAAGAGAGAGAAGAGAGAAGAAATGGGGACTGAAGAGAGAGAGAGAGAGAATTGTTATTTTTAACATTAACTTGAACTAATTAGGGATATATTTGTCCATCAATATTTATCATTTTCCTTAAAATAAATTAATATTATGAAAAATGTCCTTACTATAAAACCAAATTATGAAATTAGTATTACTTCTCTTTATTAAACATGAGTTTGTCCTTTGAGTTATAAAACATTACGGAGCGAGTCCCTATAACCCATTAGTTCTTATAAAAATATTACGACTCAAACACTGATTCAAATAATATAATATTTATACTGTTAAATGCTAGCACTCTATCCACTAATTACAATATTAACATCTTATCTCAAAAACTGATGCAAGTCAATAGTCTGAATGCGTGGCTGAG
Source organism: Lonicera japonica (assembly GCA_021464415.1). Classification (NCBI taxonomy): domain Eukaryota; kingdom Viridiplantae; phylum Streptophyta; class Magnoliopsida; order Dipsacales; family Caprifoliaceae; genus Lonicera; species Lonicera japonica. Next base: position 4,735,329 of record CM038464.1, on the reverse strand, counting down.
GCTTCCAAACTTAGTTATGACTGGGATGTTCCGTGTCACAACAGGAACCTATAATTTGCATGGAAATTAATGCCACAGAGCTGGCTTGCGCGCATAATGCTTTTCTCATTATTTTGGATTTGTCTAATTTAAGTGACATTCGATAAAACAACTGAAAATTAAAATTGAAAAACTTATTTATTTACTTTTAAAACTTATATCTGAAAAAATATTGTTTGTTTGAATATAACTAGAAGCGGACCGACATGGGGACAAGAGGGGTTGTCCCACCCCTTAGAAAGTAGGATGAAAAAAAAATTTAAACAAAACATAGTAAAAAACGGAACACCCAATGTAGCCCCTCTCTCAAACAGAACACAACCACACAAGCGTAGCTCTTCTTCTACCCTCTCAAACCTTCGACCCTCTCTGCCTCTCACAGTCTCACAACACAGACGCACAACTCCTCTTCTCACCCTCTCAAACCCTAACCTCGCTTCGACCTTCACCTTCTCAAACCTTCGACCTTAAGTCAGTCCCTCACAGCTCCTTTTCGGCTCTTCCCACCTTCGGCCACTGTCCCATCAGTCCGTTGTCCGACGCTCCTTTTTTTAACTACAAATCTATAAGTAAATATGTCAAAATATATTATGTTGATATTGATATTTTTTTAATGTAATGACATTTATGGATATGAATCATATTGATCGATTGAGTTTATGTTTGAAATTTATGGATATGAATCATAGTGATAATCATAGTGATAATCATATTAATGTAGATTGATTGAGTTTATGCTTGATTCATAATATGAATTGATCGAGTATATTGAATATTGAGAGTCAATTATTTTATAAACTAATTTAGTATCAGAGCTCTAAAAAACAATGGCAGAAGAATGTTGTCTAAGCTCTTCTCTGTATGCAAACCAAACCCCTTTCATCTTCCTTATCCTCTATTTCCAACCTCAAGAGCGTTCACCATTTTCTGCTCATAGTTCAGAAGCTAATTGGAATGTTTGGTGCATTAAAATAAAATATTAAAAAATATGCAAATTATGTTAAATGCAGTACTTAAAATTTTAGAAAGTGCTTTGCCTGGTTTCTTCTTGGGCCTTTTTGACTTTGCCTCCAGTTTATATGTAAAATTGGACTTAACCTCCTGTTTCATAATCGTTAAACGTTTCCCCTTCCACGCGAGGGAGTCTCAAAGGACTGGTTTAGAAGAACTAAACAGCCCGCAACACACCCCCCCACCCCCAACAAACCCATTTTTAAGTAATTCTTTGAAATTGGAGGGGGGTAAGTCTAATTTCGCATTAAGAACAGGGGCCGACATGCTGGCGGATCTACGTCAATAATAGTACTAATTGTTTAAGGAAATTACACGTAGTGTGCTATCGTCTAGATAGAATATGTATTAGGGATTTACTGTGTAAATTATGTATTATGGACCATAATGGGCTTCCTTGTAAATCCTATTTACTATTGTATTTGTGCCCTATTTAAAGGGCTTATCTAATGAAGAGTTTAGTAGAGTTGTTCATACAACACGTTATCAGCATGCTCAGAGCTAATAACCCTAATTCTAAGAAAACCTTAGCCACCAACCATCATCACTACCGGTCTCCTCTCTTGATGCCCAACCTTCGAGAGATTAAAGTTTATTGAATACACTTCGAAGATTAAAGTGCTGCTGTGTGATCTACTGTGCACACTCGGTTGTGCTGTGTTGATTGCTGCTGTGACCTGCCGTGAATATTCAAGTTTGATGTGCATTTTTTTTGGATTTTTTTTTGCGTGGGATTTCATCTTAATTTCGGGTATTATTACCAAAAATATAATTGTTGGTACTAGAAATTAGGTAGAAGGGCTTATTATACATTGATTTTTACCAAAAATCCAATGAATAATATTTTTTTGAATGAAGGGCCTATTTTTAATTAGTAATTAGTGTAAAGGGCCTATTTTGTTTTATATTTTAAATGAATGTATTTGAATAAATTTAAATATCATTTAATTAATAAAAACATGTTATATATTACCTAAATTACCCCCTCTTTATGAAATTTGCACAAAAATATGAATATTGTAGTGAAATATGGACTGCAATATGAACTTTGCACTAGAAATATGGACTGCAAAGTTCACATTGTAGTAAAATATGGACTGCAATATGAACTTTGCACCAAAAATATGGACTGCAAAGTTCATATTGCAGTGAAATATGGACTGCAAAGTTCATATTGCAATCCATATTTTAATGCATATTGGTATTTTTTAGTTTATTTTAAGGGTTGGGATGTCATTTTATAATGAAAAAAAAAGACACATGTCATATTATCAATAAAATAAAAAACAGGCCCTTTATTTTAAAAAAAATTATTCCTTGGCTTTAGTGTGAAAATCTTTCTCTAATAAGCCCTTTTTTTTAATTGCCCCTTGTTGGTAAATATTGCATGCTAATTAGGACCTTCCTAAATTAGTTTTACAAGAAATAATATTACCATTTTGAGTAATTATTTAAAAAACACAGACCATGAATTTTTTTGGGCCCTGTGAAGCTAAAATAAATAAATAAATTATTACTTGTAATTTTGAGCCCCCCTGAACTCAAAATCATGGATCTGCCACTGAATATAACACATTTGAAAAATGATTTTTTTAATATAACAATTTTGCCCTTATTAGTTTATTTATATCATATGTAAACTGAGAAACAAAGAGAGTAAAATAAGTATTTTTACAATAGGGTGCTTTAAGTTTTTAGATTTAAGTGGCAAATTTGCCATTTAAATTTTTTTATCCAAATTTTCAATTTTAAGTGGTAAACTACTTAATTTTTTTGGCAAACAAACAACTTTGAAACCACTTAAATTTAAAAATTTTAAGTTTTCAGATTTAAGTGGCCAAAACAAATAACCCCTTACTTTATTGTATATATATATATATATATTATTCTTATTTAATGTTTGCGTCAGATGCGTTATCTGTTAATCACAACGTAGGGACATACGTAGGGGTGGCATTTTCAAATCGAAAACCGACCGAACCGATTAAATTCAGTTGATAACCGAAACTAAAATGGTTTAGTCGGTAACCGAAGATCGATAATCGACCAAAATCGGTACCCGTAACGATTTGTGTTATTCATATTATCAGTTTATACCGATCGACCTACCATTAAAAAAATATATTTAAGTTCAATTACTTAAGCACACTTCAGCTGACCCACTGCCTATTCATGTGTGCTGTACTGCTGTCTCTCATTCTCTCCAATTTCCATCACAAAGCTGTCTCCCACCCACTCCAATTTCTTTCATCCTTCATCACTCCCTCCTCCCCCTTTCCTCCTTCGTCATCGTCTACTTCTCCTACTTTGTCCCTCCTCCCGCCATCGTCTCTCCATCACTCCATCCCTCCGTCCCTCCTCCATCTGTAGTCCGTCCTCCAGGCTCTAGTCACCCTTATCTTCGGTCTTTCCGGTCACCACAAAGGTCCCAAGCTCTGTTTTTTGTTGAATGAATAAACTGGGTTAGTAAAATAAGTGAGTGATAAATTAGTTAAGTTATGCATTTTTTTTGATTTAATGTTAGAAATTTGGTATCAAACTTCAAATTAGGTTTTGAAATTAGTATTATTTGATATTTTGATTCCAAAAATTAGAATCAATAGTTACTCCTGTTGAATTTCACTTTGGTTTTGTATTATTTAAGCTCCAAAATTCTGTATAAACCCTAATGTTACTCTGTTTTCTTCTTTTGCTATGGGTGCTTATGTATCTTTCTTGGTTTCTCGGTATAATCAACCGAACCAACCAAAAAGTTCGGTTAACCAAGGTCGGTTTACCGACTGTGTCAGTACGGTTTACGGTTTGCATTATATGAATACCGATCAAGTTGGTTCGGTTGATAAACCGATCGATTCGATTCAGTTATCGAACCGGAGCCACCCCTAGACGTACGTAAGTGATGTCACAACACAAATTTTATAAAAATTTAACTAATTATTTATTTTTTATATTACCAAAAAATGCTTGTTTTTGAACATTAGTTTTTTTAATGTAAAAAAGGGTTAAAATAGAATAATTAATATGTTGTTGATGAAGTATTGCTTGTTCCATAGAAAAAAATAAAAAATTGCCTCGTTTCCCTTTGGCAAGAGCATGAGTTGCTTACGTATTATCATATTTTTATTTTTTCTTTTTAAATTAGGAGGTTATTATTGACACATACAATTTCACTCTCTAATATTCCATCTCTCTCTACCACTCCATAAATACACTTTCTTTCTTCCTAACACTCCCCATTTAATTTTAAGATTAATTTAAAAAATACTCCACTCTCACCACTCCGCTCTCTCTACAATTCAAAAAAAAATCACTCCACACATCTTACAAATCTCATATCCAATCTTCTTCTTCTAACTTCTTATTTCCCAATCTAATTATTCCCTATCTTTTTCTCAAAACTTTTTTGTTACCGGTGAAAAAGAAAGTTTTACCATATACTATTAACAGTAAACTATCAAATCTGTTTGCTAGTAATAATAAATAAGATATCTTAAATTGGACGATGCACACGCCATACCAAAACAAAGTTCCACCATGGATGAAAGTATACTTGGTTCTTAGGAACCGAGTGATGTTCATTATACTCGGACTAAAGGAATTGATTAAAGCACTTGTCATTCGGTCCTAGGAATTGAGTAGAATTGAAAAAATGACCTAAAGCCTAACTCGGTTCCTTACGTCCGAGTAATCTGTACTTTACTCGATTCTTTTGGGTCGAGTATGATGAATAACACTCGGTTCCTAGGAACCAAGTAAACATTTTTTATGTTTTGTTTGTTTTTTATTTATTTTTTTCGTTTGTTTGTATCTAATAATTTATAAATAAAATAAAACATAAAGGAGTAACAAAAGAATAAGGTGGTGTTTGGTTAATGTTTCTAGACAAGTTTTCTAGATAAATTTTTAAAAATTTGGTGTTTGGTTGAATGTTTTGAATTAGAGTTTTTACGTTGAAAAGTGAATTTGGTTTTGTTTGACTTTTTTTTAACCAATGAAAAAAATGCATAAAAAATTTCAAAAAATAGTCACAATGGATCTTATTTTATAGATCTCGATGAGTAGGTTTTAAATATATATTTTTTATTATTTTTTTATTTTTGGATTTAAAGTTATGGCGTTTTAAAAAGAAATTTAGAGAGAGAAAGTATAGTGAAATAAATTTTGGGAAGTGTGAAAGTAGAGTTGGTTTTGAGTTGAGTTTTTAGAATTTTGGGAAAAAAAATAAAAAGAGTGAGCAACCAAACACAACCTAAGTATCATACTTTTTTTAGAGAGGGATGATGATTTGGATGGTGGTGGTGGTGGTGGTAGCGGCGGTAGTGGTACTGGTGGAGAGGAATGAAGAAGAAGAAGAAGAAGAATAATTAATTTGGGTTTAAGTGATTTAGATTTATTAATTATTAACTAAAAATAAAAAAAATGGTGTGTGTCAATAGAATTATATAACTTTTTTTAGAGAGAATGTTAGAGAGTGAAATACTGTGTGTCAATAGCAATCCCCTTGAACTATTGTATCTGACTTGAATGAAATCTTTATGGAAGAAAAACTAGTTGACAATAATTGTATGAGTATGCAAAAGATAAGATTTTTTATTTTACCCCTTTTAAAAAATCAGGGACAATAGCAAATAAAAGCATTTTATTAGAAAATAGAATTTGAACTCCCTTTTTTAAAAACAAAAAATTGAACATTAAAATGAAAAGAAATTAAAGAAAAAGAAAAAAAGAAGAAGCAATAATCTGTCATTTCACGTTTCTTCACTATATACAAGGGTGGACATATGAATCTTTCGAGGGAGGACTAACACTTAACAAAGGAATGTATTAATATTAATTTTTTTTCTTTTTTAAATAAGTGCTAGTGAATTTGGAAAAATTTCTCCCTAAATTGAAGTCCACTCCGTCCTCCCTCGACTTCATATTTAAGAATTTGTTGAATCTGTGGCATTCTAATTGTTGTTTGAAAATCAAGCTAAACAAAGCAAGTTAGAATATTGTTGCCTACAGCCATGGGTGTTGTCACACTGTGGCGACGGGGTGCGTGCGCACCCCGACGATTTTGACAATTTTTTTTAAAAATAAAAAAATATAGGAACTTAGATGCATAAATTTATAGTTGATGGTATATAATTGTAAGAAATAAAAGTGGAGGGGCATTTGGAGAATTAAAATACACTTAAGTGACAAGAGAGAACCCGAGACTCTCCCCCCTTTCTTTTTCCATTCTCTTCTCTCCTATTCGTATACGTATTAAAAAAAATATAAGAACAAGTTATGTTTGAATTTTTCTCTTTAATCAAATTTTATATTTGTTTGTATATGTATATATAAAAAAAACATAACGGCTGTAAGACAATTGAATGTTATGATATGCAATTGATTATTAATTTAATAAATGTTGAATTTAAAAGACTGATTTTAGAATAAAAAAATATTATAGCAAAATAGGTAACAAGTTCCTCCTCCAGCAGAAAATTATACACTCCCGATTGACAATTCTTAACTACGCCACTGCCTGCAACACAAATATCATGGGTACGAGGCAAAGAGATATATACGAATATAATTAGGTGCCACAACTAATTAGTCATCATCTTGAAGGTACATACTTCTTATCTACCTGCACATGCATGTGATTTCAATCCAGTATACTATTTTAGAATATGCTCTCTCTCTAGTACCTTTTTAATTTGCATCGTTAAGACAAAAGATAGCGAGGGGTCAATAGGTAACAAATATTCACCAGAAACTCCGAATCTTAGAGTATCTCTTAGGGCTAGGACCGGTTCGGTTCTTGTCCTAAATAATAAGAACCAGAATCAAGAACCGAAAGTTAAAAACGGTTCGATTTTGAGCATTTTTATTCAAGAACCGAAAGTGGAACCGAACCGGTTCTAACGGTTCGGTTCTACCGGTTCTTCGGGGAACCGTTAATAATCGTAGGAACCAGCCAAAAACTGTTCTAACGGTTCTTTGGGGAACCGTTAGAATCGTTAAAACCCTTAAAATTAGTGAAAAACCGGTATAATGGTTATTCGGGGAATCGTTAAAACCATTAAAACTGTTAAAACGGTTCCTAACGGTTACTTTAATTAAATTGATCAAAAAACCGAGAACCGAACCGTTAATAACCATTAGGAACCGAACCGTTAAAAATGTCCACTTTAATAATAATAACCGAACCGGTTTTTTTTTGGTTTTCGGTTTATTATCCCAGCCCTAGACTATCTCTAACTGTGTGTAATTATTATTTTGTGTAAAATTTATATAATTTTTTATTTTTAACGGTCTTTTAAATTTGGCATTTGCTTAATAAATGTATAAAATATATTTCAAATTTACACTGTTACATCAATTTTTCTTTTTATAAATTTTTTTTTATTAAAATGTAATAACTTTTAATATAAAAAATATATATATTAATAAATATATATATTAATAAAAATTATATATTTGAAATCTACTCATCAAAACTAAGAAATCAAGATATGTTGTCATGATAATATTATGCATACATAAATTCCAAATAATAATAATAATAATAATTGCACAAAATTATATTAAATATGCGTCAGTATCTTATTGGTTTATCCAAATTGTACACAAAAATTTGCAGAACTACCATCGGAGCATATTTTTTTAAACTTCAAGATTTGTGTAAAAATGGTTTGACGCATGGGATTTACACAATAACTTTTACACTACGATTAGAGATACTCTTATGTTATTTCTTTATTTTTTTTATTTTTTTTTTAAATAATAGATATCATATCTAGCTAGCAAAATTATATTCAACATAAAATGGTAAAAATAATATTAAAAAGAGATAGAGATATTTTATTAACACTTATTTGTTAAGAAATTCTCATAGGAATAAAGCGATTTAATAAATACTAATGGTGAATAATATCATCAATTATCTATTATGTCCATATAAAAAGGGAAATGATATTAGCACTCCACTTTCATCCTTAGGCACTCCACTTTTACTTTTAGTGACATAAAAAGTGTCTCAAATGATATATATATAAGTGTCACTAAAAATGAAAGTGGAGTGCCTAAGGATGAAAGTGGAGTGCTAATATCATTTCCCTATAAAAATTGGGAAGTTTAGATCCGGAGGTTGGCCCTAGAGGTAAAAATGTGGTGTTTTTATCTGTAGAAAAAAAAAATTAGTCTCCAATGGTCTTTCATCTCCTAACTTATCATTAAAATATATATATAAGTTTAGTAGCACTGTAACATTTAATGAGATTGTGCCATGGCCTATAAATTCTCTACACAACTCACCTTTTTCCACTTCACATAAAAATTGGTAGGGACATTGGAACATATTTTTGTTATTTTTTTTTTCTAACATAGAACTTTGTTAAATTGATTTGATCATTGAAGATGGCCTTAAATTACAATCTTAACAATATCTTAACTCAAATTATATTTTAAATTTAACATAAAGAATAATATTATCCTTCTAGAATGATATAATAACATAGATTCTTAAAAAAAATAAACAATCTTTTTAAAGGACAAAAATTAATTTGTCAATTATAAGAAGGGTGAAAATATAAGAATCTTAATTGTTGTAATAAATCAAGATTCTAAGTTAAAATGAAATACAAATAAATACATCTAATACAATAATAGCATTATAAAATTTAATTTGTCAAAGACGCTTAAAATATTAAAAGCTAAAGTCACTGAATCCAATATAGATTCTCTATAACTAATATTTTAGTATTTCACAAGTACAATATTAATATATTATATAATAGTTACAAATTTATTAAACATAAGTTTTATATTTGTCCAAGCAAAAAAAGGAAAAAACACTTAAGTTTATTTGTATTCAAATGTAGTATGGATGTAAACAAGTATGTTAATTGATGCTTGGTTTGGGTATTAATGCCTTAAGACTAGTAATATTAGTGGTTGGTTGTAGAGATTAGAACGGGTATTTCATCTTGGGTGAACATTGGTTTGTTTGCAATATATGAATTTAACGCATGATTTCGTAGCATATATGCATATTTTGTAGCATATACCATGGTGAATTGTTGGGTTTTGGCATATAGCAATGAAAGGTGAGGGTACTTTGGTCATAAAAGTTTGTAGTTAATAGTCAAATAATTTTGACTGATAGAATAGTGCGAAATAGCACCCAAAGTACAATTATTAGAAAAAGACCTTAATTTGTTTAGGTAAAATACAGAGACGTGAGTGTTTTTATGGGAACACACAAAATTACATGAATTAATTAATTTAGTTATATTATCATGTGTTTGGATGAAGAGAAAAACTTGAGATGTAAGCAAAAGTTAGAATTTGGAGAGTGAAGAAAGTGGAAGTCCATCGTATGGTAAACTTAGTTAAGAATTTGAAATTTTACACGTGATAAATTTGCTATATTTCGCAGGATAGGGCCTCTAAAATTTTATTAATAAAAGCAAAGCTATTAACATCTCTTAATTCTTGTATTATGAAGCCCACTATTATTTATTATAATAATCCCTCTCAATTTCCTAGATAAAGCAAAACTATTAGAAATTACATGCTTACCAATATTGCAATCCAAATTAGTTAAAATCAACCACTTGATCGTTTTCCCTATATGTATGAAAAGCCGAAATCTCCATATCATGAAGTATTCATAAAATAGATCTAATTTTGTAAACAATAGACCAAGGAACCTTCACTTTGTTTTAAAAAATAAATAAATAAAAAGCACAAGAGAATCAACTTCCACCTTCACCTGTAAAAAACCTTAACTAAAATGTAATTGAAGACCCTGGAAGAGAACTGACCTCCCTATAGGCTATAGTTGTCAACTTGCGAATGAATAAGGACTACTCAAACTGAGCCGGTTTTCGAATTTGTCTTTTTGTTTGCCCATAAAGAGCCCTGGGGTGTCAAATTGCACTTGATTCAATAGACGAGACTCATCTTGATTTAAATTAAGTTGCATCGATGTCTCTTTATATAGATTTTTCCAATTATTCTTTATTATTTTAGAATACACTTCCGTGAAACCATCTTTATCTTTCACTTTGGATCTACAATTTGAAATGTATTTATTGACCTCATTAGAAGATGTATTTGAGTCACATGGATCTCAATTAGGTGATGCTTTTGATATTTTGGTAATCAAATTTTCTTTGCTTTCAACCAAGAGATCAAAGCTTTTATTACTCTAAATTTTATCATCTTCATCATTAATTTGCTTACCCTCTTTAAAATTTCGACCCTTTTTTTAACCCCATTGCTTGCCTGATTACCAATAACGCTAGATTGAGGTGATTGTATCTTAATTGCCCTAACAATAATACCATAATCTTCTTCCATTTTCTTAGAATTAGAGTTACCTGTCCTATAGTAATCAGCTAAAATACCAACATTTCCTTGAATTATAGCTTGAGTTTGATTACGAATTTGTACATGAGCTAAACAAAACCGCCCATTAGAAAGAGGGGGCAAATTAGCCATATTCTACTTCAGATCAACATGATTCTCTTGTCTGATTTCTTTAATTATACACTTCCCATTTTCATGACCTTGTCTAAAACAATTTGCGTAGTATTTTAGTATTTTATCATATGAAATCATCTGCTAAAATCCTTCAGTCCCACAACTTAACTATATTTTACGACGAAACTTCTTAAGTATATTCATCTCAAGACATAAACGTGCCTTACTAGGCCTTTCCAAATTAGTTGATATTCATCTCAACACATAAACGTGCCTCACTAGGCCTTTCCAAATTAGTTGTAACCACATCAAGCTTCATTGGCGATCGAAAATATATTGTGCTTAAAAAAGAATTGAACAGGTAAATATGGAAAACTTACCCAAATTGGAGCAATTGATGATTCAATATCCACACAAAATTCCCGCGACCACTTAAAAACGCGCATCAAAAACCTCTTCAAGTACTACTGCTGTCTCAACTAGATACGGTGAAAATCATCCTCGTGATGAAACATAAGCAACAAATGTGTATTATTGAGCAAACCAATTGAATAAGCAGCTTTCAGACCGATATATTCGAAACGAGCTTTAATTTACCGCATTGATGGACGACAATGTGAAAAGTTACCAACAAGAGCATGTTTAAATAGGGATGAAAGGATTCCAGTCCTCCTCTTCAAAGAGAAAAAAACGCCGGTTCCCTTCGATGAACTTCTGGCACCTTTAAAGGAACATCAGTGGATCTATTCTTCCCAACAACTTCAACAAAGGATTTTATATGTAACTGTTATGTTTTTTGCTCGGTTTCAAACGCAAGAAAAAGATGAGTTTTGTTGAAAATCGGATTTTTTGGCTTGTAATCAAACTTGCAGAAAAAGTGCAAAATGGAATTTGCATTAAATAGAAGTAAAGATTGCACGCGGAAAAGTGCAAAAACGATTTTGCACTCTTTTTGCGCCTACGCGGAAAAGGTGCAAAATCCGTTTTGCATTTGGACGGAAAAATAGGTTTCCTTATCAAACTTGGTTTCCTTATTTATTTTGGTCTTTATTACCTTGTTAATAGTCTCCATATTTACGGAGGATTGTTATTACTTTATTCTAGATTGTATGGACTCTATTATATTGTTATATATAGATAGAATCATTCAATAGATTAAGGCAATAAATAAGAGATATTCTTCTTTCTGTGAGATTTGTGGGAGAGTTCATCTTATTGTGAGAGAGATGTTAAAGGGCTGTTGTTGATTTTCTTCTTCTGTGAGAGCTTTGAGTGCAATAATTCTTGTGATAGATTGTGTAATCGTTTTCAAAGAATTAGTGAAATATTCGTTTGTCGAATATTGTGTGTTCCATTATCTATCTTCTTGCTTGTTTCTCATCCATATTATCTTTAGTTATTAATATCCACTATTTAAATTACGATCCGTGGCGTGATTTATTGTTAATAATCACAACAGTAACATCAGCATTTCTACTGGCTATAACCCCATGAAGTTTCAGCCTTTTTTGAAAAGAACATTTTTAAGTGTATGTCAATTCCTTTTGTTTTAAGAATTATAACTTAAAATAAGTGATATTATAATACATTTTATTTTATATATACAAGACGTTTAAATATGAAAAATTACAATTAAATTTTTTTTAAATGATAAGATTTTAAATTCTATCATTTATTAATTTTTTTAGAAATTAAAATTATTCCATCTGCTTAACAAATAAAAGTTACACCTATTGACCAAAGTATATTAAGTGAGTGCGTGATTAATTCATGACGGTAATTTTTTTTCGAATAGTGAATAATAAAAGGATATTTTTTTTTATTAATCATTCAAATTAAAGACAATTACATGGAGTCAGACATAGAATTCTGTCGCCTTACATAATTAGTCTCCCAACCGAACCGAACCGAGAGAACAGCTTCAGCTTCCGTCACCAACCACACGAACCATAAGCATCAATAACCACCCACAAAGGGTGGACAAACCATTTTATTAAGTAACACTTTATTAAGTTCGAATACTACATTTATAGGTTTCGAACTTGTAATCTCTCTAATATAAGATTAAAGATGATGTCATTAAGCTACAATGCCGTTGGCAATAAAAGAATATTATTACGTTTGGAGTACAGTGACGTGATAAACAGCTACCCGACGTCAAAAGCATGACTACGTGGATAACCACTCTCCTCCGTCCTCACCGACCTCTCTCTTCCTCACAGATCCTCTTAAGACATGATATCAAAAAGGCTATTCTTTTCTGGCACGCCTTTTTCTAATTGGGATCTGAATCTGAATAAAAAAAAAAAAAAAACCTTAACGACTAAGTTTTCTTTAATTTCTCTTTCTATATATACCCCCCGTTATCCTCTTCCCATCTCCGTATCTCTATCTTATTATCTATAATAATAGTAGTAATAATATATACTACCTACACATTCAGAAATACATCAATTTGGAGGGAGGAGAAGAAGAAAACAACAGAAGAAAACAAAAAACATGGCTAACAATGGACAAAATGGAATCGGCGCCATTGATTTCTTCAATCTTTTGCCGGAGGGGTGTATAGCCAACGCGGTGTCTTTGACGAGTCCTCGAGATGCATGCCGGCTGTCTCTCGTTGGGTCTACCTTCCGCTGCGCTGCCGAATCCGACGCCGTTTGGGAGAGGTTTCTGCCTTCCGATTATCAGGATATCATAGCTCGATCCGTCAATCGGGATCCTGATGATGAGTCCTCAAGTCAGCCCCCGCTCGCGTTTCCCAGGAAGAAAGAGTTGTACTTTCACCTCTCCGATCATCCTCTCATCATCGACGGTGGCACTAAGGTCAAAATTTCAATCTGAAAATTATTATTCTGTTGTTCTTGTTACGTACTATCAGATATAGATATAGAAATGTATAACGTTTCAATCTATCTATCTGGAGATGGATCTGGTTTCCCTTGTACAAAAGGCCCAGCCAGCACTGTCAAGAAATGACAGTTGAAATTACATACAAGAACGTCATATCCCGTTGTTTTGATGAAACTTGGCTCTGGAACCATCCAACTTGAAATGGTGCGCGCGTGAATCAGATACAGAAAATTTCTGCTTTAGGAATGGTATTTCAGCTTCCAGGCTTTATTTCTTTCAAATCTACACTTTAGTTGGCAATGTTGTTTAATCAAATTTAGTCCTTAGTTGGCATTGCGCTTGCTGAATCACGGGCCAAAATTTTATTAGCTACTGCCATATAGCACCACATTGCAGGGCATCTTAATCTTAATTAATGTAATTCTAAGGGTTGCGGTCATCTGCTTAAGATCGACTTTGTTAGTTTGCTGTGCCTCTGACAAACTTCTGATTGACATGACATCAAGCAGAGCTTTTCATTGGATAAAATGAGTGGGAAGAAGTGTTACATGTTAGCTGCAACGGACCTCGCAATTGTTTGGGGTGATACACCTATATATTGGCAATGGACCTCTTTACCAGAATCAAGGTATGTCTTTAACATTTTCCTTCCCGATAAATCTTTCTTTCCAATACTTTATTTCACACTGATTTCACAATATAGGTTTAAAGAGGTAGCTGAGCTTGTGAAAGTGTGTTGGCTCGAGATCCGTGGCAAGATAGGTACCCGAATGCTGTCCCCAGATACGGTCTATGCGGCTTACCTTGTGTTCAACTCCAAAGCAGGGACCTTTGGATTTGAAGACTACCCTGCCCAGGTCTCGGTTGGGATTTGTGGGGGGGAGAGCAAGACCCGGACTGTTTATTTGGATCCAGAAAGTAGCCAGCAGCATGTTGGAGTGAGAAGAACTAGGTGGCCCAATCACAGGGGAATGGGCATAATGATGAGGCCACAAGTGAGGAGAGATGAGGGCCAATATCCAAAGAGGAGAGGCGATGGATGGCTGGAGGTAGAGTTGGGGGAATATGTGAGTAATAGTAAGAACGGTGAGGAGAATGCAGAATTGGAGATGTCTGTGATGGAGGTGAGGGGCGGCAACTGGAAGAGCGGACTTATTGTTGAAGGGATCGAGATCAGGCCCAAGGTTGCTGATGCTGGTAAATAAATACTTTTTATTTATTTAAGGAAAGACACACGGATCTTTGAAATGAGATGTGCGTATCCAGGCATTTCTTATTTCGTTGATCTTTTTAAGTTGATTTTGGAGGGGTGATTTCACGTTTTTTTCTGTTGCCTAGTTTGTTTATGGATGTAATGTAACGTAATGATATGAGCTGTGGTCGAACTCCTACATACTTGTAGGAGAGAATGGTCCAAGTAATTTGCTTTGTATTTATTTATGTTATTTTTTAAATTACATACTATTTCTGGTACGAGTGATAGTAATATCAAAAGTTGTTGGGGAAAAATATGTTAAGACGGCCATTCTATGCTGGGTCAAAATTTTGTTGACCCACCTCATTCGTCGAACCACTAAAAGGAGAGCGACACATTTACAACGGTTTAATCACTAAAGTTTCCCCCTCCGAAATCACTAAAGTTTCCCCCTCCGAGAGATGCATTGACTCAATCTTTTGATATTTGTATGTGTTTGCATGTGTCTCCAATGTGACATTGATGAGTTACTTTTTACTTTGCCGTACACAAAGAAGGGTGTATTATCAAAAGTTACCTTTTTGAGGTGGTCGTGAGATTAACAGAATTCATTACGTTAGAGCAGAATGAATCGCAACCAAAAGTTAAATGCAACAATTCCGCTGTGTACGTAAATGAAGAACTCCGTAACATTTCCTACTCTCGAAAATATGCATTTACTGTTCGTTTGATTCGAATTTTAGGAATAGAATAAACATAATTGATTCTTGAAAAAAAAAATTCATGACATTTAGAATGCCATGCCGATATTTGGCTCAGACATTAATACTTTATTTATGGAATATTACATTACTTTACTATGTTTAGTTCAACCAGAAATAGGAATGGAACAAATATTAATTAGAAAAATATCATTCATTTTATAAGATGAGAAGACATTTCCTACTAATTTTTCAAAAGAGACAACTACTATAATAAATTACAAAAATTACACATGCCTAATAACTATCTTACAAAAATTGTAATTTTTGTAATTTTAAAAAAAATTACAATAAGGAAAAAGAAAAGAAAAAAGTTTCAAATAATTTTTTTAATTTTTTTTTTGTGTTCAGCAACATAACTAAAAAAAAAAGTTTCAAACAATATTTTTATACACAGATGAAAAAAGAATTATTTATTCATAAGGAAAAGAGTTATTTTGATCATAACAAGAAAAATTAAAAAAGATGCCCACTAGTAATGATTTATTCCTTATGATTCAAATGAGAGAACTTGGGAGGAAAGATTGGTTCCTGGAATCATTTATTTTAGACTTAAAATTTGAACCAAACGCGAGAATCGTTTCGAAATGGAATTTAGCATTCTCGGAATGGTTTAAATCTTGAATCAAACGAGCCATTAAGGTTGGCCAAATTAGAATTGTAACACCCCTGCCTTAATTAGTATGATAACACATGTAATTAAGACTTGGAAGTCACTAACCCACTTTAGACTAACTAAAGTAAGTATAATATAAATAATAAAACAATGAATCCCAACAGATCACATAGCAAATATGATATTCATGCTGTGGGTGGTAATAACAAACAAGGAATGTAAAATATACCTATACACACTTATGTGATCCAAAAGACATACAAACCATGTCAACATGTATTGCAAAGTAAAGAACAACTAAGCTAACTGTGACTTGTCTTATACAAATATGTACAACAAAAATGAGTCGGTATCAAAGGTTTCTACTTCGTTCCCGACCTAGTCACTTCTTCAGTCTTATCCGTCACCTGAATGCCTGAATTTGTTTACATAAAACGGGGTGAACTCATAGCTCAGTAGGGAAAAAATAACATAAAATATTATGTTCAAAATGTAATTAGCAATTTAACTAAAAACCGATAAAACAATGCATGTACGTGCATATGCAGGTTACTTTCATTGTATCAACCATCATATCACGTTATCAAGAGATATCGAAGTCGAACCGAATCACAATAGTAATAATAATGGGCCTAATCGCCTCCAAGAGATATAGAAACTGAGCCAAATCATAATCATAAGAATAAGAACGGGCCTGACCGCTCCAGAGAATAAATCGAACATAATCACAATATAATATTATCCGACCCACAAAGATTATCATATCATAATAGAATTTGACCACATGTCCATCTATATCATATCACATCACAGAACCACAAATGCTTTGCCGAGGTTTAGATTTTCGAGCTACTCACTGCTGGCTCTAAATAGCTAACCACATTACTCTCTCCCGAGGGTTTAGGGATTTTCATCCTAAGAGTATCGAGCCCTACTTATTTTCACACCAGCAAGCACCAATTAATACATATATTTCCTTCATCATCGAAAGGTCACAATAAAAATTATAATCGGATCTATTATGGGATCATATCACATCCCAGAATCATACAATAGACATAAAAAACTTTTGGCACCATAGATACGAGATATAAGCACACAAGAATAGTTCAAGCTTATCGAAAGATTTTCAAGAATCCGATTGATACAATAACGATGCATAGTATGTAAACATGCTAACAAATGAACATTTGAAACAGCTTATGTCATATAACTACGACAAATCTCTATACATATCCCTTTGATGTATATAATTCATCAATTAATCAATATGCAACATTTATATATCCAAAGGATACCTCATGTATATCAAATAACACATATATCAAGTATAATAACATATATTACTTCAAATCACATGCTCATGACTTTACAAATCATAAAACATTATCATCCTCATCATGTAATAATTTTTAAAACAAAGACAATTAAAATATGGTGATTAATATAGAACAAAATCATATTATTAGGTTTTTTAAAATAATTAAACCCATACCTCAAAATATTTAGCCTCAAAGAATAAAATTTAAGATGATAACCTGAACTCTGACTAATATAATTATAATATTCTTATACCCTTGCGTAGCTCTCGACGTATAGAATAACTTTCCTTTAAGGTTCGACTCGATTCGACAGAATTTGGATGACTAATTTATAAGGAGCAAGCTTTCGTACCTATTATTTTTATTCTCTGTCTATCTCTTGGCTATAAAAATGGAAAGGCAAAAATGAATAAAGTGAAAGAAGACAATGGAACTTGGTTGTTTTTTTTAAAAAAACCTAACTTTTGCTTAATTACGACACTTAACCGTAAAATTTCATAATTTTATTATTTTAACTTTGAACTTTTGCAACTTTATAATTTAGTCCATACAAAACTTATGAAGTTTTACAACTTGGTCCATGATTAATTAAGATTTCTAAACTCTTCAAAAATTCCACTTAATTGAGGTTAATACGTGTCTAATTTTTCATTAATTACATTAGGGGGTATTACAAGAACCTTTTCTTATTTCTTTCTCACTACAAAGCTAAACAAGATAAATGTGGGATATATACGGAAGTGAAGTGGCAGCTTCTTGTTACTAAAAATTATAGTTTAGATCATTTTGCAAAACCTTAGGCTTGGAAAAGGAGTTTTCTTAGTTGGAACCCAGACTGTATGTCATTGTCATCATTTACACTAAGAAATAGTTTTAAAGTATTTTTATCCCTAAAAGTTGTAAGAAATAGGAATATAAAATTTATAACAAGAACCGGGAGAGCGTGAGGTCAGAGGGAGAAGAAATATTTTTGTTTTTGATAAATTTTTTTTTTTCGAAAAATAGGGCTAAGTGACTATGCTAGCATGCACACATAGATAAATTCCATTCCACATTAGTATTTACATTGTGTCTTTGGAAACATTATAATTTGATAGAATTACGAAGGACACTGTTCTAGTTGAATTAACTATGACATAAGAAGCTTTCCCAAATCAGCTGTAAGTTATGTTTAAGCATTTTAGATATGAGGTCAACATCAACTCTGTTCTCCTGTGAACAATTTTAAAGAGAAAAGTTGGGGTTTCTTTTTTCTCTAACGATTAAGCAATCACTCATGTAAAAATAGAAAGGAACAAAAAATGTTAGATGAGCGACAACAGATGTGTAGATTCCACTTTAGGTTGAGAAGTTATGATAATAAACCAAGCTCAGTGGCAAATATTTGTCGATAAAGACATTGACTAATCACGTCTGCAGGATGCCAAGGCCAAGATTGTCAAGTGTGCCATGTGGAATTAGTTAAGTTTGTTTGGGTCTTTTAGTATCTGTTTGGTTTCCTTTTTCATTTCTTGTCAAAAAATAGAAGTGTGGGAAAAACTTACCAGTAATTTGGATACGATTCCAAGCATTTTCAGATTGGCCTCTCTCGTAACTTCCCCAGTTGATGTTCTGAAATCAAAACAATCTGCATGTCAAGCCTTTAATATAATTGATGAATTTCTAAATGTTTTAGAATTTGTATGCGAGACCCCGCAAACAATGTATCGGTCTCCAAAGGATTCCTTCCCTAGGGGCCATCTCAATCCACCCTTCACATCTGGGTCTAGAACTGCTGAATTGATTAGACTTCATATAGCATCCATCTCCTCATCCTGGAACAATACCATACGGTTAACAATATGAACATTACAAATCTTATCCAGAAGTCCATGATAGCCAATAACGTAACTCATACAGATATTCTTTAAAACAACAAGAGATTCTAGATTGCGGCAGCTAAAACTGTAATTTTTGAAATTATTTTATTTTGGAAGTGTAAAATTGTTATTACTCCAAGTGTAATAGTGGTGGAGTTTTAAAGTGTCATTTAAAGAAACCCATGCCATGTTGGAAGTGTAGAATTGTTGCGGCTAAGTACATATAAAGAAATAAAACAATCCATGCGAGCAGATATCAGTAAAATAAATCATAGTCACAACTGAGGAAAGAACTCACACTTATAACTGTTATGATTCTCTTGCCGTTTAGAGAGAGAAAGTAAAGTGAAATAAATTTTGAAAAGTGTAAAAATAAAATTGATTTTAAGTTGAGTTGAGTTTTTAAAAAAATAAAAAAAAAAAAAAAACCACCAAACAGGCCATTAATGTTTAAGAAATATGAATGATATTGAAAAATAAACCTGATTTTAGAGGATGGTGGAGGTCTAGGGCGAGAGGCTTATCCCCAAATTTCTTCTGAATTGATTTCAAGGGAAACGGATGGAGACGAGTAGCGGAAGGAAAATGAGAATCATCGGCCAGCCAACAGAAAACCATCTGTGAACTGAATCGTCTGCGTATATGATTTTTCCATTTTGAGACGATTGATGATTGCACAACTTCTTGTGAATATGAATATTATTATTAGAAGAAGCAAATGACCTAGGATTTTGATTTCTGTTCAAGTGAGGGATGAGTGAGTCTGGTGTTGGAGATGGTTTCTCTGAATCTTTCGAGTGCCTCTTCTATGGAGGAAATGTAAACCATTTTTCATCATCATTATTATTACTACTACTACTACTATTATTATTATTATTATTATTATTATTATTATTATCAGCAAATGTTGGCCACGGTTGTGTTATCGAACCGATGGCCACGGTTGTGTTATCGAATCGACCAATATCAGTATGCGTAAATGAGAAATCGATGCTAAATTGTTATGGTCGGTCGGTTCGATTATAATGCGATAAAAACCAACCATCTTAATGCAATAGAGATAATGATAAAAATAATGGCACAAATTAAAAGTTTCGCATTATTAACTAACAAAACTAAAGAAAAGTGTGCACTGTTCAAATGATAATTAGGAAAAAACAATTCATATTAATTGTTGACACACACACATATATATATATATATATATGAGCAAATAATTAAAGAAGGAAGAAAAGAAATTGTGCACTGTGCACAGCAAATAGTTAAGCAGCAAACAGCAACAGTGCACTGCTGGAAAAGAGCAAGTGAAAGACGTAGAGTCGGAGAGAGGTAAATTGAGAGGGACGGCAGCGAGCGGTGGCAATTGAGGTAGATGAGGAGAGCTGGAGACTGGAGAGGGACGGGGAGTCAGAGAGAGAAACTGACGGTCTTAGGGAGAATGGGAGATGAAGATTTTAAAATTTTTGTTTTTCAGATGAAGGTACATAGGTATGAGTTTAGTAAAGTACTTAAGTATTTTATTTTAGGTTTGATCGGTCGGTAATTACCGAAAATGGCAATATGACAAATGGTTACCGTAATTAATTTAGGTTGGTGACTGAATTTTCGGTAACCGACTAGATTCTTTTAGTACGGTTTATCAATAAAAAATGGTCGGTTTAATCAGTTTTCGGTTTGAAATTGCCGGCCCTATTATCAACAGATTTGAATACCATTAGAAAGCACAACTTTGAAAGAACGAGGTGTGTTTGATTTGGAAAAATGTTATATACATATTTTTTTTAATAGCCTATTTTGTTATCTATCGTAAATTATTTAATTTAAGTATTTTGTTATAAAAATAAATTAACATATAAAGTAATAAATTTAAATTAATATTTACAACATTAAATAAGAAAACATAAAATTATAGTTAAAATTACATAACTTATAATTATCATATAACTTTATGTAGAAAAAATCACACAACAATTTTTTTTTAAAACTATAAAATTTACAACAGAACAATTATAAATAAGAAAATTTACTCAACCAAACGAGCTTAATGTTCGGTTGAATGTTCTTTTAAGTGTTGACCTAGAAACTAAAAAATGTTGTTTTTGGTAATATTTTTTTTTAAGAAAAAAAACTAAAATAAAAGATATTACATAGCAAAATTACACGTTTCTATTTTCATAATTTACTGTAAAAAATAATAGCTTTTTATGAAAGTTGAATTTTTATAACTTATTGTAAAGATTAGTAGTGTTTTACGATCATTTACCAACTTTCAATGAAACAGATTTGTGGATTTTTTTTTTCTCTTTCTCTCAAAGACAAACATATATTATTACTTCGGGTAACCGATTTATTTTATTGAAATGTCTAATTTAAAATTGGCATAGTGTCGTAAGCATAAGTTATTTATAATATGAATTGTGCGCTATTCACAACTAATTATATGTTGATAAACAACTATACTCTACACAGTTTGTCGTGTTGGACATGAGTTATAATTAGTTTTACATGTTTTGTGTAATAAACTAAAACCATCAGTATAGTGCTGTAGTATATATACATACATATATTGTGCAATATGCTTGTTAAGATTGATTTTAATTTTAAAAGTTACTTTGAATATGATCTACTTGTTAAAAGGTTTTACAACAAGAATAACATGTCACAAGTATTTAAAAATTAGAAAATAGAGATAGCTTGATATGTTATTATTTTTTAAGCAATTCTAATTCTATCTTATTATGAGATACAAGTGAATGATGCATGGTAATAAAATTTTAATTTTACTATTTCCCAGTAAAAATGAATTAGTAGTTTGAGGGATATCACTCTGGAATCCTATTATTTGAATAAGACTTTTTTTATAAGTTGGGCAAAAAACCCCAATATATTAGGCATTGCATTTGCATGGCCCAATATATGTTGGGCTGGCCCTGATTAGCACTTGAACAGTCTGTATCTGACTATCTTCATTGTTTAT
Organism: Lonicera japonica; assembly: GCA_021464415.1. NCBI lineage: Eukaryota > Viridiplantae > Streptophyta > Magnoliopsida > Dipsacales > Caprifoliaceae > Lonicera > Lonicera japonica. Next base: position 4,713,234 of record CM038464.1, on the reverse strand, counting down.
TTATTTATGTAATCGATGAAATCACCGACAACTGGGCGTCCACACTGTTGGTGTTAGTAACTGGTAAGAAAAGCCGAAAAATTAAAACTTGCCCTCCTAGACCTAAACCTAGACCTGGCTAGTTTTCTTTTTTCTTCTAATTTTGATCCCATATTTAGATGACAACTGAGGTCTCTCTCATTCTGGTCAAACTATTACTTTAATCGAGCAGTCCACACTCCTAAAACACTGTGGTAGAATCCCGGTTTAAGAGGGGGGCAGTGAACACAACCCATGATGCATGTGTGTTTTTGTAGAAAGTCAAAATTTTCCACTGCCCTAGGCTAAGGATTTTGGATCTATACTAGTACGCTACATTACAATCTAATACAAGATCTCACTCATGGTTTTAATCGGTGTTTTTTCATCTAGTAGTACGTCAACTTACTCATTGTTTAAGAATAATCTTGTACTCTTGACTTATATTTGATCAGAATACTCTTGCTCCTAGAATAAAATAAAAGACATATTATTAGGAGTGTTGTCAGAAATCCGAAAACCGAACGAATGAACCGAACCGATCCGTTGCGATCCGAAATTTCCCGAACCGAAAAAAAAATCGAAACCGAAATCAAAAACCGAAACCGAAACCGATTGATTTGGGTCGGTATGGGTTGGGGATTCGGGGTCCCCGAATTGGACCGAAAAAACCGAATCTTTAAAAAAAAATATTTGCTAACTTAATGTAATTATTTAAGTAGTCTTACAATACGTTGAAAAAAAAAAGGAAACTTTCTTACAACATTTACATTATATAAATGACCCAATACTATGGATTATTTACATTTATAAATAATTACTTAAGCTAATTATTAAAATAAATACATTATATAATTTTTTTGTAACTCCTTTTTGAGTGAATTTATATTTTTAATGCAATTTTGAACTAAAGTTTTAAGGATTAAAAAAAACCGAATGAGACCGAACCGGACCGAAACCGAATAATTTGGGGAGGGTTTGAGTTTCATAGTTAAGAAAACCGAAACCGAACCGAACCGAAACCGAACTATAAAGTTTGGGGAGGGTTTGGGGTACCCTAGTTTTTACCCCGACCGAAACCGAAAACACCCCTACATATTATTATCAAAATAATAATTTGGTATCAAAACAATTTTACTTCAATTTAAAAAACAGCAAATATGAAGCTGGTAACTTGTTTTAACATTAAATTATTGTTGGAATAATATATTCTTAAAATAGTAATAATAATAATGGTATGCAGGGCGGAGCGACGTTGGGTCGTGCCCCACCTGAAGCTTTTGAAAAAATTTGCAGAGTACATGGATGGTTGGGTCGAGCTGAAGCTTTTGAAAAAAATTGCAGAGCACATGGATGGTTTTGTGATAATGGAGAAATTAGGGGGGCTTGCATAAATGGATATGTTTATTGTGCGAGGGTGGCACGTGCAAATAATTGAATAAGCGCAAGGGTATAGTCTGGTAATATAAACTAGGTCAGGTGATGAAAGGGCAGCGCAATTTGTTTTGCTTTGTTCCTTTTCGCCCATCTATTCGTCTTCAGCTTATTGACTATTGAGGTTAATTTGTTTATTAGTTTGTCATTTGATAAATGAAGATTGAGATTTATATATGTATTTGTTGGTTATAATAAATTGAATATTGAGTTGATAAAAATATTTCAAAATATATAATTAATTTTAATATATTATTTTTTATTTTTCAAAAACTGGAGAAATATTTACCTTGTTGATATCCAAAAACATAATGGAAAAAATTATTTTTAGATTCCACCTGAACGAAAATCCTAACTCCGTCACTGATGGCATGAAATATAATATTTAGACAAATGGGTTGACAAAAAATGCATTGCCCCTACTTTCACGGTCTTTCTTTCAACTTTCACTTCTTTAAAGAAGACTATTGTTTCTGTTTTAGTTGGGAGAAATAACAATATCCTCTCTCTCTCTGTCATAAGAAAGTTTGAAATTGATTTCGTCTGCAAAGACCCATACCTTGGCAAATAGCCTTTTTTTTCCGCCATCACCTCTATTCAAACGTTTACCCATCAAATTCCTTTACTCAAAAACATTTTTGTTTTACTCCAACTTGGCAAATTCCGTTTTCTCCCCGAAACACAATGGACGCAGTAAGTGCAGTCTTATCATAACTATTTTTTATTCTATGGATTTGTACATATATATATATATGTGTGTGTGTGTGTGTGTGTTAATCGAATGGAGATTTTGTTACATGTATAAATAAATACATAGGAATGTAGAAGGAGCGGTCAGATACCGGCGTTTGGGAACTGGGATTATGCAAATGAGTTGCCAATCACTCAGTATTTCGAGAGCGCTAGGCAAGCTGGTTTAATTCGCCACTGCTCCTCGACCACCGATGATGATCTCCACGCGCCTCCTCCTCCTGGAACTGCAAGTGGTCATCTACACAAGTACAACGACGCCGTTGAATTCAACAAACCTCACCTTCGAACTGTCGTCGTTTCTTCCCGAAAGGTACGTTACATACATACACACTTTTCGTCTTTCTTCTTTCTTCTTTGCTTTTTCACTTTTTGGATTTTGTTTATCAACCAAAAACTAACTCTTTCTTTCTTTTATTGTCAATTAATAATAACTAAAAGTGGCTGTAAATTTTTCCCTACTTTAAGGTAAATGTATGAGTTACATTGTCATCTAGCCAGGAAAGAAAAACCAACGAACTTGTCATTCTATTTTATTTTTATTTTTAATTTCTACCTCACTCTTGCTCCATATGTAAATAAATTTTGAAATTTAAAAAACATATCTTTTAGCATCATCTACCCCTATTATAACATTTATTTTGAGCAAAATATAAACTTAACTGGTCTCAGATCTGTAATATGAAAGTTGAAAATATTATTTCTAACTACTAAGTTAACAGTAATTTTATATTAAATTTTACAAGTACATAAAAATAAAACGTACACACGCAATACCTGTACGCTCCCATATCTTTCGTTTTTTCTATTAGTAAATAGGCCTCTACAACTGAAATCGTTGCTAGTCCACTGCCAAGAGTTTTTAAATCTAATTGAAGTTAAAAGATGAGTACGAGTTATTTGGTCAAATATTTTGTTTCACGCAAGTAGATATTTTTTAATATTATTAAAAAGAAAACATCTCACTCATTCACTCAACACTTAACTGCTTTTCTCAACTTTTGAAAAACATAAATAATTTTTTGTATGATACATTTTATTTAAATTTAAATTTTTCTATATATATAAAATCTTGCTAATTGGAAAACTTGATAATAGAACGATTCCGAGATGTCGTCCTCACTTTGTTCTCTGAAAAAGATTCCCGAAATTTGGTGTTAATTAAATTGAACAGTTGTATTTAGAAATATTAAAATAAAAAAATAAATGGTTAATGAATGCGAATGCGTATGCAGACAGGGGGAAGTAAGAATAGGAGGTATTGTGTACCCCCGCATGTTAAGGAGGAGCAAAGTAAGGATGTGCAGCAAGTAGTGATCGAATATAAAGTAGATGTTGACCTCCATAAATTTAATTATAATTATAATAATAATAATAATCACTCTCACCAGCACCGGCAGCATCAGCATCATCATCAGAAGAAAAAGCAGCAGCAGCAGCAGCGGCAGCACTTTCCAAATCAAATTAATATTGATCGGGAGGAAGAAGACAAGAAGAAGGAGAAGAAGAATTACCAATATTACCAGCACTCGGGGACCCAACAAACTGCTACCACAAATTTCAAACCTGTTGACGAAGATCTCTACAAAATTCCACCCCACCTCCTCCACTCTTCCAAACGGGTGGGTCCCCCCTCCCTTCTCTCTCTCTCTCTCTATATATATATATATATATATATATTATTTTCAAACCCACGCCTCCCCCCACCGCTCTTTCTTACAGTACAACACATTAAATTTTTTTAAAAATTAAATCTACTGCAACTATCTTTAAATCTATCCTAGCCTGATATTTAAACATGATATTAATGGACGTGTTTAGTTAGTAGGATGAAGTGTGTGAAGACATTCTTATATGGTAATTTACTAACAAGAAAAAATTTGTTATTAAATTTTGATTAATAAATAAATGGGTTTTCACATTTATCATTTATTTTTATATATAAATATCCCATTCAAATATGGTTACAGTTATGTCAGCCCTATAGTTTTAAATTACATTACATGATATGATAATAATATAATAATAATAACAACAAATAGGATGCTCGTAAATATGCTTGAAGTTTTTCACTCACCATGTATGTACACACACTATTAATTAATTAATTAATTAATTATATGGGTGATAGATGTACGTGAATAGAGTATGAACCCTGCATAGTACGTACAAAACCATTTATGACGAGCACTTTGAATCATCTTTACTTGTCTTTTTGAGTTGCGACACACACATACCCCCTTTCTCTCAAACACCACACCACACTACACCACACATTTAGCAAGGCTAGGGGTTCCCCAATATTAGGGCATATTTATTATTATTTGTCAGAGATTATCTATTTAGGCTCCCCCACCCACCCACCCACCCACACATATATGGCTAGAATTTGTACGCTCTGATCATATTGTTTGGTAGGTTTAAATTTGGGGTTTGCTCCGGTGATTAAGAGTATAATAATTTATATAATATATTACAGTTCAATCCTCTTAGTTTATTTTCTTTCTCAAAAACCTTTTGGATTTATCATATTTTTTATTTAAAAAAAAGGAAAAAAAGACAGAAGGAAAATATATTGGTTAAGTTTTTGGCTTAGCCCGTTGTATTATAAATAAATGTATGACCTCAATTTTATTAAAATCAAATCTTTAGCAATGGCAAAACCAAACCAACTATGCCTATAATTAGTATTTTATTCCAAAGGGTATTAATTATACAGAGCTATTCTTTTAAGGGCTGTCTTTAAATTAACTAACTCAAGGACCGTCTATTTCGAGGGGTAAATGGATGATATTTTTTATGAAACTTGGAGGATATGATCTCTATAATGTGTAGATCATCTCTACCAAATTTCATAAAAAAATTCAATTGGGAATTTGGTTATCTAAAAAATTAATATATATGCATATTTCTGGATATAGAAATTTTAGATTTTTAATTAACTCACTTCCCGTTTAATTTTTTTTGATGAAATTTGCTGGAGATAATCTACTAATTATAGAGACTATCTTTACTAAGTTTTATGAAAAAAATTAATTGTCTACCTCTTGAAATGAACGATTCTTAAGAGAAGAAGACTGATTAATTATATATATATATATATATATATATGTATAACTAGTAGCGCTTGTGCTTGCCGTGGGCTTAGATATAAAGAAACATTTATGGGCCGGATTCCCGGTTAGTAATATTGTACACCCACCCAAGATCCAGCTGGACATATGTTTGAAGGCCCATTATTTATAATGGGCACGGCTCAACCCAACCCATTGAAATGAATGGACTGGGCTGGCCCACAACAAAAACACTTCTGAATTAACTAACCTGGTTTTTTTTTTTTTTTAATATATATATGTTTTTTGATTGATGCAGAAGAAAATGCTGGGATTCTTGTCAAGATGTTTAATGCCCGGTTGCATTGTATAAATTTGAAACCAAGGGGTATTATTATGTCTTTTCTTCTTATATTATAGTTGTTCTTAATTGCAGCATTTTTTTTTTAAATTTTCTCAAGTACTATGAAGCTAGTATATTTAAAATTTTCTTAAATATATATATATATTTTAATATATAAACAGTTAATAAATCCGTGTGGTTGGATTCAGAGAAGGGGGACGGGATGGAGTTTGAACATGGGGCCGGGTTAGGTGAATACTAGCTATATATAACTTACAACGCAGCTTAGTTAATTAGTGATGTGCGATATCTATATAACTGGGATAAGTCAAAAAGTGAGAAAGCTAGGACGCATGATGATGGGGGGCTGGTTGGGTCTTCTATGAAAAAGAGTGTATTTGCTTGTCAAACTAAAAAGGCCGCAAGAAGAGCATTTCAACTTCCGTCATCCGATCGACTGTGGAAACAACAATATTAACATTATGTAAAGGTTAATTGGTTAGTTGTAAAATAACTATAAAATTTATGATAAGTTATTTAAAAAAAAAAAATAGAGTAAATGATCCATTTGCACCCCCGACTATGTACAGTATTTCAATTTGCACCCCAAACTTCCATTTGTTCCAGTTTGCACCCTAAACTTCAAAAATCGGTTTTAAATGCACATTTCGTCAACATTCCGTGATTTTTCTAACAGAAACTGTAAAAGGAGGGGGATAGGAAGGGTAAAAATGTAAAAAGAGACACTTTTTCTTATTTCCCTCCATTTCTCCCATCTGTTCCCTCCATTTCCCCTATTTCCCCCGCATTTGACACACATGTATATACGTATATATCCATCTCTCCCATTTCAAACAGAGGAAACCTTTTAACCTTGGATTGGGTACCATCCATATGTGTGTTTTTCTGCTTCCTTCTTTCTGTCTGCTGGTTTCTGTCCAAAACTTCTAATTCCACCCTCAAAGGCGGTGAAACCAACGAGCTTTATAATTAACGATCACTTTTGATCCATAAAACGAATATGAAGAAAATCGTAATCATCAGAAAAATTCTTGGGTTCCATTCAAGTACTAATGTACAAATTTAGTTTGCCAATCTCTTAAAGAAAGGTTTTTGGCTGATAATGAAAGCTTATTAGTCAATGATGCCGTTAGGAACTAGGCTTCTTGTTTGGGCTTGTTTGATTGCACCTTTTCCGTGGAAAATGATCAAGATTTATAGTTTCAATCGTCAATGGTGTTTGATAGCATTAATTTGCAAACAAGTCAAATTTCACAGTACAACTTGTTTCCTCCGTTTGAAATGGGAGAGATGTATATATACGTATATACATGTGTGTCAAATAGGGGAAAATGGAGGGAACATATGGGAGAAATGGAGGGAAATAAGGAAAAGTGTCTCCTTTTACATTTTTACCCTTCCTATCCTCCTCCTTTTACAGTTTCTGTTAGAAAAATCATGGAATGTTGACGAAATGTACATTTAAAATCGATTTTTGAAGTTTAGGGTGCAAACTGGAACAAATGGAAGTTTAGGGTGCAAATTGAAATCTTGTACATAGTTGAGAGTGTAAATGGGTCATTTACTCAAGAAAATACATAAACCAATAAAAGAATTACTTAGCATAATAGAATTAGCTCAATAAACGCACAACTAATATAATAGTGGATATTGTCGTTTTCATGTAGATGCCCTCCTACCCTACCTTCCAATAAAGTGTCATGAATGATACCTTTGGAGCCACATGACATATGATGACACCTAAACCTGTGGGCTTATGAATCTTTTTCTCTTTTAGAGCTAAAAAGCTTTAAATTGCTTCAATGTTATGCGTGGATGCTTCGATGAAAACAAATAAATTGGGAAGGTGAAGCATATATAGATCCTCAAGTATGAAAAGAAGATGCTCAATTTCAATCTAACGAGTTAATTATGCTCATCTATATTTGATGTAATAAATAAATCATCCAATTCAAAACATACGTCTCCGAAACAAATTTGTAATGTCCGAGTAATTTGAAATAAATTAAAGGACATTTTTGGTATTCTTTATTTTTCTTGCAACAAATTTAAAAGGCACATCAGAAAAATAGGTTCTTAGAAAAGTAATAAAACTTAGGCACCTTTTAAGGCGCTTGGAAATATAACGGTGCTAAACTTGTGCAGTTCTTGCACATTTATAAAATTAGTTATTTATTATTGAGCCGATCTTGTAAATATGTAAGATGTGATCTCTATTTATTTATTTTTACATGCCCAAAAAAATAGAGTAAAAATATAACATGTTTCATTTGGCCCATCTCGATATTTCCTGTGGGACAAGCCCTTGACTAAATGATAAAACCGTGCCCATCTCAAATGGTAAGGTTGCGAATGTTAAAATGATTCTCCTTTTTACTCTCTCTTCTTTTTGTTTTTTTGGTATATTGCTTCCGTTTTTCTCAAATCAACGTGCTAAGCTCTCGCATAAACACGACCGTGTTAAATATCATAATAAGAAAAATCGATATTTTGTCAAGACTCTGACCCCACTTGTTAGTTGCGGTATGACAATACAATACAAGAAGCATTCAATCTACTAGTGTGTTAAAGTTTCAACCTTTCTTATCTATTTTCTTATTTAAAATAAATAAATATACATAAGTCATAACTAATTAAATATAAAGTTGCAAATAATGACGTAAAACCATCTCCAACCGTCTTGTATAATTTTAGTTTATATAAAATTTACATGTTTTGTAAAAAATGATTTCCAATAGTCTTTTAAAGAACTTTGATAATTATGATTTGTGTAAAAAAATTGTGTAAAATAAACTTAATTTACACATCGACTTCATCTTTCTTTCTCCTTAATTTTATATAAAAACTTTAAAAATGATATAACTAAAAATCTAAAAATTATTTTTTAATAAAATTTATATATTTGACATTTACTTATTAAGAGTTACAAAAATAACCTACTTAAAAGCAGTTTTGAAGATATGGGTAACAGACTTATTTTTACTAGAAGTCTTAGCGCCCCACTTCATTCAAACCCGTGAGCGCCGTGACCAAGCCCTCTGGTCCACTTAGTTGAAATCCAAATTTCATTGAAAAGCTCAATTGAAGATTGGAAAATGACTATTTTAATAAACTTTTTCACTTTCCATGACACACAGTAATGAGTTGTGACCATGAAAGCAAGCAAAAATTCTATTTTAGAAAATTAGGATAACACCCTTACTTTTAAAACATATTAGGAGTAGGATTACACAAGATTTGTTATTAGGATTATACCTCTACTTTTAAATTCTTTCTTTAAATAGATCTATTTTATTAAATGTTGAGATGTATGTCAAATGGTAAATGACTAATTTGCCCGTGATACATTTTATAGAAGTTTTTCATGATTGAGAGATTATAGGATTTTATTTTCATTTTATAAGTATATATATATTAGTATCTATTTCAAATTACCAACGACGATTATGTATCTGTTTATAACAAATTAGTATCATTTATATACATATATTAATATCTGTTTCAAATTTCCAACGACGATTAAATATATATATATATATATATATATATTAGTATCTGTTTCAAATTACCAACAATTATAATTGTATATGTTATACATGTTATAATATATACAATATAACTGATTATTTGATTATGACTATTGTTATATATGTATTTTCTTGTTTACATATACAACTGTACATGAGTGATATATATTTACATATGTGTTATATAGTACATACAATTTGTCTCTTTTGTATTACACTTAATTTATACAAATTACCGTCCGATAAATGTATATGTTTTAATATAAAACACATATTAAATATATTCCAAAGTGTGTAATAGCCATACCCGTTATGTGCATAAACGTATAAAAAGGGTATATGATGTGTAATATACCTATTGAATGCAATATATTAATTGTATATATTTATGTACACAATTTTTACCTAATGAATATGTAATGATTGGTTAGTTGGCATTATGGGTTTTTAATGTGTTTTTAAATTGATAGGAATGTTAAGTTTTCCAAATTAAATGCAATTATGTCTACATTTGCAGAAATTTATGGATTACATATCTTTTCAATATATACGTCCACGTTTACGCATTTGAAATTATTGAGAATTTTTGAATAATATTCTTAATGTATGGCAAAATCTAAATTGCTAAAATTTTAGGTGGGCGACGAATGGTCTTGACTTTTACATATTTGCAGTTCTATTTTTTTTTCCTTTTTATTCAATTTTTCTTCACTTATTTTCTTCTCTTCATTAATTTTCTTACTTTTTAGTAATGAAAATATACAAGAATCGAGATTCCGAAATCTCAAATCAAATACAAACTTTTAGTGTAATTTTTTTTGTTATTCTCAACCTGTTTTTTATAGATTATTGTATGCAATTATAAGTTTATTGTAATAAGAAAAAAAATATGAATAATCCTTTTTCATGTTAAACTATTTTTTTACAAGTAAAAGTTAACATGTAACCAAGGGTTGTGAAACTTTTTGCATTGAATAGTTCGTCTAACAAATTATTTTGACAATTGTTATTGTAGTTCTGTGTTATTAGAAATTATGTTGTAATATTAATTCCTCGCAACATGAGCATTTACTTATCATAATATATTTCGGCCACAAAATTATGAATTATTTTGCTATTAAATAATTTTGTGAATATTTTCAAAGTTTATTATCACTAAATATTCCCTCAATGGAGTCATACAGGTTTCAATAAACTCACCCCGCTAAGGGGGCGAGTTGAAAGTTTTTTATAAAATTTAGTAGGGTGAAAAAAAAGTTCTCTAAAATTGGGGTAAGAAGCATGAATTAGTGGGTGCATTTAGAATCACCCTTAATAAAATTGATAAAGTACTCTTATTTAATATTTAAATAATTATATATATATAAGACCTAAGAATTACTATCCAATATTAAATTTTATTTTTCAAATTATAACACGTTTAGTCCAAAACAAAAACAATATTACTATATATTTTAATAATTATTCACTGTGTAATCAACAGCTATGATACAATGCATATATTTTGTAATACATATAAAGATAATGTAAATATATTTCCAAAAATAAGCCAATTTTTAATTCTTTAAGAACATTAACAATTTTTAGAAGATAACAACATATATTACATATTCTTATATTTGAATTTCATATGTCTGTCAATAAGTATACTTGCAATATCACTCGTAATTAATTGTATAATCATGTATATTTATGTCTAAAAATACACATTTTTTGAATTTTGAAAACCTTGTCTAAGTTAACTCGCAATTTGAATTTTTGGCATTTAGGTTTACATTGTATATACTCAAGGTACCTTTGTCCTTTGCTCACATCGAAAACAACCCATCTGTTACTTGGCCATTGTATTCAATAGAGTAAAACTGTTTTTTCATGTCTGTTTGTCTTACTGGAGAGCAATCCATTTGTTTGATAAAGTGCGTGTAAGTTAATACTAAAACGCAAGTTTCATAAATTGATTTATAAAGTTTTAGATGTTGTAATAAAGATATAATCAAATGATAATAACACCAAATCGATGCACTTATTTCCCAAAATTGAACGAAACAGATTGCAACAGAATAACTTCACAAATTAAGCACAGTTAATACCATTTTTTTTTACTTTATTTCAATATCCAATTCCCAATTAAAGTTAAAAGAGATTTAAAAAATTTTAATTTCCCTTGCTGATTGTATTTGTTATCATTATATTAAAACTTATTAGGTAAACACTTTAAAGATATTGAAATATATGTTTCAAGGATGTATCTATCGAATGAAATGTTTTCTTTATACAACTTATGGACGTCTGTTAGCCATTATCCGATATATAATATAATTGTAAAAAAAATTTAAATTAACAGATGATACGTGTATATATATGTATGCATTAATAATGTATAACTGTTTCTCAGGAGAAATTTTACAATATATATATATATATAAATTATCTTCCCATGTATCTTTTGTTAAACATAAAATATAAAACTTTTGCAAAATATATTTAACACATAACATTTTTGTTCCGAGCGAATGAAAATTGTTACCAAGACACTTTAATGATACTGTAATATCTGTTTGAAGATTATATATGTTAGATGCAAACATATTTTATCAATGGAAAATTAGTCACAGGTCCAGTATTTTTTGAACCAATCTACTCAAGGACAAGAAGTTTTGAGCTATTGTTTAAGATCCGATCTTTTGGAATTAGGACGATTTTATGCCTAAAGGACATTTTATTTTTTGATATTTTTAATTATAATTATATTATTATTTTCATGTACTTTGTCAATGTTACCCTTCTTATATATTATTTAATATTTCATATTTTCAACATATAAATATTAAGAAGAAAGTAAAAGTAATAATGCTAATGCATTAATTGATAATTGCTACTAACTAATTAATATTTCTAATAAATTAATAAATATATGAATTGCAAGCATTATCCCCCATCCCCATCCCCATCATTAATAATAAGAAATAATGCTATTCATTGACTCCCCCATCCTTATCATTACCCGTTCCTTTATCCCAATCATAAATGTTCCTATATTCAAGAAAAGATGGAGCTACACATCCAACTAAGCTACATCTCATCAGAATCCATACTAATCCTTCTTGTACTTGTAGCCATCATTGCCTACTGCGTTTCTTATATCTTATCAATCCTTTTCAACTTCCTGCAATCGGTCGGCATCTCTCATCTCGATTCCAATTAGATCGACGGAACACAAATCTAAAGTAATTGCGTATTTTGTGTGGGTTTTAGGGCAACTTTTTAGGTTTTGGAGAGTTGGACATGGTGGAGGAGGATTTGAGGGGTTTGTGAGTAATGAATTTTAGAAGCTCCAAAGAGATGAATTTTATGACATTCAAGGTATAAAAAGATTGAATGTTTTTCACCTTTTCCTTGTTTTGATTTAATTTTCTAAGAAAATTTATAATTTTAATTTTTCATCTGTGTAAATATCTTTTCATTTATAATGTCTGATATAATTTTCACCTTAGAGGAAAAATGCCTGTTTGATTTATAATATCTATTGATTTTGTAATGTCTATATGTGTTTGATATAATGCATGTTCTTTGTTGTATAAAATGTCTGCTATGCCTGTTCTTTATTGTATAAAATGTCTGTTATAATGTCTATATGCCTGTTCTTTGTTGTATAAAATGTCTGCGATGCCTATTCTTCGTTTATATGCCTGCTGCTTCTTCATGTATTTAATTTTGAATTTTTGATGGATTAACTTGCTGTTGTTTGAATATTTTTGAATGGGTTGACTTATCTTATGCATTTAATGTTTGTCGTGATCATAGATAATTTGAATTTTAGTTTCCGTTTTTTAAGTGTTTGAATTTATTATAGCTAGATGCTTCTTCATGTATTTAATTTTGAATTTTTGATGGATTAACTTGTTCTTGTTTGAATATTTTTGAATGGGTTGACTTATCCTATGCATTAAATGTTTGTCGTGATTATAGATATCAATCATATCCTATATTCACACTTCAACAAACATATCAATCTCCAGGATATGGATTTTCAGAGGATGAACTGTGCGCGTAAAGATCATTGTCGCCTGCTGCCGAATGTTCTTCATTAGGGTCGTCATCTCTCTTGTAGCCAAAGTTGTTCCTCTTAATCCTCCCTAACGACATGTTCAACGTTATCTTCATCCTCATTGTGGGCATCTTCTCCCATTTCATCATTTCCTTCTCCATTCTCATCTGTATTATTGGATTCATCATCAACGTTATTTTCTACATCAGCATCCATGTTGTCGTCAAATATCTGTTGATTGTTGACCAACATGGTATTCATTGTTATTAATCCTAATAGGTAGAATACTTGGCTGAATAAAATCTGAGAGGGGCGGTGGTGGTGAGGTTTGTTCATTTATCTTTCTGCGCTTGTGTGGTTCTGGAATTGTTAGGGAGGAGTTTGATCTTTTAAAGGACCTATTAATATTGTGCGGCATGACTATATTTTTTTGTTATCAATGTGAGATTTGTAGAAGTGAATGATTGCATCTATTGAAGTATTCTATCCCCCTATGCTTATTAACAGTTTTATAGCCATCTAAATATGGTTGATGGGTGTCGAATAGTCGTGACTTTTGGTATTCTGGTGGATTCAAACATAAACGGGGGAGTCCAATAATTGTGCTACTATTCCAAAATAGTTATTTTATATTAACTGCAACTTCATGTGGATCAAGGTACTCGTACCCATTTGTTACGTCTTTCTATTATTACTATTATCATTGATTCACTTATTGATTTTAGGATTTAAATAAGAATTAAGTATTAAGTAGTAAATTTGATTATTTTGGCTTATACACAATACGTATGCATATTACTATATGAGCTTGTTTTATAATATATTTCATATAACAAATTCAATAAAATGTTTATTCCATGTTTCATATTTTTTTAAATCTAGTAACTTCTATATAATTACACATTTAAAAAAAATAAAAAAAATTGCATCATCTACAAACGTTAAATAGGTACTCATTACATACCTGCAATACTCATCAAAACATTGATTTATAGATATGTGTTCCTGTTGTACATTGAAACTATCGTGCTTGATATTACTAGTTAAGTTTAATTGTATATTATTATTTTTTTGCATGCTTGATTAATGTCTTTAGGAAAAAAATCATTTTAATTATGATATATTTATTGTGTCCGTAATATATGTTTTAATATTTAGAATAATGTAAAAAGTCCAGCTTTCCACTTTTAATTTCGAAAATGTGGCATCTGCATTATTTGATTGATAGGGGTAGTTTGGGCACTATACAAACTCATTTTTGGTATGTTTCAATACGTTTAAGTCAAGATGGACTAATCACTAATTTCGATAACCTAGTAGTCCTTAGTATTAATTAAAATGATAAATAGGAGTGTAATACTAATTACCCCTATCCCCATGTTTATGAATTTAATCCTAGTTTTGGGTCTACTAAATGTGTAACCAACCACATAAATATATATATATATAGAGAGAGAGCAGAGATTATGGAATCATGAGTCAGCCACCCCCGCTCCAAACATCATCAGGGTAGATTAGATATCAACATCACTTTTCCTTTGCATTTGCCATTTTTTTAAAAAATAAAATTTCACAAACACACACACGCATATATATATATATATATATATATGTTAGACTATAAAGAGGGATTCCCTCACTTTAACAAAAAGAATGGATGACCATTTAGAGGGGTAAATCGATGAATTTTTTTATGAAAATTTGTAGAAATGATCTATATAATGAGTAGATTACCTCCACAAAAATTTATAGAAAAATTCAACCTAAAAGTGGGTGTTTTGAAAAATTGATATATATGTACATTTTCAACCGTTAAAATTTTTGATGATCATCTCACCCACTTATAGGTTGAATTTTTTTTTTGAAATTTGGTGGAAATGATCTACTCATAATATAGATCATCCCTACAAATTTTCATTAAAAAATTTATCAATTTATCCCTCTAAATGGTCTTCCCTTCTTTTTGTTAAAGTGAGGGAATCCCTCTTTATAGCCTAACTCTATATATATATTCTCCTTCTAACTAATGTCTTTTTATATATAAATAAATTAGGGTATATTCGTGCCGTTCGGCACAATAAAAAGAACAAAAAATAATAATCAAACAAAATATAATTATGTGCAAAATATGAGAATAGAAGATGTGTATAACTGCATATTACTTAGGGATAAAAACAGATAAAGTATAGCAAAGACAAAATATGTCCAACTAAAAATATAGCTGGCATCACCCGAAACACGTCTTACTTGTCCAATTAAACATGTCTTAGTATAGCACCGTCCAAAATTGTCATTATCAATGGGGATAATTACTTTTGAATTCTTTTACCCCCACCACCAACGCCTTCATTATCCATCCACTCTATTTCAACCTAATCCACTTTATATTCGGTTTTGCCGACACTCTTATTTAGAGGTTGAGGTTTCCCTCCCAGCCCTCTTAATTAATTTGTCCCTATTACTTGTAAGTTCTGAAGTTGAATGTGAATTTAAGGGCGGGGGGGAGGACCTTATATCTAAAGTTTAAATTTGGTTAAGCTCAACCTATAGAAAGCAAAAACAACCAACACTTCAATCAATTACAAAGTTTAGACCCCAAGAAATCATCATCTAAAGAACCCAGAAAGTAAAAGTTTTACATGTAACCTTTTTTTAATGTTCATTTATCTGTAATAACTTATTAATAAGCCATGGGCACGCTCTACAACTCCAATTGGGATAAGCAAGTGCGTATGAAAATCTCTTCTTTTTTACAGGTAATATCACCCTCTACATCCTCTAAAAAAATAAATGACTATATACAGTCTCTCTCTTTCCCTTCTTTTTTTTTCCTTTCATTCATAACATCCCAGTAATCACCAAGAAAATGTACATATCTAGGGTTTAAGGATTTACTTGATCAAGCACTGCGTGTAATTGAAGCAGCCTGCCTATTCAACCTCTCCAAAATGCCAGTTGCCTTCCTTTGAGCCCTCAAAGTCCCAGTTTGTGAAAGACCAGATATCGTTCCGTTAGCATTTTCCTCTTCCTCAATCACCCTCCACTTGCTCCTATCGCTAAAATATACCGCGAAAATAATCGCTATACAGTTCTCCTTATTCCGCTCGCTAGTGTTCTCTCTTATAATACTAAGCAAGCAAGGCAATGCACCAACTTCCCCAATTTCCTCAATGGCCTTTGGATGACTGCACAACATAGCAAGAATAGCCAACAACTCATTAAGAAGTATACGGTCTACAATCTTCCTCGAGATCACCCTGACCACCCCTTCACGCACGGCCCTCCCCTTATTCTCGAGAACAATGCAAAGATTGAAAATAGCCGAAGCTGCATCTTTCATGGCTAGTGGGTGCCCCTCATCTAAAAGCACAATTAGAGGCCCGAGGGCACCCGATTTCCCTATGATGTGCTTGTTGGAATCAACTGCCGACAAAGTGAGGAGAGCTGCAGCGGCATTACTTCTTGTTTCAATGGTACCGGATTTCAAGGACTCGATAAGGAGAGGGATGACTAATGAGTTCTCTGCTACTATCCTCTTGTTATCATCGTGTATCGAGATATTCAAAACTGTCGTGACTAAATCCTCTTGGAGTTCAGGGTCGGTGTTGGCCCTACCGGGTGAGAGAGCATTGAGCAATTGGGGAATAGTGTCAATGGACTCACCAAATAGAGTGCGAAATGATGGAACGCGCTTTGTTAGAAGGCAGAGCTCTTTTGCAGCCTCTTTTTGATCCGAAAGAGAAGAGGACATTTTCTCTAGAAGTGAATACAAATGGCCCCGGTCTGCATCTTTGATTATTTCTTCATCAATGTCTATGATAGGGCTTGGGACGTCTATGCCGTGGATCTTGCACCATTCTGAAATCAATTTGCGGACAAGGAGATTGGGGATGAGGACTGTATGGGATAGGACCTGTTGGGTGTGAGGGCATGTTCTGTGGCCATCTTCAAGCCACTTTTGGATGTATGCTCGATCGTATGTCTGTGAAAGCAAGCAAACACCGCATTTAGGAACAGTGATGAACAATGTTGATGTATTATGGTTCAATAGAAACACGGAGAATTGAAAGATGCAAAGAATTTAAAATTTAGAGGAATTGGAGTAAATAAATTAGAAAACTGAACAGATGATGAAAACTGATGCCGCCACAAACATCTTAAAACAAGGTAGCTCTAAATGAATCAATACGTATAGTACTACAACTGGTTACACTAAAACACTCGGTGGAAACTAATAACAACTTATTACATAGAATCAAACGAAACAAATGGTTGAACTGAATAATCTGATACACAGTCGTTCTCAATTCTCTTGTGGTACAACACATAAAGGATATTGCCTAGCCGAATTGGGTCAGCAGCAGCAATTTTTTGTTTTACAATTCCAAATTATTTTTTTGGTCGATAATCAAGAGGGGAAAAAAACACAAGTTTCTCTAAACTGTTTGATGAAATAGTAATTAAGTTAACAAGAGTTAGAAACAAGAATTATTAGTAGGAGATGAATTAACGCAAGTTGTTAAATCCTATTACATGAACAACAGATTAAGAAGTTGGAAGAGTGTATATATAAATGAAATAACCTGTCCAGTAGCCAAGATAACAGGGTCTAACATGAGTTGTCGGGAAATAGGGCATCGGAATTGACGGGGAATGTCAGCTCCTTCAAGTAGAGAATTAGTAGCAACAGAAGAAGAAGAAGAAGAAGATGATGAAGAAGAAGAAGAAGTAGGAGGAGGAGGAGGAGGCTGCTTTAAATTAAATTTAAATTTCTTCAAGTCCTTGAGAGCGCAAAGAGTTTGTATGGCTCTATCGAAGCTGTAATCATCATCTCGCTCTAAAACAATACACTTGACCACTCTTTCAAGCTCTCTCTTCAATTCACTCATCGTTTCAGTTTGGCTCTCACTTTCCAACTCCTCCCCTGTTTTCGCCATTCCCTTCCAGATGATGGAAAATTCTACCCTTTCTTCTCTTCTTCTACTTCTACTTCTTCTACAAGTAAAAGTATAAGAAGAATCTTAAAAGTTTATCTCGGTCAACTTTGTCACAATTGAAACGAAAAGGATATTATTATTATTTTTATGTAAACTAAAAAGAGACAAATTATATGCTTTCCGCACCAAATACAATAATACATACTCCTCTCTCTCTCTCTCTCTCTCGCGCGCGCACCCCCCTGCTATAGTTGTTGCAGTGCTACCAACGAGGACAAATCTATCTGACTTGCTGGTTTATGCCGCTCCCGTAATTAAAATTAATGCTTTTTTTTTTCAAATTAAAATAAAAAACACGTTTGCAATTAATTGTTTTGGTCTATTTATTAGCAAATATATGCAACTTCTTTTATTTAAAATAGCTAATAAAAGTATTTGCCATTACTCGTATTACTTTGGAATTAATAATCGTTCAATAAGCACGTTTGGATGGAAACTCACAACACGCCCCACCAAACCCGGTAGTTTTGTCCATGTTCAAGTAAACAATAACATGAAGAGAAATTGAATTGAATTTACGGTAAGCCGTTTCAAAAAATATATTTTTTAAGCCTCCATTAGATTAAAGTAAAAAAAACAAATGATTTTTATAAAAAGTTAAAAGATAGATTGAAGGATATTATGAGATCAAATTCTTTCCATAGAAAAAATCAAAAAATAAGTCACTCCTTTCAATTTATTTTCTAACTTCTAACAAATTAATTACTTTTGTTATCACTAATCATATTGTTATCAAACGAAACGTATTGTACAAATTTCAGGTGCACACAGGAGAACTGCATGTTCTTGTCCCTCTCGCATTATTCTCCCTTCTCTACTAATCATAGAAATTGCCTCAGCTAAGGATATCTCCTTAAGAGAGTCATCACTTACTAGGATGCACTTTCATAGATTTTCCCGATCTAAATCAGGAGAAAGATTTGGCACACCATGTACCATTCGATATAGGTAGTAGAAGATCCCAACCCGGTATTGTTCAAAAAATAGAGGATGCAAAACCAAGTCAAGGTGATACAAATCAACCCCCTTCTTGGGCCAAAGATCTTACCATTTTTGAAGGAACCAGAGTTCCATCTCTTTTCCATTTATTTTCATTCAAGAGCCCTTATGTGTTTTCACACCCCTTTGAGACCCTGAAAAATGGACAAATTCCCTTTCTTAGGAACACATGCAAGATTCTTCATAAAATCTCATACAAAACTTCCGAATTCTTGTAACTTTTGGCTTTCTTGATGATGCATTTTGATTGCAAAAGGAGTCGGCCAATCTTTATCATTCACTCTAAATAAAAACATTTATTAAGCTATAGTCAAAGTGATCGGCTTCTCAATCTGTCAAAACTCGAACCGATATGACAAGTTTTGAGATTACGATGAAAACTTGAACCTCAAACCAAATGTATTCGAGGAGAATTAAACCATATATAGGGCAGTCCTCAATTATTCCCTTCTGCCTTCATAAATCTAGAATCAGAATAGATACAAACAGAAGTACGTTGATATTCAGCTACATAGGAAGTGGATAGCAAAATGAAAATCTAATAATTGGATTAATAAAGAACAGTGGCTAAACGAGTTTGTTTTATTAAATTAGTTTTGCCCCTTAGTTCTTGGGTTGGCAAAGGTGGGGTCTGCCTGTCGTATTAATTTTTATGTCTTTATTCCTCGAGCGTTACATAAAAAACTCCATTAAGATACTACAGCAGAACAATCCATAAACAAGATAAAAACAAATAATAAATTTGGCTCAACTTAGACCTTCCTAGAACGTAAAGGAAGGGTGAAAGTAAATGGAATCTAATAGTTGATCAGGAGGAAAGATGTTCAAATACCCTCAGCATTGCATTGAGCTTGATGACAATATTCTCCATCTCATTATTGCGTTTGACATTAGTGTCAAATCCTTCCTTCCATATAAAGTGTGGCTTAGGATCTCCAGCAAAGTTTGAGAACTGTACTGTGGTAATCTACAAGAAGCAAGTTTCACTGTGAAAGTATATAAAGAAACACAGTCGTACATATATATCTTCAGGAATATTCAAACTAAAAAATTTACATTGGCAGGAACATTCAAACTTAAAAATGAGATCACAATACAGTCATCAGAAGATACTAACAGAGAAGACAACTCTTTAGCTGTTCACAAGACTAAATATACAGACTATTTTAGGTTCAAAAGGAAATCCAAACATTTTTTCACTAGCTCTTCTGAAAAGAGGGACCACAGATTAGACATTTGTTTTCACTGCTAAAGCCTCAATCCGAACGCATTCAGACTGAGGCTTGTAAAAAAGTTGTTTTTTCCTCGCCCCTCAAGTCTGATCTGAATGCATTCAGATTCAAACAAGAAAACAAACGAATCCTAATTACAAAAAACACACAGGACCAGCTCTTCCTAATGATGTGCAACTCGGCCTGTCCATGCGCAGACACTTGCCATGTCGAGACTGAGAGGGTCTGCTACTTATATAGTTGTCCGTCAATTGCAGAGTTCTACTTAAAAGACATTACATGCCACAATATTGTTGGTGTTACATGCAGATTATACTCTTCAACAAACTTTGGAGAATAAAAAGTAAAATCATGTATGACCTGTTAATGACAGTAGAAGTTAACAGTTAATAAATTGTTTGGTTGAGATTGGGAGCATCCAAATGCATTCTCAATTCTCATTTCCCCCTTCTTCTTTTCACACTTCTTTTTATTTCTTTTGGCTGGGGTAAAGAAAATAACAGCAACCAAATAAGGAAAGGGGGGACAAAAGACTACAGCTAATTTGCTGGAGATAGCCGAGTCAAGATTTGCCAATACAAGCTGTTTTATTTAAAGCTTCGAGGGCCATAGAGAGCAATATGCAATAAGGAAAGCAATATTAGCATTCCTGGGGAGATGAGCTTAAAAATCAAAGGCAGAGGAGAATGAAAGTCTAGGATGTGGTCAGTCAGAGAGTCAACTTATTGTTAGATTAGGAAAATAATACGAAATAGACATCCCATATTGTGTCTGTGAAGACAAACACAATATTACGACACTTAAATTTGCCATGTCCCACTGAGGCAAGTCATTACATATTGAAGTGTTAGTGCAACACAGTTCCCATTCATGACTATTGACAAACTTTGTCAAATTAACTGAGGTAGATACCACTAGATGCATGTCCAATCATAGGCACAAAGAATCGTAGACACATGTTAACCCCATAAACACCCTTAACCTCTATTTTCATGCAGAATGAGCCCTTCTTATTTGGAAAAGTGCACACAGTACAAAAAAAAACAAAAAACAGAGGGGAAGTAAACCATGCACAACTACATCAACACGTAAACAATTATAAGCATTTTTAGGAAATATTCACATCAAAGGAAAACACCTATGCAAAACCAAGTCAACTGCTTTAACCAGGCATTACTTTTGAGTAAACGATGGATATGCACTAGACAACTCAGGCTCATGTTTATATCAGGCACACTCATAAGCTCCAGACATAACTAAGTCAGTCAGTTACCTTCTCACATCAAAGCTTAAGCTGTTAGGAAGTGGGCCAAAAATGTATCATGCTTTCTAACATAAGCCAATAGGTTTAAGTTGGGGGAGGAGTTAACAAAAACAAACTGAAGAGAAATTTAAACAAAAGCTGCTATATAAAATTTAAACACCATACTCTAAAGGTGTCTGCTGTCCTACCCAAGGCTTGGGCCAAAAAGTATATCCAATATACATGTTAGACATCCATATCCCTTATTATGGCATCTCCAATGCAACCACAAATTGGAGAGAAATGAAGAGACATGCTGGATAATAGACAAGAAGCTAAAGTATAGCTCTATAATGCAACCATATTTAACGACGACGAAGGATGCTGCAAAAATGGGAGAATTGTCAAGGTTACCCTCCGGAAAAAAAAGACAATGTCCTGTTGGCCCAAAAAAAATTAAATTAAATGCAATGCAATCATGAGGTAAGAATTTGTGAAAAATATTAACATCACCATTTTAGTAATAAAATTGGGTAAAAACTAAAAACTAATGACGGTATGGTCCAGACTCCATATTTATTTCAAATGGTCGCACTGGCGATTAATTTTTCAATTTGGTTTCCAGAAAGAACCTTTTTGTGCCACACAGGAAGCAAGTTCATAGACATGTTGACATGTCCATAGGCATGAGGAATCCGTTTCATATATGCATTGGAGATGCTCTCACATTTTAATGTGAGTTAAATATTTAATTACATGATAATTCATAGTATATTAAAATAAACCATGGTAATAGAACTGTGTTGATCCAACTTTTGAGCCTAGTTTCAAGTTCTAAACAAAATGGACAAAAGAAAACATAAGAGAAGAATGAAGGCGACAAAGATGCCAGACACATATATGGCATAAAGCTGTAGGAAATGACATCGAAATCATAAGCAAGTAAAAAAGCAACAGGTAAGGATACAATGGAGGATACAGGTGTGGATAAACTGCTGAAGCTTGAAATGACATAATACTGCAAAGTTCGATCAATAAACGACGTCAAAAACATAACTTCAACCATATTCTTTCTAAAAAGAGCAATAATAATTTGCTATGAAGTGTAACAGATAACTTACCCCACACAGTGAAAGAGCCACTTCTCCGTCCAGTAATCTTACTTGCCCATATTTGGAGAAACAGCACTTTGCAAAGCTTGTGTGGAATGCTCAGCATTTTGACAGTAGCTTATCCAGTAAACATAATCGCAACCAGATCAGACATCATCCTCGTACATATCACGGGATCTAGAAGGATCATATCTGTCTTCAAATTCATGTCGTGTAACAGAGTCTGATCTGTGATACCTCTGTCTGCTCCTCCTTCGTGTATCTTTTTCTTCCACATTCTGATCAACTTGATACCTTCGATGACTATTGTGCTCACGTGACCAGCTGTGACTTCTATTCGAGCTTTTGGGAAAATGTTTTCTGGACATCTCAGCATCATCTTGCTCAGATGTGCGGTCATAAATTCTCTGTCTGTCTGGGCTTCTGGAATAATATTCTCTGACATGTCTGTTCCTCTCACCAATCTGATCTTCAATATACACATTCTGCTTATGAGAATCTTGTCTGTGTCGTTTTTCATCTTCAGGAGACTCTTCTTTAAATCTTGTAGATTTGGTACTATTATTCGAAGCTATATGTTTTTTGTAACCATGTGGTGATTCCGACCTTTTCAGCTCACTGTCTGTGGAACTATCATGAAAAGAGGAAGTCTTAGATGCAAGCATTCCTGCTTCTTCAGCTCCCTTTTGGTAAGCAACCAGACCCACCTGCTTGCTTGATTTCCTCCATAAATTCCTCTATTATTTCCCTCATCACCTATATGGCAAAAGGAACCGGGAGAGAAGGGGAGGGGGGGGGGGGGAATGAGACTAATCAACAATGCTACTAATTTAAGTACAAGAAATGAAGACAAGAAAGAAACATAGCGAAAGTAACCTGTTAAGTGAACTATTTTTTTTTATCAGAAACAAAGCTTATATTGATTGGCAAAATCAGATACAAGCAAAGGTGCCGGAAGCGGATGAGAAATCCACTACCAAGCACACCAGAAAACAAAAAAAAAAAAAAAAAAAGAACAGCTCCATCCTCAATCACAAAACAGACAAAAAAACCCTACTACAAATCAAAACTGAACTACAACAGTGCTCCTGTGAATAAACTTACAAGCAAAGGTTGAAAACAATTCCATACTGTAATACTCGTTATCTAGATTCTAGATTCAACAAAAAGAAGGCTCCCACCAGTCATATTTTGATAATAGTTGTATTGCTTTCATAGGTGGGGTACCCATTGCTCTTAACTCCTTACCATATCGATTAGTAAGTTAATATTATCTTGACAATTACATTAGATTGGTTAAAAGTTAACCGCTTGGACCCATAGCTATTAGTGGTGAGAAGTGAGAACTCAAGAACTTTGGCAGCTAGTGTGTCTAAAAGACAATGGGTGACATCTAATTAAGCTAAACTCGAGTGCTCTATGCCCTTACCATGCTAGGCAGTAGAATCTTCTCATATTCAAGTGTTGACCACAATAGACCTTTTGATGAAAGGGAAATCAAAGCCGCAACAGATGAGTGCAAGAGAGACAAGGCAGCAGGCCCAGATGGGTTCACAATAGGGTGGTTAGAGGTTCTCACCAGAATCCATGGAAGGCCATTTCTAATGGTCTTGATTCCATTAAATCCAATATTCAGCTCAAAGTGGGGATGGGAGATAAAACTCATTTTTGGGAAGATAGGTGGATTAGAGAAGCTACGCTATCATCGCTTTTTCCTTGTCTATATAGAATTTCTTGCAATACTAATTATTTGATTATCTCGCTCCAGTGTTTTAAATAGTGTTCCGTAGAGTGCAAAAGCGTAAAATTTTGATAAAACGTGATGCAGTGAGTCTCAGATTGCGAGCTGCTCCAAATAGCGTAGGCATTTTGCTGACGTGGCACGTAAAATACGTAATAGCGTCAGCGAAATATGCTATTGGGGCAATACATACGCTATTGGGTAAAAAGAAAACCGATGAAATAAGAGAGATACATACGCTATTCTTCTTCTCTTTTCTCAATTTCAACCATTTTTTTTTTGATCAGAAACAAAAAGCTTATATTGATAAAATAAAACCAATACAAGCAAAAGAGAGTGGAAGAGGACGAGCAGTCCACAACCAGCCTGGAAAAGAAAAAAAACAAAAGCCAAAGGCCCCCAGACCACCTAAAGAAAAACATCAAAGCACCTAAAGAAACCCCAGTCTATAAACAAAACAAAACAAAACAAAACAAAACAAAACTTAAGAGTTAAACAATAAGAACATCCCTGAAAACACTAAAACACTGCCTAGAGAACAGCAGCTTCCCAGTCTCTGGAAATATCCGAAATTGAGAGCATGCCAAATGCTTTGGATGAAAAGGTCCATTGTGAAACCAGAGCTTTAATTCTCTGCCAGGTCTCCTCCATGTCCATCTCCTTCTCTTCAAAAATTCTGGAATTTCTCTCCTTCCATAAACACCACATCACTGCCAAACAGCAACACCTCCACAAAATTCTTGATTTCTTCTTATTCCCCTTCCAACACCATGATATAGACAACAGATTGAACCAGGAACATGGGAATACTGCAATTAAGCCTAATTCCCTATGTTGACCTTAAAGTCAATTAATCTTATTTTGATAATAACAATAAGTTAACAAAGTGTTATTTAACTTGTGTATTCAAATGATGATAGCGTTTAACTAATATCTCTTCCGACAAAGTTTGACTTCGAACCAAAATCTTCAACTATCATTCAAGCTCTACAATTGCTTCTACTCACAAGAAATGAACTCAAATGATCTCCGTGAGCTTTACAAATAATCAAAACCAAGAAAGAATCAAGATCATCAATCAAGTGAAGAATCATACAAGAAAATCAAGCATTTCGAAGACTCGTATTATCATTAAATTGAGTGAGTGCTTAGATTTCATGTAAAAGTTATCATTGATCAATTATATAGCTCTTGAAATAATTTAACCATGTTAAGTTTGATTGAAACTAGTTTTCTCTTTGAAAAAGCTCTTTACCGAAAACTAGTCATCTTGAAAAATTCTCTATAATTTCATATGAATGATTTTTGATACAAAAACTATATTAGAAGTCTTAGAAACCTATTTTTGACATTCCCCAAGCATTAAAATCAATTTTAGAGTCAAAATGCAACTGTTGGAAAATTGCACAAAAGCACCCCACTCCATAGCAATGTAGTCGACTACATTACTGTGCCTGGAGTCGACTACATGGGCTTCCTAGGAGTCGACTCTCTCAGCAAAATATAGCCGTTGGAGATTTCTTGCAAGACTAGTTTTGTGCAACAACCACCTTCAACCACCCCAAACGGCCATATTGTTTCCTCAAACTATATATATGACTTCTAAAACACTTTTTGGACACTCTTACTAGCTTTGAACATCATCTATTGCCAAAAATCATTTTTGAGAGTTTTTACTTGAAAAATCAAAATCATTACTTGATCAAATCTTCATCTCTTGAGCTATCTTTCTTGATCAAATTTGATAACCTCTAGTGTGAGCTTAATTTGTATTCTTCATACACTTGAGTGTTATTGTACTTTGGTGTGTATCACCAAAAACTTATTCTTCCAAATTCAAGAGAGGTTTATCTCTTGGTAAAGCAAGAAATTGTTCTTGTGATTGAGTGTTGTGGGTTAGCAACATTTGTAAGAGTTTGAATACTTGTAGAGGTTTGATCTTCACCCGGAAGAAGATCGGTTATAGTGAAAATTTTCGGGGTACTAACCGAGCGCGGAAGTAGGGGCTAACAAGCCAAACCGTATGGACAAAAAGTCTTCGATTTCTATCGGTTCAATCTTTCTATCTCTTGATCTCTTATATTGTGATATTTATACTTTATGATTGGAATTAACTTTGTTTCTTGATTGCTTAATTGATATAGACATTGAACATTTTTAAATCGATTTTAAAAATCCGATTAAGTTTTAAAAACCCTATTCACCCCCCCTCTAGGGTATTTTCCAACCTACACCCTACGAATATTGTTCCACATAAACTGTGCATACGGCAATGAACTAATAAATGGTCTATCGACTCACCTTCCCTTTTACATAGAATGCACCAAGCGGGGGATATTTGCAGAAATGGATACCTTGATTGCAACACATCATATGTATTTACCTTCGCCAAGCAGATAACCATGCTAAAACTTTAACTTTCTGGGGGAACCCCACTCTTCCAAATCATATTGAAGGGGAAATCTCCAAACATCACATTGGAATTCCACCCGTTATCTTGAATGCCTTACTTCTAATGATCAATTGCCAAAAAGTATTTTGCTCAAGCAGAAATCTCCAAATCCACTTGCCCAAGAGAGCCTCATTTTTTTTACTATATTACCGATGCCTAAAACACCCATCTTCTTGCTTTTAGTGACCTTATCCCAACTCACCAAATGCATCCCTTTCCCCTTATCAAAACCTTCCCAAAGGAAATTCCTCAACATTTTTTCAATAATTTTAGCTACCGCCACGGAAATTTTGAAGAGAGATAAACAATAAATAGGTACACTTTCTAACACCGATTGAATTAAAGGTCAACCTCCCTCCTTTAGAAAGGCAACCTCTCACCCAGCCTTCTAACTGTCGACCTATAGTTTCAACTACCGGACTCCAAAACCCGGCTCTTCTCGGATTATCTCCTAATGGGAGCCCCAAGTAAGATATCGGCCAAGATCCCACCTCGCACCCAATATTATCTCCGATTGCTCTCATCTCCTCCTCCATATTAATCCCTACCACTTCATTTTTCAACAAATTAACCCCGAAGCATACCCAAAAATATCCAATTTTTTTTTTGATAAGAAGAAACAATCAATTCCATTAAACTTAAATAAAGAGTACAAAGAAATTGGTACAGCCCTGGATGAGTTATCCAAGACTAAGAAAACAGGAAAACATCGCTCCAGCTTATACAATCTAAATTCAAACAAAAGAGACTCAGTTTTATCAAATATTTTTGCCGCTCTCGCCCACAAATTAACTTTGCATATAACAATATCCCATACTTCCCTGACTAAGCTTTCTTTGTCTTCAAAGACGCGTTTATTTCTCTCCAACCAAATCTGCCATGCCAATGCTAACACCAAAAAACGCCAAATACTTTTGCTCTTCTTAGAATTTTTCCCCAAAAACCAGCGATTAACCACCCACTCAGCCCATGTTTTGTTTGTAGCCCTAATAATACGAAACAATGCTCTCACCTTCTGCCAAAGAGCACCAGCAAACGGGCAATGGAGCAGCAGGTGATCATTTGATTCACTGTCCTTCATCGGCAAATTGTAAGTGCGATAAGCTTACACTCTGTCTCCCAATGGAGAACCCCTTAATCAATCCTCTCTCTTTTGCTCTCTCCACCAATTTATTCAACACATCCGCAATCAATACAAAGATAAATGGGGAAAGCGGATCCCCTTGCCTTAGACTTCAAGATGCCTTAAAATTACCTCTTGGCTTGCCGTTCATCATCACCGAGAAACTGACCGACAAAAGGCACCCTTTAATCCATCTCCTCCACCTACACCCGAAGCCCTTCTTACCCAAAACATGATCCACAAAACCCCATTCAATGTGATCATAGGCCTTTTCAAAATCTATTTTCAACACTACTCCTTCCGTTCTCTATACTCCTCCACCCCTTCATTGGCGATAAGTGCCAATGCGAGGATTTGCCTACCCCTTCACAAAAGCCCCCTTGAGCAGCCCTAACCGTCTCGTCCATCACTTCCTTCAATCTTAAGGATAGGACCTTAGCCAATATCTTGTAAAGGCTAGTAACTAGACTAATAGGCCAAAAATCCTTAAGTTTAAGCGAAGCAGCCTTTTTTGGTATAAGGCATATATAGGTGGAATTTGTGCATGCATTTTTTTTGATACGAAACAAAAAATTTTATTGCCACTAAACGAAAGTAAACAGTACATATGCAATCAAGAAAATAAACAAACTAGTGGAAGAGAATTCCACTAGACTGACACCCTCCCCCCCCCCCCGGCTACTTAAAAGAGGCACACTACATAAGAAACAGAAAACCCACTTAGCTAAACAAAAAACTATTACGGTCAATACGAAACAGAAAGCATTCTGAGCAATCTAAAACGCCAGACGCCCTAGCCCATAGTTCTATAAGAAATAAGATGTGATCCCACAAATCCTCAACAGAACTAGATTTCCCTTTAAAAATACGTTTGTTTCTTTCCATCCAAATACCCCAAGCAATCGCTAGAACCGCAAATCTCCATAGATCTCTAGCTTTACTGTGACCCTTATTAAAATGCCAATTTACTTCCACAAACCCCAACCATTTCTTGGGCATAGCACCAACCACCCCGAATGCCTTAAATAACCCTACCCAAATCCACCTTACAAACCCACAATGAAGGAGAATATGATCAATGCTTTCTTCGAACTGTTTGCACAATACACACCAAGATGGGGACAAGCACCAAAAAGGCCTCCTCTTTTGAACTACATCACATGTGTTAACCTTACCCTTAAGCGCAAGCCAAGCGAACACTTTAATTTTTGTTGGAACTCCATGCTTCCAGATGAATTTAGACAATGAATCCGAATATGATTGAGAAGAGAATTTGTGCATGCATTTACCACACCTTTGTCAAAGAATTCTCTAAGCACCTTCATTATATCTTCTTTGATCACTTCCCACCCTTTTTCTGAAAAACTCCATCGTGCACCCATCCAGCCCGGCGCTTTATCACCCTCACAAGCATCAATAGCAATTTGACTTCTTCCACCTCAAAAGGCCTTTCAAGCCATTCACTACTTTCGGCCCTTATTGGAGCCCATTCCAACTCCTCAAAACCCATATGAACCCCCTCCTTTGAATATAATTTTGTGAAGTAGTTAATAAACTCTCTATCAATCTCAGCCTCCTCCACTATAATCGACTCGTCCTCCCTCTCCAGCTTGCAAATGAGCTTTTTCGCCTTTTTGTGGTTGACAATCTGGTGAAATAATTTAGAATTTGCATCCCACTCTATTACCCCTTTCACCTTTGCCTTTTGATTCCATGAAATTTCTTCCTTCAATAATAAGTCATCCAACTCTTCCTTTAGCTTCCTTCTCTCACTAATTATGTCATCGCCTAACAAATTGTTAACCTCTTCGTCATCAATTTCTTGAATTCTTCTAAGAATTTATCCCTTTTAAACCCTCACATCCCCTAACACCTCCGTATTCCACATCTTCGCCTCATGTTTTACTTGCTCCAATCACTTCATAAATTTGAACCCCTCCCACCCATGTGCCGAGCTCTCCTCCCACCAATCCTTGAATCTACCCACGAAGTCTGAATGACATAGCCACATGTTTTCAAAACGAAATGGAGTCAAGCCCCACTTGAATGGGCTAGTATCCAAAATGAGCAGGAAGTGGTCCGACACCACTCTAATAAGGGTCTCTTGCCTAGCCAATGAAAAATCAACCCAATTGGACGAGAACAAGAATCTATCCAATCGAGCATGCACCCTTCCATTTGACCATGTAAAACTAGCGTTATTAATCATCATATCGCACAACCCCGATTCCCTGATAAAAGCATCAAATTTTTTCATACTTCTTGACCATCTATTGCCCCCTCCTCCTTTTTTCTCTGACGGAAAACGAATGATATTAAAATTCCCCCCTCTAAGCACCATCTATGTCCACGTAACCCGTAAAGGCTAACCAATTCCTCCCAGAAGCTGTCTCTCTCTATATATCGACATGGCCCATAAACTCCCGAAAACCACCAACCTTCGCCTTACTTTGGTTTCAACTTGACTGAAAGCGAAAAATTGCCTTTAACACTCTTCGCATGACATCACCCTTACATCCCATATAATTAAAATGCCCCCCAAATCTCCCCTCCGATGGCAAAAACGCCCGATCTTTCAATCTCACCCCCTAAACAGCTCCAAAAAGGATCCCAAGTAACCTCTTCTTTTTTTGTTTCCTGCAAAATCACTAAATCCGGCTTCTCCCTCGATACTACCTCCTTGATGTTTCTTCTTTTTTCCTTACCCCCAACCCCCAAATCAAATTTCAACCATTGTTCTTTCTCTGTCTTATTTTCTTCCTTCTTCTCTGTTCTTCTATTATCTTCTTCTATTTTAACCCAATTGAATTAAGGGTTTAAGAAAATATTGAGAGGAAAAAGAGAGCGGCGAAAATGAACAAGAAAAGTAAGGTTTTGCTTTTTAACAAAAAATATCTTTAGTCAGTGGTGTAAAAGACAATATTTTGTCATAATTACAATAGTTTACCAACTTTACCTTATACTTTTATGAAATTACATATACTTTTAGTTTATCATTTGAAAAGTTTTAACTTTAGAACTTAATGTGTTTGAAAATTTGAATGTGTGTTGAAGTTTTATTACTTGGAGTTTTATGTTTTGGTAATTTGAAGTGTTTTAATGGATTTTTATTAATGTTCTCTAGTGTAATGTTATTTTTTATTTTTGTTAATTATGACGCTATTCATGTCTTGAATAGCTTACGCTATTACACTATTTATTTATTTGTGCTACGAAATTCCAGAACCAAAACTCTATGCGTTACGCTAGTGCAATTTAAAATGATGTCGCTCTCATGTTGGAATTCTTCCAATACGATCTCATGAATTTATCTTTTCACAGAAATCTCAATGATATAATAGATGAATTCTTGGGGTTGATGAGCATAGTGGGAAATGCTCATCGGATAAAAGGACTTGGGAGGAAAATAAATTGGGTCATTTCTCTTGTAAATCCTTCTTTGATTTGCTTATCAATTCATTGGAAGAAGATACCTTTGTGCCACAAAATAATATGAAAAGCTGGTGTTCCTCCGAAGGTAACAAATTTGGCTTGGTTGGCCAGTTGGGAAAAAGTCAACATTTGTGATATGCGCCAAAGGAGGAGGACAAATCTAGCTATATCCCCCTCCTAGTGTATTTTATGCAAATGTGATAACGAATCCATGGATCATGTTCCAATACATTTGGAACAAAGTAAGGAGAGAATTCCAAATGATCGCCTGATCGGTGCTATATGCCAAAATCTTAGCATGATTTCCTATGCATATATTGGAGCATGAAGGACAGGAGTAGGAAAGCTAAAACTATGAAGGTCGTGTTGTATGGCTATGGCTTGGCAATTATGGATGGCGCGCAATGCCAGAGTATTTGAGGATAAATTTGCATAAGCTAGTGACATGTCGTGCAGGGTCAAATTCACAGCTTTGCTATGGGCATTTGCCTCTAAACAGTTTGGGATTTTATCAGTTAATGGGATATATAGCAATTGGGGTGCGGCTATAGGTTAGTTAGCAGCATAGTTGTTAAAATCGTGAATCGATCGTATGATATGCAATACGATTCACGATTCGATACTCGATTCATCAAATCAACGATATGGAATCGTATAGAGAATCGAAAGTGATAAAGAATCGCAAAGTATCGGACGATTCACGAGACAATTCACGATACGATACGCGATTCAAACAAAGATTCAGTTTGACTCTTGAATTTTTTTATTTATTTATTTTAATTTCTTTTGAACAAGCTTGTTTTTGTTTTCAATTTAACTTCTATATTACTTTTTAATTTCATATACAATAAAAACTGCAAAATCCTAGCACAATTTGGTGATCTTCTGCGTGTTTTATGTGGCAATTATGCACTTTGATCTGTAAATATTTGATTCATGAGTAACTAATATAGTTATAGGAATAATGGAATAAGAATAAGATAATCGGAAGCCATTACAATATATTTTACATGTGATTCTTCTCCTAATTAAAATCTATTTTGGTCCGTCTACTTTTTTCTTTAATTATAATAAGATTAAGTAAATAATATTCTTACAATAATGAGTTCACGGTAGGAGTACTTGGAGTCTACAATCTTTTTGCCATAACAACATCCATTAGACAATGTACCATTGTCTGAGATGTTTAGTTTTACATTATAATAGCCGTTACAACTTACAAAAATTTGTCTTTTATGTGTGTGTTTACTATTTACTATATTGTTTTACTTCTGCACCGAATCTTACGATTCGATTCCCAATACGATTCACGATTCGCGATTCATAGGTTTTCGATTCGCGATACGATTCACGATTTGACAACTATGGTTAGCAGTGATATATGTAAAGTTTTTAGCAGTATGGAAGTGCTTTTCTTGTAATTTCTGTTTCCAATGTTTGCTGTTTCAACACTGTTTGTTCGCGGACTTCTGGTCCACCATCTTTGTATCCTTACTTTTTATTAATAAAAGCATTTGTTTTGGATCAAAAAAACAAAACCCAACACCTGTACGGTTCCTAAGGGATACAATTTTACCCTAAATGACATTGAGAAACAAGATACCAAAGATTCGCTATCAAAATAAAAAAAAAAAAAACAATTACATTTCAGATAATGCAGAATCAAAATGACAGAATATGACAGAACAATTCTAGTTTTGAAGAAAGAGTAGAAGACATGCAATATCAGAATTGGAGCTGCTTCTTACCTGCGTTGTAGACCTCTTCATTTTCTTCCCACGGTAAGACATTCTACGACGTTTGTAATCCCTTTCTTCTGCCAATAATTCCTCCCTTGACTTCATTTTATTAGTTTCCTAACAAAATCAAACGAATTTATCATATAGGAGATATAACTTGAAAAGATGCATTTTTGCAGCTGAAAGTGCTGAGAGAAAACAAAATAGCATGTTAGTGAAAGAAGCCTCTCGTGTGTCATGCCACTAAAGGTTACCTGGTTACGCGCCCTCTGCCAAAGAAGCCCATCATGTTCAACTATAGGTCTGTAGTTTGAACGTGTTTGCCGCTCCTCATCAGCTTTCTTTGATACATATGAATGCTCGGCCATTCTACAATAAAATTGACATAAGATGCTTGTCTGTAGAATGTAATATTATCAAATGACTTTGTTCCAAGCACAAGTAAGCATCAAGAAAGGGTAGATTATTAGTGTCATTACTCACAAGTGATTATTACTAGGAAATCCAGGTAGAGAAACATTTTCAGACGATTTACAAAATAGTTCTTTGAAAGAGTGATTTCCTAGAGGTGGAATAATATTTTAAGATTCAAAAACCATGGACCCTTATTATATAGATAAGTACAGTATGTGCTAACATTGAAAATATATCTTAGCAGTAAATCAGTATCAATCAATAATATTGACCTTACCTGGAAGACATTTCCTATAACAGAAACACGACAAAACTTACTTCCTGTTTTCTCCTTATAAACGAAATATTAAAAGCACACGAGAAAATGAAACAAGAACGCAAACATACCTCTGAAAACTAGCAAGTTTTTGAGAAGACCGAATAGCGGTTATTTTTCCTTCAAATAAGGACCGTTCATGCAGTGCAGCCACAGCTGCCGCAACTTGGGAAACAAAAATCATCTCTCTCTCTTTCTCCCTGTTTTTAATGGGCTCTTCAATCTTCTGATCCACCTCTTCTATTTTTTGCACTTGAGAGATCATTACATAATTCAAGGAATCATTTAACAGGCTTTGCTTAAGCATCTCAACTGCAAATAACTTTCCATTCATTTCGCCATACAATACAGCAAGCTGAGTCCCTAACCACATCAATGCTTGACCTAACATGGGGCAACTGAAACACATTGTCTTCATATTCAACTCCATCATCTCTTTTTTTAACAGCAAATCCACCGAACCAATAGCCTCCCTCGTGATTGCTTTCAAGCAGAGCCTAAAGAGTAAAACTATATGGTCCCTCATCGCCGCATCAATCACAATACCATAACGTGGCGAATTAGCAATTAACCATCTCCCCAACTCAAACTCTAACCCTTTACTCGTATGCAAGCACATCATCACTCGAAGAACTCTATACGAATAAGAAGTAGGATACTCATTCCATGCCTCTACTTCGTTTCTAACAAACCATAGCTCTGAAGGAAGAATCCTAAAGCAGTGTGCAGAAAAAACCCTAGCATTTATATTGTCTGTTCGGGTAAAATTAGCGCAATCCGCTGATAAAACGGGAGGCAATGTAAGGAGTGTTCGGCCGGTAAGTTGATCTTGATGGAGGGAAGTAACTACACCGGGGCAATCTCGGTAGAAGAAATTGGAAGCTGGATTTGCGTAATCGTCGAGAGAAAAGCAGAGCTGGGTGGTGGTGTGGGAATCGGGGAGAGTTTGGAGGAAGGGATTATGTTTGGCTAATGAAAGGGAGGATTGAAGTGTGTTGGGGTAGTGGAGGGATTCAAGTAGGGAGAGATCGTCGATAGGAGAGGGGGAAGAAGGGCAGTGGAGGGAGTGGCTGAATAGGGATTCGGGTGGGACCCGGTGGTGGGGATTGTAAGGGCACGTGATGAGGTGGTCGTAGGTGGTGGTCGAGGGGAGAAGAGATGAGATGGAGTTAAGGGTGGTTTGGGAGAGTTGGATGAGGTGTTTGAGGGTTGACAATGTGGTGGGGAGATCAGGAGGTGGAGGAGCGACGTTGCCAGAGGTTGATGAGGAGGTGAGGTGGTGGTGGTGGTATTGGGGATGGAAGGAGTTAGGGTTAGGGTTAGGGTTAGTAGGAAGGAAGGTGAATGAAGATTGATTTGGAAACGGAGTAGCAGGAGTAGGAGGATTCATGGGGGGAACTCGAGCTGCACTTGATTAGCGAGGTGCTCCAGTGAGGACGAAGATGAAGAAAAATTGGTTCCCCTTTTTCGCCCTTCTTATTTTAACTATTTCTACGCGATGCCTTTGTAATATTAACGTAAGAGGGCCTTTCAAGTAAGGTCTGAACCTTACGGACTACCCGCGTGGTTCCCGCGCGTGGGTTCTTAAACCAGCGACCAAACAGCCCTCAAAGAAGCACACTTCTCTTAACCAAAAAAAAAAAAAAAAAGAGAGAACACTCCTCATTTGTTTGCTCTCTGTATCTCTCTCCTCCCCTGCTCCCTCTGCATTCTCACGCAGGAGACTCCACTCACGCAGCTCTTCCTCTCCACTCACGCAGCTCTCTCTCTCTCTCACGCAGCTCTCTCTTCCGCGCAGCAAGCTCTCTCACGAAGCCCTCTCTCTCACGCAGCTCCAGCTCTCTCTCTTTCTGTCGAACGGAGCCCTCACTCACAGGTATGTGATTTTTCGATTTTTTTAATTTTTTTTCAGATTTAGGGCTTATTATTTGTTAAGCTTTGGTGATAAATCTGTTTGGAATTTGTTTATATATTGAAATAGGGCTTTTTGTTTGTTAAGCCTTCAATGTTGGGTGTAGCCTTCAATTGTTGGTTTCAATTTGTAGGGCTTGAAATGTTGGGTTTAGCCTTCAATTGTTGGTTTCGTTTGGTTGGATTGTTTGTTTGTTTCATTTGGTTTAGCCTTCATTGTTGGTTTCGAATTTATAGCAAGGCCTGCTGTTTCATTATTGTTTTGGTATATGGAAAATGATGCTGGCTGGTACTTTCGTAATATTTGGTGTATTGTGTTATGAATTTTTTTAATCAAATGGGGAAAATTCCAGCAAACTTTATTAGAAATTAAACTTTTTTACCTATAAAATTAGGCAATCAATAGTGAGAATGCGTTTAGGATGATTAGGAACAGATTCCCAATCTACAAAAATTAATTTGCTCACAATCAATAATGAGAATGCCTTTAGGATGATTAGGAACAGACTCCCAATCTTCAAATCAATAGTGAGAATGCCTTTTGCTCACAATTTGCACAAGAGTGAGAAAATCACATTCAATATCAACTTTGAAACCTACAAAACGAAACTTGTATTGTTGAATAATTCCAAACAGAATCTGTGAAGCCCAAACAGTTTTCGTTTGCCCAAACAGAATTTGTTTGGGCTTCACTAATCTGATCCGTGCGCTTGCACTAATCTGATCGATTCCTCTTTTCCAATGAAATTTCCTTATTTATTATTATTGACTAAATAATGAAAAAAGAAACAAGTATCTATATTATATTGCATATTTCATATTGGTATTATGGCCAAAATACTCTCCTTTCCAATGATATTTGAATGATTTGGACTTGGTACAAGTAGAGTCCGAGCTTTCATATTGGTATTATGGCCAAAATACTCTCCTGAAGCCCAAATCAAACTACCATGGAGAATACTACTTAGCTGCCATGCTTCTTTGACAAATATTTCTAAGATTTGGTTATTTATAGCAGTTAAGCCTACTTTGTTTGAGATTGCTGTTTGAATGACTGAGATTGCTCTTTTTTTAATGTAGCCGTTTTATCAAACCTCCATATTGACTACCAAGCTTGGTGCTTACCAAATTAGACATTAACCAGTAGAATTACAATGAGTTTTGTTTATACTTTTCAC
Source organism: Lonicera japonica (assembly GCA_021464415.1). Taxonomy (NCBI): domain Eukaryota; kingdom Viridiplantae; phylum Streptophyta; class Magnoliopsida; order Dipsacales; family Caprifoliaceae; genus Lonicera; species Lonicera japonica. The sequence continues at coordinate 4,676,151 of CM038464.1, read as the reverse complement.
TGTATATGCTTCAATTTTCAGTTTTGTAACCATTTAGTGCTTGCTTGTTTGGTGTAGATTAAAATGACTTCTTCATCAACAATAAAAGGTGACGCAAGCATTGAAATGGACATCCGGTTCGTCGTTAAAGAATGTTTATGTGGAGAATTAGCGGATGGGATACATCGGCTGAGTCGGTTGTTCCTGAAGTCAAGACGAATGATGAATTTCTTTTGTGGAAAATATTAGTTGTTATAGCTTTGATAATATCTATTTATTTATTTAGTGAAAATGTTATGATAAAGTGATTTTTTGTAATAGAATGGAACCATATTGTATTTTTATAATTACTTTTTGTAATGGAATATTTTGGAACCATTTTGTATTGTTATAATTACTTTTTGTAATGGAATATCCACTTCTTCATTTTGTATTATACTCGCTTGTTCTAATAGAATGGCTCCACTTGATTCAAAATTCTACAAATTGGTCAAATTATCCACAATATCCACTTTTTCATTCTAAAATTCACAAATTCATTAAAAAATCCACAAAACCAATCAATAATCAACAATTTCATTGAAAAATACACAATTTCATTCCAACATATACAATATCCACTTCTTCATTCCAAAATTCACAAATTCATTCAAAAATCCACAAAACCATTCAATAATCAACAATTTCATTGAAAAATACACAATTTCATTCCAACATATACAATATCCACTTCTTCATTCCAAAATTCACAAATTCATTCAAAAATCCACAAAACCATTCAATAATCAACAATTTCATTGAAAAATACACAATTTCATTCCAAAATACACCATTTCATTCCAAAATACACAATTTCATTCCAATATCCACAATATCCACAATTTCGTCCTACAATACACAAAATCATTCAAAAATCCACACTTTCATTCCAAACTAACAATATAGACTTATATCATCCTCATCTTCCGTTGACGAATCCACACTTGCATCATTCTTGCACGGCGATAGCCTACATTAAAGAAAAATAACAAAAATCATTTTTCATTCTTAAATAACAAAATGTATTTATAAAATATGTAATAAATAAATAATAAATAAATTTTCAATTACCGATTCGAAAGTGCCGGACAATTTCTTTTATCATGTGATTGGCCTACTTTACCGCAACCATGGCACCGTCTAACTTGTCGATTTTTGGCCCTTGCTAGTGCTTTCTCCTTTCCTCCTTTAAGCCTTTTTCCGCACCCTTTTGCTCGTACTAGATTAGGTTCATTGTACGTAGTTGCAGCATTACAAGAATCAAGTGCACTAATAATACCACCAACTATGGATGCCCTTTTCTCGGTAACGACCTCGGCACTTGCACGGGTACTAACAAATTGGTCAAGTTGCTCGTTAATGCCATGCAATCCATCAGTAAATATCTTCGTTGTTTCTTCACATATTAAGGCCTTCTCAATTACATCCAAAGACAATTGGATAAGTCGACTTTTCTTCGAGAGATACAAGCTATCATTGACAACTTCCACACCATTACGATCCACAACCGTTCCAGATTTTGCGGACTTAGTCCACCTCCTCAAAATATATTTATCGGGTAACTTACCAAGATCATCAAATCTACACAAATATGCTATCATATGCCTACATGGTATTCCTGCACTATCAAACATTTTACAAACACAAGAAACAAAATCTAAGTCTTTGTCATAAATGATTTCACGGACTTTACTTGCTTCAACATTCCTTCTTGTATATGATAAGCACGGTGATTGTCGCTTTCCCTAACACACTTAATATTGTAGTTAAAGCTCTTACACAATTCATCCTCAAATTTGTAAAATATTTCATTTGTGTAAATATCAACCATTTGCACCAAAAGTCATGATCTATTCTAATTTTGGATTCTCAATTAAATCTTTGTGATCGGCCATTGATTCCTCATGACGTTGTCGTACAAGTCCCCTACTAAACTGTATCATAAAGTCAACTAATGAATTGCTCTTCGAAACAAATTTCTTAAAAAATGAATGACCACTTTCTGCTCTTTGGCTACTTGACATGTCAGCTGAGAAAATGTGATTAACGTATGCAGGAATCCATCTTGAACGAAGTTCGTACAAGTCATGTAACCATTTATTTCCTCCTAACCCACTTTTTTTAATAAGATTTTCCCATTGCAAATCAAACTCTTCAGGATTTTCTGATTTCCAAATACAACTTGAGAACTCATTTTTGTAAATATTATACTTGGCCGCATCAATTTTTTCTGAAAATTTCATTAGTATATGCCAACTACAATACCTGTGAAAAAAATTAAATTATTATTATTAAGAAAGGCTACGTATATATAAGGAGAGTTATAATTACTTTTATTATATATACAACTACAATACCTATGAAAAGTATTTGGAAGAACAAGTGGGAATGCCGTAGTCATAGCCGGGTCTTGGTCGGTAATAATCATCTTTGGAGCACAACCGGGCATACTTTCCAAAAATTGGGTAAATAGCCATACAAAATCTTCAATGCTCTCGTGATTTAAGAATCCACAAGCAAAAACAATTGTTTGACCGTGATTGTTAACCCCCATTATTGGAGCAAATATCAACCCGTATCGATTAGTATTATAAGTTGTATCAAAGATTACAACATCACCATAGAAGGAATAAGCCCGCCTTGAAGTTGCATCAGACCAAAAACAACGAGTAATTTTTTTTTTCATCATCGGCCTCAATTTTAAAAAAGAAAGAAGGATTCTTTCCTTGTTCTAATTTTAAATACTCAAAGAACATTTCACCGTCATGCCCCTTTGTATCGGCCCGCATATCCCTTTCATGATTGTACAAATCTCTTTGTGTACACCCAACATTTTCTATAACTCCAGATTGCACTTCAAGAAAACTAAATTGCTTATGCGGAGCTATATTCACCATAGACAATTGTTTAGTTAAAGACTTTGTCGCCGCTGAAACATTGCGATGAGACCTTAAAAGGTGAGTCTTTGTTGGAGTTGATAAAGGGTGAGTGTGGCTCTCGTTGAAAACAGTAACAATGTATTTCTCGGTATTTGCTTTTAAAACTGCAAGTTTTGCATTACAACCCTCGCCTACGCTTCCCCGACGCCTTTTTCTTCCAACATCAGCAATTTTTGAACTTATTCCTTGTTTATAACATACATATTCCTTCCTTCTAATCTCCTCACTTCCCGGATCTCTCTTAGTAGTCCAACTCCGTACACTAAACCCACATTCTTTAGCATAAGTATTATAAAACTTTAGAACATCATCTAACGTATCAAATTGTTGCCCTTTTTTTGGCTTGAGCTCATTTGATACTTGAGGATTGTATATCATACTACTAGAACCACAAATATTATCCAAATCTAGACTAGTTTGATTATCAATATCAAAACTTGAATTTCCGCAATTCTCCCCTACTTCATTGTTAAAATTCTCCATTTCTCACAAACGGTTGTAATGGACCTAAATAAATAATAAATAGATTTCCATAAATATCAGGTATGTGGGCAAATATTAACTACATAAAATTTTCGGACAAATAATAAAGTATGTGGGCAAATAATAAAATAGATAATACTATATTTTCAATGGAAACCAACAATGCCCCAGAAATATTTTTTCTAACAATGTCGAAACCAATATATAAACAAATGTTGGGTTAGACAAACAAAAAGCCCTATTTCAATATATAAACAAATTCCAAACAGATTTATCACCAAAGCTTAACAAATAATAAGCCCTAAATCTGAAAAAAAATTAAAAAAATCGAAAAATCACATACCTGTGAGTGAGGGCTCCGTTCGACAGAAAGAGAGAGAGCTGGAGCTGCGTGAGAGAGAGGGCTTCGTGAGAGAGCTTGCTGCGCGGAAGAGAGAGCTGCGTGAGAGAGAGAGAGAGCTGCGTGAGTGGAGTCTCCTGCGTGAGAATGCAGAGGGAGCAGGGGAGGAGAGAGATACAGAGAGCAAACAAATGAGGAGTGTTCTCTCTTTTTTTTTTTTTTTTTTGGTTAAGAGAAGTGTGCTTCTTTGAGGGCTGTTTGGTCGCTGGTTTAAGAACCCACGCGCGGGAACCACGCGGGTAGTCCGTAAGGTTCAGACCTTACTTGAAAGGCCCTCATTAACGTAATATCAGTGGAAGGAAGAGAATGGAAAAGACCGGAACGGATTGTATTTTTTTTATTTGAATAAAATATTTAAAGAAAATAAAATGAAAATGAAAGAGTGACAGATTGTGTTATTTCTTCTTATTCTCTTATTTTCTTTTCTTTTTAAAATTGGGAGGATTGAAAAAAAAAAAAATTTTAATAAATTATATTATTTTTCTTTCTTTCCTTCATTTTCTTATTTTTATTCAAACGAATTTATTTTCATTCCTTTCATTTCCCTCCGTAACTATCCAAATAATAATAAAATTAAACTCATTTCATTCATTTTCTTTTCTTTTCATCATGATTAATCATTTCCTTTTCACTCCCTCCTTTTAATCCAAACGAACCGTAAGGGTGTATTAGGGAGTGGCAAAAAAAATCAACCCGCCGGATTACCGAACCGACCCGATCCGTTTGGAGCGGTTTCGAAGTGGTTTTTTTTAGATCGATTCAGTTTCGGGTTTTAAAAAAAAATTGCATCGGGTTCGGTTTCGGTTTTTCCTTTTAAAAACCGCCCCGAACCGCTTCGAATATATATATAAAAATATTATTTTTTATGAAAATATATATATTATTTTTGAAGAATGGATACTTAATTTGTTTGAAGTTTAATTGTGTGTTTAGATTTAATGTATAAAATTTATTTTTAGCTTAAAACAATAGTTACTCGGGGCGGGGCGGTTCGGATCGGTTAACCGTAAATTAATTCGGATCGGTTTCTGTTTCAAAAAAAAAAACGTTGCGATTTCGGTGCGGTTTCGGTTCAGGACAAAAGAATACAGTTCGGTTTCGGGTTTAAGCGAAACCGCTCCGAAATCGCCCCGATGCCATTCCTAGTGTCACACCCAAACAACAAAAATAACACTTACTTAAAAATACAATTAAATTAAGAGAACATAATAATATTGTCATTTCTAAAATCAACATCATCGCATATCCATATTTTTTTTTAAACAACCTTGTCTAAAAAAAGAATACTAACAAATATTCACAACTCACACACATAAAGATATCTAGTCAAAATATACAAAACAAGACAAATAAATATTCACATCTCAAACTCATCTTAAGTTTATATTTAACTTATTGACAAAATATACAATAAACAAAAAAAACGACGTAGTATCTTTTTCTATAAACCTTCCCACCCATCCTAGACCTGGCAGTGGACATTCATTCTTGATACCTGTAAAGAGAAACATATATAAAGGTATGAGTTATAGGCTCAGTGAATGCACCACTTTCCTCAACAGTAATATGTAAAAGTATATATATATATACACATATCATATATAATCACATTCAATTCACATCCTCTAACCATCATATAAGGCATCAGATGTACCACACACATATCCGCTTTATAACCTTAATTATTAGGCATCAAGCATCCATTTCATATACACATCCTCTAGCCCTATATATATTGGGCATCAGATGTATCACACACATAACCGCTCTATAGCCTCAATTATTAGGCATCAAGCATCCATTCATATACACATCCTTTAACCCTATATATACTGGGTATCAGATGTATCACATATATAACCGCTCTATAACCTCAATTATTAGGCATCAAGCATCCATTCCATATACACATCCTCTAGCACTATATATACTGGGCATCAGATGTATCATACACATAACCGCTCTATAGCCTCAATTATTAGGTATCAAGCATCCATTCCATATACACATCCTCTAACCCTATATATACTGGGCATCAGATGTATCATACACATAACCATTGTATAGCCTCAATTATTAGGCACCAAGCATCCATTCTATATACACATCCTCTAGCCCTATATATACTGGGCATCAAATGTATCATACACATAACCGCTCTACAGCCTCAATTATTAGGCATCAAGCATGATAATATCAACATACATGTTTCACACCACCCTTCACATTTATACATTCAAATGTATATAAATTCCAAGTGAGTACACTCACCTCAAGTCCACACCAACGTAGTTTCAAGTTCTATTTTTTCGGTACGTTAGAAGTATATGTTCCTTCACCTACCAATATAACATAATTAGTATTCTAATTCTACATCAATATAATCATTTATAAGTGTGTAAAACACACTAACAATTATACAAATGTATATCCTTATGCACTTGTTAATTTACAACACATTACAACCTTTTAGAGTTAGGTGCAGTCCGAATCCCATGCACATACTAGGTACTTTCCGTTCTCCGATCATTCCCAAATTTTTATAGTAGTTACACAACATGTTTATAAACAATATTCCAGAATTTGAGCATAATCCAACGGCTAACACATCAGATATTCACAAAACAACTCAGTACAAACATGTTGTACAGAATAAAACGTATGACAATAGTCCAACTTCATGGATTAAACTGTACTAATTGGCTGAGAGCTAGGTGCTCTACCATATATTTCTGGAAAGCTCTGTGTGCTTACTTTTTAATGCAATTTACGGTGCATAAATCTGAATTTTCTACAAAGAGTTATAGCAATTCTCCCACAGTGACACCAATCTGCCAGAATTATAAACTTATAAATTTTTAGCATGATTTCTACTTATATCATCTATTATTATTTCTTCATGATCAAGAAAATTCAATTATATCATCACAACACACAAGAACACCAAGAAACAAACTCAAAACCATGTTCTTTTATTTTCAATCATAATTTTCCAATTTCAATTACTACAAACATAATAAAAGGATGATAAAAAAAACATAAATAGTATAATTTAAACTTACCAAAATTTAATTCTCTAATTTTTCACAATTTTCTCTTCTTCTCCCTCTTCTTCTCTTCTTCTTGTTTTTCTCTTATTCTCCCTGTTTTTCTCTTAATTTTTCTCTTATATTTCCAAGAATATCAATTAATCAATCATACACATATATTGCTATTTACACACTACCCCCCTCAACTTCTATTTCATACAACTAAATCCACTTACATACTTTATTTTCAAATAAGTTCCTCAATTCTTAATCTTATAATATAAACAAACTTACTCACATTCTTCCTATATGGCAAAATGCTCCACTATTACACACATTAGGAACAAATTGATATAATCAAATGCACAAACATGATTGTAAATACTAATAAATACTTAAACATGTTTAAATGATACTAAAATATTTGTTTTAAGATTCGGAATGTCACACCTAGGGTGTATTTGGCAACTTAATTCTATGCCATAGAATTGAAATTGGGGTATAATTTTAGAATTTTATTATTTAGATGGACTAGTTGATCATAGTTTTGAAATTTTAACAATATTCTAAAACCATCAATTCTATAAGATTGAATTCTATAAGGGGAGTATAGCTTTTCAATTCTAAATCTCATAAAATTCCCAAAAAAAGTAAAAATAAATAAATACTCTCAATCACCCCCATCCACCCCCCACCCCCTTGTCGCCCAATGCAACCTTTCACTGCCCCTTCCTCCTTCACCACCCTATTGTGTAAGAACAACCCCCCTAACAAAAAAAAAAAGAAAAAAAGTCCCCCCCACCCCACCCCTGACCTACTCAAACAACATGACAACCAACAGCCAGCAAATAACCATATATATATACATATACATACATATTCGTTTGTATCCAAATATATATAATAAATATATATTAACAATATAAATTAGCATATAAACAAAACCTATCTATAATACAAATCAAGGAAATACTATTCATTGATTTGACCACTATCTTTTTTAATCCAAAGGTCATAAATCAATTCAACAATCCAATGGTCAATATTGGTTCAACAATCTAATGGCATATAATTTATTTAGTTATGTTCTCCTCTCTATACATTTAGAATATTAATTTATTTAGTTATGTTTTGATACAATTTTAAAATTAATAAGGTAATTTACTATTTTGATACAAGAACTAAGCATAATGATATTTATTTAACACTCTCTTTAAATCTTACAAAATTAATACATTGAAAATATTAACTTATTTAGTTATATTTTGGAATAGAAAGTAAAACTCATAATTTAAAAATAATAAGGAAATTTACTATTTTGATACAAGAGCTAAGCATAAGGATATTTATTTAACACCCTCTTTAAATATTCTTCTATGTAAAATTAACTATTTTATTAGTTTTATTTTTTACTTTTTTTAACTATTTTTTTATAACTTTTTTTTTTGGTTATTGGCAATATTTTTTTGTTAATTGAGTAGATAAAACGCAGAGCGAAGCTAAGGGAACTGTAACTCAGATATACTAATTATTTTATTTCATTTTTAGACTTTTTAAAATTATATTAAGTTTAATCTAATTAATTCCATAAGATAATCTAATTAATTCCATAAAAAACTCAATGAAATTTGTTTTCAACCTTAAATAACTATTTTTTTACATGTGATTTTATTACTATTCTCGACTTTTTACCATTAATTTCCTTTTTGAGATTTCGTTAAATTGATCAATCTCAACCATTAATTAAGTTTAACCACCAGTTGAGATGGACTTACAAAAAAAAATATAGTGACTTAATAATTTATATTTATTATTTTTGACGGAATCATGCTTCCCTTTTCCCTTCCCGGTGGTTAAGCATCAGGTATATCTGTGTGCTATTTGTTTAAAGAAGAATGTAAAATAAAAAACCTCCATTTTCTCCTTCTATGCATTTACTTTTACCATAAATGATTAGAACATGACTGATTATTCTATCTCTGAAACGATACTTTTAAGTATATTATATCTTATGAATCAAAAATTTAAAAGAATTGAATGAAAGAATAATTATTGCTCTAATTTATAATTTTTATTTTCCTTTTCAGTCTTAAATTATTATTGGACTAATGTTTAAAAAAGAAATAAAAATATATTATCTTATCTTATGGAATTAATTAGATTAAACTTAGTATAATTTTTAAAAGTCTAAAAATGAAATAAAATTATTAGTATATCTGAGTTGCGGTTCCCTTAGCTTCGCTTTACGTTTTATCTACTCACAATTAACAAAAAAATTGCTAATAACCAAAACACAAAAAATAAAAGTTATAAAAAAATAGTTAAAAAAATAAAAAAGAAAAAGAAAATAAAACTAATAAAATAGTTAATTTTACATATAAGATAATTACACTAAAACTGTGTTTTAGTTAATTGAACATCTCAATTTAATGGAATTTGTTTTCAACCTTAAATAACTATTTTTTTACAGGTGATTTTATTGCTATGACTGATTATTCTAACTCTGAAATGATACTTTTATGATTAACATTTCAATTCTTTCAATGGCATTTTTGAAATGTTGAACCAATAAGATTCAATGTACTTAATTACACTAAAGTTGTATTTTTGTTCATGAAACCTCACAATTCAAATATGTACAATTCAGATCATTTGCTTTCAACTTTAAACTACTATTTTTTTTTGCATGTGATTTTATTCTTATTTTTGATTTCTTCCGATTAATTACCTTTTGGGAATTTTGTTAAATTAATCCGTTTCAACCATTAAGTTTAACCACCATTAAGTAGAGAGAGTTAATGAAGGATATTTTATGTGACTATTGTCATACATGGACAATCTAAATGTTAAAATGCATATTTCTCATATAATCCAATAGTTAAAATCACACTTTACTTAATTTTATTTAAATATATATTATAGAGACTCAACTTTTTTTCTCACTTCATTACATCTCTTTACTTACACCTATCACATACCCCCAACCCCACACTCTCCCATTCCTCCTCTTTCCCCTTGCATATAATTTTTAAAATTGTAAAATTTTAATTAATATAATAATACGAGTATTTCCTAAAAATGATATATTTTATCTAAAACCCTTAATTTGAGATATAAGGAAAAAAAGTGAGACTTAATTTGTGAAAAAAAAAAAGTAATACAAATGTAGATTGATTGGTGGTAAAATAGGTAACATGTTTTCTATTATTTGAAATATATCTAACACAAATGGTTACTAACCTTTTGTATTTCTTAATTGATATTTTCACTAAACCAATAGTTGATTTGGAATGTGTTTATATGGTACCTTTATTGAATTTTAGATGTATTTCAGGTTTTCTTAATTGATATTTTCACTAAACATGTGAATGACATGTGAATGACCCAAATAATATTAAACTGTATTTATTATTTTAACAAATAACTGAGATCAAGTTGAATACTGAATATGCAATTATTGCCAAACCTACCGATGTGGACATTGGAATACGAATACGATTTATTGATTTGTGTTAATTTTAAACTGATCATGATGAATTCGGTTGGAAAGTGATCGATAATATAATATCATTTTGTTATTTGCGATAAGTGAATAAAATATATAAATCATACAATTTTATGTTATATCAAAACTTATTTAATTTTAATTAGTTTGTGTTTTTTTATAAATATTTCTTTTTAATTTTTTAATTATTTTTTTTAAACACAATTTACTAAAACACAGGTAAGTTTTGAGTTTATTACAATTTTACGTTAGAAAAAAAAAAAGAAAAATTTGAGCTTATACTACCAATGAATTATCATGTCATAGGTACAGTAAATGAAAATAAATGATTTTCGTTATCCATAAACATAAATTTAATTTTTTCGCTATTTCGTGCCCTTGGGCACGGGCATACCCTAGTATATATATATATATAAAAATATGCATGCTTGCAATCTGTTTTCTTAAAACAATTTTTAAATTTAAGTTTGCTTTTCCATTTTCTGAATTTCATTTCTATCCAAAATTCAATTTTAAATATATTTCTGTTTTATTTTAATTTTAAATTCAGTCAAACTAAAATAATCGGGTCCAACAGCTCCAATGACATGGCAGTTGGCAAAGGTGGTTGGGGGCCCTAATGACCTTTAAAGTCATTTTTTAAAAAATTTTAAATGAATTCTACAAATTCGTCAACACGAACAATTTTAAAATTCTAATAGAATTTTAAATGAAAGACACATACAATCCAAACAATAGTATTGTAATTTTATAGCATTACAATTCTTAGAATTATAATACCGTAGAATTATAATTCTAAGAGAATTCCAAAACCGTGTAGCCAAATGCACCCTAAGTAACATTGCATTCTTTAATTTTGAGGCTATTATTTACGCCCTCCAATTTTGTTACAAACACTGCTATCTATAATTTGGTATAAAAAATATTTCAACATCTCACTTTTTTATCACAAACATCCTCTCATTTAATCATCACTTAACTTATTTACCCAATGGTTAAAACATTAACCTATCTATTTATTCAATTTTTAATAAACTAATCCTACATTAGGTAAGTCTAATTTAAAAGCACTCAAGTATACTCCGCACTCCATTACCTTATATTAAGCGAGTCACTTGCAACACATTCACCTGATGTGGGTTGAGTGTGTGGATTCACTCACCTATCATTAGGTGAGTCTAATTTGAAAACACTACAGTACACTCCGCACTCCATTGCCTTATATTAGACAAGTCATTTGCAATACATTTACCTGATGTGGGGTGATTGTATGTGAATTCACTCATTTTTCATTAGGTGAGTCTAATTTAAAAATACTCCAGTACACTCCGCACTCTACTGCCTTATATTAGGCTAGTCACATGCAACACATTCACTTGATGTGGGGTGAGTGTGTGAATTCACTCACCTGTTATTAAGTGAGTCAATGACAGGATTGGACATCACATATCTAAACTTCTATTATCCCTAAACAATCCAGATTTTGTCGGTCGTCAATTGATGTCCTTCGGCGCGAAGAAGAGCGATGGGATAGCTACGAAGGTGAGAGGCGTAAATGACTTATTCTTCTTTTTCAATGTTCAGTAATTTTATTTTTAATTAAAGTTTGTATTAACTTTTAATTGAGTGGAGAGTGTTAACGACTGAAAATTGACATGAGGGGGTGTTAGTGATAAGAATGAGGGGTGTAAATAATAGCCCCCTTAATTTTACAGTATCGTATTTGGTCATTAAATTATTATAAAATTTGAAAAATAATTATTTAATTTTATTTAACTCATTAAATTATTTAAATAGTTTTATTTTAGTCATTTTTTAAAAAAATTCATTAGTTATTAATAAAAGTTGGTCATGTGACATTCACATGATTAACATGAGGGGCAATTTCGTCGAACCTTTCTTTCTCGCGATGATTTTCAACCTATCTCTATCAAAATTCACAAACCCACTATACAAATCCTTACCCCCCAATTCCTCACTCCAAAAGAAATCCAAAGCCCCTTTCATATTAATACAATTTCACTATCTCAACCCAAATTCTCCATTTCCCTTTTACAACGTCACCCACAGACTTGACTTCTGTTTATTCACCGAACGGAGCAACAAGAAGCCTTATTGGCCCCTCTACCGGCCGCATCGAAGGCAATGCCGAGCTCCAGCAAGAAATCAAGCGAAATGCTCATAGTATTTTTGAAAATTGTTTAGTGTTAAATAAAGGGATTTGTTGCTCTGTTTTTCCATTCTCTTTTCCTCCCCTTGTTTCTCCATTCGTTTATTATTATGATCTCTCTATTTTTTTTTCTTAAATTTGTTTCTTATTAAATTAATTTCTTTGATATTATAATCGTGCTGATTTTTTTTTGGAATTTGTTGGGTGCTAAACGAAAGGATCCGAGCTTTTTCTGTTTTTTTAATGGTTGTTGTGCTTGTTTCTTGCACTTCTATGTCAGTGTGTGTATGATGAGAGGGATAAGAAGGGTTTAGACAAAGGAAAACGTGACATAGTCGATGATGGTGATGGTGTTGGCGGAGAAAGAAAGGGAAGAGGAGAGAGAGTCATCGTAAAGAGGCCGGGGAGGTGCCGGAGATGGTGGAGATGGTATTTTATTGGGTTTGACGAAATTGCCCCTCCAGTTGGTCATGTGAGTAGCGATTAGTGAAATTTTTTTACAGAATGGCCAAAATAGAACCACTTAAATAGTTCAATGGGTCAAATGGGACCAAGTATAGTTGAGTGACCATTTTTAAAATATCATAATAGTTTAATGGCTAAATATGATATTTACTTTTAATTTTATTAACTTTTGTTTATGTTAAGATCATGTAGCTAGGTTTTTTAAAGAAAAAAATTTGTGTTATTATTTTATATGATTTTTCGAGCTTTATTTCTCAATGATTGCATCGATATATCATTAATAATGCTATTTACACTGATGTTTGAATAGTAAGAATTTTGGATGGTTGTCTAACGTAATGAGAAATTCAGTAGCCATTATTACTTTGAGTTTCATTGTTGCTTGTATAAAAAAAAAAGTTTTATCATTCTGTAAGTTCTCCCATGAACTGAACTTAATCATGCAAAAGAAATAGGATTTTAAAATTTTGAGATTTTGAATGTAAAATCCCATAGATAAAAAGAAAAAGAATTGATAAATCATGCAATTTTAAAATCATGAGATTTTACAATCGTATGATTTATCAAATTCCGTGATTTCAAAATCCCTGAAAAAGAATGCAACCTAAATGATCTAGTGGTTGAACGCATCATAATGCTCTTGTAAAATTTTTATAAGCTTAGAAGCTTGAAGGAAAAAAAATAAAAAAATTCAAAAACTTGACATAACTTTCGATTTTATATAATAATAGATACGAGATGAACATGATTTTTAACTGTAGGCCAACATTTCACAAACTTAATTACAAAAAGGGAAATTCTATATACACCATGAATAAATCTTAATACCACCACATAAAGAAAAACTACAAAAAGTAACTTTTCACACTACACTTCGTTTTGTGGTAAAATTAATAAAAATATATAGTGTTTTAAGTAAAATATAACATTTAATTTGTCATAAAAATAAGAAAACCTCTATGGTGTACTAAGTACAAATAAATTAAAAAGTAAAAAAGCATATTTACTATATAATTATTTTTCTTTGATCGGTCACATAATACCGAATTTGGTATAATAATTCAGTAAAGAGTTGCCAGATCTAATATGATATTTAGCCATGGGCAATCTTCACCGAATTATATATCTCAAAATCAACAAGTTATTAAAAAAAAATCATACTATGTTTGTCATCTCATCACGACATTATTGTACTAAATTCGGTAATGTGTAACCAACTGGAAAAAAATGATTATGCATACAGCGTCCTCTTCAACTTTTGGTTTTTGAACAATATATAACAAAGTAACAAAATTATATGTACAAGTATCTATATTTTACTTATTAACAATATTAAAATATGATGCATATAGTATATGTAAATATATGATTTGGGGTTTTACTTTTCATTTTGTGTTGGAAAAAATGAAAAAATATTTTGTTAAAAGCTGATGTGGTGTATCTAGTGATGCATTAAAACTTTTAGTGTATTTTTATGATGGGTCTTCTTATTCATCCCCAATGAAGCATTTTTTGTCACTGCGCCACAATGAACAGCGACTGGTATCGTCTCTGACTCCCACCTCCGACGACATAATGCAACTCACTCACCCAAACCTAAGGCTCAAAATGGTCCTTCTCATTCCCAAAAAAATATTTGGGCACATATTTTCGGTTTGGCCATACTTGAACTACCTAGCATTTTTCTCTTTATTTAACCACAAGAAATTGATCAATAATGCTAATAAATATATCTCACTTGTCATAATGTATAATACTGGTGATCTGAGGGTAAATACGGATGCATTTCCAGTGAATCTCTATATATCTTGGCAAATGCGTGATATATATATAGTACATTTCACCGAAAGACTAAAACTTACGGACAACCCAATTTAACGGTCAACTATGCCAATTTCAAATAGCTTTGTCTTTGTTACCAGATAGCAGCACTAAGCTTCAGCTAAAAAAAATATTTAAAAAATATTTTTCACTCTCCCTCTCTGCGACTTTGTTAGCTCTCAATATCTCTCTCCTCTGTCCAACTCTGTCTCACTCTTCCATCACAACTCTCCCTCTCTCCCCGGACATAGCTCGTTATAGTAAATCTTCCTCTTTTATCGTTTGATTTTTGTTTTAGCTAAGGTTTTCTCTTTTTTATCTATGTATTCAATTTTATTTTCATATTTAGGGTTTAAAGTGGTTTAATTGTTGGTTTCGATTTAAAATTAATTGAACCCACTGAAAATATACTGTCAAATATATTGTGTATTTATTATTTAACATATTATTATCTACTTTGTTGGTTAAGACATTTTTCTTGTGTTTGAGCTTTATATTTATGGAAATTTTATGTAGATTGTATAGGTCCCTTACAAACGTTTATGAGAAATGGAAATTTTGAACAATGAAATAATGGTGAGTTGTGGAAATTTAAGGTTTTACATTGCTAATCTAGAATTGGATAAAAATTATGGTTATAGTAGTAGAATATGCAATCCTCAAGTATCAGATGAGCTGAGGCCAAAAAAAGGGGCAACAATTTGATACATTAAATGATGTTATCTTGTTTTATAATGATTATGCTAGACTACTAAGAAATATTCGGGAAGCGAGGAGATTAGAAAGAAGGAAGGAATATGTTTATTTGAAACAAGGAATAAGTTCAAGAATTGCTGATGTTAGAAGAAAAAGACGTCGGGGGAGCTTAAGGCTTATATTTTAAGGCTCCATCGTAATGTTTCAGCCGAGACAAAGTCTTTAACTAAACAGTTGTCCATGGTGAGTGTAGCCCAGCATAAATAATTTAGTTCTATTGAAGTGCAATCTATGGGTATAAAAAATGTTGGGTGTACACAAAGAGATTTGTACAATCATGAAAATGATATACGTGTCGATACAGAGGGGCATGATGGTGAAATATTCTTTATTGGAACAAGGAAATAATCATTCGTTTACTTTTAAAATTGAAGCCGACAATGAACAAAAGATTACTCGTTATTTTTGGTCAGGTGCAACTTCAAGGCTGGCGTACAAGTTTTATAGTGATGTTTTAATCTTTGATACTACTTAGAATACTAGTCGGTGCGGGTTAATATTTGCTCTAATAATGGGGGTTAACAATCATAGTCAAATAATTACTTTTTGCTTGAGGATTCTTAAATCATGAAAGTATTGATGATTTTGTATAACTATTTAATCAATTTTTGAAAAAATATGTCTGGTGGCGTACCAAAAATGATTATTACCGATCAAGATTTGGCTATGACTATGGCATTCCCTCTTATTCTTCCAAATACTCTTCATAGGTATTGTAGTTGCATATATTAATTAATTTTTTATCTCTCATTATATATTCCAAGGTTCTAAAAGGCACTCGGTGAACTTAGGGCAGTGACCTAGCGCCTAGTGGGTTAGGCGTCAGACAAATTTTTAATTATATTTTTATTTTTTAAATATATCTAAAATTATACATATAAAATAAAACGCTGAAAAATCATCAAATCAAACATAGTACTAAAATAAACATAAAGAGAAGTTTAAATGTTCAATTAATTAGCAAAACATGGTTATTGGGTTCACTATCCAAAACAAAATTGAACACGCAGTCATATCTATATGAAATTATCAATTTATTTTAAATAGCAACAGCAACAGCAACAACAAAAACAATAACAATAATAATAAGTTAGTGAAAAAGAAAAGGCAATAACATGATGTGTTTATAATTAGTTAAAGCGAGCTCTTTTTGAATGTCTTCTAACAATTGCAATTGTTGTTAGGGATTCATTTTAATCGAAGGAATGAAAGATGAATTTACTTATGATAGTTGATAGATTGTATCCATTTTTTAAATGGTATATTTTTAACAAAAAGAGAAATAAGTTATGGCACCCCGCCTTAATTAACACCCGTAATTAAGACCTAGAGTGTCACTAGCCCTTCTTAGACTAATTAAAGTAAGTCTAATATAAATAATAAATTCAAGTAAATCACATAACATGGAAGAAACAACCACGATACTCATATAGTGGATGATAATTTAAAACAGAAATACAATACGCATATATGTATCCAAAGGCATACAAAATCGTGTCAACATGTAGATTAGCATACACCATATCCTAGGTTAGTCGTGGCTTGCCATATGAACATATACACAATAAAATAAGTTTGTATCAGATGCCGTTAATTCGTTCCCGACCCAATCGCTTTGTTAGTCTTATCCATCTCCTGGGTACCTGAATTTATTACATAAAAATAGGGCGAGCTCACAGCTCAGTAGGGGGAAATATAACATAAAATATAATATCAGTTTAATAACAATTCAAACAACAATTATAAATCGATTCAAAAATCGTTATTTCATAAACCAATGCATGCATATGCATATGCATGTGCATGTTACTTCTCGTGTGTTAACCATTATACCATATCGCCAAAAGAATACCAAAGCCGAATCGAATAATACTCATGAGAATAAGAATGGGCCTAACCGCCCCTATATAATCATCTGAACATGATAACAATATAACACCTTTCGGCCTAGGGAAGATCATCATCACGTCATAATAGAATTGGACCACACGTCCATCAATATCATATCAATATAACACAAGTGCATTGCCGTTATCTAGATTTTCGGGTTACCCACCGCTAACTCTAGATCATCAACACTTTGCTACCCTCTGAAGGTTTAAGGATTTTCAACTCAAGAGCACCAGGCCTCACTTATTTTCACACCGACAAGGACAAAAACAATACACATTTCCTTCATCATTGAAGTGCTATAACATAATCATATCCGAATCCACCACGGGATCATATCACATCCCAGAATGTCACAACGAACATAAAAAAATTTCGGCATCAGAGATACAAGATATATACCACATGATAGGCCATAAGAACATTTTAAGCTTGTCGAAAGATTTTCAAGATTCCAGTTGTCACAACAATGATATATAATATGCATAGCATGCTAATAAATAAACATTTGAAACAACTTATGCCCTTTAAACTTCAACAAGTCTCAATTCATATTCTTTGGTTTACATAATTCATTAATTTCATCAATATACAACAACCATACAACAAGGAATATCTCATATGAATCAAATAACATATATGTATCAAGTGTAAATAGCATAATTTGCTTTAAATCATATATTCATGGCTTTATAAATCACAAAACATAATTATCTTTATCATGTAGTAATTTATTGAACAAATAGAAATTAAAACATGATGATTATCGTAGAATAAAACCATATCACCGGATTTTGGAAAAAAAAATAAACCCTACCTCAACTCAATAAGCCAAATAGAAGAGAATAAGATGAAGATCGAAACCCCGTTCGGTGAAATTCTGAAATTTCTATATCATTGTGATTTTCACGTTGAGAAGAGTAATTTCACCTAAAGCCGAATTGAATTCCGAAAACTAAATATAAGTGAAATCTGGAGAGAGAAAGAGAAGAAAGCTCAACTTTGTATTTGGGGATAAAAATGGTAGAAAATGATGAAGAAAATGCTCTGAAACCTTTAAAAATTGTGCAACCGTTTTAACAACAGGCGCATATTGACCCCAACAGGCGCCTTTCCAGCCATTAACATGCTCAACAAGCGTCTCTCCAATGTCGAGGTAATTTATAATACAAGACTATCCCAAACAGTCACTGGTCTCCCACAACAAACGTATGTTACATCCAAAACTACAAAATATTTATCTAAAACGTACTAAAATCATTTATTAACCATTTTCACACTAAATACACCGAACCAAACATAATTTACATAAATATAAACACATGGCGTTACATAAGTAGCTCATTTAAAATAGGAAAAAAATAAAAAAAAATAAGTCTATCTACCTAGCCCAGCCCGCCTAACTCCTGCCCAGCCCACCTAAACCCACCTAGCTCACCTAGACACTCGAGGAAAGATCCGAGGATTTGGTCAATAACCTTGCACACTTTCTTCCACCTAAATCCTCCTAATTTATCTCGGTGCCTAATCACCCGCTTAGGTACTAATCGGGGCACCCGAACACTGCTTAGCACCTAGGCAGCCGCCTAGCCCGCCTTTTAAAATACTGATATATACATTGCATTTTTTAATAATATTTCTTTAATTCTTTTTATAGGTATTGTAGTTGGCAAATACTAATGAAATTTTTAGAAAAAAAATGATGCAGTCAAGTATAGTATTTACAAAAATGAGTTCTCAGCTTGTATTTGAAAATTAAAGAATCTTGAAGAGTTTGAGTTGTAATGGGAAAACCTTATTAACAAAAGTGAGTTAGGAGGAAATAAATGGTTGCACGACATGTACCAAATTCGTTCAAGATAGATTCTTGTATATGTTAATCATGTTTTCTCAGCTGACATGTCAAGCAGTCAACGAGCATAAAGTAGTCATGTATTTTTCAAGGAATTTGTTTCCAATGGCAATTCATTAGTGGATTTTATGATGCAGTGCGGCAGGAGACTTATACGCCAACATCATGAGAAGTTAATGGCCGATCACAAAGATTTAATTGATAAGTCTAAAATTATAATAGATCACGACTTTTTAGTGCAAATGGTTGATATTTACACAAATGATATATTTTACAAATTAGAAAATGAACTATGTAACAACTTTAACTTTAACTACAAGTTCAAGTTGGTTTGAGAAAGTGATAATCATCGTGCTTATGTATATTCAAAGAAAGAATGTCGAAACATGTAAAGTCCACGAAATAATTTTTGGTAAGGACTTAGATTTTGCTTATTGTGGTTGTAAAATGTTCGATAGCACAAAAATACCAAGTAGGCATATCATAACATATTTGTGTAAATTTGATGATCTTTGTAAGTTGCCCGATAAATACATTTTAAAAAGGTGGACTAACTTCGCAAAATTTGGGATAATTGTGGATGATAATGTCGTGGATATAGTCAATGATAGTTTTTATCTTTTGAAGCGAAGTCAACTTGTCCAATTGTCTTTAGATGTAATTAACAAGGCCTTAGTATGTGAAGAAACAAGGAAGATGCATACTGATGGAATATGGCATTAACAAGCAAATTGACCATTATGTTAGTACCCGCACAAGTGTAGAGGTCGATACTAAGAAAAGTAATAAAATACGCGGTGTTATTGGTGTGCATGATTCGTGTAATGCTTCTACTACTTACAATAAAGCTAATATAGTGCAAGTAAATGGATGTGAAAAAGGGTCAAAGGAGGAAAAGATAAGGCACTAACAAGGGCCAAAAATCTAAAAGTTAAACATTGTCATGGATAAAGTAAAGTGGGCCAATCATATGATAAAATAAATTTTCCAGCACTTATGAATCGATAAGTAATAATTCATTTATTATTTTATTTTATAAATACATTTTGTTATTTAAGTATGAAGAATAATGTTTGTTATTAAGTTTGTGAGTTTAAAAGTATAGATCTTTGAATGCTTGTATTTTGAATCAAGTGGTTTTATTTCATTAGAACAAGTGAGTATAATAGCACAAAATGATTCTAAAGCCATTCCATTACAAAATGTCATTATAACAACACAAAATATTTCCATTATATTAAAAAAAGTGACTTTAACAACACCAAATGGTTGGAAATCTATTACATTACAAAAACTATATTACATCACAACCTTTATCACTAAATAAATAGATAATATGAAAGATATAACAATTAATATATTATATAAAACAAATTTATGCTTTGTATTGACTTTACGAACAACTGACTCAGCTGATGTACTACATTTCTTTAATGCACCAATGGTATTCAATGCTTGTTGAATCGACAAAATCTTGCACTAACCTAAAAAACTACCGCACCTTTGCTTTTTGCATGCGAAGTAAATTATACCACGATTCTTGTTCTTATTTATGTGTTATTTGAAAATTTAAATATGTACAATGAAAAGTGTAAACAAAACTATAGAATAATCTGAGGTTATCCAGACTATGCAAAAGTTAAAAAAAAAATGGAACAATGTGAGCTATTTGTTCAATTTCACGGCAAGCCATATTGAATCTCTGAAAGAACACAAAACAAACAAATAATTATTGTGCTGCACTTTCAATTCAATACTTCTACATATGGAATCTTATTATTTTTATTCATACAAAACATTTAAATATTAAATGGTGTATGAAATCTAGCAGGGAGTACATCAGTTTAAACAGTTTAATTTTTAATAAGTTCAACCGAACAATTCATATAACTTCTTTAGTAGCAAATTCCTATGTACTAATTCAATCCAATCTAAGGAAATTTCCTATGTTTTTCAAGCCTCAAATTTTAATCCCTCAATTAAAACCAATGGTATAAATAAAGAAGAAAAAGCCCTAAATTTTAAGCCCACAATTAATTTCAAAATTGAGACCCTCATTTAATTTCGCAATCGAAACCAACAACCATTTACAGTCTGTTTGGATTGAGGAAATGGGAAGGAAATGAAAGAAAAATGTGAAAAAAGGATTATATTCATTTGTTTGAATAGATTTATTATGAGAGGGAGTGGTGAGCAAATGGAGGAAATGAAAGGGAATGCCAATCCACTATATTCTTTTATTTTGTTTTCTTACAATATTGGGATGATTAGGAGGAAAATGAATTTTTTTTAATGAAGTATTCACCTTATTCCATATTTAACCATAATTTGTTAACAATATATTAAAAATACATTCATTTCATTTCATTTCTTCTTTTTATCCAACAAAGATTTACTTTTATTGCATCATTTTCCATCATCACCTATCCAAACAATAAAACTAAATTTATTCCTTTTCATTCATTCCTCTCTTAATTAACTATTTTATTTCCATCTATCCATTTCAATTCAAACGGACCGTTAAACCAACAATTAAACGACTTCAAGCCCTATATTTGAAAATAGAATGCAACACACACACACACATATATATATAATATAAAACCTTACTTAAAACGGAAATCAAACGATGATAGATAAAAGATTCACTGCAATAAGCTGTGTTGGGGGAGAGAGGGATATGCGACAGAGGAAAGAAATACCGAGAGCTAACAAGGTTGCAAAGAGGGAGAGTGAAAAACATTTTAAAGTGAAGCTAAGTGAGGCCGTTTAGTAACAAGGACAAGAGCTGTTGAAGTTGGCATAGTTCATCGTTGAATTAGCTATTTGTAAGGTTTGGTCCTTAGGTGAAATGCACCGTATATATATAAATGTAATATCATAAATGCATATTTATATATATGAATTTTTTTAAGTAAAGATCTTGATTTAAGAACTTTATTTACATATCAAACTATTTGAGACATTTTTCAATAGAATTTTTTGATAAAATTTAGTGGGATGTTCTTTCATTATGTGTAGAACATTTCCACTAAATTTCATGAAAAAAATTCAACCGAAAAGTTGAGTAACTATACGATTGAAAAATATTGGTCAAAATATTATATATATATATATATATATTTCTGGATCAATATTTTTCAATCATATAATTAGCCCATTTTTCGGTTGAATTATCCTACCAAATTTCATTAAAAAATTCCATCCAACAACATGCCAAATAACCCGATCTGTAAATATGGTCCTTAAGATATTGAAATGCACCCTTTATGTATATATCTTGGCAAATGCTTGATATATAAACATATATAGGGAAATGATCTTAAGAGAACCAATCATTTTAAAGGAGTAAGTAAATGAATTTTTTTATGAAACTTGCTGAAGATGATCTTCATGATTAATAGATTACTTCTACTAAATTTCATCGAAAAAATCAATTAGGAAGAGAGTTTACTAAAAATTTGATATATATGTGCATTTCTGGCCGTTAAAATTTAAAATGTTTAGTTAACCCACTTTCTGGTTGAATTTTTTGATAAAATTTAGTGGAGATGATCTACTAATCATGGAGATTATCTTTATCAAGTTTCATAAAAAAATTCATCCATTTACTCTTTCAAAATGATTGGTTCGCATTTAAGGATCAAATAAATGGATCCTCTTTATATATATATATATATATATGTAATATTCTGCAAATGCAATCAGATCCTTTTCGGTGGATTTGAGGGCAATGCCGGCGGACGTACGGCGGTGGGATCTAAACCTGCTTCGCCGGAGTTGTCTACAAGTGGACGAATTACGAGAAAGGATGGAGATCCAGGTAGTTTGTTTTACGAAACGATGTTCTCTCTTACTCCAAGGTTTTTCGGCCGCCCGGTGACGACGACGTCAGGTTCATCTACGATGTCTCCGAACGACTTTGTCGCTTGGAGAGTTCGAGGAAGCACCAGGTAATGGTGGAACTGAGCTTGGGGTGCTGTTTGATTTATGGTGGCTGGTTTAGGGGTTGGGTACGGGGGGAGATGGGCTATGAGGAAGAAGACCCACTTTCTCTTTTGAGGGGAATTTGGAAAATGAAAAAGGAAAAGCACTGTGGGTCCGTTAAATACAAACATAAAAATAGTAAAAATAATTAATTTAAGTGAAATATAAAAATAAGTAAAATGATGGGATGAGATTAATTTATTTTTTATTTTATTATTTTTCATATTCTTCTCAAAGAGCCTATATTTCGAAATTTTAATCGATAGATTTGTAATTAGTTATCTTATGTTAATTTATTTTCTTAACGACTAGAAATCATTTATTTAAATTAATTTATAATAAGGGGAAATAAAAATGAACCGGAGAGAAATGCGTGATCGTTAATTATTTACCATATTTTAAATTTAAAACTTTACTATAATTCACATTTTTTTTTTCATTTTATTCTCTATCCATCTAAATAAGAGTTGTTTTCATTTTTTTGTTCATCTTTATAACAAGAAAATTAACACAAATGCTATACTTTTGAATAGAAATCACCAAACAAGTACAAAATCCAATGCGGAAGGGAGGGATTGTCCCAGTGGTAGACAACCTCCACCCTTATCTCGAGGTCAAGTGTTCGACTCATGGGATGAGTGGGAGGTTTTCTTTATTTGTAGGATTAAAGGGATAGACTTAGCTCTCCCTTAGGTTTGTTTTGTTTTTTTTTTTCAAAAAAAGAAGTACAAAATCCAATGTGGCTGTATTTATCTCTTTTGGATTTAGCTCATCTTTATTTCTATTTTCTCCAATACCCTTTTTTTTCGAAGGGTAAATGGATAAAACTGAGTTTCTTGTTGAAATTTTGTAAAGATGATCGACTTTGTATAAATATTATCTCAACTAATTTTCGTGAAAAACTTATCTGTTTAACCCTTGAAATGGAAGGCATTGGAAAAAATTAACGGTCCGTTTGGATTGAGAGAATGATAAGAAAATGAAATGAAAAGAGGAGGAATGATTACATTTTACTTGTTTTAATTGATTTATGAGAGGAAGTGAAGAGGAAACGGATGGAATTGGAAGGAATGCCAATCCCGTCTATTTTATTTTGTTTCCTTCCAGTATTGGGAGATTGGAATAAAAAGAAAAAGTTTTTAATGAATTATTCACCGTATTCCAAATTTAACCCCAATTTAGTAATAATATATTAAATCACATTCATTTTCTTTCTTTTCTTCTTTTTATCCAAACAAGATTTATTTTCATTTCATTCTTTTTCATCCTTAGCTATCCAAATAACAATAAAATTAAACTTATTTGTTTCCATTCTATTACATGTAAGGGAAATGGTTAATAGAATGGATTTGAGGTGGGTTTTTGTTGTTTGTAATTTAGGAGAGACTCTCAAACTTTCCTTTTAAAAAAAAAATGCAAACACCAATCTAAACCTCACAATTTTATCAACTAATTAAATAGTTAGTTCAGCCTTGTATGCACAATGTGAGATTGATTTGTTAGCTATTTATTTACAGATAATTTTTGTTTTTTTTCAATTTTCAAGATCAATTTCATCGAGATCCAACCGACAGACTATTGTAAGATGGGGATTGCTGAGACCAACAAAGTATTGGGTTTATAAATTTCAAGAACATCCATTATCTTCAATGTTATAAAATGGTTTTTCAATAATTCAATAGAACTACTGAATGTTTGGGTTTCTCTATAAAACGAATCTGTAAGAAAGAAGGATTTTGTGCCGTGGTTGGCCGATTGAAATCATGGTTTTATAGATATTATTAGGCTTTTCCAAGGCCAATATAGGTGAGTTTGTCCATGACTGGGCGTTTATGGCCACTGAGAGAATCTTCACCGCAGTGAAGGCATATTGGTTAAATAGAGAGTTCGGTACTTTCTATAATTCTCTTCATCCTTTTCCTTTCATCATTTTCCTTCAAAATTAACCATTTTTTACATTCTCTCCCCCCAATTAAAACATACCGGAGAACTTTGTGCTTAAGCAAGCCACGAGAAACAGATGTTGAGATCACAGCTAAGTTTAAGGAGATTTAAGAGGAGCACATAAGAGAGTTTTCATCTCTTAAAATACTATAAATATAATGCGAGCAAAGCCTTAATTTTTCTTCTTCTCTCTCATTTTCAAAATTTCTACGTCTCTGCGCTCTTCTCGATGTGTAGAATAATTTTTTCTTAAGCTAAAATATGATTTAAATTGTTTAGAAGGGTAAATCTTTAGAGAGAATGAGCTTAGAAAACCTCTCACGGAGGTTTGGGATGATTTTTGGTTTTTATATATGAAAAATGAAGCTTCTAGGTATTTTTAGTCTCGCCACCGAACTACAATAGACCTGTGTAGGAAACCAACATACCCTTGAAGGAAACCAGTGCACTTCTGAACCACTTAAACAGTTGCATTTTCTCCTTGGACAAGCTACTGTTCGAAAAAAAAAAATTAGGATTTCAAAATTTTTGTTAAGTCTTTTCCATAATCAAAACTTAATTAAATTAGACCATAATTATTCTTATATGAATTGAATATCAATAACATATTTAAGACTAATTAAAACACGAAATGTTACATGACACATCAAAATATACTAGTTAAAAAATAAAAACATAATATGTGTCAAAACCCTTATTTTAAAACACAAATTGATGAACAAACCCTTATTTTAATTTTTTTTTTAAATAAGTCCTTATCTCAAAAAACTATTATTCTTTATTTTTTTGCGAAAAATATTGTCATACAAAATCTTTTGCACTATTTCCAATAAGCCTCTAAACACCGGCCTCCCACAAGGCCCAAGGCATTACATATATATCGATTTCCTACAAAGCCCATCATCTAAAAGTTAAATGTCCGAGACAAAAGTCTCAATAGTCCCACGACCATCTAAACGTACATTAGGTCTGTATTTCGTTTCGTCAAGTAGCAAAATATATGTATTTGACTTTGTTAATAGCTCGTATGACAAAAATAAAAAATAAAATAAAATTAAGAAGAAAAAGGAGGAAACATGTTCGGCAACCTCAGGCCATAAAAACTCTACATCTTTCTCCATAAAATGCTCAATTTGTCCTTAAGTTATGATCTAACTTAAAATTTATCATATATATTATGTAGATTGATTCTTTCTCTGTTATCACCGTCTTAATAACCTATAGAAATTTATAGATAGAATTTAGTTTGTTTTTACAACCTATAAGAAGTTTAGAGAGATAATTTAGAGTGTTTTTTTTAGAGCTTTAGGCATTTCTTAGAGAAAGAAAGCCCTTAGAAAGAGAAGAAGACAAGGAGGAGAAGTGGAACAAAGATTGTTGTTCTAGACCCATTCTATAGCAAAGTGGAATTGTTGATGGTACAATGATAATTGAAAAAAGTTAGGAATTTATTGACTTAACCTTGCGTTAATAGTTATATTTAAGAAATCCCTCAAAATAAATTTTTATTAGATATAACCCCTAAACTTAACACCGTTCAACTACCGTCAAGTCAAGTTTTAACATTTTTTGAAGAAAATACCCCAATCATCATCATCATCTTCTTCTTCTTCTTCTTCTTCTTCTTCTTCTTCTTCTTCTTCTTCTTCTTCTTCTTCTTCTAGTTAAGAACCCTAATTTTCTCTCTCATCTTAAGTTAAAAGCCCCAATATTTCTCTTCTTCTTCCTATCTCTTCAACCCAAATCACTCCCCCCAGCGACCTCCCTCTTCCCCATTGTTTCGTTCATCCATTGCCGAAGACCTCCCTCTTCTCCATCGTTCACGCTCACCACCACCTACTACTTCTCCTCCACAACAACAACAACAACAACAAGCCTTTATCCCACTAGGTGGGGTCGGCTACATGGATCAAACGACGCCATAGTGGTCTGTCGTGAATCATATCTTTGAAACCATTCGCCTCTAAATCCTTCTTAATAGTTTCACCTATAAGGTCTTCCTCTGCCTTAACAACTAGGCTTCCCTCCATATGATCAACTCTCCTAACCATGGCATCTGCAGGTCTCCTCATACATGCCCAAACCATCTAAGTCGAGATTCAACCATCTTTTCTGTAATAGGTGCCACCCCAACTCCCTCTCTGATGGTAACATTCCTGATCTTATCTTTTCTAGTCTTGCCACTCATCCATCTCAACATTCTCATCTCAGCTACCTTAGTTTATTCTCGTGTTGGCTTTTGACCGCCCAACACTCAGTCCCATACAACATTGCTGGTCTAACCGCGGTCGATAGAATTTTCCTTTTAACTTGAGTGGTACCTTTTTATTAAGCTTTCCTCCATTTCAACCATCCTGCTTGAATCCGGTGATTTACATCTCCCTCTATCTCCCCATCATCTTAAGTTAAAAGCCCCAATATTTCTCTTCTTCTTCCTATCTCTTCAACCCAAATCACTCCCCCCAGCGACCTCCCTCTTCCCCATTGTTTCGTTCATCCATTGCCGAAGACCTCCCTCTTCTCCATCGTTCACGCTCACCACCACCTACTACTTCTCCTCCAGTGGTGAGATAATGCGAGCGGTGGCGAGATTGTGGTGCCGCCAAACGTATTTGAAACCTAATCTAAAAGTGCTTTGTTTTTTGTATGACGTCGGCTTGGTGCTCTGTTTTTTTGATGGGGGAGGGAGAATTTGCTTATGGTGGGTGTGTTCGGTTTGTTTAATTTGAATTATTTTTTGTAGAAAAATGTTTTAACTAATTTCATTTTTCAAGCAAATTTGGTCGTTGAAATTGGGTTTCAAATACACACACATATATATATATATTTGGTCGAAAGAAGATACGTCCGGAGTTCGGCTTGGTGCTCTGTCTTTTATATGGCCACAAGAAGAATAAGTAGCATACCTATCCATATATATATTAAGGTTTGTATTTGAGAGAGAATGAGGAAGTGGGTTTTAATTGGGGCTTTTAATTTGAAGTGATTTTAATTTGAATCTCAATGTTACAATTGTGAAATTTGATTTTAATTAAAATTTTTATTTGGGTGTAAATTAAAGTAGAAAAAGAAATTAGGGTACTTAAGAAGAAATGAGAAGATTAGGGGAAGAAAATGGAGGGGAAATAAAGAGCAGAGGTAAAATGATCCAAAAAAATTGATTATGGATGGAATCTTCACGGCGTCAGATTTTAGGGGATTAAGTCTAATAAAAATTATTTTGGAAAGATTTTTTCAAATATGGCTATTAGTGTAAGAGGTTAAGTCAATAAACCCCAAAAAATTATTATTTACTTGTCTCAAAGAGCAATGCACACTTGCAAATATTACTACATTTTTTTCACTGGCGTACATTATATGAATTGTACTTTTACAAAATACAATAAGATTACGACCTATTTAATACACCTGATAAAAATAAGTGATTAAAATTTGTAAGTAAGAAAAATATTTTCCTTGTCCCAAAACAAGTCTAAATACTGGTTTGTTTTGCTTCAAAAGTAAGTAAATATCCCGTTTTCAGCTGATCGCGTTTAAAAGGTCAATTTACGCGTTAAAGAAATGTTTTGTTAGAAAAAACATATTTATCCCACCAAAGTAGGATACAATCATTGACAGTATATATACAAGATATATACAACAGAAAATAGTGTATTTTTCACAATGATTAAGCCATTAAGGTACGGTTTAATAACAAGATGAAAAATTGTAAGAAAAACAAAGTATTTTGTGAAAAGTTGAAAAATAAGTCGAAATATATAGTGAAATGTTCTCATTTTTTGCTTCCATGGAAAAATTTTCTTTGGGAGGTGGTGAAGAAAAAAAATTCCACAAAAAATAGAAGAAGATGGAAGACATCTACTTATAAAAATAAACATGAGATGAAGAGCATCTCACCACATCCTTCAACTTATTTTCCAACTTCTCGTATATTTATTTTGCAATCATTTTCCATCTTCTTATCAAAGGGATCCTAAAAGTAGAAAATTAGTTTTCTTAAAAATGGTCAATTTGAGATGAAGGGAGTAAATACTGAAGCCTAGTTTTCTTACCATTCATGACCCCCATGTCTTAAAATCCTTCTTTTTTGGATCAATTGCAAGGAAAAAAGAAGCCATCTCCAGGAAAAAAGAAGCAAACAGCCATCTCCACATTTAGTTACAAACGCACAAATCTGAATACTTCACACTTTGGTTGACGCTACAATACATGATGAGGCGATCATTGTACTTCTTGTTAGGCAGGTGAAGGACAAAAACGAATTTTCAGCCTGGAAGCCAATCTCAACATATCAATTCTTCCACAAAAGATGAGCTGTTAACATAATCAACCCAGATATCTGCTACCAGCAAGGGTACTATTTCTTGTATATATATGTGTATGTGTGTAAATATATAATATTGCCGATAAAGATCAGAGGGAGGGGTTGAAGGAATCAATACTCTTAGTGAGTGAGTCAGGCACCTTTCTGAGGAAGTGTTTCAAAGGCAGAAACAGTGTTCTCGAATTTAATGCGATGGAGAGGGGCACCGCTTTGCTTGATAGCACATGCCTGCTTGTCTTCTAGAGGGCACCTCGCTTTCAGCATTGAGAATACGTGATTGTTCAGCCTCCTCGCTTTCTTCATTGCTTCTAATAACACTTCCCATCCCTTTTTAAGATAATAAGCACAATCCATTTAGAGGCGAAAAGTTCCAAACGCCCAATAGGCAAAAAATATTCCTTGATGTTAAAGACGAAAGAAAAAAGTTTATTATATACCTGGACAGAGTGAGGATTCCTGGTGATTGCTGCAGCCTCTGCTTCAGCAACATTGAGGACTTGATAGGAAAAATCGAATAGTTCAAAATGGAGTTGTTGGCCCAGCAAATATATTATAGTACAACCACCCCAGGCAACTGAATCGCCTAGCACTTCATGATTGCTAGGTGCTACCTGAATAGACTCCTCCAGATATTCCTGCATTTTCATAATCTCTACATTAGATCAGAAGAAGGAAGACAGTATCTATTTCTTAAGATTGTGGGAAGTGTTGGGCGAGACGGTGGGATTGGCTCAAGGGGCTTTCGTGAAAGGGCAACAAATACTTGATTTAGTTCTTATTGCTAATGAGGGGTAGAGGAGTATAGGGAGAGGAGGGAAGGAGTGGTGATGAAGATCGATTTTGAAAAAGCATATGATCACATTGAATGGGACTTCGTAGACCATGTGTTGGAGATGAAGGGGTTTAGTAGTAGGTGGCGGAGGTGGATTCGAGGGTGGGTGTCTGTCGTTAATTAATTTTTCCGTGATGATGAACGGGAAACCAATAGGGAATTTCAAGGCATCTAGGGACTTCGCAAAGGGATCCTCTCTCTTCTTTTCTCTTTGTCTTGGTCTTGGATGTTTTAAATTTATTGGTGGAAAGGGCGAAGAGTAGATGCATGGTGGAGGGGTTCGCTATTGGAAGGGCTAGGGTTAGTTTGTCGCACTTGCAATTCACCAATGATACTATTTTCTTCCTTTCTAAGAATGAGGAAAACATTGGTAGTCTTGTTAGTATTTTAGACATTTTTGGGTATGCGTCGGGACTGAGAATCAATTTGTCAAAAAGTGAGATAGTTGGAATAAATATCGAGGAGGGGGAAATGAGAGCTTAGGCAAGAGACTTGAAAGAGTAGGTTTTTGGAGTCCGGTAATTGAAAGAGTAGGCAAGAGACTTGAAGGTTGGAATAGGGGATGTATTTCGAAGGGTGGGAAATTAATGCCAATTCAATCGGTTTTAGAGAGTATTTTGATTTATTATCTTTCTTTAGAATTCCAGCCTCAGTAGCCAAAAGCATCGAAAAATTAATGAGGGATTTTCTATTGGAGGGGTTTGAAGGGGCAGGGGGGGCATTCAATGGGTTTTGATCAAGAGAAATGAAGCTCTGTTGGGAAAGTGGTTATGGCGTTTTCTGGAAGAACAAAACGATTTTTGGCATACTATTATTAGAAGCAAATACGGGGTTCAAGAAACTGGATGGGACTCTAGAATGGTGTCCAGGGGGACATATCGTAACCCTCGGAAGGCGATTGCAGTCGGTTTAAGGAAATTCCTAGGAAATATCCGATATAAGGTAGGCAATAGATCGAAGATTCGGTTTTGGAGTGATAAGTGGGTGGGTGAAGTGGCTTTGGCAATCAGATTGGCAGTCCACCCGGAGGCGACAGTTGCGTCTAATATTTGTTGGGATTCTAATAATGATTTTGTGGGATATTCTTATTCGTAGAAATCTTAATGTCGAATAGGAAAATGATTTTGTGGAACTGCCAGGATTAATTGGGAATTGGAATGTTTCTAGAAATGGGAGGGATTCTAGAGTGTGGGAAGGAGATAAGTATGAACAGTTCTCGACGAAGTCATACTTCGAGATTATTACTCGATCCAATG
This sequence comes from Lonicera japonica, assembly GCA_021464415.1. Taxonomy (NCBI): domain Eukaryota; kingdom Viridiplantae; phylum Streptophyta; class Magnoliopsida; order Dipsacales; family Caprifoliaceae; genus Lonicera; species Lonicera japonica. Next base: position 4,644,480 of record CM038464.1, on the reverse strand, counting down.
TAGTAGGTGATTTTGGGCCACATGACATGAGAGTGCTGGTTTAGTTGACGGCACTGAAGAGAGTAAGTACTGTTAAGATTTGTATATATTTTATTTATAGAATGTGTATATTTAGGAGATAATTAGGAAATCCTTATTACAAGAAAATATCCTTATTTGTAGGGTATCTCTCTTGTATATATAGATGTACTCCTTTTCTCAATAATTAATAACAATTCTTCTCACAATATCTTGTATTCTAACTTGGTATCGAGCATTAGTTAAAAAAAACAAAAAATATCCTTCTATAATTTCGTGTTTGCTGTGTCTTCATTCCAGCAATCGCCAAAACCCTAGCGGCCAATTACCAACTAACCAAACCCTAGTTGCTGTGTTTCTATCCCAGCGTGTAAACCTTAGCTGTCGCGAGTTAAAAAAAAGTTACTATTCACCGGCAATGTTCACCGGTACTATTCACTAGCACTGTTCACTTACTATTCACGTTTTTAGATCCACTTTTTCCAGATCGTCTCTTTAAGATATGTGTTATAGCATATTTCCGGTCTATTCCAAGCATTAGTTTGGTGGTGTTTTGGTTTATACTGCAAGACTTGAATGGGTACTCCAAGCGAATAATCAATCCTTACACTTTCGGTATCTGCCACTACATATGCCGAGTTCCTGCAATTTCAAGAGAATAAGCAGTCTATCTCTAGTGCTTATGTAAATCAAACCAGTAACCCTATTACCTGCATCTCTCAATCATCATCTCTTGGATTTTGGGTTCTTGATTCTGGTGCTTCTAATCATATGTCTGGAAACAAGAATTTGTTCTATTCTATTACTTATTCTGATTCATTGTCTACTGTTACCTTCGCCAATGGCTCTCAAACAAAAGTTAAAGGCATTGGACAGGCCGAACCCTTGTGTACCTTGCCTTTAAATTATGTTATTTTTGTGCCTGTATATTCTTTCAATTTGATTTTAATTAGCAAATTAACCCAAATCTTGCCTTATTCTGTTACCTTTGTAACTAATTCGGTTCTTATGCAGCAGCAGAGTACTGGGAAGTTAATTGGAGTATGACATGAGTACCGTGGTCTATACTACCTCACCCTACCACCAGCCCCTGTAGTCCGTGTTGCTAGTGATCCACCTGTACTCCTTCACTAGCGTTTAGGCCATCCCAACCTACAAAAACTACAAAAAATGGTGCCGAGTGTTTCTCGTTTGTCATTTTTAGATTGTGAGTCTTGTCAGTTAGGAAAACACGTTCGTAGTTCTTTTCCCAGTCATGTTAATAAACAAGTAAATTCACCTTTTTCTCTAGTTCAGTCTGATGTATAGGGTCCTAGTCGTGTCAAGACAACTTTGGGTTTTCAATATTTTGTCACTTTTGTTATTGATTTTTCCAGATGCACTTTGTTATTTTTAATGAAAAATCGTTCCGAACTATTCTCCATCTTTCAAACTTTTTGCTTAGAAATTAAAACTCAATTTGGCACCACCATTCGTACTTTCCGTAGTGACAATACACGAGAATATTTTTTTGCCCCCTTCAAATCCTTTATGACTTCTTAGGGTATACTTCACCAATCTTTTTGTGCCCAGACTCAACAAAATGGAGTGGCTGGACAGGAAAATAAACACTTGATTGAAACTGCTTGTACTCTCCTTATTCATAATCATGTTCCACAACGTTTTTGAGGAGACACAGTCCTCACCACTTGCTATTTAATTAATAGGATGCCATCATCAATTTTAGAAAATCGGGTACCTAATTCTTTGTTATTTCCCACCTAATCTCTCTATCCGTCCACCCTTGTGTTTTTGGTTGCACGTGTTTTGTTCATGACCTCACTCCTGAGAAAGATAAGTTACATGCCAAATCTCTCAAATGTATATTTCAGGGGTATTCTCGCTTACAAAAGGGTTATTGTTGTTTTTTCCCGGACCTTAAACGATACATTGTTTCCGCTGCCGTCACTTCTTTGAGACAACTCCATTATTTCCTTCTTCAGAAAGTGCTGCGTGTCCTTACTGCAAACTCGCCACCTCCTCTACTTACTTACCATCGTTGACCTCGACCTATATGTATTGAGAACACCACCGAGCCCATCACCCCATCACCAGATCCACCGGCCTTATCTCCTACTCTGATTACGCTTCTGGTTTCGGATCCTGACCTGGATCTTTTCATTGCTGAATGCAAAGGTATTCGTTCTACTCGTAACCCCTATCCCATTTATAATTTTGTGAGTTATCATCGTTTATCTCCACAATATACTACCTTTGTATTGTCTTTGTCTCCTATTTCTACACTTAAAAATGTAAGAGCTGCTTTGTCTGATCTGGGTTGGTGCCAGGCTATGGTTGATGAGATGTCCGCCTTGCATTCGAGTGGCACATGGGACCTTGTGCCTCCTCCTACTGGTAAATCAACAGTGCGTTGTCGTTGGATTTGCACTGTCAAAGTTGGGTCCGATGGAAACATTGATCGTTTAAAAGCACGGCTAGTTGCGAAAAGGTATACCCAGATCTATGGGCTTGATTATGGTGATACGTTCTCTCCGGTGGCTAAAATGTCATCTGTTCGTCTATTTCTCTTTATGATGGCCATTCGTCACTGACCCCTTTATCAGTTAGACATCAAGAATGCTTTTTTTCATGGTGAATTACAGGAAGAGACATATATGAAGCAACCTCTTAGGTTTGTTGCTCAGGGGGAGTCTAATCTGGTGTGCCGCCTCCGTCGCTCTCTTTATGGACTAAAGCAGTCCCCCCGAGCTTGGTTTGGATGCTTTAGTTCGGTTGTTTGTCAATTTGGTATGACTCGTATTGAGGCTGATCACTATGTCTTTTACTCCCATTCATTTCTTGACAGATGCATCATTTAGTTGTTTATGTGGACAATATTGCAATTATGAAAAATGGTTAAAAAGGCATAATAAAGTTGTTGACCTTATAGTCACTAATCTTGTTTTGATAATAACAATAATTTTAATTATGTGTATTTAACTAAGTTGATGTTTGAAGTTATAGCCACATTAAATCGATCACACATGACTAATTCAAAAAGTCGGAATAAAGATTATTCACCTACAAGTTATGCGATACCAATATCTCACACCTCACACAACTACAACGATCAATGCTCTAATCAATGACACCTCTATGAAGAACAATGAGCCAAGGAAGAAAAGAAATGAAGATACAAACAAAGCCCTAGAAGTCTCGTTTATTTATATTTGAGTGAGTGCTTTTGTTTCCTTTGTAAAGATTCATATTTGATTCTTAATATAGCTTATATACTTTGTGTTTACACAACTAGATTGATCAAAACAAAGTTTCCACAAGATCATTTCAAAACACTCTTTTTGGCAAAAACCGATTTTTTGTTTAATTTATTTTAAATTCTAAATGATCATATTTGGAGCTCTAACAAAAATAGGTGTCTTAGGAACCTATATTTTACCTTCTCCAAGCATTAAAATTGATTTTAGAGCTAATTTGCAAAAGTGTAAAAACTGCATTTTTGGCCTGCCAGACAATGCTCATTAGTCGATTGATGGCTCAGAAACTAGCAGTTGGAGTTATGATTTTTTACCATTTTTGGTACCAAACTTCCAACAACTCCCTCCAAACTGCCATATGGTGTCCTAGACTATATATACACCATCTAAGACTTATTTAAACCTTCTTGAATCATTCTTACACCATTCTCTTCATCTACATTCAATATTCAAAGATTCAAGAACATTTCTTTTGATCAATCACAACTATTTTGAGCTAGAATTTATTGATCAAATTTGATATCTCTTAGTGTGAGCTTAAATTGTAATCTTCATACACTTGAGAGCTATTGTACATTGGTGTTAGTCACCAAATCTTTTCTTTCAAACATTAAGAGAGGTTTGTCTCTTAAGATAGCAAGAGTGAAATCTTGTGAGTATTGAGAGAGATTCAATACTTGTGTGAGATCAATGGTTTGAGCCAACCATTCTCAACAATCTCCACCTTGGATCAAACCAGTCCACCTTGGCTCCACCTTGGACTAACACCGGTCCGGCTCCACCTAGACCTATACCATAGTCCACCATAAATCCACCTTTTTGAACTATCCATGTAGGTCACTACTCAACAATATCCATCTGCAAGATCGTCCACTTTTTAGTCAATGCACACATTTCGAGGTACCCTTATTTCACCTTACTCGAGTAACCTGCACAACCACCTTGACAGCAGCACCCCGGGTGTACGTAGGCTGTAGCGATTCCACCCCTGGCTTCTTCGAGTCTAACTCCACCATAGGCTCCACCAAGTCCAGCTACCAGGACGCTTTTTGTAGCGACTTATCACCTTAGGCTCAACCGAGTTCTTCCAACTCCACCGAGTCCAGCCACCAGTATTGCTTCACAAGTCCGTGGATCCACCATATTGATAATTCAATATTTATTTTATTTATTTATGTTATTTGTGGGTAGAATCCCACCTTGATAGGTACTTTAGGTTAGCTAGGAGTCGTGGTTTATTTCTTATATAAGGTGCGTTGTATTCATTCTTGAGCATCATGGAATAAATAATTATTCTCTCTAAATATTCACATGGTATCAGAGGTAGGTTAGGGAGTCCCTACGGAGCCTAGCAAAACCCTAGACGCCGCCGTCACCTACCCAACCCTAAAAAACCCTAACTGCCGCCGTCCCTGTTCCCTGGTGTGCGCGTAATACGTGGCCCTTCCTAACAACACACTACGCAGTCTTGGTCAGAATATTCCGACGAGTAGAACCGTGAAAGAAGCGCCGAAAAAAGATGCTACACGCGCCCACACGCGCCACCACTTCTAGCGCGTGGATCTCACGCGCCGTCGACTTCCACCGCGTGTGGCAGCGCGTGGGTAATCCAATCACCACCAAAATCTGCAGTTCCCGTCGTCTTAAGGTTACGCACTTTATTCCGTTCAGTTTGGTACTGTTCCGTTGTGTTTGGTACTGTTTCGTTCAGTTTGGCACTGTTCTGTTTCGTGACTTGGTACTGTTCTGCAATTCAATCCTTGTTTCTTGGTTTGGTTGTTTTTATTCTATTGCTATATGAACTATAAACTTGTTATGGTGGGCGCAACTGCTCCGGTTCTCACAGATTCTATTAGTGGGTCCACCACAAGTCAATCTTCTACATCCAACAATGAAAATCCGGTGGCAAACATTAGTCACAAGTTAAATGGAAAAAACTATCTCAAATGGGCACAATCCATGAGGCTATTTATTGACGGAAAAAAACGATTAGGTTATGTGAATGGTGAGGTGGTACCACCACAGGCTAACGACCCAGGTTTCAAATCGTGGCGCGAGGAGAATTCGATGGTTACCTCATGGTTGATCAATTCCATGGAGGCTGGACTTGGTAAACCCTATATGTTCTTGCCAACTGCTCGAGATATATGGCTAGCAGTTAAGGAAACGTACTCTGATTTAGATAACCATTCTCAAATGTTCGAACTCAATAATCAGTTGTGGAAGATGCAACAAGGGGATCGTGGGGTTACAACTTACTACCACGACATGATGGCCATATGGCAAGAATTAGATTTGTTTGAAACCGAAGAGTGGGAAAACCTGAATGATAGTACTCGTTACAAGAAAAAGGTTGAGCGAGGTCGCGTGTTTGTCTTCTTGGCTGGACTAAACAAGGATTTAGACGAAGTTAGGGGTCGTATTTTAGGCAGGATGCCCTTGCCTACTATCAGAGAAGTGTTTTTAGAGGTACGGAGAGAAAAGGCTCGACGATCTGTGATGTTAAGAGACGAACATGAGCCCCGTACATATGGTGAAGGATCTGCATTGGTAGCCCTTGATAAAGCAGTAGACGGTGATAAGCGGGGAGGAAAGCAGAGAATGTGGTGTGATCATTGCAAGTGGCCAGGTCATACTAGGGATAGTTGTTGGAAGCTTTATGGCAAACCAGCAAATTGGAAGAAGCGAGATAACAAAACAAGGGGAGGAACACGAGCATTCCAAGCAAGCAAAGCAGATTCAGAGCAGCAGTCTTCCTCAGAACCACTTCCATTCACAAAGGAACGAATGGAGCATCTGTGTAAAATGGTTCAATCTTATTCCCTAGGAAACTCTGGCTCCTCATGTTCCATAGCTCAGTCAGCTAATAAGTTTACTGCTACAATTGCCTGCATCAAATCCCATAGCAACTGGATATTAGATTCAGGGGCCACTGACCACATGACCGGTATCTCGGAATTCTTTTCGTCATATACTCCATGTGCAGGAAATCTGAAAGTTAAAATTGCTGATGGTTCTTTCGCTGCAGTTGCTGGCAAAGGAACCATAATTGTTTCTCCGTCTCTCACTCTTGAAAACGTTTTACATGTCCCTCATCTATCTTATAATCTTATATCTATTAGCAAATTAGCTTTTGATCTCAATTGTCACGTTAACTTTTGGCCTTCTCATTGTGAATTTCAGGATTCAAATTCAGGGAAGACGATTGGGGTTGCTAAACAAGATGGGGGTCTCTACTTCTTTAATAATGGGTCTACCTCTGGAAGGCAAGACCAGCAGATTTGTTTTAATTCTATTTCTGTTTCTAGTGATAGTCAGATTTTGCTATGGCATTATAGGTTAGGACATCCAAACTTTCAGTATTTAAAGCATTCGTTTCCCAAGTTATTAATGAATAAAAATTTGCTTAAATTTCGGTGTGAATCTTGTGAATTAGCGAAACATCACCGCACGGTCTTTCCGTTTCAACCATATAAGAAATCACAACCTTTCACCTTGATTCATAATGACGTTTGGGGTCCTTCTAGAGTGCCCACTTGGTTTGGCAAACGTTGGTTTGTGACTTTCATTGATGACCATACTAGAGTTTGTTGGGTCTTTCTCTTAAAAGAAAAATCAGAAGTTGGGAGTGTGTTCCAAAACTTTTACACTATGATACACACACAGTTTCAAACCAAAATTCAAATTTTTCGGAGTGATAATGGGAAGGAATTTTTTAATAAGATGTTAGGGGATTTTTTCATCAAAAATGGGATAATTCATCAAAGTTTTTGTAATTATACTCCTCAACAAAATGGAGTTGCCGAAAGGAAAAATAGACATCTACTTGAAGTTGCTCGAGCTTTAATTTTTCAAACTAAAGTTCCTAAATATCTTTGGGGAGATGCTATTTTGACAGCTACTTACCTTATTAATCGGCTTCCAACACGAATTTTGAAATTTAAAGCCCCTATCAAATTGCTTTCTGACCTATTTTCCAACACTCGGTTATTAGGGGATATTCCCTTAAAAATATTTGGCAGTGTTGCCTTTGTTCATAATCATAATCATGACTCAAAATATTCTAAACTTGATCCAAAAGCACACAAATGTATTTTTGTAGGCTATCCTACCAATCAGAAAGGGTATAAATGTTTTGACCCGATTTCCAAAAAATTGTACATTTCTATGGATGTTACCTTCTTTGAGGGGCAATCTTATTACATTGACTCTCATCTTCAGGGGGAGAGCACGAGTGAAGATGGTAGTTGTGGTTTCGATAATTCGGTGGTTGATGTTTTGTATGAACAAGTACCTAATGAGTTTAACACACAATCTGGGAAAACAAATGAATTAAATATTGAAAATACTGGTGTTGGTAATGGTGAACAACCAGGACTAGCATCATCCCAAAATCTGACTACTACTGATGGACCAGAGATGTGTGTAAAACGGTATAAAGGTCTTGTTTATTCTAGAAAAAATCTAAAACAAGGAAATAAAGAAACCATCCCTCAGCAAACCCAAGAATCCAACCTGGAGGTGGATCATGATACTCACGATGACTCTTCCGAGATACTTGAAGGTAATTCTCAAAATAATACCGAGTCAACTCAGTTTAATCCACCTGATCTTCCTATTGCTCTTAGAAAAGGAGTCAGAGCGTGTGTGAAATCTCCCAAATATCCCATTTCGAACTTTGTGTTATATAAAAATATCTCACCCTCCTATTCTCCCTTTATCTCTTGTGTGTCGAATATGGTTGTTCCTAATAATATTCAGGAGGCTCTAAATGTTCCGGAGTGGAGAGAAGCGGTGTATGAGGAGATGAGAGCGCTGGAGAAGAATGCTACTTAGGAGAAAGTTAATCTTCCAGAAGGAAAGACAGTTGTTGGTTGTAAGTGGGTATTCACTGTGAAGTATAACTCAGATGGGTCAGTGGAACGGTACAAGGCTCGTCTGGTGGCTAAAGGCTTCACTCAAACGTATGGAGTCGACTACTCCGAAACTTTTTCTCCAGTTGCAAAACTAAATACAGTTCGGGTTCTTTTATCAGTTGCAGCCAACTTGGACTGGCCTCTGAATCAGTTAGATGTGAAGAATGCCTTCTTGAATGGGGACTTAGAAGAGGAAGTTTATATGGAACCTCCACCTGGTTTTACTGAGAAATTTGGGACAAAAATCTGCAAGCTAAAGAGGTCTTTGTATGGCCTTAAACAATCCCCTAGGGCGTGGTTCGAAAGATTAACGAAGTTCCTCAAGGGCCAAAGATATAATCAAGGGCAGTCTGATCATACTCTCTTCACAAAGACGTCCACAAGAAACAAACGTTCTATTCTCATTGTTTATGTGGATGATATGATTTTGACCGGGGATGATATTGAAGAAATGAACCGACTGAAGCGAAACCTTGCCAGAGAATTTGAGATTAAGGATCTTGGCGACCTACGATACTTTCTTGGAATGGAGGTGGCCCGTTCAGAAAATGGTATTGTAGTCTCGCAACGAAAATATATATTGGATTTGCTGTCAGAAACTGGGATGAGTGGGTGTAAGCCATCGGATACTCCCATAGAACTGGGCACCAAGCTAGGAGATGTTAAAGGTGGTGTTCCAGTCGAAACAGGGAGATACCAAAGGTTAGTTGGGAAACTAATCTACTTGTCTCATACGCGTCCTAACATTGCTTTCGCTGTGAGCATGGTTAGTTAGTTCATGCACTCACCGTGCGAAGAGCATCTAGATGCTGTGTACCGTATTCTCCGTTACCTCAAAGGCTCCACAGGGAAAGGTCTATTCTTTAGGAAGAACGAAAAAAGGGGGATAGATGTGTATACCGATGCTGATTGGGCTGGATCGGTTACTGATAGGCGGTCCACGTCTGGCTACTGTATGTTTCTTTGGGGCAACTTGGTTACATGGAGAAGCAAGAAGCAAAGTGTTGTTGCTAGAAGCAGTGCAGAAGTTGAGTTCAGATCAATGGCTCAAGGAGTATGTGAGGTTCTTTGGCTACAAAGGGTCTTAGAAGAACTCAGAAGGCCAAGAAGTCTCCCGATGAAGCTATACTGCGATAACAAGGCTGCTATTAGTATTGCCCACAATCCGGTCTTACATGATAGGACAAAACATGTTGAGATTGACATGCACTTCATCAAAGAGAAACTCGAAGGTGGAATAATATGTACTCCCTTTGTTCCATCTAATCAACAGGTTGCAGATATTTTGACCAAGGGCCTGTTAAGGCAACCGTTCGAATTTGAAGTGAGCATGTTGGGCATGACGGATATCTTCACACCAACTTGAGGGGGAGTATTGATAATTCAATATTTATTTTATTTATTTATGTTATTTGTGGGTAGAATCCCACCTTGATAGGTATTTTAGGTTAGCTAGGAGTCGTCGTTTATTTCTTATATAAGGTGCGTTGTATTCATTCTTTTGTATCATGGAATAAATAATTATTCTATCTAAATATTCACAACTTGTAAGAGTGTGTGAGAAGAATACACTTGTAGAGGTTTAATCTTCACCCGGAAGAAGATCGGTTATAGTGGAAATTCTCTGGGTATTAACCGAGCGTGGAAGTAGGGGCTAACAAGCCGAACCGTGTGGACAAAAAGTCTTCGACTTCTATTGGTTTAATCTTTCTATCTCTTGATCTTTTACATTGTGTTATTTATACCTTGTTATTGGATTTAACTTTGTTTCTTGATTGTTTGATTGATATAGACATTAAACAATTTTTAAATCTAATTTAAAAATCCGATTAAGTTTTAAAAACCCTATTCACCCCCCCCCCTCTAGGGAATTTTCTGACCTACAAAAGTGACAATCATTCTCGATATGTTTGGCCCTCTCGTGAAAGACCGGATTAGACGCAATGTGGAGAGCTGCTTGATTATCGCATATCAACTTCATTTGTTGAATCTTTATGAATTTCAGTTCCTGGAGTAACTGTTTCATCCATATGAGCTCACACGTCGCTTTTGCCATAGCTCGATATTCTGCCTTAACAATGGACAAGGAAACAACTTATTGTTTCTTGCTCTTCCATAAGACCAAATTTCCTACCCACTGGTCGAATGTCAATCATATGGGCAATTTGCCCAATCAGCATCAGAATAGCCAACATTTTCAGTGTGGCATCTACTCTCATACAAAAGGCCTTTACCTGGTATCTTCTTTATGTATTTCAAAATACGAACAGCTACCTCCCAGTGACTATCACACGGAGCACTTAAGAACTGGCTAAGTACACTCATCTAGAATGCTATGTAAGGACGTGTCACGGTGAGGTAGTTGAGTTTCCTGACAAGTCTCTGGTACTTACTAAGGTCTAATAAAGGTTCCCCCTGATTAGGAAGGAGTTTGACGTTTAGATCCATCGGAGTCTCTACGGGTTTACAATTTGTCATGCCAGTTTCTTCTAAGATATCTAATGCATACTTCCATTGGGAGATGATGATACCCTATTGAGATTGAGCAACTTCTATTCCTAGAAAGTATTTGAGTTTCCCTAAATCTTTCGTCTAAAACGTGGTGAAATAAATGCTGTTTAATTACGTGAAATTAAATGATCAACTAGCTGATATCTTTACTAAGTTTCTCGGTGGACCTCAAGTCAATTATGTTTGTAATAAGCTTGGAACATACAACTTGTACGCTCCAACTTGAGGGGGAGCATTAAGATTTGCATATATTTTATTTATAGAATGTGTATATTTAGGAGATAATTAAGAAATCCTCATTAGAATGAAATATCCTTATTTTTAGGGCCTCTCTCTTGTATATATATATGTACTCCTTTTCTCAATAATTAATAACAATTCTTCTCACAATCTCTTGTATTCGCACAAGTACAACATATTTGTCACAGATCCAAAGGCCGTACTTATATTTATTTCCGTTGTGGTGTGTTATGTACAAGTCGAATGGGGAAAGTTTAGATCATTTGCTCTTGCATTGTTTTTTTGTTCATATTATTTGGTGTAATATCCGTAGATAATTAGACATGGCTTCTGCATTCCCAAGTTTGTGGCACAATTTGATTACAGAGAGGTGGAGTTTCAAAGGAGTTCAGAAGAAATTTAAAATTTTGTGGAGAAGTAGCTGTATGGCTATATTGTGGTGTGTGTGAAGAGAGAGAAATGCCAGAATATTCAAAGGCAAAGAGGTTAGTGAGGAGGATATTTGGCACAGAGTCAAGGCTACGGCATCTTTGTGAGTGTGTTCTTCAAATGTGTTTAGTAGTCTTTCAGTGTCTGATATAGCTAGAGATTGGAAAGCAGCGTTGGTGTAGTGGTCAGTTGCAGAAGAGTCCTTTTTTATAGCCTGATTGTCTAGCTGACACAATTCGTAGGATTTTTAGTGTATGGGTAATTGTATTTTGGGGTTTTTTTTTTTCAAGAGGTGGATATCTTTTTTGGATTGTAGATTGGTTCTGTTTTTGGGATGGGTGTGGACCTTTCCTTCACTCAGTCTTTCTTTTGCTTATATTTGATTTCTAGTTTCAATATAAATGTCGTTTCTGATAAAAAAAAATGTCATATAAATCAACCTACATAAGATTCACTGAGGGTGTGTTTGATTGCATAATTTTCCATGGAATCAGTTTCCATGGTACTATTTGGTTTAGCCAAATTTTAAATTATAATTCCAAAAAACATGGAGCTTAATTTATTTCCTTGTAAACCAATCAAACACACCTTGAAGGTTTCAAGTAAGGAAATAATTTTATTCGACATTATGACTCTTAGGCCTCTTCATTTCCTAGAAGATAAAGCCTTTTTGGTGGGTCATAATAAATTTTATTGTATAAAGTCCTATGGTTAGTGTCCTCCAAATATTAATTGTTCTATTGCATCATTGAACTCAGATGGAGTTCGTGTATGTATTCAATATTTTATTCTATATTCTAGGAAATATTTGGATGATAAGTTTTCTTTTCCTAACTTTGACGAGTTCTTATATGTCGTTAATGCTATCCAAATATTTTGGATAGGAGAGGGTGGATCTTCCATGCCTCCACGGGAAGGACTGCTTTTTTTTTTGGATAAGAAACAAAATTTTATTGCCACTGAAGAACATACACCAAGAAGAAAAAAGACAATATACAGACTAGTGAAAGAGAATTCCACCAGACTGACATACAAACCTGCCAACTAGAAAAACACACTAAACACAATTAGGATTCACTATATTAATCAATACTAAAAAAAAAAGATTCAGAACTATCAAGAGCTCTATATGCCCTAGCCCACAATCCTATTTGAAATATGATATAATCCCGCAAATCCTCAACTGAATTGCTTTTCCCTTCAAAAATACGTTTATTCCTTTCCATCCATAGACTCCAAGCTGCAGCTAGCACTGCAAATCTCCATAGGACTTTCTGTTTGTTCCGGCCCTTATCAAAATGCCATTTGAACTCTACAAACTCAGACCATCTCTTGGGAATAGCACCAACTATCCCAAACGCCTCAAATAACCCTTCCCATATCTTCTTGACGAACCCACAATGAAGAAGGATATGATCAATGTTTTCCTCATAATGTTTGCACATGACACACAAGAAGGGGACAACACCATGTAGGCCTCCTCTTTTGAATCACATCACGTGCTAACTTTCCCCTTTAAAGCGAGTCATGGCGTTCTCTTTCACCATGCAGTATTTCATATGTAAGGGGTGGAGGAATGTGCGGATCCTTTACTCATTAATTGCTTTGTTGCTAGGGTTTTGTGGTTGAAATCTTATGTGAGGTATTTAGAATTTTCATTAGGGAAGGATATGGGGCTTTGATGAAAACAGAGTAGGGGGGAAGTGGGTACAAGGAAGAAGGTAAAATGTTTAAGAAGATGCATGGTGTTCCCACTGCTAAATGGTTGGAAAGGATTGCAAAACTTTTAACGCGAAGGTCAAGGATAATTTACTTTTATCAGGTTTACGAGAGAGAGAGAGAGAGAGACTCTTACAATTTGGAGACCGCTAAATATACGATAGAAGTCCTTTGATGTGGTGATGTCTATGAACCCTGTCTTGGGAGCTGCACTCCATTTACTACAATATTTATCTAGTGCTGCACTAGTGAAAGCGAGAGCATATTCTAACACACTTCCAGTGTTAATGTTAGCCCTGTACAACAGATCTGCAACAAAAAATGTGATGCTTAATCAAATAAAATATAAAACATATGAACCTGGCAGAATAATGACTTCTTAAAGCACTGTAACATAACTTAAATGAGATAAGAGACTTAAAAGACCACATTGAATGACGTGATTCGAATTGTCAATGAACAAGATTATTATCATTATTGTGCTTGGTTGGTTGTGGTGTTAAGTTGCCATTTAACATAAAAAGCTTTAAGCTGTTAGGCTTTGGGTCAACGATCTATATCATGTGTGAGCCTCCACTCACATGTTTAGAGACACAACATGGCGCATAGAGCACAGTCATAACAAAGTGCATACTGCACCAACAGAAAAGGAAAACCAAATGCAAGGTGGAAGACTTGCAACCAGAACCTCAAAGATCCAAATGATTTGGTACAAATTGAAAAGGTATACATCTAGGCTTTTAGACATAAAAGGGCCTAAGAGGGGGATGGGGGAGAGAGTTTGGGGGAGGGAGTTGCTACACAGACCAGCGAGGTCGCTGAACTGCTGCTAAAATATCGACCAATCATCCGAACAATTGGGATAATGTCATAGGCACATCATCTATCGCGATACTGTTGTATGCACGGGTTATACCTAGTACATGTATATAGGGACTAGATAACAATGATTTTTTTTAAAATGACAGCTCCAACATAACTCTGTTGCTCAAGCACTGTGAGACAAAAAAAAAGGATCCCCAAAAGTACCTTAGTCCTCGAGAAAACAAATGAAAGATATTTTGACCAAAATATAGTCTCGCTTTATCATTATGTAGTTAACAGGCACTTTCAAGTCAGAAGAGAAAAATATCTGAATAAGATAACCTTACAAAATTAAATGACCTAATTATAGACATCAATATCTAGATGTCATTTGGTATAAATTGTGAATGAGAGATATTTTGACCAAAATGTAGTATTGCTTTATCATTATATGGTTAACAGGCTCTTTCAAGGGAGAAGAGAGAAGGATCTGAATATGATAACTTCATAAACTTAAATGATCTAATCATAGACATCAAAAAGTCCTTTAGCCGTTTCCACATGAGACATGTTGCAAGTACAATTTATACCTAATGAGACATGTAGAAGTAAAAATTGAACCAACCTTTAGATCATAAATAAGCAGCAAAAAACCTCAAGAGCTGGATTGCATAAGAGGAAACTACTCACCAGCAGCTTCTGCCTGCTTCGATATGGTTTGGAAGGATGTTGGATGTGAGCGGCTAGGGTTCGACACAGCTGCAGCAGTTCCTGATTTGAAGAGAGTGGCGATAGGGCTATCTCCCCCTTCTTGCGACTGTAGTATTTGCCCATCTGCACCAGGAATTAAGCCCAACCAAGGAGCTGTTTGCATGAAATGTGTAGTATCTACTTCTCTCTGTTGAATGTGAGACTAAATGTAAGAAGCTAGCAACAATGTATTATATGTAGTACAATTATAGACAAGTGAGGTGTTATCAGTTTTTCTTGTTCCTTCTATAACAAAATAGCCATCTATAAGTTCATTACAATGGGATAGCAACTAAAACAATTACCTTCTCATGCTAAATAATTGAGTAACACTGGCATGTTCTGAATTTTTCTTCTGTTTTTCAGTTTACTATAACAACTCCTGTTTACGTGTCCCAAGCTGCTAGTAGCTTATCAAGAAATACAGGTTCCGATTATCCAATATTTCTCAAAAGTTATGGACATCATAATTTCGATAAGAGGCACAGCAGGAAATTTTCTTCCATACTATGTAAGACATTGGAGTCTAAAATTCAGAGAAATGCAGATTCCATTAATGGAAAAAAGGCATCAAATCATGTTAGTTTGAAGAAATTCTAGTTGCTATTGTAGGTAAGCTGTGCCAAAAATAGGTTCAACAAAGCAAAGACAAGTTGATGACTCAATACAGTCATGACTCGCATCCCACATCAGTAGTATAATGGGAAGGTCTCAGGCTTATATGTGGGTATCCAAAAAGTAACTAAAGCTATCGCTTTTGGTTGAGGGCCCGTGGTGTTACATATCAGAGCCAACCCACACTCCCATGTTGGTTTGTTGCGTGATCATTCTGTGAATGAGGTTGCCAAATGAGCCGGAACCCATGGACAAAGCGTGTTGGGTAGGGTCGGGCCCGAGGGGTAGCAATGAGGAATTTTCCATGCTAGTTAGAGATATATATAAATATTATATATCATCCTCTAAGTTTCAGTTATTCAATCAAAACTTGGCATTTGCAATTTCTTTTCTTAACTCCATACTTCTTTCAAATGAATGCTTGACGGTTGGTTACATATGTTACAGGGACAACACATAGGCAGTTAAATACCTTTTAATATGCTTTAGCTTCTCTAAATTCGGATCAAATAGCGTCTTGGAATCGATCATTTTCTAGTTCTTTGAACGAGAGGGAGTTCGAGGAGTTTGTTTCTTTAATGAACATTATCAACGGAGTAAATTTGTTTCTGGGTTGTAAGGATAAGAGAAGGTGGCTACTAAATGGGGAAGGTTTCTCTTGCTCTTCTTTTTTCAAATCTCTCATCGATTTCCCATCGGATCCTTCCTTCACTTTTTCTAAACTTATCTGGGCAGCAGGTATTCCTTCAGAAGTGCAAGTTTACACATGGTTAGTGGCTCATGGAAGGTGTTGAGATTTGTATATTCTATTTATAGCATGTGTATATTTAGGATATATTTAGAGAATCCTTATTAAAAGGAAACTCCTTAATATACTAGGTCTCTCTCTTGTATATATATTTGGTACCTTTCTACTCAAAGATATGACATAATTCTCACATGGTATCAGAGGATTCGATCCTCACATAGTAACCAAACCCTAGCCACCCCACATAGTAACCAAATCCTAGCCGCTGTGTTTCTATTCCAGCGTGTAAACCCTAGCTGCTGTGTTTCTATCCCAGCGTGTAAACCTTAGCCGTTGCGTAAAAAAAAGAAAAGAGGTTACTGTTCATCCGAGCACTGTTCACGGCGCTACTGTTCAGCCAAGCTACTGTTCACGTTTTCAAATCCACTTTTTCCAGATCGTCTCTCTAAGATCTGTGTTATAGCATATTTCTAATCTATTCCCAGCATTAGTTTGGTGGTATTTTGACTTATACTACAAGACTCTAATGGGTACTCTAAGCGAAGAATCAATCCTTACGCTTTCGGTATCTGCCACTAAATATGCTGAGTTCCTGCAATTCCAAAAGAACAAGCGGTCCATCTCCAATGCTTATGTAAATCAAATTGGTAACTCTATTGCCTGTATCTCTCGATCATCATCTCTTGGATCTTGGGTTCTTGATTCTGGTGCTTCTAACCATATGTCTGGTAACAAGAATTTGTTTTCTTCTATTACTTATTCTGATTCATTGCCTACTATTACCTTAGCCGATGGCTCTCAAACAAAAGTTAAAGGCATTGGACAGGCCAAACCCTTGCATACCTTGTCTTTAAATTCTGTTCTTTTTGTGCGTGGATGTCCTTTCAATTTGATTTCAGTTAGCAAATTAACCCAAACGTTGCCTTATTCTGTTACCTTTATTGCTAATTCGGTTTTTGTGCAGGAGCAGAGTACTGAGAAGTTAATTGGAGTAGGACATGAGTACCGTGGTCTATACTACCTCACCCTACCATCAACCCCTGTAGCCTGTGTTGATAGTGATCCACCTGCACTCCTTCAACAGCGTTTAGGCCATCCCAACCTACAAAACTACAAAAGACGGTGCCGAGTCTTTCTCGTGTGTCATCTTTAGAGTGTGAGTCTTGTCAGTTAGGAAAACACATTCGTAATACTTTTCCTAATCGTGTTAATAAACAAGCAGATTCACATTTTTCTCTAGTTCATTCTGATGTATGGGGTCCTAGTCGTGTCAAGACAACTTTGGGTTTTCAATATTTTGTCACTTTTGTTGATAATTTTTCCCAATGCACTTGGTTATTTTTAATGAAAAATCGTTTCGAGCTATTCTCCATCTTTCAAACATTTTGCTCAAAAATTAAAACCCAATTTGGCACCACTATTTGTACTTTCCGCAGTGATAATGAACTAGAATATTTTTCTGCCCCTTTCAAATCCTTTATGACTTCTTAGGGCATACTTCACCAATCTTCTTGTGCTTATACTCCTCAACAAAATAGAGTGGCTGAACGGAAAAATAGACACTTGATTGAAGCTGCTCGTACTCTACTTATTCACAATCATGTTCCACAACGTTTTTGGGGGGACGCAGTCCTCACCGCTTGCTATTTAATTAATAGGATGCCATCCTCAGTTTTAGAAAATCAAGTACCTCATTCTTTGTTATTTTCCACCCAGTCTCTCTATTCTGTCCACCCCCTTGTCTTTGGCTGCACTTGTTTTGTTCATGACCTCACTCCTGGGAAAGATAAGTTACATGCCAAATCTCTCAAATGTATCTTTTTGGGGTATTCTCGCTTACAACAGGGTTATCGTTATTTTTCCCTAGACCTTAAACAATACCTTGTTTCCGCAGCCGTCACCTTCTTTGAGACAACACCCTTCTTTCCCTCTTCAGAGACTGCTGCGTGTCCTATTGATATTAGTGAGTCCCCCATATCAAACGCTAATCCTATTCCACAGGTTGTGTGCTCTCCTGATCCTGTGGCTCCAATTGCAACCTCGCCACCTCCTCTACTTACCTATCATCGCCGACCTCAACCTATATCTGTTGAGAACCCCACCACCGAGCCTACTACTGAGACTATATCTGAGCCCATCATCCCATCACCGAATCCACCGACCTCATCTCCTACTCCAGTTATGCCTCCGGTTTCGGCTCCTGACCTGGATCTTCCTATTGCCAAACACAAAGGTATTCGTTCTACTCGTAACCCTCATCCTATTTATAATTTTGTGAGTTATTATCGTTTATCTCCATAATATACTGCATTTGTATCGTCTTTGTCTCTTGTTTCTATACTTAAAAATGTAGGAGCCGCTCTTTCTGATCCGGGTTGGCGCCAGGCTATGGTTGATGAGATGTCAGCCTTGCATTTGAGTGGCACATGGGACCTTGTGCCTCTTCCTCCTGGTAAATCAACAGTGGGTTGTCGTTGGATTTACACTGTCAAAGTTGGACCCGATGAAAATGTTGATCATTTGAAAGCCCGATTAGTTACAAAAGGGTATACTCAGATCTATGGGCTTGATTATGGTGATACGTTCTCTTCGGTAGCTAAGATGTCCTCTGTTCGTCTATTTCTCTCTATGGCAGCCATTTATCACTGGCCCCTTTATCAATTGGATATCAAGAATACTTTTCTGCATGGCGAATTACAGGAAGAGGTTTATATGGAGCAACCGCCTGGGTTTGTTGCTCAGGGGGAGTCTAATCTGGTGTGTCACCTTCGTCGTTCTCTTTATGGTCTAAAGCAATCCCCACAGGCGTGGTTTGGACGTTTTAGTTCGGTTGTCCTTCAGTTTGGTATGGCTCGTAGTGAGACTGATCACTCTGTCTTTTACTCCCATTCGTCTTCTGACAAATGCATCTACTTGGTTGTTTATGTGGATGACATCGTTATTACGGGAAATGATCAAGAGGGCATACAGAGACTCAAGCAGCATCTATTTCACCACTTTTAGACTAAAGATCTGGGAAAACTCAAATACTTTCTGGGAATAGAAGTTGCTCAATCCCGACAGGGTGTTTTCATCTTTCAGCGAAAGTATGCCTTAGATATCTTAGAAGAAACTGGCATGACAAATTGTAAACCGGTAGAGACCCCGGTGGATCCAAATGTCAAACTCCTACCTTGTAAGTACCAGAGACTCGTCGGGAAACTCAACTACCTCACCGTGACACATCCTGATATCGCGTTCTCGATGAGTGTACTCAGTCAGTTCCTAAGTGCCCCGTGTGATAGTCATTGGGAGGCAGCTGTTCGTATTTTAAAATATATAAAGAAGGCACCAGGCAAAGGTCTTCTTTATGAAAGTAGAGGCCACACTGAGGTCGTTGGCTACTCCGATGCTGATTGGGTAGGCTGCCCACATGATAGACGTTCGACCAGTGGGTACTGTATCTTTGTTGGAGGAAATTTGGTCTCATGGAAAAGCAAGAAACAATCAGTTGTTTCTCTATCCAGCGCTGAGGCAGAATATCGAGCGATGGCCAAAGCAACGTGTGAGCTTATTTGGATGAAACAATTATTACAGGAGCTGAAATTCTTAAAGATTCAACAAATGAAATTAATGTGCGATAACCAAGCAACTCTCCACATTGCCTCCAATCCTGTATTTCATAAGAGGACTAAACATATCGAGATTGATTGCCACTTTATTAGAGAGAAAATTCTTTCAGGGGAGATAACGACAAGCTACGTGAAATCGAATAATCAACTAGCTGATATCTTTACAAAGTCTCTCGGTGGCCCTCGAGTCAATTACATTTGTAACAAGCTTGGAACCTACAACTTGTACACTCTAGCTTGAGGGGGAGTGTTGAGATTTGTATATTCTATGTATAACATGTGTATATTTAGGATATATTTAGAGAATTCTTATTAGAAGGAAACTCCTTAATATATTAGGTCTCTCTCTTGTATATATATTTGGCACCTTTCTACTCAATGATATAACATAATTCTCACATTCTCACATAAGGGTTAATGCTTGTGACTTATTGCAAAAGAGAAGACCAAATTATTGTCTATCCACATCATGGAATCATGGTGTGTTTTATGCAAGCAAAATGAAGAAACATTAAGTGATATTCTGTTGCACTGTCCTTGTTCTTATTTTATATGGCCCAAAGTGTGGGCTGAATTCGGTCTCTGTTGGATTCTTCCAAAATCTGGGGCGGATCTTCTTCCTATGGATATTAACATTGATGGAGATATTCCTATTGATAATTTAGTATTATTTATTTGTGGTATTTTATTTGTGGGTAGAATCCCACCTAGATAGGTATTTTAGGTTAGTTAAGAGTCGTGTTTTGTTCCTTATATAAGATGCATTGTATTCATTCTTTATTATTATTATGGAATAGAATGATTGTTCTCTCTAAAGCTTCATGGTATCAGAGGGTTAGGTTAGGAACTCTATAGCCAGTCTAGGGTCCAGCCAAAACAAAAAAACCCTAATCTTAGCCGCCATCACCTGACTTAAAAACCCTAGCCGCTGTCACCTGAAACCAACCACGTACACTTAGTTGAAATTTATAGACAAATGTACCCTGAAAGCAGCGTCGAAAACTGATTGCTCACGCGCCCACACGCGCCTCCTCTTCCCGGGCGTGGATATCACGCGCCGTCGACATCAACCGCGCGTGGTAGCACCGATCACTGCCAAATTCTCCAGTCCAGGCCGTTTCACTGTTCCACACCTGGTTCTAGCCTTGGTTTGGTTTTATTCAGTCCAGATTTGGCTTGGTTAGTTGTTTCAGATTGGATTTAACGTGTGGTTTCTGATTTTATTCGATTGATTAGTTGTTTCCACTGGGATTTCATATTTGTTTTAGCTTTGATGTGCGTTTGTTTAGTTGCTGAATTATAAACTTGCTATATGAATTATAAACTTGCTATGGTGGGTACTACTACTCCGGGTCTCACAGATTCGACTAGTAGTTCCACCACAAGCCCGTCTTCTACGGTCACAGATCTTATATCGCAGTTTGCTTCTATATATTCGGTGAGTGAAAATCCGATAGCGAATATCAGCCACAAAGTTGAATGGAAAAAATTATCTTAAATGGGCATAATCAATGAGACTGTTTATTGACGGCAAAAGAAAATTAGGTTCGGTGAATGACGAAGTGGTACCACCGCCATCTAACAACCCGGGTTTCAAATCGTGGCGTGAGGAGAATTCGATGGTTACCTCATGGTAGATCAATTCCATGAAGGTTGGACTTGGTAAACCCTACATGTTCTTGCCAATTGCTCGAGATATCTGGCAAGCCGTTAAGGAAACATATTCTGATCTAAACAACCATTCTCAAATGTTCGAACTTAATAACCAGTTGTGGAAGATGCAACAAGGGGATCGTGGGGTTACAGCTTACTACCACGACATGATGGCCATATGGCAAGAGTTGGATTTGTTTAAAACCGAAGAATGGGAAAACCCAAATGATAGTGCTCATTACAAGAAGAAGGTTGAGCGAGGTCGTGTGTTTGTCTTCTTAGCTGGACTAAACAAGGATCTTTCAGAGGTACCCTTGCCTACTATCAGAGAAGTGTTTTCAGAGGTACGAAAAGAAGAGGCTCGACGAGGTGTGATGTTGAGAGACGAACGTGAACCCCGTGCAGATGGAGAAGGCTCTGCTCTAGTAGTTCATGATAGAGCAATAGACGGTGATAAGCGGGGAGGAAAGCAGAGAATGTGGTGAGATCATTGTAAGTGGTCAGATCATACAAGGGATAGTTGTTGGAAGCTTCATGGTAAACTAGCAACTTGGAATAAGCGTGATTACAAAACAAAAGGAGGTGCACGAGCATTCCAAGCTAGCAATGCAGATTCAGAGCAACAATCTTCCTCAAAACCACTTCTATTCACAAAGGAACAAATAAAGCATTTGTGTAAAATGGTCCAAGCTCATTCCTTAGGAAACTCTGGCTTCTCATGTTCCATAGCTCAGTCAGGTAATACGTTTATAGCTACAATTGCCTGCATCAAATCCCATAGCAACTGGATATTAGATTCAGGGGCTACTGATCACATGACTGGTAACTCGGAATTCTTTTCGTCATACACTCCGTGTGCAAGGAATCAAAAGGTTAAAATTGCTGATGGTTCTTTTGCTGCAGTTGTCGGCAAAAGAACCATAATCATCTCCCCGTCTCACTCTTAAAGGTGTCTTACATTTCCCTCTTCTATTGTATAATCTTATATTTGTTAGCAAATTGGCTCTTGATCTCAATTGTCAAGTTAACTTTTGGTCTTCTCATTGTGAATTTCAGGATTCAAATTCAGGGAAGACGATTGGGGTTGCTAAACAGGATGAGGGTCTCTACTTCTTCAATAATGGGTCTACCTCTAAAAAGCAAGATCGGTAGACTTGTTTTAACTCTATTTCTGTTTCTAGTAATAGTCAAATTTTGTTATGGCATTATAGGTTTGGACATCCAAACTTTCAGTATTTAAAGCATTTGTTTCCCAAGTTACTAATGAATAAAAATTTGCTTAAATTTCGGTATGAATCTTGTGAATTAGCGAAATATCAACGCACGATTTTTCCGTCTCAACCATATAAGAAATCACAACCTTTCACCTTGATTCATAGTGATGTTTGGGGTCCCTCTCGAGTGCTCACTTGGTCTGGCAAACGTTGGTTTGCGACTTTCACTGATGACCACACTAGAATATATTGGGTCTTTCTTTTAAAAGAGAAATCAGAAGTTGGGAATGTGTTTCAAAACTTTTACACCATGATATACACACAGTTTCAAACCAAAATTAAAATTTTTCGAAGTGATAATGGGAAGGAATTTTTTAATAAGATGTTAGGGGATTTTTTCGTCAAAAATGGGATTCATCAAAGTTCTTGTAATTATACTCCTCAACAGAATATAGTTGCCGAAAGAAAAAATAGACATCTACTTGAAGTTGCTCGAACTTAAATTTTTCAAACTAAAGTTCCAAAATACCTTTGGGGAGATGCTATTTTGACAGCTACATATCTTATTAACCGGCTTCCAACACGAACTTTCAAATTTAAAGCCCTTATCAAATTTCTTTCTGACATATTTCCCAACACTCGGTTATTAGGGGATATTCCCTTAAAAATATTTGGTAGTGTTGCCTTTATTCATAATCATGACCCAAAATATTCTAAACTTGATCTAAAGGCACACAAATGTATTTTTGTAGGCTATCCTACAAATCAGAAAGGGTATAAATGTTTTGACCCGATTTCTAAAAAATTGTACGTCTCTATGGATGTTACCTTCTTCGAGGGGCAATCTTATTACAACGACTCCCATCCTCAGGGGGAGAGCACGAGTGAAGATGGTGGTTGTGGTTTCGATAATTCGGTGGTTGATGTTTTGTATGAACTAGTACCTAATTATTTTTAAACACAATTTGGGAAAACAAATGAATTAAATATTGAAGATACTTGTGTTAGTAATTGTGAAAAATCAGGGCTAGTGTCATCCCAAAATCTGACTACCGATGGACCAGAGATGTGTGCAAAACGGTATAAAAGTCTTGTTTATTCTAGAAAAAATCCAGAACAAAGAATGAAAGAAACCATCCCTCAGCAACCCCAATAATCCAATCTGAAGGTAGATCATGATACTCACGATGATTCTTTCGAGATACCTGAAAGTAATTCTCAAGTTAATACCGAGTCAACTAAGTCTGATCAACTTGATCTTCCTATTGCTCTTAGAAAAGGAGTCAGAGCGTGTACGAAATCTCCCAAATATCCCATTTCAAACTTTGTGTCATACAAAAATATCTCACCGTCCTATTATGCGTTTATCTCTTGTGTGTCGAATATAGTTATTCTTAACAATGTTCAGGAGTCTTTAAATGTTCCGGAGTGGAGAGAAGCGGTGTATGAGGAGATGAGAGCACTAGAGAAGAATGCTACTTGGGAGAAAGTAAAACTTCCAGAAGGAAAGACAATTGTTGGTTGTAAATGGGTATTCACCGTGAAGTATAACTCAGATGGGTTAGTGGAACAGTACAAGGCTCGCCTGGTGGCTAAAGGCTTCACTCAAACGTATGGAGTGGACTACTCCGAAACCTTTTCTCCAGTGGCAAAACTAAGTACAGTTCGGGTTCTTTTATCAGTTGTATCTAACTTGGACTGGCCTCTGAATTAGTTAGATGTGAAGAATGCCTTCTTGAATAGAGACTTAGAAGAGAAAGTCTATATGGAACCTCCACCTGGTTTCACTGAGAAATTTGGGACAAAAATCTGCAAGCTAAAGAGGTCTTTGTATGGCCTTGAACAATCCCCTAGGGCGTGGTTCGAAAGATTAACGAAATTCCTCAAGGGCCAAGGATATAATCAAGGGCAGTCTAATCATACTCTCTTCACAAAGACGT
Organism: Lonicera japonica; assembly: GCA_021464415.1. Classification (NCBI taxonomy): domain Eukaryota; kingdom Viridiplantae; phylum Streptophyta; class Magnoliopsida; order Dipsacales; family Caprifoliaceae; genus Lonicera; species Lonicera japonica. The sequence goes on along the minus strand of CM038464.1, from coordinate 4,620,058 downwards.
CTACAAGAAACAAGCTTTCTGTTCTCATTGTTTATGTGGATGATATGATTTTGACCGGGGATGATGTTGAAGAAATGAGTCGATTGAAGCAAAATCTTGCCAGAAAATTTGAGATTAAGGATCTTGGTGACATACGATACTTCCTTCGAATGGAAGTGGCCCGTTCAAAAAATGGTATTGTAGTCTCACAACAGAAATGTATATTGGATTTGCTGTTAGAAACTGGGATGAGTGGGTGTAAGCCATCGGATACTCCTATAGAACTGAGTACCAAGCTAGGAGATGTTAAAGACGGTGTTCCAATCGAAACCGGAAGATACCAAAGGCTAGTTGGGAAACTAATCTACTTGTCTCATACGTGCCCGGACATCGCTTTCGCTGTGAGCATGGTTAGTCAATTCATGCACTCACCGTGTAAAGAGCATCTAAAGACTGTGTACCGTATTCTTCGTTACCTCAAAGGCTCCCCAGGGAAAGGTCTGTTCTTCAGGAAGAACGATAAAAGAGGGATAGAGGTGTATACTGATGCTGATTGGGCTAGATCGGTTACTGATAGACGGTCTACATCTGGCTACTGTACGTTTTTTTGGGGTAACTTGGTTACATGGAGAAGCAAGAAGCAAAGTATTGTCACTAGAAGTAGTGCAGAAGCTGAGCTCAGATCAATGGCTCAAGGAGTATGCGAGGTTCTTTGGCTACAAATGGTCTTAGAAGAACTCAAAAGGCCAATAAGTCTCCCGATGAAGCTATACTGCGATAACAAGGCTGCTATCAGTATTGCCCACAATCCGGTCTTATATGATAGGACGAAACATGTTGAGATTGATAGGCACTTCATCAAAGAGAAGCTAGAAGGTGGAATAATATGTACTCCCTTTGTTCCGTCTAATCAACAAGTTGCAGATATTTTGACCAAAGGCATGTTAAGGCAACCGTTCGAATTTCAAGTGAGCAAGTTGGGCATGATAGATATCTTCGCACCAACTTGAGTGGGAGTATTGATAATTTAGTATTATTTATTTATGGTATTTTATTTATGGGTAGAATCCTACCTAGATAGGTATTTTAGGTTAGCTAGGAGTCGTGTTTTATTCCCTATATAAGGTGCATTGTATTCATTCTTTATTATTATTATGGAATAGAATGATTGTTCTCTCTAAATCTTCAATTCCAAAAAGCAGGGTTATGTGGAAGTGCATCAAAGTGGCAGCTATGTGGATGATTTGGATAAAAAGGAATAATAGGATTTTTGAAGAGGAGGGAGAAAAGGAATAGCTATGGGAAAGAATCTGATTTGTGGCATTGGTATGGGCTTCAAATGCCAAATCATTTAAGCACTGTGGGGTGGAATACATTAAGCTTAATTGGAAGACTATAATCCTTTGAGAAAAGTTATCATGTGCATCTTATTTTATGAAAGTTTTGGTTGTTTTTTATTCTTTTTATTGATAATTCGGTATTATTTTATTTATTTATGTTATTTTAGTTGTGGGTAGAATCCCACCTTGATAGGGATTCTAGGTTAATTAGGAGTTGTGTTTTATTTCCTATATAAGGTACATTGTTTTCATTATTTATTATGATGGAATAGAATGATTGCTCTCTCTAAATTCTTTAAGGTATCAGAGGGTTAGGTTAGGAACTCTATAGCAAGTCTAGGGTCTAGCCAAAACAAAAAAACCCTAATCCTAGCTGCCATCGCCTGCCTTAAAAACCCTAGCCGCCGTCGCTGTCGCCGTCACCGTCACCGTCACCTGAAACCAACCATGTACACTTGGTCGGAATTTATAGACGAGTGTACCCTGAAAGCAGCGCCGGAAACTGACTGTTCACGCGCCCACACGCGCATCCTCTTTCCGTGCGTGGATCTCATGCGCCGTCGACATCAACCGCGTGTGGCAGTGCGTGGCAGCTCCGATCACTGCTAAATGCTCCATCCAAGTCGTTTCACTGTTTCGCACCTGGTTCTAGCCTTGGTTTGGTTTTATTCAGTCCGGATTTGACTTGGTTAGTTATTTCAGATTGGATTTAAACGTGTGGTGTCTGATTTTACTCGATTGATTTGTTGTTTCCACTGGGATTTCAGCTTTGGCGCGTGTTTGTTTAGTTGCTGAATTATAAACTGGCTATATGAATTATTAACTTGCTATGGTGGGTGCTATTACTCCAGGTCTCACAGATTCGGCTAGTGGTTCCACTACAAGCCCATCTTCTACGTTCATAGATTCTATATCGCAGTTTGCTTCTATTTATTCTGTGAGTGAAAACCCGGTGGCTAACATTAGTCATAAGTTGAATAGGAGAAATTACCTTGAATGGGCACAATCAATGAGGTTGTTTATTGATGGCAAAAGAAAATTAGGTTATGTGAATGGCGAAGTGATACCACCTCCATCTAATGACCCGGGCTTTAAGTCGTGGCGCAAGGAGAATTCGATGGTTACTTCGTGGTTGATTAATTCCATGGAAGCTGGTCTTGGTAAACCCTATATGTTCCTGCCGACCGCTCGGGATATCTGGCAAGTGGTTAAAGAAACGTACTCGGACCTAGACAACCATTCTCAAATATTTGAACTTAATAACTGGTTGTGGAATATGCAACAAGGGGATCGCGGGGTTACAGCTTACTACCATGACATGATGGCCATATGACAAGAGTTAGATTTGTTTGAAACCGAAAAATGGGAAAACCCGAATGATAGTGCTCGTTATAAGAAGAAAGTTGAGCGAAGTCACGTGTTTGTCTTCTTGGCTGGATTAAACAAGGATCTAGACGAAGTTCGGGGTCGTATTTTAGGTAGGATACCATTGCCTACTATCAGAGAGGTGTTTTCAGAGGTACGGAGAGAAGATGCTCGACGATCTGTGATGTGGATGGACAAACGTGAACCTCGTGCAGAGAGTGAAGGATCTGCACTTGTAGTCGTTGATAAAGCAGTAGATGGTGATAAACGGGGAGGAAAGCAGAGAATGCGGTGTGATCATTGCAAGTGGCCAGGTCATACTAGGAATAGTTATTGGAAGCTTCATGGCAAACCAGCAAATTGGAAGAAGCGGGATAACAAAACAAGGGGAGGAACCCGAGCATTCCAAGCAAGCACTACAGACTCAGAGCAGCAGTCTTCCTCAGAACCGCTTCCATTCACAAAGGAACAAATAGAGCATCTGTGTAAAATGGTTCAAGCTCATTCCTTAGGAAACTCTGACTCCTTATGTTCCATAGCTCAGTCAGGTAATAAGTTTACAGTTACAATTGCCTGTATCAAATCCCATAGCAACTGGATAATAGATTCAGGGGCCATTGACCACATGACCGGTATCTCGGAATTTTTTTCATCATATACTCCGTGTGCAGGGAATCAAATGGTTAAAATTGCTGATGGTTCTTTTGCTGCGGTTGCTGGCAAAGGAACCATAATCGTCTCCCCCGTCTCTCACTCTTAAAGATGTCTTACATGCCCTAATTTATCGTATAATCTTATATATGTCAGCAAATTAGCTCTTGATCTCAATTGTCAAGTTAACTTTTGGTTTTCTCATTGTGAATTTCAGGATTCAAATTCAGGGAAGACGATTGGGGTTGCTAAACAGGATGGGGGTCTCTACTTCTTCAATAATGGGTATACCTCTGGAAGGCAAGATTGACAGACTTGTTTTAATTCTATTTCTGTTTCTAGTGATAGTCAGATTTTGCTATGGCATTATAAGTTAGAACATCCAAACTTTCAGTATTTAAAGCATTTGTTTCCCCACTTATTAATGAATAAAAAATTGCTTAAATTTCGGTGTGAATCTTGTGAATTAGCAAAACATCAACGTACGGTTTTTCCGTCTCAACCATACAAGAAATTACAACCTTTCACCTTGATCCATAGTGATGTTTGGGGTCCCTCTAGAGTGCCCACTTGGTCTGGCAAACGTTGGTTTGTGACTTTCATTGATGACCACACTAGAGTATGTTAGGTTTTTCTCTTAAAAGAAAAATCAGAAGTTGAGAGTGTGTTTCAAAACTTTTACTCCATGATACACAGTTTCAAACCAAAATTAAAATTTTTCGAAGTGATAATGGGAAGGAATTTTTTAATAAGATGTTAGGGGATTTTTTCGTCACAAATGGGATAATTCACCAAAGTTCTTGCACTTATACTCCTCAACAGAATGGAGTTGCCGAAAGAAAAAATAGACATCTACTTGAAGTTGCTCGAGCTTTAATTTTTCAAACTAAAGTTGCAAAATACCTTTGTGGAGATGCTATTTTAATTGCTACTTACCTTATTAACCGGCTTCCAACACGGACTTTGAATTTTAAAGCCCCCATCAAATTGCTTTCTGACATATTTCCCAACACTCGGCTCTTAGGGGATATTCCCTTAAAAATATTTGGTAGTGTTGCCTTTGTTCATAATCATGACCCAAAATATTTTAAACTTGATCCAAAGGCACACAAATGTATTTTTGTAGACTATCCTACAAATCAGAAAGGGTACAAATGTTTTGACCCAATTTCCAAAAAAATGTACATCTCTATGGATGTCACCTTCTTTGAGGGGAAATCCTATTACAATGACTCCCATCTTCAGGGGGAGAGCACGAGTGAAGATGGTAGTTGTGGTTTCGATAATTCGGTAGTTGATGTTTTGTATAAACAAGCACCTAATGATTTTAAAACACAATCTGGAAAAATAAATGAATTAAATATTGAAGATACTGGTGTTGGTAATGGTGAACAACCAGGGCTAGTGTCATCCCAAAATCTGATTACTACCGATGGACCAGAGATGTGTGCAAAACAGTATAAAGGTCTTGTTTATTCTAGAAAAATTCCAGAACAAGGAAAGAAAGAAACCATCCCTCAGCAACCCCAAGAATCTAACCTAGAGATGGATCATGATACTCACGATGACTCTTCCGAGATACCTGAAGGTAGTTCTCAAAATAATACCGAGTCAACTCAGTCTAATCAACTCGATCTTCCTATTGTTTTTAGAAAAGGAGTCAGAGCGTGTACGAAATCTCCCAAATATCCCATTTCAAACTTTGTGTCATACAAAAATATCTCACCGTCCTATTATGCGTTTATCTCTTGTGTGTCGAATATAGTTATTCTTAACAATGTTCAGGAGTCTTTAAATGTTCCGGAGTGGAGAGAAGCGGTGTATGAGGAGATGAGAGCACTAGAGAAGAATGCTACTTGGGAGAAAGTAAAACTTCCAGAAGGAAAGACAATTGTTGGTTGTAAATGGGTATTCACCGTGAAGTATAACTCAGATGGGTTAGTGGAACAGTACAAGGCTCGCCTGGTGGCTAAAGGCTTCACTCAAACGTATGGAGTGGACTACTCCGAAACCTTTTCTCCAGTGGCAAAACTAAGTACAGTTCGGGTTCTTTTATCAGTTGTATCTAACTTGGACTGGCCTCTGAATCAGTTAGATGTGAAGAATGCCTTCTTGAATGGAAACCTAGAAGAGGAAGTCTATATGGAACCTCCACCTGGTTTTACTGAGGAATTTGGGACAAAAATCTGCAAGCTAAAGAGGTCTTTGTATGGCCTTAAACAATCACCTAGAGCGTGGTTCGAAAGATTAACAAAGTTCCTCAAGGGCCAAGGGTATAATCAAGGGCAGTCTGATCATACTCTCTTCACAAAGACGTCCACAAGAAACGAACTTTCTGTTCTCATTGTTTATGTGGATGATATGATTTTGACAGGGGATGATGTTGAAGAAATGAATCGACTGAAGCGAAATCTTGCTAGAGAATTTGAGATTAAGGATCTTGGTGACCTACGATACTTAGGGGTGTTAAAGTCAATCCGAAAACCGATCGAACGAACCGAACCGATCCGCAAAATCCCGAACCGAAAACAAAAAAACCGAACCGAAACCGAAAAGTTTGGTTCGGGTTTGGGGTAAGCTAGTCTAAAACCGAACTAAACCGAACCGAACCGAATTATGTATAAGAAAAAAAAATGTTAATATATACTTTAAGGGCACACGTTAATTATATTATAATACAAAAAAGATAACATTTTTATAAGAATATATTTTTTATTAATTGCATATTATGATAATCTTAAAAAAATAGTCATTTGCGCGTGCCTTTATTATTTAATTAACTACATAATACTAAGATTTTTTTATCACATACATGATAGAAAAATAATTCATCATTTTATTTAATGTGTTTCATTCTTATAAATGTACAAATAAAATTGTAATTAAATATAAAATATGGTATTTATATGTTGCTCCTTGTTTCTAAAAAATAATCACTTTAATTTGAATATAAATCATTATTACATTACTATTAGTATTACATTTTTATGTTAAATTGATTTTAAAGAAAAAACATACGTCAAAACCGAATAAAACCGAACCGAAAAGTTTGGTTCAAGTTTGGGTTTCGAAGATTTAGAAACCGAAACCGAAACCGAACCAAACCAAACCGAAACCGAACTTTTATATTTGGTTTGGGTTTGGGGTACCTTGGTTTCTACCCCGACTGAAACCGAAAACACCCCTAACGATACTTTCTTGGAATGGAGGTGGCCCGTTCAAAAAGTGGTATTGTAGTATCACAACGGAAATATATTTTGGATCTGCTGTCAGAAACTGGGATGAGTGGGTGTAAGCCATCGGATACTCCCATAGAACTGGGTACCAAGCTAGGAGATGTTAAAAATGGTGTTCCAATCGAAACAGGGAGATACCAAAAGTTAGTTGGAAAACTAATCTACTTGTTTCATACGCGCCCTGACATCGCTTTCGCTGTTAGCATGGTTAGTCAGTTCATGCACTCACCATGTGAAGAGCATCTAGAGGCTGTGTACCGTATTCTTCGTTACCTCAAAGGCTCCCCAGGGAAAGGTCTGTTCTTCAGGAAGAACGATAAAAGCGGGATAGAGGTGTATACCGATGCTGATTGGGCTGGCTCGGTTATTGATAGACGGTCTACGTCTGACTACTGTACGTTTCTTTGGGGCAATTTGGTTACATGAAGAAGCAAGAAGCAAAGTGTTGTCGCTCGAAGCAGTGCAGAAGCTGAGTTTAGATCAATGGCTCAGAGTATGTGAGGTTCTTTGGCTACAAAGGGGCTTAGAGGAACTCAAAAAGCCAATAAGTCTCCTGATGAAGCTATACTGCGATAACAAGGCTGCTATTAGTATTGCCCACAATCCGGTCTTACATGATAGGACAAAACATGTTGAGATTGATAGGCACTTCATCAAAGAGAAAGTAGAAGGTGGAATTATATGTACTCCCTTTGTTCCGTCTAATCAACAAGTTGCAGATATTTTGACCAAGGGCCTGTTAAGGCAACCGTTCGAATTTCAAGTGAGCAAGTTGAGCATGACGGATATCTTCGCACCAACTTGAGGTGGAGTATTGATAATTCAGTATTATTTTATTTATTTATGTTATTTTAGTTGTGGGTAGAATCCAACCTTGATAGGGATTCTAGGTTAATTAGGAGTTGTGTTTTATTTCCTATATAAGGTACATTGTTTTCATTATTTATTATGATGGAATAGAATGATTGTTCTCTCTAAATTCTTTACTTTTCACACTTATCTTTTGGTATATGTACTGGTGGTGGACAGCTTGTCCCCCTTCACTTTGTACTCATATTTTGAGAAGGTATATAATTTCGTTTCCTATCAAAAATATGCTTCAGCGGGAACTTGCAGTCTTCCAACTAATTAAGTTTTACTAAATACTTGCATGCGAATAATTCAATCCTTAGCCAGTCAATATCTTCAGTTTCTAGCAGACTGATTACTATGACTGGTAGAAAGCACTTTGCAACACAGTTCAAAATTACTTATCAGGTCAGCAGAGCATTATACTTCTCAATTCTCATCAAAGTTCCATATATATTACCAGATAAAGCTTTTAAGAACCTCACCAAAAAAATATCAAGAAGATCCATCCAGTGCATTATCCGTAAATATATTACAAGATGAAGCCTTTTAAGAATCTCACCAAAACAATATCAAGAAGACCCATCCAGTATAATATGCTTCCAATCTCCTTTATTCCGCGAATAACTTCTGCTTTGAGTTCTGATTTTGATTGCCACTTGAGATGTTCTTTAACAAGCCTCTTACAACCTAACATCAAAAGTCAAATATTCACACTCCATTTATTTTTGTCAGAAACAAGAGAACTTTATTAATCTTTAATAAAGATCAAGCACATATAAGTATAAAAACCAGGTGGATCAGGAATCCACCTAAAGCATCAAAACAAGAAACAAACAGAAAGTAAAAACAAAAGAAAAAAATCCATTAAAATTAGGAAAAACAAAACAATATTTTGAAGATTTCATAAGAAACCTCGACATGAAAGGAGAGAAAGAAATCTGGGCAGCCATGCCTTCTCTCAGAACAACATCAAAGTCCTCCTGAACAAGAGTGCAGGCATGATTAAAGGATCAAGTAACATATTAACCCTAGGATTACCTTACCATGTCCTTGATCCCAAGTGCAAAAAGGAGAAGGGAAAAACTCATGCTTATAAAGAGTAGGCATTATGGTCCTCCCAACCTTTTTTTTTTTAACTAGCTTTCCAGCATGTTCGTTTCACGTGGCTATTAATGAGTATTTTATTTTAGAATTACAAAACAAATAACCAAAAATTAAAAAAATACCTTCACCTCTACTCTTTGCAACTTCTATATCAAAGAATGAACAATAATGATAGAATGAACGACAATAAACAAAAAAATTGTTTGACAAATAGTGATCTTAATAAAGAAAAAGGATAGTGATATAACTTGAACTCCTCTTTGCAACTTATCTATCAAAGAACTAACTATAATAATAAATCGAATGACAATAAACAAAAAAATTGTTTGACAAATAGTGATCTTAAATAAATAAAAAGAATAGTGATAACCTCATATAACTTGAACACAATAGTTGAGGAGAGATTGAAAGCTCTCGATAATGCAATTGTGAAAAAGCTTGTTAAATAAATAATGCAATATTATACTCAATGTAGACTTTGATTCTAATGTGGACTCTTATTAGTTAAACAATAAGAAGTCTCTATCAATGTAAACTTTGATTATAACGTCGACTCTATAAGTTCAATAAATAAAGCAATATTATACTCAATGTAGACTTTGATTCTAACATGGACTTTGATTAGTTAAAAAATAAGAAGTTTCTATCAATGTAAACTTTGATTCTAATGTGGACTCTTGTAAATAAATAAATAATAAGAAGTCTAATTATCTTAGGTTTGATATATAATTATAAAATCAAGGGGCATGGTTAACCATACAAAAAAAAAGGGAAAAACACTTACATTTATTTGTACTTTTATATATAGTATAGATATAGATATAGATATAGATATATAGATAGATAGATAGATATAGATTTATTACTATTTCCCATTCCTAGTATAGCTTAAAAAAGGATAGTTAAGTTTCTGATGGACTTTGTGGGATGAGTAAGGTGGAAAACCTCAAATACCGACTTTTTTGAAGGAGAGATCATAGCATTCATCCGCAATTTTGAAAATTCCAGTAAGACCCTTCTGGGGACGAGTATGGAGAAATACCAACAAAGGTTCAGATAATTTTGTTTAAAACATAATAGATTTGTGATAAAAAAATTCAATTCTTGCAGGATTTTTTTTTATCAGAAACGAAGCTTATATTGAAACGAGAAATCAAATACAGGCAAAAGAAAGTCTGCGAGTGAACGAGAGGTCCACAACCAGCCCAAAAACAGATACAGACTACAAAATCAACGAAGGCATCCGCCACCTGAACAAAAAAGAAAAATACAACTACCCAAACCTACACTATAAATCCTACCAACTGCAAAAGCTAGACAACCAGGCTGTAAAAACTACTCTCCTCCAATCATCCACTACACCAACGCAGCTTTCCAATCTCTAGCTATGTCAGACACTGTAAGACTGCCAAACACATTTGAAGAGCACGCCCAGAAAGATGCCGTAGTCTTGACTTTGTGACAAATCTCCTCCTTGCTAGCCTCTTTGCCTTCGAGTATTCTAAAATTTCTCTCTCCACACACACCACAATACGGCCATACAGCTACTTCTCCACAAAGTTTTAGATTTCTTCTTATCTCCCTTAAAACACCACCTCTCTATAATCAAATTGTGCCATGAACTAATTCTTGCAGGATTTTTGGCACGGAGCAGCTATTTTTTATGATCTCTTAACAGATTTCTTTGGAGTTGATGTAAAAGGAGGTTTAGTTAGCTGACTCTCATTAGATATCGAAACATTTTCTGATTTGGACACATCGATTTTATAGGAATTTCAAGATTGAGAACTACAAAAATTGTCTTCTTACTGCAGGTAAGCCTTAGTGAGGTAAGATCCAGACAACATGTTCCTAGTACCCTCTAGGGGTGTTCTCTTAATCAGATCTTTCTATCACACATATTGGTGTGGATCTCAGTATGACTTCCCAGGGTAAGCCATTTTGGAAGCTAAAGCTAAGCTTAAGGTGGGTTTTCTTTCTCATTGGTAAACAAAGGCTAGGGTGACATTTTTGCACTGTACAATGCCTTTGGATAGTACGGCAACCATCCGTAAATTGAGAAAGAGAAGATACGTTATTTTTTATTGCCATTTTTAATGTAAGAGTGGAGAAACTGAATATCTTCCTCTTACATTCACCTTTTATTGTAAGGTGTGGGGTCTTGTCTTCTCTATTGGATGCAGTGATTTCCTTGGTTGCTGTTGAAGGGTTTGCAGTATAGGTCCCAGTGGAAGAGTCACCATGTGAATAAGGAATGAATCAGGGTTTGGAGAATGGTGTCCCTTTGAATAACGTAGTACACCTTGATTGGAGCATAATAAGAGACATTTCGAGATGAATCTCCATGAAAATCTCCGAACTCTTTTTTCTAAATTTTGACTTGCTTTTGAGTTTTTCTTCAGTTTTCATGAAAATCTATACTCGATTGGATCTCATCTCGAGATGCTGGACATTTTGTATGATAAAAAATCTCTATGTAAATTTTTTGTACAGCATGTACCTGTTACACCTCCATCAAAAGGAAGTAATCCAATAGACTTTGGTAATGCCTCCTGTAATCCTGTAATCAGTGGCTCGAGGGTAGTTATCTGCAACAGGCGGAGCAAAACATTAGACCATAGCCCCAACTATAAATTATCATGGAAAAAAGCAATGTTCTAAAAAGCGAAGGCGTAAGCCTAAGTGTTTGCTTGACCAAATGCGGGCGTAAGCCTCAATGCGATGAGGAGTAAGCCTTTCGTGCAAAGCATATTTACAAAAAAAATAAGAAATAATTAATATAGGCATAAAAATATTTTTTTTATGTCATCTTACTTCAAATTTGTTAGTTTAAGGTGTAAAGTGGTAAATGAAAATAACTTGGGGAGTTTGTGGTAGTTTATAAAAATTAAAAAACAAAGAAAAAAAGCTACACCAGATATTTTCATACTCTCGGTCTCTAGGTTACTTTCTTCTTCCTTTACTCACCAGTCTCTCTTTCATTCCTCCTCTCTCTCTCTCTTCGGAAATCTCTCTCAAACACTTGTATTCAATAAAGGAAAACGGATGCTCCATGTTTTTCACTTCTACGCTTTGTAAATCCCTAATTATTCTTCTTCTTCTCTCTCTTCATTCTTCAACAAATCCCTAATTTTTCCGCCAAATCTCTAAAGCTAAACCCTAATTTATCCCCCAAATCAATCACCCTATTTTTTATTTGTCTAAATGACATAGTTTTGTGGTGTGTGCATTATTCAAAAAAGGCATAAGCCTTGCATGCCTAGCCCAAAAGGCACAGGCCGTGCAAACCGCTCTTCGTAATGGGCTTCGATGCATTTTTTCATCTAGGCGCCTCAAGGCGTGCTGAGATGAGCGCATTCCCATACTTTTTAAAACATTTAAAAAGGTAGAACATATAAAATACAAGCTGAAGAAGGCAACAATATGATGCATATAACTCAAAGAATTCTGGGGTAATTTGATGTTTTATAACAAATGAAACACAAATTTCTAACCCAAATGTACATTATCTTGAGAGAGAGAGAACAAGGACTAAAAAACGAAGCAAGAACTTTTGGTTGAATGATGCGCTTAGAACATAAACAATCACAATGCCTTTGATAGATAAAACAACTGCAGAAAAATACGCTAAAGTGCTAATCAACCATGAAGTAGCAGCATGGTAATCAGAGATTATCATTAAACCTTTCCCTGTTAAATTGAAAGAACACAAAAAGAATGGGCTTATGACCAGAACAGTGGATTCAGACCCAGAAACTGAACACTGTATACAAACAAAGTTGATGTTTGCATACCGTGATCAAGATTTCTAAACCTTATTGAGATGCCGGCGTGATAACATTAATATGACAATGATGGCATCAGTTACGCTACATATATGACTTCAACAAGCTTTCTGTCTTCGATAACTATATAAAAACTGGAAGCTACCATAATACCTTGAATAGTCTTTCTTACCCAGCTGGCTGTAGCGACAAAGAAGGTATAAAAGTGGACCATCAGAGACCACTAACTAAAACTGTTTACACTTGGTTCAGTAAAGGAACGGAGATTTGCATTTGCTGGATCCTTGGATCAGAGTTGTAAGGTGGTTAAGAAATTTTTGTTTATTCATCTACGTAGGTGGAGTCGCTTCCTCTTGGCTAATATGGATGGAGAGGAATTATAGAAATTTCGAAAGAAAGGTAGAAGAAAAGGAGTGGTTATAGGAAAGAGTCAAATTCATAGCTTCGTTGTGGGCTTCCAACACCAAGGCTTTCAAAAACTATTAAGTGGAAGACATCAAGACCAATTGGAGAACTTGGTTTTTTGAATAGTGTTCCATTGTAGTGTCTGTTCTAGGGGTGTTAGCTGTGGTTTTTGGCTTGTCTTTTCTTTTCTTTTCTGGGTTATATGTTTTGTTGGTGGACTCCTTGTCCCCTCTCAGTTTGTACTTTTTATTTATTAATGAAATCTTGTTTCTTATCAAAAAATATATATATATATATATATCTACGTAGGTGGAGTATTTTCCTACTCCTTTTGTTGTAACTTTTAAGTTTTATCCAATCTCAGTCTTTATTAGCTATTTAAAAGACGAGAGAACGATCAACTCTGTTATCTCTTATCTATATCTTTACAAACTCTACCAAGGAGTATGACTGATCACAGCTGATAAAATATTGAATTTGCTAATAAGAACAAATTACCATGTAACAAGACTTACAAGGAATAAGGTAAAGCATGCATCAGCCTTTTCCGCAACTACAGATTACCTAATAAAAGTTATTAAAAAAAAAGACACACTTTCTTTAGCACGTGTGTAATTGCAGAAACATACCTTATTTGATATATGATCAAGTAGTGCTCGAATAAGCCAAGGCAATGATCTAGACCCAAGAAGCCTTACAATGGAGAACATATGAGGCAATCCAAAAAATGCATTGTGTAATCGTGCAAAGTTTTGGTGCGCAGAATTTAAATCCTAGCATAATAACCAAAGGTAGAGACCTGGTCAGGAAATAACAAAAAAAAAAACACATATATTTATGCAGTTTCCAATAAGTATGTAAGAGCAGAACAGGGTATGCTTTTGTTAGAGTTCGGAGCATCCAACCCAAAACCAATTGGCAATGGGTGGAGTAGCCCCTTTGGGATGATAAGTTTTTTCTGATGTGGGATTTATAGTCTCAACACGCCCCCTCACGTGTGGCCTAATTTTGAGCCTAACATGTGGATTGTTTATATTGGGTGACGTGGAGCCCGTGTGGCCGTTGGGCCTTGACATGGAAAATAGCCTTCCCTCTAATACCATATTAGAGTTCGGAGCATCCAACCCAAAACCAATTGGCAATGGGTGGAGTAGCCCCTAGATCTTATATATTGCTTTGGGAGGATAAGTTTTTCCGATGTGGGATTTATAGTCTCAACAGCTTTGATAGGTTTAGACATTAAAATTTTCAATAAAGGAGAACTGCCAAAAGATATATCCACTACAGAAATATATAAGCAATAATTCTAAAAGGTGCAACAAATCATTTCTTACTTGAGTACCACAATAGAAATTTGGCTTGGCATACGGAACTGATGGTTTCTGAACGGGAACAAGGGGTACTTTTGATGATCTGACAAAGCGTTGAGTCGTATTACAGAGGATGAAGTTCGGCAAGAAATCATTTTGCATCTCCGTCCAAATCTAGGATACGCATTCACATTTATGAGGAAAAGTAGCTGGATACAAGTAACTCAAAGAGCCACAGTGCATGCATCATTGTAATGTCAGCATATCTGATCTTTAAGGTTGCACACACACAGAGTAACTAGGAAAAAACAAGAAAAGACAATTTTCAAACCTGAGAAGCAAGTCGACTAGAATATGAAACGAGAGATATATTCTCTTGCATCTCATTCAACATGAGACTAAATGAATCAATTGACAGATCCTTGGATAGTAATTCATGAGCAAGTTGCAAGATACCAAGGAGCTTTTCCAACTCCTGACAAAGTAAAAAGCAATGGATTACCTACTCTTAACAAAGAACAATAAAAAGAAAAAGAAAAAAAAGACTTCTTACCACAATAGCACATAGATCCTGAGACTCGAAACGATCAAACAAAAATTCAATGTTCTCTCTGAATACTTTGTTCATCCTTTCAGCAATTAAACTTCTTAAGTTAATTGTCCTTCCCAGTAACTTACATCATCAAAAATTTAGCCCATGTGAGAGAAAATAAAAAGATTAGTCCCAAACAAAAACAAATGCAGCTAAATAAGAAAAAAAGAATTGGTAATAGCAAGAAATAAAAAAAAATTGCAAGGCTACAACGGGCATAAGGACAGAAACAGAAGAAATCCAGCAATTTGCTCCAACAAATTCCCACGCAAAGAAAGGAAAAAATTAATAACCACAAGGCATATTTAAGATTCCATAAAAAATCCTGAAGAGCAAATTTCATATATGTTTTAGAACTTTTGACTATTATTATATTTTGCTATCAATCTATTACAGCTATCTTCGCAAACTGGCTTTGGAAAAACCGAAAAACATAAATAACTCAACAGATAAGACACATGGCTCAAAAAAGACATGATGAAGCAACATTTACTTTCATATCTGGGAGATTTGTTAGAAGCTGACAATTGATAAGCGTTTTATATTTAAAAACTTAGGATTGAGTTTTCTTTTAGGTTAGATAGCATATAAGCTACTGCAATAGTTTCACTTATCTTCCATTAGGATTTGCTTTGTTATCTGGGAAATTTGCTAGAAGCAAGAATTTTTCATATCTATATTCGTACTTGACAAAATAACTGTCAATGAAAGAGGAACATTAAGGGAGAAAAACATTAGAGAAGCCACTGCAAAAACGGAGGAAAGCTTGCCTTTACTCTAGTCATCTTTAATAGCACAGTGAATCTCATAGGTTGCGTAGAAAACTTTTCTCCACTATCCAAGGCAAAGAGGAATGATGGATCAAGTAGCTCACTGTAAAATTAGAAATATGAATGATTAGGTGTGAGAATTTTCAAAAAAATCCAAACAAGAGGACAAGTGCATACCTAGCAGCCCAACTTTTGTAGTGCGTGAATATAGTGTCACACAACTTTCCCACAAATATATCAAAACAATTGTCCACCTACAAATAATACAAAATATTAAGTTGTCAAGCTGTGAACATTCATATCGAAAACTCAACAGCAAAAGAAAAGGCTACAACAAGACTAAGAAGGTATAGAAATCAGGTTGGAATGCTAAGGCAGACATTTGTTAGCCACCACTCACTGTTAAGTGCTAACCAGCCCACTCTCTTTCTCAATGTAAGGTGCACTATGAGAGTAAAGATTCCTTCACAATAGAGGAAAATTACGAAGCTATTCTTCTATATTCTCTACCTCCAGTACAGTCCCAACCTAGTTCTTTCTGAAGTTTCTGTGCTAAAAGTGAAAAGTTGGCATCCACAGATCGAAAGCTCAGGGATGCCAGAGAATTATAGTGTACTTATCTGTAGCAAAGCTGGAAACTTCCCCCCTTCACTTAGGAACATTAAACATTTAAGTATAGCAAGAACAGACTTTGAACCTGAATGGATTCAGTTGCAAATGAATTTTTTTTTTGTTTCAAAAGTTTAACACCAAAAAAGAGGACTTAATAAAGAAAAGATTCCTCGTAAACCTAACATGGATGCTGGGAGTCCAAAAAGAGTTTCAGCTCGTAGTATAATCTACGATAATATGTACAGCTTATAGATAGTTCAACAACGAGGAATTGTAAGTACATGAAAATTCTACAATTAGAATAACAAGCATCATTGCCAACAGAAAAAAACTTCCGGTAGTTCAGTTTCCGTCACGTACCTCAGCCTCAATTTCATCATATAGAAACCTTTGCTTAAGCACAACTAGGGAATGTTGAGCAGAATCATTGTAGATATCAAACGGCATCAAAACACTCTCAAGAAGTCCTGCATTTTGCAACTCAATCACATGATCCACCAGCATCCAGGGAAGAGAGCATTCAATAGGAAACTGCACATAAACAACATTCATATTTCTTTATTATGAAAGGAAGGTATGAAGTGCAAATACAAGGGAAGGGGACAGAGAAAGAAAACAAATAGAATATTATTGAGGTAATCAAAAGAAACCTCGAAAACATAACAGCAATATAACAGGAAATTAAATGTATATGAATGCATCATTTCCGATTACTGAAAATTTGATAGTCACTCATTATTGAGCAATGTCATGTTGCTCATTTTTCAAATTCCCTTTTGAATTCCAGCCATTTCCATCAATTAATTTGACATTGTAATTCCATGAGTTACCCTACTCTTTACAATTTCTAGGGATGTGAAACATAATTCACTTGCTAGTTGCTACCTTGCAACTACTTAGTAATACAACCACCTCTTCCCATTTCTTGAATAAAAGACTTCTTTTTCTTTTTCTCTTTCTTTTTTTTTTAATTTCAATGAATCAAACCAGTGAACCCTACCCTCACAACCACTCATGCTATCTAGCACAACTGTGCTACAAGGTAATTTGCTTCTTGAATAAAAGACTTGATTATTAATTGACAAAATGAAACTTTACAACCAATTTGGGCACAAGATGTCCTCCAAAAGTACATGAAAAGACAAAATAAATAAGTAAAAATTACTGGACTATCCAAAGGTACACAAAATTCATTTTCATCTCCACAGGATAAGACATATCCGAAATATTTTAACGATGTCCAAACAGAAGTGACAAACTCAATTCAAGCCAAACTACATCATTTGCTTCCTCAGTTCCAGCAAAGATTCCTTTTTCCTTGTGTCACCAAGATTAAAAATGTGCTAAGGTTAACGAGGTGATCCATTCTTCCAAATCAATTACTTGGTATTATATGATGTGAACATCATTATATCCAAATGCATCACATGCTTGAAATTATTTATTTATTAAAAAAATGAGCCATGGTACTGAAGTTGATCAGACAAGCATGGTGTTAGAGTTCTTAGTTTTTTTATTGTGGTTGGTATTATGGTGTTTCCTAGTGATATCTAGAATATTCCAGCAAAGTTTACTTTTGTAATGTATCTTTTAGTATTAATATAAATAGTGAGGTGTGTGTGTTTTCATAACACACACCCATATGCACCTTCTAATCTTCTTTTTTTCCCACTCCCTCACAAAAACCCTAACTTATTTAGTGCTTTATATTTTTACTTGGTATCAGAGCGATATGACCGTGCCTAAATCTCTTCTAAAATCATTGTATAAAGTGTCTAGAGGAGAAACAGCACCTAGGGTTCTGCTGAGCACTGCTGAGGTTAGCATCTGTATGATGATGGTGGTAGGGTCACCACTTTTTTCTGAGTCGACTGGTATTTTTTCAGATTTTTTTGATGCCATTTATTGTGTTATTCCTATTTTCAAATGTATTTTGAAGAGAAGGGTCAGATTTCTGGATATGTGCAATCGTTTTTGGGTGTTTGATGCTCCGATCTACTCACTGTAATTTCGTTTTGGACATATAATGGTGTTTTTCATCGTGGTTTGAAGGATTTTTTTGAGTTTTTGTAAGTCAAAATAGCCTCCTAGGGAGGCATGGTTACTGTAGCAGCAATATATCAGCGTATTCGGTTTTTTTCCCCAGTTATAGCAGTGTGGGAGTTCTTATTACTGCTGCGACAATTTGTGATGGTCTTACCATTAGCCGTGGTGGCAGCCTAATTAATGGACGAGGTGGCGGTCGCAGAGGCCGCGGAGGATGGACTGGTCATAGTAATCACTCAAAACATAAATGTTCATACTGTGGAAGTATGAGGCATACAAATGAATATTCTTGGAATGAACGAGGAAGGCCTTTTCATGCTAATCAAGGCACTCAATCTTCTTCAAATAGTTCCGTGGACATGTTAGATTCTTTGAGTTATCTTTGCTCCTAACTTAGCCAACTCCTCCATCAGCTATCCACTTCCTCAACGCCTACTACTTCCCCAGCTAATACAAGAAATCCTGCTTTGTGGCTGGTCAATCTTCTACTCCATGGATTATCGACTCCGGGGCCAGTGCCCACATGTCTGGTATATCATTCCTTTTCTCTAATCTCCATCCTTTACAGTCTCGTATTGTGTTAGCAGATGGATCTATTAAACCCATTCCTGGGACTGGTGATCTTCATGCTATTGCATCCATGTCACTATTGCCTGGTTTGCTTGTTCCACAGTTTCCATTTAACTTATTATCTATCAGTTAGCTCACAAAATCTTTACAGTGTTCAGTAACCTTTTTCCCTTCCTCTAGTGTCTTTCAGGACCTCAAAACGAAAAAGGTGACTGGTTCGGGACATGAGCGGCAGGGACTTTACTACCTAGATCCTACCACCTCCCATTCTGCTTTGAGTGCCACCGTTTCCCGTCTCCAATGGCATTATCGGTTAGGTCATCTGTCTTTGCAAAAGTTACGCCAAGCTATTCCCAGCTTGAGTCCTATTTTTGTGTTTGTGTGAAGCCTGTCAATTGGGTAAACATCATCGTAGGTCTTCTCCCCGTAGCCAAAATAGTCATTACTCAAATCCTTCTCATCTTGTGCATTCTAATATTTGGGGCCCAGCAAGATCATAGAGCATTTCAAGGTTTCAATATTTTGTGATTTTCATGGATGACTTTTCTCATATGACGTGGTTGTTTCTGATGAAGAATCGTTTTGAATAACCTAAGATTTTCACTACCTTCTATAATAAAATCTTAGATCAATTTGATACACGCTTCAAGATACTTCATTCCGACAATGCTCTTGAGTATGCTCAGTCCTTTATTAACGACTTTTGCACTTCTCATAGTATTATTCATCAAACGACATGTCCCTATACTTCACAACAAAATGGCCTTGCAGAACGTAAGTACCGCCATATCTTAGATGTACTCGCACATTAATGTTCAACATGAATGTACCGAAGTCTTAACCGTATGCCTTCGTCTATACGCGGCCACAAATCTCCATTTTCTCTCATGAATCTAAGTATTTCTCCCTTCAGCCTTACCCTACGACATTTTGGTTGTGTTGCCATTGCTCATTGCCTTGCTCCTGATCATGATAAGTTGTTTCCATATTCAGTTAAATGTGTTTTCTTGGGATATTCACACACTCAAATGGTTATCAATGTTATGATCCTAGCACTCATCGGTATTATATTAGTGCTGATGTGACATTTTTTGAGTCGCCCTTTTTTTCTTTTAGTTGTGGGAAGGCTCTTGACCTTGACTTAGGTTCTTCTCACTAAGGGGAGCCTTCTTTGCCTATAATTGATGATTTTGGGTCCACTTGTTCTCGAGTGGCTAATTCACCTTTGCAAGTTTACAAGCGTAATAAGGATCGAAAGGTTGTATATTGGGCTCCTGCTTCCCGGCCAGCACTGGATTCTGATGAGTCTCCTCTAAACTCCAAGGATATTTCCTCCACATCTTATTTGCCTATTACTTTACGAAAAGGTACTCGTAGTTGAACTAACACCTAATTGCTAATTTTGACTATGAACATCTCTTCTCCAAACCATTTTGTTGGTTTTATTTCGTCGTTGTCATCTGTTTCTATTCCTCGTTGTTTTTCAAAGGCTCTCTCTTCCGCTAAATGGAAGTTAGCTATGGATGAGAAATCGATACTTTGCATAAGAACCACACATGGGAACTTAATTCTCTTCTTGCCGGCAAACATCCCGTTGGCTTTCGTTGGGTATATACTGTGAAATATCACCCAAATGGTTATGTTTAGCGTTTGAAGTCTCGCCTTGTTGCTAAAGGCTATACTCAACTTATGTTGTTGATTATTCTAAAACCCTTTCCCCAATTGCTCGCCTTAATTATGTAGAGTTCTTATCTCTGTAGCTGTGAGTTGTGATTGGCCCTTATATCAGCATGATATAAAGAATGCCTTTTTATACAAAGATTTACAAAAGGAAGTTTACATGGAACAACCGTTGGATAAGTTGTTTCTGGGAAAGAGAATTTAGTGTGCCGCTTGTGTAAAGCAATGTATTTGGCTCCTATTGCTAATGAGGGGGTTGAAGAGTATAAGGAAAAAAAGAAAAAGGGAGTTCTTTTAAAGATTGACTTTGAGAAGGCACGTGACCATATTGAATGGGATTTTGTGGATCATGTTTTGGAGAGGAAGGGGTTTGGTAGTAGATGGAGGAGGTGGATTCGGGGTGTTTGTCGACAGTTAATTTCTCAGTTATGATGAACGGAAAGCCAAGGGGTAACTTTAAAGCTTCGCAGGGTTTGAGGCAAGGGGATTCTCTTTCGCCCTTTCTCTTTGTAATGGTTGCGGATGTGCTGAATTTATTAGTCAAAAAAGCGAAAAGGGTTGGTGGAAAGTTTTCGATAGGAAAAGAGAGAGTTAGTCGCACTTGCAATTTGCCAATGAAACTATTTTCTTTCTTTCTAAAGATGAGGGGAAAATCGGGAATCTCATTAGCATATTATATATTTTTGGGTACACCTCAGGGTTGAAGATAAATATGGCAAAAAGTGAAGTGGTGGGCATCAATGTGGAGGAGGAGAATCTGAGGATGCTTACTAGTAGGGTAGGTTGCGTGGTGGGTAGTTGGCCAATGTCTTATTTGGGTTTGCCTTTGGGTGATAATCCGAAGAGGTTGGGTTTTTGGAGCCTGGTTATTGAAAAGTGGGTTGAAGGCTTCAGGGGTGGTCGAGGGGATGCATTTCGAGGGGAGGAAAATTGACTTTTATACAGCCTGTATTAGAGGGTATTTCAACTTATTATCTATCTCTTTTCAAGATTCCTGTATCGGTTGCAAAAACCATTGAAAAATTTATGAGGAATTTTCTTTAGGAAGGGTTTGGGGAAGGGAAGGGTGAACACTTGGTATGTTGGGAAAGGGTGTCTAGAAGCAAGAGAAAGGGGATGTTGGGTATAGGGAAGCTAATTAAAAGGAATGAGGCACTGTTGGGAAAGTGGCTATGGCGATTTCCAGGAGAGAGAGAAGCTTTCTGGCATAAGATTATCAAAAGTAAATATGGATTACATGACAATGGGTGGGATTCCAAGAAAGTAGTTAGAGGGACATATCGTAATCCATGGAAGGCAATTTCAGGTGGACTTGTTGAGTTCTAGAAACACATTCGATTTAAGGTCGGTAATGGTTCTAAAATTCGGTTCTAGGGTGATCTTTGGGTGGGTGACAGAGAACTTAAATATCAGTTTCCTCGGTTATTCAGGAAGGTAAATGATAAAAATGCAACAATAGAGAATTATATAACCTGGGGTGTGAATGATAATTATGGGTGAGGCATTATATTTCGTAGGAGCTTTACAGAAAAGGAGGAAAATGATTATATGGAGTTGCTGCGCAGAATTAACAGTTGGGAGATAACACGAAACGGATCAAACTCCAGAATATGGAAGGGGGATGTATCGGGAATATTTTCAGTCAAGTCTTTCTTCGAAACAATTACGCGTTCGGATGAAGATAGAATATTTGAGCCGTGTAATATGATATGGAAGACAGGTATTCCTACAAAGGTTAGAGTGTTGGCTTGGCTAGCAGCACTTAGGAAGATTAACACGGCAGATCTATTGCAAGTTAGAAGGCCGTTTCAACAATTGTCTCCGTCTTGGTGCATTATGTGCAAAGGTAATAATGAGAGTTTAGATCATTTGCTGATCCATTGCCCGTTTGTTCACTCCATTTGGTCCAACATTATGAGGGAATTCAACCTATTTAAGTATTCCCAGGTTTGTGGTATGATTTGTTAATAGGAAAATGGTGCTTAAGAGGAGATAAGAAGAAATTGAAAGTGTTATGGAGGTGTAATTCCATGGCGGTGCTGTGGTGTGTCTGGAAAGAAAAAAATGCTAGGATATTTGAAGATAAGGAGGAAAATGAGGATAAGGTGTGGCAAAAAGTCAAGTCATTAGCTTCGTTGTGGGCATTCTCGTCTAAGAAATTTGGTATTCTTTCAATGTCAGATATTTTACGTGACTGGGCAGCAGCTATGGCATAAGAGAAACAAGCTTTTGGGTTTCTCTCGGTGAAAGAGATTTGCAGGGGATGTGTAGCTATAGTTTTTTGGGGAGGTTTCTGGTAGTATTGATGTTTGATTTATGTGGTGTTAATTTAGTCTACTCTGTGATGTAGCCTTGTGGTGTTCAAGTTGGGCCATTTGGTGTTTGAGCTGGGCTGTTTTGTGTTTTGTTTTGTTTTCTCTTGTTTGTTGTATGTGGACTTCTGTTCACTTTTATCTTTTTTCTGCTTGTATTTGGTTTTTTTAATCAATATAAGCTTTGTTTCTGATACAAAAAAAAATAATAAAATCTCCACGGGCGTAGTTTGATAAGTTTAGTAATGTTGATTTCCAGTTTGGCTTTAAGCATTCTAGTTCAAACCATTATATGTTTGCTCGTCAGTCTTCATCTGGGATTATTATGTTGATAGTATACGTAGTAGATATTATTATCAGTGGAAATGACTTCAACAAGTATAACGAGTTTAAAGCAACATCTAAGTAAATTGTTCCACATAAAGATCTTAGGTTTCTCTGCTACTTGCTTGGAATTGAGGTGGCCCGATCCAAGGAGGGTATCAACTTATGTCAATGAAAATATGTGCTAGATTTATATTATCTGATACTGGCACTCTAGGTGCACGTCTTGTGGAAACACCTATGGACTCATCCGTGAAGTTGGATACTAATAACGGAGACCTCTTTGAGGATGTCGGTAGGTATCGTAGGTTGGTTGCAAAGTTGATCTATCTCACAATTACTTAGCCAGACATTACTTATTTAGTTGGAGTGATCAGTCAGTTCATGCATGCTCCTCGTAAGCCTCACTAAGAAACTATATGTCACATTCTTAAATTTCTTAAAGGAGCACTTAGCAAGGGTTTGTTATATAGACCATCATCATCTTTGTCTATTTCTGGTTTTTCCGATGCTGATTGGGCAGGCAATTACGATGACCGAAGATCCACATATGGATATTTTTTTTTTATCAGAAACAAAACGCTTTTATTAAAAACTAATTAAAGCGATACAATATAGATTACATCTTTAGTGAACCAGTAGTCGACCAAAGCCCTCAAGAAAAATCAAAAGGCTACAAAATACCAAGCGTAACAAAAAAACTAAACAACAATGAAAAGATGAAGCCATAAACAAGGCTACTACAGGATAGTTGCGTTCCAATTCCCACATAAATCTGAGACTGATAAAGATCCGAACAGGTTCGAAGAGATGGCCCAAAATGATACTAATTGTTTGATTTTAAACCATACTTCACCGGCTTCGCAATATTTATCTTCAAATGTTCTAGCGTTCCTTTCATGCCAAATTCCCCAAGCTAATGCCAAGCAACAACATCTCCATAACAATTTTGATTTCTTCTTATTTCCACTAAACTGCCAATCCAAGCCTAATAAATCATGCCGTGAGCCAGGCAAGGCTCCAATAACTCCAAATTCCTCCCTCGCCTTACTCCACATATAACTGGAGAAATTGCAGTGAACTAACATATGATCGATGCTCTCACCTCCCTTTTTGTAAAGAGTAAACCAAGAAGGAGAAATGACCAGATTTGGCCTCTTTTTTTGGAGTAAGTCATAAGTATTAACTCTTTTCCAAGAGGCCAGCCAAGCAAAAACTTTCACCTTCGGAGGAATACCAACTTTCCAAATAAAATTATGAGGCACAAAGATAGGATCCAATGGCGAATTGGTGAGCAAGTGAAAGAACGATTTGCAAGAGAATGTACCCGACTTTTCCCCCATCCACAATCTATAGTCTCTTTCGAATCTAGAGAGTTGAGAATTAGAAACCAAATCTAACAATTCCAAAAAGTCCCCAATTTTCCTATCATTTAAATTTCTGCGAAATTCTAAGTCCCATGAGAAATAATCAATAGAATTCCAACGAATGATTGATGCTATGAAACTATTTGTGTTTCGAGAAATTCTATATAAGTGGGGAAAAAGAGAAGCTAGAGTAGAATCCCCAACCCATATATCTTCCCAAAACCTAATGGAATTGTCGATACCCACTTTAAGTTGAATAAATGATTTAAATTTAACAATGCCACTAGAAATGGCTTTCCAAGGATTCCTATGAGTGCCATTAGTAACCATGTTTGCATCCCATCCATTTTCATGAAGTCCATACTTACTTTTAATTATTGAGCACCACAATGAATTTTGTTCAATGGGAAATCTCCAAAGCCATTTCCCTAATAAAGTTTCATTTTTCTTAGCAATGGTACTGATGACCAATCCCCCTTTATCCTTAATTTTAGACACCAAATCCTAATTCAATAAATGATCGCAAGTTCCCTCCCCGAATCCTTCCCAAAAAAATTCCTCATTAGTTTTTCAACTAGTGTTGCACACCGTAATTGGCATTTTGAAAAGAGAGATAATAAATTTGAATGCTTTCAAGGACTGACTGAATCAAAGTTAACCTACCTCCCCTCGAGAGACATCCTTTTAACCAACCCTCTAATCTATTTGAGATTTTTTCAACTACCGGTACCCCAAAACTCGACTTGACAAGGGTTGTCTCCTAAGAGGCATCCCAAGATAGGACATTGGCCACGACCCCAATTCGCAACCCGCCGTTCTCGCCAACGACATCATATCTACTTCCTTCACATTGATACCTTCTAACACACATTTAGATAAATTGATGTTAAGCCCCGAAACTAACCCAAATATATCCAAAATGTCAATCAAATTTTTAAGCTTTCTTTCATCTTTTGAGAGGAAGAAAATGGTGTCATCGGCGAACTGTAGATGTGAAAGTTTAATTCTATCCCTACCTATCTTGAAACCTACCCTCAATAATTCCCACTTCCCTAGCTTTCACCACTAGCCTATTAAGAACGTCTGCTATTAAGACAAAAATAAAAGTTGAAAGCGGATCACCTTGCCTAATGCCCCTCGATGCGTTGAAAATACCCCTCGGTCTAACATTGACCATAACCGAAAAATTAGCAGAGGAAAGGCAGCCCTTAATCCATTTCCTCCATCTAAACCCAAAGCCCTTATTTTCAAGCACATGATTTATGAAATCCCATTCCACGTGATCGTATGCTTTTTCAAAATCTATTTTAAAGACTACACCTTCTTTCTTCTTGACCCGGTACTCCTCTACACTTTCATTAGCAATCAGTACAAGATCAAGGATTTGACGTCCTTTAACAAATGCCCCTTATGATAGCTCTACCGTTTCACCTATTACCTCTCTCAATCTCAATGCCAAGACTTTAGCCAGAATTTTGTATAAACTTGTGACAAGGCTAATCGGTCTATAGTCTTTAAGTTTGAGAGAAGATAGCTTCTTTGGGATTAGACAAATATATGTGGAGTTGGTCCACGCATTCACTACTCCATTTTCAAAAAATTCATTAAAGACCCCAAGAATATCTTCCTTAAAAATCTCCCACCCCTTTTTGAAAACCTCAATGGTGAAAACCATCTGGGCCCGGTGCTTTGTCTCCCTCACAGGCATCAATTACAGCCTTAATCTCATTTTCTTCGAACGGTCTTTCGAGCCAACCCTTGCTCTCCAGGCCGATTGGGTCCCAATCAATTCCTTCAAATCCCATACATCTCTCTTGGTGTACAACTTTTTAAAGTAGTTTACAATCTCATTCACGATTTCATTTTCAGAATCCACAATGGAACCATCATCTCTTTCAAGTTTAGAAATGATTTTATTCACTTTCCTTCTATTTACCACTCTATGAAAGAGTTTAGAATTACCATCCCACTCTCTCACTCCTCTCACTTTAGCTTTTTGGTTCCACGAAATTTCCTCTTTCAAAACTAATTCCCCAAATTTTTCTCTCAACTCCCTCCTCTCTCTAATCAAGTCTTCTCCTAGAATACCTCTTGTTTCCTCTATATCAATTTCTTGAATCCTATCCAAAATTCTACCTTTCTGCATTCTCACATCCCCAAACACTTCTATATTCCACTTCTTAACCTTATGTTTCACTTGCTCTAATTTTTTGATGAATTTGTGACCCGCCCACCCATGTGCCTCACTATCCTCCCACCATTTCCTTAATTTTCCTAAAAACTCCTTATTTGTAAACCACATATTTTCAAACCTAAACGGCGATGGCCCCCATTTGAAAGGATTAGTGTCAAGCACTAATGGAAAATGATCCGATTCAATTCTAATAAGGGCCTCCTGCCTCACCGACAGATATGAATCCTCCCACCCCATAATGAAAAGAAAACGATCTAATCTAGGGTGAGATCTCCCATTTGACCATGTAAACTCAACGTTGCATAATCTTGGATCTCTCAGATTTATTTCGTTAATGAAGGCATCAAAATTCCTCATGCTTTTCGATACTCTATTAACCCCCTCCCCTTTCTTGTTTGAAGGAAATCTAACTACGTTAAAATCCCCTCCAAGACACCAATTATCCCCACATAACCCATATAGACTCGCCAACTCTTCCCAAAATTCCCCACGTTCTCTATATCTACACAGACCATAGACTCCTGTTAGCCACCAATTCTTCCCGTGAGATGGTGAGAACCTAATTGATAATGAGAAATTCCCCATGATACATTCCTCAGCCTTAAGTTCTCTAACATCCCAAATGATTAAAATACCTCCCGATGTACCTACCGAAGGTAGAAACGCCCAATCTTTGAATCTAACTCCCCATACAGCTCCCAACACTGCCCAATTGATTTTTTCTTTTTTTGTTTCTTGGAGAATAACCACATCTGGTTTTTCTCTACAAATACTTTCCTTCATATTCCTTCTTTTACTCCTCGACCCCAACCCCCGCACGTTCCATGATATTATCTTCATTTATTACCAGCCATTACCCTACTTTTATAACTCGACCCTCTCCTCTTTTCATAGTTAATATCGCATCTCAGATTTTTTAGTTCTCACCCCCTTTCTACTAGAATTTTTCTCCCCCACTTCTCTTCTATTAATCCTATTCTTAATGGGTACCAACGTCATACCTATTTTGCTAAGTATTGCATTGAATTTCTACCACTCCTCACTCAAACCCACCATCCTTCTATTTTCTGAGGCTAAATTAGGGACTGACTCAGGAGTTTTACAATCTCCAGAAACAGATTTAGTTAAATCATTTTGGTGCTCAACAATTAATTGACTTTGTGCATTTAGACCATTGCAACGAGTGGGTTGCAAGCAATAGTTACTTAGACCCTCTACCCCCTCCTACAACCTTGGATTTTTTATGCATTTATACAACTTAGGTGATTCATGAGGTTCCACTGTTTTTTCAAAAAATAATGGGTTTCTCCTATGATACACTACGATATCCGACCCCGACGTTGGAGAAGAAAGAGAAGAAGGAGATGAACAATATGAATTTGATGATGAAGCATTAATATGAGAGAGTGAATACGAAAGGTTTTTATGAGAAAGTTCATAATGTACCTTTGTGCCCTGCAATTTACTAGGTAATTTAGTATTTACCTCCGTTGAAAACTTGGCTGTGGCCTCAAGGTCAGAATTACTTGGTGACATACACCCTTCACGATTTTTTCCTGCTTCCTCAAATAATCTAACCAACCAATCACTCGTATTTGCATCTTTATCGAATGCATAGCTTGACTCTTGCTCATCTTCGGAGGATAATGGATCTTCTGAGATTACATCATTCCCTTTTCCAAACTAAAAATAACACCCTCCCTTGCATCCTGCCATACATTACTTACTTCCCATACCCCTCCATCATCACCAACATCTTCAAACTCCATCACATGAACAGAGTTATTTGCTGCAGGACGAGTGAGTTTTATATTACTAAACGGAGCCACCCTCTCCTCCCTGTGTACTGCCATTGTGTCTTCTTCTTCGAAACTGAGAATTAACTTTTTCAACCTATTCCGTGCTCAAATTCGTAAGAGAATAATTTTGGAATCCAGCTTAACCTTCTCAGATTTATACTTCCCTTAGTTAGCCACTTCTCATATGGATATTGTACTTTCCGTTGAGGGTAACCTAGTTACTTAGCATAGTAAAAAACAAAATGTTGTAGCTCGATCAAGTGCTGAAGCAAAATCTCGTGCTATGGCTCATACTTCATGTGAGATGTTGTGGATTTGGTCTTTACTTCATGATATGGGTGTTAATGTCCTATCTCCTATGCCCATGTATTGTGATAACCAAGTGGCTATCTTTATTGCTAGTAACCTAGTGAACCATGAAAGGACTAAACATGTTGAGGTTGATTGCCACTTTATCAAGGATCTTATTATGCAGAAGCAGATTGTTACACCTTACGTTAAATATAGAGATCAGTTGGGTGACCTCTTCACTAAGTCGTTCCCTCATTCCACCTTTCATAGTCTATGTTCCAAGCTGGAGATATTTGATCTATATGCTCCACCTTTAGGGGGAGTGTTACAGTTCTTAGTTTTTTTACTATGGTTGGTGTTACAATGTTTTTAGTGATATTTAGAATATTCCAGCAACGTTTACTTTTGTAATGTATCTTTTAGTATTAATATAAATAGTAAGGTGCGTGTGTTTTCGTAACACACACGACCCATATTCAGCTTCCAATATTTTTTTCTCACTCCCTCACAAAAATCCTAACTTATTTAATGCTTTATATTTTACTCATGGTAATGCATTAAGGGCTCGATGGTTCAAGTTTTAGGAAAGGGGCATTCTGGATTCCAAGAAAGCTCCTTTCTTGGAATATGAGATTCCTTTTGTTGTTTGGTTTAGACTAGAATTCTCCTTTCCTAGCATAGAGAGTTATAGAATATAATACTATACTTCTAATAATATTATAATACTATAATATAAAGTTATCACGAAGGAATTCAAAATTTTGAAAATTTTGAATTCCATTATGCAAATGCGGGGAATTGTGGAACTGGAGAAATAAGGGTCAATACGAAGGAATTCAAAATTTTGAAGTTGATTTAATTCCATATGTGGAAACTCTAAATGCTGCTGCATTTAATAAATCTTTAGTAAGTGCCAAAGTTTGTTTTCCGGATGATGATATGCTTAAGAAGTGGTCTGCAGATTGAGCTGATTAGAATGCCCAAAGTTATTGCAACTAAGTGGATTCGTCCTAGCATGGCGAGAGTCAAATTAAACTCGGACGGGTGCTCGAGAAGCAATCCTGGTGCTAGTGGGGGGGTGCAATTCTCAGATCTAGTGATGGAGATAATTAGTTGGCTATTGCTGATTATTATAAAAGACTTCAGACAAACATGGTGGCTGAAGCTAGAGCTTTGCTTCAAGGGCTCTCAAAGTGTAAGAAACAATAACATCGATGTCGAAGCTGATTCTTTGATCCTTTTTCACATACTACAAGGGAAGATTGATATCCCATGGTGCATTACGTGTGAGATCAGGGAGATCAAGCAGTACTTAATGAAACAGACTATTGTCTTGATGCATACTTTCCGAGAAAGCAGAAGGGAGCAGACTCCATGGACATTTTATTTTTTTGGGGGGGGGGGCACAATCACATCGATGTGGAAGCTGATTCGTTGATCCTTTTTCACATACTACAAGCGAAGATTGATATCCCATGGTGCATTACGTAAGAGATCAGGGAGATCAAGCAGTACTTAATGATACGAACTATTTGTCTTGACGCATACTTTGGTGTGATCAACAAAAGCTTTGTTGTTTTGATAGTTCAGCTGAGATGTCTAAGGTTTTGAGAGGATTATGTAGGCCGGATAAAATGGGAGTTTCAAATGTTATATATAGGAGATGGTGAATTGTTGTAAGATGAGTTTTGAATATTAATAAATTTTGGGGGCATTTGCCTTCCCTTGAATAAAATAATAATAGAATATTCTATTATAAATAATATGATATGATATAATGACCTAAGTCAACCTAAAATTATAATACTTTAATATAAATATTATTAATATGCTAAAAGAAATATTATACATTATCAATAAATATTATTATATTATAAAACAAAGAAAATTATGTGATTATTATTATATAAAGTTATCACATATAATGGTTAGGGTGATTTAGACTTTGGGTGCCGTTTGTTTATGTATATCAGATGTTGGGTGCCAAAATTTTGCATAATAGGTGTTTTGGTGCCATTTTGGACGGAATCTGTTAATCAATGTGGTCAACCGTTAGCTCCGTTAATTTTTGACCTAATTTACCCATTTTACCTCTAGAGAAAAGACAAAACATATTACTCTTACTTAGGGGTAAAATGGTCAAAAATTAAACGAGCTAACAGTTGACCACGTTGACTAACGGATTCTGTCAAAAATGACACCCAAACACCTATTATGCAAAACTTTGGCACCTAACGTCTGATATGCAAGAACAAATGGCACCCAAAGTCTAAATCACCCTAATGATTAAATAGTTTATAATTATATAAGTATCTTCATATATTACTAAATATCATTTAATTTATTATATAGTATTATATATACTATCAATGCTATTATTTTATAATGATATATTTGTATCTTAAATATTGTTATATAATACAGTGTAACCACATTATAATGTTATTATATTTCTCATATTATAATATTAAATATATAATATGGTTTTAAAACTGTAATAGTTATTGTTAAATACACAGTTTGTAAAACACAAATCTGATTTACCTGAATAACACGAGAAGATTCCAAATAAAATTCTCTAAACCATAAGAATCCCAGATCAGTCAAAGTTGCAACGGTAGCTGCAAAAAGTGAACGCAAAGTTAATTCCAAAAGAATTTATGAAAATCACAACCCACAACATGGCAAAGAAGTTACTTCCCTCCTAAGCATAAAACAAAAATCAGGTACAGTGGAAGATGGGCATAATCATTCAAAAGAAACTTTAAAAAACCACTCCACGGCAGAGTAGCAGCATAGATATGGGTGTCTTAAGCCATAATGGTGTTAATACAGCAACATCACACAGTGGTGCAGCAGCATATAAGCACAGACATCCAGATTAACAGCTTGGGTTCTCCCAAGGAATGAAATTGGAGTCTGTAATCCAAAAGCAAAAGCATCAATGCATGTGTTCTCAGAGGCCAAATTATGTCCAAGGCTGGGTATATATGTGCATGGTAACAAGCTTGGATATGCCTCGACAATAAGAGGCCCTGGTCTCAGGATTTCTTTCATATGATTAGGAAAAAAGAACTGAGCTCCTTTTGTATTAGGTGAAGGAGCACCGTTTAAACTGCTAAATTGCTGTCAACAAAGCATATGATAGATCACAAGAGGCATAAAGAATAAACAAGAGTTGATTGAAGAACCTGTGTAGTCTAGTATGTGTAGAAAAAAGCTAAGCTTGTAGAAAAATGTTTCCAGTTGTTTAAGATCATGAGCAGGAATCTCAGAGCTACTATTTCCAAAAAGTCCACCAGGCTTCCTCATATTACCACCTGAGACCACCTCATATATCAGGAACTGCAAGCAATGAACCTGAGAGAGAGAGAGAGAGAGATTAATTACAATTGGTCCAATATATATATGCTTCTGTGTTGAATACTTGAATTTAATGTGCTGAGGGAAAATACAACTGTTCACATTCTCATTTTCCAAGGTCAGTGTAACGCTTGATTCTCAAAGAAGAGTATTCGAAGATCAAGTAGCAATTTGACAAATGCTTTCAAGTAGATGCATCCCAGTATCTGAGAAAAAGAAGGGGACTGTGTTGTTCTTGCACTTGACCCAGCGGTGCAAGTGAAGTCAGTGCTAGAATTAGTAATTTTAGACGACCTGACTCCGAAGTATGGAGTGATTGTGTTGTTCTTGCACTTGTTCGCTTACCAAGTGTCTGATAGCAATCTACTTCATGTTTGGCTGGATTTTTGAAGTTTTTGTGAAAACCTCTAATCCCCCCCCCCCCCCCGGGCACCCCAACCCCCCACAAAAGAAAAAAAGTAAAGGAAGAAAAGCCGGGGGACGGTGTGGTTTGGAAGTACGAGGAGCATGATGGAATATTAACAGAAACCTCAGCTGAGATAGAGATTGCCCTAGATAGAAAGCAAAATCAAACAAACATTATGCCTTAGTATACGAGTACACTATTAGAGTTGGTGAGATAGACACCTAATTGAAACAGCTCGTACTTTCCTTATTCATAATCATGTTCCACAACATTTTTGGAGAGACGCAGTCCTCACTGCTTGCTATTTAATTAATAGGATTGCCATCCTCAGTTTTAGAAAATCAGGTACCCCATTCTCTGTTATTTCTCACCCAGCTTCTTTATCCCCTCCACCCTCGTGTCTTGGGCCGCACTTGTTTTGTTCATGACCTCATTTCAAGGAAAGATAAATTGCATGCCAAATCTCTCAAATGTATCTTTTTGGAGTATTCTCGCTTGCAAAAGGGTTATCGTTTTTCACCGGACCTTAAACAATACTTTGTTTCCGCACACATTACCTTCTTTGAGACGACTCTCTTCTTTCCCTCTTTAGAGCCTACTGCATGTCCCCCTGCTATTAGTGAGCCCCCTATATCATATGTTAGTCCTATTCAGTGTTTTAAATCGCGCGCAACGAGGCGCGCTATTGCGCGCTATTGCGTTTTTTCGGAGTGAAACGCCATATAGCGCAGTCCCAGTTGCGATTTAACCAAATAGCGCACGCAATTTGATGACGTGTCACGCTATTTGGCGCTATTCTACGCTATACGTACGCAATTTCACGCAATCTGGTTTTTCCTCAGGCTATTCGGATAAGCAACTTATAAAAAAAAAAAAAAAAGAGGGTAAATTAAAACAAACCCTAGGCTCGTTGGATGTTTTCACTTTTCATCTTCTTTTCTTTTCTTTTCTTTTATTCGTCTCCTCTTCTTCTCCTCTTCTTGATCGACTGTTTTGGGCAGATTGACGAAATTAGGGCTTATTATTCTAGCGGGGGTAATGGGTGGTAGTCGGTGGTAATCGGGGGTAATGGGTGGTAGTCGGTGGTAGTGGGTGGTAGTAGGTGGTAGTCGGTGTCGGTGTCGTCTTCTTCTCTCTCCCGTTCGTCGTCTCCTCTTCTCCCGTTCTTCTCAGCCGACTAAAGTCTAAAGTAAGATATTTCCTTTTTAACATACATCTGTCTCTTTTATATGCCTTTTAGTTAACTTATTTTATATACTTTTTACCATTTTATAATTATTAATTTAAATGCTTATTTAAGTTATTTATTTAGTTAATTTATTTAATACTCTATCTAAATAAATTAAAAAATAATTCATATTTAAATTAAAAAAACAGTGGTATTTAAATGAAAAAAAATAGTGAATATTTAAATTAAAAAAAAGTAAATATTTTCTTAATTTTTATATACTCTATGGATATTTAGAGATTTAAAAGTTTCCTTTTTTACATGCATCCATGTCTGCCTAAATATCATTCTTTTAATTAATTTAGTTAACTTATTTTATATACCTTTTATATTTTGGTTATTTGAAGCCCTTTAATGAATTTTTGTTATGTTCTTAAGTATAATATTATTTTAAATTTTTTTTATTCCTACGCTATTTACTATCCAAATTGCCTACGCTATTACGCTGAGCGCTACGCAATTCTCGAACAAAAACGCAACGCGTTACGCTACCGCAATTTAAAACATTGGTCCTATTCCACAGGTTGTGTATACTCTTGACCCTATGGCTCCTATCTTAGACTCACCACCTCCTCTACTCACCTACCATCGCCGACCTCGACCCATATCTGTTGAGAACTCCACCACTGAGACTATATCTGAGCCCATCACCAGATCCACTGGCCTCATCTCCTACTTCGATTACGCCTCCTATTCCGGCTCTTGACCTGAATCTTCCAATTGCCAAACGCAAAGGATATTCGTTCTACTTCGTAACCCTCATCCTATTCTATAATTTTCTAAGTTATCATCGGTTATCTCCGTAATATATTGCCTTTGTATCGTCTATGTTTCTTGTTTCTACACCTAAAAATGTAGGAGTTGTTTTTTCTGATCTGGCTTGGCACCAAGTTATGGTTGATGAAATGTCCGCCTTGCATTAGCACATGGGACCTTGTGCCTCTTCCTCATGGTAAATCAACAGTTGGTTGTTGTTGGATTTACACCGTCAAAGTTGGGCCCGATGGAAATGTTGATTGTCTAAAAGCCCGATTAGTCGCGAAAAGGTATACCCAAGATCTATAGGCTTGATTATGTTGATACTTCTCTCCGATGGCTAAGATGTACTCTGTTCACCTATTTCTTTATCAGTTGGATATCAAGAATGCTATTTTACATGGCGAATTACAAGAAGAGGTATATATAGAGCAACCTCCTGGGTTTGTTGCTCTGGGGAGTCTCATGTGATGTGCCGCCTTCGTCGCTCTCTTTATGAACTAAAAAGTCCCCACGGGCTTGGTTTAGACACTTTAGTTCAGTTGTTTGTCAAGTTTGGTATGACTCGTAGTGAGGCTGAACACTCTGTCTTTTACTCCCATTCGTCCCCTAACAGATGCATCTACTTGGTATTATGGGAAATGATCAAGAAGATAAATAGAAACTCAAGTAGCATCTATTTAAATATTACGGGAAATGATCAAGAGGGAAAATAGAAACTCAAGTAGCATCTATTTCACCCAATGTTCTAAAAATCAGGATTAATCCAGTCTTGTAGGGATGTTGGAGACTAGGCCTAGTCTCTTGAAAAAATCAATAAAAAATTCGTTCTAAAAATTGGGATTAATCCTTTAGTCGGGATTAATCAACTTTGGGTCCTTTTTAGAAAAAATAAAATAAAATGTAACAAAACGTCATTGTCTAGCTTAAAGGTGTTTTCCCCCGTGTAAATACCTCCTTTAATCGAATTCCATTAGTAGAAAATGACGTTCTTCTCTCATTTCTTTCTTACAATTACAGAATACCGTTCTTCTCTATGTTCTCTAAACCCTAGCTCCATCCCTTCTTCATTACACTAAACCTTAGTCAAGCCTCACTCTCTCAGTCGTTCATCTCTCGCCAATCATCTCTCCTCAGTTGAAGCTTCAGTCGTTCCTTTCTCCCTGCACAACTCTCTAAGCCTTAGCTTTGAGGGGGTTTTTTAAGTTTGATTCTAAATTATCTTTACTATTTTTGTTTGAAATAATGTTAGTTTTGCTTGAAATAACGCTAGGTTTGATTGTAAAACACCTCGACACGCGCTCCCAAACACCACCATTTGCCTTATGCGTGAGATTCACGCGCCGCCACACCAACTTGCGTGAAGGGGCGTGTGCCACTGTTTTCCTGCCAAATTTTCTAAATCACTTATTTGGCCCGTTTCCTACTGGTTCTCAGTTCAAGTTCTGGTATTTTTCTGCCTTTAAATAATTGCCTATGTTCAATCCTAATGGGTAATCCAAGTAATGTGCTACCTAAATCTTTCCTAAGTTTTGCAACAACACCTACTATATGTTCTGAAAAATTGAAGGGTCCCAATAATTATATGTCGTGGTCTGCTTCTGTTGAATTATGGTTTATGGGTCAGGGTTTTGAAGAACACTTAATAAAACGTGTTATCGATATTATTGAAAAAGAGCAGTTCGAAATGAAAGCAAAATGATGCCTTTTTATGCAATATTCTATGGCAATCTATTGATCAAACCCTTGTTGGCCAATATCAACCTTATCGCACTTGCTATGAGGTATGGCAAAAGGTGAAAAAACTTTATTCGAATGAAATAAATCGTCTTTATACCGTTGTTTCTCGTATGAAGACGATTAAGAAACAAGAACATGATATACAATAATACCTAGGCAAAATCGTAACTCTTTCAGTAGGAATTTAATGAGTTGATGCTTCTTCTCAACTGATGTTACGCAACAAGAAACATATCAGGGAAAATTCTTCATCGTTCTCGCACTAGCAAGCTTGCCTGCTGAACTCGATTCAGTTCGGAATCAAATTCTGGCCAATCCTAGGGTTCCTACTATGGATTCGATATTTGAGCAGTTAATTTGCATTTCCGCACCTCTAAGCATCCCAATCGATTCTATCACTTACACCGATTCTGCTATCCTAGCCTCTCAAGTGAATCATCGAAAGGATGGTAAAAGTGGGCAGCGAGGTTGAACACGCCTTAAGTGTGCTCATTGCAATAATCTGGGTTGTACAATAGATCGTTGCTATAAGCTTCATGGTTATCCACTTAAAGTTGCCAATATTTCACAGTATGATTCATCCTCTGGGGATAAACCTGGGACTATGACCATACCAATTACTGAGTATGCTACATTTCAAAAATTTCAAGAGTAACCAGTCATCAGCCATAGCCTCAACCAGTTAAACTGGTAATCATATTGCTTGCATCTCTCAGTCATCCTCCCTTGGGCCATGGGTTCTTGATTTTCGTGCTTTCGATCATATGTCTGGTAACAAAGATCTATTTTCCCTTATTAATTACTCTAATACATTATCTGCTGTTACCTTAGCTGATGGCACACAAACTAAAGTTAGAGGAATTGGACATGCTACACCGTTACCTTTTTTATCTCTAGATTTTGTTTTCTTTATACCAAATTGTCCTTTTAATCTAATTTCCATTAGCAAATTAACCCAAGCATTGCCATGTTCTGTTATCTTTGTCACTGATTCAGTTCTTGTACAGGACCGAGACACTGCAAAGACGATTGGAGTAGGACGTGAGTACCGTGGATAATACTACCTTACCCCACCACCATCCCTCTGTTGTCTGTGTTGTCGTTGATCCTCCCACCATTCTCCATCAACGTTTGGGACATCCTAGTCTCCAAAAATTACAAAAGATGGTGCCGAGACTTTCGAGTCTATCGTCTTTAGAGTATGAGTCATGTCAGTTAGGAAAGCATGTTCGAAGTTCTTTTCACAGTCGTGTCAATAAACAAGCAGAGTCTGCTTTTTCTTTAGTTCATTCAGATGTATGGGGTCCTAATCATGTTAAATCAACTTTGGGTTATCAATATTTGTTACATTTGTTGATGATTTTTTTCGGTGTATTTGGTTATTTCTAATGAAAAATTCAAGAGTAAACTACCCATAATGGCCCCTGAACTATTAGAGTAGTGTCATTTTGGCCCTTAAACAAAAATTCGCTCCACTTTGGCCCTTAACCTATTAGCGAGCATCAATTTGGCCCTTACGTCCAAAATTTCTGTTAATTTATATGGAAACACCTCACATGCAGTGCACATGACCCTTTTTAAAGGGTATAAATTGACACAAATATGCAACCAATACGACAAAATGGACGTTTCTTTCATCCATTTCCCACTCATTCATCACCTAACAAAGAAGAAGTACACAACACACACCACACACAGAGACAAAGAGAGAAATAGCTCAAGACATTGAAGCATATAAAATAGGAAAAAACCAAACGACGAAGCATCGAATGTAATGGATTAGGCGCTAAGGGTTTACGACGATCCTATTTCTGGAATCGAAGATACATACCGTAAGTGCATTTCTCTATTTTTGGTTAGGGTTTTGATGTCAATGCAACTAAATGTGAAGTGAAAAGTTTTACTATGTTCTACGGATTTTCTACAAATGAAAAAGTATATTTATACAAAAATTCTATTATTTTTTTTGGTTTAATTTTTGGAAAATACGGATTGCTCTGTGTTGCATGTTTTTAGGGATTCTTTTTCGATAATGTTTTAACAGAAGAATTCGTTTTCATTTTTGTTACAGTACCTAATTCAGATAAATTCACTATCATCATTCATCATAGTGGAAAGTTTGAATATGCACCCCATTTAGTTTACAGTGGTGAGTCGATAGCC
This sequence comes from Lonicera japonica, assembly GCA_021464415.1. NCBI lineage: Eukaryota > Viridiplantae > Streptophyta > Magnoliopsida > Dipsacales > Caprifoliaceae > Lonicera > Lonicera japonica. The sequence continues at coordinate 4,581,818 of CM038464.1, read as the reverse complement.
TTTGCTGATAACTGTGACCCGAATAGAATGTCAATACATGAGATTATATTAATGGCCAATGAAATAGGTACACCATATGTTTCATCTTGTTGGTATAGACATCCTCAAAAGGATTTTAGTAGTGGATTGATTCAACTAGTTAAAGATAGGGATGTTTTGGAAATGACAAAATGGATTCAAGCATATATGGTGATAGACGTGTATCTAGACCATGGTGAAAAAGAATGTGTAATGAACGACTTTGAACCTCTAAATGTTATATATCCCGAAGAAGATGATGAAATGAATGAAGAAGATGGTGGACAATTTGGAGAAATGAATGAAGACGAGTTTGGACAGTTTGGAGATGATGAATCAGATTTAGGAAGTCCTTTGGGGTCTGATGTGGTATGTGGTGATAATGATGGTGTTTGGGAAAATGTTGAACAACATGGGATGGCCGACGAAACAGAGGGTCCTAGCAATGTGAATGAAACAGAGGCTCCTAATGCAACAGAGGGTCCTAGTAATGTGAATGAAACAAGAGGGCCCTAGCAATGTTAATGTGAATGTGAGTGATGAAAATGCTTGGTCTAACGTGGGTGATTCTGAGGAATTATTAAGCCTTGCTTCTTCCGATGATGAGGGGGTTAAGAAGCCTAGCTATCCAATGTACAATGCTGAGAAAAATAAGAGTAATTCTCAATTTGAAATTGGCCAATTATTCAGTTTTGCTGAGGAATTTATGAGTGCTATTGCTGAGTATTCCATTGCACATAGGAAGGAAATCATGATGCCCTGTAATGAAAAATGGAGGAGTAAGGGCAAAATGCAAAGCCCCATGTGAATGGTTTGTGTTTGCATCAAGACAAGTTGCAGATAATGGGACCACACTACAAGTGAAGTCTTTAAATGCTAAGCACACCAATTGTAGGAGTACACATCATAATAGGCATGTAAATTCTACTTGGTTATCACATAATTACGGGAGAATGTTTGGTGCAAACATGGATATGCCTTGGCAAGCATTAAGAGAGACAATGAAGAAAAATCACAAAGTTGAGATTACGAAATCTCAATTTTACAAGAACAAATAGGAAAGGCACAAAAATTAATTGAAGGCAGCCATAAGGATCAGTACAAATGGATTTGGGATTAACTGTGCAGAGATCAAAAGGGTCATGCCAAATTCAACAGTGGTGGTACACAAAGATGAAAGAGATGGTGTCATAAAGTTTAAAAGAATGTATTGCTGCCTTGGCCCACTTAAGGACGGCATTAAAAAGTGCAGACCATTCATTGGATTAGATGGATGTTTCCTCAAAGGGCCCTACCCAGGCCAGTTGTTATCGGCAGTTGGTATTGACGCCAATAATGGCATGTACCCTTTTGCGTATGCAGTTGTTGAAAAAGAAACCAAGTCCTCGTGGATATGGTTCTTGAAGTTACTATGTGTTGATCTTGGAATTGAAGAAGAAAATCAATCAAAGTACACTATGATGAGTGATCAACAAAAGGTACATTTCAGTAATTCATTAATACTTGCACATCTACACAGTTGCCACTTATACACAGCTGCATTGATCTATTTCATTGCTGCCATGTACATTGCTATCTTCATTGATACTTACACTTATACACTTATACAGGGGCTGTTTCCTGCTTTAATAGAAGTTATGCCCAACTGTGAAGTCAGATTTTGTGTGAGGCACCATTACAGTAACTTTAGAAAAGAGGGTAATGGTGGAAAAGTATTGAAGGAGGCTTTCTAGAAATGTGCTAGGGCTAGCACAGAAGAATACTTCAACTATTGCATGGAGGAGTTAGAGAAATTGAGAAAAGAAGCCTTTACATGGTTAAGCACAAGTATTGCACCCAAGTACTAGTCTAGGTCTCACTTTCAAACAAATTCAAAATGGCATGTGCTCATTAATAACCATTGTGAGATTTTTAATAGCTTTATTCTTAAGGCTAGAGACAAGCCAATCATATCTATGTTTGAATGCATTAAAACACTGTTAATGGATTAGGATCAGAAAAAATATGGAGAAAATGAGGGCCCATCCTACTGAAGTTTGTCCTAGGATAGAAGAAAAGTTAGAACATCTTGGTAAATTTGCACCTAACTTCATAAGTTTGTGGTCTGGTGGGAATGAATACCAAGTTAGCAGTGGTCCAGATTTGCAATTTGTGGTTAATTTGAAGGATAGGACATGTAGTTGTAGAGTTTGGGAGTTAAGTGGTATGCCATGTGTCCATGCTGTATGTGTAATCATTAGCCAGCATGAGAAGCCCACAAATTATGTAGATTCATGTTTCACAAAGGGGAGGTTATGGAAATTTATCAACACATTGTGAGACCAATCAATGGCAGACCTATGTGGCCACACACTTCATTGGCTCCACTTATACCACCTGATGTTGAAGCACAAGTTGGTAGGCGTAAAAAGGAAAGGAATAAAATGGGGGATGAACCTAAACAACATTCAGGGTGTAAGTTAGGGAAAAGAGGTATTGCAATGACTTGTTGGAAATGTGGCAATAGTGGCCACAATGCAAGGACTTGCAAGGAACAGGGAAGTGCTGGAAGTAACAGTGCTGGTGCAAGCTAAGGGAAGTAGTGCTACAGATAGAACTGGTGGGGGAAGTGGTGGCAGTGCTGGTGGAACTGGTGGCAGTGGTGCTGCAACTCCAAGGCAGTTTATAACTGCTAGTGCATTGGTTAGGGGATTACAGGTACATATGTTACTTAATTTACTATCTTCATTGTAGCCAATCATTCCACCCACTGATAATGAGTAATTACCCTTTTGTGTAGGCAAAAAGAAAGAGAGGTCAATCCAATCAAAGTCAAGAGCAATGCAGCCAATCACAAAGCCAATCAGCACCAAGATCCTCATTTACTTGATTATATAGTGGGAAATGTAAGTAATGGAATAGTAGTGGTGGGCAATTTTTTGGGGAAATGTAAGTAATGGTGTAGGTGGGCAGGGCAATTTTTTGGGGAAATGTAATTAATGGTATAAGTTGGGTTATAAGTTTTTGGGGATGAAATTATGGTTTGATATAAGTTGGTTATAAACTTTTTGGGGATGAAAGTATGTTAACTCTTTATTGCTACTGTTAAGGCAAAGAAATATGAATTTCATGTTCTAGGTGTTTTAGTGTTAAAACAATTGCTTTATTTTATTGGTAGTTGTTGTCTTGTTTTCATTGCATTTTTGCCATTCATTGTTAAACATATGTCTTTTCATTGCATTATACCAAAACACTTTCATGGTTACAAAAAACAGAGCATCCATACTGCTTTTCATTCCATTACAAAAAAAAAAGACAAAGCATTCATAATGCATTTCACTCCATTACAAAAAAAAAAAAACCGAAACAGAGCATCAATTTATCCGTCCTCCACAAGTTACAAAGTTGAGTGGAGCTTTCTCCATCTTCGTGGGCTTTGTGGGCACTGTTGAAAAAACACCAAAGTATTACGAGACAAACAATCATGGCAATCCACACTTTCTTTGGAGTTCTTTTCTCAACTCTTCCGGCTTGAGTTATCCACAGGTACATGTCTTCCCACAAGAAAAACTCGCATCCAATCTGTTCCGGATGGTTATGAACCTTCTACCCGGATTTTGTGGAGTTTTCGAGGTCTTCACAATAGCAACCTTACCGCAATAACAATGAAGAGCCATTTTTTTGCTATTGAGGTTCTCTCTCTCTCCCTCTCGATATATATATATATATATATATTCTTCTCTTTTACTATGAAAATATTTCTTCCCCCTGTTTTTTTTTTGGGTTTTCTTAGCTATTATACAATGTTATATAGTGTATTGTTAAGATTTAGGCGCCAAAAGATAGGGAGAGATGGAGGGAAACATTTTTTTATGTGTTATGACGTTTTTGCCTTTTAAAAATTGGAGGGAAAGGTGTTTATGTCTACATTAACAGAAATTTTGGACGGAAGGGCCAAATTGATGCTCGCTAATAGGTTAAGGACCAAAGTGGAGCGAATTTTTGTTTAAGGGCCAAAATGACACTACTCTAATAGTTCAGGGGCCATTACGGTAGTTTACTAAAAATTCAATGTTCTTAAAATCGTGAATCATAAATCGATCAGCAAGGCAGGGAGCGGGGATTTTTCATTTTATCGGGGATAAATCGGAAAAAATTAGATATACACTGTTCACCATATAAATAATATTTTAAATAATATATTATATAACAATATGCTAAATAAATATAATAGTAACAAAATGGACATTAATAGAATAAAATGCAAAATAAAAATAACTTGTGGGGTTAATTATAAACATTTAAAAGAAATTTCTCACCTATTTACTAGCCTATTAGTAATTTTGTAAATTGCAATATACCTAAGGGTAATTAGGTAATTAACTGATTCACCACTTATTAAGATTAAAACCTACTCCTTTTTTTTACCCTAAAACCTACGGCTTCTCTTTCTCATACCACACACAGCCGTCTCCGTCTTCCGTCTATCTTCATCTTCTTCTTTCACGTCGCCCCTTTCTCTCTCTTTCTCGTTCCCGTGTTCCGCCCCTCACTGTTTCGAGGTCGAGTGAAAGAGAGGAACGGCAAGGTCGAGTGAGAGATACAGACGGCGAGGTCGAGGTGTGGGAGACGTCGAGTGGAGGAGAAAAACGAATAGGGTTTGGGTTAGAAAACGATGTCGTTTACTTTGATAACGATTAAAAAAAATAGTCAATTTATCGCCGATTACGATTAATCGCAATAAATCGACGATAAATTGCCGATAAATTTACGATTTCTCCACCGCCGATATTTTCAGCCGATTATGGATAATCCGATCGGTGCCTTGTCGATTTTCGATAAATCGCCAATTTATCGGCGATAAATGCCGAGTTTTAGAACACTAGAAAAATTCTTCTGAATTTTTTTCCGTCTTTCACACATTTTGATCAAAAATTAAAACTCAATTTGGCATCAGTATTCGTACTCTCTACGAGTGACGATGCACGTGAATATTTTTCCGCCCCTTTTCAATCTTTTATGAATTCTCAAGGCCATGCTTCATGAATCATCTTGTGCTCATACTCCTCAACAAAGTGGAGTGGCTGAGTAGAAAAATAGACACCTGATTGAAACTGCTCGTACTTTTCTTATTCACAATCATGTTCCGCAATGTTTTTGGGGAGACTTGGTTATCACCGCTTATTATTTAATTAATAGGATGTCATCCTCCGTTTTAGACAATTAGGTACCTCATTCTCTGTTATTTCCTGCCCAGCCTCTTTATTCCGTCCACCCTCGTATCTTTGGTTGCACTTGTTTTGTTTATGGACTCACTCCAGGAAAAGATAAATTGCATGCCAAATCTTTCAAATATATCTTTTTAGGGTACTCTTGCTTGCAAAAGGGTTATCGTTGTTTTTCGCCGGACCTTAAACAATATCTTGCTTCTGTAGACGTCACCTTCTTTGAAACAACCCATTATTTCCCTCTTTAGAGCTTACAGCATATCCTCTTGCTACTAATGAGCCCTCCATATCATACAATAGTCTTATTCCACAAGTTGTGTGCTCTCTTACCCCTGTGGCTCCTATCTCAAACTTGCCACCTCCTCTACTCACCTACCATCGCCACTTTCGACCCACATCTGTCGAGAACCCTGCCACCGAATCTACCGCTGAGACTATATCCGAGCCCATCACCCCATCATCAGATCCACCGGCCTCATCTCCTACTTCTATTATGCCTCCAATTCCAACTCCTGACTTGGATCTTCCCATTGTTGAATGCAAAGGTATCCGTTTCTACTCATAACCCTATAATTTTGTGATTTATAATCAGTTATCTCCACAATATACTGCCTTTCTATCAGCTTTGTTTCCTGTTTCTACTCCTAAAACTGTAAAAGATGCTCTATTTTTTTTTGATAAGAAACTGTAAAAGATGCTCTTTCTGATCCGGAATGGCGCCAGGCTATAGTTAATGAGATGTCAGCCTTGCATTCGAGTGGCACACATAGGACCTCGTGCCTCTTCTTCCTGGTAAATCAACGATTGGTTGTCATTGGATTTACACTGTCAAAGTTGGGCTCGATGGAAATGTTGATCGTCTAAAAGCTCGGCTAGTTACAAAAGGGTATACCCATATCTACGGGCTTTATTATGGTGATACATTTTCTCCGGTGGCTAAAATGTCCTATGTTCGCCTATTTCTATCTATAGCGGTTATTTGTCACTGGCCCTTTATTAGTTGGACATCAAGAATGCTTTTCTTTCATACCGAATCACAGGAAGATGTGTATGTGGAGCAACCTCTTGGGTTTGTTGCTCAGGGGAGAGTCTAATCAGGTGTGTCTCCTCCGTCGCTCTCTTTATGGCCTAAAGCAGTCCCCGCGAGCTTGGTTTGGACATTTTAGTTCGGTTGTTCGTCAGTTTGGTATGACTCGTAATGAGGCTGATCACTCCGTCTTTTACTCTCATTCATCTCCTGACAAATGCATCTATTTGGTCTTTTATGTGGGCGATATTGTTATTACGGGAAATAATCAAAAGGGCATACAAAAACTCAAGTAATATCTATTTCACCACTTTCAGACGAAAGATTTAGGAAAACTCAAATACTTTATAGGAATAGAAGTTACTCAATCTCGACAGGGTATCATCATCTCCCAGCGGAAGTATGCCTTAGATATCTTACAAGAAACTGGCATGACGAATTGCAAACCCGTAGAAACTCCGATGGATTCAAACGTCAAACTCCTACCAAATTAGAGGGAGCCATTATCAGACCCTAGTAGGTACCGGAGACTTGTTGGGAAACTCAACTACCTCACCGTAACACGTCCTGACATCGCGTTCTCAATGAGTGTACTCAGCCAGTTTCTAAGTGCTCCATGTGATAATCATTGAGAGACAGCTATTCGTATTTTGAAATATATAAAGAAGGTGTTAGACTATATCACACTGCTGTCATTTTTCTGTAATTTGCTCAGCTGTATTTTTCTGTATGAATAGATGTACAAAAAGTCTAGGCATGTACAGAAAGTCAAGTACAGAAAGTCTTAGATTTCAGAGTGATTTTAGGTAGGCATGTTCAGAAGTACAGAAAGTCTAGGCAATAGATTTCAGAGTGATTTTAGGTAGGCATGTTCAGAAAGTCAAAGTCTTTATTTGATTTCTGCTATAATTTCTGCTGTAATTATGGTAATGTTTTGCTATTTAATAAGAAGAAACTCTCCATTGAGAGGCATTCAGACCAAAATTGACATGGTATCAGAGGCATTCTCTTAATTTTCTCTTTGTGTTTATTCTCAGTTAATCTCGTTCCGTCAGGTTTTCTCGTTTCTAGGGTATTTCGTCTTCGATCTTGGTTTCTTGTTGATATCCTTTGCTGTGGGATTATCTCGGTTTTCTTTCATAATTTTTTTTTCTGGTATTCTCGGTTTCTAGTGGGTCTTCTTACTAAATATTTTTCTTGGGGGGCTTCTTGACTTATTTGTCTTTTATTATCATGTCGGAAGAAAATTCTATTGTTCGATTTAATGGCAAGAACTTCTCCACCTGGGAATTTCAATTTAAGATGTTTGTAAAGGGAAAAGAATTATGGGGTCATTTAGATGGCTCATCTACCGCTCCCACTGATAAAAAGGAGTTTATGCAATGGGACAGTAAGGACGCTCGCATTGTGACTTGGTTACTCGGCTCTATTGAGCCTTATATGGTGAATAATCTTCGATCATTTACAACAGCTAAGGAGATGTGGGATTATCTCAGACGAGTTTATTATCAAGAGAACACCGCCCGGAAGTTTCAATTGGAGTTGGAGATTGCCAACTACAAGCAAGGTAATCTAACTATTGACCAATTTTATGCTGGATTTCTTAATTTATGGAGTGAATATTCTGGGATCGTTTATGCTAAAGTTCCAACGGAAGTACTAGTATCCTTACGGACTATCCATGCTGAAAGTCAAAGAGATCAATTTTTGATGAAGCTTCGACCAGAATTTGAAACTGCACGGGCTGGATTATTAAACCGTAATCCTGTTCCGTCATTGGATGAGTGCTTGGGGAATTATTACGTGAAGAACAACGTCTGGCTACTCAACTTAGTCTTACTCAAGACTCTGTCACTACTGCAATGGTCAATGTGGCATATGCTGCTCAAGCAAAAGGTAAACTCAACTCACATATACAATGCTATAGTTGTAAGGAGTTTGGGCATATTGCAAAGCATTGCACCAAGAAATTCTGTAATTACTGCAAAAAGGAGGGGCATATCATTAAAGAATGTCGCATACGACCTCAAAACAAACAAAGTCCAGCTGTCCAGTCTAATTTGGCCGCTGTCTATCCTGCACCTATTCAAAGCCAGCCACCTACTACCGGATCTTCATCCACTCTTACTCCAGAGATGGTCCAACAAATGATTGTTTCTGCTTTCTCTGCCTTCGGACTTCAAGGTAAAAGCCAACTACTCACCTCTCCTTGGTTGGTTGACTCTGCAGCCTCAAATCATATGACAGGAAGTACAGATGCTCTTCATGATGTTCGTACATATAAGGGTAACCAACACATTCAGATAGCCAATGGCAGTTCACTTCCTATTGCTGCCATTGGATCTTTGGGGTCCATTTTTAACAATGTCTTCGTGTCACCAAAATTATCTACAAATTTAATTTCTGTTGGACAATTGGTGGATAATAATTGTGAGGTTCATTTTGATCGTACTGGTTGTTGTGTGCAGGATCAAACGTCGGGGAAGGTGATCGCGAAGGGGCCTAAAGTGGGACGTTTATTTCCTCTGCAGTTTTCTATTCCTAGTTTTGATTCATTTGCTTATACTGCAGTTGCTTATGATAGTAATGTTTGGCATAAGAAATTAGGACATCCCAATACTCTTGTTTTAACTCATCTTATGAAACATGGTTATTTAGGAAATAAAGATTTGTCCTTTAATATGTCTTCTGATTGTAGTTCTTGTAAATTGGGTAAAAGCAAATCTTTACCTTTTCCTTCACAAGGCAGTCGCGCATCCACCTGTTTTGAGATTATTCATACTGATGTGTGGGGTGTAAGCCCTATTCTTTCTCATGCTCAATATAAGTATTTTGTGACTTTTATTGACGACTACAGTCGTTTCACTTGGGTATATTTCCTACGTTCTAAAACTGAAGTGTTCTCCATTTTTCAATTTTTTGTTGCACTTGTTAAGACTCAATTTTCAGCTGATATTAAGATCTTACGATCTGACTCTGGGGGGGAATATATGTCCAATACATTTCAGGATTATCTTAAAACAAAGGGCATACTCTCCCAACGCTCTTGTCCTTACACACCCCAACAAAATGGGGTTGCCGAGCGTAAGAATCGACATCTTTTGGATGTTGTTCGAACTTTATTGATTGAATCTTCTGTGCCTGCTCGTTTTTGGGTAGAAGCTTTGTCTACAGCTGTGTATTTGATTAATCGTTTGCCGTCTCAGACCTTAAACTTTGATTCTCCGTATTCTCGTTTATTTGGTGTTGCCCCTGAGTATAATTCTCTTCATATATTTGGTTGTGTTTGTTTTGTTCACTTGCCCCCCACTGAACGCCACAAACTTTCTGCTCAAGCTGTTCGATGTGCTTTTCTTGGGTATAGTAATTCTCATAAAGGGTTTGTGTGTTACGATTCAGCTGCTAACAAACTTCATGTTTCTCGAAATGTGGTTTTCTTTGAAAATCACTATTTCTTCCAGTCTTGTGTTTCTAATAATTCTGATTCTATTTCACTTCCTGCTTTTGATAATAATGCTTCCCCTATTGAACGTTTTAAGCCAGAGATTGTGTATCAAAGACGTCATCCTCCGTCTCCACAGCCCCTTCCAGACCCTGCACCGATGTCTGATCCTCTCCCGCCTGTACCTCGACGGACTTCTCGAGTCTCTCGCCCTCCCGATAGGTATGGATTCTCTCATACTGCTAACCAGGCTGTTCTTGATACTACCACGGTCCCTAGGTCTTATTCTCAGGCTGCTACTCAAGCATGTTGGCAGCAAGCTATGAAAGAAGAACTTCAGGCTCTTATGGACAATCATACCTGGGACATCATTCCTCGTCCTGATGGTGTGAAGCTCATTGGATGCAAATGGGTATATACCGTCAAGCTTCGGCCTGATGGGACTATAGAACGGTATAAAGCTCGGTTGGTAGCGCTTGGAAATCGTCAGGAGTATGGACTTGATTATGAGGAGACTTTTTCTCCCGTTGCCAAGATGACTACTGTTCGTACCGTTATGGCTATAGCTGTTTCGAAAGGTTGGTCCCTCCAGCAGATGGATGTAAAGAACGCCTTTTTACATGGGGATCTGAAGGAAGAAATTTATATGCTTCCTCCTCCTGGTCTATTCACCAACTCTTCCAATGAGGTTTGTCGATTGAAGCGATCTCTCTATGGGCTAAAGCAGGCACCGCGTGCATGGTTTGAGAAATTTCGTACTACTCTTCTTAATTTTCAGTTTACTCAAAGCCAGTATGATTCGTCTCTCTTCCTTAAACGGACAGCTACTGGTATTGTTGTTCTCTTAGTATATGTGGATGATATTGTCATCACAGGGTCCGATTCTCGATCGATTGGGGAGCTACAGCAACATCTCAAATCTATCTTCCACATGAAAGATCTTGGCATGCTTCATTATTTTCTTGGTCTTGAAGTGCACTCTTGTTCCACTGGTATGCTTTTACATCAACACAAATATACACAAGAGATTCTTACCTTGGCCGGTTTACAGTCTGGGAATTCGGTTCTTACACCTCTGGAGGTTAATTTAAAACTTCGACAGACAGAAGGAGACCTATTACCTGATCCGTCCTTATATCGGCAGCTTGTAGGGAGTTTGAATTATTTAACAATTACCCGACCCGATATCTCTTTTGCTGTTCAGCAGGTAAGTCAATTTATGCAAGCACCTCGCCACTCTCATTTAGCAGCTGTTCGACGAATTCTTCGTTATCTGAAGGGGACCTCTGGTCGAGGGTTATACTTTCCTAAAGAGAATTCTTTACAATTGATGGGTTATAGTGATGCTGATTGGGCCGGTTGTGCGGATACACGCCGGTCTGTTACAGGTTGGTGCATGTTTCTTGGTGATGCTCTTATTTCTTGGAAGAGTAAGAAGCAGGATAGAGTTTCAAAATCATCTACTGAATCTGAGTATCGGGCCATGTCCTCAGCTTGTTCAGAGATTGTGTGGCTTCGGGGCTTGATGGGCGAACTTGGTATTCCTCAGCTTACTCCCACTCCACTACATGCTGATAACACAAGTGCTATTCAAATTGCTACCAACCCCGTCTTTCACGAACGCACCAAGCATATTGAAGTTGATTGTCATTCTATTCGTGAAGCTGTAGATCAGCGTGTGATCACTCTTCCTCATATTTCCTCTGAGTTGCAGGCAGCTGATGTATTTACCAAGGCCTTATCTAGTCAACGGCATCAGTTCATGGTTAACAAATTGATGCTTTCTGATAGACCAGCATCAATTTGAGGGGGGATGTTAGACTATATCACACTGCTGTCATTTTTCTGTAATTTGCTCAGCTGTATTTTTCTGTATGAATAGATGTACAAAAAGTCTAGGCATGTACAGAAAGTCAAGTACAGAAAGTCTTAGATTTCAGAGTGATTTTAGGTAGGCATGTTCAGAAGTACAGAAAGTCTAGGCAATAGATTTCAGAGTGATTTTAGGTAGGCATGTTCAAAAAGTCAAAGTCTTTATTTGATTTCTGCTATAATTTCTGCTGTAATTATGGTAATGTTTTGCTATTTAATAAGAAGAAACTCTCCATTGAGAGGCATTCAGACCAAAATTGACAGAAGGCACCGGGCAAAGGCGTTCTGTATGAAAGTAGAGACCACATTGAGATTATTGGCTATGCTGATGCTGATTGGGCAGGCTGTCCATATAATAGACATTTGACAAGTGGGAATTGCATCTTTGTTGGAGGAAATCTGGTCTCATGAAAGAATAAGAAACAATAAGTTGTTTCCTTGTCCACCGCTGAGGCAGTATATCGGGCCATGGAAAAAGTAACATGTGAGCTCATTTGAATGAAACAGTTACTCCAGAAGCTGAAGTTTACGGAGATTCAACAAATGAAGTTCCAAGCAGCTCTCCACATTGCATCTAATCCGGTTTTCACGAAAGGACTAAACATATCGAGATTGACTGTCACTTTATTAGAGAAAAAATCCTTTCAAGGGAGATCGCTACTAGCTATGCGAAATCGAATGATCAACTAGCTGATATCTTTGCTAAGTCTCTCAGTAGAACTCGAGTCAATTACATTTGTGACAAGTTTGGAACATACAACTTGTACGCTCCAGCTTAAGGGGGAGTGTTGAGATTTTTATATATGTTATATATATTATGTGTATATTTAGGAGACAACTAGGAAGATATAATTAGGAAATCCTTATTATAAAAAAATAATCAAAATATCCCTATTCTTTAAGGTCTTACACTTGTATATATTGATGTACACGTTTTTAATAATAATAATAATAACAAATCTTATCACAGAAACTTAAAATATAAACTAGTAGCATATTAATAATTTTCTTCCTTTTTTTTCCTTATCTTATCTAGATACATACTAAAAAAAGGAAAAGACCAAACGCAACTAGGTTGCACAATCTAGTTTATGTTCAATTTAATTCCAAGTTTATCAACAAAAAGAAAAGGGCGGAGGAGAAAGAAGCAAATGTCGGAAGATGAGGGAAATGAGTATGATTTTAAATCCGATGGAGAGATGGTCATAGAAGGATATGGAGAATAAGACCTAGCCTATTAGTTTAATTTAGTTACTTGCTTTCTAGGTTCTTATGTTAGTTATTAACTTATTAATGCGTATCAGCGTATGAAGTTTGAAAGTTTGGTTTTGGATGTTCACTTTTAACTCTTTAAGTATTATGGGATTTAAACTTGTTTCTTTTGTTTTGGATGTGATGTTATTATGAAGCACAGACTTGACACGCAACACGCGTTTCCACACGACACATTACACGTAATTTTTCCAAAATATAGGACACGACATGTGGAGGGGACACATTCTTAATTAATTAATTAATTATAGAGTAAATTACCAAAAAATACAATGTACTTTACCCGTTTTTACAATTTGGGTAATATACAATTTTCTCGACATTAGAAACATTGTACTTTATTTATTTTTTCATTTTGGGTAATAATAACCTCCAAAATATTACCCAAAATGAAAAAATAAATAAAGTACAATGTTTCTAATGTCGAGAAAATTGTATATTACCCAAATTGTAAAAACAGGTAAAGTACATTGTATTTTTTGATAATTTACCCCTAATTATATATGCAATAAACATTGTAAATATTTAAGAATTCAATCAAATGAAACCAAATTGCAACCCAAATATTCAAAATATGATCACTAAATTGTTCCATAATTAAAGCATCAAAAAACATACATAGACTAAATTGTGCCATAAAATGATAGAAAACAAAAGGAAATATAAAAAGTGGCTTAGTTACCTTATCCCCAGTTGATATTGCAATGAAGAAACACTAGGAGTAGTAGTCATCTAAATCAACTATCAAGTATTAGAAACTATGATTAAATTCAAGTGTCAGAGAGAGTATCGGAGAGTGTCGAAGTGTCCGACAAGTGTCGGGCCCGACACGTGGCCTCTAAGAGAGTGTCCGTGCTTCATAGGCCTGTTAATTAATTGGATGTTTGGATAATTAATGTCATTTTGAAAAGAACTAATATGATTTCTTGTGTTTTAGTAGTATTATACTATTTTAAAATAATATTTATAGTGAAAAATTGTTTGTCCTATTAATCCCTCGATCTCCGATCTCGACCTCGTTGACCTAGGACCGACTACCGATTTTTAGAACATTGATTTCACCAATTTCAGACGAAAGATTTAAGGAAACTCATATACTTTCTGGGAATAGAAGTTGCTCAATCTATACAGGGTATCATCATCTCCAAGCGGAAGTATGCTTTAAATATCTTAGAAGAAACTGGCATGACAAATTGCAAACCCGTAGAGATTTCGATAGATCCAAAAGTCAAACTCCTACCTAATCAGGGAAAGCTATTATCATACCCTAGTAAGTATCAGAGACTTGTTGGGAAACTCAACTACATCACCGTAACACATCCTAACATCACGTTCTCAATGAGTGTACTCAGCCAGTTCCTAAGTGCTCCGTGTGACAATCATTTAAAGACAGTTATTCGTATTTTCAAATACATAAAGAAGGCATCGGGTAAAGGACTTTTGTATGAAAGTAGAGGCCACACTAAGATTGTTGGTTATTATAATGCTGATTGGGCAAGTTGCCCATATGATAGATATTTGACCAGTGGGTATTGTATCTTTATTGGAGGAAATCTGGTCTCATAGAAGAGCAAGAAGCAATGAGTTGTTTCCTTGTCCACCGCTAAGGCAGAACATCAAGCCATAGCAAAAGTGACATGTGAGCTCATATGGATGAAACAGTTACTCCAGGAGCTGAAGTTCACGAAGATTCAACAAACGAAGTTGAGATGCGATAACCAAGCAGCTATCCACATTGCGTCTAATCCGATCTTTCACGAAATGACCAAATATATCGAGATTGACCGTCACTTTATTAGAAAAAAAATTCTTTCAGGGGTGATCGCTACTAACTACGTGAAATCGAATGATCAACTAGCTATTATCTTTACCAGTGTTTTCAATAGCGTAATGTCGCGCGCTATGTAGCGCGCTATAGCGCAAAAAAACACCCTACCGCTACGTAGCGTGCCAAGAATAGCGAAAGGAACAAAAAGCGTGGGTGTTTTGATGATGTGGCACGCTATTCTGAGAAAACCTACACTATTTGAGCAAAAAATGAAGAACAGGGGAAGAAGACAGGAAGAACAAGGAAAGAGGAAGAGAGAGAAACAAATCTTAGAAATTCTCTTTTTACCTTCGGCGTCGAAAAAACGAGATGCAAATAGAGATGGAGCTCGGTAATGGAAGATAGAGAGAGTTGGAAGACGAAATTTGAGAGAGGCAGCTGTAGGCTATCGATTAAAACTTAAAAGTAGGGTTTTGAGTCTTTTGACTTTATTGATAAAATGAAGTACAGAGTAATTAACTTTGGTTGTATTTATATTTGTAAAACTATTTTCAATATTAACCCCTCCCCCGTTTTTTTAATTTTGTACTCTTTTTTTGAAACATTTACAATATTTAATTTATCCCATGTCTTTTTATTATTATAAAGGTTTTTTTATGTTTTATTAATTAGTAATTTATTATTATCTTATTATAAATAAATAATAATAAATATAAAAATAAATATATATGTAATTTACTAATATCTTTTAATATAATTTTATTTTTTATTTTTTTAATTGTAACGCTATTTATGTCCCGAATAGCTTACGCTATTTATTTACGCTACGCTATGCCCGAACCAAAACGCTACGCGTTACGCTACCGCGATTTAAAACATTGATCTTTACTAAATCTCTTGGTAGATCTCGAGTCAATAACGCTTGTAACAAGCTTGGAACGGAGATCGCTACTAGCTACGTGAAATCGAATGCTCAACTAGCTAATATCTTTACTAAGTCTCTCGGTGGACCTCGAATCAATTACATTCGTAACAAGCTTGGAACATACAACTTGAACGCTCCAGCTTGAGAGGGGGTGTCAAGATTTGTATATATTTTATTTATAGCATGTGTATATTTAGGAGATAATTAGAAAATCCTTATTAGAAGGAAATATCCCTATTTCTAAGTTGTCACTCTTGTATATATTGATGTTCTCCTTTTTCTCTATAATACACAACAATTCTTCTCACAAGTGCAATTACAAATTCAATACGAACAAACCTGGTTGAACATAAGAAACAAGATACTGAATGCTGGCAAATTATGAGGAAAAACCTGTGCTGTTGTTGGTGCTACTGGTCTTGG
Organism: Lonicera japonica; assembly: GCA_021464415.1. NCBI lineage: Eukaryota > Viridiplantae > Streptophyta > Magnoliopsida > Dipsacales > Caprifoliaceae > Lonicera > Lonicera japonica. The sequence goes on along the minus strand of CM038464.1, from coordinate 4,565,864 downwards.
ATAAAAGAAGTTCCCTTTGCTTTCTTCACCTCCATGATTTGACGATTGCAGCTCAGATTCAGGTTTGCTAGTATTTGCCATCCAGTCGGCTGAAAGAGTCCTCATATCAGAAAGAATCCTGAAAATTAGCAAACGGCGTACAACACATAAGAATAAGAGGATAACAAGATGTAGCATGTATTACATTGCTTAGAACTTTTCCACATAAATGTCATCAAACAAAAAGAAGTATAAGCGCTGAAGGATGCTGATGATTTGAAACATGATTTGTTAGTCGCCAGCCCAAATCTGATTGCAGCCCATTCTATCCCGGCCCAACCCGGATTGCCAGGTTTACGAGCAATCTTACAAGACAAATAGTCATAATTTTTTCATACAACACTAGATTGACTAATAGGGTTCCTTTCAGAAGGCTATTGACGAGTATTCCAATATAAAAAGATGTGGTCCTTGTGACTCAATAGAGAATATTGACCATTTCAGTTAGCAAAGCCTAAAAATAATGATAGAACAGAAGGTAAAAAAAAAACTAAAGGTTTAACAGCTTCAGATTTGTTTCAATAAGAGCTCTATCCAAATATCAGTTTTGCAATAAATTTGTACATAGAGGAAATCTATACGGTTAGGCAAAATTGATTTCACTTCTGGACTTGCTATAATAGTAAGCACTAAATTAACGAGGATTAGTAAGTTCTAGTTCTGCTTGCAGGTGAAGACTGTTGCCCTCTTAAAAACAAACCATTAAAATTGTTTGGCTGCTGTAAAACATATGACAACATAATACACAAGCAAATGCCCACCTAGAAAGGTCCTTCTTCTTCCTGAAGGTAGTCCGTAACATTGTCGCTAATGTATTTTGCACAAAATCCTGGACCTCAGTGTGGATAGTCTCCCACAAGGCATCAGCTACTAATGTGTCACAACGCTGCATCATTGATCCAATGCTCTTAATATAGCCAACAAGTTCAACCAACGCTTTCCTTTCCTCTGCACTATAATTATATCGTACCACCTACAAATCAACAAATTTTCATCTTTTAGAACCAAAATTAAAGAGAAAAACAACACAACCTGATACATCATTGCAAAACGCAGTCAAATTCTATAAATGTTCACATTGATGAAAAATAGACTTATGAAGTGAAAGAAGAGGATATAGGGTTGTACATGATAATCAATTGATAAGTTTGACGTACACTTTTCGTCCCCAAGATGAACGAGTGAATGTGAACAAGTGTGAAGATTAAGCATTCCAGAAGGCAAAAAGAACGACAGATCGAAAGCAATAAAAGACTAAAGAGGAGAATGTTACAGAGAAAGAGCTAGTGGCAAAAAAGTGAGTCTGATGAATACCTTTTCATAATCAGAAAATGACACGGATGTCTCATGTGAATCTGTAGGAACTGGATCCCTGCACGGGTGAGAAAATTTCCATGCGCATTGCTCCCAAATGCGCGCAGTCCACCTGCTTAACAGCTGAAAACCTTCAACAACCATATCATACATGTTTCCTTTAACATCCTTGCACCACTCAATATCTGCACCATCTATAGATTTCAATAACACAAGCTGCACAAGTAGATGCAAACAATTATATATTTAACTAGACACATTGATAAGCTAAAGAAGAATTACACTGGATATTACTAATAAGAAAATAGGACCAGAAAACTACGACAAACAAAAATTTCAGCAAGCTAATTTTGTTATAAATCTTCATAGCTAGTAAAAAGAATGTAGGTTTTTTTAACTTGGAACTGACTGATTATAGATATACAGGTACTAGCAGCATTTTTGTGCAATGGGTGACTATAGGAAATTATTTTGTGAGTTAAAGACTACCAAATTATGAAAAACATTAGTGTCGTGAATTATAGAAAGAATGAATATGGAGAAAACCATTTTCAGTTCAGTGCAAGTGAATTGTGGGAAGAACGTAAAAACCATTTTGAAGGCTAGAAGACTACATCATGAGTTGCCAAAAAATATTTTGGTGAGATTTTCCGAACATACCACAATTGAGATTGAAATTGATTTTATTTTCATGAAGATGTTGAACAGTGATTTAGAGGCTTTTCAAGGCATGACTTACTATAGAATATAAATGTTTGATATGTAGAAGGATTTATATCTGTCTAAGATAAAAGAAATTATGAGATGAGAGAGAGAGAGAGGAGATGCAAGGAATTGCCACCTGATTCATAGATGAAGCAAAACGAATAGTGAAATCATCATGCTCAGTGCGAATTAGCTCCAATATGGTTCACCATCAAATAATGTCTCTGATAAGTAAAATAAGTCAAAGAACTTGCACAAAAAATCTAGCAACTAAAGATATACCAATCTCAGACGCGATTCAGCCAACAAACCTAATATTTTCACAAACACCTCAAGTAATTACAAAAAGCTATAAGATGACTTTGATTGTCCTGTAACATATCAATGTATTCGGACACCAAGACAAAAAACACATAACTTCCTTATACATTTTGGTTGTTTATTGATGCCAAACATTTTCCTTAACTGGCTGTCAATCAAAATCTCCACTAGTTAAATTCGTTAGTGCCTGCTGTGAGGCATGATCTATAAAAGTGAAGGTAGGGAACATAAAGGGTTTAGTAAATCCTTTGAAGAGTGTGTGTGTGTGTGCGTGTGCGTGTGCGTATGTGCAAGAGAGCGAGAGAGAAAAAGTAATCTTAAGATATGGCAAAAGATCACCAGAAAAACAATGACCAGAGAATTAAATGTCCACCACACCAAATATATAAATTGAAGCGTCAAATAGACAAAAAAAAATGTAGAGGATATTCTTGAACTTCACGAGGTGGGAGCTCATGAGGAGCTGGAAGAGTGAGAAGACGAGTTTGCACTGAGAATTTTGGGAAGTACATTGACAACTCTTTCAATATTGCAGCTGGAGAAAGATGGAGATCTGGGAATGCAGGGATAACTGGATCATTCTAAACCAAGCATTAAAAAAAGTATTGTCAGTGAAACCGAGTTGGCACTCATAAGATGTCAGTAGACAAATGAGCTTCTGTACCTTAAATATATTGATCAGTCTGTTGATTTTCACCCTCTTATACAATGACTCGCTATCTTTTTCTGATGACGTTGCTAAGACAACAAGTACAGGCAAAACGCGAAGAAGAATGTGTCGTTCTGGAAAGAGAAGGGCGAAATCCAATTCCAGTGACTCAACAGCAAAGACTATGAGAACTTGAAGAATGTCTTCAACACTATTTTAGGTCAAGGAGTTCAAAAGAAGCGAAATCCAACTCCACTAAGAATACCATTTTTATCCCCCAACCACAACATGGCTGTCGTAGCCGTTGAGTTATTTTTTTCAGACCATTCCCTTAAAACGCGTATCATGTTTTAATCCTACCTAGTCAAATCATAAGATGGATATGAATGACATAACGAGCATTTAAAACTGGTTTTTTCCATCAATGCCAGAGAGAGGCGTCACAATGTCCTCAAGGTATTTACTACTTTTTTAAAACCATAATTGCAGTAAATTTCAATGAAAATCTTAACCTGGAACAAAAAACAATGCATCATGACTGTGATTACACAAGAAACAAAAAATAGCTAATATAAACACTTGATCAGTGATATAATATAACCATATAAGCAATACATGGTTTGTCTATGTTAAGATTCAAGAGATTTTTAAGATTGTGTTCCTTGAGAGAAGTGGTTTTCACAAATGTGGAAAAGAAATTGTGAGAATATTGAAATAGGACTAAAGAGTGTGAGATAAGTAACTCATGTTCTGAACATAGGCTATTGCAGACTGTAGAAAACTGTCAGAGGCTGTAATGACGGTTAGTGAGCCAAAACAATTTTTACAAATGCCTAACTAATTGTCCTTGCTCTCATTGGCCATAAAAGGAACTGACACCCTTGGATATTCCACCTACAGGATTAATGCGATGATTGCTGCATTTTTATAAAACCTCATTGTTAGCACATAGAAGTGAGTGCAACGGACAATATTAAAGTTGTACACTGGCAGGATACTTATTCACACGGAACATTTCAACATGCAAATTCAACAAAATCGCCCATCTAGTGCTCAAGAAAATCTGCAAAGATAATTACACAGTGAAGTGAGGTGACATGAATCAGCTAGCACAGTAGTATCACATCATCATTGATTGTTTCCTAACAATAAATTAGCCCATACATGCATCCATTGTGTTTTATGGAGAATCAAAAAAGGAAACACGCACCTGTAGATCATCTAACTCTTCCCTCATTGAATCAGTGTCTTGCCACTGAACACTGACTTGAGTGAATGTCCTAATAAATAGGGAATATATAAATCAAATAAAAAGGCTGATGAACTGAAAGTCATGTATCTTTTCCTAGGAAACCAACATGGTGGCAAGATAAAAGCATCGTGTTGGAAATAACATCTCAGAATATACAAAAATAAGGCCAGAGTTCACTCATATCATGTCGATTCATAGTCCTATGCGCATGCATAGATATCTTAGAAACTACTCCGGAATAGAAGGGGGGGGAAATGATTCTCTGAAAAATGATATCTCTGGAATAGAGGACCTGCGTGTGGGTTGTTTTTGTTTTTTTTTAACTTCTTAAAATGGTAAATCAAGATTTAGTAATCAAGACCATCCACAACGCATATGATATATTGCCAAATATACCACACATGGTCTTCCATTGCACTAGGTAAATGAGCAAAACTTGGGCTAGTATGGTAATGAATGGGCAAACTTCGCAAGTGGATAAGTTTGCTTCAAACAGGCACACTGTACCCATAATAGGACAAAAGAAACAACTTTATAAACAGCAAAAAAGAGACGCATAATGATGCAGGACAGAAGCAGGTTTAAAGGGAAAAGATCATCTTCTTTTACCTAACTTCTTGAATCCACAAGAAAAGAGAGAAAATTCTCAAAATATTTGATATATTGATAAAAGATTGTATTATGGGCATGATTTATTTATACTACTCCAATCCTAAACCTATAATAACTAGGATTGCTTGGAGGCTACTCCAAATCAAATCCTTTGACTATAAGGAAACCTGAATTACCTAAAACAAAACATACTAAAACTAATACTCTAGACTTTACCAAAACCCTCATAACTAAAATAAGAAAAATATTGCCCCAAAATAATAAAATAAATATTACATAAATAATAAATTAAAATTGTCTTCACGTGTGCCGCATCACAGAACACACATTCCTTGATATAAACTATAAAGCATGTTAAACATCAACAATACCTCTTATACCAAGAGAAGTCATTAGGAATGCTTGCTTTTGCATTTTTAAGGTGATCAAGTTGAACCAAAACATCCAATAACCTCAACATGGACCTGCAGTAACAACAGGAATTAGCAAAAAAAATAAAAATTATAATTAGTCAAGGAAATACAAATATAGAATAAGGTAATTTCTTAGGGTACTAGGCTACTAGGTATAACTTGTGTCAAAAAATGTCATTACAAATGACTTGTGCCTAGGTATACCCGAAGGTCTCGTTTGATTCAGGTATTAGAGTCACTGGAATTAATAATACAAGTATTAATAATACTGGACTATTAATCCTGGTATTAATTTAATACCAATACCTTGTTTGATTCATGCAGTATTAATATTGGAATATCTCATGCTGATGTTAATATCATGTTTGATTCTATAACTCGTATACGGGATTATATTTTGGACTAACAAAAAAAATGAATTTTTTTTTTAAAAAAAAAAATTAATTAAAATAATAATAATATAGTAGTTGAGTAGTGGCATTTTTGAAAATATATGGTTCATTTTTCTTAATCCTGGATAAACAATACCACATCCCCCCTGTATTAAATTATACCACAAAGAATGGTATTAAGTTAGTACCGGTATTAAGTAATCCCAGCACATTTGTGCGAATCAAACAAAGTATTATAAAAAAAGTGGTATTAACAATCCCATCCCACTTTTTAATACTCGAATCAAACGAGGCCGAAGAGTATTTTTTTGACTTGATGTTTAGATGCGAGTGCAAGTAAGTGAGTAAATATGGAGTGTGCTGTGTGTATAATCTGGGTGTGAGTTTACCTAGTTTGTTTGACACTTTGGCGTGTGTACAAAACAAATTCTAAGGCAAAGAATTAGTGCATAAGATTATGGAGCATTGGATGGATAGACTTTGGGGAGTTGGTGGGTTGAAAAAACCTTTACTTAGCTTATAGATTATACATAGTATACAACGTAAGTTAAAGAAAGCATGACACGTTTAAGAGAGCGAACAGCAAATTAACTAAATGTTCTTTGAGTTCAACACATCAATTCTATTTCCACAAATGCACTTCCTGTAAGTGAGCTTCGCGTACATAAAAAGAGAGCAACCTAGATACAAAGGAGTGTGGGCCAAATAACAAAAACAGGACAACCCAAAGGGCCACAGGAGATATAAACTAGGATGAAACCCCATATCTTCAAAAAACTCCAACAACTCCTCACAACACATATTATAAACATGGAAAGTGTAATTTTTCTCTTAAAATAAGCTGGGGAAAGTTCTACGTCATTACTTCCTAAACCAACTTTTCCCCAAAATTGCTAGTGAAAAATCACGGTACCCCGTGTGGCTCCACCACTACACACATCCACTTCTTGCAAATGACTCCCTCATTTGCCTTGATCTCCATTCCTGCCGCTCTTCTACTGTCCTCAACTCCTCATGTAACCGAACCTCAGTTATTTAAGGGACCAATTAAATCTTCTAGGCTTCACCTCAGATGCAAGTAACATGGGTTGTCAGCACCACTTCTACAGTTCAGCAATCACCATACGTGTACATATAATACAGGTGCATTTACGATAAACTAATCATGCTACAACTACTCTAGAAGCCATAAATAGCACCTTGAAATGTTCAACACATCAAACGGGCGAAATAAACCTTACTTCTCATTTCAAACAATTAACATATTTAAATGTTTAAAAAGTCAAAATTAAAGTAACAACACACCAGAGATGAGTTACAGTTGGACCATTGATGCGTCGCTCAGGCCTGGAAAAGCGTTGCATATCAGCTGCTAGCTGCATTTGGAGGATTACATTTTATGTTTAGTTGACACCCTAGCAACAAGAAAAATATTAGTGGAAGCAGATGATGATGAAAGAAGCAAGAGCTCATACTTTAGAAGCAGCTGTTGCCTGCCATCTCTGAATTTCACGCAGACGACTCATTTCCAAGTCCAGAACTTGATAAGTTTCAAGATATAATTCGGCTTGACTTTGCTTCATGGAATCAGGAAGCTGTGACATTATTCTTTTATAAATAATGGCATATTAATCAAAACCACAATAAGGAGGCGGAACAACATACACGAGAGTTCTACAAAGAAGAAGCACATCTAAGAGGAACCAAAAAAAACTTCTAAGAATGAAGCTTCTCTTCAACTATGTGCCCTCGATCTGTATAAGGTTAATAAAGGAGTGAATTCAAAAACAGGATAAGGTAGCTAAAAGAGTTCTATTTCAAAACTCAATCTGTATTAACCTGAGGAAGAGATTCGACGCATTCTGCATTTTTATTTTATTTTTGTGTGAAGTGCAGAATTTTATTAAAACAAACACATCCATACAAGATACAAGGGACATCCCCAGGAAAAACAACTAATTCCATCAAAATAGACTCACTAATTCCCCAGCTCCGTACAAAATACAAGGGGCATTCCGCATTTGACATGCCTGTCTTTTATAAAGGGGACTCACTATTATATTCTAAGATTCCTGCTTACATGCATATGATAATATATATATATTTGAGGACGATAAGGCTTCTCCGGTAATAATTGTATCCACAGGAAGATAATTAAAACAGCGAATTAAATCACAGGATACGGTCACTAAAAATGTTCTATTTCAAACTAAATATGTATTAACCTGAGGAAGTGCTTTGACACAACTGCGATACGTATAGAGCACTGACTCCATTTCCTTCCCCTCTTGAATAAGGGTATTCTGCATGGTTCAGCATTGGCCATAAGAAAATGAATAAATTTGTAGGTAAAAACAAATCATCTTTAAAGAACACAATCACATTCAACTCCTTATAGTTTAGAATCCCGAGCAAATCAGAAAACATAATACTCATAAAAACTTGCCTCATATGGGAGACGAAGTGAATGAGATAGAACAAAGAGCATACCAGCTGATTGAGGGCTTTTGTATCTTCTGACAAAGATAGGCGATATGCATAAACGTCACTGTATTCTACAAAACAAAAGCAGCTATATATTTTCAGATGGAGAGATACATACTAACATGAAATGTAATTTTATTGGTCCAACACTCCAACCCCCGCCCAAAAAAAAAAGGCATGTGAAGAGAATATCCAAAGTGCACTTATTGCACAATCACAACAAGTGCATATTGCATAAAATAAAGGGGGGGACAAACAACAAGAAAACTTGAACTTGAGATTTCGAGAAACCAAAGCTTTTATACCATGCTAAGTCACTACTGAAGACAAAAGTTAAGCTATTAGCCCCAGACAGATTAAAAAGCATTGTACATTGCGTCTCCAACCAAGATAAACAAGAAAACGAAACTATACAACTACACTTGTTTAAAGTAATCATATCACGCTAGATGAGCTAAAAAAAAGTTGAATACATACCAATAGGACTATTTGTTGCACCTCTTTCAGTTGATACCCAAACGGCCGGCCCTTGCACCTCTGGTTGGTCATCCTACAACGTTAAGTTTATGATATAGATAAATATATACATCTCAAATTCAGTGACTTTGAAAGTCAAACACATTAGGAATACTATGAACTTCCATGGTTGCCTTAAGAGACGGATAACGAGTGAAGACATAGCTTTAGTGTTAACTGTGAACCATTGTAATTAACTTTTAATTTTGGAATATCTGGTTTAATTATCCTATTTTCAGAAACGTGACTCTCAATTCACGACAGTCCAAAACAGAAACAAGGCCTCTTGCTTTGACAAAGAGCAACTAACTAAATAGTTTAGGTGTAAAAGTAGCTCCCTTTTCTTGAAGGGTTTGTTACTACCTAAACCTGGCCAAGGATATTCAATATAGATATGGTAAGATAACGGCACATGGATACAACAACTTCATATCTATGTAAAGTAAGGAGCATTTTTTAGTACAAGGGATAAAAAATTGTGTAGCTGAGACTTAAGATGCTTTTTGAATGGTTAATAGTGCCTTGGCACAGGTTACAACCTAGTGTATATATATAAAGATAATATTTGCATAATGTGGATTTGTTTATATTGTGTTAATTTTATCAGTAGTGTCGTAGTTGTGGGCTATACCCAGTAGGAGATATTCACCCTAGGAACCCTATGGAGTTCATAAGTTTAGTATATTCATGAGAACCAATCTGAACCTTTTGGAATTTGTAAAGCTGATACCTTTATGATTGACATTGCTAGTCCTACAAACCAATTAATTCATCCTCAAGTTTTATTCATGTAAAATTAAGAGAAACGGTTGAGATTTGGCCATTCTTAAAATGAATCAATCAATTGCATATATCCGTATTGTTTAAAACAACACTGCTTTTGCCCTAATTTTGATCGCAAATCTACGTACTTTAGTGTGTAAAATGTTAAAAGAAATTGGAAATTTACCTCCAATGAGAAAGTAGATAGTGCTGCGATGGCTTCCTCAACAGGAACAGCCATTAAGCCACCTTTCAATTGTCTCCAAAAATGGAACTAGTACTACTGCATTGTGGTTCAAAGTGTTAATTAAATTATGAATGAAGAAAATAATATTATATATATATATAAGTAGAAGATCAGGACCATGTAAATGTGATGAATATAGCAGAGAGAAAAACGTTACCCTGGAGGGTGAGATTCCAACAGTCAGAGACAAAATCGAGAATCTCAATTCACTCGTCTCGTTAAGTTTGGCTACTCTGCTATAATACAAACAAAAAAAAAAACTGCTGTGATGCCTCAAGAACAGGCGGTTGGTAATCACAGGGTGAATTTCCCTTCCTCAGTTTGCGTACTTTTCACAACTCTCTTGCCTTTTTTTTTCCTCTCTGATTTATATACGATCATTGACAGATCTGAATTGTTGATGGAAAAATAAAAATTGGAAGACGGGAATCCAACTTAAGCAATCAAAATTCGGATATCTTTCTTTTATATAAATACATTTATTTATTTATTTAGAGTGCGTTTGATTGTGAGCGTGGAATTTGCATGGAAAGAAAATAAATTTCAGACAATTGAATTGCCTAGAATTGAGTTGCATGGAAAATGTCAATTAAATGTGTTTGATTGCCTTAATTTTCTACCCAGAAAATAGTGTACTTTTTCATCTTTTCGTGTTTGATAGACATTATTTTTTATGGTAATTGTAACTTTTTCCAACTTTTGTTGTTTGATAACTATTATTTTCCATGGAACTTGAACCTTTTTCCATGGAACTTATATATTTTTTACACGGAACTTACCTAAAAAATCAGATTTTTTAAAAACAGTTTCTTTTTTTCTTTTTCTTTTTTTTCAATTTTACTTAATCAAAAAATAGTATTTTGATTTTTGAACAATTTTACTTCATCAAAAATCAATTTTTTTGAAAACAATTTTTTTTTTTTTAACAATTTTACTTCATCAAAAAATTGTTTTTTTTTTTTAGACCACACTTCATTGAAAAACATTTTTTTTAGCAAGTTTACTTCATCAAAAAACTATTTTTTTTTTAAAACAGTTTTTTTATTTTTCTAACAATTTTACTTCATCAAAAAACAGTTTTTTTTTATTTTTGAACAATTTTACTTCAGCGAAAAACAGATTTTTTGAAAACATTTTACAGCTTTACAAGGAAAATGAGATGAATAGTAGAAAAAGTGGGAGTTTGACTCTATGGAAAATAAATGCAATCAAACACTACAAAAGTGGGAATTTGAGTGGAAAAGCCATATTTTTCATGGAAAATATGGCCTATCAAACACACCCTTATTGTGTTGAAATAATTTAGGGGTGTTTTCGATTTATGTTGGCTAGAAATTGGGATAGCCCGAACTCTCACCAAAATTCGTAGTTTGGTTTCGGTTTTCATACCTTATGAAACCTAAACCTTTCTCAAATTACACGGTTTCAGTTTGGTTCGATCTCATTCAAATTTTTTTTATATTATTTAAACTTTAGTTGAAAACTGCACTGAAAATCAAAAAACAACTAATAATAAAGAACCATAGTTTTCGAAAAATACTATATGGTATGCATGAGGATTGTACTAATATCTAGCAACCTAATCAATGGTAAATAATATTGTACACTAAACCTCTTAATCTAGCACCGTTTGGTATTTAACCCCCTAAATAATAGAGTTAAGAGAATTAAATTATCGATGTTAATTCCGCTTCCAATTCAAACCAATCAAAAATATTAAAAACATGTCTAAAAGAAACAAAGCAAAAGAAAAAAGGAAGAAGAAGGAGACACCAAAATTAAGGACTACTCATTAATCGATGTTTGTTTTGCTCCTTTTTTTACACTTGTAATGTCCGAAGAAAAATAAAAATATGTTAATATTGTGGTCATTTGGTCCTACATTTTTGAGATGTGTGGCATTAACTAATTTAACTAATCTCAAGTTGTTCCCTGAATAGTATATATTACGGAGAAAAATGAGAAGAATTAGGATTTTTCTCTTTATCGTAGTTTTTATATTAGCAATTTTTTTTTTAAGATTCGGTTTTTTCTGTCCAATTCGGGTAACCCAAATCGACCCAAATCAATTGGTTTCATTTTCAATTTTTGATTTCGGTTTCGGTTTTATTTTCGGTTCAAAAAATCTTTTTGTCTAAAAATATTATATTTTTTTCGTTTAAATTAATAATTTTATGTTTTTATAAGTGTCAAATTAATTATTTTATTTTTATTTTTAAATTCAATTATTGCATTAACTCTAATAATAAAATCTAAATTATATCTTGATCATTAATTTATTAAAATGAATTATTATGTAGTATAGAATTCAAAGTACAACAACTAATTATGAGAAAGGAAGTATAAAAATAGGAGTAAAAAATTAAAATAGCCACTGAATTTTACCCCGAGACCACTAATTTTTTATTTTTCTCAATTTACTTATTAAAGTTTAGGCCACGTTTTAATTTGACTATTTCGTCCATTTTTCAGTGTTAAAATCAAGAAAAAATAGGGTAGAAAACCAAAATGACCACTCAACTTTACCCCAAGTTTTAATTTGACCACTAAATTTTTATTTTTCTCAATTTACCTATTAAAGTTTAGGCCGCGTTTTAATTTGGCAATTCCATCCATTTTTCACAGTTAAAGTCAAGAAAAAAAACACATGCTTTACACATGTACTCTAAACAAGGGCAAAAATGTCATTTTAAATGTAAATGTTAATTTTCTAAACAAGGGCAAACCTCACCATCACCGCTGTTGGAAACCACCACCTCCGGTGCGGGAGAGAGGTGGAGGTAAAGTGAGTAATTCTTGTATCATGCTATTATATCTGGTTGAACTACATTTATAATTTATGTCATTGTGCTAATTTGGGGGTGCCAAAAATTCACAAAGGAGATTAAGAACATCGACAATTTTATCAAGTAGATCAAAGTTTTTGGGCTCGCAAAATCTAGTAAGAAATGTAAGTTTTGATCCAGATGCTAATCATATTTATATAGATTCTTTAGAAATTGTTTTGGAATTATAACCTTAAAGATTAAATCAAGAATAAGAACCTCCTATCACTGCTTTATCTCCATTTATCATAAATAGTTCTAACGAGAATCCAAGGAAATTGGATTCGCCGGAGCTCTGCCCATTACCGCCGTTAAGTGATGGTTTGCGTCAAAATCTTACTAGAGACGACAAAGACGAGGAGTTTTACTCTCTAAGATGATTTACCACCGATTTTGCTTATAAAAGAGTGTTTGCAGCAGTATAAGCAAAATTTTTTGAAAGGATTAGTAAATCAAGTTCTTTGTTTTACTCATCTTATATCGCCTACTCGATCCATTTCTCTAAGTATTTCACCGCCGGTTAGTTTAAGCCCGATTAGCTCAATAACTAAATTGCCAGAATTAGCTTTTATTCCGATTACTCTACTATCTAATTCCTATAATCTTCGAACACCTCATATTCGTCATATTCGTCAAAATCATCACCAAGAATATCAAGAAGCAGGTGACAACGATGGTGATGGTGAATATAATCAAAAAAAATTACCTTTAGATTTGGTTTCCCTTGTGTTGAAAGTGTTAATTCCAAGTTAAGCCCTGAATTTGTATAGAAAATTAACATTTACACCTAAACTGACGGTTTTGCCCTCATTTAGAGCACATGTGCAAGGCACATTTGTTTTTTTTGAGTAAAAAACCAAAATGGCCAACGAACTTTACCGCGAGTTTCAATTTGACCAGTAAAATTTTATTTTTCTCAATTTACCCATTAAAGTTTAGGCCGCGTTTTAATTTGACCATTCCGTCCAAAATGGACGGAATGGTCAAATTAAAACGCGGCCTAAACTTTAATGGGTAAATTGAGAAAAACAAAAATTTAGGCCCTATTTGATGGGTGTTTATTTCTCAAAATTTTAAAAACTCAACTTAAAATCAACTTTACTTTTACACTTCCAAAAATTTATTTAACTTTATTTTCCCTCTCTAAAAAACTTTTAAAACACCATAACTTCAAATACAAAAATCAAAATTAAATAAAAAAATATATATTTGAAATATATTCGTCGAGATCTATAAAATAAGATCAATTGTGATTATTTTTTTTAAAAAAAATTAAGAATTTTTTAGTTGGTTGAAAAAAACTCAAACAAAATCCAAATTCACTTTTCAACATACTTTCAAATTCTACCAAATACCAAATTTTAACAACTTAGCTTAAAAACTCAACTCAAAATATCAACCAAACATCACCTTAGTGGTCAAATTAAAACTTGGAATAAAATTGAATGACAATTTTAATTTTTTACTCATAAAAATAGAGTACAAGACAAATCTGGTCATATATTTGAATAATTAATTCCTCCAACTATGTTATTCTCCACCAAGGGTGCTGCAAATATTGCTAGAATTGCGTTTTAACATGCATTAAACTTCAATCTAGACAATAACACATCCATTTATCGTTGTAAAATTAGTTTATCGTTTTGTCTCGAATGAATGTTTAACTTTTCACTGTTTAACTTATTTTAGTCACATTGTCTTTTTAAGAACAAAATATCAATATTTCTGTTTCAAATTAAAAATTATATATTTCTTCGACCAACTCATTAAAAAAAAAACTTTCATTTTGAACTTTGTCCGCTGTTAATAAAGAAAAAAAATTATCAAATAAATTTAATTTAACAAACAAGAGAAATCGTAAAGATAGGGTAAACATATTTGTAATGGTCTGTGGCCCCTACGAACATTTTTTAATCTGTCAGCGTCGTTGCTTGCTTGGGAAGAATTTATTCTAATTTTTTTTTCTTCCAAGAAAACAAAAGGTACCATTTAGCCTCCCAATCAATTAAAAACAAACAAACAGTGGGCTTCCAATATCTTCAATTAAGGGCGCTATTATTTACATCTCTTAAATTTGTCATAAATATTACTTTTAGAATTTAATTAAAAATATATTTTAACATTGCCTTATTTATTATAAACACTCTTCTTTATTGTTTGATGGTAGACGAATGTTTAACAACAGTCTTTTCATTTGAGCTGAGTTTATGTAAATGTACTCATCTCTCATTAGACGGACTTTATTTGAAAAATACTAGAGTACTCCATTACCTAATGTTAGGTGAGTTCTTATCAACAAACTCTCCCTAAGTAAGCCGAGTGTATGCAACTACACTCACCTCTCATTAGACAAGCTTTAAAGTGAGTAAACTTACTTTCAGAAATTATTTGTGACAAGGGGAGTATTTATGACAAATCTGGGAAGTGTAAATAATACTGCCCTTAACTAAAGAGGCGGTGAGTTAAAACTTTTATTTTAAAATAAGGATACTCTTTTTTTACTTAAAATACCCTTCTCTAATTTTTTTTAACTACTACCGATCACTACCACCATCCCTAACTGTTGGAGTTATGTCAACTACCATTGTAGCTTTGATAACCATTATCGGAGTGTCAAGACCACTACCGGAGTGCCAAAATCTTACCAGAGATCTGATAAAAAGTAATGCAAATAAGTTTTTGCAGTAAATCAGGCCCATTTGAGGTAGAAGTATGTGCAAATCCACTTTTACAGTAAAACACAATCTAGAAAGACATAGGTACAAATCCAATAAAACATGGTCTAAATTTGAGAAGGTTTGAATTTGAGAAAGAATTATGTGCAAATCCATTTTTATAATAAAACATGTTCCAATTTTGATAAATAACCAGGTGAAAATCCACTTTTGCAGTAAAACATGTTCCAATTTTGCGAAATAACTAATTGCAAATCCACTTTTGCAATAAAACATAACCCAATTTAGAGAAGAAACTAGGTGCAAATCCACTTTTGCAGTAAAATATGGTCCAATTTTAAGAAATAACCAGGTGCAAATATACTTTTATAGTAAAACGGAGTCCAATCTTAAGATGGAACTAGATGCAAATCCATTTTTACAGTAAAATAGGACTCAATATTTAAAAAATAACTAGGTGCAAATTCACTTTTGCAGTAAAACATGATTCAAAAAGAATTAAGTGCAAATTCGTGTTTGCTTTTAAAAATTATAGCTAGACTTCCTGTGACCAATACCAGAGCTTTGAGTACTTTATTGGAGATACAAAATTAGTTGCTGAAGTTTCAGGAAAGGTTGTTAAAGCTCCAGTGAGGTCGCCAGAGCTCTGGTGGGCGAAGGTTATCGGTGGGTTTAGAAACCACCAATAATAATAAAGAAATAAAATATTGTAATAAGGGTATAATTAACCATTTACAAAAATATATTTATTATTATATAAAGCCGGAAGGCAATTTGTTTGTTGTTGAAGCCATGTCAAGTTTTTGGTCTTTCAATTTTGCCTTTGCATGCTTTTTAACTTTTGCTTTCATATTTTACCCGAACCAAACTCCTTGCACACTAAAGATGGTAAGTACACGTGATGCATATGCAAATGTATTATAGACAGGCACATTTTTCTTTTGGGCCATTTTTTTTGAAGGATAAACTTCACACTCTCTTTCTAATGAAGGACAATATTATTAGATGATTAGTTTAAAGGACAAGTTTTCTTGAAGGACAAAATTTTATTTTATTTGTTAATTATAAAATTTTAAATAAATTACAAAACTACCGTTGTGAGTGCCAAAAAAAATTTAAGCCTCCTACTAAAAAAAAGTTCAAAGTAGAATCAGTTGAATATATAATAAAAGGTATAGAAGATGCAAGATATTTTTTGGATAAGGTAGGTTTTTTCGATAGCACTAATACTATTCCGACAATACGTCCTCCTTTTATGTGTGTGTGATTATATATGAGCTTAAAGGCAATACATTTGGATGAGAATACAAGTTACAAACTTTCTCTCTTTAAAGTGAATTACCTAGAATTTTTGACCCACGTAATGAACCGTCCTTATTATATTTATAGTCATAGAATCGGGATAACAATAATCCATTACGGTAAATAATAAAAAGACTAAAGAAGTAAAGAGAGCAAAACTTGGGCATCACTTCCTTATACATAATACACACCTTTACGGTAATATTATTACACCATCGGGACCATCTCGGCTAACAAAGGCCGCCTCAATATTCGTTAATCTAGATGGCCAATAACCTAATCTTATCCTCTTGAGTTGAACTTTATGTCTGTTACTTAGTTGGGCTTTGGTTGAATTCTTGTACCTAAAAGTTAGATCGGTCTAAATCGCGGTCACTATTTTTGGACTCTCCCAGATGGGTGGTTTGGCGTGAATGTGGCCTAAATGAGGACCATTTTGAGGATGTATAAATCACTAAAGGAACTTATCCCATATTCATTTCATTCTTTAGGCTAGTTGGGCTAAAATTGCCCTTAGATTTTTTGTTAGTGACCTTTCTTAGGAACACTAAATTTCACCTTGGCCAACTCACACTTGACACTGTAAAGATAGTTTTAGGTGTGGCTAAAATAAACACACGTTTTATCATTTCACTTGGATTGGACAAAATAAAATATTGCTACGGTCAATTCTGAAGGGAAATGGGACCTAAAGGCCAGAGTCAGTTCCTCATCCCTTGTTGAGGGTTTAGCCTCCTCTCACAAGAGAATGTACAATAACATAAGTTGAAATAACTAGTGCCGTGGAGCTAGATCCAATAAATAATCCATTTTCGAAGCAATTCAATTATATTGGTGTGTGTATGTTTCCCAGCTTGATGTGCTGAATACTGATCGGCATATCAATAATGCTGATTCAGCCTTAGAGGACAGGTCCGTTGCCATGGGCCTGATGGGCTGTTGTTGCCCATGGATCAAAATGCACTAGACCAACGTAGTGCAGTCACCTCAGGTTGGATTGCTTCCACCACCTGATTACTATAAGATCAACTTACTTTTCCCCAATCCTTTAATTATTTACTACTTCATCTACTCTTTGTTAACATGTATTTTATTTTATTTTTTGCCTATAATCTGCTCAATATCTCCTCTGCTCGGAGATGAAACATGCGGTCGAGATGCGGGGTAAACGCAAGGCCAATCAAGAGGCTAAGGGCAAAGCCTCTAAGCTCAAAAAAGTGATGTCCAACATAAAAAAATCCAACAACACCAAGGACAAAGAGCTTCCGTTTATGCTGATGCCTTGAAGAAAGCAAAGGATGAGCTTCATGTTGCTCAAAAATAAGCCGATGAGCTGAGAGCCAAATTGAAAAAGGATCAAGATGCAGAGAAGATGGCTGCAAGCCAAAGAGATAAGGCACATTGATAAGCTTAAGAGTCAACGCGATAAGGAGTTGGAAGTACTCTTATAAAGATGGCTACAATAATCGATGCTATTGTGGCAGCTGCTAATGAAATGCAGTCCATAAAGCATCAGATTTATCAGGCGGGTTATCAATAAGGCTTGGAATAGGGGTGTTAAGACCAATCTGAAAACATATCGAACGGATTGAACCGATCCGTAAAACCCCAAACAGAAAAAAAATAGAAACTAAAATCAAGAAAACCGAACCAAAACTGATAATTTGGTTCGAGTTCGGAGCTGACTATTCCAAAACCGAATCGAATTATGTATAAAAAATTGAAAGATGTTAATATTTATTCTACGGGTACATGTTAAGTATACTATGATACAAAAAAGAAAGAAACTTTTATAAGAATATGTTCCTTATTAATTGCATGTTGTGACTATATTAAAAAAAAGTCATTAACGCATGTTCTTATTATTGAATTAATTACATAGTGTTAAGATTTTTTATCACATACATGATGATAAAATAATTCATCATTTTATTTAATATGTTTTATTCTTGTAAATGTTACCCGACCAAAACTGAAAACACCTCTAGTTTGGAAGCTGCTAAGATCCCAACGGGAACATAAAATAAGAAACACAAAAATTTAGCGTCATAATGTTTTCCTACTGCTTTGGAATTATTTGTAGGTTTTTTGTTCTAACTTGATATATCGAGGCATGTACAAGCAATGCATGTTTATATCTGGTATATATCTATATAATATGTCCATCCATTATCAATAGGATAAAGATTAAGTTAAATTGTTAAATTGAGTAAGGGAGTTTCACTATGGACAATTGCTAAATTTAAAAGAGAATGGTCAAATTTACCCGCCCCAACCCACCCCACTGCGGGGTGAATTTTGCTCGCCTAAGGAGGGACGAGTCCTAGTTACCCGCCTCTACCCCTCTAAGGGGGCTTTCTTCCCCCATACACATTTCCTCCCCCAATTGTCCAAATTTTAAAATATTCAACTTTCCCCAACCTTTAATCACCCCTTCCTTTTTCCAAGGTTTCCCATAAATCCCCACACCAAATTTTCTCAACTCATCCTAACTCTCCTAAAAACAATTGGTTACGGATTCTTATAATTTTTTTTTTTGCAATTTTCCTATTTTGTTTTAATATTCTTCAATTATTATTATGGATCATACCAATAGATTTTAGGAAAAAAAGTCTCATACTCGTTGACGCATGGCTTACAATAGCGATGACGATACATCACCTATGCGGCCTTCAAATGAGCAACCGAGAAGACAACGTACTTACGAAGCCGGTTCTTCGCAGTCACATGAAGAAAAAATTGCGTATAAATTCAAATATTTTCAACCCAGACAGTCACTTCATCGGTAAAGACCACGTTGGTGTCGTCGATAGCTATTCACATATCTCTGACTCAGAGATGAAGTTTAATAATGTTGGAAATATTTTTGACAAGCGTGGTATTTGGCAGAAAAATGGTAAAGTCTACCACACATTAAGATTTTAGAATGCAGCCAAAAGCGCAAATTTTAGTAGGCAGAAGTAGAATTTCTCACAATTAAGTTGGATGCATTTAGATAATTTTCCCGGCTAAATTATCCAGTGTACTAAATTCAAGTTTATGTTAATCTTTATTTATAAATTAATGTTAAGAATGTTTAGTGTTTTTACTTATTTTTATTATTTGTGTACTAAAAACTAATTATCAAAAAATACTTAAAACATATAAATACATTGATTATCCAAATTCCAGGTGTAAAAAGTAATAAAAGTACATTAATTGCACCTTATTTCTAAGTTTAAAAATAAAAATTAAAAAATGAGAGTGACAGGTCAATGTAACCCACCCAAGGAGAGATTCGAGCGACATTGACCAGCCGGTGGATTGACGGGCCAGATTAACCTACTTAACTAAAATTTTACCCATTGTTAAATTTAGCCGAGTTATACCATCTATGATAACTTTTTACCAAATTTATCTTGCCTACATTAGCTATAGGCAATTGCTAAATATGAGTTTCTATCCTATCCATAATGGATGGCCTAAGAAAGGGTTTTTTTCAACACTCAACTATTATAAAAGTCCTATAATCTAATGGTCAAGATTTCATAATATTATATTAAGTGAATGTGAGCTATTGGACTAAATTTTTGAAATGTCACATAATTGGCTCACGCGAAAACAAACATACACTCCATTACTTATTAACCTACTTGCTTAATCTCTCTCTTGTCAACTTTTTGAAAAAATAAAATAAAATTATCATAACTTTAAATCCAAGAATCACAATTTAATAAAATTTATATATTTGAAAACGACTTATCAAGATCTACAAATAAGACCTATTATGACTATAAAGTTATGTAAAAAAATTATAAATTATATAATTCTACGCGCTTGCGTATTCTTTTCAAGTTTAACATAATAATTTGTAAAGGAACCATGAGATAAAAAATGTGTACTTTATGTTTAAAAAACTATAGTGACCCAAACTTAATAAATTAATTTGAATAATTTTTGTGTTGCAATGTTTATTTTGTTTTAAAATATGAACTTAGTGTCTATAATAATGTTGGGTGATAATAAAAAAATTGGTGTACATGTTATAAGATACATCAATAATTTAAGTAAAGAGCTCAAAGTAAATTGTGTTAAACCTTAATTTGTATTGTTAGGTGTACATTAATTAAATAAGTTGTTCTAGTACAATAATGAAGAGTACAAATATAGTGAGAATGTAAATTGTTGTGTCTTATAATATACCAAAAGTAGATAAAATACACATATTTTAATGACAAAATACGCATGCAGGACACTTGTCATACATTGAGTGAGTTTAACAATAAAAAAATCCCACCATATCCAAGACAAATGATGAGATTTATTTTCTCAATCTCTACAAATCCCGTAGCTTATTCTACACACTATTCATCCCTTCAATTTAGAGAGAGAAAGAGAGTACAAGACAAAAAAAGAAGAAGAGAGATTTTAGAAAGAGAGAGAGGAGCAAGGTGAGAGAAGAAGGAGGAGGTGTAGAGCTTGAAGAGAAAGGGCTAAGAGGAAGCTTCATTAAGGTGAGAGAATTTTTTCTTCTTCAAGCTTGAGTTAAATTGGCTTTTAGCAAATAGGTGGTCACTATTGTGTTGAGAAAAACACTAGTGGTTACCAATATTTGTAAAATAATAGATGGCAAGTCTTCTTTGATATTTCATTTTTTTAGGGTGTAATATTCTAATCTCCAAACCATTTTTACTTGATAGATCGTGAATTACCTTCGCATGCATATCTAGATCATAGAATTTGGTTAAGAAATGAATAAGTTATGAATTTATATAGTTTGACATTAAAATCTAATGTTAAGTGACGAAAATCTGATATACTATTTAAAAAACAAATTTTCTAACCTTTAAGAAGACCTCATTTGCCTCAGAAGATTTTTGCATGTTAGAGTATACATCTCTATGGGTCACATATTTTTTATTCAGAGTTAGTATAGTTTATTTACTATTTTTCATGTACGTTATATTTAGTTTATTTCTGTAAATCTGTCAAATCTGACCTTACTGTACTAAGACATTTATAACTAATAAACTACAAGATGAAAATTAGAAATTACACTTAGAGATTAAAATAGACTCCTGGAGGAACAACATATCAAAAATTTACTGATCAAGGACTTATAAATTTCTATATGTGAATTTTGGAAGTTAAGAAAGCAATCTGCCCTATGTACTGACAGCACCGTGCTTAGTGTTTCAACAATTTATTTATCCTACTAAAACTTACTCAAAAATTATGAAATAAATCATGGAATAATTTTAATGTGTTATTAGTCTACTGTGTAAATTGTATAATCTAATGTTTGTTCTTCTGATCTCGGTGATTTCTTTAAAAACAGTGGACTTGAAGGTTGTTAAGATCCCATAAAATATGATAAATAAATATGACACATCCTTTACGCTTCATATGCAGTACTTAAAATTTATTTTCTTTGTAGTTATCTTTGTTTATTTATCTTATTAGTTGTCAATCCTTGTTGATTAAGA
Organism: Lonicera japonica; assembly: GCA_021464415.1. Lineage (NCBI taxonomy): Eukaryota > Viridiplantae > Streptophyta > Magnoliopsida > Dipsacales > Caprifoliaceae > Lonicera > Lonicera japonica. The sequence continues at coordinate 4,543,891 of CM038464.1, read as the reverse complement.
TTTCTTTGATATTTAGTAGCTTATGACTATATATGTATTGAATGAACATGAGAAAAAGCTATTAATTTGAAGCCTTGGGTTGGATAAATTGCTATTTACATGAGATATATATTATTGTTATGATTATATATGTATGAGTTGTGGTGGAGTCGACTGGGATGAGTTATCCTACAGTTAGTGCATTAATGTATCCAAAATAACGAGAGTGGTGATATTTTTGGTACACACACATGATGAAAGAGGCGTGTGTGCTATGGCCGAGGGCATGTGCGGACCAAGTGGATCGGTAGTACATGTTGGGTAGTAATTTGTTTTTGTTGCAGGAAATGGGAAAAGGCCCAGGTATGATAATTTATAGGGTGGATTTGATGTTAAAAGTGACTTATAAATTAAATTACATTGTGTATATTTATGTTTGCAAGAAGTTTGATTTTCTTTAGTTTGGAGTTAAAGGATTTTCTCACTGAATTGTGTTATTCATAGTATATATATATATTTTCCCTTTTCAGGGACCGAAATTGAAGGTTAGCGGCGAGAGAGAGACGGTAGAAAACTAGTGTTCTCTACCGTAGTCACGTACTTTTATTATAATTTATATTTTCTTTAATTCTATGTGTGGGCGTAATAAATTTTAGTACTAAATGTATTATGGACTCTGAACTTTATGAATTTTATGGGTTGTATAATATGGACTTGGAGCTTAGGAATTTTTTTGTTTTGAATTTTTTGTAAACATTTCGGTTGCGTCCCAAATTGCGGAGTAAGAATTGAGTGTTTTATTTTATGAACTTAAAATGAAACTAGAGTTATTAAGACATTTTAATAAGAAAAAATGGGTTTTTACACAAATAAGCTGATTTTAAATAAATTTCTTAAATCAAAACAAAAGAAAAAGAAAATCCAACTTTCAACATAAGTACTAGTACTAGAATAATTGATGATAAAGTTTTTATACCAATTAATAATTACTCCCCTTTAAACATACTTTTTAATAATTAGATATACTTTAAAATCTTTGAAAAAAATAATAGTAATAAATAAACTCGACTCAAGGCAATTTTTTTAGAATGAAAAGATAATATTTTTTGAAAAATTTGGGGCATGACAAAAACACTTTACAAATAAATTATATATGATCACTTGAAATGGTATGATCCACCAAACAATTCAATGTTAATTTTCTTTCTCTAACCCACATTCCATCCATTTAAGACTGACTAAAGCTCCACAAATTCTCACAACATTGCACTAGACTTAGTTAAAATATGATTAATTTAGGTGGGGCATGGTCAATTTATTTATTTTACTTAAAAATAAAAAAATGAATTTTACCGTGCCATACGGTATGGGTAATACCTAGTGTATATAGGGGAAATATCTTAAAAGGAGTAACTTTTTGGTCCTTAAATGCTGACATGCCATTTTGAGGGGGTAAATGAGTGAATTTTTTGATAAAACTCGGTGAAGATGATCTCCATAATTATTATATCATCTCTACCAAATTTCATTGAAAAATTCAATCGAGAAGTAGGTTAGCTAAATATCTAAAATTTCAATGGTAAAAAATGTACATATATATCATTTTTTTAACTAACCCACTTTCCAATTGAATTTTCCAATAAAACTTGGTGGATATAATTTATTAATTCTGGAGATCATTTTCACAAAATTTTATCAAAAAATTCACCCATTTATCTCCTCAAACTAATTAATTTGCATTTGAAAACCAAAAAATTAATTATCCTAAAATTCTTCCAATATATGCATACGGTTTATTTCTTGTACGCACAAATGCCTACGCATTTGTGCCAAAAAAGTTTTCGGCGGGCCCCACTTCATTTGAGAGAGAGAGAGAAAGCTAAAAAAATTAAACAAACGCAGCAGCACATCACTGCCCTATTATCTACTGTTTCTCTCTCTCTCTCTCTCTCTCTCTCTCTCTTTCTAAGACCCATTCCCAAATCAACTTCTCTCTATGACATAACAACCGCACTCTACGACCCATCAGCAATAACCATTGAAGCTTTCGGAGCTTTCTCTCTCAACGGTGGAGCTTTTTCTCGAATTTCTCTCTCGATCTACGGTTTCTCCGTTAGATTTGTAAGCTTTCCAGATTTTATTTATTTCGAATATTGGATTTCTTGTTATAATATCAAGTTTTGCAATGGAGAAGAATGGGTTTGATTGAAAATAAGGTTCTGTCTAATTTTGAGTTTTGCAACGGAGAATAATAGGTTTGATTGAAAATTATCTTTGTTTCTAATTTCGAGTTTTGCAATGGAGAATTGAAAATTACCTTTGTTTGATTGAAATATGTTCTAGACTTGTGAGTGTACTGCTCTGAAAACTTCCTCATTATCTCAACAAACTTGTTGTTCGTTCAACTAAAGGAATGAAAAATAAATTATCAAATTAAAAAAAAAATTAGATGATTTATTTGAGTTTTAATTTGATGATTTATTTTTCATTCCTTCAGTTGAACCAACATACAAAGTTTGTTAAGATAATGAGGAAGTTTTTAGAGCAGTACGCTCACAAGTCTGGAACATATTTCTATTAGACAAAGGTAAGTTTACAGTTCTCTATTGCAAAACTCGAAATTAAAGACAAAAGTAATTTTTAATTATACCCATTTTTCTCCATTCCAAAACTCGAAATTAGACACAAATCCATTTTCAATAAAACCCATTCTTCTCAATTGCAAAACTCGAAATTATAACAAGAAATCCAATCTTTGAAATAAATAAGATCTGGAAAGCTTATAAATCTAATGGAGAAACCGTAAATCGAGAGAGAAACCCGAGAAAAAGGTCCACCGTAGAGAGAGAATGGTTGTTGCTGCTGGGTCGTAAAGTGCTACTACTGTGTCATAGAGAGTTGATTTTGGAATGGGTCTTAGAGAGAGAGACACAAACAGTAAAAAGAGAGGAGTGCTTTGCTGCTACGTTTGTTTAATTTTTTTTTTCTTTTAACCAAGCTGTAAAAGTGGAAGATTAAGCTTTCTCTCTCTTTCAAACGAAGTGGGGCCCACCGAAATTTTTTTTGGCATGTAAACCGTATATATATTGTACATACATTTACTATGCATAGGAGTGTTGGTGTAAGGGTGGGAAAATTGCTACCCAACAATATCATAGATTAACATTACAAATAGTTCGGTTTACAATTTCATTTATATATATATTGTCATATATATTTTTCACGATCTGTCTCAAATTTGCAAAACATATATATATATTATTAATTACAAATTATATATATGTATAAAAACAATTCGCAATTTTATTTTCTTTCTTTCTTTCTTTCGTTCTTCGTTCTTTTTTTCTTTTTATAATTTTATGTTTTATTTTTAGCTGCATCTTGACTCAATGAATCCTAAGTTTGTGTTTTGAATTCGCTATGCGTATAATCTCAGTAATGAAACTCTTTTTGTGTCCCTTTTCTTTGTTTTTGGTTATTTTTTTAGGGTTAAATTCTTAAAACATTTTTTTTCCGAGTGACGGATAGATCAATGTGATTCATAATTTGTACTTTTGTAGTGGTTGAGAAACTGAGTTGGCCCGGCTACTTTCTCGATTTTATTTTCTTTAATATAATAATAACGAAATTCTTTCGACCCGAAGAGAGTCGAATTCAGGATTTTTCTTGAAATTAGGTGGATGTCTAACCAACTAGGCTAGCCTACTTACTCAAAGAAAAGGACACCTTACTTTTTTATGATATATGCAATGCTTCCTTTATAATTTTGTTTAGTTATAAGTAGTTTCAATGATTGTTTATTAAAATGACACATTTTTTCTTCTTAATTGTCAATTACATTGTTACTAAACTTTTGTCATTTATTCTCATAAATAGTTACTAAGATTCACCAACAATAGCTGCACATTGTCAGAATTTCGGTGATAGTTGCTGGACTTATGTAATGGTCACTACAGCTTGAGAGGACGGTCGCAGTGGTGGTGGGCAGCAGATTATGTCAAATAGCAGATTGTGTCAAACAACAGCAGAATGTATCAAGTTCTACTTCTGTTAATTTTGGGTAATGTATTATGTTTTCTAACATTTCCTTAGTTCATTCTTCTTCTTTTTTGTACGGCAGTGAGAATGTTTGTATCTAAATATAAAAAAAATTTATCTTCTTCATCAAAAGCCTTTCCATGAAATTTGACAGGTATTCATATTATTTAGGGTAATTTTTCTTTTGGTGATTCGCTTCAGAATGTCTTCTCTTATCTATTCTTTAATGTTTGTTGTTAACACCCACCCACTTTATAGTATCCAAAGTTAAGCAATTTCTACCGTTTCCTTTCCCCGTAATAACCACGCAGTAAAGCTTGCTTTTTTTTTAATTGGAAAAATGAAGGACAAGAAACTTGGTACATTTATGGACGCATAAATGCGAGCTTTACTAAGTTGAATCAACCCATGGGTATGCTTTTAATAAATTCCAAGAATGACGCATTTTGATTATAAATGAATTGATTAATTATAGATGATTAGTTGATTCTAAGTCAATTGATTATAGATGAGTTGATTCCCAATTAAATAATAATGTTAATCAATTCATCAATTCATCATCTATAATTGATCAATTGATTCTAAGTCAATTACAAGAATGATGCATTTTGATGTCACTAAGTTGATTCATCTGATTGTAGAATCAACTCATCATTTTATTCCCAATTGACTTAGAATCAACTCATCATCTATAGTTAATCAATTTCAAGAACGACGCATTTTGATCTCACTAAATCAACCATTTGATTTATTTTCCACAAAATTCATATTTTGAATTTTGTTTTCACATTGCAGGTACTTTATTTTTAAGCTTCCAAGGGAGGACTTCCTTTTTAATTTAAGGTTGTAATCTATCCTAAATGTAGATGTGTTGATATAGAGCAAAGTTGTGTTCTTTAGTTTATTATTTTTTTATGATATTTGATAACCTATGGGTATGATTTTTGATAACCTTGCGTTTAGAGCAATGGGTATTTTAGTAAGAAAAAATTGAGAAGTGAATTTTTAGATTTTTGATAATATGGTCAATTACTGCTTAGGGTATGAGTGGCAATGATATACCTTAAATTGAATGACTAAACCAATAAATTACTATTTAGTAATTGACTAAACCAGTGATTTTTGATAACAGAGCAAGTGCTTAATAATTATTGCTTGCTTTACTCAACTAACTGCTTACCAGTGATGGTAAACACGTATGTAAGGGTGTGTAAGGAACATGTATATACAATTATCGCCAAGAGACCATAAGAATATAACCCTCTCCACTGAATTATTGCTTATTGCTTTTGCTACTCATACCTAATTCATTTCTCAATTCAAGACTTTAAATGTATTACATTATCACTAACAAGTTAAAAGATTTCTTGAGGTGGATTTTGTTGGTACTAGAGGCCACGGTCAACGCACTTGGCTGCCGCAGTCAACGAACTTGGCTGCGCAGTAAAGCACTTGCCTGGGTGGTAACGTGCTTGGCTGCTGCATTACCGTGATGCTGCTCAGCTGCGTTAATGCAGTTGGCATGCAAACTGCCCAATTGCAATGCTTCTATGCTTAAGGCAGTCAATTTCTTTATTCTTTTATTGGAATTAAATTTGTGTATATTCAGTTACATTAATACTCTTATTTGTTTTTTTAGGTATTTGACTTTTCGCCGTAGGCTATTGATGGTCAAAGTTTATGTAAGGCCATATCTATCTTGCTCAAGGCAGATTTTGGCTTCGTACTGTTTGTTTACAAAAATATATTTTGCATTATCTTAATTTCTACTTTCTTTTCAAGAACAATATTACTTTACCAAAATTCACAAAGAGAAACAGGTTATGGTTTTAAATCATTGATCTAATTAAATTAATGATTTCTTAAAAAAATGTGAAATTACAACTTGGATTCTTAATTAGGGATGGAGGGAGTAATTATTTTTATTTATTATTTGTATGATGTAAGAGAATGCACTACCTAATAGATGATTTTTTTTGGGGTGTTCTTAAATTTACCCACAAAATTATTCTTCTCACCCCTATTTTAGATACATTAAACTCACCCCATCAAATCTTACAAAATCCCGTAAACTCACCCCAACTATTTTGCAATTGCCAAACAAAAAATTAATTTTTTCTCTCCCCCATTGACATTCTCTCTCCTCTCTTCCCATCAATCTCTCTCTACCACCTATCACCACTCCGCCGATCTAGGACCTCTGCATTTCACTCCCCCTCCGTCAATGGTGGCCATAAAAAGGAAAAAAATTGGCTCAAGTAATCATCTTAATTCTTAAATCTGTTTGTGTACTCCCTTAACTTCCCCCAACTTTAATCTATTTTCAACTATTTTTCTCACTCTATATATATTTACACAACAATTCAATCTCTTTACAACAAAAAGGAATTAAGGTAAAGAAAGCCAAAACTAAAGGGCTCCTGTTGTGTTTTTCCTCCATAAATACTACCATCCATGATCAATTCATTGAAAACCTTTCAATTATCATCTTCTTTTTAAGTCATTTATGGCATTTTTTCTACAAATGGGTCTATACTCATAAGGCTTTATATACATATAGGGAGAATTTAATCAAAGATGACCCAAATCTGAATAATTCTTTCATCTTTATTTTTTGGTAAAAAACAGGAAACAAAGAAGCAACCAAAGTCACAATATTATAAACCAAACAATAACAAAAAAGCAATCAAAACCAAACGAAAACCAAAAGAAAAAAAACTGAAAGGAGCTCCTCGTTAGCATCCGCATGCTCTATCAAAGATAGAAAATTAGGTTGGAGAGAGGAACTACTTTAATTTAATTCTATTTATTTATATATAGTGTAATTTTTTTCGGGTTTTCTTGTTTTGATTCGAAGCCGCCATAAACGAAGCGGGAGTGAAGTGCGGTGGACGAGCAGCGGCAGTGGATGGTATGAGGGAGTGTACCAGGAGTGGAGGGCGGCAGAGATGCGGCAGTGTTCGGCCGTCCATGGAAGAGACTAGAAGAGAATACCAACGTGAAGAAATTGGATAATAGGAGAAATAAAATTAGGCCCTGTTTGGTTGAAAGTTTGGATTTTCTTGTGAAATAATTTTTAAAATAGGTGGGGTAAAAAGAATAATTTGGTGGGTTCATTTAAGAATACCCTTTTTTTTGCTAGGTTTGAACATTTCCAAAGACAAAGCAATCTTTCAAGTGAGTCATTTGCTCGCACCCTCAGTTAAATATATTTTGGTAATAAGAAAGCTCAACGACGTGTTGAGGGCATACGTATGTTCTTCGTTGTAGGCAATTGCAATTGACCAAAACAATCAATTATAAAAAGTAACACAATTTCATTTCTAACTTTATAATTTAGATTATCTACATGAGATAATGTGGTATGAATGGAACTTAGTGTTTACTTTTTATTTACATTAATTATAGATGCTTCGTTAGTGAAAGTTGCACAACTGTGCTAAAAGTGCCTTTGGCACGGGCTACCCCTAGTATATGTATGTAGAAATATGCATATTTCGGTTAATTTTTTTTTATAAAATTGATCTACCTCTTATGAATATTATATCCACCAAATTTTACAAAAAAAAATTTCAATAATTTACCCATCAAAAGTTGAATAAGTATGTTGTTGAAAGAAGGAAGCATTTTTTAAAGCCTAACTATATATATATATATATATATATCCAATCTTACACACGCATTCAGTTCAGGTTTCTAAATTTTTTTGTTCTTTTGACTTCGAAAAGAGTGAGAAGGGCAAAAACAAAAAAGAAAAGTAGTTGCCAAAACTCCGGCAGTGTAAGGTTTAACTCAAGATATTACTGAGAGATACCAGACTTGCCTGGTTTTAATCTTTTGATATGTTTGATTGAGTTTTGTTTTATATTGCACTATTGGGCACCCTAAAAAACCCCAATAATAAAGGGTTGTTATTGGGGTGACCCATTAAGAACCCAATAAGTCAATAGATTCACTAGATTGGGTTGGATTTTTAACAATTGAATTGAATTGCTCAATAAGAACCAGCTCATTTTGGCACCTCCGCACAGTGAAATAGTAATGTAAAACACGAGAAACCACCAAGATAAAACACATATATAGAGATGATTATAGAAGCCCAGACATCGGTTTGTGTACATTCAACTTTTTTTTTTTGTGTGTGTGTGCATGTTTTCACGAATTCTTGAATAGCTGAATATAGGCACATATACGTGGACATATATATTTTACACACGGTTACAGTCAAACAACTTACGCATTGTCTTACAAAATTTGTTTCCCATCCGAGTCACTTACAATCTTTCATCTTCTTACCTCTCTTGACAGATTAAAAAACGATGGGAGGTAAAATGTCAATAACTTACCAAAGAACACTGAAGCACTACACATTAACTGCAACTAAATCCTACACTTGAGCCCAATTTGATCTCTGGTTGTGCTGTTGAAAGGGAAGCTATACGAGAACTAGTATCTACCATTCTCAAAAGAACCAGACGTGTACAAAACATCAAATAATATACCTATGGTGATGATCATGATGCACCATCAGCCGTATTATCAGTAATCTGTCTGGCAGAAATGACACGATCGAGGGTTTCGTCAGGAACGCTGATTCCACTAGTCTCCATTTCGGCAACTATTGCAACAGCAGCATCAAGTTCCCCAAGGTCGAGGCATAAACTCATTATTTCATCATACAAAGGACTGTGCAATACAAGACACATTCAGAAAAATGAGTTCGAAATAATAAACTATATTCTTATTTATAAACAAGAACTAATACATATATATAATATATAAATTGTTACAATGAGCATTGATGAAATGAATTGGTTATACTATTGCATTGACAACGGAGATGCGCCCAGTTTATGATAAAAGACGAAAGTGCTTTATTCAATAGGGGAGACTATAACATTGTGAGGCACACTCATATTCAGTTTTGTATGTCTCTTATCTGCCTTCTTAATGTCAATATGTTCACAATTTTAAGTTAACCATGTAAACTCCATTTTTGCATCAATGATACTGACAAAGAGTTCTTATCCAAAGAAAGACTGCAAAAGCGAGGATACACAAAGTAAAAGGAAGATTCTCTCTCCAAGCATCCTCCAAATATGTGATTAAGTTCCCATCCTCAACATCCAAAGAGACGGACTTCACAAATGGTTCTAGACCAAGGAAAATATATAAATTTTCAAGGACTCCTAAAGATAATCTGTCCCCAATTATGGAGTCCCAACTATTGTCCCTTCAACCATACTCTGCTTTGGATTACGCAGTGCCATAAAGAACTGTTGCAAAGAGGAAACCTAGGCAACCATTTACCAAAGAAAACTTTGTTTTGAATAAAAAAATATTACCCAAGCCCACATTTTTGGAAGACTTAGCAATAACTTTCCAATTTAATAAATGGTCTATTTTCTTATTTTCCGACATCCCACAAGAATCCCTGATCTTTTCTAGAAGAGAAAATACTGGTCTTACACTCTTACCTCCCAAAAGTATAACCAAGACCGTGCGCTGTTTGCAGAATTTTCAAGAAGGCTGAAGGGACGGGAGCTCTTATAGCTGCACGTAGTATCATGGCACAATCTCCAATAGTAGGTGACCCCCCCAATTCTATTACCTGAAATATGGTTCAGCATTTCAGTTAACAAAACATGCATTCATATAATAAAGGATAGAAGCTTAAACAAAACATAGTGTTATGAACCATCTCTCCTAAAAGCTTAAGCTGTTAGGAAAGGGAACCGTAATGAATATCATGGTTAACACCCTCCCCTCATGTGCGACCCCATACTCGCATGGGCAGAGCAAACAAATTTCAAATTTCGGAGGTGCTAAGGCTTGAACCTTGTACCTCCCAGAAAACCAACCTCTGATACCATGTTATGAACCATCTTAAGCTTTTGGGAGAGATGGTTCATAACACACAGTTTAAAAAAAAAAAAAAAAGGAACACACAAAAAATAAATAAGCATTCACAGCAAAACTAGGAAAATGCAGAAACATACTTGCAGCATTAATTTAACAGCCAACTCAACTTCCCATTCCTGTGACCATCTTTGAGGACGTCTTCTCTTTATTTCTAGTTCCCATGTCCATCCCCAAGCATCAGCAATTGTGTACATATCCGACACATCAAAAAAATTCCTTTCCCTCAGCTCTTTAAGTGCCTCATGTATATCCAGTGGAAACCAGTCATCGTCATCGTCATCCTGCATTTACAAGGAAACCCAACTCAAAATCAATTTCAACTTTTTCTACCTCTTTCTATTCCCTGGCTACCGTTTGTTATCAATGAAACTTAGAGCATAATGCAAATTAAGTGGAAAAAAAAAAGGAGACCCAACTTTGAAACTGGCCCTTTATGCACGCTCACCAACCCTAAAAAAGAAACTACAATACTGTTGGAAATCATATTTATCTTTTATTATTTGGTTATTAAGTTATATTAGGCTATCTTTTGTACATCCTATAGAAATATAGAGAACTATTGTATTTTATTCCATAATAATAAAGATTGAATACTATGACATTATATGGGAAATACCATCCTACCTCACCTAAAATCCCTATTAAGGTAGGATTCTACCATAAACAAAATAACATAAATAAATAACTAATCTAAATAATATTAGATTATCAATACTCCCCCTCAAGTTGGTGCGAAGATATCCGTCATGCCCAACTTGCTCACTTGAAATTCGAATGGTTGCCTTAACAGACCCTTGGTTAAAATATCTGCAACTTGTTGATTAGACGGAACAAAAGGAGTACATATTATTCCACACTCTAGCTTCTCTTTGATGAAGTGCCTCGACATGTTTTATCCTATCATGCAATACTGGATTGTGGGCAATATTGATAGCAGCCTTGTTATCGCAGTATAACTTCATCGGAAGACTTATTGGCCTTTTGAGTTCTTCTAAAACCCTTTGTAGCCAAAGAACCTCACATACTCCTTGAGCCATTGATCTGAACTCAGCTTCTGCGCTGCTTCTAGCGACAACATTTTGCTTCTTGCTTCTCCATGTAACCAAGTTGCCCCAAAAAAACGTACAATAGCCAGACGTGGACTGTCTATCAGTAACCGAGCCAGCCCAATCAGCATCGGTATACACCTCTATCCCTCTTTTATCGTTCTTCCTGAAGAACAGACCTTTCCCTGGGGAGCCTTTAAGGTAACGAAGAATACGATACACAGCCTCTAGATGCTCTTCACATGGTGAGTGCATGAACTGACTAACCATGCTCACAGCGAAAGCAATGTCAGGGCGTGTATGAGACAAGTAGATTAGTTTCCCAACTAACCTTTGGTATCTCCCTGTTTCGACTGGAACACCATCTTTAACATCTCCTAGCTTGGTACCCAGTTCTATGGGAGTATCTGATGGCTTACACCCACTCATCCCAGTTTCTGACAGCAGATCCAAAATATATTTGCGTTGTGATACGACAATACCACTTTTTGAACGGGCCACCTCCATTCCAAAGAAGTATCGTAGGTCACCAAGATCCTTAATCTCAAATTCTCTAGCAAGATTTCACTTCAGTCGATTCATTTCTTCAACATCATCCCCTGTCAAAATCATATCATCCACATAAACAATGAGAACAAAAAGTTCGTTTCTTGTGGACGTCTTTGTGAAGAGAGTATGATCAGACTGCCCTTGATTATATCCTTGGCCCTTGAGGAACTTCGTTAATCTTTCAAACCACGCCCTAGGGGATTGTTTAAGGCCATACAAAGACCTCTTTAGCTTGCAGATTTTTGTCCCAAATTCCTCGGTAAAACCAGGTGGAGGTTCCATATAGACTTCCTCTTCTAGGTTTCCATTCAAGAAGGCATTCTTCACATCTAACTGATTCAAAGGCTAGTCCAAGTTAGCTGCAACTGATAAGAGAACACGAACTGTATTTAATTTTGCCACGGGAGAAAATGTTTCGGAGTAGTCGACTCCATACGTTTGAGTGAAGCCTTTAGCCACCAGACGAGCCTTGTACCGTTCCACTGACCCATCGGAGTTATACTTCACAATGAATACCCATTTACAACCAACAACTGTCTTTCCTTTTGGAAGCTTTACTTTCTCCCAAGTAGCATTCTTCTCCAGCGCTTTCATCTCCTCATACACCGCTTCTCTCCACTCTGGAACATTTAGAGCATCCTGAACATTGTTAGGAATAACCACATTCAACACACGAGAGATAAATGTAAAATAGGAGGGTGAGATATTTTTATATGACACAAAGTTCGAAATGGGATATTTGGGAGATTTCGTACACGCTCTGACTCCTTTTCTAAGAGCAATAGGGAGATCAAGTTGATCAGACCAAGTTGACTCGATATTAACTTGAGAATTACCTTCAGGTATCTCGGAAGAGTCATCGTGAGTATCATGATCCACCTCCAGGTTGGATTCTTGGGGTTGCAGAGGGATGGTTTCTTTCCTTCCTTGTTCTGGATTTTTTCTAGAATAAACAAGACCTTTATACCGTTTTGCACACATCTCTGGTCCATCGGTAGTCAGATTTTGGGATGACACTAATCCTGGTTGTTCACCATTACCAATACAAGTATCTTCAATATTTAATTCATTAGGTTTCCCAGATTGTTTGTTAAAATAATTAGGTACTTGTTCATACAAAACATCAACGACTGAATTATCAAAACCGCAACCACCATCTTCACTCGTGCTCTCCCCCTAAAGATGGGAGTTGTAATAGGATTGCCCCTCGAAGAAGGTAACATCCATAGAAATGTATAATTTTTTGGAAATCGGATCAAAACATTTATACCCTTTCTAATTTGTAGGATAGCCTACAAAAATACATTTGTATGCCTTTGGATCAAGTTTAGAATGTTTGGGGTCATTATTATGAACAAAGGCAACACTTCCAAATATTTTTAAGGGAATATCCCCTAATAACCGAGTGTTGGGAAATAGATCATAAAGCAATTTTATAGGGGCTTTAAATTTCAAAGTTCGTGTTGGAAGCCGATTAATAAGGTAAGTAGTAGTCAAAATAGCATCTCCCCAAAGGTATTTTGGAACTTTAGTTTGAAAAATTAAAGCACGAGCAACTTCAAGTAGATGTCTATTTTTCCTTTCGGCAACTCCATTCTGTTGAGGTGTATAATTACAAGAACTTTGATGAATTATCCCATTTTTGACGAAAAAATCTCCTAACATCTTATTAAAAAATTCCTTCCCATTATCACTCCAAAAAATTTGAATTTTGGTTTGAAACTGTGTGTATCATGGTGTAAAAGTTTTGAAACACACTCCCAACTTCTGATTTATCTTTTAAAAGAAAGACCCAACATACTCTGGTGTGGTCATCAATAAAAGTTACAAACCAACGTTTGCCAGACCAAGTGGGCACTCTAGAGGGACCCCAAACATCACTGTGAATCAAGGTGAAAGGTTGTGATTTCTTATATGGTTGAGACGGAAAAACCGTGCGTTGATGTTTTGCTAATTCACAAGATTCACACCGAAATTTAAGTAAATTTTTATTCATTAATAACTTGGGAAACAAATGCTTTAAATACTGAAAGTTTGGATGTCCTAACCTATAATGCCATAGCAAAATTTGACTATCACTAGAAACAGAAATAGAATTAAAACAAGTCTGCCGGTCTTGCCTTCTAGAGGTAGACCCATTATTGAAGAAGTAGAGACCTCCCTCCTGTTTAGCAACCCCAATTGTCTTCCCTGAATTTGAATCCTGAAATTCACAATGAGAAGACCAAAAGTTAACTTGACAATTGAGATCAAGAGCTAATTTGCTAACAGATATAAGATTATACGATAACTTAGGGACATGTAAGACATATTTAAGAGTGAGAAACGGGGAGACGATTATGGTTCCTTTGCCGGCAACCGCAGCGAAAGAACCATCAGCAATTTTAACCTTTTGATTCCCTGCACACGGAGTATAAGACGAAAAGAATTCCGAGATACCAGTCATGTGATCAGTAGCCCCTGAATCTAATATCCAGTTGCTATAGGATTTGATGCAGGCAATTGTAGCTGTAAACGTATTACCTGACTGAGCTATGGAACATGATGAGCCAGAATTTCCTAAGGAATGAGATTGAACCATTTTACACAGATGCTCTATTTGTTCCTTTATGAATGGAAGTGGTTCTGAGGAAGACTGCTGCTCTGAATCAGTAGTGCTTGCTTGGAATGCTCGGGTTCCCCTTTTTTTGTTATCCCGCTTCTTCTAATTTGCTGGTTCGCCATGAAGCTTCCAGCAACTATCCCTAGTATGACATGGCCATTGGCAATGATCACACCATAATCGCTGCTTTCCTCCCCGTTTATCACCATCTACTGCTTTATCAAGGACTACAAGTGCAGATCCTTCACTCTCTGCACGAGGTTCATGTTCGTCTCTCAACATCACAGATCGTCGAGCTTCTTCTCTCCGTACCTCTGAAAAAACCTCTCTAATAGTAGGCAATGGTATCCTTCCTAAAATACAACCCCGAACTTCGTCTAAATCTTTGTTTAATCCAGCCAAGAAGACAAACACGCGACCTTGCTCAACTTTCTTCTTGTAACGAGCACTATCATTCAGGTTTTCCCATTCTTCAGTTTCAAACAAATCCAACTCTTACCATATGGCCATCATGTCATGGTAGTAAGCTGTAACCCCACGATTCCCTTGTTGCATCTTCCACAACCGGTTATTGAGTTCGAACATTTGAGAATGGTTGTCTAGGTCCGAGTACGTTTCCTTAACCGCTTGCCAAATATCCCGAGCGGTTGGCAAGAACATGTAGGGTTTACCAAGACCAGCTTCCATGGAATTAATCAACCACGAAGTAACCATCGAATTCTCTTCGCGCCAAGACTTAAAGCCCGGGTCGTTAGATGGAGGTGGTATCACCTCGCCATTCACATAACCTAATTTTCTTTTGCCATCAATAAACAGTCTCATTGATTGTGCACATTCAAGGTAGTTTCTCCCATTCAACTTGTGACTGATATTTGCCACCGGGTTTTCACTCACAGAATAAATAGAAGTAAACTGCGATATAGAATCCATGAATGTAGAAGATGGGCTTATAGTGGAACCACTAGAAGATTCTGTGACACCCGGACTACTAGCACCCACCATAGTAAGTTTATAGTTCATACGGTAAGAGAATTAACCTAACCAGAACAAGAACAGGGACTTAATAGTACTGGACAGACTGAACAGTATAGAACATTAGCAATCTCACCGGAACAGTGGCAGAACTAAGCGAATCAGTGGCAGAACTAACCGGAACAGCTACGGATCAACTGGAACAGTACCAAAACGGATCAAACTCACCAAACCAAGACCAGAATACGGTGCGGAACTGTGAGACGACGAGCACTGGAAAATTTGGGACTGATCGGAGCTCCGACGCGCCATCACGCGCGGCTCAGTGGACGGTGCGTGAGATCCACGCGCGGAGGTCGGGTGGCGCGTGTAAGCGCGAGAAGGGCCGTTTCCCGGTGATTTTTCTGGCGTGGGTTCTCCTGAAGATTCCGACCACCTCTGTAATGGTGGTGTGATGAAAAAACCGACAACGTACGTAACTAGGGTTTTGGCTGGAATACTACGGTGACGGCTAGGATAAAACTGCCTAAGGAGTCCTAACCCTCCTCCCTAACCTCCTCTGATACCATATAGAAATATAGAGAACTATTGTATTTTATTCCATAATAATAAAGATTGAATACTATGACATTATATAGGAAATACCATCCTACCTCACCTAAAATCCCTATTAAGGTAGGATTCTACCATAAACAAAATAACATAAATAAATAACTAATCTAAATAATATTAGATTATCAATACATCCCATAGTTAAAAGGGATGTTTTAGATATAGACCTAAATTAGGAGTTTGATTGTTTCCTTTTTTGTCTTTTTATTTAAATAAGGTTCTTCATTGTACTCCTAGTTTTTCTGTATAAATATATGCCTCCGGCTCTCATATAGAGCAAGCCGAACAAATCATGTTTTTCAACTTGGTATTAGAGGGATTTGGTTCTGACCTAGGGTTTTTGGGTTCCACCTTTTCTGGCGGGCAGCCTTTTCGCCATCTGCCCGTTCAAGAGTTTTTCCTTCATCCCCTTTTATATTTCTTCAATAGCATTGTCCAGCTGTCCCTGCCCAACCTTCGGCTGCCTATCTTTCTTTTTTGCTTTTGTTATGCATTGAGCTTTAGATTTATTGGTTGTTTGTGATGCAATTGTCCCTACGCCTCTTTTCCTTTCCTTTTGAGCTCTTTGAGGCACCCCTTTAGTTTCTTTATCAAGAGCTCCTATCGTGTTGTTCTGGAAGTGTTTTGTTGGCTATATTGGCCCACTTGGTCTCGCTATCGGCCTTATTTGTTGTACCGCCTTTGAACGCGTTGCTGTGGATGTTGTTCCCACTTTTAGCACACATTGCCTTCATTTTATTTTAGAGAATTGAGGTACTTTTTTGGACATGCACGGCTCAAGCAAACATTCCTCGACAAGGGAGCAATTTATACGAAGACTTAACGGGGAACAATTTTTCATCAAAGGAAAATTATGGCGAAGTTTTTGGTTTAACACCTCCTTCAATTTGAGGGGGGGTGTTGAAAATCATATTTATCTTTTATTATTTGGTTATTAAGTTATATTAGGCTATCTTTGTACATCCCATAATTATAAGGGATCTTCTAGATTTGGACCTATATTATGGGGGTCTGATTGTTTCCTTTTTTGCCTTTTTATTTAAATTAGGTTCTTCATTGTAACCCTAGTTTTTCTGTATAAATATATTCCTGTGGCTCTTATATAGAACAAGCCGAACCAAATCACAAGAAGAGAAGGGGGGGGGGGGGGGGGGAGAGGACTTTCAGAGTAGATATCCACCAGGCTTTTATTTCTTCTCAACATGGAGTATCATATTGCCATCCAAAAAATGCAATGTACTTATGATACTCGAGCATTAGAACAAAATACCCTCTTCTTTTCTGCACCCGTTTACCTTTGTATGTAAACTTTTTAACATATAGCAAGAAATAAAAATCATTAAGATGGAAATTTTACAGCAGGATGGAATGGGATAGGTTAATATAATCTGATGCACAATTGTTGAACGAAAATTTTACGCATGTTTGTAGTTGCGCCTATCCAATTATAACAAAGCATCATGAACTTTCATACCTGCATTGACTTTCGAGAAACCTTTCTCCTTGATTTTTTTGATGTGGTGATCTGATCAGAATCTTTCAACAACTGGAGACCAATCATTTGAAGAGAATTTGCTGCTTCAACTTCCTTGTCCTTAACCCTATCACCTACTTGGGTTTCAGTTTGTTCCACTTCCTCTTCCACTTCCACTTCCACTCCCTCCCCCTCCCCCTCCTCCTCATCTTCATCATCATCATCATCATCATCATCATCCTCAACCTCTTTTGTGACGTCTTCAACATTTCCATCACCCCGCTCATCAGTAGGTTCTGAAATTTTCACATCGATTGTCTTACCATTATCAGCGTTTAAGCCTTCTCCAAGGAAACGGCGTCTCCAGAACTCTGTATTTCCCTCTTCTAGCCTAACCCGTGAAATCAATTCATCTATCTCCGCATCAAACTGTCCAAGAAAACCACATCCCAGTTGTAAAAACAAAGCAAAAAAAATGTATCAATTTAGGGCTCCTTTGGTTTGAGTTTTGGGAAAGGAACGTCATTTTAGATTCCAGGAAAACTCCTTTCCTGGCATGAGATTCCCTGCCTAATACTTAAACTCTCATTTCCTCATATGAGATTAACTTGCAAATATATTATCAAATATAAAAATATTTTAGATAAAATTAGTTGTCATACTATAATATATTATTAAATTTTACTTTATCATAACACATGAGAAAACGTTTGATTAATTCTAAAAAATGTGGTAGTTTTGTCAAAAACAGCAAATAGGAAAGGATTCCCGGGAATCCTCTTAACTTTCCCTCATTGAACATGGGATTATGGGGATGGATGCAAGGAATTCTCCTTCCCCAGGAATTCTGGATTCCTTTGCAAAACTCCAACCAAACATTGGAATCTTGAGTTCACGGGAATGTAGGATTCCACGAACAATCCAAAGGAACCTAATGATCTATACTTGTAAGACGACTATGGAAACTACATAGATCAAGTTCATAAATGACGATCATAAAAATAGAACATACCTCTTCTTCTACCTCTTCCAATGGAGGGACCCAAAGGGGGCGGCCTCTAGAACGATTTATTCTCCTTGCTTTTTGCACGCGCTGGTACAGCACATTTCTAGTTCCATCAGTTGGCAGATCTTGTGCTTCCAGTTCTTCCCTCAATTCTGATACTATCATCTTACTAGCAGCCTTAGGCTTTAGGGCATTTTGGTCAGGCCCTTTAATACTTTTCTTAAGCCACTCCTTAACTCGGATATAATCAGATTCAGATACGTCCCCCAATGCTGAAGGACCTTCGTTATGCAAGACTCTCAAAACCTTTCGATGATAAATCTTCCACTCTTCAAGACATCTTTGTTTGAAGGAGGTTTCCATAGGGTTGTTATATATAAATCCAAGGGCATCGGGATCTAAAGGAGTTTTCCCCCTTCGAGGTACCCAGCGCTTGCGGTCACCTGTAAGGCCACCCTCTGCAATGTACCTAGTTTCTGTCCAAAGTTAAATATAACTCTACAAGGAATGAACAAATCAACAGGCATTAAATAAACAAAGGGGAAAATGCAAAATAACCCATATGAAAGTATAGCATGTCAACTCGTACAAACAGAGAGGGATACCGGGAATCACATTTTATATCCGTATTTTGAAACTTTTACAAAACATTTAACAAAGTAAGGAGTTATTAACCAGTAATATTTTAAAGGGGCTTTTAGGATCCGGTCCTTTTGGAAAAATTTAAGGATGCGGTCCCTCACTTTTTTTTTGAAGGATGCGGTCCCTAGGTTTTAGTCTCTGCCTCTGGCAAGGACTCAAACTCAGATCCGGAAATACTAATTTTCTTGGCAGCAGATTCTAATTTTCTCGACAAAGATACTAATCTATGGAAGAACTCAAATCTGTAGGTACTAATTTTTCTCCGTGACAAATTCTAAAAAAGAGTATCTCTATGCAAGATACATCTCCGAGCTAGATACATCTCCAGGGACTACATTTAAAAAGGAGTATCTACAAGGAATGCACTCTTTAGAAAAATAAAATTTGTGCACTGCATCCTAAAAAGTTTCAAACTCATGGACAGGATCGCAATTTTTTCCAATTTATAATGATGCTTAAACTAAGGTGATATGAACATGGGTGAAACAAACATGCACCGGTAAAAGTAAAACTTAATTAAGAGTATTGATAATTCAGTATTATTTATTTTATTTATTTATGTTATTTTAGTTGTGGATAGAATCCCACCTTGGTAGGGACTCTAGGTTAATTAGGAGTTGTGTTTATTTCCTATATAAGGTGCATTGTTTTCATTAGTTATGATCATGGAATAATATTATCATTCTCTCTAAATTATCATGGTATCAGAGGATTGGTTAGGAACTCCATATGCCGCCTAGGTCCAACTAAAACCCTAGGTCCAATTAAAACCCTACCCACGCCAAAAACCCTAGCCGCCGCCACTGTTCTTTGCTCACTAGCGTGCGTAATAGGTGAGATTTCCCGGAACTAACCACGCAGGAGTGGTCGGAATTACCAGACGAGAAGAACCCCGAAAGCCACGCCGGAAACCGACGGCTCACGCGCCACCGCCCCTCTGCGCGTGGATCTCACGTGCCGTCAGTCTCCGCCGCGCGTGGAGGCGCGTGAATGCTCCGATTGCTGCCAAATTTTCCAGGGTCGGTCGTCTTCTTGTTCTTCACCTTGTTCCAGTCTTGGTTTGGTTTAATTCAGTCTGGATTTGGCTTGGTTTGTTTATTCCAGATTTGGGGTAACGGGTTAGTTGATTGGTTGCTGTGGTTTTGTTCCAGAATTAGTTTAATTCAGTCCTGAGTTTGTTTATTTGTTAATTCTCTGGCAAGATGAACTATAAACTTGCTATGGTGGGTGCTAGTACTCCGGGTCTCACAGAGTCTACTAGTGGTTCCACCATAAGCACGTCTTCTACATCCTTAGATCCTATATCGCAGTTTGCTTCTATTTATTCTGTTAGTGAAAATCCGGTAGCGAATATCAATCACAAGTTGAATGGAAGAAACTATCTCGAATGAGCACAATCAATGAGGTTGTTTATGGACGGCAAAAGGAAATTAGGTTATGTGAATGGTGAGGTGGTACCACCACTATCTACTGACCCAGGCTTTAAGTCATGGCGCGAGGAGAACTCGATGGTTACCTCGTGGTTGATTAATTCCATGGAGGCTGGACTTGGTAAACCTTATATGTTCCTGCCGACCGCTAAAGATATCTGGCACGCGGTTAAGGAAACGTACTCGAATCTAGACAACTATTCTCAAATGTTTGAACTTAATAACCAGTTGTGGAAGATGCAACAAGGAGATCGTGGGGTTACAGCCTACTACCATAACATGATGGCCATATGGCAAGAGTTGGACTTGTTTGAAACTGAAGAGTGGGAAAACCCGAATGATAGCGCTCGTTACAAGAAAAAGGTTGAGCGAGGTCGGGTGTTTGTCTTCTTGGCTGGACTAAACAAGGACCTAAACGAAGTTCGGGGTCGTATTTTAGGCAGAATACCGTTGCCCACTATCCGAGAGGTATTTTCAGAGGTACGAAGAGAAGAGGCTCGACGATCTGTGATGTTGAAAGACGAACGGGAGTCCCGTACAGATGGTGAGGGCTCTACACTGGTAGCCCTTGATAAAGCCGTAGACAGTGATAAGAGGGGAGGAAAACAGAAATTGTGGTGTGATCATTGCAAGTGGTCAGGTCATACTAGGGATAGTTGCTGGAAGCTTCATGGTAAACCAGCAAATTAGAAGAAGCGTGATAACAAAACGAAGGGAGGAACTCGAGCATTCCAAGCAAACAATGCAAATTCAGTGCAACCATCTTCCTCAAAACCACTTCCATTCACAAAGGAACAATTTGAGCATCTGTATAAAATGGTTCAAGCCCATTCTTTAGGAAACTCTGACTCCTCATGTTCCATAGCTCAGTCAGGTAATAAGTTTACAACTACAATTGCCTGCATCAAATCCCATAGCAACTGGATATTAGATTCAGGGGCCACTGATCACATGACCAGTATCTCGGAATTTTTTTCGTCATATACTCCGTGTGCAGGGAATCAAAAGGTTAAAATTGCTGATGGTTCTTTCGCTGCGGTTGCCGGCAAAGGAACCATAATCGTCTCCCCGTTTCTCACTCTTAAATATGTCTTACATGTCCCTAAGTTATCGTATAATCTTATATCTGTTAGCAAATTAGCTCTTGATCTCAATTGTCAAGTTAACTTTTGGTCTTCTCATTGTGAATTTCAGGATTCAAATTCAGGGAAGACAATTGGGGTTGCTAAACAGGATGGAGGTCTCTACTTCTTCAATAATGGGTCTACCTCTAGAAGGCAAGACCGGCAGATTTGTTTTAATTCTATTTCTGTTTCTAGTGATAGTCAAATTTTGCTATGGCATTATAGGTTAGGACATCTAAACTTTTAGTATTTAAAGCATTTGTTTCCCAAGTTATTAATGAATAAAAATTTACTTCAATTTCGGTGTGAATCTTGTGAATTAGCAAAACATCAACGCACGGTTTTTCTGTCTCAACCATATAAGAAATCACAACCTTTCACCTTGATTCACAATGATGTTTGGGGTCCCTCTAGAGTGCCCACTTGGTCTGGTAAACGTTGGTTTGTAACTTTCATTGATGACCACACTAGAGTATGTTGGGTCTTTTTTTTAAAAGAAAAATCAGAAGTTGGGAATGTGTTTCAAAACTTTTACACCATGATACACACACAGTTTCAAACCAAAATTCAAATTTTTCGGAGTGATAATGAGAAGGAATTTTTTAATAAGATGTTAGGGGATTTTTTCGTCAAAAATGGGATAATTCATCAAAGTTCTTGTAATTATACTCCTCAACAGAATGGAGTTGCCGAAAGGAAAAATAGACATCTACTTGAAGTTGCTCGTGCTTTAATTTTTCAAACTAAAGTTCCAAAATACCTTTGGGGAGATGCTATTTTGACTGCTACTTACCTTATTAATCGGCTTCCAACAAGAACTTTGAAATTTAAAACCCCTATAAAATTGCTTTCTGATCTATTTCCCAACACTCGGTTATTAGGGGATATTCCCTTAAAAATATTTGGAAGTGTTGCCTTTGTTAATAATCATGACCCCAAAAATTCTAAACTTGATCCAAAGGCACACAAATGTATTTTTATAGGCTATCCTACAAATCAGAAAGGGTATAAATGTTTTGATCCGATTTCCAAAAAATTATACATTTCTATGGATATTACCTTCTTCGAAGGGCGATCCTATTACAACTCCCATCTTTAAGGGGAGAGCACGAGTGAAGATGGTGGTTGCGGTTTTGATAATTCAGTCGTTGATGTTTTGTATGAACAAGTACCTAATTATTTTAACAAACAATCTGGGAAACCTAATGAATTAAATATTGAAGATACTTGTATTGGTAATGGTGAACAACCAGGATTAGTGTCATCCCAAAATCTGACTACCGATGGACCAGAGATGTGTGCAAAACGGTATAAAGGTCTTGTTTATTCTAGAAAAAATCCAGAACAAGGAAGGAAAGAAACCATCCCTCTGCAACCCCAAGAATCCAACCTGGAGGTGGATCATGATACTCACGATGACTCTTTCGAGATACCTGAAGGTAATTCTCAAGTTAATATCGAGTCAACTTGGTCTGATCAACTTGATCTCCCTATTGCTCTTAGAAAAGGAGTCAGAGCGTGTACGAAATCTCCCAAATATCCCATTTCGAACTTTGTGTCATATAAAAATATCTCACCCTCCTATTCTACATTTATCTCTCGTGTGTCGAATGTGGTTATTCCTAACAATGTTCAGGATGCTCTAAATGTTCCGGAGTGGAGAGAAGCGGTGTATGAGGAGATGAGAGCGCTGGAGAACAATGCTATTTAGGAGAAAGTAAAGCTTCCAGAAGGAAAGACAGTTGTTGGTTGTAAATGGGTATTCACTGTGAAGTATAACTCAGATGGGTCAGTGAAACGGTACAAGGCTCGTCTGGTGGCTAAAGGCTTCACTCAAACGTATGGAGTCGACTACTTCGAAACTTTTTCTCCCGTGGCAAAATTAAATACAGTTCGGGTTCTCTTATCAGTTGCAGCTAACTTGGACTGGCCTTTGAATCAGTTAGATGTGAAGAATGCCTTCTTGAATGGAAACCTAGAAGAGGAAGTCTATATGGAACCTCCACTTGGTTTTACTGAGGAATTTGGGACAAAAATCTGTAGGCTAAAAAGGTCTTTGTATGGCCTTAAACAATCCCCTAGAGCGTGGTTCGAAAGATTAACGAAGTTCCTCAAGAGCCAAGGGTATAATCAAGGGCAGTCTGATCATACTCTCTTCACTAAGACGTCCACAAGAAACAAACTTTCTGTTCTCATTGTTTATGTGGATGATATGATTTTGACAGGGGATGATGTTGAAGAAATGAGTCGACTGAAGCGAAATCTTGCTAGAGAATTCGAGATTAAGGATCTTGGTGACCTACGATACTTCCTTGGAATGGAGGTGGCCCGTTCAAAAAGTGGTATTGTAGTATCACAACGGAAATATATTTTGAATCTGCTGTCAAAAACTGGGATGAGTGGGTGTAAGCCATCGGATACTCCCATAGAACTAGGTACCAAGCTAGGAGATGTTAAAGATAGTGTTCCAGTCGAAACAGGGAGATACCAGAGGTTAGTTGGGAAACTAATCTACTTGTCTCATACGCGCCCTGACATTGCTTTCGCTGTGAGCATGGTTAGTCAGTTCATGCACTCACCATGTGAAGAGCATCTAGAAGCGGTGTACCGTATTCTTCGTTACCTCAAAGGCTCCCCAGGGAAAGGTCTGTTCTTCAGGAAGAATGATAAAAGAGGGATAGAGGTGTATACCGATGCTGATTGGGCTATCTCGGTTACTGATAGACGGTCTACGTCTGGCTACTGTACGTTTCTTTGGGGCAACTTGGTTACATGGAGAAGCAAGAAGCAAAGTGTTGTTGCTCGAAGCAGTGCAGAAGCTGAGTTTAGATCAATGGCTCAAGGAGTATGTGAGGTTCTTTGACTACAAAGGGTCTTAGAGGAACTCAAAAGGCCAATAAGTCTCCCGATGAAGGTATACTGCGATAACAAGGCTGCTATCAGTATTGCCCACAATCCGGTCTTACATGATAGGACAAAACATGTTGAGATTGATAGGCACTTCATCAAAGAGAAACTAGAAGGTGGAATTATATGTACTCCCTTTGTTCCGTCTAATCAACAAGTTGCAGATATTTTGACCAAGGGCATATTAAGGCAACCGTTCGAATTTCAAGTGAGCAAGTTGGGCTTGACGGATATCTTCGCACCAACTTGAGGGGGAGTATTGATAATTCAGTATTATTTATTTTATTTATTTATGTTATTTTAGTTGTGGATAGAATCCCATCTTGATAGGGACTCTAGGTTAATTAGGAGTTGTGTTTATTTCCTATATAAGGTGCGTTGTTTTCATTAGTTATGATCATGGAATAATATTATCATTCTCTCTAAATTATCAAAGAGGATAACTCGAAACATAAGCTTATGAGATTTGACAGTTACCTGACCCATATGAAAGTAAAACAATTATTAAATGGACCAAACCACAAAATTAGGTTGATTTGCTGGAGGAACACATTAAATGTACATACCTGGCAATATAATCAATCTCATACCCAAGTTCGGCTTCTTCTTGCAAAGGTTCAATCCAGGAGCTAACTAACGAACGATATTTCCTGCTCAAGATCATTGCCCTGGGTGGGATTGGCTGGTTATCTTTGGCCATAGCTTCTAAAGCTTCCAGCAATTCCACAATTCTTCCTGATTTCAAACATAACTTTATCAATATCAAGACCCAAAAGCGTGTTTGAAACTATTATAAGAATTAAGCTTATCTGATTAATCTAAACGATAATCCAAGTAAGGTGCAGCCAGCAAAAGGGATTGTGAGAGAAAGAAAAGCACAATAGAGAATATTCATCTGTTTATGCCTGCTGATTTGATATATAGTTCAATTAAAGTTACAGTAAAAAATGATTTGGCCAATGTATACAACTGTATTTCAGTCTCCGAGCACGAATGATTTAACTATTGCATTCCTGACATTTTGAACTGAATTCTAACTGTAGGGCTTTCGTAGTTTTGGTAATATATAAATTTAACAACCACATTCCAGTCTCTACAAGAAAAAAAGCAAGAAAAGGGGAAAAGTACATAACCATATGGGAGAAAGCAGGAAAAAATGAGAAAAGATTTTTTTTTTGGGAAAAGTTGCTTAAAACCTGATTGTGGCTCCACTCTACACTTCTTCTAAGGCTTTTTGAATGCTTTCGATATGATTGACTACTACACTTCATACATCTAGAAGGGTTTTGCTGACTCAACTCAAGTTAATATACAAAAACACAAATCTGACTTGAAAAACTACTCCAATGAGGAACTCCTCGCTTGGGCCTTGCCCTAGCCGAGCTTCAGACAACTATGAGCTCTAGAAAAACATGATTTGAATAAATAAACAAAACAAATATGCACCAACCCCTCAACACACAATCAGAGGCATGTTCCTACATGTACATGAAAATGAAATAAATAAAATCGCATACCTTCTCTACATAAAGCCCGAAGATACAAGGAAAGTGGGTCCCCGTATTTCCCTTCAGCATGTAAAACCTTTGTTCCCCCTTCAAAGTTTTTAAGGGCACGAAAGTGGCGAATGGCTTCTCCTATAACACAATACTTAGTAAAGCACTCCACCAACAGCCTGACAAGAAGATACAGTGTGAATAATGACATAAATTGAACTCAAACAGTCCAACAACTTGGGTATAGTAAATATAAGGCGCCACAATACTAATTTTCTAAATATAAGGCACCAGCACAAAGAATTATTTAAAATAATGGAGATATAATAAAAAGTTTGCTTACGCATAGGTCTTCACATTTGGTTGCACGCGCTTGTAGTCTTCTACCATCATGCCAAGTAACTCAGCAACATCTTGTATCCTATGTGACAGAGGAACCCCAATAAAAATAAAATAAGTATCACATATAAAATCGTTTGACAACTCAAGAACTAATCAGAAAGTTGGTCCAACTCCAACAAAATGAAAGATGCTATAATTTTCTATACAATTAAGATTCTGTTAAACTATCTGGCAGCCATTTTGATTTTACAAAAACTACGACTGGTAAACAGTGCCACTGCTCATGGCTTTCTCTGAAAGGATCAGTGTATTGACAACTGCATAAGAAAAACTGGAAAAAAAAATCTAGTTGTACAAGAACAGCGAAAAAGTTTTTCAACATAATATAAGATTAATTATATTTTAGGTCAACGAGTGCTGAGTGCTGAGTGCTGACACAAGAATTGGCCTCAAATCCTTGGCAGTCCTAGCAGTACAATGAAAACATCCCTTAACAACAGCTTGAAGTTAATAATCAATATCTTATGGCAGCTTTAGACCTCAAACGTGCAAGAATATTTAAAGGATCTGTTCTTAATAATTTATGAGAGATCTCAATTTATAGGATCTCATAGACCTGAAAATCCATCCTTTTGCCCTAAATGGCAACCAATGCAGTTGCAGAGTTTTCAAGCACTCTTACCGAAAATCCATATTTCTCTACTACAGTGAGTTTGTTTCTTCTGTATGGGAGTGTGCATTAGTATGAATATGGAAAGGGAAAATATTCATACACATATCTTGAGAATATTACAGAGGATGAGTAACATAGTTAATAAAAGCAGCAAATAAACTGATGCACCCAGCCATGAATAATACAGATACAAGAATAATGTCAACTAGTTACAACTGTGGATCAATTTACAAAAAATTGTCAAAAGACTCCATCCTCTCTTGGTAACTGGCCAACATGAATCATCAAACCAATGCAAGGAATAGTCTGAAAAACTGTCTGGAACTACAAAATTTATAAACAAAACTGTTTAGCAGTGAGCATTGATGTGCTACAGAATTCACCTATCATAGGACTCAGCTCTTGTATATGCTTGAATCACCCAGTTATATGTCTCCGTATCCGGTTTCATAAAATCTGCCATCGAAAACTAATCATGAACACTAAACAAACCGAACAACTGTGACCACAAGAAGGTATGAGCAAGTAAAGAGAACAAACAGCAAATCTGAATTTGCAGCAGGCACTACAAATTCATTATACCCCAATAAAAGGTTGGAACACTGGTTTGGAAAAAAAAAGTTGAAAAGCAATTAACATGTTATAGAATTGGAATTTGCTCTTTTTCCAAGAAATTCAACCTATACACGCACACTTCAAATTGTAGTGAAGAAAATTCATGATTCCCCTAACATAGTGGAGATAATATAATTGATCTACAATTTACAAAAGTTGCAGAATCACCACAAGAAACAAATAGGTACTTAATAAGCACAAATGAAACAAAAGAAATTGCAAACCTTCTCCATACTCCATGTTCTCGAATGTTTCTAAAGCAATTTCAGGTATTCCACAAGTAGCCTATCACATACCAAATTGCAAAAAGACCAAAAAAGATCAGAAATGTGCTATAAGTTGAAATGAATAGGCAGGCCCTATTAGGTGTGCTTGGGATTGCTCAAGAGTCAGCAAAATAAAGTTTACATATTAAAATACTTTAAAATAAAACCATGCTTTTTAACAACCATGTACATACTGTTGCACATATTATTTTCTGAACCTTATAATTTGACTAGTCGTAACCCGTGCCAACGGCACTATCTACCCTTGAAAAAGCATTCCTTATACATTTTTAGGATCCACAAACATTTGCCGCTTGTTATATAGATAGATTTCAAGCTGTAGATTCAAAAAGTGTCGATTTTATTTAAAATAAAGGACATCCAAACGCAAGTTATTTTGCTTTAAAAGTTAACGAGGAAAAAAAAGAGCTTGAGTCCTATTTAGCTCGAGACATAATCTAAGGAAGCACAGATAAGGCAAAGCCCAACCTATTTTACCTGTACACTAAGAAGAAAATTGAAATGAGATGTAGTTGCCATCCTACCAGCAGCCTCCATTTCATAAGCTATGGTTAATGCATTTGAATGATCCCCAACTTTACAGTCTTCTTCAATTAGAAGATCATAAATCTCATCGGTACCTCTTAGCCCACCCTCTGCACCCTTCAGAAACACTTTGTTGGCATCTTCCAGATGATTGCTTTTAACAAGCTCCTCTAGTTACAGGATGCCAACATAGACTTAGTGCTAGAATGGAATGAAGAAATATATAAATAAATAAACCAAATAGAAAAAAGAAATTAAGCCACAGGTTTAAAGGGAGGGAAAATATGTACCAACAAGAACCAGCCAAGCTTGGCGAATGTCGAAATTCAGCTTTTCCATCGCGGCAAGGATTTCTAAACCTCTGGTAGAACGGCCTTTAGAACCAAACAACCGAATTAGTGCAACAAATGTTTCGTGGAGAGGACGAAGGCCTTCACTCAACTCTCTTCTCAGTGCATGCATCTGATTTACATAGCAATTATTTAACATGAATAAGCTCCAAATTCATAGTAGTAACATCAAGAGATTAATGGACACTAGATTTCAACCTATTAGAGTCAAAGCATCCAACCCAAAACCTGTTGGCAATGGGTGGAGAATCCCATGATCTTATATGTTTATATATTGCTTTGCAAGGATTTGATTTCCCCGTGTGGGATTAATAATCTCAACACACCTTTTCAAGTACGGCGTATTTTTTAGCCAAACACATTGACAGCTTACATACATTGGCCCAGAATCACCCTAATTTTGCAAAAAATTAAATCTTCAATTACAAGTATAGTTTATAAAAGTATAAGACATAAATAAATTATCTTATAACGGATAAAGGTGCATCACACTTACAAGCAGCTTGTTGCTAGTTCAACATTTTTTTTTGATCAGAAACAAAACGCTTTTACTATAAACTAATTAAAGCGATACAACATAGATTACATCTTTAGTGAACCAGTAATCCACCAAAGCCCCTCAAGAAATATGAAAAGGCTACAAAATACTTGCTAGTTCAACATCAAAATGCAGAATCCTAGAATTAATTAATAACAAATGAAAAGGAAAGAAAATGAAGTGTGTACATAGTATATATGTATAAAGAGAGAGACTATCTGAAGCTCCTGGAGATCCTTGACTTAACAGCCCAGATATCTCAACACTTTATGAAATTAGAGTAAAATGGGTATGAAGAAGTAATACTTGTCAATTTTGGTCTGAATGCCTCTCAATGGAGAGTTTCTTCTTATTAAATAGCAAAACATTACCATAATTACAGCAGAAATTATAGCAGAAATCAAATAAAGACTTTGACTTTCTGAACATGCCTACCTAAAATCACTCTGAAATCTATTGCCTAGACTTTCTGTACTTCTGAACATGCCTACCTAAAATCACTCTGAAATCTAAGACTTTCTGTACTTGACTTTCTGTACATGCCTAGACTTTTTGTACATCTATTCATACAGAAAAATACAGCTGAGCAAATTACAGAAAAAATGACAGCAGTGTGATATAGTCTAACATCCCCCCTCAAATTGATGCTGGTCTATCAGAAAGCATCAATTTGTTAACCATGAACTGATGCCGTTGACTAGATAAGGCCTTGGTAAATACATCAGCTGCCTGCAACTCAGAGGAAATATGAGGAAGAGTGATCACACGCTGATCTACAGCTTCACGAATAGAATGACAATCAACTTCAATATGCTTGGTGCGTTCGTGAAAGACGGGGTTGGTAGCAATTTGAATAGCACTTGTGTTATCAGCATGTAGTGGAGTGGGAGTAAGCTGAGGAATACCAAGTTCGCCCATCAAGCCCCGAAGCCACACAATCTCTGAACAAGCTGAGGACATGGCCCGATACTCAGATTCAGTAGATGATTTTGAAACTCTATCCTGCTTCTTACTCTTCCAAGAAATAAGAGCATCACCAAGAAACATGCACCAACCTGTAACAGACCGGCGTGTATCCGCACAACCGGCCCAATCAGCATCACTATAACCCATCAATTGTAAAGAATTCTCTTTAGGAAAGTATAACCCTCGACCAGAGGTCCCCTTCAGATAACGAAGAATTCGTCGAACAGCTGCTAAATGAGAGTGGCGAGGTGCTTGCATAAATTGACTTACCTGCTGAACAGCAAAAGAGATATCGGGTCGGGTAATTGTTAAATAATTCAAACTCCCTACAAGCTGCCGATATAAGGACGGATCAGGTAATAGGTCTCCTTCTGTCTGTCGAAGTTTTAAATTAACCTCCAGAGGTGTAAGAACCGAATTCCCAGACTGTAAACCGGCCAAGGTAAGAATCTCTTGTGTATATTTGTGTTGATGTAAAAGCATACCAGTGGAACAAGAGTGCACTTCAAGACCAAGAAAATAATGAAGCATGCCAAGATCTTTCATGTGGAAGATAGATTTGAGATGTTGCTGTAGCTCCCCAATCGATCGAGAATCGGACCCTGTGATGACAATATCATCCACATATACTAAGAGAACAACAATACCAGTAGCTGTCCGTTTAAGGAAGAGAGACGAATCATACTGGCTTTGAGTAAACTGAAAATTAAGAAGAGTAGTACGAAATTTCTCAAACCATGCACGCGGTGCCTGCTTTAGCCCATAGAGAGATCGCTTCAACCGACAAACCTCATTGGAAGAGTTGGTGAATAGACCAGGAGGAGGAAGCATATAAATTTCTTCCTTCAGATCCCCATGTAAAAAGGCGTTCTTTACATCCATCTGCTGGAGGGACCAACCTTTCGAAACAGCTATAGCCATAACGGTACGAACAGTAGTCATCTTGGCAACGGGAGAAAAAGTCTCCTCATAATCAAGTCCATACTCCTGACGATTTCCAAGCGCTACCAACCGAGCTTTATACCGTTCTATAGTCCCATCAGGCCGAAGCTTGACGGTATATACCCATTTGCATCCAATGAGCTTCACACCATCAGGACGAGGAATGATGTCCCAGGTATGATTGTCCATAAGAGCCTGAAGTTCTTCTTTCATAGCTTGCTGCCAACATGCTTGAGTAGCAGCCTGAGAATAAGACCTAGGGACCGTGGTAGTATCAAGAACAGCCTGGTTAGCAGTATGAGAGAATCCATACCTATCGGGAGGGCGAGAGACTCGAGAAGTCCGTCGAGGTACAGGCGGGAGAGGATCAGACATCGGTGCAGGGTCTGGAAGGGGCTGTGGAGACGGAGGATGACGTCTTTGATACACAATCCCTGGCTTAAAACGTTCAATAGGGGAAGCATTATTATCAAAAGCAGGAAGTGAAATAGAATCAGAATTATTAGAAACACAAGACTGGAAGAAATAGTGATTTTCAAAGAAAACCACATTTCGAGAAACACGAAGTTTGTTAGCAGCTGAATCGTAACACACAAACCCTTTATGAGAATTACTATACCCAAGAAAAGCACATCGAACAGCTTGAGCAGAAAGTTTGTGGCGTTCAGTGGGGGGCAAGTGAACAAAACAAACACAACCAAATATATGAAGAGAATTATACTCAGGGGCAACACCAAATAAACGAGAATACGGAGAATCAAAGTTTAAGGTCTGAGACGGCAAACGATTAATCAAATACACAGCTGTAGACAAAGCTTCTACCCAAAAACGAGCAGGCACAGAAGATTCAATCAATAAAGTTCGAACAACATCCAAAAGATGTCGATTCTTACGCTCGGCAACCCCATTTTGTTGGGGTGTGTAAGGACAAGAGCGTTGGGAGAGTATGCCCTTTGTTTTAAGATAATCCTGAAATGTATTGGACATATATTCCCCCCCAGAGTCAGATCGTAAGATCTTAATATCAGCTGAAAATTGAGTCTTAACAAGTGCAACAAAAAATTGAAAAATGGAGAACACTTCAGTTTTAGAACGTAGGAAATATACCCAAGTGAAACGACTGTAGTCGTCAATAAAAGTCACAAAATACTTATATTGAGCATGAGAAAGAATAGGGCTTACACCCCACACATCAGTATGAATAATCTCAAAACAGGTGGATGCGCGACTGCCTTGTGAAGGAAAAGGTAAAGATTTGCTTTTACCCAATTTACAAGAACTACAATCAGAAGACATATTAAAGGACAAATCTTTATTTCCTAAATAACCATGTTTCATAAGATGAGTTAAAACAAGAGTATTGGGATGTCCTAATTTCTTATGCCAAACATTACTATCATAAGCAACTGCAGTATAAGCAAATGAATCAAAACTAGGAATAGAAAACTGCAGAGGAAATAAACGTCCCACTTTAGGCCCCTTCGCGATCACCTTCCCCGACGTTTGATCCTGCACACAACAACCAGTACGATCAAAATGAACCTCACAATTATTATCCACCAATTGTCCAACAGAAATTAAATTTGTAGATAATTTTGGTGACACGAAGACATTGTTAAAAATGGACCCCAAAGATCCAATGGCAGCAATAGGAAGTGAACTGCCATTGGCTATCTGAATGTGTTGGTTACCCTTATATGTACGAACATCATGAAGAGCATCTGTACTTCCTGTCATATGATTTGAGGCTGCAGAGTCAACCAACCAAGGAGAGGTGAGTAGTTGGCTTTTACCTTGAAGTCCGAAGGCAGAGAAAGCAGAAACAATCATTTGTTGGACCATCTCTGGAGTAAGAGTGGATGAAGATCCGGTAGTAGGTGGCTGGCTTTGAATAGGTGCAGGATAGACAGCGGCCAAATTAGACTGGACAGCTGGACTTTGTTTGTTTTGAGGTCGTATGCGACATTCTTTAATGATATGCCCCTCCTTTTTGCAGTAATTACAGAATTTCTTGGTGCAATGCTTTGCAATATGCCCAAACTCCTTACAACTATAGCATTGTATATGTGAGTTGAGTTTACCTTTTGCTTGAGCAGCATATGCCACATTGACCATTGCAGTAGTGACAGAGTCTTGAGTAAGACTAAGTTGAGTAGCCAGACGTTGTTCTTCACGTAATAATTCCCCCAAGCACTCATCCAATGACGGAACAGGATTACGGTTTAATAATCCAGCCCGTGCAGTTTCAAATTCTGGTCGAAGCTTCATCAAAAATTGATCTCTTTGACTTTCAGCATGGATAGTCCGTAAGGATACTAGTACTTCCGTTGGAACTTTAGCATAAACGATCCCAGAATATTCACTCCATAAATTAAGAAATCCAGCATAAAATTGGTCAATAGTTAGATTACCTTGCTTGTAGTTGGCAATCTCCAACTCCAATTGAAACTTCCGGGCGGTGTTCTCTTGATAATAAACTCGTCTGAGATAATCCCACATCTCCTTAGCTGTTGTAAATGATCGAAGATTATTCACCATATAAGGCTCAATAGAGCCGAGTAACCAAGTCACAATGCGAGCGTCCTTACTGTCCCATTGCATAAACTCCTTTTTATCAGTGGGAGCGGTAGATGAGCCATCTAAATGACCCCATAATTCTTTTCCCTTTACAAACATCTTAAATTGAAATTCCCAGGTGGAGAAGTTCTTGCCATTAAATCGAACAATAGAATTTTCTTCCGACATGATAATAAAAGACAAATAAGTCAAGAAGCCCCCCAAGAAAAATATTTAGTAAGAAGACCCACTAGAAACCGAGAATACCAGAAAAAAAAATTATGAAAGAAAACCGAGATAATCCCACAGCAAAGGATATCAACAAGAAACCAAGATCGAAGACGAAATACCCTAGAAACGAGAAAACCTGACGGAACGAGATTAACTGAGAATAAACACAAAGAGAAAATTAAGAGAATGCCTCTGATACCATGTCAATTTTGGTCTGAATGCCTCTCAATGGAGAGTTTCTTCTTATTAAATAGCAAAACATTACCATAATTACAGCAGAAATTATAGCAGAAATCAAATAAAGACTTTGACTTTCTGAACATGCCTACCTAAAATCACTCTGAAATCTATTGCCTAGACTTTCTGTACTTCTGAACATGCCTACCTAAAATCACTCTGAAATCTAAGACTTTCTGTACTTGACTTTCTGTACATGCCTAGACTTTTTGTACATCTATTCATACAGAAAAATACAGCTGAGCAAATTACAGAAAAATGACAGCAGTGTGATATAGTCTAACAATACTGATGTTTGTTTTCCACCTTTTTATCTTAAGGCTGAGTTGATTAAAATTCAGCTTTAACCATTACGAGGTAAGTTCTCTGATGAATACCTAGTAACCTTAATAAAATGTTATTCCGTTGTTGCCCATATCTTTTGTTCATGAGATATCTATGCAAAAGGACATATTATTATAATAACAATAATAGTGATTAATTTATCAAATCTATAATTCTATATAATAAGGGACAGTAGTTTTTGAATCTTAAAAATGTATAAGGATAAATAATTGTTTGGCTAAGATTTACTATGCTTTTGAATGGATGATAATGCATTTGGCACTAGTAACAAATAAATAAATTCAAATAAACAATATTTATTCAGACGTTAAAATAAAAGCCAAAGACAATTTCCAAAGATTATTTTATTGCATTCAAAGTTTTTTTTTTTTTTTTGGCCATGCCCTTTGGTCCGACTAATCCCCGTTTCTTGTACAGGCCACTGCTGCCACCACTGTACAAGGTGACTAAACCCCATGGCGCTGGTATTAAATATCGGCCCGTACGTCCCAAATCCGCACCTCCACTGGGCATTCAAAGTTAAGCATTCAATATTCAGGCCAAAGAACATAGGCCTCCCTAAAACTATGTCTCACGGACCCAGCACACACGGGCTCTACGTATACATACAGAAATTAGGAGAATTCCACAAAATAATTGACCAATAGAACAAAACAAAAAAATGGAACGAAGGAGGGTTGTCTTACAGCACCCTGATCATCACCGTTGAGAACATGAGAGACAATTAAACCGTGAAAGGAGCGAGGACCGGGGCTAAGACCGGCGGCAATCATGTCGTAAATCACTTCCGAAACTCCAGCAACGTCGCGGCTCCTAGCACGCTCCATTAGCTCCTGCATGAACACTAATCTCAGCCCCTTCTCGGCACCGGAAGTGGGGCCTCTCTCGTCTTCCTTGGATTGCTTCCTTCTCCTCCTCGTCTTCTTCTCCGGCAAAGTCACCGCCGACGCCAAAACCACCACGTTCCTTGAAGTCGGAAAGGCGGAGTTTACGACAGGATTGGGAAATTTGAGGGGCAAGTGCCTATATGTTAAGAGGTTCGCCATTTATGTAAAAAGCTTGAATTGGATTGAAGTTTTAATTAGTGGGAGATTGCATATTGAAGGAATATAGCTATCAAGAGAGAAGAGAAGTGGATAAGGCACTGGTTTTTTTCAAGACAATACAATAGCGCGCAAGTAAAAAAGGTGTAGAAAAAAGGGTTTAAGGAGTTTGGTGAATGTCAATGAGACATGAAGAGAGGGTTTTAAATCTCAACTGGGGCTACCAGTCGGATGTCTGGACCTAGACAGGGCCGTCCAATACAAATTGAGCCTAAGACCGAAGTTCATTATCTTACTCTTGAAAAATGAATAAAAAAAGGCCGTCAAATAAATTAAGAGGACAGATATATACAAGCTTATCCATTTGGGTGGGTTTGGCCATTCAAATAATAAGGTAAATAGGATTATTTAATTTTACACAAGTAGGATAAAATAATATTATTTTTTTGAATGCGTATCTTTGGTTTAATCGAACCGATTCGATTGATATGATAGATGGAAATTGGGAATGTCCCATGATTCGTTACATCAATTCAAAAGTTGAGCTATTTGCTAAACAAGAAGTAAAAAACATTGATTTTTAAGAAGAATTTCAAATATCAAGAATAAATTGCTCATAATGAGAACATTGAATATTCTTAGATAAAGTCTCTGGTGAATAAACCTTGCTCGGTGGAATTTTCAAAAGAATTTGAATCAGGCAAGTTAGTTTCTCAAGTACTATGAGAAAGTTTTTCAATTCGCTTAATTTCAGCTGATTTAAGACCTAATTCCATAGATATGGTACTACAAGGATATATAGTTAAACCTTGAGGTTTAGGACTTGCTTTGAACTCTGGTCCTGAATTTTCTAATTAATTCTTAATTAAATATCGCAATTTCTAAGTGCAACTCAGGTCCTATTTTCTAAGTGTAACTCGATCTTTGGTACTAGTCAAGACCTCTGCTTTGAGTGTCCCCAACTAAACAAGTCTTCGGTGAAGTAGGGTTAAATGAGTCTCAAGGTCCAAAGATTTTAGCATACTCTCTTTCTTTGGAAATGATATTATACTCAATTTACATATATAGCTATAAAAATACATGTTGGACAGGTCCATTTTGCAGATCCTTATCTAAAATCTCGAGGTGTTCCAATTCTTAGTCAAACTGCGTTACTATAGAAAACAAAACCCATGAGGATAGAAGCTTTGAAAGGCCTACCATTGCCTCTTAGTTTCATAAGGATAGAAGCTTTCTTGGCCCAGCTCTCTCCTAATGGAAATTTTAAATATCGGGATGGATTTTATATTTGTCTCTTATTTCATTGGCAGAGAAATTAAACAATACCACATAAGAAATGGAGTAATTTTGTCTGGACATGATTCAATATTTTTATCTGTAGGATGCTATCTCTCTCACTTTTTTTAAAGGATGCAATCTTAAATACCTTTTTTTTGGTATTTAGCTTTTGCAAGAACTCAAACACTATAAAATAGTAACAAATTTTCTTAGTATATATACTAGTATCTCTCGGCACAAATACTATGCACTTATATGCTGTAGATACTAGTATTTTGCCTTGAGATATACTAGTATTGTGCAACGAGAGATTTACTCGGCTGCAATAATTAAAAAAAAAAAAACTTGAGGGATTACATTCGAAAGATGATTGAACTTAGG
This sequence comes from Lonicera japonica, assembly GCA_021464415.1. NCBI lineage: Eukaryota > Viridiplantae > Streptophyta > Magnoliopsida > Dipsacales > Caprifoliaceae > Lonicera > Lonicera japonica. The sequence goes on along the minus strand of CM038464.1, from coordinate 4,506,783 downwards.
GAGCATATCATAATTTCCACTAATTTCAACCTATACAACTCATGTTTCTTGTCAACTGTTAAAAAAATCAAAAAATAACTAAATAAAAATTCTTTTAGATATTTTGTATAATATGTCACAAAAAAAAAATGTTTAGGAGATTTACTAGTTTATAACCTTCAACCTGACACTATTAAAAACATATGAATGGATTATTATAGTAATAAAAATGTTTGCTTGACTTCTAAAAAATTTGAGTTTGAGTCACACCTAAGATACACTTGGGGGAAGTTTTATTTGTTATTGTAAAAGGAAGAGATATTATTTTATTTATTTATTTTCTAAAAAAAGAGGAAAAAACGACGGTCTTGCTGTAGTAACGCACCAAATGTTTGCAATATCTTAGATCATTGCACTCATTATTAAAAAGTTTTCTATAAACTCGTTTTAAAGTTCTAAATCAATATATCTTAAAATTAGTAGATCTATAAGAAATGAATAATTAAAAATAAGTTGCATGCCGGGGAAAACAAAATAAAGAAGGATGGATTGCATTTTGCCATTCTTTAAACCTAATCAAATTCCAAAATTATTCTTATTTATAAGCCCCCACTGTAAGCCTCTGCAAAGTGCAACGATGGATTAACTCCTCTTAATTAGCAAAAGAAATGACAAAGAAAATAAAATAAATAAATAAATAACCTCTCGTTATTGATTGAAGTATAGTACTTCACTACTATTATTGATAAGGAAAATAATTCACGCACCAAGCAAACATTACATCATACTAAAAAAAGTTCATTATCATTGCAAAAACACAGTATCCCTAAACAAGAAATTGAGCTATATAGGTGTATGTATATATACATTGATTGAGCGCTTTTTAAAGAAATAGACACAAAAATCAATCACGCCTTGGAATCAGCTTGTTTGCCTTTTTGATGGATGAAATGGATCCCAAAACGCATACAAATCTCAGTTTGGGCACAAGTTTGAGAGTGGCCTGGACAGCCCTACCCCGTTATATGGTCCTTTGAGTAAATTAAGGGCAATTTAAAGAAAATATGGAGTAAGTTATGTCCGGAAGGCTCGGAGGTACGTTATGGATAAAGTCATTGTGCATTCAATTTGTATTAGCAGCTATGAAGACGGTGGTTCCAACTTTATTATTGAGCCGATTAATCATTTGAGTGAGTTGGGGATTGAACAAAGATGAAGCTCGCTGCAATTCAGCAGCTCATTCTGCTGTGCTGAGCCAGTTCTGCTGGGACACAGTCCATTGATCCCGTCCCTGTTACAAGAACCCGACAAGCTCCTCCCATGCCAGTTCTGCTGGGTGGCACCTACAAGTGCTTTCACCCGTTGTTGGTATTGTGGAAGTAAGCCAACTGTAAAGGCATACGGATGATGTTCACATGCAGATTACCATTTCTGCATATCAATTTGCTGAGCTCAATCGATCAAAGAATTACCGTTGAGGTGGTTGGCATGTGATAAAGCAAAATTGTCCTTAAGGCCTAAGGGTGCCATTCACCCTTGCTGACAGCAGCCTATCAGATTCAAAATCGATCAAAGGATCAAAAAAAAGTAAGTATATTTTATTTTTTGTCATCGTAAAAAGCAGGTGCAATTTTGGTAGTACTTGGGCTACCCAACAGCGTGTAAAATATAGTTTACAAACTAAAATAAATTTAAAATTAGTAGACAACGGTTTTTTAACAACCATGCATGGCGACACTGTTGCACAGGTTATTTAGTTTTCAAGTCCTGAGCAAAGGGATGATAACATACTGAGACCATTAATTAAATTAAGTTTGAGCTCATAAATAGCAAGAATACTAGAACTTAACTATCAGGTAGTTGAATTACTTGCAGTAAATATATTAAACATGCATGTGTCGATGCAGCCAGGCAGCTCTCAGCATGAATAGACATGGACCTATTTCTGGATCTTCGATTTATATATCTTAAGATTCACAGGAGGAGAAAAAGAATTAGGTTCATACTCTCTGTTGTGTCACGCTAGTAAAGTATTCCAGCAAAATATTCATGAAAGATTTAAATATAGAGATCGAAGAAAACAAAAACTTAAAATGGTCAACTAGCAGATGGCACATGCCTCAACTTGTGATCTCCTCTATTTGCTGACAGATAAGTATTACCTGTAAACTAAGACATTAATAATGAGAGGTAATTAATTCCTTGCTATCCTTCCAGCCGACACCATTTCATATGCTATGGTAATTAAATGCATTTGAATGATCCCCAACTTTTTGTTTTTTAAAAAAAAGAGGAGATCTATGTCTCTCTTTAACTAGAGACACTAAAAGCCCTCCCAACCTCACCCCCCCCCAAAACTAGGCTACAGTCTCTTGCATCCTTCAGATGCCATTTGCTGGCATCTTCCAGATGATTGTAAAACATGCATCTGCATTTTAGATGGCAATTCTAAAACATGAATACACTTTCAAAATTTGTGCAGTAACATCAAGAGATCAGTACACTAAGCCCAACAAGCTCTTAGGCGACGCACATTGTTCGTCTCCTAAGCTAAGTATGTGCGTCTCCTAAGAGATGGGCGACGAGCAAGCCGTCGCCTAAGTTGCGTCGCCTAAGCTCTTAGGCGACGTACAAACGTTTGTTCGTCTCCTAAGAAGATCCTAAGCGACGTACATAGTGTGCGTCTCCTAAGATTTTATGCGACGTACATTGGTCAATGATTGTCTCGTAAGTGACTCTTAGGCGACGCACATTGACCAATGTACGTCTCCTCAGAGTTAACTTAGAAGAAGCACATTGAACAATGCACGTCTCCTAAGAGTACACTTAGGAGACGCTCATTGACCCATGTGCGTCGCTTAAGAGGACACTTAGGAGACGTATATTGTTCAATGTACGTCGCCTAGGGGTAACACTTAGGAGACGCACATTGACAAATGTGCGTCGCTTACGAGGACACTTAGGAGACGCACATTGACCAATGTACGTCGCCTAGGGGTAACACTTAGGAGATGCACATTGACAAATGCACGTCGCCTAGGGGTAACACTTAGGAGACGTATATTGTTCAATGTACGTCTCCTGAGTGTTACTCTGAGGCGAAATACATTGACCAATGTACGTCTCCTAAGTTATCACTTAGACTACGTACATTGGCCAATGTGTGTCTCTTAAGATTTTACTTAGGAGACGCACATTGACCAATGTACGTCGCCTAAGTGATAACTTAGGAGACGCATATTGACCAATGTGCGTCGCTTGACATAGAAAATGGGCCCTGCTTAGGAGACGCACATTGACCGATGTGCGTCGCTTAAGTGAATGACCATAATTACAACTGCTGCTGGAATTACAGTAACCCCTGCAGCCAAACTGCATTTTATGTATAACACTGCATTTTATATGAAAAACAGTTTGTAATGCCGAATGACAAATTCTAATACACCATAATTCACAAAATCATATTGTAATTCACAAAACTACATCATTGTAATTCACAAAATTTCATAGAAGTCTCAAAATATCAATCACAAAATGTTCAAAGAAAACAAAAACATTGGTGTTAATCTATGGCTGTTGGCGGGACATAGACTCGCCACCGGAAGCATTTCCTCTAACTAGTAGCTGAACCTGAGCTTGCATTTCTTCCAGAGCTTGCTGCATTCTTTCAACGGTGGACCGAAGCTCCACGACCTCAGGTGACGGATCCGGCATCCGCGCACCACCTCTCTGCTGTGGATCCTTCCTGTATGCACTCCCTAGACCACGGATGATAGTCCCTCTTCGAACACCCACCTCTCCCTGAACAATACCGATATGTGTCTCAATAGGGAGAGTGATCGGTGCCGGCGGGGTCATGTCCGAGCTCCCTTCTACAGGTGCTGGCGTGGGATTTGAGGCTTCGAAGGAGGTGATGGAATCCTCCACCGCGGCACTCATCGCAGCCTACAAATAACAATCATAAACAATTAATCAATAATTCAATAACAATGAATAAATAATAACAAAATAGCAAACAATTAATAAACTCATACCGCTGCATCTGGAGCGTTCTTCTTATATACTTGTATCCAGGTATTGGGAATAGGGGCTTTATCCCCAGATTTCTTCCGCTTGATAGGCGAAGGGAGTCGAACCCGATTGATGGTCCACCTTCTTATCAGATGCCTTAACCGCCTTCATTTGCTCAGAGCGGGCCTGCAATACGATACAACATTTAGAAACAATTTATTCAATTAATGTAAACAATAATAATACTAGTAATAGTATTAATAGTAATAATAATAAGTAATAGTAGCAAAAATGTAAACAATAGTAGTAGTAGTCGTTCTTCCTAAACATAAATGCGTACGCATTGTGGGTATATTAGTTCCGCTAAAAATCAAGCTGGGTCCCACTGCAATTTGAGAGAGAGAAACAATCTATTCTCTAACCAAGCTGGTCAAACCAATTTGAGAGAGAAACACTCTATCTTCTATCTTCTATACGGGCTCCTCTCTCTCTAACCTCACGCACGCACCACCGCCGCCGGAGGAAAATAACGCAGATTCACCGCCGGAATCTCGAAGCTAGCAGACCCACCACTCTTCTGAAACTCTCTACGGCGATACCCCTCTCTCTCTCTCTAAAACCGCCCAGCACACACGACCCCAGCAAACCAAATTTCCCCATTGCGGCGAAGCTTCTCTCTCTCGCATTGAAATTGTAAGACGCACGACCCACCATTTTTTTTAACCTTATTTTGATGGAATTTCGTGTATGGAAAAATAATGGTTTGATTGAAGTAGGAGTGTTTTTTATTTTAAGCTTGCTTTTGAGCTGAGCAATAAAATGGTTTGATTGAATCCCGTAGTGGATGTAATTTCCCGTAGTTGATGTAATTTCGTGTATTGTGAAATTCCTTTTTTTAATTTGATACAATGCACATAGTTGATGTAATTTCATGTATTGTGAAATTCCTTTTTTTAATTCGATACAATGCACATACCTGCGATGGAATCCATGTTACTTGGCTAATTGCATCCATAAAGACATGATCAATGTCCATACCCGTACATTATAGAAACAATACAAGAAACTAATACATAAAAGAAAAAATAGCCTCGCAGGTCACATAAAAGCAAAATACCACAAACTAATACATAAGATCAAGAATAAGTACATTGATCATGTCTTTATAAAAAACAAGCAACAGAGTTCCTATTAATGTATAATTTCATTAGTTAAAGAAAAGTAAACATGCACGTAGCTCAATCTATCTCAAATTATGTATATATGTATTTCCGCAACAAATGGCTGGAGGACGCAATAGAATTCTTGCTGTTAATGCTAAAAACATGCATATTTGATCAAATGGCTGAAAACAACTATAATGGATTATTTTTTGGTTATTTCTGTTAATGTTCCTCATTGAACCATTGGCAAACTACATAGGGATGCATAATTTTCAAACATAAGCTAACTGAATTTTCAAACACAGGCTAAGTGAATTTTCAAAATTTAGGGTCTCTTCAAATGGAAATATTCATTTTCTACAGACCTACAGCAGGGGACTCAAAATTATGTAATTTCTGGCATATACAGAACCAATGGAAATATTCATTTTCTACAAAATCTGGCATAATTTCATCAAAAAGAAGTAATATTCATACATACTGTGACAATGGAAATCAGGTGGAAAAAGCAATATTTGGCCAAAAGAAGTAATATTCATAATCTTTCACAAAGCAATATTTAGCCAAACCAATTTACTATCGACTTCAAATATTATACAGGAATCCTTCACAAAGCAATATTCAATCAAAATCCTCATTAAAAAGCGGAATTTCACAATACACGAAATCACAAAGCAATATTCAATCAAACCCATTATTTCGCCATACATGAAATTTCATCAAAATGAGATTAAAAATTTCAGGTGGAACGACTTACAATTTCAGTGTGAGAGAGAGAGAAGCTTCGCCGCAATGGGGAAATTTGGTTTGCTGGGTCGTGAGTCTGCGAGAGAGAGAAGCTTCGCCGCAATGGGGAAATTTGGTTTACTGGGTCGTGTGTGCTGGGCGGTTTTAGAGAGAGAGGGGTATCGCCGTAGAGAGTTTCAGAAGAGTGGTGGGTCTGCTAGCTTCGAGATTCCGGCGGTGAATCTGCATTATTTTCCTCCGGCGACGGTGGTGCGTGTGTGACGTTAGAGAGAGAGGAGCCCGTATAGAAGATATAGTGTTTCTCTCTCTCAAATTGGTTTGACCAGCTTGGTTAGAGAATATATTGTTTCTCTCTCTCAAATTGTAGTGGGACCCAGCTTGATTTTGAGCGAAACTAATATACCCACAATGCGTATGCATTTATGCGTATAGGAAGCGCACTGTATGTATATGCATATATATATATATTATGTGTGTGTGATTTTTCACTCACTTTTTTTGTAATACATGTTTGTAATAATATCTTATACTTTTCTCTTTATATATTCTTTATATTTACATTCCCCCACCTTTTTTTCTGTCATTGATGACATACTTCATAGGCAAAAAAATAAATTTTTACCGATTGATTCAAGAAAATTTTTATTTTATTCTCTATAAATTATATTCTCAAGAAGAATAATATATATATGTATATATGCTTATCTAGATTGTAGATATGTATTTTTCACCTTACTTTTTAATAGTGTGAAAGAGTTACTTCACCTTTAGATCAATCACAAGAGGATACACGGTGATTCCTGCCGACGTAAGATAGCGTAGCACAAAAGTCTAGAGATCGGCACCATGTGTCCAATCGAGTTTATGGAGATGTTAATGTGGGGTTTAGTCTATGCTTGAGACCACAAAACTCCAGAGCTCAACCTACTGAGCTTATTCACCAAGCTTAAGCCAACAATGTTCCACCACTTTAACAGAAAGATTGGAGAAGGCATGGACGCCCGCTACTAACCCTGCATGAGGCACAAAACATCCCTCAACTACATTAAATGTATGCTGATTGCATTTAATGCTCCGGATTAAGAGGAGAAGCAAGATGATCAAATCGAGCATACTGTAATGATGGGAGAATGGCTGAAAGCCAATTGCTCCGTACATGCTGGACACCCTTTTCTCCTCTTGTACATATATAAAGAAGTATTTACTTCACTCACCAACCAAGCTTCTAACAGAGCCACAAGGCAAGAAAAAATTGAAAGAAAGAGAATTAAAGTGCACCACGGAGCTGTTATAACAGGATATTTAGACCTTGAAACTATATATATATATAACTCCTACAATTGTTTTATTGCAAGGGTAGAGTAATATGATAAAAGAATATGTTTATAATCAAAACGCATTTGTTATAATATAAGGCAACCCTAAGCTCTCACCTCTATTCATAAAAGGAAAATTAACCCTTATGCTCATAAAGGGCGAACCTCATATATACATCTTTTTCTCATTCCCTTACTATCATCATGTTACGTGTTACATCATTTCAATTATTATCCAATCATTTGACTGCATGGTTAAAAATAGACATGCTCTAGATTTTTACACCAACACTTTTCTTCTCGTACATGTATGTAATGATATGTTTTTATTTTCCCTCATTTAGTATTTTTTTATACTTATATTCCCTCACATCCTTTTTTTAAGTCTTATTTAAGCTTTATTTTTATTTTTCTACTTCTCTAGATCAATAATTCTAACAATCATCTCCATTAAAGAACACAATAATTCGAGGATTTTATATCTTAAACTAGATGATTTTGTTCTTTACGTACATGATCCGTGTTAAATAGTCAACTATGAAAAAGACTAATTATATGTGATAAGTTTTTTATGATATTATTAATTTGCATCTTTAATTAATTTATTTTATTTTTTTCTATTTCTTTTAGTCAATGGAAAAATATATAAAGTAATTTTTTTTGCAGTTTTTTAAATTATTTGTACTTTATGGAATTAATATAAGAATGTTTTTCTTTCTTCCTATAACTTTGTATTCTAACTATTCCTTTATTTTTTAGTTCAAGGTAAAATATATATCGCTAAAGTATCATATAAAACATATAATATGATCCCTATTAACTGTTAAATATCCACTCATCGCTTGGTTTGCACAATATTTATATAAAAAGTAAAGTTGGTTACATTCACGAGGCTTTGCCACGTGGCACTACCATTAATTCCTCACATTTATTCCATTCCATCTTACTCATTACAAGCTTACATATATGTGCTATGCACAGACCTCATGACTTCTTTAGTCATATATAAATCAGTAAAATAACTATAATTTAAAGATGCTTATAATTATTCTTAGAATACATAAATTCCTATTAAAGAAATTAATGTTCTTGTGGAGTAAGGAGAGTGGAAAAAAAATAAAGCTAACTCATGCATGAAAAATAATAAAACTATTTGTATTAATGGTATTGTTCACATTTTCAATAATTTCTTTGTCGTATTTATAATTATTGGATGAGTTAATTTTATAATTTCTTACGTGTATCTATATATTTTGGAATATATAATTCCTTTTGTAATTGAAACATTTTGAGAGGGGCATTAAAAATAAGAAGTTTAAAGATTGTATAAAAAATGCGAAAACATAAATGGTGATTTTTATGCTTGAATGATGTATGTATATACACAACTACACGAGGATATGAAAAGATATTAGTATATTGCATCAATATTTGAAGAAGATATAATAAATAAATAATGCTCAATTAGTCATTTATTATTGATATGTGGCAAACTCTCATGCAAAGAGAGCATTTTACTTCTATTGATATATGATATGATATGATTTGTTTTACTCTATAATTCTTTATTTAAACGGTTATTCACATTTATTATTCACTGCTTATTTGTCTTCCTATTTTCTTAACCCTTTATTTTTGTCATAATAGTAAAATGGAGGAAGTTCCTCCATAATTACTGCATTACTTATCATAAATTTATTGCATTAATTATGTCATTAATTATCGTAAATTTAATTTCCTCCTTTAATTAATTAATTAATTGTTAGTAATTTTTCATCTTCCGCCTCTTCTTATTATTTTTAATGTTGCGATCATTCCCTTCCATAAATCAAAAGTTTAAAGTATAATATTCATCTATTACATAATAATAAAATGGAGGAAGTTCCTCCATAATTACTACATTAATTATGCCATTAATTATCATAAATTTAATTGCTTCCTTTAATTAATTAATTGTTAGCCATTTTTCATTTTTCTCCTTTTCTTATTATTTTTAATGTTGCGATCATTCTATTCCACAAATCAAAAGTTTGAAGTATAATATTCACATTAAATGTATTAATTTAATTGTATAATTTGATTCTTTGGTTTCTCCTAACATTACTTATTTATTTCATAGAATCACCATCAAAAATGTATCGAACATATAAATGAGACATTTATAATAAGTTTGTAGGATAATTAATGTTTGTGTTAATACTCTTGATTAAATCAAGTTTGAGTATTCATAAATAGTTCTAATATGATAATATATTTTTTAAAATTTTGACTTAGTAATAATTTATGGAACAATTATGTAAAAATTAAATAATACAACGCTCACAAATCAGTTGATGTATAGAATGCATTTTTAATGAATTAAATTTGAAGTTAACTAAATGTATAGAATACATTTAGTTAACTAAATGTCCTCAAAATATTTAGTTTTTATTTTTAATGACTTACTAAATGTCGTTAACTGGTCTAAGTTTGTTTGTTTTTTTTTTTTTTTGGCAATGATTTGTTTTCATGAATTAAATGGTTGATGTATAGAATACAAAAAAAAAATTAATTGGGAGAATATGAAAACGATAAAACCGATATTATCATGAGTAAATAATTATACTTTAAAGAGGGAAGAAAAGTTAGAGAATATATAATTATACTACACGTTTCATCAAAAAATTCAAAAGTTTATCCCCTCAAAATATTTGGTCCATATTTAAGTACTAAAAAGTTAGTCCTTACAAGAGGAGACTATATATATATATATTCTCCGCTTTAAAGAGGACGGTATTTACGTTAAGAAAAAAAAGATAAAAAGATAAAGTATTTCATAAAATTTGGTGAAAATGATCTCTATAAAATAAGAGATCATCTGCATCAAATTTCATCAAATAACTCAATTTGAAAGTTGGTGATATGATCCTATAAAATTTTAATGACCGAAAATAAAGATATATATATCACATTTTCATTACACTTACTTTTGAATTAAATTTTTTAATAAAAATTTGTGGATATAATCTACTCCTTATAATGATTATCTCTACCACATTTTATGAAAATTTTATTAGTTTACCCCGCAACGAAATGGACGGTCCATAAAATGATATATATAGCCAAATTACACGCTGATCACCGTCTCGTTCTCTTCTCCAAAACTGGAAGCGGTGCCTTGTGATCATCTTGTCCGGAGACATCGTCGCCTACTCTAAATCGACTACATAACGAAATTAAAAAGGGTATATATGTATATAAACTATAGTTTGAATTCAGCGACAAGACTACGTATAAACAAATGTTGAGCCATTATCGAGAATAGTTGGCTCAAATCATTGATTTCATGTAAAAAAATTGTATAATTCAACACGGGTAAATAGATAAAGGAGTGTTATTACATAGTAATGAGACATTTTAAGATAAAACTCCACACTTTGGTCAAAAATTGTTTTGACATTCTGGGCACAACAACAAATTTAGTGAAAATGAACAAATTTTAGAATTTAATCATACAAATGACTGATTTTATAGGTACAACTTTACAATTTATGGCTTCGAGATATAAATGTAGATAGCAGACAAACTTGGTAAAAAAATAATTTTGACTTTGAGATATAAATGTAAACAGTTGACAAACTTTATAATTATTATCCCCTTACTATCAGTGTGTTACGTGTTACATCATTTTAATTATTATCTAATCATTTGACTGCATGGTTAAAAATAGTCATGCTCTAGATTTTTATACCAACGCTTTTCTTCTTCTACATGTATGTAATGATATGTTTTTATTTTCCCTCATTTAATATTTTTTATACTTATATTCCCTCACATCCTTTTTTTAAGTCTTATTTAAGCTTTATTTTTATTTTTCTACTTCTTCTAGATCAATAATTCTGATATGATCCGGTCTAGCTTAACCATGGTGGTTCATGGCATTCTAAATGATGATCCACACATGATGAATTACAAGGATAGAGTATGAAAATTCAAAAGGAATTCCATAGAATTCCACATGCTTGATGCAAGAAGTTTAAACAACGATTATGCATTCCATTGGGTTCCTAGAGATGGGCGTGGAAGTTCAAGAGGTTAAAACCGCAAGGAGGCCATTGGAATAATCTAGAAGATATTAATTTAAGTTGTTTTTAAATTAATATGGCTTGTTGAGTCTCATTATCTAATTAAAAATTAGAATTACTAGTTTCCTTTGAATAAGTTTCCTTATTATTTTATTATTATTAATTTTCTTATTGTGGTAGTAATATTTTAGGTGTTATTATTTTCCTTTTCTAAGTAGGAAATAGATTCTTTTTTGAATTAGGATTAAGGCTTTGTTTACTCCTATTTAAAAGAAGCACATCATTGTTTTATAATTAAGAGTTTTGATGATTAAAAATATTGAGAGTTTTCTCTTTATGTTCTCTAAGAGCATGTTGAACATGTTGAATTGATTAATTCAATTGTTCTTGACTTATCAATCTAGCAACCATATTAGATTGTGGCATCATTCATTATACCGAGGTTCACGCTTCTTTAAGCGTTGGGTTGAAGTTTCTGCCTTCCATCTTTTCAACGTATTCCAAGGTTCTTGCTACGTTTGTAGTTCAAGGGTTGAGGATCCATTAGCCTGGTTAAGAAAGACGATCCGGGTTCGCGTCATTCTAACATTCATTTCAATTGAAGAACACAATAATTCAAGAATTTTATATCTTAAACTAGATGATTTTGTTCCTTATGTACATGATTCGTGTTAAATAGTTAACTATGAAAAAGACTAATTATACGTGATAAGTTTTTTATGATATTATTAATTTTCATCTTTAATTATTTATTTTATTCTTTTCTATTTCTTTTAGTCAATGGAAAAATATATAAAGTAATTTTTTTTTGCAGTTTTAAAAATTATTTGTATTTTATGGAATCAATATAAGAATGTTTTTCTTTCTTTCTATAACTTTGTATTCTAACTATTCCTTAATTTTTTAGTTCAAGGTAAAATATATATCGCTAAAGTATCATATAAAACATAGAATATGATCCCTATTAACTGTTCTTGTGGAATAAGGAGTGTGGACAAAAAATAAAGCTAACTCATGCATGAAAAATAATAAAACTAATTGTTTAATAGTATTGTTCACATTTTCAAAAATTTCTTTGTTGTATTTATAATTATTGGATGAGTTAATTTTATAATTTCTTATGTGTATCTATATATTTTGGAATATATAATTCCTTTTGTAATTGAAACATTTTGAGAGGGGGGTATTAAAAATGGGAAGTTTAAAGATTGTATAAAAGAATGCGAAAACATAAATGGTGATTTTGATGCATGAATGATGTATGTATATACACTACTACATGAGGATATGAAAAGATATTAGTATAATATTCACATTAAATATAGTAATTTAATTGCATAATTTGATTCTTCGGTTCTCCTAACATTACTTATTTATTTTTCAGAGTCACCATTAAAAATGCATCGAATATATAAATAAGATATTTATAATAAGTTTGTAGGATAATTAATATTTGTGTTAATACTCTTGATTAAATCAAGTTTGAGTATTCATAAATAGTTCTAATATAATAATACATTTTTTTCAATTTTGACTTAGTAATAATTTATGGAACAATTATGTAAAAATTAAATAATACAACGCTCGCACATTGGGTTAGATACAAACTAGTTCCGTATTTAAAATGGTTGTTCTTATTATTAGTTACCACTTATTTGTCTTCCTATTTTCTTGGCTGCTCATTTTTTTCCATTTTTGGCTATGATTTGTCTAGCATTAACTAAATGTAGTTAACTGGTCTAAAGTTTTTTTTTTTTTTTGGCAATGATTTGTTTTCATGAATTAAATGGGTTGATGTATGAATCAATGATCATGAATTAAATTATTGATCTCATGTAAAACAATTATATAATTCAACACAGGTAAATAGATAAGGGAGTGTTATCATATAATAATAAAATTTTTTAAGATAAAACTCTACACCTGTAATCAAAAAGTTTTTTTGAGACTCTGGGCACAACAACAAATTTAGTGAAAATGAACAAATTTTAGAATTTAATCATACAAATAATTGATTTGATGGGTACAAGGGTTTACAATTTATGGCTTCGAGATATAATGATATAAATGTATACAGCAGACAAACTTGGTAAAAAATAATTTTGACTTTGACATATAAATGTAAACATCTGACAAACTTGGCAAAAAAATAATTTACAGTGGATCTAATTGACACTCTAGACTCAATTCATATGCCTGCGAGCACAATAATAAATTTAATGAGAATGAATAAATTTTAGAATTTAATCATTCAAATGACTGATTTGACAGGTACAAGGATTTGCAATTTATGACTTCTAAATGTAATTGTAAACAGCAGATAAACTTAGTTAAAAAAATAATTTGACTTCAAGATATAAATGTAGACAACGACAAACTTGCTAAAAAAAATAATTTTGACATCGGTGGTAAGATAGCGTAAAATGTTAAGCGGTCTCCGCGTAAATGACGTCTTTGAGGAGAATTCCACTTACTCATGTTCGAGTTTCAATAAACGCTTCGAGGTTCCAATGGGAAGGCTAGCCGTAAATTTTATTTATTTATAATTACAGGACAGATTTATACCTTATTTGTTTTTTATTTGTAATTAAAGTTTACTTTTTTTTTTTTGCTTTATTAATTAGAGTTTTATAAATTTGTACGTGATATATAAAAAAAATCTTTTCTAAAGCTGAAATATTTGATTACCATGTAATTAGAAAAAAATTATTTTGAAGTTGGAAACTAAATTTGTATCTCAACCAGGGTGGTGTCTGAATACTGGCCGGATAGCGGCCCAAATAAAATAGGGCCATAGAATGCTTCCCTTCCTCGGTTTTGATTCAGGTAACTCTTTTTAAAAGAGAAACACTCATTTTAAGCTAGTTAATAGGAAAAAATATAACTTAATGCAAGTTTTGATACATTATTACGTTTCAAAAAATAAATAAAACTGTCCGCATTTTGAAAAAAGAAAGAGAGAATGTATGAGACGAGCAGAAAAACTGTATTGCTCAATGAAAACATGTTAGCACTTGTCATATATAAAGTCTAGTTTTTCATTTTTAAAATAAGACTCTTATTTCAGATGTCATTAACCATAGCTAATAATAATATAATAAAAAACCCAACAAAAACCCCGTTGTGTATGTCTGAAAAAAAATTGAGAGCAAATATAAGAGAGTGGAGCCAAATTCATTCTTTATGTATAAAAGACAGAAATATAGCTAGCCTATTACAAATGACGAAAGAAACTGAAAATTCAAAACCTCTCGCCACTAATTAGAGTACTTAAACAAAGACATTACAAATCCCAAACTGCAGAAATTCATTACATTCAAAAACAAAGACTAGCCCAAGAGCAATTCATAAACAGATTAAAACGCAGCAAGTGCTTTTCGAGAGGGACACGAATTAATCAATCAAGCCTTAGAATCCAAGGCCAAAATGGTGCTGAGGTTCATGGGGTGCATGTATTGTGTGGAGCCACTCATGATCTGTTTTACAATCAGTTTGTTCGCCTTCTCAGATGGATGAAATGGATCCCAAAATGCATACAAGTCTCTATTTGGGCACAGGTTTGAGAGTGGCGTGCATAGCCCCATCCCATTATATGGTCCTTGTCCGCAACATGCAATCTTTGATGTCTCAAATCCTGTCCAAACATGCAATATAGGTAAGTAAAGAATCCTTGTGCAAAATTGCAAAAGATAAAGAGTTTTAAGGAAAATTTAAGAAAATAAAATGTAGAAGAGAGTTAATGTACCGAAAGCTTTGGGATTATCAATAAAATCACTGTGCATCATATTGGTATTAGCAGCTATGACGATGGTGGTTCCAATCTCATTATTGAGCTGATTGATCATTTGAGTGAGTTGAGGGTTGAACAAAGATGAAGCTCTCTGCAATTCAGCTGTGCATTCGCCATTTCGGCTGTGCTGGGCCAATTCTGCTGGAACACAGCCCATTGGTCCTGTCCCTGTCACGAGAACTCTGCGAGCTCCCAGTTCATAAAGCCTCTGCATTCATGTGAATATAGTTTATTCATAAGTCCTAAAACTTATATATACCATATTGCTTCTCCATGTATATACACATATGTCGATATTTTATACTTCATAAAAAACATGGGCGCGCTCTCGATATTTGATGCTAATTCCAATTTGTAAGTGCACCATCCTTACGAGTGATTTCGAACAAATAAATATTCCATAAAAAGTTCGCATTACAAACTCTTAGAGGCAATTATTAAATGCGGCAGAAATAGAATTAATCGTTCATGAAATAGAACGTGCAGAAATAAAAGCACAAATTAAAAGAATGCAAAGAAAACTTACCATCAAAATTTTCTTATACTCGGAGATAAGGAAGGGCACATAATCTGTGAGAGAATATTGACGAGACCTTGCAGAATATGGCACGAGATAGTAGTTGTTCACAAAATCATTACCTCCCAAAGTAATAAGAACGAGTGCTTGATTTACAATACGCTTAGCCTGGGTGGACCCCACAAGGGCTCCCAACCGTTGCTGGTATCGTTGGAAGTAGGCCAACTGTAATGGCATACGGATGATGTTCACCTGCAAAATACCATTTCTGCATATCAATATGCTGAGCTTAATCATCAAATGCTATCACATACTCAAATATTTTTATTCATAAAAAACCAGCTTTCTCTTTCCTGAATTACATTTTATTTGTCCACTCTGGCGAATTATTATTTTTGTATTTGTTTTTGGTACCAAATCTTCAAACAGTTGTGTTCAAATACTTTCAATTGACGTACTCTAGTGTTTCTGTTGTGTCAATGAACGAAGTGGCGAGAGTGAATCACTTGAACTGTTTTTACCTGATATGTAGTACAAATCTTTTGGTGTCTTTACTGTTATTCAGTTTTTAAGAACTCTGCATGTTTGCCCAAGTTAGAAGTTAACAAGACCTGCCATAATTCACGTTTATTGTAGAGTAACTCATTTGTATTTCGTCTAAAATTTAGATAACTTGATTGTGGCTGGGGGAGGCACTTACAAACTGGATTCCGGTGTCATTAAGAATTCCAATACCAGCAGAAGCAAAATTTGCACCGACCAGTAGTTTTTGTCCGGTGAGCTCAGGGCTAAGGTATGGTAATGTTGCTTCTGACCCCAGATGTTGACCTGACAGAGTGACAGATGTAATCAGTAGTATTCTTATACGATCATTAAGACTCACACACAAAAATATAGTCACATTTAAACATATAATATAACATTGCAGGTATATAGAAAGAAATTTAAACAGGCACTGATTCTTATTTCGAAAAGCAATGTACAGCATATTCTTTTTTAGCATCCGTGTCATTCCAGACAGGTTAATATAACTTATGATCATAGCAACACGTCCAGCAAATGATAAGTCAACATTGCTCTAAACATATATTACTCTGAATTTAAGATTTCCCTGAAAATGCAAACTCTTAATTTCAAATGGATGGAATACACATTTGAAATTTATTTTCACTATTTTTTATGTGCTCAACGTGCCTTAACATGATCATATGTATGTATAAATATACAAACTCAACTGATAAGATCAGGGATGTTAAGTCCATTGGAGAAACGGCCAGTGGGACGATGCGTAGGGTAATCAATGCCGTAAGGAGGTGCATCAGCACGGGCAGAGGTTACCAAATAGTTGTTGTTGCCATTGTCTACCAGCGAGTCCCCAAACACGAAGAATGCCCGAGCCTCTGCATGTGTAGCAACAAATGTAATTCCTATTGCAAAAATAAAACCACTTATTACACTTAGACTAGTGGCTGAAGAGCTCGTCATAACTGACTAATGTTGCTACAAATAACAAAACAGCTCTTTTATCTGTATGTTTGTGTGTCCTGCTATTATTGTAGGCACAAACAGCTATGGGGTGTGTGGTTTGGAAACAAAAGGAATCGATTGGTATATATATACACATTGGAGTGTAACTAATCTAGCTACCAGTGTAATTGAAGCACAGTTGGAAAGTTATGATGGGACCAAGCAAACTAGAAAAACAGCACAATTAAGCTAGTTAGTACGTACAGATTTAAAGAGGATTAGTTTCAGTAGGAAGATTCAATTGGACAGTTGTTTGGCAGCAATACATAATTTGATAAAGTTGTTATTGTCGCCAAAGGAGAAGATAACAATTGTTCTAGCAATACCACGTGACACTACACTCTCTATTATCGAATCTCACAATGTTCGGGTCCCACTTGTTCTCCACTATAGAGGTCAAAAATTGGGGTGGTGCCTAGCCAGTTTTGCCCTGGTACTAATCGTTCGAAAGGGTAATCAAGCGCTTGACCGGAACTTAGGATAGACAATGCATAGACTCCTAGTCGAGTCGGGCGGGTTAACCAGACAATCAGGTGTAAGAATTATGAAATTTTGAGATTAGAGAATTCTTATACATTTTTAAAAAATATTTATGGTTTTCATAGTATTAAATTTTTAAAAATAGAAAAATATCCGCTAGAATCTAGCTAGCTACCTAAGTCCCGCATAGACGACCTATTGATGCCTTGAGTCCGTAAAGCACACATTGTGTATGTGTGATATTTGCCTTGAAGTTTGGAAAATTATTGAGTTCAAATACGTGCAAATAAAAACACTTTCTTTTAATACAAATTAAGAAAATTATACTCATATTTAAGAAAGAGGTTTGCCTTTCTTCATTCTGCTGTCATATATTTCCTATTTGCTGGTTTCTACTAATTTCTAATATTGTCTCATCTTTATATCCGTGCAATTCAAGAATTTCTTTTGAGGTGGCAGGTAGGGACGTATGCAAGATTTTTGTTGAGAGGGTATAGACATAAAATAGCGTAAAAATGATTTCTTAATTTAGAAAAATACATACCCACTATAACTTTTAATGAAAAGTACCTACCATACGCAAAAGAAGAAAATACTAATTATTCTAGTAGTACTATGTGACGCTAGACATCCTAATTGTCGGGCCCAAAATATTTGGATCCCACTTGTTCTCCACTATAGAGGAAAATAACACTTCGGACCAGGTTTATCCGACACTTCAAATTTGTTTGATTCAAAAGATATTGAACAGTCTTGTCTTTCTCTATATGTACCTGCAAAAACATTAGTGGATGTTAGTGTTCTAAAAATCGGGGTGGTGCCATGCCCGCTTTACTTTGGCACTAATTGGTCAAAAAATGGGTCAAGTGCCTGTGCGGGCCAAGGCTGTCTAGGCGACACCTAGTCTCCTAGGTGAGTTGGGCAGGCTAAGCAAACAATCAAGTGTAAGAATTATGAATTGTTTAGATTAGAGAATTCTTGTACATTTTTAAGAAATACTTATGATTATGCGAGAAATCGATCTCGGGTTCAAGTCTCATCAGAGTTGTTTTTTTGTCTTTTTGTGGGAGGTTCGTTATTACCGTAAAAGAAGAGACGTTGAACATTTTCCCTCTTTGTAAGAGGTTTGTTATTATTATAATAAAAAGAAGAGACGTTAAAAAAAGAGAATAATTATAAATGAGACCATTTAAATTTGAGTTCATAAAATAGTATGGTCTATATGAATACAGACATATTTCAAGATCTGAGATTTATTTTAAAATTCACAGGAAGGGAAAAAGTAGTTAGGATGGGGCAAGGATTTCTAAACCTCTGACACCATAGCCTTAAGAATCAAAGTAACGAGTTAGTGCAACAAATGTTCCAGGGAGAGGATGAAGGCCCCAACGTACTCTTTATGCATCTGATCTACATAGCAATTAAAAATCATGAATACACTCCAAACTTGTTAGTGGTAACGTCAAGAGATCTGTAGACAATACATTTCACCCACCCTTACATTTCAGATAAACATAATATACTATAAGCAACCTCTAATTTGATGACTAAAAACATCAATTCAAAGGAGAGCGTGTAAGATATTTAAATAAAGGACCATTTAGACTTAGATACCTTGACAGTAGTCGAAATAAGACTTGGAACTAAGGTACCATTTTTATTTTTTTAATAAAATAAAATAGACTTACATTTTTCCTCCACAAAAAGCGATAGAAATTGGCCCCTCAAGTAAATGAATGAGAGAAAATTATCTTTTATTGACATATCTCACACGCAATCCCCCTTTTTGCTTAGCTTTCCAAACAATGTTCATTTTAGATGATGACGTCCTTTATGCTCCTTATACCCAAAAGCATTTTGTGTGTCTTATGCTGTGTTTGGGAGTTTAGGAGAGAAAAGAAAAGAAGAGAAAGTATCAATCCGGAGGGAAGAGAAAGTATCAATCCGTAGGGAAAAGAAAGGGAGAGAAAGGAAAAGAATTTTCTCTCCTTTGTTTGAGAGTTTAAGAAGGAAGAGAATGTTACAATCTCTCCTTGGTGTTCGTGAGTTGAAAATAAAGGAACGAAAATATCATCTTTTAAAGATTTGTTATGTATTTTAAGGATAAAATTATCAATACAGTAAACTTTTATTAAAAATACTCTTTTTTTTTTTTCCAATTCTCTCCGATTTGAAGAGAAAATTTTAATTAATTTTCTCTCCCTTTCTCTCATATTCTCTCCATAAAAAACTCTCAAACGAGAGAAAAGATATTTTTTCTCATTTTCTCTCCAAATTAAAACTCCCAAACGTAGGGTTAAAGATTGAAAAGTGATAGTTTGCATACTCCCAAGCTTCCTAAATACCATTTCTTTCTTTTCTTTCCTCTTTTTATTTTATACCAGGCGGTGTTCAAACCAGTTTTCACGCACCTCGACTAATCTTCCTTTGTAGTTAAAACCACACTCGTTGCTGGCCATATAATGTTTTTACAATCGCCAGAATTTGACTTAGGAGCTCTCGCTCGAACCCAGAACTAAACCCTTGCTAGTTACAAAACATGAATTTCGATGCCAAAACATGTGTATCGCAACCCAATCATTAGTCACAACACCTACTTCCAATCACGTCCAGCCAATTAAAAAGAAAAAAATTAGGGACGAAATATTTTTCCGCAACTCTCTCATTTATTAATAGGGAAATATTGTTAAGAGCATTATTCATCGATTCACTCTATTCTGCCTTGTTATACCCATTCGTCATTCAATATGTTCAAACACCTTACTACCCACAGTAATTAGCTTGAGTTCAATGATCGTTAAATGTTGAATACTACTCATGCTAATTTTGATTCAATTTCTACCGTTTACTGAATAATCAAACTCTTATGTTTTGCTGTTAAAACCCATCCATCTATTTATATTAATAAAAAAAAACCTAAGAGAAGGAAGATAGAAAATAGAATACATAGGAGTGGGTTTTATAAACTGTTAATGGCATGGGCACACTATTTTTTAATTGGGGCGCATCATATTAAAGTAAAATTTATCCTTTACCATGTTAATCTATTATTAGTATGAGCACACTCTATACTATTAGTAAGCAAAAAAAATTTAAGCATTACACTAAAAACTAAAATAGTTTCTAAACAATTAGGGTCGTATACATCCCTATGTGAATGATTAGCTATTTCTTGTGAATCTCTTTGAGTTGGCTTTATGCTACTGCAACAACATCAAAGCTTTTAGTTAGCATGATGCTAGTATATATGGAACCTTGTAGATCTACTACACTTGTTCACTTCTTCTTTTGTACATGAAAGTAAATGAAGCTATTTTTTACACAAAACTCTCAGCTATGACAAAACACCTAATCAAAATTAAAGATAAATAAAATACACACTTGTAAAAATAAATAAAATATACATGAAATTTGTGAGAAAAAAATTAATTTTGTTGAACTTACTTGGCATTACAATGATGAAAAATCATATTGTCCATGAATTTGAATGGCAATTGAAAATAGAGCAAGATCATCAAGTGAAGAGAAAATGGATGGTGGAATAAAATGAAAAGGAGAAGATGGATACAAAATTAGGGTTTTTAAATAATAGATGCGCCCTTACTAAAGTAGTAAAAAATAAATTTTACTTTAATGGAATGTACCTTAATTAAAAACTAGATGTGATCGTACCATTACCCTTTATAAACATGATTTCTCTATGATATTTTATTCAAATTCTTAAAAAGCAGTCTCTAAGCTTTTAGGATTGTAAAGAAAGTATATTTCATATAGTAAAACAAAGAGAATCAAATTGTAGAGATAGATTGATGGAGAGTAAAAAAGATGAAAAACATTGCACTTGTATACTCCGTTTGGCGATTTAAGAAAACATTACCACAATTGGATTGTCTCTTTTCTAGTCACCCAAACACATGGAATCGATTATTTTGAATTGAGATATTTGCACCAATGGCAAAAATTATCAATGTATGTGTCTTGTTCTCTTTAGGAGCAAATTTGGATTGGCCACTATAACAATTCAATATAAATAATACATTCTTGCATGGAGATTTGGAAGATAAGGTATACATGGAGCTCCCACTGGGCAATGTAGAACATAGAAATAAAGTATGCAAATTGAAGAAGTTTCTGTGTGTCTCAAAATAGTCTCCAAAA
This sequence comes from Lonicera japonica, assembly GCA_021464415.1. Taxonomy (NCBI): domain Eukaryota; kingdom Viridiplantae; phylum Streptophyta; class Magnoliopsida; order Dipsacales; family Caprifoliaceae; genus Lonicera; species Lonicera japonica. Next base: position 4,485,031 of record CM038464.1, on the reverse strand, counting down.
GCCTGGTTCGGGAGATTCGCTAAATTAAATAGAAAGTTTTGTTAAAAAACAAAGCAATTCCAACAATACGTTATTTTTTAAGAAGTACCATGAGAAAATTGCAGCACTCATTGTTTATGTTGATGACATGGTGGCACTGAAGAAGTATCTATCTCGGGTAGGGGTGTGCACAGTCCTAAAAATTTGAAGACTGGACCAAACCGAAACGCCTGTTAAAACCTTACCAGACTAGTTCGATCCGGTTCCGGTCAGTCCATTCGGTCTTGGGCTTTTTTTTTTGGCCCAACAGTAGAAGCCTTCTTAGTTTTATGTTCTTCTAAATTGAGACAAATGTTCTTCTAACCCGACCCACTTATAAATTATGATCATTTATAACCCACGTAAAGTAAGATTTCACCTAAAATTGCTTAAATTTGTATTAAAAATTGACAATCTAACCCGACCCACTTATGTTCTTCTAAATTGAGACAAATCACTTTGGAAGTAAAATATGCAATCTGAATCACTGAGTAAAATTTAACTTTTTAGATTTCATCCATTCGAATATTCGTCCATCTTATTATTCTCAATAGCTACAGCCTACAGCCAACCTTTTTTCACTTGGGAGCGTTTATCACAGCTGAAAATGAACTCAGAGAAATTCATTCATTAACTAGAATTACCAAGAAGGAAAAAAGATAAAATAAAAATGACATCAACCCCCCTTTTATTACATCAATGCCAATGTAGAATAATATAATAACAATAAAGATAAAAAAAATGCTTCTGTTGAGACACCACCATCCACCACATTCTGCTTCTTTCAACCGCCACCACTGAAAAATAATAACAATGCCAACCTAAAATAATATAATAACAATAAAGATAAAAAAATGCTTCTGTTGAAACACCAACATCCACCACGTTCTGCTTCCTTCAACCACCACCACCACCAGAAAAATTAAAAGAAAAGAGAGAAGGAAAATACCAACATCCACCATGTTCTGCTTCCTTTAACCACCACCACCATTGAAAAAATTAAAAGAAAAAGGAGAGAGAAAATATAGGGAAAATACCAGTGATTGGTGAAGCAAAAGCGGGATCGACAAGATCAAGAGAAAAAGCGAGAGCGGGATCTGCGAAAGGAGTAAGAGCATGATCAATTGGAAAAGCCATGGTTATGAAGAGATATAGAGAGGTTTTGTGAGGGTTTGACCGTCTGAGGGAGAAGGGTGAGGGGGAGATAGAGGGAGAGGAGAGCGGCGTGTGTGTGTGAGCCGTGAGGGACTGAGGGTCTCAATTTAGGTTTAACTTTAGTATTAATATTATATATTAATAATATATATTAATACCAGTCCGGTCCGGTCCAACCGAGGAATTAAAATGTAAGACCGAAGACTGGACCGAACCATTTTGGTCCTTTAAAATTTAGACCGGACCAGACCGAATTCAAATGGTCCGGTCTAAATCGGTCCATTTTTCTGATTCGGTTTATTCGGTTTAGCGGTCCTGTTCGGTTTTTGAACACCCCTAATCTCGGGAGATCGAGATAAAAAATCTTGGCGAATTAAAGTTTTTAGATATTAAGGTGTCTAGATCGTCAAATGGCATTTTCCTATCTTAGAGAAAGTATGTATTAGATTTACTAAGTAAGACTGAAATGTCTGTCTGCTAGCCATCAGAGACACCCTTAAAAAAGGTTTAAAGTTGGAAATTGAAACTGATCAAGTGCTGGTTGATAAAGGGCGTTATTAAAGATTGATGGGAAAGCTAATGTACTTTGCATATACCAGGCCCAATATTTCCTCTGCATTGAATATAGTTAGTTAATTCATACAAAATCCTGAAGAGAAGCATATACAAGCTATTATGAAGATTATTAGTTATCTGAAGGCAGCTCCTGGAAAAAGGATTTTGTTTACGAGGAACAGTGATTTTGTGAAAGGTACACTGATGTTGATTAGGTTGGAAATGTAGGTGATAGGCGGTCTATATCAGGATATTTTACATTCGTTGATGGGAATCTAATCACATGGAGAAATAAGAAACAAAATGTCCTTTCTCGATCAAATATTGAAACAGAATATCAGAGAATGACAATTGGAGTCCAGAATTATTGTGGTTAAAGTTGCTATTGACTGATCTGGGTTATCCGCTAAGAAAACCTACGATGTTATATTGTGATATTGTAACATCATGTAATATTACTCAAAATCCAGTTCAACATTATAGAATAAAGCTTGTGGAAGTGGATCGATTATTTATTAAAAAAAATTGCGAAAAATTAACATAGTTGCAATGCCTCATATACGCTTAGAGGATCAACTCGCCAATATGCTCACTAAAGCTGTATCTAGCAAGATATTTTTCCGATTAATTAACAAATTAGGCACGTTCGATATATATGCACTAACTTGAGGAGAGTGTAAACATATAATATATTAGTTAATTATTAGGTGTATATTAAGTTTCCTTATTCTTCCCTATCTCTCATCTTATCCATAACCCTATAAATAGGTCTTCTTGTATCAACTCATATACATTAGGAATACAAAATATATCTCTCTTACTTTCAATGCTTTGCATCAATTAAGGATGAGGAACAATGGGAAACATAACATTACATCACACAAAAAAAATACCATTACAATTATTTTTTAAAACAAACACACACATTAGCCCAAGAGCTATAAATATAGAAATAAATGCAATTATGCTTCTAGAGAGACATCAATTAATCATGCCTTGGAATCCAACGCCAAGACGGTGCTAAGATTCATGGGGTGCATGTACTTTGTGGAGCCAATCATGATTGTTTGTACAATCAGCTTGTTTGCCTTTTCAGATGGATGAAATGGATCCCAAAACGCATACAAGTCTCTGTTTGGGCACAGGTTTGAAAGTGGCGTGCATAGCCCTATCCCGTTGTATGGTCCTTGTCCGCAACATGCTACCTTTGCTGTCACAAATCCTGTAAAAACATGTATTATGTATAATAAATACACAATACATTTTAACTTTGTTCAAATGACATATTTAATTTTTTCCAAATTAAAGGCAGCAATTTAGGAAAACAAAATGCAGAAAGTGAGGTATGTATGTACGTACCAAAAGCTTGGGGATCACTAATAAAATCATTGTGCATTATATTGGTATTAGCAGCAATGAAGATGGTGGTTCTAATCTTACTATTGAGCTGATTAATCATTTGAGTGAGTTGAGGGTTGAACAATGATGAAGCTCTCTGCAGTTCAGCTGCGCATTCGCCGTTTCTGCTGTGCTGGGCCAACTCTGCTGGGACACAGCCCATGGGCCCCGTCCCCGTCACAAGGACCCTACGAGCTCCCAGTTCATATAGTTTCTGCATTCATTTGAAGAAAGAGTACATTTTCTAGTGATTGCTAGTCACTCTTAAGAAACATATAAATTTTAAAGCGACTAACGGTCAACAGTTATCCATTTGATAAGGAATTAGACGAACTAAACTTTATCTGAAACCTAATTAATACAACGCACATTATTATAGGATAAGGGCATGCTGCTTATGCTAAATAATCAAACATTATGTGGATGCTATTATCAACTAAAATGATGGGAAAAACTAATATTTATACTAAAGGGAAATAGAATGCGAGCAAATAGAGAAAGAAAAAGAATATTGGAAAGAAAGCTCACCATCAAAATTTTACGATACTCGGAGACAATGAAGGGAACATAATCTTTGAGAGAATACTGACGAGACCTTACAGAGTTTGGGACAAGGTAATAGTTATTCACAAAATCATTGCCTCCTAAAGTAATAAGAACAAGCGCTTGATTTACAAGTCGCTTAGCCTGAGCAGCCCCTACAACCGCTCTCACTCGTTGCTGGTATTGTTGGAAGTAAGCCAATTGTAAAGGCATACGAATGATGTTCACCTGCAAATGTAGCATATATATACGCTTATCATATGCTTATCAAACTGTACTCTTTCCTTGATCACATGTTTTATAACTCTATCATAAATATAAATCAACGGATTTTGGATGACTTACAAACTGGATACCGGTGTCGTTAAGAATTCCAATACCAGCAGAAGCGAAATTTGCACCGACCAAAAGTTTTTGTCCGGTGAGCTCTGGACTCAGGTATGGTAATGTTGGTTCTGACCCTAGATGTTGACCTGAGACCATATATTAAAAGTTCACTGCTAGTCCTTATTTCTTTTTGTCAATAATTGTTTTATGTTTTAAAACTATACTTAATTTCATAAAAGGTTTGTTCATGCATGGCACTAACGGTTGTGTGTGTGCAAACAACTAAATAAATATACATACAAATATCATTGTACAAAGAACTCAACTGATAATATCAGGGATGTTAAGGCCGTTAGAGAAACGGCCGGTGGGTCGATGGGTTGGATAATCAATGCCGTAAGGAGGTGCGTCTGCACGAGCAGAGGTAGCCAAGTAGTTATTGTTGCCATTATCAACCAACGAGTCCCCAAACACGAAGAATGCCCGAGCGTCTGCTTGTGTAGCAATAAATGTAATCCCAAGTCCGAAAATAAGCCAGAATATTACACTTGGACTAGTAGTAGGTAAGTTCACCATCACACAAAAATCTTGCTTAAAAAACAAAATTAACGTGTGTTTGTGCTGCTACTGTGACTTACAAGCAGTTATTGGGGTGAGGAGGGTGTGGAAATTAAGAAAGGAATGGGTTTGTATATATATGCAAGGAGTGTGTGAATAAAGGGGTTAGCTACTAGTGTAATTAAGGCACGGTTGGAAAGTTAAAGGTGCAAATGAAGAGAAATAGTAACGCAATTAAGCTAGCTAGTACGTACGGTTATAGTAGTTACAATGCCAACATTCAGTTCAGACAGTTGTTTCACAGCCATAAATAATTTCACCGCCCTGTGACTGGTTAACGGGAAGATATTTAATATTGCAAGACTTTTGTTGACCGATGCTGCTATTACACTCTCAGTCTCTGAAAGATGAGAACCAACTATATATGTAGCATCTACACCGAGAATTCAAGTATACTCTTGATCTATTACATGTTTTTTACTCATTGGAACAGATATAGTGCTGCACGATACTACTTAACTAATGAATATTTTCTCCTAAATGAACATCAAATTAAGAAGTGGGTGTATGTGATGTGGGAGGAAAAAAATATATTGCTTGAAGTTGGGAAATATAGTTAGTATAACACGTATTATAATAAATATAAAGGAAAAAGGAAGAGGACAATTGCACTCACATTTTCTTTTTGGCGAAAGGTTCCTTCTTAAATCACATTCAAAATATTATTATTTTTTTGCGGGAATTTTATTGGGACTTTTAGGACCCGGTCCCTAAGTTTATATATTTTAGGATGTAGTCTTTATTTTATTTTTTTCAAAGGACACAGTTCCTGAATTTCACTTTTTTTTTTAAAAGATGTGGTCCCAAAGTTTTAATATATGCCTCTTGGAAGCACTCAAATTAAGAACGGGAGATACTAATTTTCTGGTTGTAGACACTAATTTTCTTGACGTGTATATTTAATTTTCCTCCGCAACATATACTTAATTTTTTCTATCATAGATACTAATTTTCTTAGAGATGGATACCACTTTTTTTAGCAACAAATACTAAAAAAGAGTATCTCAAAAATATTTACACGAACCGCAACTTAAAAAAAAAATGACGAGCTATATTCTAAAAGGTTTCAAACCCAAAAAAGATATGCTAATTTTTCCATTTTACTTTATGTAATATTTAGTCACCTCTATATCCGTTCCATTCAAGAATAATTTGTTGGAGGTCAGGCTGTGAGAAATGCAGAATTATACCCGAAGGGTGCTCCGATTAATTTTTTCATAGAAAAAGTTCTAAGCTTTTTGAAATTATTGTAACCTTGCATTAATTATACATCGAAACATGCAGCCAAGCATGTTAGCGCGATCATAGATTAGTTCCAAGTAACGATGTGTGATGTTCAAAGTTTGCACTACTTTTTTTGCATGATAAACCCATAAAAATCTGCATCTATTCACACCCATGTTTTTTATTAGAAAAATGTAATTGTCCTTAACTGTTCCCTCTTCTCAACACACGCCAAACCCTAAGATCCTAATTGGAATTGGCTCTTATCTTTTATTTTTTCAGTCCAATTTTGTCTAATATGTTATAATTCGAGGGTTAAACGGATGAAATTTTATTTTACTTTTATGAAACTTCGTGAAGATGATCTCTATAATTAGTAAATGATCTCCACAAAATTTCACGAGAAGATTCAATCTAGAAGTTGGTGAATGATCATCTAAAATTTTAATTGTTGAAAATGAATATATGTATCAATTTTTTTATTACACCCACTTCCGATTTGAATTTTTTGATAAAATTTTATGAAAATATTCTACTAATTATATAAATCATCTCCACCAAATTTTATAAAAAATATTTGTTCCTTTAGCTCTCAAATTATACCACATTAAACAGAATTGAACCGAAAAAGAACAGCTCCATCGTAATTTTACCATCACACAAACATCCATTAACCGTGACTCCGTGAGCTCTGGCTTTTGAATGGGGATTGGCTGTCTTTCCGTAGCAACCCACCCTCTCACTTTATTATTGGACGCAATTAAATACAATAATAAATGTATGTACATGAACTTTTTTTTTGTTTTATGTATGCAAATATTTAATTTAAAATAAAAATTAATTAATATATGTTGAGATACCAATGGTAATGTATCCTTCATTTTAAACTAGAGGACTTGAACACAATCATTTTATGTAATAAAAATGTGCAAGAGCAAAACAAAAAAAAAAACTTAAAATTAAAGTCATAATTGACAATCACTCCTTCCCTTTTTAGTATAAGGGTGCGTTTGATTGCAAGTATGGAATTTGCATGGAAAGAAAATAAGTTCTAGGCAATTGAATTGCCTAGAATTAAGTTGCATGGAAAATGTCAATTAAATGTGTTTGATTGTCTTAATTTTCTACCCGAAAAATATTTGTTGTATTATGGTATTTTTAATGTAGAAAAAATTATTGGTATTTTTTTTTACATAATTCTATAGTCATGATGGATCTTGTTTAATTGAGCTTGCTTAGTAGATTTTAAATATTAAATTTTGAATTTTTTATTTTAACTTATGGCATTTTTAATATAGAAAATGGGTAAAACTTTATCTCGTAAAATGTGCTAATTGCCTAGAAAATAAAAACAAACCCCCTTCAAAGAAAATGTTTTCAAGTTTTACATGAAAAAATGCATGAATAGTGACAAAAGATAGAAATTGACTGCCTAGAAAATTTTGTCAATTAAACAGCAAAAAAGTGACAATTTGTGTGAAAAATCTCTATTTTCATGAAAAATAAGTGTAATCAAACACACCCTAATAGAGAGATCTATCAATTAAGTGCAAAGAGAAACCATGACCATTCTAGGGAGAGAATTAAAAAATCTAACAAATTAAGACTGTGAGTTTGTTAATAATAGATATAAGAGATTTATAAAAAAAAAAAAGGAGGAGAAAGTACAGAACTCCGGCATATATATATATATATATATATATTGTATAGTATAGTGATTAGTTTCGTGTGTTTTCCTTTATGGTATACATACATATGACTACAACGACGACCTACTTCCAAACCTAAAAAAAAAAAAAGTAAAAAGGTCGTTTTCTCCTTGATGAGAATTAAATTAAAAGCAAATAAATTATATATGGTGGGACCGGGAATGCCAAGGAGGCGTTGGCGTATCCCACGTGATCAACATAAGTAAGGGTTTCTTTCAATACTAAATATTTTATCAACCACTCACCCGCTATTAATTTGCTAATTCCTAGCATTATTAATTATTATTATTATTATTATAATATTACTGTGCTTTGTTGTTATGATGTACGTAGTAAATGTACTTCAATAATTGCCTTCGTCTCAAATCTTGTGTCCCTTGTTTAATCAATGTACGTATATAAATTCATAAATAGTAAATAATTCAATTCCTAACCCTAATTATATTAAAATAAGATTTTTCTTTAATTATACTATAATAAAGTCAACAAAAACCTATACATAAATAAATATTGTGCATTTTTATCGCTTTACAAATTCCAATACTATCTTGTAAGTATAAAATTGCAATTTGCACTTCTGGGACATGTAAAACTGCTATTGACATTTCAATCCTACACGGATGTGTTATAAAATGAGGCCAACAACTGCTAAACAATGGAATTCAGTTATATTTTTAAATGAGTAGCAATTAATATATATATATATATAATAGTAGAATTGACAGCATTAATAATAATAATACCTTCCTTGGAAATTTTCTGTCTTTCAAAAAATTTCTGTAAGAAGTTTGATTTGTAAGATTTCTATATTTGTAGGAATATTACTGAATATGTTCCTGGTTGGGTAACATGCAACGTAGATGTAAATATTGCATCGGATTCAATTAAATGTGGTTTCAAGTGTGTTTTAAGGGACCCGGGTGGGAATTTTGCAGCTGGGTTATGTGGGACTATTATGGGTATTAATTCTCCACAGTCAGCAGAAGCCTTAGGAATTAGAGAAGTGTTAAGTTGGTTGAAAAATTCGTCGAATTACTCGCGTCATTTGATACCAATTCGCAGAGTTTTGTGCAAGCATTTCACTCCAGTGCGTTAAATCTTTCAAGTTTTGGTTTATTAGTGAGTGATTGCAAGTTCATTGTGAAGGACATTACTAATTGTAAGGTCAACGTTTGTCCATAGATCAGCGAATGCAATAACCAACTCTCTTGCTAGGGCAACCCTTTCTTTGTCTGGTCATGAGGAGTGGATAGCAGGATAGGAGTGCCTCATCTTTTTATTTTCAATGTACTGTGTATTCTGATTTGAATCAATGCAAGCGCCTCTTTTCAAAAAAAAAAAAAACAAAAAATAAGCAAATCTCTCTATTTTATTTTCATTTTGGTTGTAAATAATAAGCACTAATAGACAGATATTAAAAAATATTTTTAGATAATAATGCAAAAGAATGTAACATGAATTACTGTGTTTACTATACTTTTCAATTTTCGTATACACATTATATTAACCCATTAGTTAAAATTCCTTTTTGATTAAGTATATGTGTATACTTGGAACGTATTGGAAGAATTTGAAATAACATTAAAGTTTATTATCCAATTGGAGTGATTCATTATAATCTAATACTAGTTAGGAACCCGTGCGATGCACGGATGTTTAACAATTTTTATTGTTAATAATCTGTAGATTATTAAAAAAAATTGATGTACAAATAATATAGTTTAGAATATGTTTTGAATGTTATATCTTCATTCTATAGCATATTAAAATAAAAATTCCATAAAAATAAAATTTGGGAGCAAAGGACGAAACACCTTATATATGGTTTTTACTTTTTACATTTTGTGAGCATTAACTCAAATTGCTGATATGCAATATACTAACTCAAATTAAAATGGAAACTCCAATCATAATTAATATATTGTTAGGAAATAGTCAACTAAGAATTGTTTCAAATCAATTAAATTTAGAATTTCATATGACACACCCAAAATGAAAGAAAAAAAAACTATTGCTTTTAAAAGAGTTAATCTATGTGCAATTGATTAATTTCCCCTCTCTTTCTCTCTCTGTTGTCTTATCCAGTGAACATTTATTCTTAATTATTAAATTTATGCCTTTCTCCAACTAATTGTCGAGTTCCTCTACTAAGAAAATATAAAAAAAAAAAAAAGTGCATTAGTGTATATTAGACAAAAAAGAAAAAATACATGTACACATTATTTGAAGTAACAAAAATACTCCCCCACCTTAAATCAATAATTTGGATTTTCTTTTCAAGATTTATTAAATTAAGTCTCACTTCTATACTATAATAAATGATCAATGTATCAAATATGAAAATATAAAATTTATGGTTTTCTCCATTAATTTAGTTAAAATTAATGTTTCTATAAAACATATTGAAATTAAAGTAAAATTATTAATTTGAAACGGAGGGGCAACTTAGAAATAAGAAACACAATTTATTTCCATGCACCTTCCTTTTTCCCTTTTCCATGGTTAGATTTTACCTATATAAGGTTCAATCTCATGTATAACAAATAGTAGAAAATATATATATTGGGAAGATAAATAAATTAAACCAAACTTCTTTATTGAAGACAATCTAATATAAGAAAATAATTAACTTACGATTGAGTCAGTTTGTGAAATTTGTTCCATGCCGCATGCTTGTTCATTCTATTTGTAATATGAAATGTTCTTGTATGTAACAAAAAAATTAATAGATTACCAAGATTAAAGATTTTACGTTTGATACATATATAGTTTAATTAGTCTATTAAAAAACACTACACCCACAATTTCTTACCTAATTTTCTTGCTCAATCGTAAGGTTTTAAGCGGCCACTTAATTTATAAACAGAAAGGTTGAATTACCTAAAGCTACTACATGCAATAATTTTCACCGAGACTTCAAATACTGTAAGATACAATGATAAAGTGTTTGAAAAATATATATATTTTATCAACCTCAACCTTTAAGAAGAAAAGATGGAAAGAATGAACATATCAAGATATGGCATAATTTATTTTTCCCAAAATATGCACTCTTAGGTTCGTGCTAACAACATATTTCTCTCATAAAATCATATAACCATTTAACAAAATAGCTTATTCTTGCTTAATACAATTAAGAGACGAAGTCAAATTTAAATAAAAATTGATACTTGTTAAATAATTTAAACTTATGATTGGCAACGTAAATTTCTCTAAAGGGATATAGAGAGAGTACAATAAAATAATATTTTGCAGAAATTGTTTCATAGATAAAATTAATTTTTTATTTGAAATAAAAAGAAAATAATATGCAAGCACTAAAATTAGATTACGAAACATCATATAGGGTAAATTGGTTCTACTGTAAATGCTTGGATAAAATCTGAAGAATAAAAATCACAATTTCAATATGTCTAGTCAATTATGCATCAAACAATTAAACAATTAAATTAACTAAGTTTTTTTACACATGGCTGAAGATAATACCTTGCAAAACACAAATTACTACGTATATAATTAGACATATTAAAGAATATTATAAATTAAAGTCATATGGATTCTATTTTTCACTAACATGTGTATGCAAAATTTGCTGGAGAGAGATAAATGCCATGACCATGTGATTCTCGATTTGTAATTCCGTTACATAGATTAAATTAATTGTCAAATTACCGTATAAAAATTAAAAAGTTAGAGAAGTTTGAAAATTGGCTTAAAAGATACTTAATATAATGGGGAATTGAGTGGTTATTTAATGCAATAAGTGGGTAATTAATGCATTAATGAATAAATAGGTAATTAATGCATTAATGCAATAAATAGGTTATTAATCCATCTAAAAATAAAAATCTCCAAAAAAGTATATAATAAATAATACAAAAAGAGAAAGACCAAATGGGCGGGAAACCTTTTGGAGGCTGTTTTGTTTTAATATATATATATATATATATATAGATAGATAGCATGTTTGTCTAAAATATTATTTTGTATTGCAAATCAACATTTAATAATTGAAATTGTGTGATAACAAAAATTATAACAAAAATATCAGTTTTTATAGAATAATCCGTTTGATACTAACATAGAAAATGATAACAAAATTTATTAATTTTTGTGTGATAAAAAATATCATATTACATGTCTCAATTTATTTTTTTCACTTCTCACACAAATAAAATATTTTTCTTATATTATCAACCAGAGCCCAAGTGGATCGAACAAGAATTGGAGATCAAACTTGCTACTTGGCTAGTGTGCACAATCATTGAACCCGCACCATTTTGCATGGATGACATAACGAGATTGGTTTGACAATTTAAATAAGAGAAATTTTATGTTTGCACCCTACATTTTAAGGGATATTTTCAGTTTAAACCTTTTATTTTATTTTCTTTAACATTGCACCCCACCATTAGTTAATTCCGTTACGCTCAATTAATCTCTACTAAATTGACCAAAATATCCTCATTTTAGCCTCTTTCTCCTTTAACAATCCTTGTTATTTTTGTACTATGTTATTTAATTTCTTTTCTTTATTTTTGACTTATATATATAAATCAAACATTCAATTCACAAAATAAATATATACTTCACAATGCATTATATTTATTACTTTCTTTTTCTTTTTCTTTTCTTTTTTCTTTATTTATACATTTTATATATTTGCTTGCATTATCAATCTCAATTCCTTTTACTTTGGGTTTTTTCAGTATTATTTGAAAGTAAAAATTTTTTTCCTAAATTATAATATAATTAATTTTCCCTCCCCATGGTACTACTATTACAATGCCTCTATATACATAGATTTTTTTATTTTCTATTTCTTTATATAGCTTTCCCTTCTCTTATTATTTTAGCAGAAAAGCCCAATCCACGTTCACTCTCCCCATGGTACTACTATTACAATACATCTATATACGTATCACATACTTATATCTGTAATTTTCAACAATATTAAGAAATACAAAATAAAAAGTGATTGAGATCGATGATGGAAGCAAACAAATAAACGAATAAAATTAAAGAGAAAATTCCTAATAAAATCCTAATATGAAATTGAATGTATAATGGAGTCTAAATTAATTGCGTTATTTGTATGCAATACAATTGAATTGAATTTATATAAGTGAAAAATAAACAAAAAAAATTAAAGAACATTATGCAAAGATAGTTTATGGAGCTTAATAGAATAAACTAACTCTGGAGTGCAAAATCAAATATGAATAAAAATTCAAAATACGCCTTAAAATATAATGTGCAAACACAAAATATCACTTTAAAAAATGACTAGGGATATAGATATTATCTGAATCTATATATGCTGAGTAGATATGGAGTCAGATCGTTATATTTACTATTTGACAAATACGGATGGATACACATAATCCCTGAAAACAGCTGGTCAATTATCATCTCTGATTTATGGCACAAATGAAAGTAATATGAATTGCAACAATAATTCCCTTTAACATCACCTAACACGAACTAGAGATCTAGCGACAAGGTGTTTGAAGAGACAGGCCTCTACCTCACAAAATCTCGAACTTTATTTTCAACTAATTTTTCAGGCCATTATCAACGTAATCATTTTTAGTCACGCATTCACCTGCCCTCGTGACTTCTTTCATCCCAACAAACCACATTAACGTCATTTAAAAGACTTTGTGCTAAAATCTAAAATGAATCTCTTTTTATTTAATTGTGCAAATAATTATATCAAAAAAATTTATCACTTTTTTTAAATTAAAACAAAAAATATTACAATAAGCACAAACAAAAGAAGAGAGACCGAATTCATCTTTTCTCTTAAAAAAAATAGAATTAATGTTTATTCAACAACAATTGGGAGGAGAGAGTGGGAGAGATGTTATAGTTATCATTGAAAGATTAAAAAAATAGATATAGAATTGAAAGCGTTGCTACCGTAGAACTTAACATTTTTTTAGTAGTTGGCCTCTTACAATTCTTGATTTATATTTGAGCCCTCTCATTGTCAACAAATAAAAGTAAAAATTAGAACTTAAATCCCTAATTTTATAAAGTCTGACCATTATTTAGACCATGAGCCCTATGCAATTACGCACCTTGCACACCCTCAAAGCTAGCCATGTATATATATATATATATATTAATTACCTAATATTCAATACTAGTCATATATACCCATTATACATACATGCTTCAGCATGTTTAGAGTATATGGGGTGTTTTAAGGCTGGTCATATAACCGCTAGACTATTCTCGGAGTTTATTCTTTCGAGCTTTTATATAATTTTCTAAATTTCACATACCGCGCTATATAGTTAAAAGTCAAACTTTATAATTCAAGTTGGTATGGGTTAGGGTTTCGGGGTACCCGAATTTGATCGAAAAAACCAAATCTTTTAAAAAAATTGCTAACTTAAGTTGTTTTACAACACATCATGGAAAAGAAGAAGAAGAAGAAGAAGATTATTAAAATAAATATATGTAACATTATATATTTCTTTTGTAGTGCCTTTTGAATGAATCTATATTGTTATTATAAAAGTCTCATTAAAACAAAAGTCAATTTAATTAGCTTCAAAATTAGGAGGATTAGTATACAATAGGGAACACAAGTTTTGTAGTGCCTTTTAGTGTATTTTTTTTTATTTTTCATACAATTTTTAACTAAAGCTTTAACAAAAAAAAACAAAACGAATGAGCCCGAACCAGACCAAAACCAAATAATTTAGGATGGGTTTGAGTTTTATAGATACGAAAACAAAAACCGAACTATAAAGCTTGGGGAGGATTTGGAGTACCCCAATTTCTACCCTGGTCGAAACCGAAAACACTCCTAGAAAACACACAGACTTGAAAAAAAATATAAAAAAAAATAAATACTTGCGTTTATGCCACGCAGTTACAACTCTTAGGGCTCGTTTGGTTCAAGTTTTGGAAATGGAATGGACATGGAATGAGCATACTTGATTCCTGAAAAAAAATTTATTCTAACATCTAGGATGCCATGCCGATATTTGGTTCAACTGGGAATAGGAATGGAATAAAGTATCAATTACAAAAATACCGTTCTTTTTATAAGATGAGAAGACATCACCTACTAATTTTTCAAAAAAGACAATTATTATAATAAATTACAAAAATTACACATGCCTAACTAATAACTATACTACAAAAATTACAATTTTTGTAATTAAAAAAAAATACAACAGGAAAAAAGAAAAGAAAAAAGTTTCAAATATTTTTTTTTTCATTTTTGTGCACCAGCATAACTAAAAAAAAAGTTACAAACAACATTTTCATACACAGATGAAAAAAGAATTATTTATTCATAAGGAAGAGTTATTTTAGTCATAACATGAAAAATTAAAAAAGATGCCCATTGGTAATGGTTTATTACTTATGATTTAAATGGGAAAACTTGGGGGGAATCATTTATTCCAAACTTAAAACTTGAACCAAATGCGGGAATCGTTTCGGAATGGAATTAAGCATTCCCAAAATAGTTTAAATCTTGAAACAAACGAGCCATTAAAGCCCACGCTTAGGGCCTATTAGTCCATGTCTAAGTACTAAATAGTTGTCTGTCACTTGACTTAATTAGGCAGCCGCGTAGTCTTACAGAATGACGATTCGGCAAAAGTAATGGAGCTTTCACTCCCTTTTTATTTTAAGGACTACTCCTATTCATGTTTAAATTATGAGAATATTTATATAACAAACTCCCAATGTAATTTATAGAAGCAAAGTTATATATTATTTATACTAGAGATTTGGCACACGCGCTGCGTATACGAGCCTAGCAATATATACATTAATAAAAAACATATTTTACATAAAATATTTATAGAATCACAAAAATATGAAGAAAAAAAGACCTTAAAATAATTAATCGATATAAGAACCTATACAAATTATATATGCTTTTTTAAAACTAATTAGCGTAGAAGTTGTAATTAACTTTATGAGTGTATGGGTATATTGAGAAACACCAAATATTAATGTCATAATTGCTCATTAAAATTGGGAGAATCTATTATCTTCCATTTCTAATAGTAACTAGATTATAACCCGTGCATAGCAGTTTAATAAAAATTGTGCATGTACCAAAAATTATTACAAAAAAAATTATCAACTATAATTCTACAAATGAATTAATATTTTTATACCGTCTTGTTTATAAAGTCGAAAAGAAATCAAATTGATTTATAATATAATAGTACAAATAAATTATAATCAAAGTATAAAAGACAAACACTAATTTGTAAATTCTTGAGGTATGTAAGTTAAAATTAATTAAGCGAACAAATATTTCTCTTTATTAATAGTCGATAAGATTAACAAAGTTTGTTTAGAAAAGAAAAAAAAAATGAGAATAACAATGTAGCTATTTAATTCATGCATTAATAATTGACACATGGCAGTCCCACAACAAATCCTGCTCACTCCTCCCATTTTATATATATACTATTAGATTAGATTAGATTAGATTAGTCATTAGTCATTAGTAATAGATTATTTTATGTTAAATAATATAATACAAATATCATTAGTCTAATTTACCCCCTACTAATCTCTAACTTTAATTAAGCCTCTGGGCGCTAGCGCCCCGCCCCACCCACCCCAACCCCGAACACCCCTCACCCCCAAGGTTTTAACAAGACAAGCACAAACATCAATGCATAGTCATATGTACTTTAGGGTAATTTTAAATGCACCCACTAAATTAATCTTTTCACCTCAATAAAACTTTCTACTGGTTTTAACCTAAAAATTCATGTAAACTCACGCTGGCCCTGTTTCCTTAATTGGTCGCTAAAGGTTTCTTTTATGTTTCTTATCATACTTTATTCTTTCATTCCCTTCTATTCTTTTCCCGAAATCTCTCTCAATTCTCTCAACTTCCCTTATTTTCAAATGCTAAAACTGTTGATCGAAGACCAATTAAGCATCAAAATTACTTAATCCCACCTAGCAGGTTTGCAGATGACAAAGAGAGAAAGCCAAAAAGGGTTAGAATAGAGGGAAGTCATCTGGATGAGGATGAGGTGTTACTTGATTGGAAGAAAACTAAACAGAAGAACAAACAAATCACGTTTTAGAGAAAGAGTTGTGATAACTTTGTACATTGTGTTGATATATATATATATATATATTATATAATATATAATATATATATATATATATAATGCTTTTCAATACAAAAAACAGTAGACACATTAAATTTTAGCTTTTTAGGGTTTAGAATTTTAATATTGTGTGTTGAATGCACAAATGAGGCTCATGGGAGTGAAATTTGATGAATGAAGTTTATAATTTACAAAGGGGTTAAACATTTTTTAGTACCCTGTATTCTTCTTTAGTTAGCACTTTGGGCCTCAAACTTTTTTTTTTAATTAAAAAGTGCATGTACTCTTGCTTGGTTTTCATTTTGGGCCACCGACAGATTTTCTTAATTGTTCTGAAACTGGATTTCTAACGTGGACAACAAATTATACATGTGGACAAAGAAAGAATAAAATAAAAAGGTAACTCATTAAAAAATGCCAAAATCATTCCACATTCTTTCCCACAAAACCCTAGTTTTTCCCCTTTCTCTCTTCTTTTTCTCCTTCCCATTCGAAGACATGACAATTCATGGACACTAGTTGCAGGGTAATCCCATTGACCCAATATTATTGAGAGGCTTTGAATAAAATTGACGATTAGTGTATTGGTGTGATGAATTTTACATGACGATGGATCTCTTCATCAATGATATTGGTGGATCTCTTCATCTTCAATGCCATCTAAACACTTTGTTTTCTAAAAACCAACGGATTTCATACACAAACAAACATACAAAATTCCCCAAAACAAATCATTTTAAGGAATAAATAAGAAAATTGTTCAATTGAAAGCATGTTTTGTATCACTTCGTTTCTTTCGTTTCTTCTTTTACAAGGGAATTGATCAGGGGAAAAAAGAATTAAGTAGAATGGGAGGGAGAGAGAGAGAAAAAGGGGATCGAATTTTTGTTTTTGATTTTTTTATTATGATCACTCGTGTCAAATTTTTTTAGTGAATTAGCATTTTATTTATTATGTCCACGTGTGATATTCATTGCTCGCATAAGAATTCTACCCGGTGGCCTAAATTGAGAATCAAACAAGAGTTCGTGCTCTTTTTAATGAGAAATAGAGTTCGAGGCCCAAAGTGCTAATCGGGCAAGAGTACATGATACTAAAATGTATTTAACCCTTTACAAAGTGGGAACGAGGCCGAGCACAGTAACTGGTGCTAGTAACCAAGTGGGGCACTAGGGTGATGGAACATTGGACCAACTTGTTGGGCTGGGTTCCTTATGGCTAATAACCAGCTTGCCCATTAATAAACAAAGTGGGAACGAGAAAGAAAGCAAAAAGATTGGTGTTGTTCGACATCGCTTCTGTGACATTTTATTGTTACAATTAATTAGTTTGAGGATTATATTTATTATTTTAGCAAGAAAAAATTGCTAAGATCACCCCTAGTTTATTCCTAATGTTCTTAACATGCCCCTCGGGTACAATAATTCGGCTCCCACTCTATTACAAAGATGTCAGACTCAAGCCTCGTTATTATGAAACCATTTGTAACGAGGATTACTTTTTTAACTTATTATCATATGAGAAAGAAAAGAAAAGTAAGACAAAAACAAAAGGGGAAGTCTTGTTTAGACGCAAAAAGATTTGCAAGAGGGAACACAAAAGGCGATCCCAATTGGCAAAACCATGAGAGTGGCGAAGAGTGTTTTATGCCTTTCAAGTGATACGTGCAGTTCCTGGGAGTTGGAAGGCTTTTTCGAGAGTGGCTTGGTTCCCTTCAGGTCATAAGAAAAGGCTCAAAACAGTTATGGAGATGTATATTTATGGCAGCGATGTGGTGTATTTGGCTGCAAAGGAATGCTCGTATTCTTGAAGATAAAGAATGTGATAAGGCATGCATTTAGGATAGGGTGATTTATTTGGCATCTCCGTGGGCCGAGCTTTCTAAGGAATTTTCTGGGTTGGGTATTGATATCATTATGTGTAACTGGGCTGAGATTTGCTTACATTAATTGCTTTTAGTTTCCGATTCTCAGATTGTTTTTTTGTGTTTTGGTTTTTAGTGTCTAAGTGGTGTTGTTTTTGTTGCGTCCTCTGTTCTTTTTTGGGTTTCCTATAGGGGACATCTTGTCCATTCTTCTGTATATTTATTCAGTTTTAATAATATTTGGTTTCTTATCAAAAAAAAAATATATTAAATTATCCCTACAGAAAGTAAAGCAAGCAATCTAAGACAACAAAATTATGTACAACTCTATGGCACATCAACATATATACAACCAGTAATTGCAGAATATAAGGCTTAAAACTAATATGAGAGTTTTTTTTTAAAAAAAAAAGCCCGTAACTTAGGCAAATTTCGAGGAGGGTGGTTGTAACATACATGGTTGGTTCAAACTGCAAACTTCGGATCCACTGTTCCAGTAGCATTTCCTTCTCCTGTTAGCACGTGATCTGGATCCTGAATAAACATATGAACTCGTTAAGTGAGACTAAATGAGAGCTATGAATATAAGGAAAAAATGAGAAAAAGACAGCCCAGTAGGGTATATACCTCCATTCCCCATTTGATGTAATCAGGGGACTCGCATGCCTTATACTCATCAACCAAACTCTCAATTACCTCTCTTGATTCATCAAATTCTGAAAGATCGTTATCCTGATGTTTCATAATTAAAAAAAAGAAGGTATAACTACATAAAATTACAGAAAGAATGCTGATCAATGTTAAGACACCAACATGCCTAAAAGTTTAATTCGTTAGTTAGCCAGCCTAACAATGTATCTAACACTACCCTCAACACATACAAACAAAGGTGCGACGATCAGACAACCACAACAGTGTGGACTGACAATTATTTCTCTTTACACGACAATAATTCAATGCATCGGTTAGAATAAATATCAAGAACGAGTAAGAACTAGCAAGCATATCCCTGAGTCAAGACATTAGTGGCTGCAACATAGATAAATAAAACATCAACAGGAAAGAGATGCTATTTGACTTGCACACACATTAGACACCATGACCACATCACAAAAAGGCATTTACCAAATTTTGAGAAATAAAAACATCCACCAAAAGAAATAGGCAAATAGGAGAATGTAAGAAACAAAAAAAGGCAGGATTAGAGTTAAAACTGAACATACTCCTCCACCCAAATTAAGAGACACAATTTGACTTTCACAAATTTTAAGACAACACGCATTTCAATGCAATCAACAGTCAAGGATAAAATTATTTACGATAATGAAGTTTCGTACATTGATTACGTCAGAAAAAGGAAATGTTACTCTTAATTTGGAATGGAGATAGCATAAATTTAGTGTATCAGGTGCAGCAGATACTGATGATTCATTACTAGAGACAATATCAGTTCTCATTTCTCAACCAGTTTCCAAAGTTGAGCTGAAATTTAAAATGAAAAATAAAAAGATGAAAGTGGTAAGGCAGGGAACTTACCTCAAACATTGGAAAATTCCTGTAATTGTCAAGAAACGCTTGCCTCTTTCTCAACATTGCATACTGGCTCAAACACTTGGAGAATAGGTGCCGGATACCGGTATGACTTGCTAGCATAAGACCACTAACCTAACAAATATAAAAAGCACAAGTTTTTCCATTAGTAAATTTTTAAATAATTTTCCACTACTCAGACATTATAGTACTTTGAAAACATAACTTTATACCCAATATTTCGGTAAAGGGAGAGGGGGGGGAGAGAGAGAGAGAGAGAGAGAGAGAGAGTCAAAAATGAATAGATTAAACAAGGCTGAAAACTTAAAGCTCACCCTATGGGCAGTTTGAACATAAGGAGACTTCCTTGAAAGAGCAACCTGAAAAAAGGAAAGGGAGGTGGCATTGGAAAAAGAAAAAGGTACAAACATAGTAATAACTTCAATAAACATGACATGAATGAATATATTGTAACGACCAAGTGTTGTTATTAATGTACCTGAATGCTTGCAGGACCCCATTCAATAAAATTGACAAGCTTTCTTTCACGTATTCTCTGCAGACTTTCATGAACCTGATTATGTAACACAAGTAGCATCACAGATAATTACTCAAAACTTCAATAGAAGACAACTTATTACACCCGTGTTCATGTGCATAAACCTTTAAGGAGATACTTTTGCATATATTGAGTTCTATAATAATGCAGCCAGGTGGCAAATACAAAGTTGCATTCGTTAGAAAAACAAGATCGTCAGTTAACAGAAGCACTATGTACTTCTAAAGTCTGAAAATGTACTTTGTTCACATTAACTCCTTAAAAAAGTAAGTTTATGGGAAGTAGAGACAAAGGAAACAGATAACGCATACCATAATAATTTCCCTAAATTTATTTGACATAATATAGTTACCTGAGTAGGATCAACTTCTCCTTGAATAATGTTTAGTATGGATATGTATTTCGCCTGACTAGCTTCTTTTGTACGAGCACAAGAGGAAACCATAATATTCTTTGTCTGGAAAACAAAAAACTGTCAAGAAACTTCTAATAAAGCTTCCTTAATGCAATTGAAAACTGATATTTGTTTTACCTGAAGAAGTCTTCTCATCACATCTAAAACAGTAGTTTTACGAATCATATTAGCCTGCCAAAAATTATTCGTTGATGAATACCAGTTTAAATTTTTGATAGAATCATGAATACTTCTAATAATAAAGCCTGCACGATAAAGTTAACAAGCAAGCCTAAAAATATTAAATAGGATGCCATAGTTCACATCCTCACTTCCAGAGAAACCATAACTAGATGCTGCAAGAAAGAAAAGAGGACTAAAGAGGAGATACTTCCGGACATGTTAGGAATGGCATGAGCCTACTTTGCTGCAAGCTTTGAAGTTTGAAACCAATTGACATGCCTCTTAAAGCACCTAACTAGTACCAATTAACCTCTAATTCATTTACATTATGTGATTAAAACAATAGGTATTTGCTCCACCAGACAAACGAACAAAGGAAACAACAAAAGATAGTGTGAAACAAAATAACCCTGCTGACTACTAATGTTCAAAGTTACAACGTAAAATTTTACACAAGGTTAGTAATTTAGTGGTAGAAATGGTAATGATCCCTGATTTGCTTCAAAGAAAGTGTCAATTTGGCAATGTGAGTGTTGATAAATTACCTGCCGCTCCACTGTGAGGGGTGTATATCCTGTCATCAGAAAATGACATCTTGGTGTTGGAATCAAGGAAGCAAGAAGGCCAACCAAGTCATTGTTCATGTATCCTGGATACCGTAATGTGGTTGTGCTTGCTGACATTACAGTAGAAACTAAAGAATTTGTTTGAGCAAATGTGGGAGTCGTAATATGAAGGCGCTCCACAGCAATTCTATTGAGTGCAGTATTATCAAGAACAACTACACAATCAGCATTAAGTGTAAGCCGCTTCAGCGTCAAAAGGGAGTTGTAAGGCTGGACCACCACATCACTTATCTCATCCTGATTGGGAAATACACTATATGTCTGAACAAGCTTTTTACTGTAGCGGATCATTCAAAGTCTCTAATAGATATGAACCCATACCTGAAATAATATGCAATTACAAAAGGATAAACCTCTAGGAAAGTACTCTGCGTGAGAGTATTTTTAAGCAATCATTACCCAATATAATCTGACTAGTCAGAGGGAAGGTGGTATGGAAATCCTCAGCCATTTCATATTGCTAGATAGACCTTCAAAGGTCAAAATGAATATTCTCACATCTATAATTCATTTCTAATATACTACCACTAAGATAAGATAAGATAAGAAAGAAAGAAAGTTCAAGGGGTGTCATTGCTCTGCATTTTGCAATTTCAATTTCTATTTTCCTTTTAGTGTCAATCAAAAGGCAATGCTGTAAGTTGGCAGAAAATCACATATACCAGATTTTTGAAAACCTTAGGAGTAGAAATGGTAAAGATAAGTCAAAACCTGAGCCTGTTCCTCCAGCAATTGAATGACAAAGGACGAAACCCTCGAGACTATCACTTCCGTCTGCTTCTCTATCAATCATGTCCATCAAGTCCTCCTCAACATTCTTCCCCTGCTCAAGCAATGACTTTGTAAACATAGCAAAAACATAGAAGACACATTTGCAAAAGATTATCAAACAAAAAAAATCCTATATAGCATTTTTTGATTTGACATTTATTAAAATCACTCAGTCTAGGACAAGAAACGATATGTAATTAGTTAGTTACCATTTTGAAGTTTTATAGCGAATCTTACGTCAATTCACGATGAACAATTCACAAATTTCAATTCACAATAGGGTTCACGATTTGATAACTATGACTGCACTAGTCCCCAGTCATGCTCCTGAAATGTACCACGCAAAATTTGTATAGGCCTTTTTCTCTTTACATAAAACAACCATTTTATTAATAATATTAAGATTGTATTTGTATATTCCCACTGTATCCCATGGGGCTTTTCACTTTTGATCCTGATACTCTCTTTTTTGTTGAAAGTCCTGCCCGTAACAAGGTGGCTTGACCCCAAAAGACTCGCAACTACCATCTTAACCCATTCCCTGCTCACAACTTAACCTGTTTGCTGAACAGTGTTTCAAGGTTACAGTTGTACCCACAAGGTAACGTGACAACACCACAGCCTAGCATGGTAAGCCCACAAACACTAGGTCCACTAAAGAGAACCCAAAATGGTAGATGCGATGCCCGAGCCCACTAGGAAAATCCAAGTGGATAATCCCAAGTAGGTCCAACAATGTCACTGATTCATCTCAGAGTTTACATCGACTGCCCACAGACTATAAGAGTATGAGGCACTGAAGCACACAGATTTCATTGAAAATACTCATTAGTTGCACTGCCAAATAATGTGAGAAATTGTTTATAAGAGAAAGACCCATTATTTCACCTGATGATATCCGCTAGCCCAATTATTTCCTGCGCCCCCTCCATGTTGTGCGATATATACATTCTCCTGATTGTAGAGATTTCTGTATTCACTTGTTTGAATACCATTAATCACCCTCGGTTCCAAATCCATCAGTAAAGCCCGTGGTATGTAGTGTTGGTCATCAGCTTGATAGAAAAATACATCTTTCCTGTCACCTCCCTGCAGTATTTGATTATGAAACATAAAATTTTGAAACACTTTGTTCATGCATACGAAGACAATCTGACCTGTAACTACCACATGATGTGATAAAGTACCTTTGTTATCATGTTTAGCATCACTAACATTAAGCTGCACACCAGCATACACTAAGCAAATATGTTAACCATGTTCGAATCAAAGTCTATGTGTAAGTGAGTGCAACCAAAAGTTTTCAACACAAGCATTTGGTGTATAGGAATGTAAATCAAACCAACCTACCACCTCCATGCTTCGGAGGTAGTATGCACATAGAAACTTAGTTATCAGTTGCATAGATCTAGCTGTTTTTAGATATACACATGCTCATGTCCTAACTAAGACAATGACATAACCACATAACATTGTTGGAAAATAAGAAATTAGTAGCGGGAGCAGACCCATTGTCTACAAACTTTACAAATCTAAATCTGAATTCCAAGTGATCACTGAACAGCCTAGGTGTATGGCGAGTAACTAACACTAGAACAAAGGAACACATCCATCACAATCAGAATTTCCTCAATATCCATGTAAATGTTGAATATATCAATATCTAGATGAATAAGCCATCTAAAAAAAATAAGCAAACATGGATTTTAAATCTAATAAAGACAGAAAAAAACAAATAAATAAGCATTTTATTAGTCTCCAAATATAAATTTTGAATATATCAGTATCTTGTTGATTAAGCCATCTAAACAAACAAGCAAATACAGATCTATATCTGATAAAGCCAGAAAAAAACAAATAAGAATACTATTAGGATCCATTTGATAATAACACAGAAAAGGAAAATAAAAATAGTTGATTTTCGTAAGAAGTTGGAAAATAAGTTCATATATGTGGTGAGATATCTTCTTACTTTATGACTTTTTCAATGGAAAATTTTTCTTTGGTCGTAGAGGAAGAAAAAAAATTCACAAAAAATAATGAAGGACGGATGACATCCACGCATAAAAATGACCATAAGATAGAGAGTATCTCATCACATGGCTCAACTTATTTTCCAACTTGTTACACAAATTAAGTATTTTTCTTATCATTTTCCATAATGTTATCAAACGGATCCTTAGTCTTCAAATATTTTTCCCCACTGAAAATGGGTAAAAAACCCTTCCATGAAAATGGTTTTTGAGAAAAATCCAAGGAATAATATTTTTTTTAAAAATAAGTGCCTATTTTCTAATTGCAGTAGTGTAAAAAATGAGGACTTTGACCAAAATTGTGTTTTGTGATTTGTGCAAAGTTAACTTTGCACAAAATTGTGTTTTGTGTGAACTTAACTTTGCAATCCAAAAAAATTAAAGCAAAATTATTTTCCATGATGTGTTTTGTATTTTTTAACAAATATATTTTTATGTGTAACTAGAGTAATTATAAAAGCAATGTCAAATAAACTCCTATACATAATAATGTATTAAAAACAAGGAAACCAAACTTCGCATAACTCAAAAAAATTATCTTGTGTGTTTTTATTAATACGTAGGTTACTAGGTTTAAACTTGTAATTTATTAAAATAACTAAAAAACACTATTGATTAAACACTTAAAAATAGCAGTCTACTAAAAAACCATGTAGTAGTCTACCAAAAAAGCATGCCCGCGCAAACTTAATTTTGCACGATATTATAAAAAGTGAATCTACGATAAAGTTAATGTTGTACTCCTTTCTAAATCCGGTCATAAAGCCTTAATTTACAAAAACATTATTTCTCGGTTCTTTTATAGAGAAAATTTTCAAACAAGTCCCATTTTTCTAATACGCCGTTTCCCCACCGGTTGGCAAATTTGGCAACTCAGCGTATGAGATTTGAGATTTTCGTTTCTCCTTTTTCTCATATAAGTTAAATCCTCTTCCAGTTCGTGTACTTGTTTTACTCATCTCACAAGCGGAGATCAGAAAGCACATACAATTAAAGAAAGTGTGTAAGTATATGTGTCGATTAAAGGCGAAGTTAGTGAACCTGAACGGCGAAATCTTCGAGAATGCCATCTTTGCTGATGCCGTGCTCGAGGCAGAGTTGCTTCCAGAACTCCATGCCGATTTGATTTCCGCATTGTCCAACTTGCAGAGTGATAATCTCTCGCGGCATTTTTTGAATTTTTTTCCAATCCTTCGGGCTAGGGTTGCCCACAGACAAATTTTGGGATTTTTAGTTCTACTAGTTGAGTGCAAAGAAGGCGAATTGAGGCGGGGACTTAAAAAAACAGAGGGAAAAATCACAGCGGTAACCAACCGGACTTTGTGTTAAAAAAATTTATGATGTTAAAATGCAACATAAATTTTAAAACTTAAATTTTTTAAATGTAAGTTGTTAAAAAAATTGTTCAGTAAGAAAGGGCGTAAAATTTTAAGCGGTAATTTTACCACTTAAATTTAAAATGTATAAAATATTCATTTTGCTCTCTCTTTTATCGAAGTTACAGATCAACATTATCACTTACCTCTTTTTTATTACCTTTGCCTGCTGGTCTCCGCTTCCATTGAGCTGTTATGTATGTATATATATATAATAATGGTATTCTGCTGGCGAAGGAGATAGTGGAATCAAGTTTTCTTATCAAAGAAGATTAGGCTGTTATGTATGTATATATATATCTGATAATGGTTTTCTCCCTATATATTTATATATGTGTGTATGTCTTTTAATCCTATCCAAATTTGTATGCATTCACATCTAAATTGCAGATCATTTATTTAGGGTAAATTAGTTGTAATAAAAAAAATTCAGTTTTCAGATATGTTATATTCAAACAAACAATATATTTTTCGGATTCAATTTTCATAACTAAACAAATAACATTTTCAGTTTTTAGTTTTTTTTATTAAATGCCACCTAAAATTAAACTGGACTTAAAAGGAGTAATAGGTAGGGTTAGTACGATTAACATAACTTCGTTACACCAAAAATTATTATTATTACCTTACTAAAATTATGGTATACTAACTTAAGTAGGGGTGGATTTGGCACAATACCGTACTATAGCGGATATATTGTATTAAAATTTTGGCATACCAAAATTTATTACCATTGTCATACCAAAGTTCGGTATATCGAAATATTAGTTATGGTATGGTGTGGTACGATACATTACCAAAAATCAAATCCTAAAAAAAAATTGAAAGTAGACAGTCAAAAGTGAACATTTTTTGGTAAAAACAAAACAATTAAGTTATTTTTACTTATCTTTAATTAAGTTTTTACAATTGATTGTTCCAAAAATACTAAACCATGTATACATATTATTGCGTTATAAATTATAATTAACGCATATACATCTATCAAATATTTGGAAGTCAAATGATTGAAATTTAAAGCGATTAAAAAAATGAAGATAAATATAAGATATTTGAAGTTTAATATGATTAGCATTTGATTGATTAAGGGATGCCGAATGGTAGGTGTATATGTTATTTAAATTACTAATTTATCAACAAGGGTGTGCAATATATAGCCAAAAAAAATGAATAAAAAAAAGAAAGAAAGAAATGTAAGTGAATAATAAGAAATATGACAAATGGTTAATATATATAAATGTATAATGAATTAAAGAGATAATATGAAAGAAAGATAATTAACGTCAAACAAATTAAAATAAGTCTTGTAGAATTAGAAAGAGTGGGGGTAGATGAAATAATTGAAATGAGATATTGTGAGACAGTGGCAACAACTATGGCTAATGGTATGGGCGTTTGGAGATTGTTGTGGTGTTGGCGTGTCACGTATGGCAATAGCATATGGTATGGGCATTGGACGAAGGAGAGGGAGAGAGACTAGATCTATGGGTTGCGGCTTTTGAGTGAAAAATAGAAATAAAAACATAAAAGTAAAGCGACCAAGTGAGGCGAGTCTTGAGTGGCATTTGATATTAAAATCTAAATGAAATATTATTTGGTATTAATGGCATAATTGGTATGCTACGGTATGGTATACCATAATTTATACTAAAATTTCAGTATGATACGATATATTGGCAATATTGATTTTCATTACAAGTATTGTACCATACTATTTCGATACGGTACAAATATCGATCGGTATTGTAATATTACCAAAATTCGGTACACTTTGGTAATGATACAGTACGGTACAGTTGATAGGGTAATAATTGTATAAAAATCCACACCTGGACTCAAGTATACTAAAAAATTGGTTTGGGCACGATACAATAATAGTATATTACCAAAATATAAGACTGTTAAAACCCTAAAGAGAAATTGAAGTACCCAATATGCAATGCACTTTGGTCTGCAATGATTTCAGAATGGTTGCAGATGAAAAGGGTACTTTGCAGTCCATATTTTTAGTGCAAAATGAGTGCAGTTCATATTTTAGCAATATAAGAGTATGGTAATTTAGGTACATGTTTTTATTAATTAAATGATATTTAAATTTATTCAAATTTTTTAAAATTAAAACGGCCTCTTACACTAATTACCAATTAAAAATAGGCCCTTCATTCAAAAAATATTATTCATTGGATAAAAATCAATGTATAATAAGATTTCTAGTTTGATAAAAGTGAGTGCAAGAAAAAAATAAATGAGGATTTCCCTCCTTTTGGTCAAAAATAAATTTGAAGTAGGGAGAGATGGTTCGGTATAAAGGGCAGAATCCAATACACCAAATCTGCCACTGCTATAAAGAGTGCCACAAGCATAACAAGATGTACCTATATTTGGCATATTATAGAGTGACGACAGATTAATTTACTAGTTATAAATTTTTAGCATGATATAGTTTATCATTAGTAACAAAAATCATTATGGATATCATACCATACACTACCTAGTATGGTACAATTATCGATATATGTCATATTATTACCAAAATTCAGTACAAATAAATAATATTACAGCGCAGTGCGACATGAATGTACAAAATTCCACTATTAATAATGGGAGATGATTTGCTGGTTCAATGGATGGCTGTTTTTATTTTGGGATATGCTTAGTCCTCTAATATTTTAATGCGAATTAATAACGTTTTATATATATATATATATATATATATTTAGAGACACTTTATTATAGTCAGGCAATTCACTTGGTTTTTTTCCATAGACATTCTCATGTGTAGTACTTGGTATATCACAATTAACTTTATTTATCTATAAATATCGAATTTATGACATTTTTATTACAAGAACAATTAGTACACTAATCAATTTTAACTACAACGGCGGTTTGTAAATGGAGTTTAATTCTTCTTTAATTGACTAGGGTATATCTGGATGGTACGATTAAATAAAATAAAATATGATATTAGGATAAAAAAAAAAAGTAACGTGTGAGAATCTAAATCAACGAATATCAATTATTCTATTTTGAGCCCATTGTCTACCTTAGTCTAACGTTTTGAACAACCAAAATGCAGATTCAATATATGTTAATGTTGGAAAAAATAAAAGTTGACCAGATTGGATTACTTGATTTTTAATTTTTAAATAATCTTTTAATCATATTTTTTGATCTTATTTTGATATCAACAAAATATTTTTTTAACAAATTAAACTCAATGCCAGATGTGAAAATAATTCAATCATGTCTTTCAATATGATTTGAAAATAATCCAAAAATTAGACTATGTATCATAAACGCTCTTAAAATCGACAGACTGAGATGATCAAATAATGTACGAACATAAAAAGTATATCATCAAATGTTACTCCCTAATTTTTCAAGATTTTTTTAACATAATTTTATAATCATGATAGATCTTGTTTAATTGAGCTTGATTAGTATATTTTAAATATTAATTTTTATTAAATTTAGAATTTTTTATTTTAAGTTATGAAATTTTTAATATATACAAAATTATTGAGGTGCGGGAAGTTTATTGTGTATATATATTATTGATATGAGTGTTTTAATTTTGATGTGACATCTTGATGTATGTTTTGTAGAATTTAAATATTAGATCTTATTTAATTGATCTTGATAAATAAATTTTAAATATTAGATTTTTGTACTTTCTTGGAGAAGATTTTGACCAAAGATGATATTTTTTAATATAGATTTCTAAAATATTGAAGTCTTTTAGCTTTGTGAATGATCTATTAAGAGTTTACAAAGAGATATCTATGTAGTTAAAGTAGAAAAACAAGCTTTATTTAAAAAAAAAATAGCAAAGACCCTGCTTAGTAATTGGAAAAGATAATTTTTAAAATATTGATTAGCTCATTGACTAACGAAGTGCGATGGAAATTTTCTGAAGATACAGAAGATGCTTGATAAATTTTTACGGGGAATTAATAAATTAAACATTAGAATATACCCACATTTGCAATGTTTAGGGGTTGTTTGGTAAATATTTTGAGTTGAGTTTTTAAAATATGGTGTTTGGTAGAATTTAGAAGTATGTTGAAAAGTGGATTTGATTTTTTTTTGAGTTTTTTTCAACCAACTAAAAATCTCATAAAAAAATTTCAAAAAATAGTCAAAATAGATCTTATTTTATAGGTCTCAACGAGTATGTTTTAAATATATATTTTTTATTTAATTTTGATTTTTGAATTTAAAGTTATGGTGTTTTAAAAAAAATTAGAGAGAGAAAATAAAGTTAAGGTTTTTTTGGGAAGCGTAAAAGTAGAGTTGATTTTGAGTTGAGTTTTTAAAATTTGGAGAAGAAAAAAAAAAAAGCCACCAAACATGGGAATGTCTGAAAATTGCAATGTTAACCTTAAAGTATTTTTAGTGTTGCAATTTAAAATTTTCATTAACTTTCATTTAAAAAAGGTCAACAACGCTAATGTAGCTCTATGATATGGCAATGATGTGGAACAAACCATATATATATATATATGAGATAAATTAAACTCTGAAGTATAGAGTGAATTGCAATGTTCTCATAATCTCATTGATATTTGAAAAGGTGTAATGTTAACTTTCAAATACATTTTCAACTTATCTTCAACACATGTTGACACATTTTTATGTATTACGTTTTAGCTTGATACAAGTATCACTACATTAGTGGCATTTTCTCATTATTTTTATTTGATTTAAAATTATCACAAGGAGCATTTATAGCATTGATATATTTTAATGACATTCTTTATATGTCTCTCTAATGTCAATACATTCCTAAATTGTATATGAATAATTTGCTTACATCTAACACATATTGGTGGACCAAACCACAAGAAAAACCTATATCCATGTTTAATCTAAAACAACAAATTTAAAAGACTGAAAGAAAACAAATTCTTTGGGAAATAATTTGCTTACATCTAGCACATATTGGACTATTCCCGAGTCCCAAACAAATCCCGAAAGAATCTTTGCCGAATAAGAAATTAAAATTTATAATTAATTTCAATTCTTCTTGGGTGCAAAACGGGGCCGCACCTTATACTCGACGACCCTTTGGAAGAATCCATGCTTCAATGGTAGAAACAAATGTTTGGCCATAGCAATAAACTCTTCGGTTCATATTTTTGAAATTGATTTTCTTTCAATATGAAAAATAAAGTACGCAATCTTAATTAAGTTGTTATAGAACTTTTGAAACATCAAGGAGAACATTGCAATTTACTGGATAAGTGTTTAATTTGCCATATATATTTTGTTTTAAATTATTTGTTCCACATCATTGCTACGTCATTAGGTCATGTCAGCCGCTAGTAACTTTTTTAAACAAAAGTTAACGTAAGGTTTAAATCCCAACACTAAAAGTACTTCGAAGTTGACATTGCAACTTTTAAAGCAATAGGATAAACATTGCAAAACTTTAGGGTTTAATTTGTCAATTCCCCAATTTTTACATATATTTAGACACACGCTCAGATACAATAAAACAATTTGTTTTACCGTTAACATTTTTAATGTAAGTTTTGATGTGTGTTATTAATTTATCACGGTTCACGTTCAAAGTGGACCGAAAAAAATTTGTGTGAATCATAACAATTTTTTTCTTTAACCTAAAATTAAAAAAAGGTCAGATGTATGAGAATGGATTCAATTAAAAAAAACGCAGTATTGGACTAGAAAATTTTCATTACGATTCGAAGCCCGCCCTGCAACCTCTTGAGTCCAGGTATAGTCAGTCAATGTTCAATCAACGGAAAATACGGAAGAGAATAGATTGATATACTGAAAAGATTACAAACTGATACAAGGACTTGGTCCCTTGTTCAACAGAAAGCCATCACATGTTCAAGAAAACCTAAACAGAGGAGATCGAGTACAATAGAAAATGTAGAACAACAAAACAAAAGAAAATGTAGAACAGAAGAAAATATGCATAAACTTGCGGCTGAAGCTGGAGATGCCGCTATTCAGAGCTTCGAGTCCAAGGCTAAGATGGTACTGAGATTCATGGGGTGCATGTACTGGGTGGAGCCGCCCATTATCTGTTGTACTATCAGTCTGTTTGCCTTTTCAGATGGATGGTATGGATCCCAAAATGCGTATAAATCTCTGTTTGGGCAAATGTTGGAGATTACGGTGCACAACCCTACTCCGTTATAGGGTCCCTGTCCACAGCATGCTATCTTTGATGTAACAAATCCTGAACAACAATGTCAAAAGATTTTTTAGCTAGATAGTTAGATTTGGATTTAAAAATTACACTTTCCTCTTCTTGAATTCATTCAATTTGGATAAAAAGTGTTCTTCATTAAGCAGTATTAATACATTAAATATAATAGAAAATGTACTTTTAAAAACATAATAATTAAGGTGATTTACCGTAAGCTCGAGGATTGTTAACGAAGTCCAAGTGCATCTGATTAGTATTAGCAGCGATGAACACATTGCTGCCGACGTTGCTATTGATCCCGTTTATTATCTCAACGAGTTGAGGGTTGAATAAGTCTGCAGCTCGTTGTAGTTCCGCTGAACATTCCCCATTTCTGCTTCGCTGGGCCAATTCTGCCGGAACACACCCCAATGGCCCTGTCCCCGTCACTATAACTCTTCGTGCTCCTAAATCATAAAGCCTCTGCATTCATAATTTCATAGGTTTGAGTTAGGGGGTGTCGAGGCACATTTATAATAATTAATTTTATCATCAATCCGATTAACTAATCGTGTCAGATGAATACCTTTTCACCTATATACCTTAATGAAGCATAAAACATTAAATATTTCAAAGTTCACAATATTTATCATTGATGTCTTTTTAAACTGACTAGACGTACACTTTAGAGATGAGATACAACATACGCATAAAAATTAGACTTACCATTAAAACCTTACGATACTCGGAAATAATAAAGCGGACATAATCTGGAAGAGAGTATTGACGAGACCTTGCAGAGTAAGGCACAAGATAATAATTGTTCACAAAATCGTTACCCCCCAAAGTTATGAGGACGAGTGCTTGGCTTATAAGCTTTTTAGTTTGGTCCGCTCCTATAATGGCAGTCACTCGTTGCTGGTATTGCTGAAAATATTCCAATTGTTGGGAGATTCGAATAATATTTACCTGTCAATTTAGGAATTTTGAACCGTCAATATATCTAAAAATTCAAATATTCCAACTTTATTCTAAAGTGATGAAAGCGGATCCATCCATGGTTTGATACAAAAGTACAATGGCTAATAGTAATTTTATAGATCGAACTTACAAAAAGAGAGACTTACAAATTGGATTCCGGTATCATTAAGAATTCCAATTCCAGCAGAAGCAAAATTGGCACCAACAAGTAATTTTTGACCTGTGAGCTCTGGACTCAAGTATGGCAGTGTAGCTTCCGAACCTATCTTCTCACCTAACAAAGCGTGATAATTTTGGGTATTGTTGGATTACGACACGACGAGTACGTTAATCAGAATTTCTTCTTTGTTTGATGGAGTAAAAAAGGTCCCACTAACAGAAGTAAGTAATTTCAATACACTAACTAACAGAAGTCAAAACTTTTGTTTTCACATATGTTAAAATGCATAATCCATTTTGCCACCAGAAAAAAACTTAAAAAGTGGAGTCGAGGAAAAAACGTAATGTAAGCAGGGATGAAAAATAAAAAAACATAACTATGTAGATGATATTTATTACACCTCTTTCCCAAATATATGTTTACTATTCTCTTTTTGGGATTAATTTTCAAATTGTCAAGTACAACAAAGTAAATTTATATTTCAAACATAAAGAATATATTATAATATATATGGATGCTACTACCACCTAAAGGAGAAATTCTATATTCAGATATCCTTATACATAATTAATTAATTAATTAAAAGGATTTCCCTTCGGTTGAATAAACGACATACTTGTTGGTAAAATAAAATTAACAATTAAAGAAAAGATAATTAGAGGAGAAGATCAGAGGGGTTGAACTTTTAAAAACAAGAGGAGGTTACTAATCAACTAGGATAGGCCAATAACAAATCAATAAAATATTGTTAATGTTTTGGTTTGAATTTTATATGGTCAATAGAATAATGCTAAACATTAAAAAAAAAAAAAAAAACCCAACAACAACAACAAAAAATAGAAAAACACCCACCCCACCGCCAAAAAAAAGGAAAAGAAATAGCTAGACTGTGACAAACTTTGATGCGTCAGAAATCATATAAATTTCAACGTACTATTTATTATAAATTGCTATTTTTTACCAAATAAAAATTTGAAAAGCAGAAGTCCAGCAAATCAATTCGATATAGAAAAACAATCACTTGAGACATGAAAGTAGAAAATAATCAAATCAAAATGGTGACTCAACTGATAATGTCGGGGATGTTAAGGCCATTAGAAAAACGTCCAGTAGCGCGGTGTGTGGGATAATCAATACCGTAAGGAGGCGAATCAGCACGGGCAGTGGTAACTAGGTAATTGTTGTTGCCATTATCGACCTAGTGAATCACCGAACACAAAAAATGCTCGCCGAGCCTCAGCTAGACCCAACCCCAACACTATCAAGTTCAAAACCGCCCAAAGACTAGTAACTAAAGGGCTAGCCATTGCAATGGATTTGCAAGAAAAAAATTAGAGAACCAAAAAATGATCGACGTATCTTAACTTTCTGTGCTTGTGTGCATACAAAGTGTTTTAACTGTTGTGTGTTTGTGCTTAGAAAACAAGAGGAGGGGGCTCTCTATATATAGACATTATGTGTGTAAGGCAGTGGGCTATAAGAGGGGTAGTACAGGTAGTTCACATTGTATTCAATTTTTTGAACTGTACAGTTGTATTTCACCGTTGAATTATCAATTCAATAATTTTGTTTTCATTTTAACGTGCCAAAAAGGAAGGGGGTACGAAGAATTGCAATTAAGGGTGGGTGTTTATTGTGTAATTAATGCCTTAAACAACTTCTTGTCTATATGTTACCTAAGTGGTTCAAATTTACGTGTTGAAAAGAAGCCTTCACATGGCCCTTATTTATAGTCTTTTCTTTTCCTTTTTACCCTTTTTTAATAATGTAAAATTAAACATCTGTAGAAACTGAAAATAACCTGGAAAAAAGAATGCAACTTCACATGCAAAACGCACCAATTAAAAATTCAAGGTCAACCTCGATTTCTTTCGAAAAGGAAAAATCATGGTCAAAAGAAGGAAATATGGTGCCACCATTTAATGCCATTAAATGGATTAAAAGAAAAATGAGCAAATACGCCATTAATATATATAGGAAAATGATAACATGTATTTTAAGGGCATGTTAACCATATTGGATGAAAAAAATTATACTTTGTATGTAATTTTGTGCCTAATTCACTTAATGTTATAATTTGATTATTTCTATTTATAGGTGTACCGTACGTGTAACATGTGCCCTTAGTTTATACATTACCATAACTCATATATATATAATTTGTTAAAATGTAATATGATCAATTGAAGCCACAAAAATGTTTATAATAATTATTAAGTCCCTTAAAACTACTAAACATAGTTTTGACATCACTTTCTATAGAAATTTTGACATCAAATGCACCCATATATATATAAACAAACAAACTCGTTGATCCATCGGTTAATACAAAATGTTTATAAGCTTTTTTATTGGAACAATTAATCTAGAATTTAAAACAAAAACGTGTTAGGTCAAAATTCAATATTAAAACAGGCTTTAATTGCTTCCTAAAAATGTATAATTGCACTTTATTAGTTTACATTCATTTTCTTTTTAACTTTAGTGAAGGTAATTTAAAAATAATTAATATATATACATAGATCATAAAAATTAATGGAACAAGACCGAGAGTTCGAGTCGAAGGACAAGTAATGACGCTTAAACCAACGACCTAAAGTTTGTAATAATTGACAAGTTCCTTAAAACTGCTAAACAAGAGGGTATTTGACGAGGTCAAACAAATCTAGAACTTAAAATCTTACATATTATATCACTAAAAAAAATTGAAAGCTTGGGATAGATCCGCCATTGTATATGTTAATGGAGAGTGAGTTTTCGGCCTTCCACTTATGTAAAAATACTTTCAAAAGAATAAGTATGAAAAAAGGTTAATCATTAGTTATGGCTACTAAACTTGCATACATATGATTTAAACTAAAAATTATAGTAGTAATAATAGATGGCCTGAGGTATCCCCTTGTATATTTGTATATAATTTTTTTGATTTATTGAATTTTAGTAGTAATAATAGATGGCTTGGGGTATGCCTCTCGTATATTTGTATTGAATTTGAAGTAAATGTTTAAGTCTTGCTGCAAGTAATTTTTTTAAGAAAGAAAAAAAAACTAAATTTTAATAATAATAATAATAATAATAATAATAATAGATGTATTGGTTATGCCTCTTGTATATTTGTATTGAATTTGAAGTAAATTCCAGCCGTAAGTAATCCTTTTTATGAAGAGAAAAAAATTGTAAGAATAAAATTATTGGGGTTCGGGGATTGGAATGATCTTGACACTATTCTTAATCACGGGGCCAACTTTATAAATTGGATAGTGTATACTCTGTAAATTTAAAAAATGCAATTCGATCCAAAGTCCACTCAACACAACCCACAAACACGTAGGTCCCTTGGTGGGGTAAGTAACCAGCTAGCCCCAACCAGAAATTCTACAAGCTGCAAAAAACAGTTGAACAAACTTCTGTACGTCATTCATAAGTGAGTAATGAGACTGACTATCTTTCACATTATAATTTAACGGCTGTTCAAAATATATTTATTAGCCACTTTATGTACCAAATCTGTAGTTTAGAAAATAATTTGCCTTCTTTTTACACTTAAAACCACACAAGAGATCTATGGAGAAAGGACATCTATTATCATAGCAACAAGTACATTTTATAATGCATGATGAGGCTTTTTATTAATGGCCAATTACACACCCATATTAAATGTTATTCTTCTTGTTTTTACTAGTTCGCAGAGGTTGCTAGAGCTCAATAATAATTGCATGCTACCGGTAGGAGCGAAGTCAGGAATTATACTTAAGAAGGACCAAATTAATTTAGGTTTCTAAGAATTTTTTACATATACTCTAATAAGGCCAAAAATAAAGTATTATATTAAAGTATTTAACATCATATACGTTAAAAATCAAAATCACATATTTAGTTATAATATTCCCATTCAAGACTTCATATTTTGAAAACACTAAATCATATCTTTATTGTCAATAAATTAATTTAAAAACATATTTCTCAATAAATGTTACCCGAGCAATCATTCATGAGATCATCTCCCAACCAATTCCGAAGATTGGAGCAATTTGATGATTGAGAGCTATAAACAAAAATTGAAAAATAAATGTAAAGTTAACCATAGATGGAAACCAAAAAACAAATGACAAATAAACCGAATAACATAAAAGAACCGCCGTAAATAAATAACGAAAACATAAAATAAGCCTCACATATATCAATCTCCTAAAAATACAAACCTCCGCCATGAACTTTTACATTCCATTCCACGTAACCCCCTCCAAGTAACTGATCATAAAGGTAAGGTTTGAGAATTAGATACTTTCCCCAATTCGAAAGATCTGTCAAATAAAAGAAGAAATCGCCGAAGCGCTCACAAGCAAGAACAAGATCGTTCCACTTAATCCCTCTTTCATGGTCACATATCTTTAAGTCTTTCTCCTGTTCCATGAATCTAATTTTCATCTGGGAAATTTCGTGTTTGTTGTATAACGGGAGGAAGAGGCTGTTTGATAGTGACTTCTTTCATTTGGTAGGGCGACGAGCATTTGGTGATATTTCATCTAAAAATCCTCTCCAACTCAGTCGAGTGTTCTCCTTCCTCAACTTTTTCATTTTATTGCACATAACCCCATCTCTAATTACAACTCGGCCTCTATACTTATCTGTGTACTCCCTTATAGCCCCAAAATGCAACATATATATCTAATCAAAAGGCCCAAAATCTTAGGTTGGGCGGTGGCCCCCCAGCCTTTATGTACCTTCGCCATTGCACCGGCGACCATAAATAAAATTTCGATGATAACAGTTTTACCCTTGTCAAATATTATCTGCTTTTTACAAGAACTATATTATTTTACACAAGTAATGCGTGTGCGTTAAAATATATAAAACTAAAGAGAGAGCTAAATGGGAGAAATTGTATATACTATTTATTGAATTGAATTGAATATTACATACAGGGAGAGCTTTATTTATATAGCCTTACAAGACAATAGAAAATGAAAGAACTAATCTAACAAGGAAAATGAAAAAAACTACTAACAATACAATAAGGAAAGGAAATAACATTGTGAATGGAATAACTAAAATAAGGAAATTAGATAAAATAAATAAATAAGAAAATTAGAAAATTTAACACCCCCCTCAAACTCAAGATGGTAATAGACCAACTTGAGTTTGGAAAGTATAGTAAAAGAATAAGATGGGTAGACAAACTACCACGTAGAAACTGGATCTAAAATCTGAATAGAAACAAGATCTGAATATGAATAAAAAAAACTAAGTAGAACTGGAATAGAAAATCTGAATAGAAACTGTAATAAAAAATCTGAGTAGAAACTGGATTTAAATACGAAAAAAAAAATCTGAGTAAAAACTGGATCTGAATACGAATAGAAAATCTGAGCAGAATTGGAATAGAAAATCTAAGTAAAAACTGGAGTAGAAAATCTGGAATAAAAAAATCTTGGTAGAATATCTGAGTACAAAATTTGGAATAGAAAATATGGGTTTACTGAGAGATGAGGCTAACGGTATCTTTGAGTTTGAAATCGAAATACTGAAATTTAGACAGTGTGCGGTGCGGCTAATGGATTTTGGATGAGCGAACATCATATAGGTTTGGTTGAATTTT
Organism: Lonicera japonica; assembly: GCA_021464415.1. NCBI lineage: Eukaryota > Viridiplantae > Streptophyta > Magnoliopsida > Dipsacales > Caprifoliaceae > Lonicera > Lonicera japonica. The sequence goes on along the minus strand of CM038464.1, from coordinate 4,446,132 downwards.
GACAAGATTGATTAACAGCAATGGTGTTTGGGCTATGATGATGGCGGGTGATAAGAAGACGACTAGATGCTGTGATGGGTGACATCGAGGTTTGGAGGTCCGGCAGACGACGATATACATCAACCGCCGATGAACAGAAAGGCGTGAGGATCTTACAATTCAGATACTATGTTAAAATATATAAAACTAGAGAGATATGAGAGATTGTATATACTGTTGATTGAATTGAATATTATATAAAAAGAGAGCTCTATTTATACAGCCTTACAAGACAATAGAGAATGAAAGAACTAATCTAACAAAGAAAATAAAAGAACAACTAGCAATACAATAAAGAAATGAAATAATATTGTGAATGGAATAACTAGAATAAGGAAAGAAGATAAAATAAAATAAAAATTAGGAAATTTAACAGTGTGAACCTCACCTTTATGAACTTTGAAGAAAAACCTTAACAAAAGAATGGATGTCTTGGTAGTATAAAAAAAAATATAGAGTAAAATCATCATCATAAGAAATGACTGCTTTATTTGAAAGTTAAGATAAACCGTGATTTTGTATAAGAATATAAATGTAGAAGGGTATTTTAGATTATTATTTATTTTAAAATGAAAATGTGAAGTTCTCCCCTCAAATATTTAACTAAAAAAAAGGACTCTTTTTTTTTTCTCTCTTTTTTTTTCATTTTTAGAATTGCGTCAAATTAAAAATGAAGGGTCGGGCTCAGCAGCGTCCACAGTCTATTTAAACATCGGAAATAGGGCATAATAGGAATCCCATACACAGTTCCAAGGCTAAAGGAAGTGTTGGTTTTTATCGGGTGGATCTTAATTGGGTTATTTTATTCGTTGTCTTTGGGATTTTGCCCTTTCGCTATGCAAAATAATGACCGAAAGCTTTCAAAAATAAAATAAAATAAAATAAAATGATTAAGAAAATACACTCCTCCCCACCTCTCATTTAGTACGTTATTTTTCTTAATGTTTAAATTAAGCGTTACTCTCTTCTTTTAAAAAAATAATCAATGTATAAAATTTTACTGTAATATATAAATTGTATAATCATTAATGGCATGCGGTTTAAATTTGTATTTTATTAGTAAAGTAAAAGTTAAAAGTAAAACTCATAATTTGAGGTGTATAGTTACTATTTACTTAGTTTTGATCAAGGACGAAGCCACGGTAAGAAATAATTATCACAAAAATTATTCAAACTAAATTTTACCATTAAATAATAAAGCAAGTTAATGCAAAAATATAACATATATAATATGTCAATATATATAATTTGGATATAAATAATTGAAGGGGCCATACTTAATCTTTTCAAAATAATTTGGAGAGACGAGCATTTATAATTTTTTTATAAATACAAAATTTCTACTATATTTAATCTATTTTTAAAAAAATTTAGGGGGGCGACGGGGGGCCCAGATCCATTACTGGTTTTGATTAATATGTTATCTAATTTAATGTGCGTTTTTTAATTAGTATGGTTTTTAACTTTGCGAGGCTCACATTTAGTTAGGGAATTCTTGTTTAGATCCACTAAAGCTGGAAATTCATCAACCTAAATTCTGAAAAAAAAATAAAAAGACAAACATTTTGTGATCAAACAAGCCCGTAATTCTGTTCACTATCACTGACCCAAACCACCCACCACTCCTTCCAGTCAGTGTGAGATTTTCGTAAGTGTTAGTCAAATATTGTTAAGATGGTCAATAGGAAACTGGACAAGTCATTGAAAGAAAGATCGCAGTTGCCAAGGAAACGACTTAAACGACTAGAATTTAAAGTAAAATAATCTATGAAACCCACTTCCCAAACTAGAATTTGAGGTTAACCAATTCATTAAACCCACTTCCGAACCAATGACTTCATCCACGCATAAAACTGATAATTAAGCCTCAAATTCATTTGGAGTTTGCAAATCTAAGTAGGATTTGGTTTCAAATATCTTTAAGGAATTTTTAAATTAAGTCCCTAGTTCGTGTGTTTTTTTTCTTTTTTTACCTCGACTCATTTGTAAATTTGGTTTGTTCAATTTTCCATTTTCTTATCAACTTACCAACTTTGGAACATAATTCATTTCTCCTTTTACTTTTGAGCTCATGATCTTGAACTTCACCCCACTCTTCTGACCTAATAGTTTTTTATTTTTCTCTAGATGCTTATTTAATTAAGAAAATTAGGATTCCCTAATCCTCCAGTTCATGAGAAAAAGAAATAGGAATCAAAAGACAAGGAAGGGAAAATGGAAATCTCAAAGGCTGGTGTTACCAGTACGTTGCTATTAGCTAGACTTTCATCGAGAGCTAGTATGCCTCGTGGAGGACGCATGCAACAACTCTTTAGAGTAGTCGTTCGGAACTAAAATAACACCATGTAATAAAATAGACAGTTTGAATAGTAATCAGCAATAATGACACAAAACATGTATAATATATACTTTTTTTTATGCATATATATATATATATAAATGGAAAGGAAAACATAATTTAAATCAAGAGATACAAAATAACCCAAATTTTAGTTGATACCAACAAACCGTGCCATTCATGAACAACTTAATAAAAGTCTTGTTTCCGCTTGAACACTCTAATTCTGCAAACCCGGTTTATAAGCTCATCTTTGAAGTGCAAATTGGAGGAAATATTTTTTTCGTGAAGTGCATTTTTAATTTCTCTATCTTACCTAAACATCATATATATATATATATATATTGGTGAAACATGCAGCCAAATAATTTTTCAGATACAATACGCAATATAGTAGTAATTGAAGTTCAGTAGTTTTTGGAGGAAACAACTATATTTGATAATAGAAAATTTTAGTTCCCTAACCACTAAAATAAATAAGGAAAAATCTGGTTGTCGATCGAGATCATCAAGAACAAGAAAAAGTAAATCGTGGACAAAGCAATAACTGTTGGATTAATTTTTATATTAATCTTACTTTGGTCCACACATGTATATTATTAATGTGTGTCATCATTTACAAGCCTAAAATTAAGTGATCTAATTTAATGTTTTAAGTAGGCTTGAGGTTATTTGTCATGGAAATAATGTGTAGATGCCATTATGTGAATTCTATTTCTATGAGGGGCGGAAATAGAATTATCGGAAAGTTCAAGATGAACTTATGTAATTGCGGCATTGGTCCCCAACCCATCCATCCTTATATAAGTTGTCTTCTATCAATGGAGACATACAACAGAGCTATTCTCTACATCCTCTTAAGGAGAATACTAAGGGATATAAAAGGGGAAAAGGTTGGAAGATCAATTGCCATACGAAAATTGACGCTAAAGTCCGCTGCATCGATCAATCAATTTCAATGGAGACAGGTACACACACTTCTCTTTTGTAATCTCTTGGCACTAGATATGATGCACGATCCTAGAATTGATGTTGTCTAGGACACTCAATTATTCCTAACAAGTGGTATCATCCAGAATTGTCACTGTTTTTTGACAGTGACGAACTTCAGGTTGTCACTGTTTTCAGCAGTGACAACACAATTTTTGGGGTTATAATAAATTCGATTAATTACATGTGACATCTATTATTTATATTGTCTGTCTAAACATTCTATTAAGGAATATTTACACAAGATGTTACCAAAGTGACCTCTCTTTTGTAGATAAAGAATGATTAGATATTTGTGTTTGTTTTAATTCATGCGAATATTAACCAATCCAAAGAGGGGTTTGTATTTGGCCGAATTTCATACACACTTGTGATGGTAAATATGTGACAATTATAAAGGTAACCTAATGTGAATAATAAATCAATCCAAAGATAGATTTGTTATTTGACATAATTTATTGTCAATATTTGATCATTACAACAAGAGTACCACTTACAATTAATATCATTGTCCAAAGACTTGGTATTAATGTTGTGCTAGGTATCTTGAGATGTTGCGATAAAATTAATCAATTTAAAGACTATTTTTTGGGTTATATGATGTGAGCATTATTGTTAATGTACTTTATTTTTGTTCTCTGTTCAGCTTTAATGTCTACTACTTCTGTATCTGCCAATATGAACAATGTTCCAATTTTAAATGGAACAAACTTTAAGGACTGGAAAGAGAATATATTAATTATTCTTGGTTGCATGGACATAGACTTGGCATTAAGAATGCCAAAACCGAATGATCTCACTGATCGAAGTACTCCTGAGGAAATTGCGTACTTTGAGAAGTGGGATCGTTCAAACAGGCTAAGTCTTATGATCATGAAACGTGGGATTCCAGAAGCTTTTCGAGGTGCTACTTCGGATGACAAAACTCTTGCAAGTAAATTTCTTGAGGAAATACAAAAACGTTTTATTAAAAACGATAAAGCTGAAACAAGCACGCTTTTAGCGAACTTGATTTCAATGAAGTATAAAGGCAAGGGTAATGTCAGGGAGTACATTATGGAGATGTCTCATCTTCCTTCAAAACTTAAGGCATTAAAGCTCGACTTATCGGATGATTTGCTCGTGCATTTAATATTGATCTCTCTCCCTGCACAATTCAGCCAGTTTAAGATTTCTTATAACTGTCAGAAGGAGAAATGGACTCTTAATGAGCTCATTTCATTTTGTGTGCAAGAGGAAGAGAGATTAAAGTAAGAAAAGACTGAAAGTGCTCATTATGTTAGCACCTCTAAAGGCAAGGGCAAACGTAAGGATAAGGGAAATGAAGTTGCTATTCCTAAGGGTCCGGATGAAAAGAAACAGAAAACCGAGGCCGGTTGTTTCTTCTGTGGTAAACCAGGACACAAAAAGGCGAATTGTACCAAATATGCCGCTTGGCGGAATAAGAAAGGTACAAATTCAATTTTGGTCTGTTCCGAGATCAATTTAACTTCAGTACCAAGTAACACTTGGTGGGTAGATTCTGGTGCTACTACTCACATATGTGTTTCTATGCAGGGTTGCCTGCACTCCCGCAAGCCAATTGATGTTGAAAGACACATCTATGTGGGCGATGGAAAGTGTGTGGAGGTGGAAGCAATTGGGCATTTTAGATTATTGTTAAGTACTGGTTTTTATTTGGATTTAAAAGACACTTTTGTTGTACCGTCGTTTAGACGAAATTTGATTTCTATTTCCGTATTGGACAAATTTGGTTTTTATTGTTCATTTGGAAATAAGAACTTCACTTTGTCTTTAAATTCAAATGTTGTTGGTACCGGTATTCTTAATACTTTTGATAATCTATATTTGCTTGAAACAGTTGCATCTTATAATGAAACATTAAATGTTGAATGCCGTGGTACTAAGCGAAAATTGAATAATGAAAATTCAGGCTCATTATGGCACAAACGCCTAGGTCACATCTCTAAAAATAGAGTTGAGCGACTTGTGTCTGATGGAATTTTAGGATCCCTTGACTTTTCAGACTTTGGTGTCTGTGTTCAGTGTGTCAAGGGAAAGCAGACTAAAACAAAGAAATTAAGTGCAAATCGAACTACGGATGTCTTAGAACTTATACATACGGATATTTGTGGGCCATTCCCTACGGCTTCTTGGAATGGTCAACGGTACTTTATAACGTTCATAGACGATTACTCTCGATATGGCTACCTATTTCTTATTCATGAAAAGTCACAGTCTTTGGACGTGTTCAAATCTTTTAAGGCCGAAGTTGAGTTACAACTCAACAAACGGATAAAGTGCGTTAGATCTGACCGTGGTGGTGAATACTACGGCAGGTATGACGGATCAGGTGAACAACGTCCAGGACCATTTGCTAAATACCTAGAGGAATGTGGAATCGTCCCACAGTATACCATGCCGGGTTCGCCTAGCATGAATGGTGTATCTGAGAGACGAAACAGGACTCTTAAGGATATGGTTAGAAGTATGATCAGTCATTCTTCTTTACCTGAGTCCCTCTGGGGTGAAGTTCTAAAGACAGCAACTTACATTCTCAATAGAGTGCCAACTAAGGCGGCTGCTAAAACACCTTATGAGCTTTGGACTGGGCGAAAGCCTAGTCTAAAGCATTTTCATGTTTGGGGATGTCCTGCTGAGGCGAGGCCTTATCGGCCTCATGAGGAAAAATTGGACTCCAAGACAGTTAGCAGTTACTTTATTGGCTATTCGGAACGATCGCGGGGCTATAAATTTTATGATCCCACTACTAAATCTATTTTTGAAACGGGAAATGCTGTGTTCTTTGAGGAAGTTGATTTTGGGGGGAGAAATCGAGTAAGGGACATTGTGTTTGAGGAGGAAATGGGAGCAATCCCAATTCCTACTATTACTTTTGACGATGTACAGGTTTCTACACCTGTCGTTAATCAAAGAGTAACTTTCGAACCTCAAATAAACAATGAGGAACAAACTCAACAACCTCAAGAACATGTGCCATTAAGGCGATCCATTAGAGAAAGAAGAAATGCAATTTCAGATGATTATGTTGTATATCTTCAGGAACATGAGGTAGAAATTAGAATGTCGGAAGATGATCCTATCAACTTTCGACAAGTCATGAATGGTTCCAACTCTCAAAAATGGATTGAAGCCATGAATGAGGAGTATAAGTCAATGCAAGACAATAAAGTTTGGGAACTTGTCCCATTACCGGTTGGTGCGAAACCCGTTGGTTGTAAATGGATATTTAAGACCAAACGGGATTCGAATGGTAATGTGGAAAGGTATAAGGCACGTCTTGTGGCTAAGGGCTTTACTCAAAATGAAGGAATTGACTTTAAAGAGACATTCTCTCCAGTTTCTTCGAAGGATTCTTTTAGGACAATCATGGCACTTGTGGCACATTTTGACCTTGAGTTGCATCAAATGGATGTCAAAACTGCGTTTCTTAATGGTGACATTGAAGAAACGATTTATATGGTGCAACCAGAAAATTTTGTGTTGGGAGACCCACAGAATATGGTTTGCAAATTGACAAAATCAATTTATGGACTCAAACAGGCTTCTCGTCAGTGGTACTTTAAGTTTCATCAAGTTATCATTTCGTACGGTTTTGAAATGAATTTGGTTGATGATTGTGTGTATCACAAATTTAGTGGGAGTAAACATATATTCCTGGTTTTGTATGTCGATGACATTTTGCTAGCAACAAATGACATAAACATCTTGCATGACACCAAGAGATTTTTATCAAAGAATTTTGAAATGAAAGATCTTGGTGAAGCATCCTTTGTATTAGGAATCGAGATACACCGAGACCGATATCGGGGTACTTTGGGATTATCACAAAGGAGTTATATTGAGAAAATTCTCAATAGATTTGGCATGCAATGTTGTAAACCAGGTGAGACCCCGGTCGCTAAAGGAGACAAGTTCAGTCTCAATCAATGCCCGAAGAACAGTTTAGAAATTAAAGAGATGCAAAAGATTCCTTATGCCTCGGCTGTAGGGAGTCTAATGTACGCTCAAGTATGTACGCGTCCGGATATTGCGTTCATAGTTGGCATGTTGGGCAGATACTTAAGTAACCCCGGAATGGATCATTGGAAAGCAGCCAAATGGGTTATGAGATATTTACAGAGAACAAAAGAATATATGCTCACATATAGGAGATCGGATAAGTTAGAGATCATTGGATATTCCGACTCCGATTTTGTTGGATGCCAAGACAGCAGGAGATCCACTTCAGGCTATGTTTATCTGTTAGCTGGTGGAGCGATTTCGTGGAGGTCTGCCAAGCAGACGCTCGTTGCTTCGTCCACCATGGCTGCAGAATTTGTAGCATGTTATGAGGTATCCAATCATGGAATATGGCTGCGAAATTTTGTCACTGGGCTGCAAATTTTAGAGGGTGTTGAAAGACCACTCAAATTATACTGTGACAATAAATCAGCTGTTCTATATTCAAACAACAATAGAAGCTCGACTAAGTCAAAGCATATTGACATCAAGTTTCTAGTTGTAAAGGAAAGAGTACATAGTGGTCAGATTATGATAGAGCATATTGGGACAAACTCCATGGTTGCGGATCCGCTTACAAAGGGATTAACACCTACGGTCTTTCATGAGCATACTGCTCATATGGGTGTTGTCTCATTTGAGGACACTTTGGTTTAGTGGGAGTTTGTATTTAAGTTTGTGTTGTTGCTCTATGTATGCTTTGGATTACATTTATATGTATTTGGTTTAGTTTCTGCAGAAACAAAGTATTCGGTTTATTACACTCTGTTTAAGTATTTTGAGGTTTTGATCTCAATAAAGAGGACCAGTTGGAAATAGGCATGTTTGGATCACATTACATGTAATTTCCATGCTGCACACCATGATTGATCTATGTCATTTGATTGTGTTGGTATACGTGATCATTGATGGGTCGAGTTACGATTAATGTAACAAAGGCCGCTTTGGTTCTATATTGGCATAATTAATGGACGAGATTGTTTGATAACCTAAGGTTATGATGACAAGTTCTGAGCTCACTAAGGTTAAACACATTTGGCAGGATACATATGTGGCCCAGTGGGAGATTGTTGGATTAATTTTTATATTAATCTTACTTTGGTCCACACATGTATATTATTAATGTGTGTCATCATTTACAAGCCTAAAATTAAGTGATCTAATTTAATGTTTTAAGTAGGCTTGAGGTTATTTGTCATGGAAATAATGTGTAGATGCCATTATGTGAATTCTATTTCTATGAGGGGCGGAAATAGAATTATCGGAAAGTTCAAGATGAACTTATGTAATTGCGGCATTGGTCCCCAACCCATCCATCCTTATATAAGTTGTCTTCTATCAATGGAGACATACAACAGAGCTATTCTCTACATCCTCTTAAGGAGAATACTAAGGGATATAAAAGGGGAAAGGGTTGGAAGATCAATTGCCATACGAAAATTGACGCTAAAGTCCGCTGCATCGATCAATCAATTTCAATGGAGACAGGTACACACACTTCTCTTTTGTAATCTCTTGGCACTAGATATGATGCACGATCCTAGAATTGATGTTGTCTAGGACACTCAATTATTCCTAACAATAACTACATACCTTAAATGCTACATTGGACTTGCTACTATTTTTAATCCTAATTGTACTCTTCGCCTATTTACCAAGTTCATTTAAAGAAGTAATTGAAGAGAGTGCAAAATCAGTAAGCGAGATAAACCATTGCACAAATACAAATAAATGTTCAACTCGGACTTGAGAAATTCAATAAATTGAACTATAGCAAAGTTGTTTGCATTGATCCGAGCATTTAATCCAGTTAACTAATTAGACAAACATTATCTTCAAAACAAAAGTAAACCACAAAATCTCAGCCTGGTTCGATTTAATCTTGAAATCAACACAATCCATAGCGAGAAATTGTAGAAATACAAAAACATAAATAAAAACTGAAAGATAGCACAATAGTCTGCATTTATCCAAGCATTTAATCAAATTAATTAACTCACAAATATTAGCCTAAAAAACACAACAAATCACAAAATCAAAGCCTAATTTGATTTAGTTATCAAATCAATACATGTAGACAGCAACCCAGCAAACTAAGAATACATTCCAGCAATGTGATTTGTTAAAACTGTGCGGTTTTAAAAAAAATTTAATGGTTAAACCATTCCTTTTTAGCTCTTATAAAACATAACAAAAGCAGAGCATTAGCCACTTCTAAGCTTACTATTCAAATTAGAACTAAAAAGGTCTTCGATCTCCTTTGCCTACATGTTTCACATATTTCCCAACTGTAACATTAAAGGTACCTTAAAATGAAATTTCATACATATCATACCCATAAAATAAACCGTATATAATTGTTTTTATAGCTAGGCAAACACGAGCACAATACAATTCCAGTAGCTTTAATTATGGTAGTCTAAGTAAAGAAATAATTCACCAGCTCCTAAAGTTGTGTTACTTACCTCAAATTTGAATGGGGATTCAAAAGATTGCAAAACGCGTATATACAGATACATACTTATACTAAGAGTTACTCGAAACGAAAAATTTATGTCAAGAGCCGAAGAGCGTAATTTTTTGCGGTTGACTGATTCACAAATAGAAATATATATATATATATGCATATAAATGTATACACGCCAGAATCTAGATTAATGTCCAGGGAGATATTCATTTTGGTGTGTAAAGAATATCATTTGTTGAAAGGATAGACCATCTGAATTTTATTTTTTTATTGGAGGGGGGGATTTTAAGGTTGAGATTTTTACCAAGGAAGAAGACATAGTTTTGTTTTGTTTTCTTAATTGTTTTTACGTTTTACCCATCAGTCGTGCCTTGGGTTCGTCATCCTAGAATTACTCATAAAAATTAGTGCATTTTGTTGTGTTAACGATGGCCACAGGTGTAAAGTTTTATCTTAAAATGTATCGTTACTATGTAGTGATACTCTCCTTTTATATATTCTTGTTGAGTCCTACAATATTTTTATGTGGGGTCAATAGTTTAAGTCAACCATTTTCAACGCATATATCCTAAAATGCGAAAGTTGAAAGGGATTTCATAGTAAGTTTTAATTTTAATTAAAAACCAAGTAAAATCACTATTGAGAAAATAAAGTGACTTTTATTAAAATAACTCATTTAGGCCTCGTTTGATTCAGGTATTTTATCATTGGGATTAATAATACCAGTATTAATAGTACTGGACTATTAATCCTAATATTAATTTAATACCAATATCTTGTTTGATTCATGTAGTATTAATACTGGGATATCTCATGCTGATGTTAATACCATGTTTGGTTCTGTAACTTGTATACGGGATTATATTTTGAACTAACAAAATAAAAAAAAATGTAAAAAAAAAATTTTGTGAAAAAAAAATTAAATTTTTTTTTAAAATAAATTAAAATAATAATATAGTAGTGGCATTTTTGAAAATATATGGTTCATTTTTCTTAATTCTAAATAAACAATATCACCTCCCCCCTGGTATTAAATTATAGCACAAAGAGTGGTATTCAGTTAGTACCGGTATTAGTAATCCCAACACATTTGTGCAAATCAAACAAGGTATTATTAAAAAAGTAGTATTATTAATCTCATCTCACTTTTTAATACCCGAATCAAACGAGGCCTTAGAGAATAATACTGTAATATGTTACCAACGTAGGCAAGTAGCTAGTATATGCAGTTCTGGTTTTATTGAATTGAAGAGTTGTTTTAATTTTTCAGTGTGAATTATTGAATCATTTGTTCGCCCTGAAATAATGTGACAAATATAAATTAAAACAGTCTCAATGTGACTGTTATTAATTGTTTTTCTTTGAATTTGACGAAGAGGAAAACATTAAACATCTAACAAAGGCACTGAAATATGAAATATCACTGGCAAAAAGCAACTTTACAAAACGCCACGCTGAAAAAAGTTTGAGGTCTCAAAGAAGAAAATATGTTCCTAATATGTCAATAAATTTTTTGCCAAAACCATGGGAAGTTAATTAAATATAGAACAGAATGTCACCAAATTACTAAAAGTTTGGTGACTTTACGACCAAATAATTTATACGAATTTAAGAGAGATGTTTAGGCATGTAAAAACGACAATCAAAATACATTTTTTATGTGGAGTAATTTTAGTCCATCGACTTTTGAACAAAATTGTAAATTTTCTTAATTATTTACCTCTCTAACCTTAAATCACACATCTATGATCTATCTTTTCTTTTTATTTTTCATTAGTAGAAGAATCGAGCAGGGATCTCGTTGGCGTATCAATGACTCCAGTGATGGTATTTCCTGCGACTATAGCATATATTGTTACGGTTGATTTTTAGCGGTGTGGAATAATTATAATTTAATACTAAATAAAAGAGTAAGTAATCAATTTAAGTAGTAATATTTATAATGTTGAATTTATTTCATCAATGAAACTAAGACAAGGCACGCCCTCCGCTAAATATATATAATATATGTTTAGTAAAAATATTTTTGGCATGTTTTTTTCTCATAACATACTAATTAATTTGTATTATGCTAAGAAGGTTAGAATTTCAAATTTTATATAGGGGCAATTAAAAAAAGGGCTTATTAGAGAAAGATTTTCACACTAAAGCCAAGGAATAAATTTTTTTTAATAAAGGGCCTATTTTTTATTTTATTGATAATATGACATGTGCCTTTTTTTTTTCATTATAAAATGACATCCCAACCACCCTTAAAATAAACTAAAAAATACCAATATGCATTAAAATATGGACTGCAACATGAACTTTGCAGTCCATATTTTTAGTGCAAAGTTTATATTGCAGTCCATATTTCACTGCACTATGAACTTTGCAGTTCATATTTTACTGCAATATGAACTTTGCAGTCCATATTTTTGTGCAAATTTCATAAAAAGGGGTAATTTAGGTAATACATAATATGTTTTTATTAATTAAATGATATTTAAATTTATTCAAATACATTCATTTAAAATATAAAACAAAATAGGCCTTTTACATTAATTACCAATTAAAAATAGGCCCTTCATTCAAAAAAATATTATTCATTGGATTTTTGGTAAAAATCAATGTATAATAAGCCCTTCTACCTAATTTCTAGTTTTATATATTTGGTATTTAAAGCAGATAGATTTAAAACAAGAAAAATCTATTCAAAAAATAAAACCAACATGTACATGTTTCAAAAGTTTTATTCAATATATATTAAACTTTAATTCAGATGCTAAAAAATACGTACCCTTTCTTAGAAGGATAAATAATTAAATATATAATATAAAGGGTTAATTGCACTTTACCCCTCTCAACTATTGAAGTATTAGCATTTTAGCATATGAACTACTAAAATTAGCAATTAATGCCACCAACTATTTAATCTGTTGCACTTAACCCGTTTTGGCTAACGGGATTAAAACTTTTAAACAATTTGGGGCCAAATATAATGTTAGATAAATCATAACAATAAATGTAATTTTTTATTTTTGTCATCATTCTTGAGTATCATCTCCATTCACCTCTTCTTCAACCTTAAACTATTATCACCATTTTCGATTACTCTCTCCGGTCATCATCTTTGACCACCACTATCTTCGGCTATCTCCGACACCACCATTTCTACCACCTCCGACATTACCACCATGCTTCAACGGCAAGTGTGCTTCCTTGGTTAAACAACAACGAGCCCGACTTTACATCCTTGGCGGTTGTGCCACAATGCTTCTATGCTGGTCCATTCATGAAGAGGATTAATTTCCTTATATATATACACATACATACATACATACATACATACATACATACATACATACATACGGTCCATTTCCTATATATATGGTGGACCAAAAACAGAGCCTCTTCCTTTTTTAATATTACCATCGCCTTGCAACCAAACAGCCTTTTACAAACTCAAAACAAAAAGAAGAAAAAGGGAGAAAGAATGAAGTGTTTTTCTCTCTGTCAGACGAATCCTCCACCGACAATTTCTCCCACCAAAAATTTCTCTCTCTGTATTCTCGCTCTTAAGGATTTCTTTTCGTTCTTGGATAACATACTTTCTTCTCTCTATTCTTGATTTGAAAATTTGGGTCTTTTGATCGGCTTCGAATTTGGATTTGAATTTTGCTTCTCTTTACCTCTTTAATTGGGGGAAATTATTATCCATAGCAGTAAAGGTGAATCTCGCTTTGTTAGTCGGAAAACAACCCTAGAGGGGGGTGAATAAGGTTTTAAAATTTTAATGCAGAATTAAAACGTTTTTAAAATGTTTAAACAAAGCAACTTAGCTATGCAACAATATCAAGAAAATAATCAATTTCAAATAATCAATCCCTAGACAAGCAAATAAGCAATCTCAAAATACAAGCAATAATATAGCAAAAAAAAGAGAGCTCGAGTTTAGAAAAATTAAACTAATTTGAAGCTCAAGACTTTTTGTCCTCATGGTTCGGTTTCCTAAACCATACGTCCGCACTCGGTTAGTTCCTCGAGAATTTTCACTATTCAATCTTCTTCGGGTGAAGATCAAACCTCAATACAAATGTTACTATGCACACAACACTCATAATGTAGCTATACCCACTACATTTTTTCACAAGATATGCTCTCTTGTTTTACAAAGAGACAAACTCTCTTTTGAAATGAAGAATGAATTGTTTGTGGTGATATACACTAATACAATAACTCTCAAGTGTATTTGAAGATTACAAATTAAGCTCACACTAGAGTTATCAAGATTGATCAAAAAAAATATATAGCTCAAAAGATGAAAGATTGATCAAAATGTGTTTTTTAATCTTAGTATATTTGAATATATGAATAATAGAGTATTAGAATGATTCAAGGTATGTTAAAACATGTGTAGGACCTCATATATATAGCTTTCAAAACCATATGACTGTTGGGGATGATTAAGAAAGGTTTTGTATCAAAGGTATACATTTTCAAACTTTCCAACAGCTAATTTTAACAAAACATTCAAATTTGTTTTGATAATTTCTCCCAATTTGACTGTTGGATAAAGCGCAAATTTTAGTCAAAAGTGCTAAGAGATGTTGTTTAACTACTGTAGAAATTTCAAAATGATCGGAATCCGGGAAGGCCTCCATATTACCGTTAGATCAAAACTGTGCAAAAATTAAACAAATTTTAAATGTAAAATAAAAACATTTTTGCAATTTAACAATTTAGTTCCAAATACAATTCTAATAATTTTTAAACCTCGGAGATATGTTTCTAAGATACTTATTTTTATTAAAACTTAAAATATGATCATTTAAAATTAATATGAATTTATTTTGAAACTCGGTCTTTGTAAAATGAGGTTTTTCAAAGAAATTCAATTTCAAGCTTGTTTGAATCAATCTTTTAAAAGATGCATAAATACATTTGAGCTATAAGGATTTTATCAATAAATTATCTTTACATAAATCTTAAGCACTCACTCAATTACTGAATTAACAAGTCTTTGAATGCTTTGATTTGTTTATTCGGATTGATCTTCATTTGAATCTTTTTTCTTGAAGCTTTTCATATAGTCTTTTGATCATTTGTGCTTCATAATTTGTATTGAGAGATTTGATCTTCCTTATCTTGTCCAATGATCAAATAGTGAAAAAGTGACCATTGTCATGTTTTTCTTGAATTTTTCAAGTAAATGAATTGTATACTTATATCAAGAAACGTGTTAAATTACACATGATTGATTTATTGTTATTATCAAAATAAGATTAAGAACTTAGGTCAACAATCTCCCCCTTTTGATGATGACAATAAATTAATGTATGTTTACAATAACAAGCATAAATAGCATATAAATACAAATAAATAATATGCTCTCCCTCAATTTATGCAAAGATGACAATTAAAAAGTATTGCAAATATTTGAGATAGTTTCAAAAATAGATTTTTTTTTAAAAAAATAAAGCTTTTAAAAGTATGAATGTAGAAAAGCATTTAAAATTTTACCACAACATTTAAAGTCGGTAAAAAAAAATCTTACCAGAGCAAAAAATCTTACCGCAGCATCAACACCATACACATATTTTCTCCCCCTATGGCAACATCAAAAAGGGATCTAGACCATGCGAGAGCACTGGATTCTAAATGCACGCGGGGACGCTTTATATTTTGACTTTTTAATAATACAACTTTTCGTCTTCGGGATTCTTTCAGTACTAGATGTTTCTTGTCCCCTCTTTCTTATTATCTCCCTCGAGATCCATTTTCTTCTTATAGCTTTCATGGTAGGTACCCATGAGTATGAAAAAGTAAATCACAAGTATGCCGAATACTTTCCGTTGTACAGGTTTTTCTTGTGCTGCTTGCTCTTATAGACGCAAGGAATGTCAGCCATGGTGTGAATATGCACAAATTTTTTGGAATGTGATTAGTCGTCAGGATTATCGCACAATCTTCACTATTTTCGGAGTAAATAGTGTTGCAAATATTTTACAAAATATTCTCGAACATTAATAACTTGAGACTCTCAATTCATTTCTTTTTGAAGTTAAGGCAAGAGTCGAGAATTCTAGTAAAGGCTATACTGCACTTATTGTTTCTCTTGAACGGAAAGTAGAAAAGTTACAATCACGAGTGACAGCGTTAGAGGCTTTGCAATCACGGGTGACAGCGTTAGAGGCTCAATTAAAAGAGTCTTCCAGCACTAACCAATGCTTTTCTTTTGCTCCTCCTAGAGCGTCTTCAGGGCTCCTATTGTTAGCGAAAAATGTTGCACCGGATATTAGTCCTACTGCCGAGAATCTTCCAGAACATGAGGTTCTTCTAATCGATGTTGATTTGTTGGCATTTCTTTCATCTGGAGGATTTTTAGGGCTCCTCATGTCGGCAGAAGAAGCTGGACCTGAAATTCTTCCGACTACCGAAAATCTTTCAGACCATAGTGCTTTTCTAACTAATGTGGGTTTGTCGGCATATCTAACTCTGTCAGATTACCAAGCTGCTTTGGAAGGTTATTCATCGTAATTTTCACAAAGTGGTGCTGTTTTAGAGGTTGCCGAGCCAATGAGTCCTGATTGGACAACTCTATTAGATATGGAGCATAATTTTGTTGATTATTCTTCTTCAAGTCTCAATGCTGTTTTGAATTTTGATGCTGATGGTCTTCAGATTCTTTTTCCTTATTTTTGCCGAGCCAATGAGTGCTGATTGGACAACTCTATTAGATATGGAGCATAATTTTGTTGATTATTCTTCTTCTAGTCTCGATGCTATTTTGAATTTTGATGCTGATGGTCTTCAGATTCTTTTTCCTTATTTTCTTTGAATAATAGATAATGATTTTTAAACTGAAAAATTATTGTTAGATTACAATAACATGCAAAATGAAGACTTGTGTTTTTTTTACCAAGTTGACAAGCATCACAGATTTTATCTTTAACAAATTTAGTTTTAGGCAATCCTTTCACTAATTCCTTTTTAGATAATTTATTAATTAAATCCATATTATCATGACCTAATCTTCTATGCCATAACCAAGAAGCATCATTTAACACGGATAAACATTTAACATATTGTTGAGACAAATCATTAAGTTCAAGAGTATATATGTTATTAGATCTATAAGCAACAAACAAGATAGAATTATCACTAATATTTTTAAAAATGCAACATTCGGATTTAAAAATAACTTCATAACATTTATCACACAATTGACTAATACTAAGCAAGTTATGTTTTAAACCGTCAAAAAGTAAAACATTATCAATATAAGAAGATTTATCACTAACTTTACATATACCAATGATTTTGCTTTTGGCGTTGTTTTCAAATGTGACGTTGCCTCCTTATTTAGGAGTGAGACTCAAGAAATTTCTCTTTTCTCCCGTCATGTGTTTCAAGCATCCACTATCCAAGAATCACTTTGTTTTGGTAGCTTTTGCTCTCATACAAACCTATACCAAAATCTTAAGTAACTTCTCTTTTGGTACCCAAAATAAGTTGGGTCATTTGGGGTTAGCATACATACTGATTCCTTTAGGAATCCAAGCAAGTTTGATCTTAGCAAAATTCTTTTCTTTGCAATAACAAGAATGTGCATTATGAGTGTTTCTTCCACAAAATGAACAAAGATTAGTGGGATTATGCGGTGTGTATGTTTTGAAGAAATTTTTGTAATCCTTTTGGTTATGGATTTGATTGTAACATAAAATGGCTTTATCAAAAATACATCTTTGTACTCCCAATAGTTTATCCAAGTGAACTTGGTTAGACTATTAGTTAAATTCTTTACTTTTTCTTTCAAATTCTCATTTTCTAGTGCAAGTAAGTTTGAAGTCTCCTTTTCTTTTCTCTTTTTCAAATAGTTGATTTCCTTTTTGAAATCAATGTTTTTCTTTTCTAAAGTTTCACATTTAGCAGAAATAATAGAATTTTCTTTTTTGAGACTTGCATATCTTTTTTAGAGAATTTCAAATTTAATATATAATTCTTCAAACATAGTAAGTAGTTCATCATACTTATTATGCACACATTCATTATCTTCAAAATTATCACTAAATGAGCTATAGTTGTAATTTACCTCATCTTCTTTTGTCATAACACAAAGGTTGGTCGTTTCTTCATTGCTAGAATTAGCAACCAAAAGGGTTATAAATGTTTTGATCCAGTACTGCATAAATTTTTTGTGTCGATGGATGTTACCTTTTTTGAAGGACAATCTTACTGTAACCCTTCTCTTCTTCAGGGGGAGAGCAATAATGAAGATGTTTTTCTAATCGGTTTGGATTTCACCTTTGATTTTATCGAAACTGATATTTCACCTAAACAAAACGAAAGTGAAGTGGAAAATCTAAACTCAAATTTTATAGAAATAAATGAATCAAATATTGAAATCAAATAATAACCTTCATCACAAAATCAACATAATAGAATAACAGAGATGTGTGCGAAACGGTACAAAGGTCTTGTTTATTTAAAAAAAAACCATATCTCGAGAAATGAGAACACTATTTTACAGCACCACCAAGAATCTAACCAGGGGTTAGATCACAAAATCAATTATCTTCCAGATTCTGATAATAACCCCCAAGGTATTTCTGAGTCAAATTCTTCAAACCAGCTTGATATTCCAATTAATATTAGAAAAGGTGTTAGGTCATGTATTAAACATCCTTTATCTAACTTTGTATCCTACAAGAATTGGTCTCCCTCATTTTGTGCTTTTATTTCACAAATGTCTAGTGTTGCCATTCCAAGCAGTATACACGAGGCTCTAGATGTTCCTGAGTGGAAGGAAGCCGTATATGAGGAGATGAAAGCTCTAGAGAAGAATGCTACATGGGTGAAAATAAACCTACCTCATGGGAAGAGAATTGTTGCCTGTAAATGGGTGTTCACAGTTAAGTACAACTCAGATGGGTCAATAGAGAGATACAAGGCACGTCTAGTGGCTAAAGGGTTCACTCAAACCTATGGGGTTGATTATTCTAAAACTTTTTCACCTGTTGCGAAACTAAATATTGTACGGGTGCTCTTGTCTATTGTGGCAAACCTTGACTGGCCTCTACACCAACTAGATGTGAAGAATGCGTTCCTTAATGGAGACCTGGAGGAGGAAGTATATATGGAGGCCCCTCATGGTTTCACTGAGAAATTTGGATCCAAGGTGTGCAGACTAAGAAAATCCCTATATGGTCTTAAACAGTCACCTAGAGCCTGGTTCAAAAGATTCACGAACTTTGTTAAAAGTCAAGGATATTCTCAAGGGCAATCTGATCACATTCTCTTCACAAATAGCTCCGCCAAAGGCCAGATTTCAGTCTTGATAGTCTACGTGGACGATATAATCTTAACGGGAGATGACTTAGAAGAGATGGTTAAATTGAAGCAATGTTTAGCCTCTGAGTTTGAGATTAAAGATTTGGGAACATTGCGATACTTTCTTGGAATGGAGATTGCAAGATCTAAGGAAAGCATTGTGGTGTCACAACGAAAGTATATCTTAGACCTTTTAAAGGAGACAGGGATGAGTGGGTGCCGACCTTCTGACACGCCAATGGATGCTAATACAAAACTTGCAGAAGTGAATGAAGGCATTCCAGTAAATACAGGAAGATACCAAAGATTGGTTGGTAGATTAATTTACTTATCCCACACCCGACCAGATATTGTGTTTACTGTTAGCAAGGTTAGTCAGTTCATCCATTCTCCGTATGAAGAGCATCTTGAAGCAGTGTATCAAATTCTTCGATATCTAAAACGGACTCCAAGAAAAGTACTATTCTTTAAGAATAATGAAAAAAGATGAGTTGAGGTATACACGGATGCAGATTGGGCAGGATCAGTGGTTGATAGGAAATCTACATTAGGATATTGCACTTTTTTATGGGGTAACCTAGTTACTTGGAGAAGTAAAAAGCAAAGTGTGGTTGCTAGAAGTAGTGCTGAAGCTGAGTATCGATCAATGGCTCATGGAATTTGTGAAGTACTCTAGTTGAAAATGGTTCTTGAGGAGCTTAAGCAGAATGTCAATCTTCTTATTAAATTGTATTGCGATAACAAGGCAGCAATCTGCATATCACACAATCCTGTTCTACATGACAGGACCAAACACATTGAAGTTGATAGACACTTTATAAATGAGAAGTTATAAGCCGGTATTATATGCACACCGTTTGTTCTAACAACTCTGCAAATTACGGACATCCTGACTAAGGGACTGTTAAGATAGCCATTTGAGTTCCAAGTTAGCAAGTTGGGCATGATAAATATCTATTGTTGGAGATAAATCCACAAATGCGCTCATCTCTGTGGTGAATTCGAAAGGTATATCCGGTGTGCAGGTTATCGAATGCCATGGTACTCTAATGGGCCTTGCGTATAAGGAAATAAAGTTGCGCCTTCCCTAACAGCTATAGCTTTTGGCGCAACGGTAAGCGCTTGATCATCACAATTGGTATCAGAGCAGGTTACGGATTCGATACCTGGGGAGCGCCATTGTGGGGGGGGATTGTTGGAGGTAAATCCACAATTGCGCTCCTTTCTATTGTGAATCAGGAAGGTATATCCAGTGTGCAGGTTATCGAATGCCATGGCGCTCTAATGGGCCTTACGTATAAGAAAATAAAGTTGCACCTTCACTAACAGTTATAGTTTTTGGCGCAACGGTAAGCGCTTGATCCTCACATGCTTGATATTTGGGTTTGGCTTATTTTTTGGATTTTCGGCAAAGAGACGGAGGAGGCTTGTTCTTGTGGTCTTGTGTGAAAGAGTAATTGTGCTAATTTGTTCTTGTGGGTAAATTGATGGAGTATAACAAAGCCATAAATCGTTGATGCAGGATTTGTGCTATAACGAGCGCGAGAGAGAGAGAGAAATCCTAGTTGAGAGAGAGAAATCATCTGAGAAAAAAACCAACAAAGAAGGAACGAAGAGAGATAAATCCTAGCTAAGAGAGATGCCCAATGGTGACAAAAATAAAAAATTACATTTATTGTTTTAATTTATCTAAAATTATATTTGGCCTTAAACTGTTTAAAAATTTTAACCCCATTAGCCAAAACGGGTTAAGTGCAACAAATTAAATAGTTGGTGGCATTAATTACTAACTTTAGTAGTTTATATGTTAAATTGTTAATATCTCAATAGTTAAGAGGGGCAAAGTGTAATTAATCTTAATATAAATTTAAAGCGTATATGAAATATCTCGATTAATAAAAGAAGAGTGTAATTAGAACTACATAATACAAGAAATGTTCACGAAATGATACAAAATAATAATAGGCTACTAAAGAGCTCCTTATTAACAACGAGACTTGGCAAAATTCATTAAGGAATGCAATGCAATGCAATACATACATACATGATCAATTAAATATCACACTCCCTACCTTGAAGACAATTTTAATGAACAAACAACACAAATCATCCCCCATCCAAAAAAAGAAAACTCACAAATAAATATGGTGGGCCCAAACTAAAACGCGGAACGTACAAGAAACACTATATATATAGATAAAATCAGGTCCTGGAATCCATGGCCAAGATAGTGCTAAGATTCATTGGGTTCATGTACTTGGAGGATCCAGTCAGGATTTGCTGGACTATGATCCTATTGGCCCTTTCCGAAGGGTGGAACGGGTCCCAAAACGCATATAAGTCTCTGTTTGGGCACAAGTTTGAGAATAGCGTGCATAGTCCTATCCCGTTGTATGGTCCTTGTCCACAGCACGCAATCTTTGATGTCACAAATCCTGTACGTCCAAACACAACTAACAAATTATTTTCTTGCCATTCAAAAGAACAAAAAAAAAAATTAAGTTAATTAAAAGTACGTGCTCTCAGCTCTGTGTTTAATTTGTCTCCTAATTAATACACTTGTGAAAAGAGAAGGGAATTGAATATAGGCAAAATTAATGACGTGCATACCATATGCTTGAGGATCAGAGATGAAATCCATGTGCATTTCCAATGCATTTGCAGCTACAAAAATATTACTTCCTATCTCACTGTTTATTTCGTTTATCAAGTCAACTAGCTGTGGGTTGAATAAGCTTGCAGCTCTCTGTAATTCAACCGCACATTCCCCGTTTCTGCTCCTCTGTGCCAATTCGGCAGGCACGCATCCCATTGGTCCGGTGCCGGTTACCAAAACCCTTCTAGCTCCCAATTCATATAACCTCTGCATTATTTTGTGTACTTTATAAATATCTAAAGGCTTTTAATTTAGCCAGCCAAATTACTTAAGGATATTAATGTTAAAGGTATCTTAAGAATATATATATATATATGTTAAAAACGTACAGTTGGTAGTATATTGTAGGGTCATTGGCTTTTACATTTATTTGTAAAAGTGACAAAATCCAAACCAGTTTCAAAATGTGTATATATATAATCAGTACTGTAAATTTGTGCAACGGTACGCCCCCCTTGAATGCAGGAAACTCAGAATTTGAATGTAACTAATAGGCAATCACCCGGAGAAAACTTTGATTCAGGACTGCAAAAAACTGAAAGAGGCGCAACTTTTAGAGATCAAACACGTTCGTCGTGAAGGAAACAAATGCGCGGACTATATGACAAAGTTGGGTAGGGTACAAGGAGAACAATACATGAGAATTTTGGTGCCTCCTAATAAACTTGTGCAGCTTTTGAAAGCGGATATACAAGATGTTCCATACCCGAGAGGAGATTAGTCTCACCTTTTTCTGTTTTCGGCTTTCCTTATGTAAACAAAAAAAAAATTAAAAAAATAGGCCGACAAGATGTTACATTTCCAATATATCTGAAAATAATTCTACTTAATTGTCTAGCTATTTACTGAGATCTGTGTCAGACTGATACATACATGCATATCTTTTTACAAAGGCTTTAAATGATAGCGTGTGAGGACAGCAAAATGCTTGTCCTTTCCACCAACCAAACATACAATAATGGTTCAATCAATTAATATTTACCACCAAAAGTAATTAATTCTATATATGGTGCCTTGAGAAATACGATTTCGTCCTCGATCATTTTCAACTTAAAAGTTGTTCCTACTATTTTCCCAAACATATCTCTGTCATACTCTCCATCCTTCACCAAAAAGGTTACTAAATATATCTCTCTAGCTAATTATAAGAAAAACACAACTTTGTTCTTAATTATTAATGTAAATCATATCGCGAATAAAAAAGGAAGGGCAAATTATATATACATATATATGTAATTAAATTACCAAAAGGATTTTTCTGTACTCGGAGATGAGATAGCGAACATAATCAGGAAGAGCGTATTGGCGAGATCTAGCGGAAAAAGGGACCAAGTAATAGTTGTTAACAAAATCATTGCCCCCAAGCGTTATGAGGACAAGTGCTTGGTTAACCAGTTGCTGAGTCTGAGCTTCTCCAATTAGGCCACTCACTCTACTCTGGTACTGTTGGAAGTACTCCAGTTGCTTTGTGATTCTTATTATGTTCAGCTGCATGCCCCCGCCCAAGAAACAAATTAATTAATTATCATCAACTTAATTAACTGTACACACATATATATATCATCAATGAACTCGATCGATCTGCTAAGATCATACAAGAAATAATGGATGGTACGTGTACAAACTCTTCCATTAAACATTGATTCTGTTTGCAGTATCAGTATGTTTACTGACTTGTAAGTACTTGTACAATAAATTTAATAAAAGTAGGTATTTTTCTTATAATTAAGTATTTTTCTTGCTTCTGCAGCACACATGTATAGCTTAATCAAATTATAATTTTTTTCCTAATACTAACTATGTGGATTCAAAAAATTGTTGCTGTTTCTATTGCTAATAACTCCTGGCTAGCTTGTATTAAAATTAAAAGCATATGATTATTGGACACGTGATAATATATATATATTTTTCTATATATCGCAGTTCTTGAAATTTGTAACAAGAGTCGACATATATTAAGGCCATAAGGGTGAGGGATGGTGTTAAAAACATCACTAATATGATGTTAGGAAATGTTAACTGGTTCGATTATATATGTGTGTGTGTTTAGTACGTGTTAAAATTAATGGTGACTGACTCTACATTTTGTTGGTCCCATCTCCTAATATCTTATTTATGAAGTCACATGCACCGTACCCTCACCAGATTTAACCTAGAGTAACACTAGATCACCTATATATCATAAATTGAACCAAACATGGCAATTAAAATGGAAATTAAGATAGAATCAAACATGGCACGTGCATATATATATTTACTTGAAATTAATAGATAATGTACTTTTATGGACTGAACACTTAAAAGCAAGCTGATCCTAAATAAAAAACATGCATGAGCAATAAATTTAACATACAAACTGAATTCCAGTGTCATTGAGGATCCCGATCCCAGCAGAAGCAAAATTGGCACCAACAAGAAGTCTCTCTCCATTCAGCAATGGACTCAAGTATGGCAATGTGGGCTCTGATCCCAATTGTTCACCTAAAAATATATATGGCGGTATGTCACTTATATATATATAAGTCAATCCGGCCATGCAAATGTACACATATATATTATATATATATATATATGTAATCTAATATTATGAAGCCAGCCGTCTTTTTCCAGCGTGTTCATATTTTGTCGCGCTCATATTTTCGCATTTCATCCCTGTGATCGGTTTCTCTTTCTAAATTAGAAAACAACATAACTGCTAGCTGTTAATCATTAAATATTTTAAATCACATATATATAGTATGCACGAAAAGCTAGTTAGTTGGCAGTAATGATCAAGAGAAGAGAATTTGAAAACCAAACTGATAATATCAGGAATGTTGAGGCCATTAGAGAATCGGCCAGTGGCACGGCGAGTCGGATAGTCAATGCCATAAGGGGGAGAGTCAGCTCGTGCAGAGGTGATCAAGTAATTGTTATTGCCATTATCAACCAGCGAATCTCCAAAAACGAAGAAAGCCCGAGCCTCGGCTTGAGGAAAAATGGCAGTGAATGCCGTAATAAGAACTAGAAGAACCATCAGAAAAGAAAATGAGCTTCCCATTGAGATGTCGTTAATATTTTTAGATCGAAGAAAGCCTTGTACAGGCCGGGCTTTTGAATAGAGTGGAGTAAGGTGAGGAATTGTGAGGTGGGATTTTGGTCTTATATAAAGATTTAGATTTATTATCATTGAGGACTCTATATTAAATAGCTTCTCCTACCACCATTATATATAGTATATATATATATATATATATATATGCAGAAACAGATCGAGAGTTTACGTTACACCCTGTACGGGAAGAGTGTTTAGCAGACTTGCATTCTGTTCTGTACTTTGGTCTACATGCAGCCCTTTTTTTTCTTCTTTTTTTTTTTTTTTGTACATTTTGTCCAATTTGTAACGATTTCAATGTCTTTCTGTCAAAATTGTAATAATTTATCTTTGTAAAACGTTACATCATCATCATCATCATAAAATAATGCATGTGTTGATTATTTAAGAGCGGTGATGTTGGCACCCTCAATATCACTTGGTAATACTTATACCAAAAAAAAAAAAACTAAATTGTTATTTTCATCCCACTTGATTTAATTTAGTACAAAAGTTAATTAGCCCTAAACTAGTTTTCTACTCCACTTGTTTTAATTTAATACAAAAGTTAATTAATCTTTAACTAGTTAAAGATTAATTCCCCTCCAAAATTAATCAAACATTTATTCCCAAATTAAATTCCCCTCCAAAACTCTTTTCTTCCACCATCTCTACCATATTCAACCGAGTTTTGCAATAAATTTTGGTTGCACCAAAATAGCCAACAAAACTTCCACACCATTGATGCAAAAGGATAAGCTTGAAAAGAATGGAAGGAAAAAAAGAAACTTTGGAATAAGATAAGAAAAACAAAGAAAAAAGAGTTAATCAAAGAGAGGTATACATGTTTTTGTTATGTTTCATTGTTTAAATCATTTTTATAACATACATATCATATATATACAAACAAAATATTTTTCTGTTTAAATCATGAAGAAGGTTTACTCGGTTCCCTATAACCGAGTTGCAGGTTTGTACACTCGGCTGCTCTCAACCGAGTATGGCCATTTTTATGCACAGTTGAAAAAAGCTTATTCGATTGTCAGAAACCGAGTACATATGATCTTACTCGGTTATTAACGGCCGAGTGTGTGTTACAACTCTCGGTCCTCAAGGGCCGATGGCACTAGTTTTCCAATTATAAATGTTAGAATATCTTATTTTCAGAATGTATGTTCTCTTGAGTCTACAGTATGGCCAGAGTATTCATTTCTTGAAGAAATTGATTTATCTGTAATTGATCGAATATTTTAGAATCCAAAACTTGTTCACGTGTTTAATGAGCATATGATTGAATTAGAGTCTCTTAATTCAATCCAAAATAATCTTAACGGTTGTGATCGCCAAAGTTCTGATGATACAATTATAACAGTGCCTCTTGATTCACATTATGATTGTGACGATATTCTCGATAGCGGTGAATGCAATCCCCATAGTGGTGAACAACATCTTTTAACGAGCAATCTAAATCCTATAGAGAATAATTATAATGAAATTAAAGTTCACGTGACTCCAATTTTTATAATGGATGAAGTAAGTATAATATAGTCTATATTGTGGTACAATTTAAATAAATTATTGATTAAGTTAATTTTCATTAACATTCGTATTTTGTAAGTATTTTCTTCTCGATATACATTAGTGGATTGGTGCCAAAGTTAAGGAAAACGAATTCAAACTATTATCATTACATTGAAATTTGACTAAGAAAATGGTAAGAGGAGACGATCAAGGCTAATATTGGGTTGTGAAAGAAGCGGGGTATACCGTGAAAGGAAAAATCTCAACAAAAAATAATATTGTACAAGAAAATGCAATTGTCCATTCAAACTTCGGGGTATGAATGTTGGTGGGGATAAATGGAAGATTAAAGTGGAATGCGGTATTCAAAACCATGAGTTGCTGAAAACTTTAGTTTGGCATCCGTATGCTAGAAGATTGAGCAAATAAGAGATGAAGTTTGTTGTAAACATGACCCTTACTGGAGTTAAACCAAAACATATTCTTAATGTAATTAAACGACGTCACAAAGGGAATGCGTCCACCGCAAGAACAATTTATAATTCGAAGGCTAATATGAGAACACATGCTTTGGAAGGGAGGAGTGCTCATGAAATTCCATTATGTTTATTGAAATAGGAGTAAAGAAACAACAAATAAGGTCTTATACCTCTTTTGGGCACATCCCGAGAGCATCTTGTTAGCGAAGTGTTTTCCTTCGTTAGTACTTGTTGACTGCACGTACAAGACCAACCAATATAAAATGCCATTGTTTGTTATTGTGGGAATTACGTCCACCAGTAAGACATTTTTCATCACTCATTGTATTATGCATAGCAAAGTGGAGAATAATTATCAATGGGCCCTTTCAAACTTGAAGATGTTATATTCGCCGCATGAAATACCGAATGTATTTGTCATAGATAAGGACAATGCTTGTATTAATTCCATCCATAGCGTTTTTCCCGAAGCTCATCGAATGTTATTTATATTTCATTTTTCAAAATATATGTAACAACATTGTAAACCAAATTTCAATAGTGGGTCTATTTGGAAAATCTTCTCTCAGTTGTGGAGTAATCTTACTCAAGTGACATCCGAAGCCGAGTTCTTCGAAGGTTGGGTGGAATTCAAAAAAGATTGGGTCTCGTTTTCGAAGTGCATTAAATATTTGTCAAATACGTGGTTCAAACATATAGAGCACTTTCTACTTGCGTGGACTAATCGGATAAAACATCGTGGCAACAATACTACAAACAGAGCTGAAGGGTCTGATGCCAAGTTGAAGACTCACCTTGACACAAGCCAAGAAAGTTTTTCGATAGTGTTTAAGGCGATGAATAATATGTTGAACAACCAACTTACCAAAGTTAAAGCCACTTTTGAGAGTAGTCTTGGATTTACAAAATTATTTCACAATGGCAAGCCATACCGAGAGCTCATGGGGAGGATTTCTTATTTAGCATTAGACATGATAAGGCGGGAGAACGATAAAACGATTGAGGATGTTGGCCTAGATCCATCCAAATGTGATCATGTCCTTTGGATGGTTTATGGATTACCGTGCACACATGAATTATTTGAGTATGGTCCTGAAAATCAGAGCATACCATTAAGCAAAACTCACCATTTTGCCACATAACGAGTCTTACAAAGAAATTGATAAAACAGCAAAAATGATCTTGTTCAATAAGTTGTTCCAAAATTCAACAGGGGACTAAAAGAAAACTATTTTGAGAAAATTAAAGGACCTTACAACTCCAGTGACTACATCTCTTAAAGAGCCACCCCTCGTTGCTCCCAAAGGTAAATCACGCGGTATTAAGCAAAAATTAACTCGGAAAGAGATAAAACATGAGTTATCAACGAAGTGAAATCCTTCAAGGTTTGAATATGCGAACACGATTGAAAACCAAGAATTGGCCGCAAAAGTTCCCGATAAATTATCCCAAGTTTTAAATACAAGGAAAATGAAGAATGAGGCGATTCAACTAATTGTCGAGTGTGGTTTCGATTCATTTATAGCTTATATCCCTAATTACATGCATGAGTTCATAATTGAAAAAATAGATATAAAAAATAATGGGAATTGTGATTTTCGGTGTATTGTAGAAGAATTGAGTTTTTCGAAATAAGATGGGTGGTTAACTGTTAGAAAGACTATGATAGCCGATCTTGTAAAGTATAAAGATAAATATGACGGTTCGTGGGGTAATTGGTTCTACCAAGATTTGTTATCTATAATTGATACTAACAAGAGTTCGTGCCTCTCAAGAAATTTGAAAGATATGCCCGTGATGGGTTACATCATTGCATCGACTTTTAATTGCGTGGTGGTGTTCATTTTAAATCAATTATCTATAATATTTTTTCCACACTCAGACCCTACACAGGATAATGGTATACACCGAATAGTATGTTTAGCACACGTCCGAGATTGTTATTTCATTAAAGAAAAAAGGAAGGATGGTGCACCACTTCCTCCTATTGCTACATGGTGGGAACTTTTTCGTACCGACGAAGCAATTAATACCTTGAATATAAGATTATATTGATAGGTTCACTCGCTATTTGCAAATTAGGCTGATAAATGATTTAACAACAATAGACTTACCAATCACACTTGATTGATTGATAAGTCTATTATGAAGTTTTTTGTTTATTTATATGCAAATATGCAAAATTTGTCGCAAAAATAGTATTTGTTTGTCATTACATGTAACTTTTTGTATATGAATGACAACTTCTTCCAACGGATTATATAATTTAGTGGATATATAATTGATAAGTACGGATTATTATTGAATATTTAGTTAATATTTTTGGTACTCACACCTGAGCATGATATAGTAACGCTCGATTTATCAAAACCGAATGAAAGCCTAATAAAATGATAAATTAATATGCTTTCGGGACCCTCATTTGATTATGTGCAACTGAATAAAAGTCCAATAAAATGGCAAATTATACTGCTCTTGGGACCTTCATTCGGTTGCTTATAACTGAGTGTGAATATACTATGCTCGGTTATGAGCAGTCAAGTGACATCAATAAAATTCGATTGTGAGCAACCGAATAAAAAACCAACAAAATGGCAAATTAAAATTCTCTTAGGACCCTCATTCGATTTCTCACAACCGAGTACAAATATACCATGCTCGCTTGTGAACAGCCGAGTGACATCAATAAAATCCGGTTGCTCGCAACTGAATGAAAGTCCAACAAAATAGCAAATTAAAATGCTCTCGGGACCCTTATTCGGTTGTTCACAACCGAGTGTGAATATAACATGCTCGGTTGTGAACCGCTGAGTGACATCAATCACATTCAGTTACTCACAACCGAATAAGGGTCTCGAGAGCATTTCAAATTGCCATTTTGTTAGGCTTTCATTCGGTTGCTCACAACCGAATTTGTTTAATGTAACTCGGCTACTCACGGCCAAATAATGGTTCAATTTGAAGATACCATGCCTTAAAAAATACGTATACCCTAGACAAAAAGTCTAGTTTTTCTTGTACAAATAGCAATCAACTAATCAATCTTGTCTATCAATACTCAACTAATCATTCAAGATATCATTCAACTAGTCAATCAACAAAACTAAATAATATATAAGCATACATAACTAAGTTTAACAAGACAGACATTAGCTCAAAAATAAATACATAAGTATAGCAAATACTAATAAGTTTAACAAGTTCACAAAAACCACAAGATTAACTACCATTCAAACTAAACTACTTTTTGGCCTTTTTCTGGTAGGCCTTTTCTCTTTTGTTGGGGTTTTCTTTTTGGCCGGAGCTTTTTTTTTTGTCGGCACTGTTGAGGTGCTAGAAGGAGTTACAATAAGGCCATTTCTTGCATTATAAATCATGTCTCGTACATTACGAACAACCACAACCATATCTTCTACTGAAACGCAATGGAGCGCTTCATCTAGCCTTGGTATTGCCTTATCAGCCATAACTTGCTGCATACATTAATTACTACTATGAGTAACTATATTATATAGCAATATTAAACGTCAAGAAAAGGAATATGATTAGTGATACTTACCAACTTAGTAGTTGCTACAACTTTGGCTCCACATGCCTTTTGCAGCATTGTTCTTAGACGAGAAGCTTGTAACTAAGAATGTGTGATCTTCAAATACCAATCCATATAATTCGCCTTACATTCCCACAGAAATTTGGCCGATACAGAGCGACGTGATTCGTTGAGTAAGTGATTACTCCAATTATTTTGTTACCACCGGTTCACGTTGTATACCACATTATAAGCATTTGGGTGATGTTTGGTTGATATTTCAAGTTGGGTTTTTAAGTTGAGTTTTTAAATTTTGGAGTTTGATAGAATTTGAAAGTATGTTGAAAAGTGAATTGGTTTTTGTTTGAGTTTTTTTTAACCAACTAAAAAATCTAATAAAAAATATTAAAAAAATAGTCACAATAGATCTTATTTTATAGATCTCAACGAGTAGGTTTCAAATATATATTTTTTATATAATTTTGATTTTTGGATTTAAAGTTATGGTGTTCCAAAAGTTTTTTTAGAGAGAGAGTAAAGTAAAATAAATTTTGGAAAGTGTAAAAGTAAAGTTTATTTTAAGTTGAGTTTTTGAAAGTTTGAAAAAAAAAGACGCACTAAACAGGGCCCAATGTCTTTCCTCGATTTATCTTCATGGCCTGAATCATTGGCACCGTGGGGATTGTTTGCACTCGTCCAAATTGTCTAAGTACGCGATCAGGGTAGTAAGCATTGACAATGTCAAAGCAAAACAATAACCCACAGTAGTATGAAACATCAGGGAACGGGCGTGCAACTCTATCGTCCTTATATGGATCCCAAAATACATGTTACAAAATAAGACGAAATTAATATTTATCTTAAAAGATAGTAATAAAAAAAGTAAAAAAGTAGTTAAGAATACGTTACATCTATCTCACTAAAGTCGTCGAGTTTCTCCATCAACGTTTTAATAACCGTCAACGTATCACCACCACATGGATGGGGTTTTCACCTACACATACGTGGTCGCATCTCAGTATATTCCATATTATGAATAAATTGGTGACAACAGGGAAAGTGCTCACAAATCCAACCTTGCACTGATTATTTAAAGTTAATAAAAAAATATAAAACAAGAATAAGAAAATTAATATTCAAAGGCAAGGCAAGCCAAGTAATGTACCATAACTATAGTCAAACATCCAATCATCTACTTTACTCGGGCTCTCGATGCATGTCCCAATTGACGATACGTACGTGCGAGTATCGCCATTCCCCATCCTAGTTTCCAACCTTAGACAAATCTTTCAAATAACCCAAATAGTATGACGAAATCTTGGATGTTGTCTTGTTGGGGAAAACAACACACCTAAGCAAGTACATGATATACCCCCTCGCACAACAATCCAACTCTTTATCAGTTGAATCAATCTTATCCCGACCCTTGCACTTCTCTTTCAACCACTATAGCTTAACCGCATACGCATCCCCTGTTTCCTTTTTCACGTCGGCCAGACTAACGCCTAAATACTTAGACGCCAATGTTCTTGCTACGTCTAGTTCTATTTATTTTCCTCCCTCAACCGAATTAAAACACTCCCCCTCGACTGAAATACCTAGTATTTGTCTCACATCATCCAAGGTTATTGTCATCTCACCAAAAGAAAAATGGAAAGTGTTTGTTTCTGGGTACCATCGCTCAACAAATGCTTGTGTTCCATCAAAGGTGTTAACCTAGTCGCTTTCACACAACTTTGTACCCCCTCAACCTCATTTGACAAATCTCATTCCTTTAACTTTGCCCAATGTGACATAGTTTTTAATTTTATATTTTCATCTCACACTAATTAATTCAATTAGGGCCAACCATATTATAATTAAAATAAATGTATGTACAAGTAAGTAATATAAGTGATGAATACCTGTGTTCGATTCCAAATTGCATATGCTATGTGATTTTTAAATGATGTCAATACACTTTTGTCGACCGGCCCACAATCGTCATCTTCATTAGGGGCCACACCACTAGGACCTTCCTCATCTCCGTCGCAGCTAAGATTCTCTGGACCCACTATCTCCATTTGAGTTTGAGTTAAACTACCATCAGGATTCTCTTAGTTTTGAGTTTAGGGTTTGTTTGTCACTTTTCTCTTCAGATGAACTCGATGATTTTGATGGTTGTGGTGTAAGGGGCTTTCTTCTTTTGGCGTCCTCCTTTGCTTTGACAATAGTTATTGCATCCTTCTTCACTTTTTTTGCCTCTCAGAGGCCGTCATTGGTTTCTTCTTACTCATGCCTAAAAAAAGAGAAAAAAGTGTGGCTGAGTCATAATAAATGTGGACTTTAATAACTAAAAAGCTAAGAGGTTTTGTAACAAAATGAGTATGCATACACCGTGGTTTTAGGATTTTGTTGTTTCTTTGTAGTCTACTAATTCTTATGATTCATATGGAACAACTTTCATTTACAGTAATAGAATATCAAATGTCGTAATCAAAACTTAATAAATAAATGTATTTTCGTTATTAACACATTGTTTTCTAAGTTATGTATCATGTTTAGGTTCATTGAATGTGTGCTACTATAAATTGAATTACTCAAAATCATTATGCATCTTAATAGTTTTTGTAGGCCATGGAAAGAATACAAGACTATGGAAAGCAAAATATTATAATGGTTTCTTCTCATTTTCTCTTTTTTTGTATATTTATAATGTAAGGGTATGGTCTACTTTATTTACTGAACATAGAACAGACAAGTTAAAAGGTTTACTTTCTTTTATTTTTCTTCATTATTTTCTTATATTAGACTTAGAAAAAGAGAACTTATTGAGTGCCAAATCTAGCTAGTAGACACTGTTAAATGACAAGATTTGATAGAATAATAGATAAGTACAAGGCAGTATATATTTAATATATATGCCCAGACAAGATAGCTAAAGTAATGTTTTGAAGTAATATATATAAGCAATATACATGCTTTAGAACTTAAATTATATATTTTAGAACTCAAATTATGACAAAAATATATACTAAAAATTACAGCCCAGTTTAGTGAATAAAAATTACAATATTAATTATATCTTAAAAAAAAAAAACATGTCCTAACTGACTTTAAAGTAGGACCTTATATATCCACAACACTAGAATATTGGAGATTATTTTTCTTAACCTGCATTATTTATCAGTAGGATTCATCCCATCAACTGCATATAAAAAGTCAAACTTTTCTAAATAGAAAGCTTGAAATAGTGGCTAAGTTAGCATTTTTTTTGGTGTACAAATAAAATTGTAATAAATAGAAAAATGGTATGTTGCTCCTTGTTCTAAAAAATAATCACTTTCATTTGAATATAAATCATTATTACATTACTTGGTCGAAAAGTTTGGTTCGAGTTTGGGTTTCGAAGATTTAAAGAACTTTTATATTTGGTTTGGGTTTGGGGTGCCTTGCTTTCTACCCCGACCGAAACCGAAAACACCCCTAATAACAACCATTGACCACTTATTTATACTAGCAAATGCCCAGCAAGTTCTTAACATTAGAAAGTAAATAGTTAGAACTTTTAATTGAAAACCATTGACCACTTATTTATACTAACAAATGACCACTTATTTTAAGTGCGTATACCAATTACCAAACCATAATAGTCAAGTCCTACTAAGGTTTAATATATAGCAATAGATTGATGAATATATTTTCACTCGCATGGGCTGCAATCGATTCAGTGTACTCACAATCTCATGCCTACTTCGTCACAAGCCATGGTTTCCAGAGTTAGGGTTCTATATATAATTTGAAGATGCAATTTGGAAAGTTAGGGTTCTACATTTTAGGGTATTACATCTAATTTAAAGATGGAGGGAGATTGTGGAACTTACTTAATGAAAATGGAGGGCGATTGAGGAAACGGTGACGAAAAAGAGGAGACGGCGATGACGGAGAACGAGGAGGCAACGACAGAGAACGAGGTTTATCTTCCCTTCAACTAACTATATTTAAGAGATGGGGTTTGCCTTGAACCGACTAACTGAGATATAAGAAGTTGGGCATTAATTTGTTTAAGAGCATTTATTTTGTTTTAGGTTAGATTGTTAATTACTTAGGTTGGGGGGATTTGTTTTTAATTAAGTTGGGAATTTATTTTAATTATAAGTTAATAAGTGGGAGTGGTATGTATTATTAAGAGAAAAATGTATAAATGGGAGTGTTAATAAGAGTTGGAGTATTAACAATAAATATTGGGGGTGCCAATATCACCACCCTTATTTAATTGGTGAGACGGCCGGTGTTAAGCACCCTGTCAAATTTGTGTCAAACATGTTTATTTTGTCTGTCTTTATTTTTATTCTTTCTCTGGTTTTTATATTTATCTCATCATGTTCATCAATTTATGACTCTACATTAATAAAAACATTGATGATCAAGTTTGAAAACATTGAAGATCGAATTTTATTTTATGAGTATATAAACTTCTGAACAACTCTAAAGTGGATCGAGCTTCTGCTCGTTGGCTATGCCTTTTAACAACAACTTTTTTTTCATGGATAATTAGTGACGAAACCAAACAGACAGTACACTTTAAAGATGTATATGTAAACCTAAGGTTATCATACATTGAGATTCAAGCAGGAGAGCTAATAATGCAGATGAAAATCAGGTTTAATGAATCATGTGTATCTATATATAGGTGGTGTGTGTAAGTAAAGGTGAAATAAATTGTGTTCTTGCGGGCGAGTGGGTGGTTGAGGGCTCAAGGGAATTATTTCTCGGTTTTGTTATACTTTAACTAGCTTTCAACAGTCGTGTTGACTCAAAACTCTCCTACCTCAGCTTTAGGAGGAGGAGGAAAGAGCGTGAGACTGAAATTTTAGAAAATGTTATGCATAAATTAATAAGAATGGTAACTCAGGAGTAAAATTTAAATGGAATAATAAAAATCGCATGTCTAATTTTTTATATATAATTTTATAGTCACAGTGAATCTTATTTTGGAACTCTTGATGAGTAGAATTTAAATATATAAATTTCATTCAAAAATGATTTTTAGTTTTTATAGTTATATAATTTTAAAGTTTTCTTAAAAATTTAAGAGGAGAGAGATGAATATAACATTTGGTTATTGAGCAATCAAAGTTCTTGTATTGTATGGAGTAAAAAACAACTCAATATTTTGTTTCACTTAAACATAAAAATGCACTGAAACGTTAGTGCATACAATTTGGAATATTTTAGATGACAAAAAAAATCAGTTTGTTGTTTCTTAATATAATATGATATAAGTTGAAGGACGAGAAAGTATATTTAGATTGGACAACTACATGTTTAGCTAGATATAATTAGGGTGGTCAGGTCAACAGCTACAATAAATAAATATTGGGTTAATAATTTTGTTGTTAAAGCAACATTCTATTTGCTAGAGTATGATATTGCTCAAGACGACTTGGTTCCTTGCTATTATTCTTTTAGTTCAATTTTGTTTAATGGAGTCTTATTCAAAGACTAAATAGATAGTTTTTTTCATGAAACTTAATGGAGATGATCTCAATAATGAGTAAGTCTTTTCTATAGAATTTCATCAAGAAATTTAAACCGAAAGTGAGCGTAATAAAAGAATTAATACATATTAATAGAGTAAATTAATAAGTTGATTTACTCGGCTAGTTGTGAGAAGACACGTGGCCAGCCACTTCAGCAGACAATCCCACCATGGAGAGGGAGCTCGAGAGCTCTAGCCTAAGTGCCAATAGAGAGCCCGAGCTCTAGAAAATATACGTATTCAACCTAGGCGATTGTCTTCATACACCAGATTTAGGAGCTCAATTACCAGAGCTCTTTCAACGAGTTTTGAAACTCCCTGGCCAACCACTACATCAAGGTAAGTACAAGCAGCATGGGCAAACTGCTACCAACTCTGCCATCGCCTCAGAACCTCCCTCTTAACTCCATTAAATGTATATCAACTGCACTTAATCTACCAGAATACATGGTAAAATACTGTCAGAGTTAGTGATGATTAGAAATGGCCTTGGACCTGCTATACAGGCTCTCCCACACACTTCCCTCTCGATCTATTATATATAGAGAGAGCATTTAGTTTCCTCAAAAAGAGATATAGCAGCTAGGCAACAAAATAATCAAGCTTTTATTACAAGAGTTTTACTACAAAACCATAAGGCAAAGAACTGTGCTCGAAAGAGATATACAGAGAAATATAACTTTAAAGCACGCGACAAAGCCCAAAATATAGGACATTTGGGTTCTTAGTGGTTTAGAACTCTCCCAACTGTAAAGATATAACAATATAATAACTAGAGAGATATTGTTTGCTTGTTATTTGAAATTATTCATTATAATACAAAGTACCTCGAGCTTCTAACTCTATTCACGAGAGGATGATTAACTCATATCCTAATATAAGGTGAACCTCTTCTATACATCTTTGTCTTATT
The DNA here is from genome assembly GCA_021464415.1 of Lonicera japonica. NCBI lineage: Eukaryota > Viridiplantae > Streptophyta > Magnoliopsida > Dipsacales > Caprifoliaceae > Lonicera > Lonicera japonica. The sequence goes on along the minus strand of CM038464.1, from coordinate 4,409,271 downwards.
TTTGTTAGCCTATCACCACTTCTAATTATTATTCAATCATTTGATTGTGTGAACGAAAATAGACCTGCTCTAAATTTTCGCGCCAACACATATGTTCATTTTCGACCCATTAAAATTTTAGGATATCATCTCATCTATTTCTATATTGATTCTTCTAATGAAATTTTGTGGATATGATATATTCATCATACAAATTATCTCCACTAAATTTTATAAAAAAAATTATTCATTTAACTTTGGAACTAGACTTGCCCTAATAAGCGGAATTTAACCAAAAAATAATAAAGAATGGTCAAGTCCGCTGTAAAAAGTTGTATCTTTGGCAATAATGCATGCAACCCAAAAATATTTTGTGAAAAAGGCTTTATTAATTAATTATGGAAAAGGGGGACAACAGCCTTATTTGAGACATAACAGTTATGCTTTATTAGGCCTTATATGATATCTTCTTTTTTTTTTGAGAAGAGATATCTTTATGAATCTACTTTAAAGTTGATGAAATTCCTCGTTAACATATATCCCAATTGATTGACGCATGAATTAAATAGTACACCAATGAAACAAACGTTTTTTTTTCCTCTTTAATTTAATCACGATAAGTTGCTATTAGATATAATTAATTGAACAACTTAAATATATATCAGCCTTTCAGTATCCATGTTTCAATCATCATCAATCCATCATATATATTATCAAAACTATTAATTAGTTTGTTTGCTTGTAGTTGAAAAGAAATGAGTCTAAATCACAATGAAAGCAAACTCATAATTGACATCGCTATTTACATTAATTGTACTTGTTTGTTTGTTTTTAAAGTTTTAATATTGCCGGAACAAAAATATATAATAATTTCAGGATTATAAATTAAGTTACAAAATTCTCCTCCAAGTGCAAATTTCTCATGAGAAAAAGTTACATTTTGGTAGCATAAACAATCGCTATTTACGTTAATTATATTTGTTTGTTTGTTTTATATAAAGTTTTAATATTGCCGGAATACAAATACGTTGTAATAATTTCAGTAATTTAACTAAGTTATAAAATTCTCCTCCATGTGCAAATTTCTCAGGACAAAAAACAATACATTAGGCACTTTTTCACTTGAATATATCTTAGCGTTTATGCAACATCACATAGCTCATTATATATCACACCCACAGCCAATCCCCAGCTAGTGTTCACCCGGTCCATATAATTAAAGAAGAGAGTAGAAAATTGATGGAGTTTAATGAGTTACTCTTATATATTGGCCTCTTTGCCAATAAAATAATGTAATAAAATCTATGTTATTTCATGACGCTTAGTTTTCACAACTTTTCTTTTGACTTAGAAAGATGAAAGAACAACTTCCACATCTTCATTATCCTTTTTTTCATTTTTGTAGAATGATATATGGTTTCACCAACAAATGTAGAATGAGACGTGCATGGGATATGGCCATATTGGGATAGTAATACCACCTGCACAGAGTAGCTTATAAATTAGTTTTACTTTAATATAGGTTCCAGCACGTAAGGGGAAAGGGTAAAAAGGTAGTCAAATTGCTAAGCCAGACTTACCTTCCAATAAATAATTTGTCCAAACGATATATAGTGTATCTCCCAGCTCTGACAAACATTAGGACGACATACTATATGTCACCCGACATGTTCTTATCTAAAAACCTATATATGAGACAATATTTAATACATCGTCTCAAAATATGGCTAGCCAATCAGAATTTGGCTCAGGATGATACTCACATTATCTTCTGAAAAAAAATTAATAATTATTAGAGCGATACCCAATATTTAACTTTTTCACTGAGTAGATTTTCCAATGTTGATAGGGGTAAACTTGCTTTATATATTAACATGAGTGTAGCCACTATGGGGATGCACTTGGAGTCTTGGATTTGGATTTTTTTTTTTTAGGTCGATCTAGTGCTATTTTTTTCTTATAGGAATCTTTGTGTAAACTTTAAAAGTATATATGAATGCTATTATGCTATGAGTTTCCAATGTAATACTGAAGAATGTTTCTTAATTAATTAGGTGGAAAAGCTTTATTTTAGCATAGATTTTTGGAGTTAGTGCATTCGAGTGATTTACTCTTTTACCTTTTTTTTTGAAATCCCAAAATATATCTCCCCTTATATTGGAAATTGGTTTTGTGGCAGATTTACTTCAGATTTTTAAGAGTGTAATTTCTTTTTTTTAGACCGTTAAGAGTGCAGTTCCCTCAGATTTATTTTTCTTGTCTTCCTCTCCAAATGATTGCTGATGGAAGTGCTTTATTTCTGTGCCAATTACTCTAATCTACTACCTATGGTTGTTCTACTATACCACTGCCCAGTTTTTTCTTTTTCTTTTTTTTTTTGGGTAACAGAAGAATCCTAAAGAAAAGAAAAGTGTTATATGCGAAGAGGAGGCGTACCCTCACTAAAAGGAAAACAAAGATAATACTCGATAAATAGCTCCAATTTTTAGGTGCGTTACGTTGACATGTATCTGAATATCAAATATATGATATCCAATTTTTTGCAGCCGGCCAGTTCCCACTTAGCACTTCTGAGGCAGAATTTAATGATAGATACTATAGACCTCCAAGAATTTTAAGTACTCTAGCTTAATAGCAACTTTTTTTCCTTGACTGAGTTCTTGAACCTTTATACGTACGTTTACATTGGAATAAGACGTTGTTGCTCTCAAAAGGGAATATCTAGTTTGGCTTGAGTGTTGGCTGAAATATGTATGAGTTTGTTTTTGTTTCTACTACTTAAGTTTGTGACATATGTTTTTTTGGTTAAGCTAGGTGTTGTTGGTGCATTAGACAATTAAAATTGTATTGGTTTGGATAGTTTCGGTTGAAATATATGTGAACAGTGATTTGTAAGTTTGTGAAATATATAATTTGGAATGCGATCTGAATATTGATTAGCGATTTTGGTTGTGAATATATAGGAAAAGTTCTGTTGTGAAGAATAATTATAATTTAAATTTTATGTAGGTATTCAATTTCTCACATCTATAAGTGTACTTAGAGATTCTATTAGTGATTTTGGTAAAAGTTAAACGTATATTTAAAAAAGGAAATGTTCGAGATTTTTTTAACAAAACAGTTATAGTTGTGACAATTTCTACATTCTAATGGATATAATTACTCAGATCAACTTTTTCAGTCCTACTAGCTGTGAAACTTATTTTTCCTTACGGATGTAAATATTAAGAATGCATATATCCATACAGTGTAGTGTAAATGAGAAAGTACGCCTTTATTGCATTGGGCGGTAGATACCATAAATAGAGTGCAAAATTAGGTCAGCTTAATCAGTTAAAGAGGTTTGATGTATCCCTACTATAAATTATCTAACAGCACCAAGTGTACTTTGAGTTTGTATGCATAACTGTATATATATAGGACTATAGGTCCACTAAAACTTATTCCTTTTTAATACAGTACAGTAAATCTCATCTTAATTAAAGGCTTATAACTATATGCGTCTTTATATCCCTCTCAAATTTTGAAGTAACTTATATACTTATTTTGGAACGTTTTAGATTATATAATAAGTTAAATTTCTAAAATCAGTAAAGAGACCCCAGCCTAAAGACAATAGGATTGGATTGTTCAAACAAAATCATCGCTTTTTAGCCCGTTCAAGTACATCTCCTTACTACAACCTTCCTTCTACACTATAAATGCGCTACTTTATTACTCATGTTTCAACTATTTAATCCATTTATGATCCGTTTGATAATTATTTAATTCATTTGTACGAGAATTTGGAATATAAGTTCAGGGGTGTTGTAAGATTCTCTCGATCTCATTCTTATTTTTATGGTAGATATCTTCAATTATTTTTTGTAAAATAAATTTATTCGATGGATATCACCGTATCTTTTAACTTATTTTTTATCTTTACAAAAAAAATATATTATGTTTTTACTATTTTTTATCTTATTATCAAATAGAAACTTGTAATTTAAATAAATTTTGCCATAATTAAGGTCAAGGGATTTTGCAAAATAGACATAACTTTCAACCTAGTACTTAATTTAACTTCAACCAAATAAAAACGCGTGCCAATCTTACAACTTACCTTAGACCATCTCCAATCTATATGGTAAATGGTAAGCTAAAATTGGCATATTACCACACGAAGCTGCGGAGCGCGTAGTGTAAAAATTTGCCCTAACAGTTCATCTATATAAAAGATTCGTTAAGGCTAACGGCTGAATTTTCAAAATTGAAATTTGGCCACCCACTCACACGATGTACAGTACATCATGTGGTGCTGACCAGACCTCACGCGATGTTCTGTACATCGTGCTGTAGTGTGTCAGTGGCCCGCAATGCACTCTCCATCGTGGGAGAGAATAGTTTGTTCCCATCCATTTTTGTCTTTTCTCTTCCATTTTGACTTACCATATTAACTTTTACCTTGCACACCGGAGACGAAAAATAAGCATTTTTGTCTATTTACCCTGCGCATTGGAGGAGCTCTTACATGCATGGATGCAAATTTATTGAAGGGAACATACAGGAACCCTTCAATAAAGCTGGGCATGTGATGACAATAAATTAGGTGGGGTTTGATTTTATTTACTACTCGCTCCCTCACAGTTGCTTCCATCATCTTCTCCAGCTCCCAAGTTTTAAATATTATTATTCTCCCCGTCAGAAGTTCTCTTTCATAATAAGATATTATCTCACTTTCCCTTTCCAAAACAGAAGTGGCTGAGAGACCTGCGGTACACAATCACCTAATTTTCAGGCTCTTAATTTCCAATGGTACTTTACTATTGCGGTCACAGTCATAGCGCATTTTTAGGTTGAGTTTGGTAGTACAACCATTAGAGGATCTCCAAAAATTTATACAATTCCGTTTCATAGTAACATAAAAATAATTAATTTTAATAAAAAGCTAAAAAATAAATTAAAATATATGGTAAAATATTCTCCAATTTGTATTTATATTTGTGAGTATATGTCTTATATCATTCTTTATATTTTATGAAAAAAAAAATTCACTATCATCCAAAGAAAAAAATTATATGGAAGAAACCAAAAGGCAAAAGTTTTTTTTTTTTTTTTTTTTAAATAAGGGAGGTCTAAGTCTTCTCCCTTAATCCTACAAACAAAGAAAAACCCCCTACCCACCCCTATGAGTCGAACCCTTGACCTTAAGACAAGGGTGGAGGTTACCTACCACTAGGCCAACCCTTGACAAAGGCAAGAGTTAATCTCACACATCCATCAACTTATTTTCTATCTTCTAACCCAAATTAATTTGTTTTTTTTTATTTTCTATGTTGCTATCAAATAGGGTCTATATTTTTGTTTTGTGTAAAATTTATACAACTTGTAAAAAAATTTTGTCTCCAATAGTCTTTTAAAATCCAAGGTTGAGTAAAATACACTACAATTTTACAATGCCACATTATTTTTCTCTTTCTTCATTTTTTAAATAAAATTTGAAAATATAATAACTTCAAATGTAAAATAAGAATCTTAATAAAAACTACATATTTGAAATATGCTCATCAATACATACAAATCAAGATCCTTGTGACTATAGAATTATTTATAAAAAAAATCAAGAAATAATAAAAATAAATTGCTTAAATTGATAGTAAACAAGTGTTGCAATCTTATTAATTATTTTAAATTTTACACAAGACTTTACAAAAGTACCATTAGAGCATATATTTTTTTACTATTCAAGTTTTTTGTGAAAGTTCTTTATTTTGTTATATATATTATTATCTTTTTTCTTTTTTAATCAGCAAAAATTACTTTGGAAATCAAAACAAAGAAATCTTAACTTTTAAGTGTGTGTAAAGTGTTGAATTATATAGTTTTGCTGAGATCGACAACATTCAGTTTTTATCAAAAAAATAGATAGATTGTCTTGTATATATAGTAATAAATTCTAAAATATATATATATATATATATAAGCTAGAATGAAGTATCTTATTGGTAAAAAAATGCGGCCAAAAGTAATTTCATCCAAAAAAAAATCAAATCCTAATAATTCTATATCTTTGGATTAAATTAGGGTGATTTTATATTTATCCACTAAATCTTTCGGTCTATTCACCCTAAAACATATATAATTGACTATTATATATTTATTTTTAACATAATTACAATGATAAATTAATCCACCGAAAACTTTATTATTATTAATAATTATTAAAACCCAAAAGTCCCATAATACCCTTATCTTCTAAGTTACATACATATATATATATATACGCACTCAATTGCTTTCGTCTCTTTGGAATTAGTTCAAGCTTTTTGTTCCACTTTTTTTTTTGGAAGACAAATAAATCCAGCAACATAATAATTCTTATATGGAGGAATACTCTTGAACAACGAAACCCATAACATCAATTTTAGCAACCCTTATCAGACCACCATGGGAACAAAATCTTAAAGTAGTTCCCTAATAGAAGATAGAAGAAAATTATGGGTGTTAAATTGCAAGGTGTTGATATATGCTTAGATTCAAGTTCAAAAAATTGATTTTGAGAAGAAAGATTTGGAAATTGATACAACATATCTATGCCCAAATCGAGGAAATACCACTTATTTTCTCTCTTCACCATTGGCTGTTGCCATTGCTGGTGGCATTGCCAACCATGAATCTTCAACAGTTCTTTCGTGGTTAATGGAAGAATTATACAAGTGCATCAACCCAAAATGGAATTAATTAGCTTTTCATATAAAGAAAATAAGGGCATTTTAGAAAAATACATTTGTTAATATCATTTTTTTTAAAAAGGTAACAAATCTAAAAGTTTGTACTTTTTGTAAGTTTATCCAACAAGTGGATAATTTAAACAAAAAAATGTGGATTAATTTCAAATGTAGATAAACTTCTAAATCTTGTGGATTGATTTAAAATCACCCTTATATTAAGGGTGTTTATCGGATGGAATGGATCGGAAAGCCTTATTTGGAAAAATTTCCAAAAAATTCGGAATTCCAAATACCTTTCCAATTCCAAAAAATTCAAAAATTCAAAAAAAGTTCAAAAATCAAAATTTCTGAATGTTTCAATTTCTTAAAATTTTAACATATCTTCTATATTATTTGAAAAAATAGCTCTGACGAGATGTTATTTTTTAAACGAACCACATTGTAATAATCCACCATTACAAAAAATAACATGCTACTATCACTATTATAAGTTTAATTATACAACAGAACACTAAAGACTAGTTAGTATTCTTTCAAGCATTATTATTAAAAATACGAGTTTAACCAGTGTACTAAATCTCATATCAGAAAACTAAGTTGTATAATTGTCCTAAGTTGAAACTAATGTTTTTTATTAGAAAGTATTGCAAGTTCAAGTGTTACCTTAAGTTGAGATGGATTGAAAGAACAATTAAAAAATATAAATATAAAATTACAAATAATTATATAAATATATCATCACTAAATTTAGAAATTATATAAGTATTATACACCAAATAATGCATTTTCGGAATTTCGGAATTTCAGAATTTTGAATATAGTTTCTAATTCCATTTCAATTTTAATTCTTCAAAAAATTCGGAAATCGAAATTGTTATATCCCATACTAAATTCAGAAAAAATAAGATCGGATTTCGAAAATTTTAAAATATCGAAAATATGAACACCCCTAAATTAGATTGATGTGCTATTTTCTTCGGATATATTCTCTAGCTTAACGCTGGTAACCATGATGTGAATTATAAATTTATCGTGTTTTATTGTTAAACCAATCAAATGCAAAAATCCCGTTGATATGAAACTTAGACCAACTAGCCCCGCCTATATATAAATTAATTTCATCCAACAAAAGGTTCAAAGCTAGAACAACCTCACATTAAATCTGGTAGTTTTTAATTTTGTCCCATTGATTAATTGTTTGGCCATCATACCAACTACTCTCAACATGGATACTAATGGCAATCTAAACATTTATTTCTTGCTAGTACCTATATACTTATTACCGACGAATTCAAAGTATTACTTCTCATGAAACCGACGAATTCAAAGTATTACTTCACATGAAAAATAAGTACTTTTAATAATTCACCATGTATATATATAATTTCAAGACAACAAAATTGAAGGTTTTTTTTTATTATTTATAATTAGGTATTGCCCGTGGTGTTGGAAAGCACGATTGTACTATATTTGATGACATTCTAATATAAAATTTATTAAAATTTAATTTTTGAATTTTAATTTTTGAATTTATAATTAGGTATTGCCCGTGGTGTTGGAAGACAAGACGTTTTGATTGAATCGGATTCTCTACTCCTCACAAATGCTATCAATAAGGCAGAGAATTTTTGTTCCTCTGTTGGTTCAGTCATTGAGGATTGTTATAACCTCTTGTCAGCCTTAGTTAATAGCAAGTTAGTTTTTGTTCGTAGATCAGCGAATGCGGTTGCCCATTCAATTGCTAGGGCGTCGCGTTCTTTGTCTGGTCAGTAGGAATGGTCTGATGTTTGTCGTGCTTTTATTTCTAATGTACTCTCTAGCGATTTGATTTAATATATTCTTTTTCTTTGTTTCGAAAAAAAGTTATGACATTCTAAATTTATTTATTTTATTAAAAGGTTGATGAGAGAGAAAGTATATATATATATATATAGGAGAGTAGAAATTTGATTGTAATGTTTGTGCATGAGTGAAAATTTGTATTGGTTTGATGGAAAACTACATTTAATTACATGTACCTTTTATATGTGCACGTTTTTCTTTGTCTATTCACATCATATAATTGAAAATACAAAAAATCGAAAGGAGTGTTACATAACGGTTAAATTTATTCTTACTAACATAAAAATCATGAATTCAAATATAAACATTTACGGGGGTTTTCGAAAAATAAAAATTGCTTTAAGGGCTCTAGTCTCGTTCGGAAATCGCTTGTTCCTGTTTGCTTTATGTTATTTAAAGATGAAAGGGTCCGTTTGATAATACATGAAAAATAAAATAATTGATTTTTGTGAGAAGTTAAAAAATAAGTTAAGACATGTAGTGATATATCTTTTTACTTTTTAACTTTTTCAGTGGAAAAATTTTATTTGCTGCTTGAGGAAGAAATTATTTTCACAAAAAATAATATGGGATAAAAGACATCTATTCATAAAAATGAGTATGAAATTGAGAGCATCTCATCACATACCTCAATTTATTTTTCAACTTCTTACACAAATTAAATATTTTTCTTATAATTTTCTATACAGTTATTAAAGAGAGTCGAATATTTAGCTAGGACACAAATGATCACAACCAATGTAAAGGAGTTTTAATTTAGAGTAAATAGTTCAAATAACTACTAAACTTTTGATCTAATACCACTTTAACTATTAAACTTTAAAACAAATTACTTTGCCCGTCCAACTTTGGAATGAAACCATGTGCAAACCACATGACTTCATTTAAGCGTATTTTGATCATTTTAGTTATAAAATTATTGCTATGTTTCATACACTGCATGTGTTTTACTTCGGAGAGAATTTTCGGAGAAAAATGTCACTTTGTTAAAATATAACTTAAATGACCTTACACGAAGTCATTTGCCACGCAAATGTATCAAATTTAAAAGTCAAAGTAGACGGAATGTTCAAAGTGGTAGTCACTCCAACATTAAATGACCAACCAGTGGTTCGTTTTAAAATTTGATATTCAAAATAATATTAGATTAAAAGTTTAATCGTTATTTAAATCGTTTACTCTTTTATTTATGCTATGGTTTTACTATGTTGGTAATAATACATTTTAATAACATTCACCCATATAAAGGAAAAAAAGGAAAAAGGCAGTTATAAAATAAAACGTAGGACAACGCCCATCTCTTTTATCGGCCATTTAATTGCACTTCATTCATTTCTGGCTTTTCATTACATGCTCAGTGCCTGTGACACAGAGAGTTAATAGCCGTAAAAGTAGACGGATTAAATTTGCTGCTAAGAAAATTAATCAGTAGGAATTCTATAAGTAAAATAGCCGTTAATTCTATGAGTAAATGTCATGTGAGATTTGTTTCTTTAACCCGGCCAGTAAAAGGCTTAACCAGCTGGGATTAATTCACTATCAATCTTCGTTGATTAGTATTTTTTTTTCTCATTGATCTAATCTCGCGTGAGACTCATAGTTTTACAGAGAGGTGAATTAAAGTGGATGAGAAAGACTTTCTATATTTATAATTAATTGTATTCTTCTTCTTCTTCTTCTTTTCTGTTAAACTAGGACCTATTTCTGCCTCTGCCATGCCCGTATTTTAATATTTAATTTCCACTTCCAGCCTTTTTTTGGCAACTGGAACACTATATATCCTCTCAAAATATAAATTATGTTAAGTACTTGCGATATGTGTGCTATTTGTATAAATATAATTTTAAAGAGTAAATTTTAACAAATGTAAAATAATGATCAAGTGATTAAATATATATATATGTATTGATTGTTTAATTTTAAGGATTTGATTTCTGTTGCCCGTAAAATTTTTACGAAATAAAGGAAATTTCATAGATAAAATAGACAGAGAAATTTTAAAAGTTTAACATATTTTCAACTATTGCTTGCAATATATTCCATAGATAAAATCTTCTAGGAATACTAGACCGACCAATGCAAGCCAGTGTACCTTCAAAAGAGGTACATTAGCCCATCCAGCTAAACTGAACAAAATCACATATTATACAATGGCACAACATGAAGTTATAAATTAATGGGTGAATCCTTAACGAACTTGGATTGTCATCGAATTCACCCGTTTAACTAAATGATAATAGACGGTTACAGGTTTCCCCTTAACAAATTCGGGTGCTATTAAATTTATTTTTAAAGTTTTAATACAACTAAAATTTATTAAATTTTGTTAGAATTTATACCTATTTTAAAACTTATGAATATTTATCCATTGTTTTGAAGTACTTCTACTTATTTGTTATCTTATTTCTAATGAAAAAAAAAAGCGATAGATTTTAAAAAAATATTTACTTAATATATACTATCGGATTATATTCAGATAGAGGCAAAAATAATACAGTACATATTCTTTAAAAGCTAACAGTATAATTCTCTCCTTTTAAGAAACAACCTGATAGATCAGTGTATCCGCTTGCATCAAAGAGGTATGCGACCCCAACCACCTGCGTGCTCCTTTGCTAGTCTTGGGCTGGTCAACTGAGCATGGGCCTATAGGCAAATTTTTATGAATATATCTAAGTTAAGTTTAAATATAATCAATGAATGAAAATCTATTTCAATTGTTAAATACTTATTTTTCGAACTAAGAGGTTAGTGGATTATTCAAATTCCACCTGTGTTTTTTGTTTTTGTTTTTAAAATTAAAAAATTTTAAATTCGAGAAAAAAATTAAAAATTAGTGTTATAACTTCCCCTTAAAAATAAGAGGTCCACTTCCCCCTTTCTATGTAGCATGAATAAGATTATCAATCTTTTATTAGGGTATCTCATTCAAGTGCATATTATTTTTTACTGGACTCGTGGAGTTCAAAGTAGATGTCTTTTTAACAATTTTTTAAGGCGTCACCCCTTCTTACCCATTTAGTTCACTAGCCTAATTTTTTTAAACATCTCTTGGAAGTGTTACCCCCATCCTTTTTGTATCTGCCACGTGCTACTTGAATTTCCTAAATCATGCAATATATCTTTATGAATATCCGGTTTTTATTTTGTTGGTACTAACACATTTTAACCAACTTTTTGTACTAGAAAAATTATATTTTTCTATGCATTTTAATATATATCTTGTGAATATCCGGATTTTTACCTATCTAATAAAACTATAAAAAAATAAAAAAGAAAGAAAGAATTATTTGACTTTTGGTTTGATGCGTTGGACCAGTAAGCAGGTCGACCAAACAAGCTGGGCCGAAATGGTATATATGAATAGATAAACAATAGAGTTTACCTCGAGAAAATAGTGTGCCTATATCTCGAGTTGATTAAAAATCATATTTTAAACTTTATTTGTATAAATGGGCTACTCTTTGTACCCATCTCTCGCCGAGAAGAAGGTCCGGGCTTGTAATCTTAGGCCAGGATTTTGGACCCTTTGACAATGTATTGTGTGGGCCTCTTCGGTGGGCATTTACCCGCCGCCTTGATTTTTTTTAAATTAAATATTTAAGCATACACCATGTGTGACTGCCTTTTCTTTCGACGTGTGTGTGTATATACATATATACATAAATAAGTTAAGATAGAAAACATTAATTAATTGAAAAAATATCAAAACAGTAAATAACTTATTCTCAACCTAAAGTGTATGTTCAAGTCCTACCAAAGGTGTTTTACAAACAAAGAATCCACCAAAATTATGAAAAAGTATTAATTAATTGAAGAAGCATCCGAGCGGTAAATAACTTATTCTCAACCTAAAGTATGTATGCTTATATAGTTGTTTATTTTGGTCAACAGTTTAGAATAAAAAATTTTATTTTTATCCTAAAAGGAGCCTACTGGCTCAATAAACTATATATACATATCTTTCAAAAGTACATCCTTTATCAAAGAAGGGATAACATCAACCCAGGATACATCATTTCGGGTAGCATTATAACCTATTTGAGATAAAGCATGAGCACATCTATTACAATTTCTGGGTGTAAAACTTACAACAGCATAAGGAATATTAGCAAGCATATCTTTGCATTCTTTTATGAGTTCTACTCTTGGGTGCTCATCATCTACGAAACCTTGCATGAAATTAGTCGTAGTAGAGGAGTCAGTTTCAATTATGGTTCTGCCACATCCTTTACTCTCCAAAGCTTGAATCCCCGTCTTCGTAGCAATGATTTCGGCATGTAACAGTCTTCAGCGCAGTTTCGACCCCGAAACCCCCAAATCAAATTTCCTTTTTCATCACGAAAGACCCCTCCAAAAGAGCCTTATCTATCACAAAAACCTCCATCCACATTTAACTTATTATACCCCGGAGGAGGTAAGTTCCATCTACTATTAACCAGGTCGATACTAAAACTTTTCAAAATTTTGAATCGAGACTTGCATGTCTGTGGCATAGATAGAGGCTAGTTTTCCCCACTTTTATTGTACAAAACGTCTTCCCTTCAAACACTTCTTCATTTCTCGCTTTCCATATATGCCAAATAACGGAAATAAATAGATAATTCCATTTTGAATTTATAAACTGCCCAATTCCATGAACATCATCAACATTTTGCTTTAGCCATTGTAAAGTTTGAGGAGAAAATAAAGTGCTTCTTTTACGTTGTGGTATAAATCCCTCCCACATAAGCTTTGAATTCGGGCAATCTCTTAACATATGGATGATAGACTCACCTTGTTGATTACATCCATGACATGCATCTGAATTGGTGATATCAATCTTCGCTCTGTATTGGTTTGTTAGAATTCTTCCATGAACAATTAGCCAAACAAAAAAACGAATTTTTTGAGGGCAGCCAAGTTTCTAAATCCACTTCTAGTCTTCTGCCGTTACTTCTTCATTATGTTTTCTAGTGATGAACTCAAAAAAAGCTTTGGCCGTAAGAACCCCGCCAGGACTGCCTTTCCAAATCGCCGAATCTCCATTATTATTCATAGGAGAAAGCGGGGTATCAAGGATAGTTTGCTTAATGTAATATGGCAATTGGGTCTTTAAATTGGATATACACCATTCTCTATTCGCATCTATAATGTCTGCAACGTTCCACAATAATTCGTCCGGGTCGATGTCCTCGACGAGAAGGCAAATTTGCTCGTTTCCAACCCAGATGTCAAACCATATAGACACATTCCTCCCCGAATTGATCTTTCACCCTGAACCCTCTTTCTATCATTTTAAAACTTTTGCAAATTCCCTTCCATGTACTAGAACTTCCAGGTTTTATAACATGGTCAAAAAGACTGTCATTTTTCAAATATTTTTTCTGTAAGACTTGAGCCCACATGGTGTTACTACCATAGGCTAACATGCTTCCTATCTTAGCCAGTTGCGCCACATTAGCAAAATGAGAATCACGAATACCCAAAACGCCTTTAATTTTAGAAGCAATCACATTTTCCCATTTAATTAAATGAACCTTTCTTCTTTCAGAAGTCGTGCCCCACAAGAAATTTCTATTGAGCTTGTTAAGGGCGTCACACCTCGATTGGGGAAGCCACACTATTTGCATAGCATACAAGGGGATGCCTACTAGGACGGAATTGATTCAAAGTACACCTTCCTGCCAAACTCAGATTTTTAGCCTTCTACCCTGTAAGTCGCGCTTGAACCTTTTCCACAATATAATTGAATTTCCTTTTTGAAACTTGGTCATTGAGAATGGGCAGACCCAGATAATTCCCCAGATCATCCATAAACTTGATATCCAGAATGCTTTCAATCTTGTTTTTCGTATCCTTGGACACTCTTGATCCCGTGAACATAACAGATTTTTTAGGGTTTATCGTCTGACCGGACGCAACACAAAATTGATTGTGTAATGATTTAGAATTTTTCTATCTTAAATTACAGAAGGCCAAGTTTATAGTGAAGTGACCACTTTATTTTAACTATTTAACTTTTAATGATATGTTGTATTCAAGCGTTTCTAATCAATTTTTCACATATTTTTTTATCTTCTCAACATAATGGATAGGCAGATAGCCACGTTAGCAAAACGTGATCAAGGAGATGCAGTAAAAGGAAACTTAGCATTTTTAGTTTTTTTTATTATTATCATTCATATCAAACATAAGTACATGGAGTCTCCCAATTGAGCCGAGAGAGCAGCTTCAGCTTCTTTCTGGGTCACCAACCAAAAATTATCCCACTAGGCTACAAGGCAATTTAAAGGCTTCCTCTCTCTTCAATTGTGAGGAAATATAAATTTCATTATTTGAAAGTTTATTGTAATCACTTTGAGATGCATAATTTGTGAGTAATGTTATACTGACAAAAAAATTGCACAAGATAATTATGTTATCTTAGTATTAGGAGAAAAAAGGCCTAGGGATTTAGGGGGGGGGGGGGCGCACTTTCGACCTAACCCAACCTAGATATGGTGGGTTCAAGGCATTTTTTTTAAAGATTGGGTCGGGTTTGGGTTTTAATTTTAAAAAAAACGAACGAGTTCAGGTTTTGCCCTTAAAAAATTCAACTTGATCCACATGTGTGTATATATATATTTGTTTTATTTATTTTTTAAAATAACCCCTCACTACGTTTCTTTCTTCCTAAATCTTATCGCCACCTTTTCTTTCTATGACCAAGATACTAAACAATCAACCATTTGCTGTCCACTCTACTCCTCGCCACTCTCTACTCTTCCTAAGGGCATCATTGTCGACAAAGCTAAATACTATATATCTCTCTTTAAGCTTAGATTCTTCTAAAAAAAAATTGTTTGAGAGTTGTATTGTTGTTGCTCCATATTATTGGCTTCTATCATTTTGTTGGTGCGATCCACCCGAGGCCTACTTATTCGAGGCGGGGCGAATTCTATTTTTAAGGAATATTTGCAATGTAGGTTTAAGTTTAAAGAGAAAAATCAATCTCGAGTCTTGGGTGGGTGAGTTTATATGTGAGTCGAGTTTGGGTATTACTAAATCTGCTATAAACGTGACCCATTGCCATTCTTAAAAAAGCCCCTCTTTTACTCTTTATCCAATGATGATTACATGAAACTTCATGTTGTGTACATTTTAAAGAGTATTGAACTACATGAAAAAATAAAAGAAAAAAGAAAGTGTACCTAACCATATCATAATTACTTTTTATTTACATTAGGGTCAAATTCTAACCCTTCGTTTATTTATCGACCCATCCTTGTTCGCATTGTGTGTATAAAATGAACCGAAAAAACTCAAATAATTTTACAATAATTAATTTTATAGTTTTAGAAAATACTCACACCTACTTCCAGAACTACATATATTCCCGATATAAAAGTTTTACCAATTGGGCTATTAAAAAATATTTATTCATGAATTATTTAGTTATTAGTGTTTGGTTATAAAATGAATCAATTAAAAAGTTATAAATTCGAGACATTAAATAAGATAATGTGGTGAAAAAAATAACATCTCACTACACATTTTTTATTAAATGAAAGAATTCAAAAAAGTGTCAATTTAAAGGTGAACTGATTTTGAGAAAATATATTTTGGCAAATTATATTACAAAGAAGCACTTAAAATACAAATAACTGAGACTTTTTCAAATTTTGAAGCACTACAAGAATCATAATGTTTTCACGAGAGCAAAAATTAAAGTCCACCGTCCTTAATTCCCCTCCTTCACTTATACACCTGAGTCTATCTAAAATATATATAATACTATTAATAAAGCCTCAACCCATATTTTGGTGTGATACTGAAATGACTAAATTATCCCTCTCTTATAGTGCTCTTCCCACTTTGTGACTTGGTTATTTGGTAAATTCAATCCACTACTCCTATTAACTAGCTACACATCATAATTTCATCCACCTCCTTTTAAAATTAACTTCCTATACATTTTATTTCTCTCTCTGCAAAAGAAATCATTGCTATTGGGAGTTTAGATGCATTCTTTTTCTCTGCATTGTTGTTTTAAAGTATTTCTTCCTCTTGATATGCATGTATATATATATTTCAGGTATTTCTTCCCCTTAATTATGCATGTATATATATATTTCTTCCTCTTAACTGTCTTAATACTTTACTTTATGTGTTGGAATCAAAAATAATAATTTACTTTAGTACGTGCTTAATCTCAATTGAAAGACAAAATTTACTATTATGTCGGTGATGTGATATTAAGGCCCACAATGAGGTTTAATTGTCATGCCTTTTTTTTTTATAATCTGTGATTCGAAGAAGTAGTCCATTTACTTCTTTTCCTTTAATCTAAGTTTTGTGTAGTTTATACAAAGAAGATAGTGGAATTGCCTGAAAAATAATAATATAATTCACCATACTTTCCTCAGAGAAAAAAATAAATAAAAAGAAGCAATATATATATATATATATATATATCCTCAAAACCTATTGCACATCATATCTATTTTTTCCTTCGCTCTCTTATTGCATGCATCTTTTTCCCCTCCCCCAAGGTCAAGGTATATTTGTGTATATATATTTACTTATTTTCTAGCATTTCCAAAATACACACACATATATATGTATATACTACCCTTTCCAAAATACACATATATATGTATATATATCTTGAAAACCCATTCTCAAAGCAATATAATGATTTCGTGGAAATTGACAAAATTTTAAATTATTTTAACAACGTTTACAATCTATAATTGATTTGTACAATTCAATACTTTTGGTCTTGAACTATTTGACATCAATTTGTTGAAAGAACTTACTTTTCCATTTGTCTTTAATTTAAGAAATAACTTAATTTACCATTTGTTTTTAATTTTAATTTTAATTTAACAAAGAACTTATTAATAGTATAGAAATATATATTTGAACCTGTACTTTTTTATATTCGTCACAGATTCTATATGGAGCGACCTCCTCTTTATGCACAGCGTAGCATTCGCCTACAAACAAAAAAAAATTGATGGATGAATTTACTAACAATAAAGCATTTGAGGAAGGTAGTCCAATTGAGAAACATGCTTTACAAATAATTGATTTAGGTCGTTTATTGCAAAAATGTGGAAAGAAAATAAGTGAGAGTGATATTATAGACAAGATAGTTGATACAGTACTCCCGCCTACATGGAATGAAGCAAATTCAATAATATTTCAATACGACCAACCACCATGTGCTGTTGAATTTGTTCAGTCTTTGCATGAGGCAAAGCGTGAAATAAACCCTTCATGGATACAATTTGAAAAAGAAAAAATTAATCTAAAATCGAGAGTTAGAGATCATATTTTAAAAAAGGGGCAACTATTTAATTAACTTTGCCGATAAGGGTTTTGTTGCCCATTTCACATTCAGGTGTACGCTATAGTTAGCATGCTATTATCTTCGTGGCCAATGCAAAGTATTTGGGAAAAGCTACAAGAGGATTTATTGGACTCGAAGGAACTAGAAAAATATTTAGAAGAAGTAGAAGTTGATATGATATGTGCGAAACTATTTGACAACATGGAAGCTCAAGTAAATACATGTCACTTTCTTTGTTTCTTTAATTTTATTTTTTAAGTAATGTTATTAGCTAACCTTGATTTTTCTTTCATCTACAGTTATCCGCTACGAGCATATGACATTGAGTGTCATATTCAGCCATTCCTGCCTATTTTTCCGTAAATGTTTATCCATGAGACTACAAAGTCATTTGTATTATCATAATCGTATTTATTATTTTATTTGTTTTGTGTTGTGTTGTGTTGTGGTTTTCATATTCATTTTAAATGTTTGTTATCCATACTTTTATATATAGTTTTAATTCATCTAGAGCACTCTTTTATGAATAAAATTTTATATTATGTCTATGATCTTATATTTGACCTACGTAAATGTTTATCCATGAGATTACAATGTCATTTGTATTATCATAATTGTATTTATTATTTTATTTGTTTTGTGCTGTAGTTTTCATATTCATTTAAAAAATTTAAAATTTTGTTATCCATACTTTTATATATAGTTTTAATTCATATAGAGCACTCTTTTGTGGATAAAATTTTATATTATGTCTACGAATCTTATATTTGACCTACTAAATTCATAATCAATATTGCAAAAAAAAATATTACAGACTAAAAAAAATTGGAAAATATTAGACATAAGTACATATGTTTTAAATTTACATATGAATTTATTTTTTTCGATTTTTTTTATTAAAAGGTGTGTTCAACAATTTAAATCTTTCTTCAACAACAAATTTACTATAACCTATGTACAATGTTGCTGTTGTTTTTTTTTTTTTTGGAGGGGGGGGGGGGGCTAAAAGTTGTACAATTTTTTTTTGATAAAAGGTGTGTACAAAGAATTTCCTCTTTTCTTGAAGAAATAAAATTATTATACATGTCTATGTATCTTTTACCTTATTTTTTGTATGAATTTTACAATAGATACTGTAAAAAAAATAAAAATATTAGAATGTGTGTACATAGCTTTAAAACTGACATATGATTCAAAAAAATTATTATACCTTTTTTATGCATCTTTTACATTGACTTTTGAATTTGACAATCTTTATTGCAAACAAATAAATAAATAAATACCATATATGTAGGTAGCTCTTAAATTGACATAAGTTTCACTTTTTCTTTACAATAAAAAATTAATCACAAATTATCAATAGGAGAAAAAGAAGTAAAAGGTTTTCTTTAAAAAAAAAAACCCAATAATTTAACCACCTCTCCCACAACATACTCCCCTCACTCTCACTTACTTTCCCTCCCTCCCTCCCTTCTACCACTAACTACTGTTATCCATTCACCTTAATTTTTACCAAGACACAACGAAAAAAAATCTTTAACTTACTCTTTTTATATGAATTTTGTTTTATATATATGCCACTGGCTGCATTAAGAAAAAAAAAGATTAATTTATGTTGGTATTACACAGTTTGATTTCACTTCTCCAACAAAGTAGTAATTAATATATACCAGTGTACATGATTTCTAGAAATTAGGTAGAAGGGCTTATTATACATTGATTTTTACCAAAAATCCAATGAATAATATTTTTTTGAATGAAGGGCCTATTTTTAATTGGTAATTAGTGTAAGAGGCCAATTTTATTTTATATTTTCAAGAAAAATGAAT
This sequence comes from Lonicera japonica, assembly GCA_021464415.1. NCBI lineage: Eukaryota > Viridiplantae > Streptophyta > Magnoliopsida > Dipsacales > Caprifoliaceae > Lonicera > Lonicera japonica. The sequence continues at coordinate 4,389,595 of CM038464.1, read as the reverse complement.
GTATTTGAATACAACCTGTTTACAATATCAATCTTTTTTTTTTAATAAAAGGTGTATATTGTTATGTATTACGTAAATACATACAACTTATCGATAAGAAAAAAAAAGAAGGTTTTCTTTAAGCAACACAAAAAATATGGACTGCTAAAACCCCCTTCATATTGCAGTGAAATATGGACTGCAAAGTTCATATTGTAGTGAAATATGGACTGCAAAGTTCATATTGCAGTGAAATATGGACTGCAATATGAACGTTGTTTGCACTAAAAATATGGACTGCAAAGTTCATATTGCAGTAAAATATGGACTGCAATATGAACTTTGCACTAAAAATATCGACTGCAAAGTTCACATTGCAGTGAAATATGAACTGCAAAGTTCATATTGCAATGGGACAATATAACTGCAAAGTTCATATTGCAGTCCATATTTTAATGCATATTGGTATTTTTTAGTTTATTTTAAAGGTTGGGATGTCATTTTATAATGAAAAAAAAAAGACACATGTCATATTATCAATTAAATAAAAAATAGGCCCTTTATTTTAAAAAAAATTATTCCTTAGCTTTAGTGTGAAAATCTTTCTCTAATAAGCCCTTTTTTTTAATTGCCCCACATGATTTTTATTTTTTCCTTCCAAAAATAAAAAAATACAAATCAATATCACATTTTTACGAAACATAAATTTGACCTATTAAATTCACATTCAATACTGCAAAGCAATATAGAATAAAAATAAATGTACTTATGTTTTAAATTGACATATGAATTTACTTTTTCGGATTTTTTTTAAATAAAAGGTTGTATTAATTCTTTCTTCAAGAAAAAAAAATTAATACAACCTGTTTACAATATCAATTTTTTTTTTTTTATAAAAGGTGTATAAATTTTTTTTAACTAAAAGGTACATACAACTTATCGATAAGCAAAAAAAAGAAGGTTTTCTTTAAGCAAAACAAAAAAACCACTAACTATACCCCCTCTCCCACTACGTACTCCTCTCTCTCTCTCTCTCTCTCTCTCTCTCCCACTACCACGGACTATTCTAATATATTTACCTTAATTTCTACTAACACATAACGGGAAAAAAATATTTAACACACCTTAATTTTCACCTATTCATTTTTTTCCTTCTATGCAAATTCTTGAAACTCATAATGGAGTCTAATGCAGAATCATTCAATGCAACTAATCTAAAAGAGAATCATATAATTCGTCAAAGAATGAGACGAGAATCAATGATTCCTGAAGATATGGAAGGGAGTTTAGCTAGGCGGCATTATAACTATCATCAACGAAGAGCATCAAACATCACTCTTAATGGAAATCTTAGCTCCGAAAATTCTCATGGTACGCAATTTTTTTTCCTCCTAAAAAATGTTTGTCTTATGAATTTTAATTTAAGGAAGGAAAGACAAAAATAAATGCTTTTGTGGGTGTAAAACAAAACATGCCTTGTAGGTGAATTCCCCATATTTTAATACTTTGATTGCTGTCTATTATTCATTTTCTTATTTTATATCACACGATTATTTTCAATATGTAAATCATATTATTATTTTTAATTATAATAGTTATCTCTAATATTTTTTTAGGCAGGACTAAAATTAGGCGAACCAACTATTTCAATTGCTAGAGTTGTGACGAAGGGCATATTTAAAATACATCTTTCGGGTGGGTTATTATTAGTCACGATAACAATATGACAACAATAGGTTTGAACAACTCAGTTAGCATCATAAAATTTAAGTTCAATTTACACTTAAATTTATCTATACTATTAATAAAGCGTGAGTTGAATTTTTGGTGTCTCGATTCAATTACTAAAATACCCCTCTATATTATGAAAATAAAGAAAATGCTATTAAAAATTTGAACTCATGATCTCATGCATAAAATGCCATGACATTACCACTTAGACAAACACAATCATTTGTTACATAAGTGTTACCACTTATGCAAATCCATTTGTAGATATTTCTATATATAAAATAAAAAATACTATTAATCTATATTTACACTTCTAATTAAGCATGATGAAGTTTTGGGCGTCTTAGTTAAATTACTAAAATAAGTGATTAGGAATTTGAAGCTCGTGACTATAAATATAATGAAAGCATATCTTTAGCACTTGATCAAACAATATTTAAAGGTAAATGCTTAACTTAAGGACCATAAGTTACGGATTTGACATTTTGGGGGGTAAAATTGATGAGTTTTTTTATGAAACTTGGTGAAAATTGTTTCCATGATTATTATATCATCAACACTAAATTTCATAAAAAATTTAATCGATAAGTGGGTTAAATACGAAATTGAAATATATATGTCCAATTAATAGATATATATATATATCGATGAGTTTTCAATGGTTACTTTCTCTCTCTACCCATTGATGGGTACTGACAATAATTAATGCACATTGGTGAGGTGTCAAATCTTTTAACCTGTTATAGCAGGTAAGGTGACCTGTTCTATTTTTTTATTTTTTAATTAAAGTTTAGGTGGTGTTTGATTGAGATTTTAAAATCAAGTTTTTAAAATTTTTATCAAAAAGTCAACTTTACTTCATACTTCCTAAATTACTTTACTTTCTCTCTCATAATTTTTTTAAAATACCATAACTTTAAATTCAAAAATCAGAATTAGATAAAAAAAATATATTTGAAACCTAATCATCGAGATCTATAAAACAAGATCCATTGTTACTATTTTTTTACGAGTTTTTTTGAATTGGTTGAAAAAAACTTTAACAAAAATTAAATTCACTTTTCAAAATATGTTTTAAAATCTCAACCAAACAAGATTCCTTAAATGTTTTATTTGCCAAATAAACCTAGGATAACCCAATTTCAAATTAGGATAAGTGTTTATGAGTGTTTTTGTCTTTTCAATTTTATAGTTAATTAATAACATAAGTTTATTGAAAATAACACTTTCAAAATATATTTGATTTTGAATTTTTATCTCTATGCAACAGGTTTACAAATTACATATAACTCAAGCACTATTTCAATAACACTTCCAATTTAATCATTTTATTATCATTCGTGACAAATCATATCATAATAAAAACTCAAAAATTAATTTGAAGCGTCTCATATAGCATGTGCTACTGGTTTTATTAGTCAATGTTCAACTAAATAATAATTTTAACACAATAATATAAAATAATATTAATAGAAACTTATTTTCTTAATTTAAAGTATTTCAAACAAACTCAACTTTTTATAATTTGATCAGATACGGAAGTATACGCATGATTTAAGGGAGAATTTTATAAATAATTCGTCGTTACTTTAATTCCGCGCTTAAATACAATAAAACACTACTTTTATATAAAATAATTAAATTAGTATAGCGAATAAGTAGGAGTCAATACAAATTCAAGTTAATACTTTAAAAGTGGAAAAGTTTGTCAAAATCCAATATTTTAGGAATTTAGATTAAAACAGTTTTTACATTTTGATTTTTTTAATTATTTTAACTAAGAAACTAAACCAATTAAACTAAACTAATTAAATTAAATCTAGCAATTACGTAATCAATAATAAAAAATCCCAAAGAAAGAGAATCCACCACCATAGATATAAACAAAAAAGTATCTAATTATATTTTTAATATTCATCCCTACTATATAAACAAATTCAAAATCACCATCATTATTTCCTTAAAACTAATGTAAATAAAAATAGGCATCGCCTGTATTCTCATTTATGGTGATCACAAGAGATCCATCATTTATTTTAAAAACAATTAAAGTACTAGAAATAAAACACGTTATAATAATGGTAATTTCAAAATCTATTTTAATTCGGGACGAATAATTAAAAATCAATTAGAATTAAAATAAGTCCATTACATCCATGGCAGTTCATCCCTCCCTATTGGGAGATAATTTAGACAAGCATATTAAATAAATAATACATTAAAACAAAATAATAATTCATCATTAAAATTTAAAATTAAAGTACTTGAATACAAACTATAGATAATTAAAAAGTTAGAAAGTGTCCCACTTTATGATGCTCGAACTAGCGTGTACTACATGACTTTACGCTGTCCATTTCTTCACCTTTAATACTTCTGCCACACGACAACTAGTTTATGAAGGATTTTATCTATTTTTTTCTATCCTTTTTCTATGATTTTAGGTGTAGAGAATATGTCTATATTTAGTAATAATAGATACAAGTTTAAAAGGTTTAGAAAACTATAATTGTAAAAGAAATAACAAATATGAGTTCAGTTAATTAAAAAAGAATAAGGAGTTGTATTTTAATTATGAGAGAATATTAAATTGGAATATTCTTTCTTCTTTATCTTCCTTTCTGATCTTTAATATATTTCTTCCACCTTTTTATCACAATTTACTTCTTTCATACAAAAAGACAAAATAAATATTATTCCTCCATAATTTAAGCATTAATTATATTATAACAAAATATTATTTACAGGTTTAAATAATAATTTGAGGCACTTATCAACACACGACTTCCTAAATAACACTTAAAATATATCTTATTTAGTATTAAATAATTAATTATTTGGTTCAATAATCAATGTATTGTGTTTGACAAATAAATTTTATACCATTTTCAAAATTGAGAAGTATATCCACTAATTAAAATTAATTTATAATTGTACTAATTTAGATTACATTTTTATTTAGATTCCTAATCGAAATCTACTTCCATTTTAATTTATTTTCCATTTTATTTTAAGGTGCATTTGAATTATATAATTGAATTTAGCTTTAAAATTCATAAATCTAAGATTTAAAAATTACATATTTGAAACACAAGAGCTTAAAATTTTGTGTTTGCTAAACAAATACAAGGAAATTGATTTCTAAATCCAAATATTATTCCGCTAAAATTTATATTTAGTTGATTAGTAAGCTATTTTTATTTTTTAACCATGTGGCGGAACTCATGCTTACAAAGAATTAACCCGTTTGACTCGACCCGCCCCTATTATAGTATTTTATTTCTTATAATATAGCATAATTACCACGGAATGAGAGTGGGTTTATACGTACACTATTCGCGATGAATTTAGATTTAAAAAAATAAAACCTGCACCGGGCTAGGATGTGTTTATAAGATCGTTGGGTTTGAACAACACACGACCCTTTGTCATCCTTCGTATTATTATTATCATTAATATTACAAGTATATTTATAATAACAAAAAATAATAATTTTATTTAAAAATTAATTATTATTATTTTCAAATTCGCAAGTTTAGGATGTTTAAGGAGCAACTCTATCTCTAAAATTTGAAAACTATAACTTTAAGATAAGTATCAAATCTCATTATTTGAATATATTTATAAATCTTAAATCATTATTTCACACCAAACAAAAACATTTAGATTTGAGATTCCAAATCCTAAATCTCATGTTAAAATCTTCTCTCAAATCTACATTCCAAACACACCCTTAAAGAATTTTATAAGGTTTTATTAAAAAAATATTTTCAATTAACTATATTATTAATACTTCCACCCCATAGTAATAATAATAATAATAATAATAATAATAATAATAATAATATAATAATAATAATAATAATAATAATAATAATAATAATAATAATAATAATTAAGATTTAAGAATCAAGTATACATATTCTTCTATAATGACAATCACAGTAGACTTATTTCATGTTTATCAAATTTTCAATATATAATCATATAAAGTATTCATGGTCATGTAATTAATTAGTTAGTACGACATTTGGTACTGTAATTTATAATACGAATAGTATTTTCTTTCACTATAATGGTTTGTGAGAGGATAATTATGTAAACAACATACCATAAACCTTTGAGATTTATTTTGTACTTCAAAAAAAATATTTTTTATGAATTTATGTGAAATAAATGAGCCTACAAACAATTATAAAAAAAATCATCAAAATTTTAATTATTTTTTGAAAGGATCACCATTCTCAAGTATTTTTATTTTTCTTTTTTGCTGTACATAATTTTTTTCTTTTTAAAATTGTAGCATCTTATCATTTGATAATTAATTTAAAATTTAGAGTTTTCAGAATTAATAAAAAATATATATATTTAATACTTATGTTCTTGGTTGACCTTTATGATAATATTTCGACTACGTGTTCAAATTTAAAATATTTGTTTGAGATGTTTTGTTTGAATTTGAGCTTTTGTTATTTATATTTTTTTTTATTTTATTTTTTAGTAGTTGTTATCTTTAATAAGGGGTAGTTTTGAAAATAACTATCTTTTATTTTTAATAAATTAAAATTTATTTTGTCATCGATTAAAAGGTTGTCCTTGAAACTAATCCTAAAAATAGAATGTCCTTTGTTATAATGAGAGTAATTGATTTGTACTTTAAAAAGAATCCCCATATTTTTATTGATTTAATTATGGTAGATGTACCTATTAATCTACTTTATTTTTTAATATTAAATTATTAATAAAATAATATTTATAAAATTAAATCAATAATATTTTTTTTTTAGTTTGTCCACACTTAAGGATTAATTTAGGAAACAATACTAATTAACTTAAAAATGTAGATTAACTACAAGATATCAATATAAAGAAAATCATACATTTTATAGGGGTAAAGAATAGGGATATCCTATATTGGAATTACAAAATCATGTAATGAATATCTAATTTATGATTCCTTAAAATTAAAAAAAAAAAAATGTCATGTCATCAGGTATCAACAAGTTACCCACTTAACATTGCATTTAATATTTTGTATTATCACATGTGCATTAATTATGTTAGCCAACTACACATTTGATCTCAACCATTGATTTTTCATCCAACGATTAATATTACAATAACCATCCATGGATAAAAAAAGCAGTAACCATTTGAAACCTCACCCATATATATATATATATTTCAAATTTGTATTTACCCACTTCCTGGTTGAACTATTTTCAGAATTTGATGAAAATGTTTTATTAACCATGGAGATTATCGTAAAAGTTTTGTCAAAAAAGTCATCCGTTTGACCCCCTAAATGACCGATCAATGATTTAAAGGTCTTTAAGTTAAGATCTTAATATAGTCCATTCAACTTTTTTGTTGCTATATATTGCTAGAAAAAGATTAAAGGTGCCTTATAAAAAGTAAACAAAAATCTATAAATGAAAAGGAAAAGATAGTAAAGAAAGAAAAATAAATGTAGCAAATCATACACGAAACTACGCCCGAACTAAATTCACCTCTAATCAATCTAAGAATTTGAAAGGTTTACTATGGAAAGAAAATGGAATCTTGAAAGGGGAAAGCAAAAGGCAATAAAATAAATTAAAAAAGAAAAAGAAAAAAAATTGCAACTACGTACGCATATAATAAAAAAGAATTGGTAACCCGAAAGAATACACATCCATATATATACAAAATAAACTATGAACAAAAACCTTTCTAACTTTGATAGTATGATTTTTTTCTTGAAAATAGTGACCTAAAGCAAATACACCCATGTAAATAAACAAATACAAAAAGAGCACCCTAAAAAGGAAATATAAATCAAAAAGTGTGAAGGAAAATGCAATAAAGAGATAGATGATTGCAAAAGTTTATGGAATAAACTCTAAGAAATAGTAAATCGAAGCAAGTATACTTATATACAATTCTAAACACCTATATATAGAAACTCTTAAAAAAAGTAGCAACAAAAAAAGTTTTTTTTTTATATGGAAAATGTTAACACGTGCCCTTAGGGCACATGCCAAGTATCTAATGAATGAAAAAAAAAACAAAAATTTGCAAGAGAATTTGTGCATAATATAATGCATATTATATACTTATAATTTTCATATATAAGTGTTTAACGCTAAGAGCACGTGTTAAAATGATCATATTTTATTATAAATATATAACATTACATGTGGCCTTAACTATATTATAATAAAAAGGCTTAACTCTTAATATGAAACAATAAAAGCAAATTAAAAAAAAAATTTAATTGCTCATAAATTATTCACTTTGTCTCACTTTGACCCTGATACTAAAAAAGGCCAAATTTTGGCGCTTAAGAGCCTTATTTTGTCTCTAAGTTCTGTCCAACTTAAGTTGGACGAAATCAAGGGTATTTTTGTCATTTTAATTAAAAATTCAATTTAATTAGATCTTTTTGAAAAGTTGATTTAAGAAAAAATCGACTTGATTTTTTTCAACATCAGTTCAAAACTTTATTATTTCAAAAAATATATATATTTTAAAATCCATAAATGGGAAGGAAAATATAGTAAAGAGACAAAAATAAATACAAAAAATCATACACGAAATTGCGACTCGAACTAAATGCATCTATAAATAATCTAAGAATTGAAAAGGTATACTATTGAAAAAAATGAAATCTTGAAGGTGAAAGCAAAAGGCGATAAAAAGAAAAAGAAAAAAATTGTAACAATATACACAAGAGACTTAAAGAAATGGTAACTTGAAGGAAATACACATCCGTACACAAAATACACTATGAATAAAAACCTTTCTAACTTTGATAGTGTGAAAAATATTTAAAAACAATGACATGAAACAAATACACCCATTTGCATAAACAAATTCAAAAATTGTGAATAAAAATGCAATAAAAGGAGAGATAAAAGAATGAGAGAGAGAGAGCGATTGCAAGAATTCATGTAAAAAACTCCAAGAAAAATTAACCCAAAACAAATACACGTATACACAATTCTAGACACCTAAATTAAAGTTAAATTGCTCAAGTGTGATAAAAACTTAAGATACTATGAAAAATGCGGGCGGACATGTACAAGATGAAGAATCTAAATGGTACATTGTTAAAACAAAGAAAATACCTAAAGTGGAAAGAAAAGGCATTAACAACGGCGAAAGGAAAAAAAGTGAGTAATAATTTTATTAATTCTATGTAAAGATTTAGTATTTTTATTTAACAATTTGCACACACACGTAGAGCGTGCCATTGAAGCTAGTATTCATTAAAAAAACTTATTACAAATTAGCATGCTTTGAAAGCAAGAAGTGGGGGTAAAAAAAATTATTGCAATTTATCCCGAGCGTTTATTGCTTATGAAAAAAATAGGGTGTTCTTAAATACACCCACATAATCCGTCTTTTCACCCCACCAAAAGTCAAAGTTACGTTAATCTTAACCTAAAAAATAGCGTAAACCCCATTATTCTCACCCCACTTCTATACTTTGAAAAAATTGCAACTAATTTGTCTTTTCACCCACTTAAAATTTTAAAAATTAATTAAAAATTTTCATTTTTTTTTCAACAAAAATCATCCACTATTTTCACTTAATTACATATGTTTCATAAATGTAAGTTTATAATAAATATTCTTTAATTTTTATATTAAGTGCTAGATTTTTATTTTTATTTGCTCTAGCACGATAACGTCTTTAATGATATTTTTCTTAATTTATTCAATCTTTTTATTTGTACATGCATGTAGAGCTCAATAAAACTCACGTTAAGTTATACAATATCAAAGTTAAAAAATGTTTGTCTTAAAGGGCGCCTAATATGTCATAAATAATATATATATATGTATTGCATGTTGTATTTTTATTATTTCAATATTTAAATTCTAAAAATTACTCGTAAAAAAATATTAAAAAAATGAAATAGTTTAGTGAGAAAATCTCTATCTTTTAATCTTTTGCAAGGATATCGTTTTCTTGAGTCTCAAAAAATTAAATATCTTAGAAATCGAAAGTAACAAAATTTTTTAATAAATGATTTATTATTATAAAAACTATTTTTTTTTTCCAATTCATTTTTTCCATTTTCACGAAAGATAACATTTTTTAAAAAGAAAGAAGAAAATGTTTTTAAGTCATTAAAAAATCATTTAATGACATCCGGGGTGAAAAGACAAATTTTGTAGATGCATTTAAGAACATTTGAAAAAATTCATCACTATTCACTTTTTTTCCTGCATGTTTTTTTTTCCTCTGTCATCTTTCTTCTAGTATTTTTGATAAAAATAAAATTAATCTTCTAATATATTTGATGCATCTTTGATGCAGTGAAGTAAGACATATTTATATAGTATATGACTTAATTATTACTTTTGTTAATTAATTAGTTAACTTCAACGGCTCCTCCGAGCATTTGCAATCTAACCTAACTTATTACTTTATAGCACTCACATGTACGTTTTAGAGAGAGAGAGAGAGTTTACGTAAGTATGTATAAAAAAAAGTTAATAAAGAAAAAATAGCTTAAGGGCTTTTCTAGACTTTTCTTTAATTATAATTAATGTTTAAATTTTCATATATATTATAAAAGAATTAATTTAATTTTTGTTTTATTTATAAATGTGTTGAAAATAACTAATAAATTTTTCAAAATGCTTAAAAAATAAAAGATGATCTAAATTTAATCGGAAACAGAGCAAATATTTCAAATTTCTTTTTTATATCAAACATACTAGTATATATATATGGATCAACTTCCGATCTTTTACTATTTTTGATGTAGTAAATTAAAACTCATATTTACTTATTTGGTAAAAATAAAATTTGTAAACAAATTTAAAATATGAATAATAACTATTTAAGAGTAATGAATAATAAAAGATTATATGAAATATCATATAATTGTTAAAAGTGTATTTATTATAATTAATATTTTGTATCTTTAGAGGTACTATTTAGACGAAAATTTTAATGAAATTTATGAAGAACAATGTAATTTTTGTTTAATATGTCTTATATTAATGAAAAAAATAATATTATTTAATATTTTTATTTTTAGCGACAAAACTTTATCGTTTTTACATTGTTTTAGTAAACTCACCCCACCACTGGGGTGAAGTGCAAAATTTTTTAAAGATTTAATGGAGTGAGAATAAAGTATTCTCACACTGGAATGAGAAGACTGATTTTGTAGGCACATTTAAAAACACCAAAAAAATATTTATTTAATTTGTATTTCGAATATTCTCGGTGTAAGAATAATGTCTTGCAAATTAATTAGCACAACGAGTAAAAACAATTTCTTACAAATTAATTGGACTTTGACTTTGGGAGCAAGAAATACGGGTGAAAACAATTATTACAATTCACACTTAAGTCCTGACGTTTGTTTATTTTATTAGAAAATCCGAAAATATAAAAATAAAATATTATATTGAAAGGCTTTTTGTTTGCATTACTTAAACTTAAAATTTTCAGATTTAAATAATTTTTAAGTTGTTTGTTAATAATAAAAATTAGGTGTCAATTTATTTTTTATCACTTAAAATTAAAAAAATTCATCATAAATCACTTAAAATTAAAAATTTAATTTTAAAGAGTGTAATTTTTTTTTTTTGGATTTTAGAATTATGTAATTCAGATAAAATAATAAGGCATACAAAAAAAAATTCCATTTTTAATTATATTATATTTAAACAAAATATATTTTTTTTTAAAATTAAACAAATAACTTTTTTAATATCAATTTTCAGTTGAAGTTTTCGTTTTAATTTTCAGATTTTTTATCCAACTCTACCTCAGACCATCAATTTTCCATTTTTCCTACGCTCTACTAAATAGCGTCCTTCTGTGCTTTTAAGCAACTCGTAAAACCCTAAAAACAAACTTTTATCAATCCTCTCACTCTTCAACTCTTTACTGTGCCGGAACGGTCACCGGAATAGCTGAACACTTACATTCGAGCTTGATTTTTGCCATCACATTTCGATTATCGTTCACGATCTATTTGCTTTAGAATCGATGGCCGATTCATTCGAATCTCTGTCATCTGTTGCTTCTTCAGTATCAACTGTATCCACCAAGAGACGAATTCGAATCTTCCGAGATGAGATTCCACTCATTATCAACAATACAGGCCAGTAGGCAGTAGCACACATATTTTCACTGTTTCTTATTTGTTCGTGCCATTGGTGAACTATTGTTCGCTTTTCAAATTTTACTCACCGATTTATGCACATACTAGAAAATTAACGTTTCTGGTAGTAATTAGTGCTTGATTAGTAATGAAATTCATGTTTCTCGTAAACTAGTATTCAATCGACTGATCCTATACTCCTGTTTGTGTTAGGTGGTTTATTAGACTTTGTTGATAAGCAACACTAGAATTAAGAGTTTGTTACCATTTTTATGCACGACGGTAGGTGGTCAATTGTGGCGTCTCTCGGAACCTAACATAAGGTTGGTTTTGCATCTGCAGCCGCTTAAGAACTGCAATGGATGATAAAGAACCCTTCGACATGATATTATTGAATTGAAGAAGTACCAAGTTACTTGTAGTGCGGTGAAGTATTATAATTGAGTGGATCAAGGCTCCTAAATTTGAAATTTCAGAATTTGGTGTGTAAAACGAAATAAACCCACATAAGCCCGTAGATAGAGGTACCTAAACTAATAACAAAGTTGGAGTCGTTTGGCCACAATCTAGCACAAGTCTGCAGGACATTAATTTGAAGTGTTCGTCTCAAGTGCAACGTAAAAAATCGTAGTAGTCGTACGTGGAACGGGTAAGGAGATGTATAGGTCACAGTGTCACACACTGTAAATGGGTTGCATAGGGGCAATATGCATGAGTTTCAAATTTCAATTCACCACTAGAAATTTTGTGCTTAAACGATTCATGTGAACATGTCAACTAGTAATATTCATAGTTTCAGAACTGATACATGCTAAATATTTCTTTAATTTAATTTTGAAAAACTATACATTATTTTATATGACTATATGATAAACCCGAGGCAAGAAATAGAAAGATATTGTTTGATCCGTAAATTTAGTATATTGTTACTAAAGGGTACCATGATCCGGTACTTCCATGCCAATAGGTTAATCACTAGGCATAAGCGTCTTTCTGGTAATTATGGTTATGGACCCAAAAAAGCATGAGAGTACGCTTATGAATACTCGAAGTCTTGAACTTTACTTCCTATCAATGTCGACTATAACACCATGGGAATTCTCTTCTTTGTGCGTATGCCACCTTGGAGGCGGATGCCTTTATTGAATTATTTCCAGGTTCCTCGTGTTAAATTTTCAGTTAAAAATACTAGTAGGTCCTGTAGAAGATAAAAGTGATTTTTTAAGGCTAGCTTCAATTCTTATTAGGAATCTGTTAATGCCACCATTGCGTTCTGCTTGAACATCATATTGTTAACTAAATTGCAACCCAACTCTAATAGCCTGCCAACATTAGTGTGTAGCAAAAAAATCGGAACTAATATTGAAAATGCAATTCCCTTTATGTTTTTTTTTTTAATTTTTTTTTATTAGAACATGCATTGGATAGACCCGTGGTTCAAGCTCAAGGGGATGGTGATGGGATGTGGCTTTGAACCTTCAATCTTGTGGGCATGCCCTTACATGGGCAGCCACTACCAACTCTGCTAGGCTATGGGTCTTGCATATGTCTTGATGTTAGTTATTGTAACTGTACCATTATCTTTTTATGCTTCTCATTGATGAAAAAGCATGCTTGTTTATAGCAGCCATGCTCACGCACCTGTTCTGACTCATTGCTATATATTTCATTTAATCTATGCAGAGATGTCCCCTGAGTTTGTATTGGCATTGGTAGATTTAATTTTCAAAACATTGTTTATTTACGATGATAGAGGATCAAGGAAAGCTGTGGATGATGTGATTGTGAGTGCTTTAAGCGAGGTTACTTTTATGAAAAGTTTCGCAGCAACTCTTGTACAGTGCATGGAAAAGCAGTTGAAGTTTCAGTCTCACATTGGCTGCTACAGACTTCTCAAGTGGTCATGTCTCCTGTTAAGTAAGAGTCAGTTTGCCACAGTATCGAAGAATGCATTGTGTAGAGTAGCTGCAGTTCAGTCATCAGTTCTTCATAGTGCTATGCAAGGATCTTTTCGTGAGCGAAGGGCTTGCAAGAAAACATTTCTACATTTGTTCTCTGAGGTTCCTCTTCTTAATACGTTATCCCTCTGTTTGAAACTAAATAATTCCCGTTTTCTTATATTACTATTCTACATATTGTGGTTGTTACTTTTTAGTCACCAGACATTTACAAAGCCTACATGGAGCAACTGAAAGACGCAAGAATCCCATATAAAGATGGTCCTGAATTTATACGATTTATTCTGGAGTTTTCAATTTCTGTTCCCTCTTTGTTCGACCAATGGAAGGTAAAAATCCCCTATCATCCACCTAATTTATCTGCTGAGCTATTACCTGTGTTATGTTGGAGCCGGCAATTTAAAAGTTCAATATTACCTTGTGGATATCTGGTGTGCAATTAATGTTTATTTATTGTTCCGCAGCCAATATTTCTTGATATGTATGTTAAAGCGGTACTGAATGCAAGGGATAAACCAGGAAAGGGCCTCAGTGAAGCTTTTTGTCCACTATTTTCTTATTTGGTGCATGAAGATTTTAGGAGTATTGTGGTTCCGTCATCAGTAAAAATGTTGAAACGGAATCCTGAGCTTGTTTTGGAATCAGTTGGCGTTCTTTTAAAATCTGTCAATCTTGATTTGAGTAAGTATGCAGCCGAAGTTCTTTCAGTGGTACTACCACAGGTTCGCCATGCCGATGAAGGAAGAAGGCTTGCAGCCTTAGCTATAGTAGGGTGTTTGAGCCAAAAATCTAGTAATCCAGATGCTGTAGAATCGATGTTTAATGCTATCAAATCTGTAATAGGAGGTTTGTGAAATTTCCATTTATCAAATGACCCATTTGCAAGTTTGTTGCAGGATTTAAGTTTCTTTGATCTTGATTTTAAGTTGGCCGTTGGAGCTGTATAAAACTCTGGTTGAGTTACCTTTTCACTAGGCTTGGGATGTGAACAGGTTCTGAGGGCCGACTTGCATTTCCATACCAGAGAGTTGGCACGATTAATGCTTTGCAGGAATTGTCTAATGCTCCCGAAGGGAAATATCTCTCTAACCTGTCACCCACTATATGTGCCTTCCTTTTATCCTGTTACAAGGACGATGGTAAGTTTTTAAATATGTGTGCTCTCGAATGCCATTACTTTCTGCCTTATTTTGCTTGTTTACTTCATTTTTTCTTTACAAAGTTGTCTGTTACAGCTTACGTATGCGATGGGGTTATTGATTTGCGTTTGATTGAGTGATTTCCAGGAAATGAAGAGGTAAAGCTTGCAAGCTTGTCTGCTTTAGGTTATTGGGCAGCAAGATCTGCCGATGCCATTCAGCCAGATGTAATTTCTTTGATTGCTTCTGGGCTCAAGGAGAAGGAAACTTTAAGAAGGGGCCATCTTCGTTGCTTAGGAGTCGTGTGCAAAAAGGCTGATGTGATTGTTAGGGTGGGGCGACTAATTTAATTTTGGCCTTGGTGTTCTTAGGGGTTGAGTTTTTTCTATCCGTTTCTAACAAATTCATTTATTGTACACCTGCAGATGTCATCTCTAGTGTTGCCTCTTGTCCAATTGGTGAAAACTGGTTTTACCAGAGCTGCACAACGGTTGGATGGCATTTATGCATTGCTCATCCTGGAAAAAATTGCAGCTGTTGACATCAAAGCAGGTATTTTTTCTTCTTCTATATATATTGGTTCACATTCTCAGTTGTAACTAAGGGGTTTCTTCTGTGCTAATTATGTATCTCTTTCCCCCTCAAGATGAGATCGTTTTGAAGGAAAAAGTTTGGCCTTTGATATGTCAGAATGAACCTTCACTTGTGCCGATTTCTGTGGTAAATACTTATTGAAACCCCTTGTGTTCTGTATGTATGTTCAGTCTTTTCTTTCAAGTTGGTTACACATACTAAATCAGAATAGATCTGGCCGAGTATGATAGTCTCTATCTGCTTGTCTCAAGGACTCATTATATAACAAATTGTATATATATTATGTACACACATTACACACACACATATCAGCACATGCAACGTTTCTTTTTCACCTTAATGTTTGCGTTACTAATTTATGAGAGTTCATCAGATGCTAGCTGCATTATTCGATAGCATCTTTCATGTGACTAGATGAGTTGTTGGGGGAGAAATCAAAATGATTTTAGTCACGAATTGGCTGGTTTTACATCTCTTTCTTCATCTGCTAAGTTGATGCATGCAGATGCTCTTCCTGAGTTGTCTCCATAATAGAGTGCATAGAGGGAAGTGGGATGGGGATATTTGCACTTTCTTTTCTAGCATATCATAATAGTAACATTTAAAACACATTTTTTTTAAAGCATCTCGCTCATATTTCTGAGTGGTGGTGTAAATTTGCTAAAAAACTAAACCAACGGTTAAGATAATTTCCACCATTTACCCCTTTTTGCAAATGTTATTCATGCTTTTAATGACACGTGGTGATAGGTGTGTAATTTTTTCCCTAACTATTTACAAAATGAACAATTTCTTATCCACATTCTTACATTACTATTTAGTTCATGTTTTCAGAAAGAGCTTTCCAAGGTCTTTCATACGAGACAGGGGTCTAAACTTAAAATAAATGGTACGGGAAGTCATTCTGTGTTGGTCGAAAATACAGAATCAGACTAATCAGTATGCTGAAGGAATTTGCTAAAAAGGGTTAATACGCGATATTGATTTAGAGTTCCTTAGGCATGTGTAAGCACAGCCTTTGTTTGTGCTACAAGCATAGATAGATAGTCTTGGAGTTCAAGTTATATAGTTGGCTCAAATACTTCACGCAAGGATTGGCATGCTGTAGGCATGGGTTACTGCTGGTTATAGTATACTCTAAATATCATATTCGCTATTTTCACCTACTCAAGGGTGTTTCTATTTTCCTGCAGGCTTCGAAACTAACAATTGAGGACTGTATGGCATGTGTTGACCTTCTCGAGGTGTTGTTGGTGGATCATCCTCACAGGTTTAAGTTTACCTATGATGGATAATATTGAAACTGTCTTTTGATGATATACTTGTTTACCTATTAGCTTGTTATAGCTGTATTATTATGTGATAAAGTTTCAATTGTTTGTGAATGAAATATCGCCTATTATTCTGCAGAGTGATGGAGGCTCTTTCTGTCAAATCACTTTCGCAGGTGAACCTATTTGAAGCAGTACTTTTTTTTTTCTCTTATTAAGAATTTTGTCACTGACTATTGATGCCTGCAGCTTATACTCTTTTTCCTCTGCCATCCAAGTTGGGACATCAGAAGGGCTGCTTATGATTTTACCAAGAGGGTTCTTGCTGCCGTTCCACAACTATCTGAACCTCTTTTACTTGAATTCTCAAACTATCTTTCTGTTGTTGCCGAAAAGTTTGTTCTTCTGAAAACAAGGTAGATTTTAAATTTTATGATTTTTTTTTAAATATTCATGATTCTGTTTGCATGTGTTTACATGCTTTTTTAATTCGAGGGTAACACAATTGTTTCTTCTAATTAAATGAATTGGAAATTTTGACAAATTACATCATGGATAGTGGTTACTGTTGACCATTTTTGTGGGATCTTTTGTTCTGAGTGCCTTAAGATAGATAAAGCTTCTGGTGAGCATATGTTACCCTTTCTTCTTTTTGCTAATTCTGTTTTTATTTTCCACCTGACTTTGTTTTTCTTTATATTGATTCTAACTCTATGGTCTGTAGTGACACAGAAAATGCATTGGACGCTCAAGTTCCCTTCATTCCATCCGTGGAGGTTTTAGTGAAGGCTTTGATTATAATATCATCCACAGTTTTGGTTGCTGATACTAGTGCATGCAAGCGAATTATATTCTGTGCACATCATCCATGCCTGGTTGGTTCAGCAAAACAAAATTCAGTGTGGAGGGTAACTATTTTCTTTTATGAAATAATCTAGTAGTCGGTGTGCTGTCTTTAGCTGGTGTCATTTTATTAGTTAAATTTACAGTGTTATTTGCTTGGGAGAAGTTGTTTAAGTTAGAGCTGCTAATTGGTTCAACCTATTTCTCCTCCTCTTGCTTGTTTCTCGTACTTTAATTTGGGTTCATATCACATGTTTATATTTGTTTCTCACCTTGCCCAAACAAAATCATATCTTTCTGTGTATTACAATTTTCTGTGTAATGTATCATTCTCTGATATCCATGTGGTTTATATCTGAATTGATTTTCTATCAGTTTACCCTCCAATTGAAGATACCACAGATAACAAATCTCTGTTCTCCAACCCCCCTGATTCTCTTTCTCCTTTATATATATATCACTATTTGGCTAGATGTCTAATGGAACCATTTTTTTTTTGGCTATTCAACCCCCTTTCTCAGAGGCTGCAAAAGTGTTTGCAAACACTTGGTTTTGATATCATTGGTCTTATCATGGCTAATTTGGGTGATTTGTGCAAGGTGAATATTACTCTTTTATTTTATTTTATTATTGTGTAAATTATATTCTTTCTACCTGTCTTTTAAAGTAAGGCATAGTCTTTGAAACAGTAATATATCATTTGGAAACATGCTTTTAGATTTTGGGCTTCCAACCCCAAACCAAATAGCGACGAGTGGAGTACCCCCTGGATATATATGTATAACGATTTGCTTTGCAAGGCTTTAATTCCCAATGTGGGATTTATAGTCTCAACATGTGCAAATCACACTTCTCCTGTGTTTGTTAGTTTTCATAGCTTAGCACTTTATAGATCATGACATTCTTGGATTATGTAGCATGTGCCGCAGCTCATTCTTTGCAAAACAACTTTATGATTCATTATTCAAATTATTGTTTTCTTTGTAGGCTTTGCTAGGATCGATGGGACTAATGAGTAATAATAATCTTGAACAAGAGGCGGCATTACATGCTTTGTCAACTTTGATGTCTATAACACCCAGAGATACATATACAGAGTTTGAAAAGGTTGGTTAGAAATTTTAGGGTATGTTTGGTGGGTGTTTTTTTTTCCATATTTTAAAAACTCAACTTAAAATCAACTTTAGTTTTACACTTCCCAAAATTTATGTCACTTTACTTTCTCTCTCTAAAAAAAGTTTAAAACACCATAACTTTAAATCCAAAAATCAAAATTAGATAAAAAATATATATTTGAAACCTACTCGTCGAAATCTATAAAATAAGATCCATTGTGACTATTTTTTGAAATTTTTTTATGAGATTTTTTAGTTGGTTGAAAAAAACTCAAAAACAAAAACCAAATTCACTTTTCAACATACTTCCAATTTCTACCAAACACCAAATTTTAAAAACTCAACTCAAAACATCAACCAAACATCACCTTAGTATCAGAATTTTTTTTTCAATTAACATTTGCAAAGTCAAATTTGGTTAATGCTCACGGGAACTTTTTGTTCTATTTGTCAGCACTTGAACAATCTTCCAGACCGTTATGAGCATGATAAGCTTTCAGAAAATGACATTCAGGTGAGCAGTCAGTGTAGCAGGTTTACTCCATTGTTAATTTCCTGGCGCATGAAATAGTGCCCAGCTTGTGTTTTCTTGTTTTATTGAATTCTCTACATTCTTGTTATATTGATATCAATTTTTTTTTTGGATAAGAAACAAGATTCCATTAATAATATAAATTAAAAGTACAAATATAGAGGGGACAAGGAGTCCACCAACAAAACATATAACCCCAAAAAAGAAAATAAAAGAAATATAATCCTGCCAAAAACCACAGCCAACAATGCACCCTTAGAACAAATTATACAGTGGAACACTATTCAAAAATCCAAGCTCTCCAATTGTTCTTGATGTCTTCCACTCTATAATTTTTGAAAGGCTTAGTGTTAGAAGCCCACAACGAAGCCATGAATTTGAGACTTTCCCACAGCCACTCCTTTTCTTCTATCTTTCCTTCAAAAATTCTATAATTCCTCTCCATCCATAATAGCCAAAAGGAAGCGACTTTGACATATCTCCATAGCTCCTTGCCCTTAGATTTGTCTCTGTAGCTATTGATTTCCAACATAAGAAGTCTCGCACCATCTTTGGGAATGGCCCAACTAAACCCAAATTCTGCACAAGCTTTGTTCCATATGAAATATGAATAAGGGCAATGTAACAACAAGTGGTTCAAAGATTCTGCATTGCTCTTGCACAGTACACACCAAGATGGGGAGAGACAACAATTCGGTCTTCTCTTTTGAAACAGATCATAGGTATTAACCCTCTCGTGAGCAACTAACCAAAAGAACACCTTCACTTTTGTGGGAATACCAGCTGCCCAAATGACTTTTGAAGGAGCAAATTGTGGATGCATTGGAGAATTAATAAGAGATTTGTAAAAAGAAGAACAAGAGAAACCCTCCCCTTTTAACAACCATTGCCTATAGTCTACACTCCTTGGAGACAATCTAACACCCTCAATGACTCTCAACAAAGAAAGATACTCCTCCAACTCTCTCTCATTCAAGTTTTTGGAAAAAGATAAATTCCAAGACACAATACAATTCGAGTTTAAAGAGGCTAAAGAAGCAATGAAATCTCCTTTGTTCACGGAGAGTCTATACAGTCGCAGAAACAAAGAATCAAAGGCTGTCTCACCCCTCCATTTATCCTCCCAAAATCTAACTGTGGAACCCCCACCCATTTCAAGTTTTGTATGCTCCAAGAATGATTCAAGACCATGAGAAATAAATTTCCAAGGGTTTCTATTTGTCCCACTACTCATAACTTTGGAGTCCCACCCATTGTTGCTTAATCCATATTTGCTTCTAATGATGGAATACCATAGGGAATTTTGATTACGGGGGAATCTCCACAATCATTTTCCCAACAATGCTTTATTTCGATTCACCAAATTACCAATGCCCAACCCCCTTTTATTTTTTGCTCCAGACACTATATCCCAATTTATTAAATGATCTTTTCTATTATTATCGCACCCATCCCACAGGAAGTCTCTCATTCTTTTTTCCAAAACATTTTTAATCTTCACAGGAATACAAAAAATGGACAAAAAATAAGTTGGAAGGCTTGCTAAAACAGATTCAACCAAGATAAGTCTCCCACCTCTTGACAAGCAACCACCTTTCCATCCATCAAGTTTCTTCTTAACTTTTTCAACATCGGATTCCAAAATTCCAAAGAATTTGGATTACCTCCAAGAGGCAACCCCAAGTACTTCAATGGCCAATTCTCAATCTCACAACCCAATCTAGTAGCCCACTTCTCTAACTTCTCCACCTCCATGTTAACACCGGCAAGTTTACTCTTTGTCAAATTTAGTTTCAATCCCGATATTGAGCAGAAAATCGATAACAACTTCACCAAATTGTTAAATTTGCGTTTATCACCTGATAAGAAGAAAATCGTGTCGTCTGCAAATTGTAAGTGTGACACTTCCACCATATCCCCTCCCAATCCTAAACCCATCAATCTCACCTTGTCGACTAGCCTTCTCCACCAATCTAACCAGACAATCCACAACTAATGTAAACAAAAAAGGAGAGAGTGGATCACCTTGTCTCAATCCCCTTGTTGCCCCAAACTTCCCTCTAGGACGCCCATTTACTAAAACAGAAAAGTTAACTGAAGACAAACAACCTTTAATCCACCTTCTCCATCTATCTTTAAACCCTTTTCTCTCCAATACCTCATCCACAAAGTTCCAATTTACATGGTCATAAGCTTTCTCGAAATCAATTTTAAACACCACACCTTCTTTCTTTTTTATTCTATACTCCTCTACCACTTCGTTGGCTACCAGAACTACATCTAGAATTTGTCTACCTTTAACAAATGCCCCTTGACACTCTAAAATTGTTTCCTCCATGACTTCTCTTAACCTTAATGAGAGTACTTTTGCCAATATCTTATATAAACTTGTTACTAAGCTTATTGGCCTAAAGTCCTTTATTTTGCACGAATTAGCCTTTTTTGGAATTAAGCAGATGTATGTCTCGTTCACACACCTATTAACCACCAGTGTTTTTAAAAGCGTTGCTGGGCGAGCATCAAGGCGCCTAGACGAAAAAAGGCATCGAAGCTCAATGAGAACAGCGTTCTGCACACTATGCTCACGCCTTTTCGACGAGGCTTACGCCTTTTACGCCTTTCTACTGAGGCTTACGCCTTTTGTGCATTTTTTTTTTAATTCCCTAACACCAAACAACGTTGTTTTGGGTAAAAAAAAAAAATAAAAAACGAACTTGTTAAGTCGATTGAAACCAAAGAGAAACCCTAGAATCGTTTTGTGCCGCTCGAAGGAGAGAGTGAGAGATGAAGGAGAGACGAAGAAAGACGAAGGAGAAAGGAGGAGAGAAAGAAGTGTCGAAGGTCTAATCTGCTTACTCGTCACTCGTCAGTCCTCACTTCTTATGTCTTCAACTCTTCATTCTTCAATCTTCATTTAAGGTATAATGGCTGTTTCATTCTTCAATCTTCTTATGTCTTCAACTCTTCAATCTTCATTTATACCTTTTATTCTTCAACGATGCTTCTGCCATTTTGCCCTTCTGCCTTGTGCTCCGTTCAATCTTCACTTTTTTCGTTTTTTGATCAGAAGTTCAGAACCATTGTTGACTTTACTTTTTAGTTTTTATATTTAAAGAGTCTAATTCGGGAAAAAAAAAGAAAAAAAAGGTAACAAGTAGCAACAATTTTTAAATTTGAAAATGTATAAAATCCATTTTTATATTTAGCCTATTTGTTACATTTATATTTTATATTTAGGCTGTTTGTTACATGGCAATTTAAGGTGCCATTTATTTAGCAAGTTTGGTTGTAGTATCTACTTTTATTTCTTAAGACCATGTTATTTGACATTTAGACTTGATTTGTTTGCCTTATAATTTTATTTTTTTTTAATATAAAAATGCTTTGCACGAAAGGCTTACGCCTCGGCGCATCAAGGCTTACGCCTCGCCTTCTGGCATGAAAACGCCTAGGCTTACGCCTTCGCCTTTTAAAACACTGTTAACCACCCCATTCTCATAAAATTCCTTAAAGAAACTCATTAGATCGCCTTTCAGGACATCCCAAAGTACATGAAAAACAGCCATAGTGTACCCATCGGGACCCGGAGCTTTCTCACCATCGCATTCTATAATTGCATTTCTAACTTCCTCTTCCTCAAAGGGTCTTTCAAGCCATTCTGCCTTGGTTGCTTCTATTGGCGCCCACTCCAAACCTTCCAACTTCCACTTTGATTTCATATCATTCGAATACAATTTTCCAAAAAAAGTGATTGTTTCGTTCACTATCAATTCTTCCTCTTCCAAGATTTCCCCATTGTCTTTTTCCAATTTATTTATCAAATTGTTGCCTTTTTTCATATTAACGATTTTATGAAATAATTTTGAATTGTTATCCCATTCTCGAACCCATTTAATTCTAGCTTTTTGTCTCCAAGAAATTTCCTCTTTCAAGATTACATTTTCCAAATTATCTTTCAACTCGCATCTATCTTTTCTAAAGTTATCATTAATGTTACCTACTTCTTTCAGGTCAATCTCTTTTATTTTCTCCATTATTGCTATCTTTTCCAATCTAGAATCCCCAAAACATTCAATATTCCACTTTTTAATAATAGATTTCAAAGTTTTCAATTTATTCATGAACTTGAACCCTTCCCACCCTTGTTTCTCTGTCTCCTCCCATCCTTGTGAAAAAATCTTCTTGAAATCCTTATGTCTAAGCCACATGTTCTCGAATCTAAATGGTGTCGGACCCCACTTTGACAATGAGGTGTCCAACAACACCGGACAATGATCAGACACATTTCTAAAGAGCGCCTCCATCCTCACTCTAGAGAAGCTTTCCTCCCACTCACTCGAAAATAAAAATCTATCAATTCTTGTGCATACCATGTTTTCTCTTAGACTTGACCATGTGAAGCGTCCATTATTCATTCTAATGTCTCTCAATTTTGTTTCCCTTATGAATGAGTCAAAATCCTTCATGCTCTTTGTTACCCTTCCTCCATTCGATTTCTCCTCTAAAAATCTAACAACATTAAAGTCCCCCCCGACGCACCACTTAGGGGAACATAAGCCAAATAAACCGGCCAATTCCTCCCAAAAATCCTTTCTTTCTTTGTACCTACATGGACTGTAAACCCCCGTGAACCACCAAAAGTTACCCTCATCTTTTTTAATTTTAACTGAGACCGAATAACTTCCTATAACGCACTCCACTATCTCTACGGATCTCACGTCCCAAATCAGTAAAATTCCCCCTGACCTACCAACCGATGGCAAGGAAACCCAATTTTTAAACCTAACGCCCCATAGCGACCTGACTAATTTGTCTTCAATTATCTCCTTTTTTGTTTCTTGTAAGACAACTAAATCCGGATATACCTTTTTTATTAAGTCTTTTATTACTCTCCTTTTATCTTTATTCCCCACGCCCCTCACATTCCATGTTAAGATCTTCATCGAGAAATTATATTAATCCCCCTCGTGTTATCCTCATCTGTTATTGGAATTAGTTTCAAAGATAATTTTTCCAGAATTTCGTTGATTTCCTCCTCCAATTCAACAATACGGTTGTGTCCTTCCCCTTCTACCAAAAGACCCTCGTGATTTCCAATCCCAGAAGCATCACTACTGCCACTTTGAGTTAGTCCTTTGTTATTTTCATAGGATTTCTTACACTCCCCATTAGACATTAATTTCTCATGGTCTGAACTTTCATTCTTTTCTTGCAAACAAATTGAAGTATGATCTTTACTCTCCCCATATTCCCCAGAATTAGGAACGAAAGAAGACGAATTCGAGAATGAAACAGAGGAGGATTTTTTGGGGCTATGAACGATATGATGAGTTGAAACAGGGCAGTTATGTGAAAGGTTATCCACAAGATTAGTGCTTGGTTGAGTATGTACCTGATCTTGATTGGCAATAGAGTCAACCTCATACATGTCAAAAAATTTCCCCACCTCGCAAACTGCTTCTACTTCGTTTGATTCTTTTACTACCTCCGACGACGAGGACTCTTGGTCTTCATCTTCCTGACTTTCATTTTCCAAAGAATCTGATATTATGTTACCCAAGTTCTCAGCTTCTGTCCCAAAAAATTCACCTATTGCTTGTTTGAAACATTCGGAAATTTCTGTTGTATCTTCAATCTCTCGTATCAACTTTTTATTGCTCCTCGTGTAAATTTGCCCGAATCTTTTATCCTTCAACTCTCCACTTTCTGCAGAGTCCCTGTTGTTCCTCTCCTTGGTTCCTTCTTTTGGTGTTTTCCTGATTTCACTCTCACTGTCGCTGAAGTTATTCTGACCCTCTTTATCACAAAAAGATTTCACCGATTCGATGTCATCATTCTCACATCTGAGAACACAGCTGCCAGTAACACACCTCGATCTTGGCTGCGTTATTGTTTTTCTTCTTTTAATTTCCCAAACTTTGAAATCCTCTATTTTTTTCGCCCTTATCCGGCCCAGCCAATTACCTTCATGTCCTTCTGATAACGCTTTACCAGGCTTCATCTGTTCTGGTTCAGTTTTTGCCTTCGCACCATGATTTCCACCCTCAACCTTGCCAAAACTAGTCAGAATGTCATCCTCATCATTCTTTGTATCCACTACCACTATATCCTCCGCGGCAAACATATTGATTGGCGAGGGATCTTCGGCAAGGACTCTATCCCAACGAAGTTTGGAGATTGCTCTTAACCTTACCAAAAAAGATTCCGAACTAGTATTAATCCTCAAACTCGCTGGAATGAAACCCAACGTGCGTCCTTTGACTTTGATACGTGCTAAGAAAAGTTTCTGTAATTTTGAGGTTTTAACATCAATGTCAATAAGACCTCCACACCTCCTTCCAATTGCTTCGAATATGCTGTTTTTCCATAAGTTAATTGGAAGACCTTCAACCGTAATCCAACCGCCAGTGCATGTAATCTTGTTGTTTTGATATACCTCCCTGTCATTCCATCTCTGTAATCTGACAGCATATGGACCTTCCAAAAAAAGTAATGATCTGCTCCCAAAAAATTCTGCCGACTTCTCGTCATTACAAACAAACAGGGCTTTATCTGCCTAAAAAGGTCTCAGCACAAGTCTGGTTCTGTAGAATTTATTCATGGCCCTTTGAATACCATGCCATGAATCCCAAATTGATTCTCTTGTACAAACCACGACTTTACTCCACTCCACCACAGCATCATCACCCACATTGTGTTTGACTTGAGGAGGATACTTATATGATCTTTCATATTTCAAAGCCTCAGCATATGAACGGTGTAGTTTATTCCCTCCTCTACCACTAATATTATCATTTATAACTTGCACTCGTGCATTCTTGACCGGAACATATTTGGGATATGGAGTAGGCGAAAACATCATCTGCTTCAATCTATCGGCCACACCCCTCCAACCCTCACCTCTGTTACCAGCTGGAAAAATAATAGTATTTGATACCATACCCCTTTGCAATTCCAACAATCTGATGAAGCTTCCATTCTTGTTTGAGTATTTTTCCATGACAAATAATCCGTAAGATGCTTGATATTTTTGAAAGAATTTACTCACAACGGAGCCTCTTGCAGCCGAATACAACCCTTCCATAAGCCAGAACATACCACTAAAGTCGATTCTAATTGTGTATGACCTCTGACGATTTGTTTCTGTAATGATGCCCATGGAACCTCCATTGTCTACCTCAAACGACAACCTTTTCTGTTCGAATCTAAACTCTCTTGATCTATTGCTCTAAATCTCACCCATTCTGCTTATCAATCTTACACAGACCTCCCCCCACAAGAAAAAACATCAACCGATTAGTAGGCGTACAAAAGACAGTCCAAAACAAAAGTAACAACCCAAGCACACAGCAGATATGTGATGAGAAGACCTAGACGCAGCTTCTGGAACTCGAACGAAGGCTTTCCGGTGAACGACGCGCCCTCACGCGCCGGTGCGTGGAGACGGAGGTGGAAGATGTGGTGGCGCGTGAGGCCCACGCGCAGGGTTTCTGACCACCGGACTCAGGTCGGTGGCCGATTGGCAGGCAGGGAGTCTTCCTATGCCGGAGGTGACTACAAACTAATGCCTAGAGGGGGTGAACTGAACTCACACTCAAGAAACCCTAGGTCTCAACCCTCACCTATTGCTGGGAAGGTCGTTGCCTTTGATTTGTTTTGCGTTAGAATTCTTGTCATGAATCTCGAACTGATGCGATACGTAATTGTTTTTCGTAATTGAAACTGCGAGGTTGAAATATCTATGATACTGCTACAAGAAAGATTTTATTGAAAGCTTAAGTTATTCCTCAACAAAGAAAAATTAAAATTCTTAAAAAGGTAAGATCAATTCTGAAGCACTTTGTTTTAAAGATAGCACACTTTCTGAAATCCAAGCGACCCTTTCTGAAATCCAAACGACCATTTCGTAGACGTTTACGCTCTATTCCCACTCCTCCCCCATTGTGTTGTGATTGATTCCGTCCTATCGAGCAAAAAGCTTATTCAGACCCTTCCTCGGCTGACTATTCTCCTTTTGGTTCCGGGTTTGGGTGCGAACATGCTTAAATTTAAGACTGCGAACCTTGATAACCACCCGCCCCTTATTGTATGAGGAGCTTCACTCCTTAGAAATGACTCCCACTCCTAAACACAGAAAAATCATACGAGTGAAATTCTGTTAAGGTATCCCCATTTACTAATCTGAACTTTGCGGTTCAGACCTGTTCATTGCTCTACTTCAATGGAGATGTTGAAAAATCATTTCATTTTTTCGTTGGAACTTTTGGTGGTTCTTCTATACATAGGACTCCAGGTGGTTTATTTTGGAGCGAAACCTTAGATTATCAACTTACATGTATGCTGTAGCCAATCCCAAAGTTGTACCTACAGGACTTTATTGAGTTGAGATATTCCATCTCCTAACGCTATCTGATTGTATGTTAAGGAGCTGATATTTACACGTATGTTTTTTGGACCGAACCTTTTTGTACGACTGAGGGAAGGGTAAATTTAGTTTCTACGTTTAACATGTTAATATTGTTCTTTATCAGCCTCCGTTATTTTTCTTATATTTTGCTACTGACTTTATCACAGCTAGGTTCATGTTACCATAATACCTCAATACATTGTTATATGCCACATGTATTAAATGATTTTATTGTTTTGCAATTGCTTGATTTAGATGCGGCGTATGGTTTCTTCTTCCCGCTTGAACACTTTTATATGAGTATTTATTTATTCTAAAAGACGTATTAAATAAAAGATGCACAGCAAAATGGAGTCCCTGCTCTCCTTTGCAGCTTTGCTTATAAAGGATGCTGGAATAAGCTATACTGGATGCTTATAATGGATGCTGGAATAAGCTATACTTGATTTGGGTATTGACTGAATTGATAAAAACGAGTAAAAAAGCAGGAACCATTGTTTTATTGCTTTATAATGAGGATATTCCGCAATTCGAAAGTAACGCACAGTAGATATTATCAGCAATCAGGATTCCTCGCCCCCCTTCAAAAAGACCTTTACTTGGACTCTGCCAAGCCAATCAATGGGTACAAAGGCTTAAGAAAAGTTGTGTGCAACTCTTGGGGGTGGAAAAGCACATGCAGGAGAACGGTTCCAGCTAACAATACCCACTCTAAAGAAATAAATAGAGCACCCTTTGGCTCTTTGCCACACAAAATAGTAAACAGGAAAGGGAAGATGTCAGATGCTGCCAATATCATTTTTTCTCTACATTGATTGAGCTAAAATCTGTATATGAGTATACCAGTGTTTTAAAAGGCGAAGGCGTAAGCCTAGGCGTTTTCATGCCAGAAGGCGAGGCGTAAGCCTTGATGCGCCGAGGCGTAAGCCTTTCGTGCAAAGCATTTTTATATTAAAAAAAAATAAAATTATAAGGCAAACAAATCAAGTCTAAATGTCAAATAACATGGTCTTAAGAAATAAAAGTAGATACTACAACCAAACTTGCTAAATAAATGGCACCTTAAATTGCCATGTAACAAACAGCCTAAATATAAAATATAAATGTAACAAACAGGCTAAATATAAAAATGGATTTTATACATTTTCAAATTTAAAAATTGTTGCTACTTGTTACCTTCTTCTTTTTTTTTTCCGAATTAGACTCTTTAAATATAAAAACTAAAAAGAAAAGTCAACAATGGTTCTGAACTTCTGATCAAAAAATGAAAAAAGTGAAGATTGAACGGAGCACAAGGTAGAAGGGCAAAATGGTAGAAGCATCGTTGAAGAATAAAAGGTATAAATGAAGATTGAAGAGTTGAAGACATAAGAAGATTGAAGAATGAAACAGCCATTATACCTTAAATGAAGATTGAAGAATGAAGAGTTGAAGACATAAGAAGTGAGGACTGACGAGTGACGAGTAAGCAGATTAGACCTTCGACACTTCTTTCTCTCCTCCTTTCTCCTTCGTCTTTCTTCGTCTCTCCTTCATCTCTCACTCTCTCCTTCGAGCGGCACAAAACGATTCTAGGGTTTCTCTTTGGTTTCAATCGACTTAACAAGTTCGTTTTTTATTTTTTTTTTTACCCAAAACAACGTTGTTTGGTGTTAGGGAATTAAAAAAAAAATGCACAAAAGGCGTAAGCCTCAGTAGAAAGGCGTAAAAGTTGTACGCATTGATAAGGCGTAAGCCTCGTCGAAAAGGCGTGAGCATAGTGTGCAGAACGCTGTTCTCATTGAGCTTCGATGCCTTTTTTCTTCTAGGCGCCTCGATGCGCGCCTCGATGCTCGCCCAGCAACGCTTTTAAAAACACTGGAGTATACACATACCTATATATTTACATTTGCTTTGGATTGTGTGTAGATTGATCACTTATTTGTTGGAGATCAAAAAAAGATTGGGATTGTGAGATATAAGAGAGTAGTTTGGTGAGTAGTAGGGTCTGGCTTCCATTTTGAATAAAAATGAGTGTGAGAGTCATTGGAAGTGTGTGTATGGTGTTACTGGTTTTGGAGCGGTAGGTGGCAAAAGCCACTTCAAATGAGTCATGAGACCTACACTGTTGTTCCCCAATACACATGTATTTCCATTCTAATATATAAAACTGTGAGAGAATTTCATCTCATAGAGAGTAAATTATAGAATATTAATTATTTTTTCATCCATGCAACTTCCCAAATTCTTTTAGTGATTCTTCTTCTTGATGCCCTTGAGATTTCATTGCTCTTTTCATTTTCTTCATTAGTTGGTTATCATAGTTGCCTTTTTTTTTCCCTTTTCTTTTTCTTTGCTGCCTGAGGCTGTTAGGAGGTTTTCTATGTGGTGCATCCTTTCATATTGATTAGGACATAGTATATGCTCCTGTTTAATTTTTTCATTTGTGTTTTTTCCTTCACCTCATACGGCTCCTCATCGGTCAGGTCACAAATAAATCTAAGAACCGGTTTGCTATTATTTATCTTGACTTAATTTTTTTATTTGTGTTTTTTACTCCTTAATATATCTTCAATTCGGACCTATGTTTGAGATGTCTTACATGTTATGTTTCTATGCAATTTTTTAGGTTGATCTATTCCTTGCATTCACCTGACTATACCCCATATTTTTCTAGATTTTTCAAACTCCTGAAGGGATGCTTTCCAGTGAGCAAGGGGTGTATGTTGCGGAGTCAGTTACAGCTAACAACACCAAACAAGCGAAAGGCCGTTTCAAGGCCTATGAGAACAATGATGGCAAGGTGATCATGGCTGCATTGATTTGTTTCTTTATATTTAATTATCTAGGCTACAGAGTCATTGTTGAAGATGTTGTTCGACCTTTTTTTTTTTTTTTTTTCCGCAGGATCATGTCAACTCCAATAGTTCTCTCAGGCGAGATCCTGCTAGTAAAGATGTTTCTGGTTTAGGGAAAAAGGATACCACGAGATCAACAAAGAAGGCAGGCATGTCATTGGCTCTATCTGTAATTGGTCAACCTAATTCTTCAGTTGGGATGACTGCCAAGTTTTGTTCTAACCTTTGTTTTTCTGAAATCCATATAGATAAGGGAAAGACCGCAAAGGAGGAGGCACGTGAGTTGCAGCTTAGAGAGGAAGCATGTGTCCGTGAGAAGGTATTAGTTTTACAGAAGAATCTTTCTCTGATGCTGAGGGCTCTTGGGGAGATGGCCATGGCTAATCCTGTTTTCGCACATAGTGAACTACCTTCCCTGGTTAGTCTTGCATAGTATCTTGTTGCGCCACACTTACATGAACTTTTGTTTTATTTAATTTGCAACTAGACTTTATTTAATTTGCAACTAGACTCTATGAGTAATCATTTGTTTGTCTGTTGGACATTTTATTTTGAACCTTTCCCTTTTTTATTAATATTTTATTCCGTGTTTATCCAATATAGGTAAAGTTTGTTAACCCTTTACTACGTTCACCGATAGTTAGTGATGTGGCCTATGAGACAATGGTGATGCTTTCCAAATGTACTGCCGCTCCACTGTGTAATTGGGCCCTTGATATTGCTACTGCTTTACGGCTTATCGTGAATGAAGAAGTTTATAGTTTGTGGGATCTACCATCTGTTGGCAACGGAGAGGCTAACGGAAGCCATCTTTGGGCCTTTTTGAACGGTTAATAAATGGATTATCAGTTTCTTGTAAATCAGGACCTCTTCCTGTGGATTCTTTCACTTTCATTTTCCCGGTAACCTTTACTCATTGAATTTAGCCATCTATTTAGATTTCTATTAAATAATATTTTGTTGATTTACTATTTTTATATTCTAAAACTATTTTGCACCGCCCTTTCCCCACAACAAATAAAAATCAGATAATGGAGAAGATACTATTATCTTCAAAGAAGACAGGACTTCATGATGATGTTCTTCGGATACTTTTCTTACATATGGATCCCATATTGCCCCTACCTCGGCTTCGAATGCTATCAGTAATGTTTCCTATTATCATTCTTGCACATAATTTTCTTTTAGAACCATTTCCCCTTACTTTTGTGTTTTTTTGCCATCTCTGATCTCTCTCATCTTCTGCCCTGCAGGTTCTTTATCATGTTCTAGGTGTTGTACCTGCTTCTCAAGCATCAATTGGCCCAGCATTAAATGAGTTGTGTCTGGGTCTACAGCCAGACGAAGTGGCACCTGTATGTGATGTTTCTAGCTTTAATTTCATGTGGATTGTCCCATAGTAGAGTTTTCTCAAATGTGATTATTCTTTACGAGCTTTGTGCAGGCATTATGTGGGGTTTATGCAAAAGATGTTCATGTTAGAATGGCTTGCCTAATTGCCATAAAATGCATTCCAGCTGTCACTAGCCGTGCTCTTCCTCAAGATGTCGAGGTTGCTACGAGCATTTGGATTGCTTTACATGACCCAGAAAAGGTGTAGCAGGGTTGCGAAAGTCCTTTCTTTAGTAGAACTTGAATTTTCACTTTATGTTTTTTCAACATTTGATGTGAACTTTGGTGCAAATTTTGTTGGTGCTCCATGTAACATCATTTGAACACCGCCTTAATCATGTCTACTGCTTTGGTGTTTTGCTTTCTGTTCTTCCTGTTTTAGACTTCTGTATCATTCTGGCTTCTGGAAACTATATTTCAATATCTTATGTTTTATAGCACATTTTGTGTTGTTGTACTTGTACCTTCCTTCATTTCGTTGCTTCAGCAATCTTCATAATTTATCTGAAACATTTTCTTTAGGTTCTTTCGCTCTTCTGTTGTTCTTGTTAGTGTTGTTGGTTTGCTGTGCTAGAAGGCATGTCAAAGTTTCAAATTCTTAAATGTTTTGCTAATCTCTGTACCTGGATTATATTCGTCATTTTTCTTTTTGCTAAGATTTGGAATGACAAGGCTTGACCTCTTTTGCTAGATTAGAAGAGTAAACGATGTGAAACACGGTAGCTTGACCTGTTCAGATCTGTTTATGGTGTTTGACTTTAATGTCTGCATGTTTATTAGATTGGAAGGTGTTGTGACATATAAAACTCTTTAATCTTTACTGTGATATTAAATGCTGTGGTATGACACATCAGTATCCAATTCCTATATAAATTATTTTGGTTGGGGCTTTCATATGTTATCCCATACAAATACATATGCCGGTGTGTATAGGTATCTTTCTTTGTATGGTACCAATACTCCTGTAGCTGTATCAAATTTTGTGCCTTTTTTGTTTCTCCTTACTTTTTATGGCTTATTAGATTTATCTATAGAATGTACTAAGATGATTTCTCGTTTTGTTCAGTCTGTTGCAGAATTGGCAGAAGATATATGGGATCGTTATGGCTATGACTTTGGGACTGATTATTCTGGCCTTTTCAAAGCACTTTCTCATGTTAACTACAATGTTCGAATAGCCGCGGCAGAGGCGCTGGCTGCTGCTTTAGATGAAAACCCAGATACAATACAGGTGATCCCCATTACCAATTTGAACGCTGTAACAAATTTGTGAGTGGGGTTTCTTACGGATGATGTGTTCAGGAATCTCTATCGACATTATTCTCTTTGTATATCCGTGATGTTGGATTTGGTGAGGACAACATTGATGCTGGCTGGCTAGGCAGACAAGGGATAGCATTAGCTTTACATTCTGCAGCTGACGTACTCAGGACCAAAGACCTCCCTGTTGTCATGACATTCCTGATATCGCGAGCGCTGGTAATGTTTTCTTCTTTATTGTGCTGTGATATTTGATGTCAAATTAACATTAGTTGGCTGGCTACACAAGCAAGTTGCAAATTTGTTGGAACTACAAAGTCTGTGCACACCAAAAAATTTCTTAGAAAGGGGCTTGGTGTGCTTTCCTATACTCTCAGCATTCGATGTTGGAGAATGAGGAGCACGAGGATTGTTTAGGGCCTCGAAGCCTTCGAGAGAAGGGTACTTATTTGCCTTATTGTCTACTTGGGTAATGAATGCTCTGTGTTGAATGGTTTGTGTGATTGGCCCATTGAGGTGGGTTCTCCAGTGGAGTGATGCTGTATATACTCTATAGACGAGTTTCAAAAATCTTCTTGTACCAATCATACATCTTTGAGGAGGAGTTCTTGTGCAAGTCTTTTTATGACTTTCTTTTGCAAACACAATCATCAATCCCATTCCCGCATTTCTATTTTATATGGAGGCGTGGTGTCCCCTCTAAGATCAAGGTGTTTGATTGGCTTGTCTTGTTGGGTAGAGTGAATACGTGCGACTTAATCCAAAGGTGGAGATATATGTTTATCCCCTTCATGGTGCGTATTATGTAGGGAAAGTGGAGAGGACATTGACCATATTTTAATTCACTGCCAGTTTGCTCAAGATTTGTGGATTAAAATGTTTAATCTGTTTGGATTAGTGGGTGCTCGTCCGAAAAGATGGGCGGACGTTATTGCAATTAAGTGGTCGTTCAAGCAAACTGGTAGTATAGCTAAATATGTTTGGAGGCTTATGGTTTTGGCTATAGCCTGGACAATATGGTTGGAACAAAATAGAAGAATTTTTGATGATAGATGCATCTCTGTGGTAGAAGTGTGGAACCATAGTATTTTTTTCGTTGGGTTATGGGCTAGAGCTTTGAATGTCTTCAGTTCTGTTGACCGTTTCTTGTTTTCTCTGGATTGTCACAGCCTTTTATCTTGATTTTGTAATGGGTTTGGTAGCATTTTGATGTATTGTAGGCTTAGGCTATAATTCCGGTGGAAGTCTCATTCACTGGCCTTCACCTGCTTATGATTGTATTATCTTTTTGAGTTTGAAATAAATTTTTTGTTTCTGATAAAAAAAATAAAAATAAAAAAAATGAGCTGGAGAAGTAATGAAGATAGGGTAGAAGGAAACATATCAGGGCAGCCTGTGTGAGTAAATATTTCATAGTAGCCTTAGACCTTACGTCCTCTTCAGTATCACTTTCTATTAAAGCAAAATCACTATTCTAAATTATTTCCGGTAAATCCAAAAAAATTTATTACTATTATATATTTTATATTTATATATAGAATGAAATGTCATTTGGCAGTTACTAGTTTGGCACTTGGGATCTTTTGACTCTTGCGAACTCTTGTTGCAGTTTACTATAGCATGTTGTCTTTGATTGAAATTGTTGTGTTGCATGTGGCAGGACTTTGTGTATGCCTCTCATCTAGGGAGAACACCTTCTTGAGGTTTTACGATTTTGACCAGGCAATGTTTTAAAAGGCATGAGGTGGGTTTGAGGTGTGTTGCTTGGCGAGGCGTAGGCCTTATTTTTTTTTAAAAAACGTCGTAAAAAAATCACAAAACTATCATAATATTAATAATCATCACTTTTTTTTTTTTGATCAGAAACAAAGCTTATATATTGATTGAAAAAATCAGATACAAGCAAAGGTGCTGGATGCGGATGAGAAATCCACTACCAAGCACACTAGAAAATAAAACAAAAAGGAACAGCTCCATCCTCGATCACAAAACAAACAAAAAGAACCCTACTACAAATCAAAATTGATCCCATGCCCAAAAAACAAGCAGTACCCCCTAACAACAACAATCATACTCCTAGGCACTAGGCAAACCTCTAAGGCCTAAATAAGGCTACTGCATAGCCAAGCCCCAATCCCTAGCAATCTCTGATATAGTCCAGATTCCAAAATTCTTCGAAGAAAATGCCCAAAGTGAAGCCAGGTTCTTGATTTTGTCCCAAGTCTTTTCTAATTCTTCTTCGGTTTCTTCAAAAATTCTCTGATTTCTCTCTCTCCAAATACACCACATCACAGCCATGCAACTGCACCTCCATAATGTTTTGCTTTTCTTTTTGTCACCTATGAAGAACCACTTGATGGTAAGCAATTCATACCAAGAATCCGGAAATACTGCAATCAAGTCGAATTCCTTTAGGACCTTGTTCCAGATTTCTTGAGCAAAAGAGCAGTGTAATAACAAATGATCAATGTTCTCTCTGTCCCGCTTGCACAACACACACCATGAAGGAGATAGATGCATAAAAGGCCTTCTGAATTGAATTAAATCCGCTGTGTTGACTTTCTTTAATGCAACTAACCATGCCAAAACACGAACTTTAGGAGGAATGCCTGATTTCCAAATCATATCCGCTGGAGCAAAGATATAACCTGCATCAGATTTAGTAAGAATTTTAAAAAAAGACTTCACTGAGAACATTCCATTTCTATCTCCTCCCCAAACTTTACTATCCTCTTCATCACTAGCCACTTCAACACCATGTAACCTTCCCAACAGAGCCTTATATTCCTCCTCCTCCGATTCTGTAACATTTCTTCGCAGTATCACATTCCATGAATGATATTGGGTAGAATCCCAAGAAAGATTATGAGCAACCATAGCCCTCGGATTCTGCACTACTCTGAACAGACCCGGGAATTGATCCTTTAAACCTATATCGCCAACCCATCTATCCAACCAGAATTTTGTTCTTGACCCATTGCCAACTCGATAATTCACATTAGCCAAGAAGGTCTCCAACCCATTTGCAATCGCCTTCCAAGGGTTTCTGAAAGTACCTTTACTTGCTTTATTCGCATCCCAGCCATTCTCGAGTACTCCGTATTTGCTTCTGATAATACAGTGCCAAAAAGCACTATGTTCATTTGGAAATCTCCAAAGCCATTTACCAAGCAATGCTTCGTTCCTTTTGATCAAATTGCCAATGCCAAGCCCTCCCATCTCTTTGCATTTGGACACCGTTTCCCAATCAACTAAATGATTTGTTTTCCCTTTATCCATTCCTTCCCATAAAAAGCATCTCATTAATTTTTCAATCGTCTTAGCTACTGAAACCGGGATCTTGAACAATGAAAGAAAGTATGTAGGTATACTATCAAGAACTGATTGAATGAGTGTCAACTTCCCCCCTTTAGATAAACATCCCTTGAACCACCCTTTGAGCCTTTTAGTAACCTTCTCTATCACCGGATTCCAAAAATTGACTTTCCTTGGATTGTCACCCAAAGGAAGTCTTAAATAGGACATTGGCCAGCTACCAACTACACACCCAATTCTCTCAGCAAGGGCCCCCATCTCACCCTCACCTACATTAATTCCCACGACTTCCGTCTTAGACAAATTGATTTTCAATCCTGACGCATACCCAAAGATATCAAGGATTCCCATTAAGTTACTAATTTTGTGTTCATCATTTGAGAGGAAAAAAATCGTATCATCAACAAATTGAAGATGAGACAAACTTACACACTCCCTACCAATTGAAAACCCTTCAATAAGCCCTCTTGTTTTCGCCCTTTCCACCAACAGATTGAGCACATCCGCAACTATAACAAATAAGAAAGGTGATAATGGATCACCTTGTCGTAACCCTCTCGAAGTTTTGAAATTCCCTCTTGGTTTCCCATTCATCATTACTGAAAAATTCACCGTCGACAAACACCCTTTGATCCATTTCCTCCGTTTCTCTCCAAAACCCTTACGTTCAAGAACATGGTCCACAAAATCCCACTCTATGTGATCGTATGCCTTCTCGAAATCGATCTTCAAAACGACTCCTTTCTTCTTCATCTCCTTATATTCTTCCACTCCTTCATTAGCGATGAGTGCCAAATCAAGTATTTGCCTATCCTTAACAAACGCACTTTGAGCCATGCCAACAGTCTCGCACAACACCTCATGTAACCTCAAGGATAAAACCTTAGCTAAGATCTTGTAAAGGCTAGCGACAAGACTAATAGGCCGATAGTCTTTGAGCTTGAATGATGCTATCTTCTTCGGGATTAAGCAAATGTAAGTAGAATTTGTACAAGCGTTGACCACTCCCTTCTCGAAAAACTCATTCATCACCTTCATAATATCCTCCTTTAAAACTGTCCAACACTTCTTGAAAACTTCCATTGTGTACCCATCCGGCCCCGGAGCTTTGCTACCTTCACATGAATCAATTGCCGCTTTCACCTCATCCTCTACAAAATGCCTCTCCAACCAAACCTTGCTCTCGGATCTAATGGGGTTCCAATTTAACCCCTCAAATCCCACATGCGTTCTTTGCTTCTTTGTGTACAACCGCTTAAAAAAATTCACCAACTCACTCTCAATTTCTTGCTCTGTACTTACCACCGACCCATCCTCTCTCAAGTTTGCTTATAAACTTATTGGCCTTCTTTTGATTGACAACCCTATGGAAGAGCTTCGAGTTCGCATCCCATTCAATTGCACCTTTTATTCTAGCTTTTTGGTTCCATGATATCTCCTCCTTCAATAACAGACTCTCAAACTCCAATTTCAATTGGTTTCTTTCTGCTTTTTTGTCAACCCCAATGTTTCCCCTAGCCTCTTCCTCGTCAATTTCCTTGATGCGCTTCGACAATTGTTCCTTTTTTATTCTGACATCCCCAAACACTTCTAGATTCCATCTCCTGATCCTGAGTTTGGTTTGTTCCAATCTTTTCATGAACTTGTAGCCTTCCCACCCATCTAGCTGGCTCTCCTTCCACCCCTCACTAAACATTCCCATGAAATCTGCATTGCTTAGCCACATATTCTCGAATCTAAACGGCGAAGGACCCCACCTAAAAGGAGTCGTATCCAACAATAGAGGGAAATGATCCGATGCCAACCGCATCAAAACTTCCTGCCTAGCAATTGTCAACTCCTCCCACCCTCCTGAAAAAAGAAATCTATCCAATCTTGAGTGTATCCTCCCATTTGACCAAGTAAAATCTGCGTTGCTAATATTCGGATCTGCTAGTTCCGCATCTTGGATAAATGAATCAAATTTGCGCACTCTTAGTCCATCTCCCAATCACTCCACCTTTTTTCTCCGACGGAAATCTGATTGTGTTAAAGTCGCCCCCTAAGCACCATTTATCGCCGCACAAACCAGATAAATCCGCCAACTCCTCCCAAAATTCCTTCCTATCTCTGTATCTACATGGCCCGTAAATATTAGATAGCCACCAACTTTCCCCTTGTTTCGATTTCAACTTGATAGACAAGGAAAAAATACCGTCAACACACTCTTCACACGTCACCACTCTAACATCCCAAATAATAACAACTCCTCCCGATCTACCCATCGAAGGGATAAAAGCCCAATCTTTATACTTTACCCCCCAAACAGAACCAACAATATCCCATGAGATCACGGCTTTCTTCGTCTCTTGTAAAATAACAATGTCTGCCCTTTCTTTTGAAATTACTTCTTTGATGCTCCTCCTCTTTTCCTTCCCCCCCAA
Source organism: Lonicera japonica (assembly GCA_021464415.1). NCBI lineage: Eukaryota > Viridiplantae > Streptophyta > Magnoliopsida > Dipsacales > Caprifoliaceae > Lonicera > Lonicera japonica. The sequence goes on along the minus strand of CM038464.1, from coordinate 4,350,684 downwards.
ACCCCGTACATTCCAGGATAAGATCTTCATCGAAAACTTTTGTCACCTCTTCTACTAGAACTCCCGCCCCTTGCTTATCATAGTTCACTTCACATTTTAAGTTGTGTAACTCCCTCTCCCCTTTATGTCCGGATCTTTTTTTCACCTTTGCATATTTCTTCTCCTTGCCCTTAGTAGCATACATCGTGATTCCCATTTCTTTTAAAATCTCGCAAAATTTTTCCTTATCAACTTCACTTAACCCAAACCACCTCTCAGAATTGCCTGACTCCCTAGCTGCCATTACTAGTCCTTGAATTGGTGTTGACACCTCACTATAGATCTCAACTGGACTCTTTGATGCCTTAGCCCCCTCCTCATTTATGATTGGAATTTTTGCTCCATCTTGATCTTCTTCTGTAAAAATCTCTCTAACTCTGACATTTCTATCAACTTTCTCTGCCCCTCTACTTCCATCTACCAAAATCTCTCGTTGCTTATTTTGGTGTTCTCGAAATTCCGCTCCTGCCCTCTTGCTAATGCACAAATCTGCCCTTATATCTCCTGATATAATTGTAAATAACAACCCAAAACTACACCCGAACCGAAACGATGTTGTAGGAGGCCCATTTTCCTTCGTGTGTATGACCAACTGTTGGTTAAGGCCAACAATCTCTTGCTTGTCCATCACTACGTTGTTACTGATACCAAGAGCTTTATCCTCCTCATTAAACAGATGACCACACCAACCAACATTGCCATCATGATGATTGAGACTATTCTGGTCATTGAAAATTTCATTCTCTGATTCCTCACTGTTTGAAACATACTCATCGTTGCTTTCTGATGTCGCTTCGTATGCCTGTCTTGCTTCATCATCCGTCATTTCCATGTTGTCGCCATCACTCATAAATTCAATGTCCTCTTCCAAATAATCATTGTCAATTTGCTTGTTGTTTCCCAAAGGAGTTTCCGCCCATTTGTCCTCGATCATATCTTCCTTATCTGAATCCTCCCCATCACTAGCTTTTAACGTTTCACGGCACTCTTTCTTTCGTCTTTTGTACGTCTGGATTGGCTTTGGGGACCATTTAAATCTGGTGAGCTTACTTTTCTTGAGTCTATTCTAGCCTTTCAATTTAGTGCCATAAACTTGTACCAAGTCCTCTTCAACTGGCCCTTTCACAAATTTCCTTGGTCCCTTCATCACCCATTCTTCCTCCTCATCCGTTTCCAGCGATGAATTACGATGACTAGGCCCAGCTTCCTCCTTTCGGACGCCCTCCTGAGTCTCCTCGATTATTGTTCCTTCCGATGAAAAAACATCCCCAAAGGAAGAGATTCCATAATCTGAATCTTCAGGTACTTCAGCCTCGGCATACTTCTGAATTTGGTCCGCAAATGACACCTTTTTAACGATAATTTGATCTTTTCTTGTTTCATGCAATCCCCCTTCGTTTATCGTACTCCGTGAACCCTCACCCTTTTCCAATTCCGACCGTAAGCCCTCTTCCATCTCATTATCAAAGTACCCTTGCGTAGTATCTGAAATGATCAAAATGTCCTCCAAATTCTGATAATTGCCTTTGTATTCTTTCATAGATATTAAATACTCCTTTGGGCTACGTTGTCTAAGATCTAACTTGGAAGTGGAGGAGAGGCTTAAGATGAAGGGGTTTGAACAAGAATCCATTTGCACCTACAACAACGCTTGAATAAAGCCGTTGTGATTTCCCCTAACTTTTATTCTTGCCACCAACAAATTTTGAAAGTCGCGGGTCCTTTTATCAATCTCAATCAGTCCTCCACATCTCTCTCCTATTTTTCTGAATACTTTCTCGTTCCACCATGCAACTGGTAACCCTTGAATATTTATCCAACCACCCGTACATGCAATTTTCCTATTTTGATAAATGCTTTCTTCTTCCCATCTCTGTAATTTAATAGCAAATGGTCCACTTAAGAACACTAAACCCTTATTGCCATACATCTCAGCTTCTTCCTCGCTTTTACATAAAAACATGGCTTTATCAGTAAGAAAAGGTTTTAACTGGAAATTGGTTTTGTAGAACTTGTTCAACGAATTTTGAATACCCCTCCATGAGTCCCATACCGATTCTCTGATGCATACAACCACTCGCTTCCATTCAATAACACCCCGTACATTCATCGTATCGGCCGCTTGTTTTCCTCTAGTTAAATCTTCCCTGTTCAACTCGCAATTCTTAACAATCTCTGCATATGAGAGCCGGCTTACCACCCTTATGCCCGAACTAACTTGTTGATAGTTCCTCACCACCTCTTTATGGTTAACTTTTTTCTCCCCACTAGACGGACAACCTAGGATTCTTTGTAATGAATCTGCAATCCCTCTCCAACCATTGCCCTTAATGCCAGCCGGAAAAATTACTGTATTCATGCTAGTACCTTTCCGAAGTTCCACGAGTCTGATAAAACTACCATTTTTATTCGCATATCTCTCCATAACAAACAGTGCATAAGATGCTTGATATTTCTTGGGCTTAAATATTTCATTGAAATTATAAGCAACTGATTTTAGTCCCTCAATCAACCATTTAACACCCCCGAAATCAATTTGGATGGAGTAAGAATGAAGACGATTCATCTCCTTTATGATCACTTTGGACCCATTGTCATGAATATCAAAATAGAAAGCTTTGTGTTCAAACCTGAAAATCTGCCTTCGATGTGTGTAAATATTAGTCACCATTTTACTTAAAGAATACTCTTCCCCAAAAAACCCAGAAAACCAAGCTACTATAATGCACGAGTGGAGCTATGAAGGTTGAAACAGTGAAATGAAAGACCCTCAGGCTTTATAAACTGCCAGCTCTTAAGAATGGAGGCAATCATTCTACAAAGGTGGCTGAATCATACCAAACGAAGGCTAGAACACGGTGAGTAACAGTGAGACCACTCGATCTGGAGATTTTGGTGATGGTCGGAGCAACCACGCGCCGTGGTTGACGACGGCGAGTGAGATCCACGCGCGGGAGCAGTTGGCGCGAACAGGCGCGTGCGTAGGCGTTTTCCGGCTTTGCTTTCGGGGGTTGGGTCGTCTGTGGATTCCGACCAACTCTATGTGGTCGTTTTCTGGTAGGGTCACTTATTGGGTACAGTGTCGGACGGGGTGGTGGTAGACGGTACTCATTCTATTAATAATCATTACTAAAAGAGCAAATAGCAAATACAATAACAATCTCAAATCATCACACCAAAATAACAAATAACAATGTCACTACATAATTAAACTACTACATGACCATAAAGTCATCACACAATTTTTTGGGCTACTACATAATTAAATTACTACATGACCATAAAGTTATCTTCAATTTGGGCTAGCTCTTCTAATTTTTTTGGCAATCTCTCCATCTTTGATCTTTGTTTGAATTGGGGTGCAGCTATCCAGTGATGTAGCTGTCTTTTGAGTTTGGTCTTGGTTGTAGATTGTTAATTTTTTGCTTAGTATATTTGTATCTTAAGGGGTTTGGTGGACTGCTGGTTCTCCAATGATGTACTTTCTCTGTTTACGCTTTGTTTATTTGATTAATAAAAGCGTTTTTGTTTTTGATCAAAAAAAATAAAGTCATCACACAAAAATAGCAAAGCCACCACATAACAACTGGTTAAGCACTTAAACTAGCGCATCACCATAAAGTCATACATAAAGAAGTTTACATATCATAATTCAATACAACTATATATCATAATATCATATATAGAAATTTAAGTTTAATTCATTACATATAGTACCCAAATCACTCAAGAAGTGAAGAAGAAGTGAGAAGCTGAAGACAAAGTGAGAAAAAGTGAAAACAAAGAGAAGAAAAAGATGAGAAGTGAAAGAAAAAGGGAAAATGCTTACAAAGAGAAGAAAACGATGTAGCTACTAGTGTCTTAGCCTAGAGTTTTGGTTTGAAAGAAGGGCGTTGGCTATTCTCCACAGCTTGTTCTTCTTTTGCCTCTCTGTTGCATACGATTTAGATCGATAGGGTTTGGGGGTGACCAGGAGCGTAATGGATTGACCTCTCGCTCTCCGAATTACAAGGAAAGTAGAGGGATATAGTCTGAAAAAAAAAGTGTGACCAGGAGCGTAATGGATTGATCTTTTGCTTTCCGAATTACAAAGAAAGTAGAGGGATATAGTCTGAAAAGAGGAAGAAAGTAGAGGGCTCTTGTGTAGATTTATTTTGTTGCTTTGTACTTTATTTTGTAGAGCTTGCATGTTCTCAATTTTTGTAACTTCCACACAAAAAAGAAAAAAAGAAGTGGAAACCTAAGTAAGCATGTTTGAGTTTCATAAGGTTTTTTGTTGTTTCCTTATAATCATTTCAAATTGCTGTTCTTTTAGTTGGAAGTCTGTATATGCTCCTAAAAATGGGTACCAAATTGTGGGTGATTTTGAACTGCAGGCTGATGCTAATGCAGATGTCCGGGGACGAATGATCAATGCTGGAATTATGATTATTGACAAGCATGGAAGAGACAATGTATCCTTGCTATTTCCAATTTTTGAGAACTACTTAAACAAGAAGGTCAGTATCTGCTTAAGTTACAAATGTATTTAAGCTTTTCACTGCAAATTCCTCTCGTCCCCGTGGCCTGTATATGCTTGCTGATAGGTTTCTTTAGATGAAGGGCTAATGTGAAGTACTCTGGATGTGTTTGTGTTTTGCCAGGCATCAGATGAAGAAAAATATGATCTGGTGCGTGAAGGTGTGGTTATTTTTACCGGAGCTTTGGCAAAACATTTGGCTAAGGTGTGACATTATGGTCTAAAACTCTAAATTATCTTGAAAATAGATATAGAAGTCTTGTTAACATGTTTTGACGTGCCTTTGGAACAGGATGATCCAAAGGTTCATGCTGTTGTGGAGAAGTTGTTGGATGTGTTAAACACACCATCTGAAGCTGTTCAACGGGCAGTCTCGACATGCCTATCTCCATTAATGAAATCAAAGCAAGTATGTTCAGACTATTACCAGTGAAAGGCTCTTAAATGTTGATCTGATGTCTCGACTGCATTTTTGTATTTGTTCGTCAGTGCATGCCATGATTAGGTTTCCTTTCTATGACATGGTGCCTGGTTTATCTTTTGTTGTTATCCACCAAAAGAATACAATCTTTGACATGGTCTTTGATGCCTGAGAAAAGGTCTCTGGCATTACAAGTAGAGCCAAGACTTCTTTTGGGTGGGGTTGCTTGGAGAAACAACTTCATGGGTAAAGCTAGCTTTTATATTGTGCACTGACAAATGTGGACCCTTTACAAGTACTCATGTAACATTATGGAATTTTAGTGGCATTAGAAAAAGCAAACATAGGCTATATTCGGTGGTGTGTCTAGGAGAGTCTGTGTCTTTTGGTTCAATGTCCTTGTATAGAACCTAGTTTAATAAACTTTGTATTAAATGTGTGTCTTGTGCTGATTATCTTGATGAATGCTTTTCCAATTTCCAATTTTATTGATACTGTTAAACAGAAGTCTATTTGGAACTTGGTTTCTTTTTTGAGCCTCATATCCATTCTGTTTTCGAGTCTCTCGACATGTAGAGAGGCTCATACGCATTGTCTATATCTTGCTCCTTCCATCCCATGCTCATAGGCAAATAGACAGCCCCATTGGAGAAGTTCTTCCTTTTTTCCTTAACTTGTTTTTTCTTTTTTTTTCTTTCTAAAGTAGAATGTCACCATCATAGGCACCATTGGAGATGGCTTTAGGTAGTGTGTTGCACAAGGAGTTTGCTGAAAATTGAATAGCTAAGAGTAGAGGACCCTGGGCACAAATGTATACTCTTTATATCTTGGGTTGGGCGTGTGCCCCGTTTTACCGTATGTAAATCAGCCAGCCCGGTATTATCCTTTGCTGTTTCTGCCACCGCTCCTTATATGTTGTGGATACTTAACATCAGTTCAGCTATCAAAAGAAGAAATGAATTAAGATTAATTTTTGAGCCTTTGCTGCTGTTACAGCTGGTAGGACCTAGTGTTATGCATTTTGTATATTTGACATTTTATTTTTCTTCCTCCTTTCTACGGTTTTTCCAATATTGGTGGAATTTTGTGTTGTAGTTTTGTCCTTGCAGTTTATTCGTTAGCGTAGCAAAGTGCTTCTTGCTTGCTTGTATTGTGGTTTATTCTTGAGGATCACACCTCGTAATACAAAATCTCCAAGTTCTACGAATTTAAATTATGAAAGCTATTGATAATTCAGTATTATTTATTTTAGTTATTTATGTTATTTTATTTGTGGGTAGAATCCCACCTTGATAGGGACTCTAGGTTGATTAGGAGTTGTGTTTATTTCCTATATAAGGTGCGTTGTTCTCTTTGTTTATGATTATGGAATAAGAATAAAAGTTCTCTCTAAATTCTATATGGTATCAGAGCTAGGTTAGGAACTCCATATGCCGCCTAGGTACAACTAAAACCCTAGGTCGGATTAAAACCCTACCCACGCCCAAAACCCTAGCCGCCGCCACTGTTTTTGCTCACTGCCGTGCGTAATAGGTTAGACTTCCCGGAATCAACCACACAGGAGTGGTCTTCTTGGCTGGACTAAACAAGGACCTCGACAAAGTTTGGGGTCGCCTTTTAGGCAGTATACCCTTGCCCACTATCAGAGAGGTATTTTCTAAGGTAAGAAGAGAAGAGGCTCGACGGTCTGGGATGTTAAAAGACAAATGTGCACCCTGTACAGATGGTGGAGGCTCTGCACTGGTAGTTCTTGGTAAAGTCGTTGACAGTGATAAGCAGGGAGGAAAGCAGAGATTGTGGTGTGATCATTGTAAGTGGTCAGGTCATACTAGGGATAATTGTTGGAAGCTTTATGGTAAACCAGCAACTTGGAAGAAGCGTGATAACAAAACTAGAGGAGGTGCACGAGCATTTCAAACTAGCAATGCTGATTCAAAGCAACAGTCTTCCTCAGAACCACTTCCATTCACAAAGGAACAAATAGAGCATCTGTGTAAAATGGTTCAAAATCATTCCTTAGGAAACTCTGACTCCTCCTGTTCCATAGCTCAGTCAGGTAATACGTTTACAGCTACAATTGCCTGCATCAAATCCCATAGCAACTGGATATTAGATTCAGGGGCTACTGACCACATGACTGGTAATTCGGAATTTTTTTCGTCATATACTCCGTGTGCAGGGAATCAAAAGGTTAAAATTGCTGATGGTTCTTTTGCTGCGGTTGCTGGCAAAGGAACCATAATCGTCTCACCGTCTCTCACTCTTAAAGATGTCTTACATGTCCCTAATCTATCGTATAATCTTATATCTGTCAGCAAATTAGCTCTTGATCTCAATTGTCAAGTTAACTTTCGGTCTTCTCATTGTGAATTTCAGGATTCAAATTCAGGGAAGACAATTGGGGTTGCTAAACAGGATGGGGGTCTTTACTTCCTAAATAATGGGTCTACCTCTGGAAGGCAAGACCGACAAACTTGTTTTAATTCTATTTCTGTTTCTAGTGATAGTCAGATTTTGTTATGGCATTATAGGTTAGGACATCCAAACTTTCAGTATTTAAAGCATTTGTTTCCCAAATTATTAATGAATAAAAATTTGCTTAAATTTCGATGTGAATCTTGTGAATTAGCAAAACATCAACGAACGGTTTTTCCGTCTCAACCATATAAGAAATCACAACCTTTCACCTTGATTCACAGTGATGTTTGGGGTCCCTCTAGAGTGCCCACTTGGTCTGGCAAACGTTGGTTTGTGACTTTCATTGATGACCACACTAGAGTATGTTGGGTCTTTCTTTTAAAAGAAAAATCCGAAGTTGGGAGTGTGTTTCAAAACTTTTACACCATGATACACACACAGTTTCAAACCAAAATTCAAATTTTTCGGAGTGATAATGGGAAGGAATTTTTTAATAAGATGTTAGGGGATTTTTTCGTCAAAAATGGGATAATTCATCAAAGTTCTTGTAATTATACTCCTCAACAGAATGGAGTTGCCGAAAGGAAAAATAGACATCTACTTGAAGTTGCTCGTGCTTTAATTTTTCAAACTAAAGTTCCAAAATACCTTTGGGGAGATGCTATTTTGACTGCTACTTACCTTATTAATCGGCTTCCAACACGAACTTTGAAATTTAAAGCCCCTATCAAATTGCTTTCTGATCTATTTCCCTACACTCGGTTATTAGGGGATATTCCCTTAAAAATATTTGGAAGTGTTGCCTTTGTTCATAATCATGACCCCAAAAATTCTAAACTTGATCCAAAGGCACACAAATGTATTTTTGTAGGCTATCCTACAAATCAAAAAGGGTATAAATGTTTTGATCCGATTTCCAAGAAATTATACATTTCTATGGATGTTACCTTCTTCGAGGGGCAATCCTATTACAACTCTCATCTTCAGGGGGAGAGCACGAGTGAAGATGGTGGTTGCGTTTTTGATAATTCAGTTGTTGATGTTTTGTATGAACAAGTACCTAATTATTTTAACACACAATCTGGGAAAACAAATGAATTAAATATTGAAGATACTTGTGTTGGTAATGGTGAACAACCAGGGTTAGTGCCATTCCAAAATCTGATTACCGATGGACCAGAGATGTGTGCAAAACGGTATAAAGGTCTTGTTTATTCTAGAAAAAATCCAGAACAAGGAAGGAAAGAAACCATTCCTCTGCAACCCCAAGAATCCAACCTGGAGGTGGATCATGATACTCAAGATGACTCTTTCGAGATACCTGAAGGTAGTTCTCAAGCTAATATCGAGTCAACTCAGTCTGATCAACTTGATCTCCCTATTGCTCTGAGAAAAGGAGTCAGAGCGTGTACGAAATCTCCCAAATATCCCATTTCGAACTTCGTGTCATATAAAAATATCTCACCCTCTTATTCTGCATTTATCTCTCGTGTGTCGAATGTGGTTATTCCTAATAATGTTCAGGATGCTCTAAATGTTCCGGAGTGGAGAGAAGCGGTGTATGAGGAGATGAGAGCGTTGGAGAAGAATGCTACTTGGGAGAAAGTAAAGCTTCCAGAAGGAAAGACAGTTGTTGGTTGTAAATGGGTATTCACTGTGAAGTATAACTCAGATGGGTCAGTGGAACGGTACAAGGCTCGTCTGGTGGCTAAAGGCTTCACTCAAACGTATGGAGTCGACTACTCCGAAACATTTTCTCCTGTGGCAAAATTAAATACAGTTCGAGTTCTCTTATCAGTTGCAGCTAACTTGGACTGGCCTCTGAATCAGTTAGATGTGAAGAATGCCTTCTTGAATGGAAACCTAGAAGAGGAAGTCTATATGGAACCTCCACCTGGTTTTACTAAGGAATTTGGGTCAAAAATTTGCAAGCTAAAGAAGTCTTTGTATGGCCTTAAACAATCCCCAAGGGCGTGGTTCGAAAGATTAACGAAGTTCCTCAAGGGCCAAGGATATAATCAAGGGCAGTCTGATCATACTCTCTTCACAAAGACGTCCACAAGAAACGAACTTTCTGTTCTCATTGTTTATGTGGATGATATGATTTTGACAGGGGATGATGTTGAAGAAACGAATCGACTGAAGCAAAATCTTGCTAGAGAATTTGAGATTAAGGATCTTGGTGACCTACGATACTTCCTTGGAATGGAAGTGGCCCGTTCAAAAAGTGGTATTGTTGTATCACAACGGAAATATATTTTGGATCTGCTGTCAGAAACTGGAATGAGTGGATGTAAGCCATCGGATACTCCCATAGAACTGGGTACCAAGCTAGGAGATGTTAAAGATGGTGTTCCAGTCGAAACAGGGAGATACCAAAGGTTAGTTGGGAAACTAATCTACTTGTCTCATACGCGCCCTGACATTGCTTTCGCTGTGAGCATGGTTAGTCAGTTCATGCACTCACCATGTGAAGAGCATCTAGAGGCTGTGTATCGTATTCTTCGTTACCTCAAAGGCTCCCCAGGGAAAGGTCTGTTCTTCAGGAAGAACGATAAAAGAGGGATAGAGGTGTATACCGATGCTGATTGGGCTGGCTCGGTTACTGATAGACGGTCCACGTCTGGTTACTGTACGTTTCTTTGGGGCAACTTGGTTACATGGAGAAGCAAGAAGCAAAATGTTGTTGCTAGAAGCAGTGCAGAAGCTGAGTTTAGATCAATGGCTCAAGGAGTATGTGAGGTCCTTTGGCTACAAAGGGTCTTAGAGGAACTCAAACGGCCAATAAGTCTTCCGATGAAGCTATACTGCGATAACAAGGCTGCTATCAGTATTGCCCACAATCCGGTCTTACATGATAGGACAAAACATGTTGAGATTGATAGGCACTTCATCAAAGAGAAACTAGAAGGTGGAATTATATGTACTCCCTTTGTTCCGTCTAATCAACAAGTTGCAGATATTTTAACCAAGGGCCTGTTAAGGCAACCGTTCGAATTTCAAGTGAGCAAGTTGGGCATGACGGATATCTTCGCACCAACTTGAGGGGGAGTATTGATAATTCAGTATTATTTATTTTAGTTATTTATGTTATTTTATTTGTGGGTAGAATCCCACCTTGATAGGGACTCTAGGTTGATTAGGAGTTGTGTTTATTTCCTATATAAGGTGCGTTGTTCTCTTTGTTTATGATTATGGAATAAGAATAAAAGTTCTCTCTAAATTCTATAAAAGCGATATCTTTTGTTTTCCCCCAACTACTTGCATTCCTTACCCCATATTTAACAATTTTTTTTTTGATTGGGAAATATGCTCTGTGGTATTTTCTCCAACTTTGTCATACTTCTTCTCCCCCCCTATGCGTCATTGCATGCATGTTTAGCATATCACTCTGGAAAGTTAAGTCTGTTTAATTCTGATTTTACTTTATACTTTTTTAAGTTGGGCATATTACCCTTGCCACTTTGTGTTTCTTCCTGTGTCAGGAAGATGCAACAGTACTTGTTTCTAGGCTTTTGGATCAGCTGATGAAGAGTGAGAAATATGGGGAGCGCCGTGGAGCAGCATTTGGACTTGCTGGTGTGGTTAAGGGACTCGGAATTTCTTCTCTGAAGAAATGTGGCATTGCAACTGTATTACGAGAAGGTCTTGCTGACAGGTTTGTTCTCAGCAAGTGTATGCTTTGTATTGTAAATGATCAGGATATGGATTGAGCACACATACACAACTGCCCTCCTGTGGTTATGTGTTTGGTGTTATGTATGTTGTGGACCTTCTCTTTTACCTTTCCTTTCTTCCGAATTTTATCTTATTCAGTTAGTGTGTTAGTTATGGGTACTGCTTGAAAAATCGATGTTGGGGGTCACAATTGTTCTAGAATAGAAAGATGTAGTTTGCTGTTATGTTTAGTTTGCCAAAAGATTAAATGTATGTATCTTTTGTGCACTTGTGGACTAGTATCATTAGTATGTTTGCAAGGTTCTCTTATTATTTTTTTCTGATCAAGGAAAATAAAGACGACTCAGACTAGGAAGTAGGAAATCGAGTAGTTTCCTAAGTTAATTGTGGGTGTTTTTAAGTGGAAGCTGGATTATTACAGGTGGTTGATTAGGGGTGGATTTGAGGGCTGGTCTCCAAATGATTGTTTTTTATTGTTCTATTTCATTGGATGGCTCTTAACTAAGATTTTATAGTTTCTTTCTTCTTCATTGATATATTTTTTTCTTGTCTGTACTTGAAGATAACATTTTCCCATTTGTTAACTTAATCAAATATCAATAAATTTAAAATTGCAGGAATTCTGCCAAGTGCCGGGAAGGGGCTTTATTGGCATTTGAGTGCCTGTGTGAAAAGCTTGGAAGATTATTTGAACCGTATGTATACACTAATTTATGAACAACAATCTTTTTCCTTATCAACCAGCAAATGTAATTACTTCCGCCTCTGGGCGTGTGTCTCTCTCACAGATATGTGATTCAAATGTTACCGTTACTCTTGGTTTCTTTCTCTGATCAAGTAATTGCTGTTCGAGAAGCTGCTGAATGTGCTGCTCGTGCAATGATGTCTCAGCTTAGTGCTCAAGGGGTGAAGCTTGTCCTCCCCTCGCTTCTAAAGGTTCTGAATTTCCTGCTATATATGGATTTTCTATGATGTTTGTACATGGATTTTTTTTTCCTTTTCAGGTGTAACAAGGGTAAGTTGCCGAAAAACTGCTGAGAATCAATTGAAACCTTTATTGTTCGAAAAACAATAGTCTATTCTAGGTTCCTCTGTGATGTGTTTGTACAGTAATAATACCAAAAAGTGCTGTGACTAAGTTTCTGCTAATTCACAGTAGGATATGCAAAGAGTGTTGGCTTCTCTTGTGTCCTGTTGAGCGCTATGACATGAGATAGATTATTTCAATTGCATGCTTATTTCAGGGCCTTGAAGATAAAGCTTGGCGGACAAAGCAAAGCAGTGTGCAACTTCTTGGTGCTATGGCTTACTGTGCTCCCCAACAACTTTCTCAATGTCTTCCTAAGATCGTGCCGAAACTGACCGAGGTTACTCTTAATCTGAACATAACTTGTTTCCTGATCTTGACGGCTTATTCTGATTGGAAAATCTTAAAATTCTCATTTGATGCATTGCAGGTTCTAACAGATACCCATCCCAAAGTTCAGTCCGCGGGGCAAACTGCCCTTCAGCAGGTGACAACTTATTAAATCTTTGGACTGCTTGCTTGCTTGCCTTCCTTTCCGTTATTTTTTTTTTCTGGTTTTTCTATTTTTTTTGTTGTTGCACAACAGTTTTTCTTTTGTGCAATTTGTAGGTTGGGAATGTGATAAAGAATCCAGAAATTTCTTCTCTTGTTCCCACTCTCTTAATGGGTCTTACAGACCCCAATGACCATACAAGATACTCTCTTGATATTCTCCTTCAAGTAAGGACATCGAGTTCAGAATGACAATTGTTACGGTCGTTTCACCTCATTTGTAGCTTTAATGTTAATGTATTTGTTGCAGACAACTTTTATTAATTCAATTGATGCTCCATCGCTTGCACTGTTGGTGCCAATCGTCCATAGAGGGTTAAGGGAGAGGAGTGCTGAAACTAAAAAGAAAGCTGCCCAAATAGCGGGAAATATGTGTTCGTTAGTGACAGAACCAAAGGACATGGTCCCTTATATAGGGTTGCTTCTTCCTGAAGTTAAAAAGGTACAACTCATAAGTGTTGAGTACTTCAATTGACCATTTTAAGTAAGACTGTCGTTTTTATGCGCATAATTGTTACAGGTACTCGTGGATCCAATTCCTGAAGTCCGTTCTGTTGCTGCGAGAGCCATTGGTTCTCTTATAAGAGGAATGGGAGAGGAAAACTTCCCAGATCTTGTCCCTTGGTTGTTAGATACACTTAAGTCTGATGGTAGTAACGTTGAACGATCTGGAGCTGCTCAAGGGCTGAGTGAGGTTAGAAGTTTGTTTTTATATACATTTTTTACTGTTTTGCTATCTATTTATTCTAATAATCCTTGATTTACTGACGTTCACAGGTCCATGTCTGAGAGTTTCCATTTTTCTAATATATTTGCATTAGCTGGCTCTTTGAAGTAACCCTCCTTTTTTGTACTTAATGGGAGTCAGGATGCATTGACAGACTTAGATGTCATTCTGCTAGATATAGAACACATAATAGGTGAATACATATCTTGGATTTTAGGGAGTATTTCTTGTGCAGAATATAATTGGAAACCGAAGAATGCTAGGAGGGATGGTTCCTTTGGTTCAAATATTTTGCGTGGTACAACCTATAGAAAGCAAAGAGACTCTTATCTGGTTTGAACTATTGAGATGATCCAAAGTATGTAAGTGGAACAGTTCTTTTGGTTCGAAGCCTTAACAACTGAGAGAAACGAACAGGTGGTGGTGGTATTGTTTTTTGTTTGAAAACTCTGCATGGAACAACTGGGCTACATCAATTTCATGCCATTGTTGAGTCTTCTTGGCTCTCTATGTTCTATAATGTTAGACCATTTAATAGTTATGAGTTTTTATTTCAACCTTACCTTCAACTTTATTATAAAGAAACATTTGGCGGGCTTACCTCTTGGGTATTTTGTAATATTACCTTTTTTCTCATAAGAAACAGGAAAATTTTACCATAAAAAACTAGAAAGTACATCATGATTCGGTGAACTGCTGGTACACCAAGAGTACAAGGAATAAAAAGGAAAACTAGATAAAAAGAAAATAAAAGCACGACCAAAGATCAAGATACATGACAAGATCCCCCAAAATAGAACATAAGCCCACAAGGACGCATTGAGAAAGATGTTCTTTCAAAGGCGCGAGGCTGGTTCGAGGCGTTTTGCCTAGGCGATGAGAGGCGTAAACCTCATTTTTTTTTTTTAAAAAAAAAGTCCTAAAAAAATCACAAAACTATCATAATGTTAATAATCATTACTAAAAGAGCAATAACTTAACAAATACAATAACAATCTCAAATCATCACACCAAAATAACAGATAATGATGTCACTACATAGTTAAACTTCTATATCACCATAAAGTCATCACACAAAAATAGCAAAGCCACCCCATAACAACTAGTTGAGCACTTAAACTAGTGCATCACTATAAAGTCATACATAAAGAAGTTTACTTATCATAATTCAATACAACTATATATCATATATAGAAGGCAAATTATATCCATATAACTGTAATTAAGTTTAATTCATTACATATAGTACCCAAGTCAAATACACAGTGAAGAAATAAATGGTTAGTCCTTTGTTAATACAACTCAGGTGTTGATTCTCCCATTTGAGATCACGTAAACACATGCATTTTTGTAGGCCCCCCTGTTTTCGAGATCAAATTAGAAGGGCTATAAAATGGAAAGGAAGTTCAATTGTAGAAGCCTAAACGCTCAGATTGCTTGTGCACGTTTCTATGCATATATTGGAGCATTCTTTGCTTTTGATTGAATGAATCACCTTTTCTTTTCTCAATTTAGTCACAAAGCTTGATAACACAAACTGAGCATCTGTAGTTACTCCAATATGTTTGTTGAATTTATCATATTTAGTAAAGGAGTTTCTGTCTTTTTCCAGGTCTTGGCAGCGCTAGGAACTGAGTATTTTGAGCATTTACTTCCTGATATTATTCGGAATTGTTCTCATCAGAAAGCCTCTGTCCGCGATGGTTATCTGACACTGTTCAAGGTGAATACAAATGAATTGCATTATTCTTCATATGTATGGGTAGGTTTTATCAGGGGTGTTGTTCTAGTGTTGACTTCTTAATGGCTTTATTTCTTTAGTATCTCCCAAGGTCGTTAGGCGTCCAATTCCAGAACTATTTGCAGCTAGTGCTACCAGCTATATTAGATGGTAAATTTCTTACTTTTTCGCTTCTCTTTTTCTTGTGCATCTGTATATGGTTTTCTTTGCGGGCTATGATCCATTTATTAAAAACTTTATGTTATCCTAACATCACTTAATACTTCTTTTTTTTCCCTCGAAATGTAATACCAGCCTGTTTCATATTTCAGGTCTTGCGGATGAAAATGAATCTGTCCGTGAGGCAGCACTTAGTGCTGGACATGTTCTGGTGGAGCATTATGCAACTACGTATGTTCACTTGTGGCTTTGCGTTAATGTTCACATTCGTTTCGGCTGTCTTCTTTTTTATAAGTAGTTTATTTATCTAATTTTCTTACAAGATGCAATTAAGTTTTTGAATCTTATCGGGGAAACTTATATAAAAGGGGCAATTAAAAAAAAGGGCTTATTAGAGAAAGATTTTCACACTAAGGCCAAGGAATAATTTTTTTTTAAATAAAGGGCCTATTTTTTATTTTATTGATAATATGACATGTGTCTTTTTTTTTCATTATAAAATGACATCCCAACCCTTAAAATAAACTAAAAAAATATCAATATGCATTAAAATATGGACTGCAATATGAACTTTGCAGTCTATATTTCACTGCAATATGAACTTTGCAGTCCATATTTCACTGCAATGTAAACTTTGCAGTCGATATTTTTAGTGCAAAGTTCATATTGCAGTCCATATTTTACTGCAATGTGAACTTTGCAGTCCATATTTTTAGTGCAAAGTTCATATTTTATTGCAATATGAACTTTGCAGTCCATATTTTTTGTGAAAATTTCATTAAAAGGGGTAATTTAGGTAATACATAACATGTTTTTATTAATTAAATGATATTTAAATTTATTCAAATACATTCATTTAAAATATAAAACAAAATAGGCATCTTACACTAATTACCAATTAAAAATAGGCCCTTCATTCAAATTACCAATTAAAAATAGGCCCTTCATTCAAAAAAATATTATTCATTGGATTTTTGGTAAAAATCAATGTATAATAAGCCCTTCTACCTAATTTCTAGTATATAAAATGATGTTGGATACAACAGTTGTTTCTGTAAGCAAATACTCAACTGTTGTTATTCTTGTTTTATATTATTTTGTAGTGCCAAAACATCTTACTATCTAATTTCATTTGTGAACAAGTAAGTTATGTAAGAAAGCTGGGTATATCCATTTCAGCACAGGTAGCTTGAGATATTGATGTTTTTTAACTCCCAACCAATGTGGTTGTGCTCTGCATCTTCCCTCTGTTTATTTCTATTTATAGTATTTCCCCTTTCATGTTAGGTCATTGCCTCTGCTCCTTCCAGCTGTTGAGGATGGAATTTTCAATGACAATTGGCGTATCCGACAAAGTTCTGTAGAATTATTAGGTGATCTCTTGTTTAAGGTATGGGCTTCGCATACTCTTCCAACATATCTTATTGGGTGTTCTTTTGTTTGTTTGTTTTATAAGATTTCCATCCATTTCATCAAGGTTGCTGGAACTTCTGGAAAAGCACTACTTGAGGGTGGTAGTGATGATGAAGGTGCAAGTACTGAAGCACAAGGACGTGCTATAATTGAGGTGCTTGGGAGGGAGAAGCGTAATGAAGTTCTTGCTGCATTGTATATGGTCCGAACTGATGTTAGCTTAACAGTTCGCCAGGTAAAGATACTTCTAATTTTGATTGTATGGCTGTTTCACTTCTTAAGTCATCTGCTCCTTTTGGGAATACAAATGGAACAATAGTATATAATCTCTCTCTCTCTCTCTCTCTCAGGCTGCATTGCATGTGTGGAAGACCATAGTTGTAAATACTCCAAAAACTCTGAAGGAAATAATGCCAGTTCTAATGAACACCTTAATTTCATCTCTTGCATCATCATCCTCTGAAAGGCGTCAGGTTTGCTGTTCTATTGAATTCATTTTGTGCTTTTCTGTTCCTATCACTCTTGCGTACTTGAAAAATTAATAATACGATACTTGTATTTTCAGGTTGCTGGGCGATCATTAGGTGAGCTTGTTAGGAAGCTTGGGGAGAGAGTGCTTCCTTTGATTATTCCTATATTATCCCGAGGGCTGAAGGACCCTGATGCCAATAGAAGACAAGTGAGTCATTTGCCTTGTCGATTTTATGAACATCATTTTCTTGTTACCGGATGTTTCAACTAATTTCTCAAAGAAGATGCATTCCTTTTTATCTTGCGATGGCATTATAGTCTCGTCACTCATGCTCTTGTAATTGACGGAAACTAAAGTAATTGGTCTTATAAAGAGAGAAAAGCCCATACTTGTTCAGAACTAGTGAAGTTAGACGTCTTAATCTAATTAGTACTTTAAATAATGTATTTTTATGTGCAACAACTTCCAGTATCCTGAAATGGTACTTTAAATGCGTCGTCACACATCATGCCCATGATGTATCCTCCATTACCAAGAAATGTAGCGCTTAAATCCACTGTACTGCTAACCCCAAATCTAGCTTCATCTGCGTTCCTCTCATAATTCTTCAAATTACTGTCCTAGAATAGCCCGAATCTGGGTTCTTAAATTTCATGACGACAGTGTGGAATTTTTTCTGAGCAAAAAAACAAAAACAAAAACAAAGTCATGAACTTTTGGTTTGCCAATGCTGAATGTCCTGTGTAGAACTTGTTATACCTACTATGATTGTAATGAGTCTTGTTACAACTATGTTTGATATACTCACTTACCTTACAGTAGAGATCAACAGTAAGAACCCCGAGCAAATGTTTTTGCGGATTTTATACAGGTCCAACTTTTATCTGTATGTCTGTGGAAGGGACAATAGATATGGTGTTATGGCAATCTATTTGGACTCCCTGGGCCCGTTACAACTGCTATTAGTGCATGTTATTTAATCATATAATTCGATCATGTTCTCTATCTTATGACCAAAACTCTCAGATTACATTCCGAGTGAGTTTAAATTAGAATGACTTCAAAATTTAGCTCTGATCCTTAACCAAAGGCTTCATATTTAACAAATGTGTGTTTAATGTTCATCGCCTAAGGAACCGCCCTAACCCCCTTAAATACGTTGCTAGAGGCGTTGGCTATTTGTAGATCTGTTATATAGGCGACTTTAATGACTTTCAGTCCATACTTGTGCACTTTGCGGGTTGCTTCATATTAGGCCTGGTCCTAGACTATCTTGTCTCCTTTTAATTCATATCTGTTTTACATCGTGGTGAAAAGTTTCAGTTGATAGACAATTTCAGTCTTTTAATTTTCTCTACTACAGTATTCTGTGTTGACTTTAATATTTACTTGATTTACAGGGTGTCTGCATTGGCCTGAGTGAGGTGATGGCCAGTGCTGGTAAAAGTCAGTTACTGAGTTTCATGGATGAGCTTATCCCTACTATTCGAACAGCTCTCTGTGATAGGTTTGTTGATTATCTAAACATAATGTTGTTAATGAACTTATGCTTCGATGTTGGATTTTATAATTTCTTTGCATGTTGTTAAGAACCATCTCTCCCAAAAGCTTAAGCTGTTAAAAGAAGGAACTGTAATGAATATCATGCTTAACACCCTCCCTCACGTGCGACCCCATACTCGCACGAGGAGAGTAGACAAATGGGGGATGGAGGTGCCAAGGCTTGAACCTTGGACCTCCCAGAAAACCAAGCTCTGATACCATGTTAAGAACCATCTCTCCCAAAAGCTTAAGCTGTTAGGAGAAGGAACCGTAATGAATATCTTGCTTAACACATGTATCTGTATATAACTATATATTATATATATAAACTTTTTGCTGCTTTATTTTTTGAACAGCACGCCTGAGGTTCGTGAGTCTGCAGGGTTAGCATTTAGTACTCTCTACAAGGTAGTATTAATCAGTGCCCTGTTGTCTCTGAAGTATTTTAGAACATATTCCTCTTGAATTTGAATTTAATTGTAAATTGCTGCGATGTAGAGTGCGGGATTGCAAGCTATTGATGAAATTGTTCCAACACTTCTTCATGCTTTGGAGGATGATGATATGTCTGATACTGCCCTTGATGGCCTCAAACAAATATTGAGGTAGGATTCTCATGTCTTTGATGTAACATTTTGGTGGTTCTTGCTCCTTTTTTTGGTGCTAAATTTCCTCTCTTCATTAATTTTAGTGTCAGGACTACAGCTGTGCTGCCGCATATCTTGCCCAAGCTTGTCCAACTTCCACTTTCGTATGTATTTTTACTCTTGAGCTTTTATTGATTTTTAGTATAGATTTTTCTTACCCTTTTCTCACAAAAACCTTTGGATAATTCCCCCAGTGCCTTCAATGCACATGCTTTGGGAGCTTTAGCAGAAGTTGCAGGACCTGGTCTTGACTTCCACCTTGGTACTGTTCTTCCTGCTTTGCTTTCGGCAATGGGTGGTGATGATGTGGTATGCTACTTGTCTATGCTTGCAACTCTGGATCATTAGTTTTTTTGGAACTTTGTTTGGTTCGTTATATTTTACTCGCTGCTTATTTTGGTGAAATTATTTATTGTCATTGAAAATATAGGATGTTCAAAATTTGGCAAAGAAGGCTGCAGAAACTGTTGTCTTGGTCATTGATGAGGAGGGTGTTGAGTCTTTGATATCAGAGCTTCTGAAAGGCGTTGGGGATAATCATGTATGATTTTTCTTAATGATTCTTTCCCCCACCCCTCCCCCTACTTTATTGATATCTCACTGTACTGCTTTCACTATTTCTGATTCCAGGCTTCAGTAAGACGAAGTTCTGCATATTTAATAGGATACTTCTTCAAGAACAGCAAGTTGTATTTGGTTGATGAAGCTCCAAATATGATTTCAACCCTGATTGTGTTGCTTAGTGACTCGGATTCCGCTACAGTTGCAGTACTAGTCCAATCAACTCCATAGTTTCCTGGCCTTTTTTTTTCCAGTTAGGATGCTAAATCTTATCATGTATACAGGTTGCTTGGGAAGCTTTATCAAGAGTTGTCATCTCTGTTCCCAAAGAAGTACTTCCGTCATATATAAAGGTAGTTCGTGATGCCGTATCCACTTCAAGAGATAAAGAGCGTAGAAAGAGAAAGGTAATTGAAGCTTGTACTATCTGTAGATGATCGTTTGTTCATAAATGATGCCGCTGAATAGTGATGCCTGTGATAATGGTGCTTGCAATTGTTTTTTCTGTTGCATCAAATTTGTAATTTGATATTTGACATTTTTGTATGCTATACGTTCAGGGAGGACCAGTTCTTATACCTGGGTTCTGTCTACCGAAAGCTCTTCAGCCATTGCTTCCCATCTTTCTCCAGGTATTCATGAGTTGTTCAAGCTCTGCATGAGCTGTTTCTTGAATTTACATGCATATGCATTTTTCTTGGGTTTTTTTTTCCTTTGTTCAAATAAGTTGTACAATTCTTCGTGATGGTACTTTTTATTCATGGAGAAATAGTTCAGTAGCTTCCTGACGCATATACATATATAGAGAGAGAGATGCCCAAAGTGTTTAGAAGTTGAACATATGAGAAATATTATGATTTTCAGATGTATAGTTTAAGTTAGAAATGGGACTTAATTTGTGAGTGAGGGATTATTTTATTTTTATCAACGGGGCATGTAGGTAGGTTTGCTGTCCGGATACGTTGCTCTTTGTCCTTGTCTATTCTGTCAAGAAAATTGGTTGCCTTGATATTATTCAATTGCCTAATATTATTTTGCATTTATTTTTTAAATACGATATAATTCTTCACTTGAGCAATATCAAGATTATAATTTGCATTTGCCTCTATAGGGTCTAATAAGTGGATCAGCTGAATTAAGAGAACAGGCTGCCCAGGGACTTGGAGAGTTAATTGAAGTGACAAGTGAAAAATCACTGAAGGATTTTGTTATTCCAGTTACAGGGTATGTACCATGAATTATTACCAGATGCAAATCATACATTGGATTTGTTAACCATTCAGGCACGCTTGGCTTAGTTCTAGGCCATATCTGCCCTTGCATTTTACTGCTCCTCCATTAGTTAAACTGCAGTGTGGTTTATCCGTGCTACTTATACTAAACTACTGGTTGAATGATCATATTTTTCACTCCAAAATATCATGTATGCGGTATGTATTTTCTCCGGTAGGCCCTGAATTATTCCTAAAGAATTTTTCCCCAAGAAATCTGAAAATATATGCAACCAAATACACATAATGTTCAAGAACGATTTCTGAGCATTTATTGGTAGCACATGTACATAAATTGGACTCTTTAAGCTAAATCCTACTGACTCGGGTCATATACATTTTCCCTATAGGCCTCTGATTCGAATAATAGGTGACCGGTTCCCCTGGCAAGTAAAGAGTGCTATTCTGTCTACATTGACCATCATGATACGGAAAGGTGGGATGGCCCTTAAACCATTTCTTCCACAGCTTCAAACAACATTTGTCAAGTGTTTACAGGACAACACGAGGTTAGTTTAATATATCCATATATATTTATATTGTTTAACCAGTTATTAATAGTAGGAACCATATGGTGTATTTTTGACTTTTGTATTCTTTTGAGTACTCCTATCTCATGCTTGCCAATTACCACTGCAGGACGGTTCGTTCAAGTGCTGCCCTCGCTCTTGGAAAGCTTAGTGCACTCAGTACTAGGGTTGACCCTTTAGTTGGCGATCTTCTATCCAGTTTGCAGGTGATGCTTGTGACTTTGTCTTGTCTCCCATTTGACTTTCAAGCTAAACAATATAACACTGCTAAATCATGACTGATTAGGCATCGGATGGTGGGGTGCGCGAGGCAATATTGACCGCTCTGAAAGGTGTAGTCAAACACGCTGGCAAGAGTGTGAGTAATGCCGTTAGAACACGCCTCTACGCTTTCTTGAAGGACTTAATTGACAATGAAGATGACCAAATACGAAGTTCAGCAGCAAGTATATTGGGCATGATATCACAGGTTTTTGCAAATTGGAACTATTCCCCTTTTGTCACTTCTAGATCTGTTACACATACTCATTTATCTTTGTGTATGTTTATCTGTCAAACATTTCTTCAATTTTGGTCTTGATTATAGTGTTTTTTTTGGTGATGGAGAATTTACAAAAGTTGATATTGCAGTACTTGGAAGAATATCAACAGCCTGAACTACTGGAGGCACTTTCAGATTTGGCATCATCTTCAACCTGGTCTGCTAGGCATGGATCAGTGCTTACCATCTCTTCCATGCTTAGGCACAATCCTTCCATGCTTTGTGCGTCTCCTTCGTTCTCATCTGTTGTGGATTGCCTCAAAGATGCCTCAAAAGATGAAAAGGTTACCATCTTGTTTCAGTTATCTATTAATTTATATTAAGTGAGGAGTTTCGGTGTGCACTTGAAATTATGAAATCATCCTTCAGGCTCTAGAATAAAAATAGTTCTTGAACTAGGATTTGAACCCAGGACCTCGAATATTGAAAGCACATTCTATCACAACTTGACCAAATGCCATAACGAGTTTAATTGTTTAAAAAATCTACATAATCTTAGGATCTACTGTGTATATTATTGCACATGCATTGAGTGTGCCGCAAGTTCTAGTGTCTCATGTATCTACTACGGGTTGATTACTGACATATGATGATGTTTTAGTTCCCTGTACGTGAAACGTCAATCAAAGCACTAGGAAGGCTTCTACTACATCAAACTCGGAGCGATCCCTCAAGCACCACCTCCCTAGCGAAAATTCTTCCATCTATAGTATCGGCTATGCAGGATGACTCAAGTGAAGTTAGACGAAGGGCATTATCTGTACTTAAAGCTGTTGCAAAAGTATATATATCTGACTTTCCATTTCTTGGGATTCCTCTGAAACTTTGTAGGTTGTTTACTTGTTCTAACATTAGCAAATTTATGGTAGGCCAATCCTAGTGCCGTCGTGGCTCATGTTTCGGTTTTCGGCCCTGTGCTTGCTGAATGTTTAAAGGATGGAAGTACACCTGTTAGACTAGCTGCAGAGAGATGTGCACTTCATACCTTCCAATTGACAAAGGGTACCTCTTATTGCCACAGTTCTACACCATATCTCATTTATTTATGACCAATTCATATTTTATCCAACTTCCAATTTTGAACCTTCTGCCTTTTATCCGAAAGAAAAACTTCTGGCTTTACTGTCAGTGATCTGAAGTGTGGATGCTTTCCCTTTTCCATTCAGACTTTTGAGTTCTCCAATTCAAAACATTATGGATACCATAAATATCTCTTGTTTTTATTTATAGGCTCGGAAAATGTTCAAGCTGCACAAAAGTTCATCACGGGCTTGGATGCTAGGCGAATAGCAAAGTTTCCTGAGCACAGGTATATCTTGTCGCAGGCTTTTCATTGCTTAGAATTTGTAGTTTCAGCTACTTAGGAATCTCAAATGGTCGATTTTTCATAAATAAAAATTTCATGCGGAACTGTGAAACAACATACCTCCCAATTTTCATGCATTATTGTACTAAACTAGGTATGCTTTAAATTTCATTAGTCTTTAGAATCCAAGCCTACCTTTTTTCTTTCCCTACGCCCTCACATGAAGTAGAGCGTCTTTTGTTTCTCAAGATCTGGTGTCTAGTGGAAACATCTATGAAAATTTTGGAGTACTGGTGATTGAATTCTTGAATGAAGATGTGATGGTAAATAATAGACGTGATAAAAAAGAAAAAAAAATTAATGTTTATGCATATCATTCTAAAGGGTATTTTGATCGTTAATTTGAATGCAGTGATGACAGTGACGACAGTGAAGATGATTCCACAAGTGGCTGATAAGTTGTGGATTCCATGTTTTTAACATATTAGATTTTTGAGGAGGTTCTTCCAGCCAGATACGAAGTTGTATTTGTGGAGGTCCAAGTTGACGGCCCAAAAGTTTCCATACCATTTTTGTATTTATAGGAAAGTACTAGTTATACGTCCTCTGGGAATACCGTATTTAATTATATTATCGATGAGAATAAAGTTATAAACAGCGATGGCCCCGTGCCATCATTCCGATTTTGTATTATGTTTGGTAAACCTGGAAGGGGAACTTGGTAAATCTCATAATTGTATCATCTTGTTCAAGTTCATAAATCAGTGGCCTCATTTTTAGATTGTGATATGGGAAATGAATGGGGTTACCAGTGTCTTTGGAACGATTGAATTTGTCTTTCTTCATTTGTTTTGGAATTAATGCCCACCAAATTTCCGTACCCTACAATTCAGTCGGTACTTGCAAATATGGTCCAGCTGTTCGATGTGTTTGTAGATTGGTGGTGTTATCATTCAGTGTTGTCTTTATGACAAAGTGATGATGTTTTATTAATGTGTGTTTGGGTTTGTGGAACTAATAAATATTTGGGTATGGGTGAAAAACTTGCATAAATTGTCGTTAATAATTTACTTTATTTTTAATTGTTATGCGACTTATTGATAGACAGTGTTCAAATTAGAGTTTATTTATATGTGATCTGTTAATCGTTTGCAATCTATAAAGGGTTTGGGTTAGTTTTATCAATAAAACAACCGATTATGAGTAATTGATTGATATCCCTGGTATCTTCTAATTTACTTTTCCAAAATACCTATTAGTCTTGTATCACCTTAAAACCAAATTTCCAAGAAACTAAATTATCTCCGAATTGTCTCAAGTTGTAGATAATCTGTCGTGCACTTGGAACGTATTGTCTTAAGTTGTAGATAATCTGTCGTGCACTAGGAAGACAAACAAAAATACCTCTGAGTTAAGATAAATTGGCCAAGTGTCCATCTTGCATCTTTATGTGAACCGAATGGTTAGATTCTCGAACCTTAGCAACAGGGACGGAGCCAGAAATGGAAGGGAGGGTGGGGAGCATTGAGAACTAGTAGCTAATTTATTTTAATAGTAAGGATTGTTCAGGCCAATTAATGTGATAGAACGTCTTCTTTTATTAATTGTATTAATACTTTGTGAATAGTAAATAGACGTTATATAGTAATAAATAAAAATATCATATGCATTAATTATATTAGAATTGTTTTAACCCTAACTAATAAAAAAATTGGTGAACTATTTTAATTAGAATTGAATAAGACGAAGAAGTAAAAACAATGGGGGAACTGGATTGAAGGGTAAAAGCCAATTAGGTCGTTAGATACCAAATTGTAGAGCACAGTGGCCTAACTTAATTTTCAAAATGCTCACTCTGACTTTCAAATGAACTATATACGGATCACACAGAGAGGGGCATGTAGGTAAATAAATTTATCTTGGGGGGCATATTATTATCGTCATACAAATTCTTAAGCACATATGTAGATGGTAGAAAAAGTTGAGGGGATGCCCCTGAGCTTATGGTGCATCCGTCCCTGTTTAACAATGCCAAGGTAAGATTACATTTTCAAAAGTAAATACGAATTTTAATTCAAGGGGTAGTTAAAAGAAAAATACAATTTTTAAGAGAGATTTTGCGTCTTAAATTAAGAATTCATATATATTTCTTTTAATTCTTGATGAAAAATATTGACGGACGAAGGAGTTATATTTATCAAAACCTAGGCTTTTCTATGAGATGAAAAGTATATATATAGCCTCGGACGGGGAGAGGCAAGTAGGAAGGGGCATTGGGTCATTTTAGGTTGAGGCCCTTCTTCAGAGTCAAATGCAGAATTCCAGGTTTAATTTGGAGAGTTAAAAGAAGCTGACAATCATTTTCTTGTATTTTATTTTATTATTATAATTTGTATTGTAATTTGCAGTGAACGAGCAAAAAACAGAGAAAGTAGTAAGAATTCGAGATTCGAGAATAGAAAGTCTAGGCAAGTATATTTTATTTTTATCACATTTAATTAATACTACCAACAACATTAATTGATAAATTTTATTTTAATGTTTTGATTTAAAATGGAATTAAATTAGAATACATCCACATGGAGATGAGCGCATTGTAGCATGGATCAAGGGATTGCTTGCGAGTTGCGACCCAAATGCCTAGAAGCAGCTAAAAGAAGAGAAGAGAACAGAAAGATAGAATAGAAGAAGTGAAGAACCCTCTCTCTCTCTCTCTAACGTTGAAATTTCAACAAACAAACAGCTCTTAGTTTGAGTATTTGACTTTCCTTGGGGGGTACGTCCATCACTTCAAACTTCCATAATTAATTTTTATAATTATTTTGAATAGTTAATTGATCACTTCTGTACGTGCTACCTACTTGACTTGATTTCAACAATACTACCTTCTTCTTTTTAATTTTTACTTTATTTTCCTTTGTTATTTGTATATAAGGACACAGTGATATTAACCCTACAAAATAATTAGTAACTTTATATATATATATATATATATTTGACATAATAACGTGACATATTATCAATTAATTTTTTTTTTGTGTAGTAACTTGTAATTATTTGTAGAAATTAATGTATTAATCAATACTTTTTAAGTAAAATCATCCATTAACATAGTGCATTTTATGACATCATATCATTCAATTTGAATCATGGAGTTGGTACGCATATCTTTTTTTCTCAAATAGAAATTTTGAAAAAGTAACTTGTGTTTCAATTATAGTTTGAGGCATTGAAAAAATAATCAACTAGAATGCAACTAATGGCATCTTTTTTATCTGTTATAAAGCTAATCTAATCTCAAATTCAACTGATTTTGAGATTTATGTCGCATTTTCCAATTTTCACTTAATTTATAACAATATTAGAGATGAATTCGACAATATTTTTCCCAATAGAGGAAACAGCAAGCAAATGAATTTTTAATTCAATATAGTCATGTTGAGATAAATTCAACATCAAGAATCTGAGGCCTAATATATATTGACCCGCTAATTAATATTTCTAACTTTTGATTTTGAATCGTATATATCCAAATCACACTAACATTACGCGTGAATAAAATGCAACCACAAGTTTAAACCATCAAAAATATTTTGAGCCCCCTAGCTGCTCGATCAATTCTTTATAATAGCCTATGGAGTACATCCTACGTGTGTGCAGTGAATAGAATCAAATAAATTGTATGCAAAATAATATTTTTGTATCTTAAGTACAAAATCAGTTATGGCCTCTTTACAAAATTTTTAATTATGAAATTAATTCTTAGTCAATTAATTAAAAGCCTTTGCATCTAAAATGATTTAATTTTACTTGATGGAGTGTTTGGATGAATTGAAAATGTTATAAGAACATGTTTTGAAATTGGTGTTTTTGTATACATCCACAAATTTTTTTGACTCTATTTATCTTTTCTAGTTTTGATAAATTCGCAACCAAATAATCCCTTATTTTTTATTTACAAAAGAAAAATGAAAAAACACACTCTTATTCTTTAACACCATAAATAAATCTTTCACACTGGTGATCAATTTCAAGCCAACAATTGTGGAGGTTACATCACACATATAATCAATTTTGACTTTGCGGGACTCGATTGTGCATAAATTCATCAGACGGCTAATGAATGTTACCTCTCTTCGCTAGCATCGGCAACCTTATATGTTTAAAGGAGTTGTTTGTTTTTTAGGGTTTTCGAATTGAATTGTTTCTTAAGTTCTTTTTGTTTATAATAGGCTTAAAGCATTAAAAAAATTCCAAAAAATAAACAATGTAGAAGATATATTCCTCACTGTTTAGTTGACGGTGTATATTTTATTTGTAATCTTCAATCACTCTTACATGTTATCAATAGAGTTAATAAGAACCTTATAATTAATTAAAATTAATTTTTCTTTGAAATTCGACTATCTAAGACAAATAAAAATACGGTAGTATATTTCTGAGAGAATATTTATTGAGTGTTGAGGAAATATGATAAAAAAAATTCACCATAACATTAACTGGTTGTTGTGTCAAACAAATTTAACGCTAATCATAGTGAGTAAAAATGGATTTGGTTTGACAAAAGTAGCGGTCGAAATTGTGTTGGTAACTCCTTGTTTGAAAGTTGAACATAAAACGGGGTGAGCTAAAAATTGTTGGTGGGGTGAAAAGATTGTTTTCATGGATTTATTTAAGAACCCTTTTTAAAATCCTCTATGTTTCTTAAAATTTTGTGTAGAGTTATCAACATCAAGTGCATGTATTATATTCCTTTAAAATATAGAGTTTGACCGAATTCTCAATATCAAGAATTTAGCAATTTTAAGTCTTACTTCAAATGACTCAATTTTAGTTTTCATGATGAAAATTAGGACTCTCCCGATTAACTATGCTTAGACCTAAGATGCCCATTTTAGAAAGGGCGTGATGAAACTATATGAGACGATACGAAATCGCCATGAAATTGACTGAATAATTCTAATTCGTATCTATAATGTTTAACATAAAGTTGTCTTTGTGTCCATATTTTGAAACAAAATTGAAGATATATCGTGCTAATCGTGTCTTGTCATGTATATTAGATTTTATTGTGTCTAAATTAGAGAAAACCAATGGTTCTACTGGTGTTATAACGTATTTATTATGACCTTACATTGTGTTAATCATGTTTTATCACGTTAATTGGGTATTACTGTGTCTAATTAAAGAAAATTAACAATTGTATTTGTGTTATGACGTGTAGACCAAAAACTTGCAATCATATCCGTCGCTCGTGTTGTGTATTCTGTAGGTTGTGTTCGTATTTTGTAAAAGTAATAAAACTTCATGTCATGTTGTCTTGTGCCCAAACACGACAAAAAATATGAATTGTCACCCTTACTTGGACTCTAATATGTTCCGATTCAAATTAATCCGATCTAACGCATTGCAACTATATTATGATATTGAAGAGTATGTATTTAAAGAAAAAATAATTTATTAAATTATTCTTGATAGGAAAGAAGGAAAGAGAATGGGGAGGATACTTTGATAATTGAACACAGACAACAAAAAAATATTTAGCCAAGTAGTAACACTTTCAAATCCCATAGTGAAATTTTATTTATTTTTGTGTATGAGTTCAAATCTCGTAGTGAAATTTTATTTATTTTCTTAGTATAGAGGGGGTATTTTGGCAATTCAATTGGCATACCAAAAACCTTCCTCTCACTTTATTAATAGTATAGATGTCAGAGTGTTATTAATTATCAATTTTTTTTTTATCTATTCAACCTCAAAATAACATCTTATGGCAAAAAATATCTAAGAATTAAGATGCGAACAAAAATAATAACAAAAAACAACATTATTTTTTTAACATGTTGTTATCTGTCTTTGATACCAAATGAGAGATCATATTCGTGCGTGGCACTTTAGCAAAAACTTTTGAACTGAGGGTGCATCAAACAGAATAAAATAAAAAGTCAATGAAATATATATTTAATTTAAATAGAATATAGTAATGGCTTAATTAATGCTACACGAACTGATTAATTATAGAATTATGTTGCTAACTAGGATTTCTTTCACTTCTGTACAAAGGGGTGGAATTTAAAAATGTTATTTCACTTATATGTAATACTCCCTCTGTCCCACAAAGATAGACTCATTTTTTATTTTTATCCGTTCCAAATTATAGACCATTTGCTTTTTAAAGAATGCACTACAATTTCATTTTTCCTAATATACCATTATTTAATTACATTGTTATCGACTCCAAAAGAGTAATCAACTCCAAAAAAATTTTCACATTTTATTGGGGCATGTGATTTCAATCTAATGTATTTATTATAGAAAGAAAGTAAATGAGGGTATAATAGAAAAATTGTGAAAAAAAATTATGGTTTCAATTACATTAAATGAAGTTTCTTAATCTGTGTGAAAAAAAATGGTTCTATCATTGTGGGACGGAGGGAGTAGTATTTTATTTATGCTGAGGTATGTTTTCCGATAAATTTTCCTCGATTCTCCTAATTATATTAACTTTTCACAGATTAATTAACTAGTTTTTCATCTTTTTCTGAGAACATAATACATCAATCTTTAATTTGGAAGGTTAATAATTTTTTTTCCAATACCCTGGAAAAATGGTGGTTGCAGAATTTTGTGTATTCCTTTTTTCTTTTTCTTTTTTTATACAAATAATAATTCTACAATAAAAGACTGATAATCACATCCATGTATATTAAACGCAAGATATCCTTATTAGGAGGATAAGGTCTCCAAACAGCGACACGGCTAATTCCTACCCCTAAAATTTGTTATATTTTATTTAATATTTAGGAGTGAGATTAAAGTGGAAGGAAAAAAAAAGGTATGGTATGATGTGGTGTGGTGGGAAAGGTAAGAATGAATGAATTGGAAGTGAAATGAAATGAGATAATGATGATTGAAGATGGGGGGGGGGGGGGGGGGGGGGGGGGTAATTAGATAACATGTCTTTTACATTCATATTCCTCGATCGATCATACGTACGTAGAGTAGATTTTTAGTAAAGAAACAAACGTGAACCTAACAGCTACCAATTGAAACTCACATATATATATATATATATGCAACCAAGTGGCCACGTGTCATCTATATATACTCTTGTTAGGCAGTGCACCTTCCTATTTAATTTCTTTTGAAAAAAAAAACACCATATAATAAGAATAGTAAATGTAGGGAGAAAGATACATATATATATTAATGGAGAAGATTGTGTAGTTGCAGAGGCAGATGTATATATTCAAGTAGGGGGGTTAGTATTTAAGATTGGTGGGGGTGCCTTTATGAATGGGTAGGTTAATGTGTTTATAATGCCTAGCTCATTCAATTAATGTCCTTTTCCTTTCGTCCATCTCTTTGAATTGATATATAGCAAAATTTCAAAAATTAATATATATAATTTTATTTTATTTTTAATTAAATTAAGAAGAAAGAACATTTAATTAAATTAAATAGAATGCAGAGGGTAGGGCAGAGCAGAGCAGACATGCAATGATCGATGATTAATCTTCTTTCTTCTTCTTCTTCTTCTTCTTGATCTTCTTCTATCAGAGAGAGAGAGAGGGAGAGAGAGAGTATTTGGGGAATAGTGCACAGCTTAATTAACCTGCACCCCCACATGCACCAACCTAGCTCTCCTTCAATTCACACTGCATTTACATCTTGAGGTCATTTTAATTTCTCCTCTTGCTGGTCCGTTTTGGGGTCATAAAGAGGAGTGTCCCTTTTGTTACTCCCCCTTTTCCTTTCTTTTTTTTCCAGTAATGGTTTTTAATTAATTTTCTCTCTTGGGCACTGAATTAGAGATGGTTAGAAATATGAGATCTCTTCCTCCTCCTTATCTTCTTCTTTTTCTTCCACTTGTTTTCGCTGTCCTTTTCTCTCAAATGTCGTCTGTCCGCGTTTTGGGTTTAAATTACACAAAATATAGACATGTAAGCAGCTTGAGACTAGCCAGGATTCAAAAGCATTTGGCCAATATTAACAAACCTCCCGTCTTCACCATTCAGGTACTATATATATATACTTCCTTAATTACATCACATACGTACACATACATAATTAAAATTTTAAAGCATATATATATATATGTTTAAGTTTCGTACGTATGCTGCAATTTTTAGTTGCTGATCGAGTTGATCAGTTATATTATTGTTGTTGTTGTTGTTGTTATATATGTTTTTCAATCAACGAGCGTACAGAGCCCGGATGGAGATATAATAGATTGTGTTCATAAAAGGAAACAACCGGCTTTAGATCATCCACTTCTAAAGAATCACAAGATCCAGGTACTTTTACACTACTTCTCGATCTCTAAACATTATATTTAATTAATTAATGAACCACCCACCTCTCTCTCTAGCTTTAGTTGCCTAGCTAGCTTGCTTGCTTGTATGTGAGGAAATTAACTTGAAACAAAACAACTTTCTCAGCATTCATGGGAATAATTAATAATTAGTTTTCAACTACCAACTACTTAATTATTTCTCGATCTCTTTGGATCCATGGTTAATTTCTGTCTCTCGGCCGGATTAATTAAATATATATCAATGTTAATTTGACTTATTATTAATTAATTACTGATGGAAGAGAGTGGCACCGGAGAGGCCTAAGCTGAAAAAGATGAAAGAAGAAGTGAGATCGGATAGATTGAAGAATAACAATAGTAGAGGAGGTGCATGGCAAACTTGGCATCAAGCGGCTGAAAAGTGTCCAAAAGGAACGGTCCCCATTAGGCGGAGCACGGAGCATGATGTATTGAGAGCCAACTCTTTGTATGACTTTGGCAAGAAACGACGTCGCGATTTACCCCTTGCCCGCCGTGCCAATGCACCCGATGTCGTCACTGGCAACGGCCATGAGGTATATATATATATATATATATATATATATATATATATCCATCCTTCTTCAGTTCACATATATACCCGCCCAGTACTTTCTATCTAATGTAATGTATTGGTGGACGATGTAATGTACATGCGAAAAAAAATAATAATATACTTTCTATCTAATATAATGTATGTTTATACGCATAAATTATTATTATATACTCGAAACAGGTACACACATCATAAATTAACCAATATAATATATATTTTTGTGCGAGAGAAAATGAAATATACAGCATATTGTATTAATGAATTACAGTTGGGAGATAATTAATGGAAGGATTACTAGCTAGTACGATTTACCCAACTAGTGTTTTAGTGACGCTTAGTACGTCAATTCTTTCCCATTCTATTCAATCATAACATAAATAGGGTTTCTGTCCATAGAAAAATAAATGGAAGAATAGAATTAAACCAACTTTGACCACACAATTCTTAATTTTTAAGATTCCTCCAAGTTAATTAACTCATTCTTGCTTTCCTTACAGGTTTCAAAGTAACCAATCTTCACAGTCACTAATTGTGTTATAATTAATGTTGTTCATGTGTTACTATATGAGTCATATATGTTGCGTTATATTTAATTACGAAATTGAATTTATACCAATATTCTTATTCTTATAATAATAGTTATAATATTCACTAACATAAAAATTAGGAAGGAAGAGATCAAGAGTTTGTTGTATGGATATAATTCAAAAAAAAATCACATTTATGTGTCGCCCAATCTTCAAAATTGATTCAAATATGTCAAATATAAATATTGCAATATTTATTTTTTTAAATACGGTTACTGGTATATATATATAGTAAATTGAATTTTTTTTTTTTTTTGGGTGTTTGATTAAAAAAAAAAAAAAAGCATGCGATAGCATACACGGGAACATCGGAAGAGGTGTATGGTGCGAGGGCAACAATAAACGTGTGGGACCCGTCAATAGAAGTGGTGAACGAATTCAGCCTCTCTCAGATATGGGTTCTTTCTGGTTCTTTTGACGGCTCCGATCTTAACAGCATCGAAGCTGGCTGGCAGGTATATACTACTTCTTTCTAATTCTTCCTATTGCGCCACCCGCTTTTTTTTTTTTTTTTTTTAAATAATATATTAGAACAATAATTAATTTATTGATAAAACAAATTATTTTATATTATTATTTTAAAATTATAATAAATTTAAAGGTCCCTTCTTATAAGATTTTTAGGATGTATAGAGATGAAATTCTGAAGTTTTGATCCTTTTACTAGTCAGGTTAGTCCGGAGCTTTATGGTGACAGCAGGCCCAGATTATTCACCTATTGGACGGTCAGCCCCCCTCTCTTCTTTATGTTTTTTTTTTTTCATTTTATATCTATTAATAGATTCATTTCGTTTCAATTTAATAGATTCATTTTGAAATGTTTATTAATATTTTTACTTTTTTAAAAAAAAAAAAAATTGTTCCAAATTGGTACTCATTATTTTTAATGTTATACGTAGTCTACATCCAAATAAAGGTTTTTTTTTTTTTTTTTATAAAAAATTTTCTGAAATAAAAAAGATATTTTAATAATTAAATAGACACACACCAAACCTTGCTAATCTTTTGAATATATAGGCTATAGTGTAGATGAGCTAAAGGAAGTAATATACAAGGTCCTTCCCTATCATTTTTCAATTTAACCATTAATATTTGAAAGTTACCGCTATTGCAGTACTCTCGCGCAAACTTTTTAAGAAGTTAAATATTCTCCCCTCAATTATAAATAATGAGAATTATTTAATTTATATGTTTTATATTAATTATTGCAATTAAAATCTCCTTAAGTGTCAACGTATTTGGAAACAAAGATTATATTCACCGCCATGCACAACATTCAATGTGAAATGCTTAGTAGTTTGTAGCAAACAAAAATAAAAATAAATCGCCATGGAAGTATTAGCTTATTAAAAAACCATTTCTCTGTGTTTCTTTTCCCTCAAATTTCGGATTTATATATCCATCTTCCCCATATTTTTTCTTAAATAAATAAGTAAATCATCACATAGCTCTAAAAAATAAGAAATTAAATATCACCAAACAAATTTGGAAAAGAGGAACGGGCAAATTAAAAGAGGACCACTCGTTGAGTTGTGGGTGATCCATATTTAAGAATAACATTAACAATGAAAACGACAAGTCATTGAACAGTACTGTTTGGATGGTGGATGGTCCTTAAACTAGGTTTGAATACCGGAATGGGGTATTTAATTATCTGGCCGATGACATGGGCCATTTTTTAAACCAAATTAACCTAGACAATTAGAGATTTATATATATATATATATATATATATATTTGATTGCGTTTATCCTTGACGAGATTTCAACCTATTATTAGATCCTTCATCAATGATCACTTAGGTGAGGTAATCATTCAAAATTATTTTATACAATATTACTTTATGATACTTTTGTAACATTCATTTAGCTTTATATATTTTTTAATTTTTTAATTACAACAATATAGTTGCAACCTTTGACTTACACATTTTTATTTTCAAATTTCAGTTAGTACTTAACTATACAACAAGGTCATTGACACATTATTTAGTTATATATATATATATAAGCACTTATAAATACAAAATTAATTTGTAAGGGGGCAATGTTCTAAAAGGTGGCCATAAAGTGCCTAGTGTTCAAAGTGACTAGGCAGTCATTTTTTTTTAATATTTTTAAATATTAATATATATGTAATACTTGTATAACTAAAAAATAAATGAATCACAGTCACTAGATTCACTAATTAAAATAAAATTGAATATAGTTTTTCATCCATACCAAATTATCAATTTATTTCAATCGACAGCAGAAACAACAACATTAATAATAATAATAATAATAATAATAATAATAATAATAATAATAATAATAATAATAATAAAAACTTAGTGACAAGAAAAGGTAACAATAAAAGAAAAATAAAAAGAAAGTAAGGTAGAATCGTAAGTTTGTAATTAGTCAAAATGAACTCTTCTTCTCCGTCTTCTAGTGATTGCAGCTGCTAACTAAGGTTTGGTTTCAATTGGAGAATGGAAGATATTGAGTTTACTTATGATAATTGATAGCTTGTATCTGTTTTTTTAAATGATAATTTTTTAATAGAAAGAAAAATAGGCAGCTTCTTAAAAAAAAAAAAACCCCAGTTCATCTGCTTAACTAGTTTGTTTAGGCGGCTGCCTAAATCTGCCTAATTCATTTCAGCATCTAAACATCTGCCTAGATAACAATCAAGGCACCCGAGTACCACCTAATTAACCTGCCTTTCAAAACACTAATGTGGACTATATATCCTTTCTGACATATACACATGCGGGAGAGATTCTTTTGAAAAACAGTTAAAAAATGCTATATTTCAAAACACGCGCGGCTATATATATTTGTTAGATCACTAGCTAATTTCAACGTAATCTCATTTTATTTTAATGTAAATATTTGACAGAGTGATGCGTATCAGGCAACGGGATGTTATAACCTTCTATGTTCGGGATTTGTGCAAACAAACAGTAGGATAGCTATCGGAGCATCCATTTCTCCGGTGTCATCATACTCCGGCAGTCAATTCGACATCTCCATCCTGATTTGGAAGGTCACCTTTTAATTCTCTTGTTTATCATATCATAAAGAATAAGACATGCATGAAATCTTTACTTATAGTGAGGCGCGTGATTCAGATAATTAACTACGTCCTCCTATGTAATGCGCGCGCGTTAATTAATCCACATCTTACACTTACAACTTTTTGTTTCATTAATTTAGGATCCAAAATTGGGGAATTGGTGGATGGGATTTGGTGAGAATACCTTAGTAGGGTATTGGCCTGCGGAGTTGTTTACCCATTTGGCGGATCGAGCCACCATGGTCGAGTGGGGAGGTGAGGTGGTCAACTCACGGGCCAACGGCGGGCATACGTCAACCCAAATGGGCTCGGGTCATTTCGCAGAAGATGGATTTGGAAAAGCAAGCTATTTTCGGAACCTAGAGATTGTAGACTCCGATAATAGCCTAACTTCAGTGCGTGACATATCGACTCTTGCTGAAAACACAAATTGTTACAACATCCAGAGCTCCTATAGCAATGAATGGGGCACACATTTTTATTACGGAGGGCCAGGGAACAATCCACGATGCCCTTGATCATACTTCCTTCCATCTGCTAGCTATTGTTATATAATCAATCTTTCAACTACGTAAAAATTCTTTCTTTCGCTGGATGCATGCATGTGTTTCAATTATTTCCATGCCTATTTGTGCTAGCTAGTTAGCTAGTTCCGCTACGAGTAATTTTTTTGGATGTTGGTCGAAATGAGAAAGGAATGTATGTAATATATTTAAATAAGACACAAAAGCATCAAATGGGTGTGAAAATAGAAACATCACTAACATGTGCAAAGTTTATTATTTTTGTTCTCGAATTTGCTATGAGATGCTTGTGTAATGGACCGTTGTGTTGATGCACAACACAAAAATGCTTAAATTAGTAGTTTTATATTACTTTTAATATTAAGAAATATTAATTTTATATTAATGATATTAACGTTTCTTCTAATTTTAAAATTATTTTTAGTGACTCAAAAAAAAAAAAATCACTAATTTTTTCTTGATAAATATATTAAAAATGTTAAGGCGTACTATAATTAAAGCAAAGCGTTGAGAAAAGCGTAGTTTATTTAATGAAAGCTTATTATAATAAAGTAGCTGTGGGGCAAGTCAAGGGCGAGGAAAAAAAGGCGGAGGGAGTACGAAAGAAGCATCCGTCTATCTATCGTTTATAATTAATGTCATTCAATATTTGGACATTGGGGGTTGAGTCAGCTCCAAGTTTCCTCCTCCGGGTGACGACGAAATAGAATAATACTTCAGTGGCTCCTTGTTGCATTTAATGACCGACTCAACCCAACCCCCCACCACATCACCATTCGGGCTGCACTTTGAGAGCTTATCGCCTTTCTCTTTTGTCTCTTTCCATTTTTTTTTTTTTTTTACTTTTCAACATAGGCTATATATATTTAAATCTTGAATGGGGGGATCAAAGGGGGGTAAGAAGGGTTTTGGGGCTTGAACCTTTTTTCCTCACGTGGATACTAACATTTCAACTTGTTTTAATATTGTTAATCATCCAACAAATAATATTTTTTAATTACTAACAAAGGGGTTTAGTAATAATACACTAAAATTAATACTTAATTTGATTAAGAGCTTTTTAGATCCAATTATTAAAAATTGAAATATTAACAAAAAAAATACGTTTCTTCAAATTGTTCCTAAAAGCTGGCCCTAACACTCTACTATACTAAAAAATATTTATTGAAGTTGTTAGTGCTATTATTCCTAATCGAAGGTATGAAAACAATTATTTGTACTTATAAAGACAAAATTCAGTAATCTTACTCTTTTAATCATGAATTTTGTGCGAGTGATATAGAGATAGAGGCCCACTATCGTTTACTTCAACACCAAAATAAAGTCGGACCAAAAAAAGAAAAAAAAAAAGAGTAGAGGCCCACTTCATAGAGGAGATTAAATTTGTGACCATCCACTTAAAAAGTTGATGGCCCTTTTCCATGGATTATTCCGGAACTCTAAGATTGTTTAACTTTTATTAGGCTTTACATGTATATAACCATCATTTGAAAATATATTTTATCTCACGTTATTACTGGATGATGTGGTTGGCTCAATGACTTATTTTTATTCATTTAACACAAGATCTTGTATTTGAATTGTTTCAGGTACAATTTCTTTTAGACTAGACTCAATTTTACAAGCGAAGATACTGCATACGGGGAAAAAAGGTTGGGGGGGGGGGTGGTGATATTATATACACTCTTAATTTATAGCGTGGATACATTGTAACTTCAACACCACATTTTATATCATTAATGATTAATAATAACACAAATGACACTCAAAATTTAAACATCAAGTCGAGGGCTCTTTACTGAACTTGAACATTCGATTCGGTAACATTTTACCGAATTGATCTAAATGATAACCTTTGACTGGATTTTTATTTCTAATTCGATAATTTGTCACTGGATGTGAACCTTCAAATCGGCAATTCATCACCGACTTTTATTTTATGTAATTGGACAACCAACACTTAATTTTATAGACACAATACCAAATAGTTTTGTAATGTCTTGATTACAAAATAGAGGTGTATATAATATCACCTAAAAAAAATCTCACGTAATTATGAGTGACATATGTATTTGATTTTCTATTGATAAGTTGTGCCCAACCTCACCATTCCAAAGCATACGTAAATTAAATCATTCCAAAAATATCACAACTCCGGACGTTATTATACAAAATTGATACATATACAAAACTAAAATTGAAGATTACATATACAAGGAAATTAATTGTGTTCCATGTTTCATTAGAGAAAAAATGTGCACCAAGTCAACGCTGTTACTTACTTATGCTACTATCAAAGGCAAATAATCAACAACTACAAATTTACAATACAACAAGTGTGTTATTATTTTTAATGAATTATTATAATTTTGTAGCATCACTATTTTCAATTTGAACCAGTTTGAAATTGTGTCAAGCTTTTGTAATTTTATATTTTACTTTGCAAAGTCTTTTTTAAATAAAATAAAATAAAATTTGCTAACTACTTGTAATAGGATATAAACCATTGGTATTAGACAAATTAAATGTCTTCTTAACCGCTTTATTACTTACATCTTCATATTATTTTTTGTTTGAATAAAATATATCTGAATAATGCAAGCATTGCATATGTAGATTAGTCTAGTTACAATAAAAACAAAATAATAGTTATTTAAAATAAGATTTAATAATTGTATGTCCTACATTTTTAATATTGGAAAAAATGGTAAACGTCTTGGTGGAGAAGCAAGAGATCTCAATTTTTGATTCATGCCGGCCCCCATCCCTCCCCCACCCCCTCCTTCCAGGATCGAGCGGCAGATTTACTCGTAACGCTCGTGGTAAAGCCCACTTACGGCCCAAATGAGTCCGCGTGTCTTAACTCTTAACTAAGGATGAGAGAGGCCAATGTTTGATCAGCCCAAAATCGGCGGTTACTAGAGCAGCTAATCAATATATTCTGATTTGGGAAACAGTCCCTCCCTCTTCGTCGTCGTCGTTTCCGTAATTATTAAAACCCTAAACCCTAGTGCTACCATTACCAGTACCAGTAACCAAAATCAAGTCGAATTAGAGGACTCTTCAACTACATACATATATATATATACGCGTAACTTTACAATCCCCAAGAAGTTTCAGTTCAATAGTACACTAGAGAGAGAAGGAAGAAGAAGAAGAAGAAGAAATGGAGAAAGAATTGGTGACGCCGGGTGAAATTATGGGGAAGGCGTCGAGCATGAAAGCAGGGAGGGGTGTTTATGTAGCAGCCCATAACAACACCTTGTACGCTTCCCTCACTGGACGCCCTTCAATCATCCCTCCTTCCCCGGACTCTCTCGACCAGGTAAACTTAAGATATCTATTGTATAAATATAATGGAAATGAAATATTTGACCAAAACTAAACTAAACCAAAATGATATGCATTCATCTTTTGCCAATGCATGAACGAAGCAATTTCACACCTGATAATTCAAATTAAGCAAGGAGAACGCATAATAACGGTACTAGACTTGGTCCCGCTACCGACCACATATAATAAATGTATGTTAGCTTCACAATTAAAACTATGAAAATTGAAGTAATTATGGGACAAAAACTAGCAGTAATTTATACATATTGAACAGACAAAAACATGGATGGCAATCAATCCCCCTGAAAGTCTGTATCCCTATTTTTTATTCTTCAGAGGTACAATACAACTGCTTGATTGCTGGCACTTTGATATCCCTATTTTTTCCTCTTCCGTCCTCTCTGCCTTCATGTTAGTACCACGAGAATTGATATTTCCCCATGCCTATTTTGATGACTTACTATCGCCATAATATGGCTTCTTTTTTTTTAATCCTTCATTAGAGACCAACTGTGGAAGTTACTGGTCACAAGGCCCATGGTGCTGTCCCTGAGCCTGGTTCTGTTGTCATTGCCAGAGTAAGCCTCTTGTTACTATTTTTTTTTTTTTTGTTTTTTGGTGGCCACTAGGGCTTGGTTCTAATTTTGTAATTTTTGTGGCAAATATTGTCAGAATATTTATAGTTACTGTGGTGCTTCTACATCCATTGTCTGTCAGTTATCTAGAGTCACTTTGCTTTGTGATAGTGTCACAACTCACAAGCATAAATATTAAACAGGGCGAGTTGATTTTATGGTGCTAGTATGTACCATAAAGATTCTAATGTCATTCAGATCTTTTGAAAAAATGTTTCATCGTGTTATATGACAACAACATTATTCGTTAGACTGTTTGTAATGTTCGAATTTCTTGGCATTTGACAGGTTACTAAGGTGATGGCTAGAATGGCTTCTGCAGATATAATGTGTGTTGGTCCCAAATCTGTACGAGAAAAGTTCACAGGCACCATTAGGTATGTAAACTTGTCCGTGTTTATTGGGGGGAAACCGGAAGTAGATATTTTTTTGGGTGGATATTTTCGAGCTGGTTCTTTACCTTCCAGTTGCTTTGGGACAGAGCATAGTCTCCGTAGCATCTCATTCTCTTCCCTGCTATGAAGCATGGACACTCTCTTGGAGGCCATGTGTCGGGCCCGACACTTGCCGGACACTCCAACACTCTCCGATACTCTCTCCGACACTTGAATTTAATTATAGTCTCTAATACTTGATAATTGATTTAGATGGCTACTACTCCTAGTATTTCTTCATTACAATATCAATTGAGGATGAGGCAACTAAGCCACTTTTTATATTTTCTTTTTGTTTTCTATCATTCTATGGAACAATTTAGTCTATATATGCTTTTTGATGCCTTAATTATGGAACAATTTAGTAATCATGTTTTGAGTATTTGGGTTATTAATGCAATCTAGTTTCATTTTATTGAATTCTTAAATATTTACAATGTTTACTGCATATATAATTAATTAATTAAATAAATAAGAACGTGTCCCCACCCCCCACACACATCATGTCCTATATTTTGAAAAAATCGCGTGTCGCGTCGTGTCGAAACACGTGTCGCGTGTCAAGTCTATGTTTCATAGCTTCCCTGGCAAGAACAAGATTGTTTGGGTGTGTGTTCCATCCAAAATTCAGACGGATTGGGAGCTCCAATTTATCTTTTGGTCCCATACTTTAACTTGAAAACTCATAATAACATCTGCCCTGATAATTACTGAGACCCTTACCTGAAAACAGAAGCCTTCTTATTAAATTCTATAATAAATGTTAATACTATAGAAATTTATGTTTTACCACCTAAGAGACTTCACTACCTTTGGTCACCTTAGCACTGTCATTAGATGGCAAAACACTTGAAGAAACATTCCGTAAAAGAAGTCAACTAAACCCAAAGGATAAATTTGATATATATATTTTTTTCATATCAAATAATTGCAAACAAAGTATGCATACTATATTTCCTGGAGGAGGATGCATCCGGTGTTTGGTGTTTTCGTATGCAAATGCAGTAATTAGCATTTATTTCAGATCCAGTTATATTTTGCCATCACAGTTTTGCTTAATGTCTGCTTGCAGATTGTAGAAATTATGTGGCTGGGTTAATTTTTTATTTT
Source organism: Lonicera japonica (assembly GCA_021464415.1). Classification (NCBI taxonomy): domain Eukaryota; kingdom Viridiplantae; phylum Streptophyta; class Magnoliopsida; order Dipsacales; family Caprifoliaceae; genus Lonicera; species Lonicera japonica. Next base: position 4,308,546 of record CM038464.1, on the reverse strand, counting down.
TTTCAATCCATCTGAAGATGTCAGTACTACATGTAGTCTATCAAGTGGTATAGTCCTTCAGATAGATAAATGTTTGTTGTATATACATTTGAAATGGAACATTGTCCTATATATTCTGCAATATATATCTTTAGAATCTTATTCCTGCCATTTTAACAGGCAGCAAGATGTCAGGGCAACTGAGATTGACAAAGTTGATATGCATTCATCCTTTCGCCCGGGTGACATTGTTAGAGCTTTAGTAGTATCCTCCCTTCTTAAAGTGCCTCTGCTGTCATATTTTTATTAGTTATTGTATAAAGATATCTCGTAAGTTGTGATATCCCACTCGGCCACTCCCAATTAGCTTAATGAACACGTTTATATACATTCATACGTATACTAATTGGCATGGTATTTGGTATTGCTACTAGTACTCTAATGCAGATGGGATTGAAGGAAGCAGGTTACACTGTTTGGGGGAGCTGTTTACCTTGGTTTGAAAGGCTTAATGTTTTTTTCTTTTCCTTGGTCAACCAGAATCACTGATGTATCTCCTTATTCTATTTAATAATAAATTTATGCTTCTTATTGAAAATAGAAAAATTGCATATCCCTTCTTTTGATTGATTTCATTATAAATTCCTGGAGAATCCCTAAATGAACTAGGATTGGTGGTATGTTGATCCATAGTCCAACATCTCTTTAAACGGTGGCCAAATTACAAGTACCAACATTGTGCTGTGGCTAGAAAAGTTTTAGAAGGAGAATGATACGTCTATATGTTTTAGCCAAAACTTTAGAGGGCTAGTTCAGGGTTTTTAAACTTTAAACTCTCCATCTGGATCTAAATCCTGAAAAACGAAGGTGTTGATCCAGAGCTTTGTGAATTTAACGTATTCAAATTGTAGTATGCTATTCTATGAAAAGTTTAAGGAACAATATAACATATTTAATACTGTTATTTTATTTTCCTCGCACATACTTTTTTTTGCATTGTTTGCATCAACATATATGATTTGCACTTTGTTCCTCACTCATGAGCTTTTTCTCTGTTACTCTAGAAGGCAATAATGGCTTTACCTGCTAAAAAAATGCTGCTTCAAGTTGTTGTACTTCTGTATTTTCAGCTATGCGATGCTTTGGCAATTGAGCTAGCATTTATTTTATTTTGTTCTAGCTTTGTTTGTTAGCCTTAACACACTTCCTTGAGTAGCTATCCCTTGGAGATGCACAAGCATATTATCTAACTACTGCAAAAAATGAATTGGGTGTTGTGTCTGCGGAAAGCGTGGCAGGTAAGAACTTCATCGCATGTATAAGTTTAGAAATTTGTCATTGATTTTTCCATAAGTTCTTATGCACCATTATTTATCTGTAAAAATCAAATACTCATTTTCAAAGAACTCAGTGCATTGGAAATTTTATTTACTAATGTATTAGATTTAATGTAGACTGCATGATGATAAGTAATCCTGCCCTAATTATACTCGAGACACCACATTGTAGGTGCAACAATGGTTCCGGTTAGTTGGACAGAGATGCAATGTCCATTGACGGGTCAAATTGAGCAGAGAAAGGTTGCTAAGGTAGCTTGACCCATTGATTCAAGAAATTCATCCCAATAGTGACCTCTGATCTTCCCAGGTGAGTATTTCATTTTCTATCATATTGGGACATATGGAGTTCCTTTATTTTATGAGGTTGATCCATGGTTTATATATTAGATACTGGCATATCATTCCTACAGTGTTTCTGTGTAGAATATATCCGTGCCAACTATTGTGTTCTACCTTTTTCATTCATTATGTACTATATAGGCAATGAATTTATTAATGAGCTTGCAGACATTTTGAGTCGTCTTTCATGTATTTTTTGTCTTCCCATGTTACTTTTTGGTTTGTGTAAGCAAATATGCCTTCTCTTTTTTTTTGGCCTCCTTCCTCTCTTGCAATATCATGCGCACTGTAACTCTCAACATCTATATACTAGGAAAAGAACACATATATATACTAGTAACTGTCATACATTTTTCGTGCGTGAAACATTATATTCCGACTTCCTAACTTAAGAGGATGAAAGTCAAACATGGACCCGAATTTGGGACTGAGTAAATAGTGTCATGCTGCTTACATAGAGAAGTGGGAACCCAACACTAACTGTTAGTCCCGTACAACTCCAACCTGACCGCTAGAAAGTAGAAACTCAATCCAACCTAATCTATTCAGTGAGCTCTTATGAGTCCAAGAACCCACTATTTATTAGGCGTAAATGGGTTTTGCTTGGATCGATCATTTGTCCAATAAGAACACAATATAAATGTGATCCCCCACAACCCCGCCGGGGTGCCCTCCCTTCCTCCCGCGCTATTTATATATATCATATTAGGGTATACCCGTGTTGTCAGGCACGATAAAATGAATAAAATATAATTACGTGAAAAATGTGAGGAACGAAGATGTGTATGTACGTACAACGAATCAGGTCTCGCAAAATTAAAACCTTGTTCATCTAAAAATATAGCCATCCTCCCAAGACTAGTCTTGTATAATTGGACCTGAAATCCGACCTTTTTATAATGTAATTGTGTTATGAGTGTACTTAAGAGAGAAAAAAATATTATATTCAATGTAGGTTGGACCCTTATATTTGGATTGAAACCCAACCAATAGGAATATTTTAGTATTTTTAATTTTACAACAATATCTTCTAATCATTGTTTTCAATCATTAATGAGTTAGAAATACATTGGGTATACTATTATAGTTGTAATGTTTTATAAATTTTCTTGAAATTCTTTTTTACATAATTTAATAATTATAATGGATCTTGATGAACATATTTCAAATATAATTTTTTTTATTAAAGTTGGATTTGTGGATTTAAAGTTATGGCATTTGAAAGTTTTTTAAAAAATTGATGAGAGAGAAAAGTTATAGAAAAGTAGAAAGGTGAGACTTATATTTGTTTATATGTTGAAAGTAGATGTTAGGTTGATTTGATTTGATATCACTGTGTGAGTGTGAATATAAAAGTGATCTAATTGTATAAAAGTGTTACATTATTAAGAATTAATATGAGATATTAAATTAATTTATTATTTTATTACAAAAAATTCGTATTTTATAATATAGATATACATCCTTGGCATGAAAATATGCAAAGAATGAAAATATGCAAAGATTATCCTTAACATGTTCTCGACAATTTGAGACACACCATCGCTGAACCACCATCTGAGTTGAACATCTAACTTCGTTTGTTCTCGCTCCTCTGGCCACCGGGTCATGAGAAATTTCCGAAGTAATATTCCAAGGATTTCTATGACTACTTCACCAATTGAAGGACATGTATATGTGAGATGATGTTTTGTTTGAGAGACAGCATGCGTGTGGGGGGCAGTGGCAGAGCGAGAATTTTTTTTTAGGAGGCCAAATTAATAACACAATAAAAATTTAATAATTTAAGAAGCAACTCAACATTAAAATATCTAAATCTTAATATTTATTTTTTTTAAAAAAAAATAGTATAGGATTATAAGAAAAAAATCTGACTTAAGAGGCTAAGAGTCACAAAAGGAAAAAAAACAAAGTGCAAAGTGGAGAAAAGGGCGAAACAAATAAAGAACAAATATGGACCGAGGAAGGAAGAACAAACCAAACAAATAATGCCTTCCTCCCAATTAAAAGCAGACTTGTATTTAATTATAAAACCAAACCCCTCTACTTATACGTTCGTTGCACTTATGCCCCTCATCCCATTAAACTTTTTTTTATAGCACAAACAACACTTGATCTTTAGCCTATCATACAAAAACATATATACTTGGACAAAATCTGTGAAAAGTTTAGGTGGGGTTATGGTCCCTACATAGCTCCGCCCCTGGAGATGAGAATGGAACACAGGTTAACCCCGCGGAAGCCGACTTTAAAAGTTATTTGGTTTTGGGTTATTAGTAGTATTAATTTTGATTGTTAAGGAGGAGAATTAATATTTGTTTATGGTTAACGGTTGTTAAAATTTGGATAGGTTGGACTTTTGATACAAGTATGATTAGGGATTATATATATGGTTTTTTTTAAAAAAAAAAACTAAAATAATAATAATAATAATAATAATAAGTTACAGTATTTTATGAATAAATGAGGAAAACGTGTTTGTCGTAACGATAAGGGAAACGATCTCCCGATCCATAAGTCGGTGGCATTAAAGAGTCTGTCACATTAAAAGACCAAAAGGAAGAAAGTCCTAACATTATGTTGACATAATTAATAAAGTGAAACCAATGGTTTCCTTTTCTTTCTTTTTTTTTTAAAAAAAAAAAAGAAAAGAAAAAAGGAAAACAACACGTTGATGATGGTTGTCTTCCCATATTGTTGCTAATATGCAATTCTGATTAGAACAGACACAGAGAACATACAAATTTATATTTATTTATACAAGCTTTCGTGTGATTGACAATGGCATTTTCTAATGTGTCACATGCATTTAAAATATAACGTTGATGCGCCTTTTGGAATGGAACGGGTAGTTTTGGTACACAAATCTTCCAATGCTTCGACCATTATTTGCAACGCCTTACGCTATGGTGTGACCTTTGCCTGGCTAGGGAGGCCAGGACTCCTACGCTGACAGCGTAGCGATTGGACAGATTTTTTTTTTGAATTGTGATAAATGTTTAATTAATGATCCCTTAATGTCCTTACAGACAAATATATGAAAATAATCTGCAATTTACTGTTAAAAATAAAAGTATTATTTTATCATTGGTTATGTTAACTTTATTGTATCTTTACAAAAAATGTAACTGTGCAGGTGTTATACTTTTTTTTGGTTCTACAGCAGGTGTGTTCTGATTACATGGATAACTTACATGAAATTTGTTAGATTTAGTTACTACAAAAAGTATTGTTTTAGTCATCGAGAGTGACTCGGTAGTAATGCATTAAGTTTGATTGAGAGTTCTCCTTCTAGCTATTATAAAATTATTATTTTATAAATAAAGATTAGTTAAAGTATGAAAAAGTTGGTTGAACACCGCGTAAAAAATAAAAAAGCGTCGTTTAGAGCTGTTTATGAAGTTAGTCGAGGCCCGAGGGAGTCATATTAACGTGGGAGGCCAACCAACCGACCGACCTTGGTGGTTGGCAACAAGCATTTAATCCATTCAAAGAACATAAGAAAGGAAAGCTTCTCGACAGTACAAAACAATTGGGTTAGCTGACCGGTCAAAGGATCATTAATTAAAACCAAAGCAGATGCATTCGATCATTCATTCAAAGACCCATTTTTAAAAAACAAAATAAAATAATATCTAGATATATATTGTGTGAAAGAGTATATATATATGCAATACATATAATTATATTCTCCATTGACTAATTCCATTTCGATCTATTGCATGACAAATAATTAAATCAATTTACTAGAGTATATATATATATATATAGACAGAGATAGACAAGGACAAAAGTAAATAGGATAGAATAAGAACAAGCAAAGACCACTACTTTAATACATTGGAATCCCTAAGGGCATTTTTTTGGACGGAAGCCCATATAAGATTAAGATTAAGAAGAAGAAGAAGAAGAAGAATGGAAGTAGTAGTATTTATCGACGGAGACGGTAACATCCCAAGTGCAGCATAGTCCCTTAGGGAAGGTAACAATATCACCTTGACCAAATTCAACACATAATATATCATCATCTTCATCGGCGCCTGCGCCTGAGCCTGAGCCTTTTGGGTAGGCTTTAACCTTCCCTTTGAGTAAGTAGCAAGTCTGTTGAGCTTCATATCTAAAGGTGTATTTTCCCGGAGGACAACCCCATCTATACATACACACAAGTATATATGCACTTTATTAGTAATTAATTAACAAGTAACAAATGCCAACAGACTTATTGTTTACTCTATCTGGGATCGAAACCATACAGAAATGATTGTCAATCTCTTGATTGGTCCACCCTTATTGTTGTAACTGTTGGTCTATCTTAATTTTGTGATAGTTATGAAATTACAGTTGTATGAAAAGAGATATTGTATAGAAAAAGTTTGTATCAAAAAAATTAACAAGCAACAAACAAGAAAATGGAACCTTAACTTGATATAATTAATGATTTCTAAGAGAGTTTGGAGAAATTTCTTACTTGGGCCAAGACTTGATGCCCAATTCTTGTAACCGCGATTCTGAGGGATTGCTTTCCACAATTATATCAAGGTTAGAAGTTGTAACTGCTTTTGACTGTGTTTCCATAGAGAGAGAGAGAGGGAGAGAGGGAGTTATGTGTACGTGGTTGTTATACATATGTGTGTGTATATATATATGTATATTTATATGTATATGAATATGTATGGATATAGTGTACGACTTTGGGGACAGGCAGGAAAGTAAGAATCTTTGCATGAATAACTAATGACAAAAATCCCAAAGAGAACCTGGCTATTTGCATACATTTTATGTACTTTTGTTTTAATGGCAATAGTTTTTCGTGTATCTTATTTAGTATTGAAAACAAAATGCTATATATAAATAAGGGAAAAGGTAAGAAAATAATTGCAAAAATGATTAAGTTTTACGAAAATTTCAAAACAGGAATAAATGATTTGGAGAGCCGTTCTCTTTATCATGAATGTTTTTCTTACCAACCTCTCAAAGCTTGAATTTTATGAAAAATTCTATAAAAGATCGATTAAGTAATAATACATCTCACTAAAACATTCATATTTTTGTCTAACTTTTTAGTAAAATATAGCTGCGTTTCAATTATTTTCCATTTTATCAAATGTTAGAAATTAATGTCCATATGCATGGCAATTTTTTTAGAAAGACTTGATATAAAATAACATTTGATCTAGTGTTAATACCAAATTTAGTATTTCTGTTGTGCATGTATTAAAATTATGAAACAAAAATTAAAAAAATCGTTTTTGTCATGTTTTGTTTTACAATAAATTTAGTCTTTTTGTAAAATAAAAGACAAATCTATAACTATGGAATGTGAGAAATGTTGAGATTTTCACAATAAATTATTAATTGTAGGAAGTAGTTTTGAGAAAAAAACAGAATTTTTATTTTTATTTTTAATTTTTGTTTGTTTGTATTTAAAAGGAGCAAAAACAAGAATAGAAGTGAAGTGGGATGGATGGATGGATGGTTAATGGTTTTTAGTATTGGTCAATGGTTTGACCACGAAATGGGCATGATATGGAGAAGTTCTAGAATATATCTAAGTGGCCAGCGCAGTTGCTAATTTGACCAGGACAGCTGCGGACCAAATTGCTGTGGGTTTGCTCCCATTGATCTGAAAATTCTGTTGGTTTATTTCTTATTCTCGTAATTAAATTAAATTAAATTATTTATGTAATGCTATTAATCATTCGTTTAGTTATATAAATTGTTAAATTTATAATTATTTTATTATAAATTTATAAATCATAATTTTTTTATTATCATTTTAACAAAAAGTTGAGTGATGTAATTTTTTTAAAAAATAAATAAATTTATATCATAGTTATAAGTTATATAATTTTAATTATTTTTATGTTTCTTATTTCATGTTAAAATTAATATATAATTTTTTAAAAAATATGAAAGTTAAACTAAGTACTTAAATTTGGAGCAGAAACTTTGATTTAGATATTGATGGAACGAATTATATTATAAAGAGAGATTGTATTACTTTAATAACGAGAATGGATTTTGATTTAAGGGGAATTTTTATAATTAAATTTATCGTTGCTTAATTCCATACTTAAATGCAATAAAAACCCTACTTTATGTAAAACAATTAAATTAGTATAGCGTATAAGTAGGGATCAATCCAAATCCAAGCTAATTCCTTAAAAGTAGGAAAGTTTGTCTAAATCCAATATTTTAGGAATCAAATTAAAACAGTTTTTAAATTTTGATTTTGAAATTATCTAAACTAAGAAACTAAACTAATTAAACTAAACTAATTAAATTAAATCAAGAAGCAAGTAATCAATAATAGGAAGTCCCAAGGAAAAAGAATCCACCACCATGGATATAAACAAAAAAGTATTAATTATATTTTTAACATTCATCCCTACTATATAAACAAATTCAAAATCACCATCATTCTTTCTTTAAAACTAATGTAAATAAAAATAGGCATCGCCTGTATCCCCAAATTGGTGATCACAAGAGATCCTTCCTTTATTTTAAAAACAACTAAAGTACTAGAAAGAAAACACAAGTTATAATAATGGTAATTTTAAAACCTATTTTAATTCGGGACGAATAATTAAAAATCAATTACATTAAGCCCATTACATCCATGGCGGTTTCATCCCTCTCCTTTGGGAGAGAGTTTAGCCAAGCATATTAAATAAAGAACACATTAAAATAAAATAATAATTCATCATTAAAATTAAAACTAAAGTACTTAAATACAAACTATAAAAAATTAGAAAGCTAGAAAGCGTCCCTGTTTGTGATGCTCGAACTAGCGTGTACCGCACGGCTTTACGCTGTCCACTTCTTCTCCTTCAATACTTCGACCGCACGGCAACTAGTATAGAGGATTTTCTCTCTCTAGAACTCTCTAATAATATCTAAATTCTATCTATTTTTCCTATCTATTTTCTCTATATTTTTCTTCTCTATTTTTCTTCTATCCCTTTAGGTGTAGAGAATGGGTCTATATATAGGAATAAGAAATAGAAGTTTACAAGGTTTAGGAAACTAGAATCGTAGAGAAAATAAAAACTTTGAGATCAATTAGGATTCTAATTAAGAAAGAGAATAAGGAGTTATATTCAAATTAGGAGAGAATATTGAATTGGAATATTCTATCTTCTTTATCTTCTTTTTGATCTTCAGTAGACTTCTTCCATCATTTTAGGCTTTTTATTATAATTTTCTTCTTTCCTACAAAAAGACAAAATAAACATTAATCCTCCATAATTTAGGCATTAATTATATTATAACAAAATATTATTTGCGGGTTAAAATAACAATTTTTGGCACTTATCAGATTTTCATTTGGAGTGGTAAATAAATAAATTTTTTTAATAAAAAATTGTAGAGATCAATGATTTATATTGTGAGCAGTTCAACTTCACAAAATTTTATTGAAAAAATTATTACCCTAGAATTTGGTGCGTAGAGATATATATGTGTAATTTTTGCGGTTGAAATTTTTAATAATCATCACATCTACTTTTAAGTTTAATTATTTTATCAAATTTGATGAATGTGGTCTACTCAGTATGTAGATCATTTCTACACATTTTCATTAAAAAATTCATCTATTTATTCTTTTTATTAAAATGAAATAATATCTTTTTTTAGTCTTGCTGTTGATGGAACTATTAAAAACGGACACATGATTTCTAAATTCGGGTAAAATTTAGTCAGCAATTGCAACCAAAATATGAATCTTCTCACCTTTGAATATGTTCGTAAACACTGTAAGTGTGGTTTAACTAAAATAAATCAAAAGATCAGATTGGACCTCAAAAACAAAGAAATAAGACAAATACGAATGTTAAATCATTTGAGTATTTTTTTAATAGGATTTTTATGAAGACAACTTTTATAAATAATATTTTTGGAGAATAGAATTATACATTCGAAGGTGTGGTAGTCCAACTAAAACAATTTAGAGAGTGAACAACTACTGAGGTTGCTAATGCCAGCCCGTCTGCAAATTGGCCAATAGAATGGGCCGGGCAGGGATAAAGGTAATGGCCCGATTTCATTAAGGACTCGTTTAGTTGACAGATTTAAAGATTCATGAAAAGAAAGTTTTTCCTTTTCTTTATTTAGTAAGCAAAAATTTCTGAAACATTTTCCGGACAAAGGGAAAAGTAGGGGGGTAAAACCATGTGATTGATTTTTTTATGTGATTTCCAAGCATTTATTACAAAAAATTTGGACAATAATACCCTTACTTAAATACTTTCCATTCTTTACCGAACACAAGAAAGAAAACTTGACAGAAAATTTAGTTTCACACCTTCATGTGAAAGACAAGGGAATTGATTTCTATTACGTGAACCAAACAATGCCTAAATGCTACTCTAGTTTGAATACTTTTTTCTTTTTTTAATTTTTTTTATATATAGAGTATAGACTAGTTCGAATACTTGAATTTACCTATTTTAAAAGGAATCGGTGTTGCATTTACAGTGGAGTGAGTCTGATGACAACCTCTTTTCATTTAGCTGTACTTATGGTTATTTAATAAAATTTAAATTGATGAGTTAATAATATTTATGATCATATAATTTATATCAATAATTTAAATAAAATGTGCCTTTTTCTTTTTGCTAATATTCAAATTTTGTGGGCATAAATAACCAATTTCACCCAATTTGTTCCTTTGAAAAAAAAGGGCCTAACTTATTGTTTAAATACCGCATATTTTCCTTATTATTAGCAACTATGCTAGTACCTTATTAAACGTAAGAACATTTTCAATTATAGTGTATAATTTTAGTTTGTGTAAAATTTACACAATTTGTAAAAAAAAAATCTCCAGTAGTAGAAACTTTGACACCTAGGATTTGTGTAAACAGGTTGTGTAAAATAAAAACCGAATTTACACAACCACCTTAGATAATCTCGCGTCTATTTTTCGTATCTAGAAATAAATGGATTTAAAAAGTAAGGGAATAAATATAGGATAAGTTCTATTGTACGTATCTAATTGGTAATTTAATATTTACACAAAAGTCTAAAACATACTGTTGGAGTACAAAACGAAATTTTTATTATTTTTGTGTAAATCCCACTTTGACACAAGATTTACACAAAATTTATATAATACGATTGGAGATGCTCTAAGGAGGTTATTAGTGGTAAACTCTAAATTTTAGTTCAATTTAATAACAAGGGTTTGTTTAACTTTGTTTGTCCTCGAGCAAATTAAATTAATACAAATTCGAAAGTAACTTCATTCCCCAGCAACGACACCAATTTTAAAAGGGAAATTTTTTTGTCGAAAGAAAAATACTAATTCAAAACTCTTATTTTACTACACTACATTAATAACATTGATAATGAAAGTAAAGCATCGAATTTACATAGAATGATAGTCTAGAATTTGTATTAATCTAATTTACTTATTACAATAAGAAAAATAAAATTACATCAAAAACTTAAATTGCAAACTATTTTAATACAAGCTAAATAAATAAAAACTAATTCCTAAGATAGATGGACAAAATTCCAAATTCTCCTCAGTTTCGAATTGCATTTGCTACAGAGAATTCTGCACAAATTCGAACGTGAAAATTTATTTCACTTCTACCATTCACAATACAACTTCAATGATGAAAATATTTGTTCTTCCAAAAATACAAATAATCTCACCAATTAGTATTGTATCAAGAAAATTAAGGCTCGAAATCCTATTATATTCTTCCGTCATAAAGATTTATTTGTTCTTCCAAAAACACAAACAATCTAAACAAGGTTTCGTATAACAAAAAGTAGGAGTTTTCAGAACCCTCATCACGTTTATCTAAAAGAAATATAACCCGCTAAAATTGCAGAAAATATCTCAAAAATAGTTGTATTGTAACACCTCGCCTTAATTAACAGGATAACACCCGTAATTAAGATCTATAGAGTTACTAACTCACTTTAGATTAACTAAAATGGGTTTAATATAATAATGAATCATGGTAAACCATATAACACATGTCAACCAACCATTAGATACTTATATAGATGATGATAAGATGAAACTGAAGTATAACATATATGTACATATATCTAAAAGATTTACAAAATCATGTTACATGTGGTTAAAAATCTAAAGTAATTTAGGCTAGTCATGGCTTGTCATAAAATCTATATTTATATACAATAAAATAAAGATACATATATCAGAGGCTTTTACTTTATTCTCGACCCTCGTCGCTTCCTTAACATCTAACGTTTCTTGAGTACCTGGATTTGTTTAATAAAAACAACGCGAGCTTACAGCCCAGTAGGGAGGAATAATAGGAAAAAATGTATTTACAACATAATTAACAGTTTAATAAGAAATAATGCGTTAGCCCATTAATTCAATTTAAAACCATCATCTTAGTAAACAATGCATGCTTATGTATATGCAAGTTACCTCCCTTGAAATAACCGCCCTGCCATGTTGCATGAATATAATTTTTTTTAATAAAAGCTTAACCGCCCGAGAGAATAAATCGAACATGATAATAATATGGCCTCATCCGCCTTGAAAAAATATCATCAAATAATAACATAACCGGACCACATGTCCATTAATATCATATCAACGTAATCATCAGTGCTTTGCTATTGTCTAGATTTTCAAGCTACTCATCGCTGGTTCTAGACAGCCGTCGCTTTGCTGCCCTCCGGAGGTTTATAGATTCTTAACCCAAGAGCACTAGATCCTACTTATTTTCATACCAATATCCATTCCTTTTCATACCAATATCCATTCCTTTCCTTATCGAAATGTCGTAATAGAATCATAATCGAGTTTAACTTGAGATCACATCATCTTCAAAAATGCCACAACGAGTATAGAAAGCTTTTAGCATCATAGATAATAGATATAAACTTCCCAAGAGTTAGGTAATTCGCCATACACCATAAGAATACTCCAAGCTTGCCAAGATATCTTTAAGATGCCGGGTTGACACAATGATAATGCATAACATGCTTATCATGCTTTCAATGTAAAATTAAAAATAACATATTGTAATGGCTCGGTCCCGAGCCTAGCAATATATTGTCATCTTTGGCACATAGCCGTACGACTTTATTTTTGGCGGGAGTCACCAAGACACTCCCAAAAGACCTCTCGCTAGTTAGGAACTAAGTGGGTACTTATGAACCAAGAATCTGCCCATTATACTACTGATGTGGGATATTTTGGGTCATTACAATCTCCCCCCAGTTAAATCCCTGACGTCTTCGTCAGGTAGGGGTCACACACAATCAATCGGCTCTAGCTAGCCGTATCCAGCAATTTCGGCTCGCCGTCAGCCACACGAACTTTACCCACAATATCTGCACCTCACGTGGTAGTAGTATTGGGTCTGCTTTGATACCATCTATAACGACCCGGGCCCCGACCCTAACAAGATATTGTCCGCTTTGAGTGGCTTCACTCCAGCTACAACTGTGTAGCCCTTTCTCGCATGGTTTTGTTCTTGGCAGGTGCACCCATGACAACCCCCAAAAGGCCTCTTACTAGTTAGGAACCAAGTGGATACTTAAGAACCAAGGATCTACCCATTATATAACCGATGTGAGATATTTTGGGTCGTTACACATATGCTATGTAAATTCCAACAAACACTTATTCGTGTCCCTTGGTGTATACAAAATCATTCACTAAACCATTTTTAGCAAACCATTACATGTACCCCAAATAACATCCCATATAAATCAAACAATATATGATTATTGAGTTTAGATGGTATATCTTGTTTCAACTTATGGATTTTTAGTTCAAACATTCATGGATTATTATTAACAATAAACATAGTCTCTATATTAAACATATATACATAAAATCTTTCAATTTTTAACAAGTAAGATCATATTAACAAGTTTGACAACATATAAACCGTTACCTCAAATTTATAAGTCGAAATGAAAAAAGAAAGATGATGACCAAAACCCTGTTCGGTGAAATCCCGATATTTATAAGTCTCCATGATCCTCACGTCGCATAGAATAATTTTTTCTAAAGCCGAATCGAATTCCGAAGGTTTGATTTATGTGAAATTCTAGAGAGAGAGTAAAAGAAGCTTTGCTCCGAGATTTAGAATGAAAATAATGAAATTGTTATAAAGAATGCTCTAGAATCCTTTTAGAAATATTCCACCAGCCTTCCACTAGGTGCTTATTTTGTGTCGAGGATTTTTCTACTTTTGAACCACCTCAAACAATCACCTATTTCCTGTAACAGGCACCTGTTATCTCAAAAACTGCAAAACTTAAATTTTATACACTTAAACCATTTATTAGGATTTTTTCACACAAAGCATGCTTAATAAAACATAATTTGCATTAATTTAAACACAAGGTTTTACATGTACACTAGGAGTTGGGAGTAAAAGGTTAAAATTGAAGGATTGATCATTTTTTTTGAAAAATGATTATAGAAATAGAAGAAGAGTTAGGGTTTAATGAGAAAATATGAAAAAAATGTTAAATAAGGATTGAATTATAAAGGAGTAAGGAGCAATAAATTAAATGGAAGCTAGGGCTTTATTAATTTTTTGTATGGCTGCCACATCTTATTTTTTGTCACTGTGCACTGATAGTAATTTTAGGACTATTTTTGGCAAAATAAACATTTGAATTAGAGAAAACTTAAAACACGAAAGTTGTAAATTTTCGAATATTCTTTCCAACCATATAAAGAATGCCAAAATCCAAGTTTTGAGTGAAAAAATATGCTCAAAATACTGAACTGCTACATAACTTTCTCAAATATAATTCTTATTTCGAGATTGCTTCAATTCGTTTCTTATTGACTTCAATACTTTATTCACTCAATTCAACCATTTTTCAATATTTTCTTCACATACTCTAAAATTATAACAATATACTAAAAATAAATAAAATTTACTACTTAAAACGGACTAACAAAAATAAGTAAGAGGTTTAAAATACTTACTAAACCGTACACAACATTCGCCTAATAACCAAGTTAAAAAGTGATTGTGCTAAAAAATAACTTTTATGAGAAACTGAAAAAATAGATAATTGATTGGGTGATATATTCGCCATTTTTTAGTTATTTTTCATGGAAACCTTTTACATTTGTCAAAACGAAATCATTTTAGAAAAACTAAGAGGTAATGTAACATGACATCTCACTACATCAATCTTCTTCTTTTTTCTATGTCATAAAAACTAATGTTGTTATGAATAATTTTTCAATGTTTTCATTTATTTATCAAACATGTCATAAGGGCCATTTGATAGAAAAATCAAAAGTTATTAACAAACAATTAAGTTTTATTGAGAAAAAAAACGAGATTTGTGACTTGATGGGACCTTCTTCTCCATGGAAACTTTTTCTTGCTCATCTTCAAAGATTTAGATTCCATAGAAAAGTCTAAAAAAGTAATACCAATCTCGCATAAAATCACTCAAATTTTTTTCTAGCATTAACATAAAACTTAAAAGTATTTTTAATAAAAGTGTTTATTAAAGGAAAACTAAAAATTGACACACATACACACACATATATGTATATATTTAGTAAAAGCAATGGTAAAAATTGAGTGTTAGAGGGGTGTAAGCGAAAGACTTGCACAGTTACTTTTTTACAAGTTACAACATACTTTAATCATTTGAAGAACACAATATTTCCAATTGAAATATAAAATAATATAATTTTAATGCTAAGTGAAAAAATAGGTTATCCCAATCACAAAAGCAATTATGGCTTTTCCAAAAGGAAAATGATTTATTGCCTACAAATCTTACCACATATTATTACTGGGTGCATTAAATGTTTTGTACTCTTGTTGTATCTTGTGAATATACAATTCATATAATGCATGCCGACAAGAATACATGATAAGTGTAGTATTGCTCTTTCCAGAATATAGTACTGTTAGAACTTGTATGTATTTTCAAAAAATTATAGGTATATTTTATTAAAAGATTTTATAAAATAAAATATTTATTATTTTATTTATGAAATCATTATTGTAGAAGTGTCAAAATATTAAATTTCTCTTGTCATCTCCATTAGAACAATATTTATGTTTTGTAACCAAAACATGCTAATGACTTATTCATTTTGGTATTTTATGGAAATAAATGGAGTAATTTTTTTATACATTATGATTTTTTAAGGGGAATTTTATTTTATTTTTAATCAAAAAGGAGGGATTTTCTCGTGTGTGTGTTGTGTAGTTTAATTGTTAATTCAAAAAAAAAAAGGAGGGATTTTTATATATTATGATGATACATGTTTACTTATATATGTGTTTTAGTGTTGAGAAAGAGAAGGTAAAGAGAAGGAAAAAATTATAAAATTTTTTGATTTTGTTTGATTGATCTTGGAGAATATTTTTTAATAATATAAAGTTTATTAAAAATAGAATTATAAATTAAAAGTTAAAATATTTATCAATTTAAAAAATAAAATATTAAATTAAAAATAATGATGTGACATCTAGATATTATCTGCCAAACTTTCTAAATTTAAATGATTTGAATAAAATTGATATTATTTATCAAATTTTTAATGAAAAATTATAAAGTCCTTCAGCATTTTGGCGCAGTGGTTAGAGGAGAAGTAACCTAATCCACTGAGAAAAAACTAACTTCCAAAACTACCATCTGATATTCAGTGCCCGGCACCACTCACTACCGTCACTCCTAATTAATGGCTTCTCTTCGCTTTCTTCTTCGATCACCCTCCTCCATTCTCTCTCCTCCTATTCCTATTTCTATTTCTATTTCTATTCCTACACTTTATTTTGTCATTAATCCCCGCCATGTCCCCTCTCCCAAACCCTTGTCTACCAAAAAGACCCTCTCATTCAAACCTCTCACTATTTCACACGCTCTCGCTGAATCCAATTCTCCCAAATCCCTTGAACCCGATCCTCAATCCCTCCTTCAGGAATTGGCTGTAAGCGAAGCTCAATTACTCTCTCTCTCCATTTTAATTCCAGATTTTTTTATACATAATTTATTTTACACTTTGAATTACAGGATACCTTTAATCTTCCCGACGATTTCTTGGCCCAGTTACCTAGCGATCTTCGATTAGACGTATGTCACATTGAAATTTCTTAATACCTAATTTCTGTTTCAGTTTGCTATTTTTGTTTTTTTTTTAACCTTTATTTTTTTGTTTTATTCTGTTCCTTTGTTTGGTTAATATATTGAGTGTGTTTCTGGTTTTTGTTTTTGAAAATTGTGAAGCTGAATGATGCAGCTTTTGATCTTTCAAATGGACAGGTCATCAACGAGGTTAGTCGTCCCTTGTTCTTTCTTTTAAATAATCCATCTCAAAATTGACTAGAAAACACTAAATTCAACTCAATCAAGGGTCAACATACAATTTATTTATTTTTTAATTGTGAGATGTGATACACTGGTTGCATTCCAAAAAAGAAATGAGATTATCCATTTGAGACATCTCGTGAGACTATCAATTTGAAATATATATATATAGGGAGCATTTCCCATAAGGATTACTATTTACGGACCTTATTTACGTATTTGCCCTTTTGGAACGCTTCCCGATGGAATTTTTTGATGAAATTTGGTGGGGATGTTCTTCATCGTGTGTAGAACATCTCCACCAAATTTCGTCAAAAAATTCCACCGGGAAGTGTGTTAACTACATGATTGAAAAATATTGCTCCAAAAATAAGGTCCGTGAATAGTAATCCTCATGGGAAATGCTCCCTATATATATATATATATATGTTGACATATATATTATATATTTACTAGTTGTCATTTATATGTTTGCCATTTATAAGAATTGATTAGCAATCTCTAAACCTTTAGGTTAATTAAATTTTATATTTTCTTTAGTTGTATCATTATCATTTTCGTAACCTTATATAAAAAGTCTCTATTGTGATAATTTAATATAATCAAACAATCAATTCAATACAATTCTCTCTTTTCTATTCTTTTTTATTAACATGGTATCAAAACATTAAGATCTTTCAACCTATTTTGAGATTTTAATCATAGTTATTTTATCGCCGACCAAACCACCATCGTCACCGTTTCACCACAATACCCACCACTTATGAAGCACATACACGGCACGCGACACACGGCACACAATTTTTCCAAAATGTAGGACACAACACATAGGGGACACGTTCTTAATTATATATATGCAATAAACATTATAGATATTTAAGAATTTAATAAAATGAAATTATATTGCATTTGTTGGTGCTGAAAACTAAAAGGGTAGTTTAGACCACATAGTCAAATGATTTGATCAAATGATTGGAGCAATAAACGCAACAAGCTAAAAAAGTAAAAAACGTAGAGAGGAGGTTGGCCTAGTATGAAGATACGAGTTAGTCCTCCTCTGTGGAATAGAGCTAGGAACTCGGTTTTGCCTTGTTATTGATGTAACTGAGTGGCTATTAACTCACAAAAATCTTTTGGCTGTTGTGTCCATATGATATTACAATGAGAGTATGCTTTTTAGCTACACAAATTATAACTCCTCTGTATCAAGAACTTTGTCGTGTACTCAGTATCTTTATCTCTTTTGGTTGCTCACTCTTTATTGTTCTCTCAGAGTTGTTCTTGGTTGTTCCGAAGTTGTTAGGAGAAGTAAATGCTTCTTCTATATATATGATTGAGAGGAAACATGTGTAAGAGCTCACTGAGCAGGTCTGAAGCCATACATTGATCATCACCAACTCGGACCTTACTTCTCCATGAATTCCGGTGCATTAAATGCAGTTGGTATGCATTTAATAAAGTTGAAGGAGGCTCTGCGACGTCTGACGAAGTTGGCAGCAGTCGCCCATGCCTCTGCCAACCACTCTGGCAGGGTGGTTATCGAGGGAGAGCTCCTGAGCTTGTTGAAAGAGCTCTGGCCTTCGAGCTCCATTATTAGCTATGCGAAATCAATTCTTGGACCATTTACTAATCCGTAAGGAATTTCGACCTCTCCGCAATACCCGGGCATGGCTCTTTCGAGCTCCTCTCATTGTGATAGGTCTGATCGCTGACGTGGATGGCCACATGTCAGCTTGTGGTTGGCGGGGTGAATTCGGTTACTAATTTGCACCATCAGCATTAATAATCCAAATACCCAAAGTGGCTTAGTTACATCATCCTTAGTTAATGATGCAAAAGCACCAACTATTCATTTTCGAAATTGATTTATTTATACATACATGTGTAGAGAGAGACAGCAGTATTAATATCAATTCAAGAAGACGTGTTTAGATTTATTTATACATATATACATGTGTATATGTAAAGGGAGAGGGAGGGAGGGGAGATATATATATATATATATAAACTAGTGTACCTTTTGAAGGGAGAGAAGAGTTGAAGATGATGGGGAAGTTGGGGATTAGGGTTTTACGAGAGATATGAGATTTGTATTTCACATCTTCAATATTAAATTGTTCAAAATTATTCTTTGAACCCTCAATATTTTTTGTTATTTTAGATTTGACTCATTTTTAGGTTTTAATATTTAAATCACCCCAACATGTTGGGATTAAAAAATAATAATAAAATAAATGACACTCTCCGACTTGCGTGTCGGAGCGTGTTGGACATATGTTTGGGAAGACACACGGCCTTAAAGAGAGTGTTTGTGCTTCATATCCCACCACTTTTACACCAACAGCACTAAACCTGCAATCTATCTTCTTCTACTACCATTCAAAACATCCCTTTGCGTCCGAGGCGAGGTCCTGCATGGTCGGAGCGAGGTCCGGTATGTCACGATTGTTGTTTAGGGTGAGGTCCAGCACGTCATAATTGATGCTTGGGGCAAGATCCGACATAGATGAAGTTTGATACGATTGATGTCCGAGGCAAGGTTCAGCATGGACTTGAGTTTGAACCCAGTTCTTGAAGAATTGGGCAATGACAGGAATGATTGAGATCCGGCATGATAGTTTGAAAAAATATAAAACCTAATCAACCTAGAGATTGCTAGTTGTCGAACACAGTAGTTAGTTGTTCGGTAGTGTTGCCATCCGGGGCGAGGTTCGGCACGCCGCGGTCATCGATCGGGGTGAGGTCCTCCACGTCCCAGTTGATGTTCGGGGCGAGATCTGACACGGCTGAAGTTTGATAGATTGACGTCCGAGGCGAGGTTTGGCATGGCTAAGGTCTCAAATGAAGAATGTCCAGCTCTAGTTGTCCGACACAGGTGAGGAGGTTGCCTCTAATTGTGCATAGGTAAGGATGTTGGCTTTGTGCTCTAGATGCATACATGTTTACTCCCCCCTTCAAACTCAAGGTGATTCGGAGAAACCAAACACAATCAAACAATCAATTCAATACAATTTTTTTTTCCTATTCTCTTTTATTAACAATATATACATACATTATAATACAATGTACTGGACCTCGTGGCTTTTTGATAGAGCTGTTAAAGTGAGCCAAACTACCCAAGTAGATTGCCTCGGTTGGAGGCTATCTCGAGATGAATTCCTGGTATAAATGAACCAATCTGGAACATAGTTGGAAGCTTGTTGGTTTACTGAGGTTGGTTCGATAAGCCACATGTAATCCAAATATATATTCAAAAAATGAAAAAAAAAAAAAAATAGGCTACTCAAGCTTGGTTTGGTTACAGGTTCCTTGGTCATCCTCACTAATTATCCATTGATGTGCTGAGAAAATAGTTTTCTAGTACTGCGATGCCACCTTTGGACCACGATAAATAAAATTTCATTCAGCCCCAATGCATATGAGGCAAAAAGAAGAAGAGGAGCAGAGTCTGATTCCGAACTAACAAATGACTGCTTAAGAATCTGGATCAACCGTCCATTGCTACTTTATGCACTTCCAACCAACATATCCTAGATGAATATACTAGGATAGAGTTTGATTCTGCGCAAAGTTTATTTTCTGAGAGTGAAATCCATTTTATGTAATAAATTTTAGAGTCATTACCTTAGTTTCGTTAAGCCAGGGGCAGGTCCAGTAGTTCTTTTGGTTTAAATACTGCATCTTACTTGTCAGTGATGTAGTGCTTTCTTTAACAACATCAATATGATTAACCCGAGAGCTGAGATATGGTTACAACTCCTAGAAAAATAAGTATCCAAATCTGGAATTTTCAGAATTATATTTGCAATGGAAACGTGCCAACCAAGTACGATAATCCCCATGTTTTAGAAACACTAGCTTAGGGTGCGTTTGATTGCAACTTTGGAAATGATTGAAAAAATAAGTAATTTTATTTTATGAAGATTTGGAATATGAGATGAGTGATTTGGTAAGATGTTCTGTTACTTTTTCGGTTTTCCATGGAATCCGATTCTTTGGTTGGGGTAAGAAAAATTTCCATAAAATATAAGAAAAATATATAGAAGATCTCACTAATCTCTCTCTCTTCTCTCTCTCTCTCTCTCATTCTTCATACACTACCAATTGACAGGTAATTATTTTGGTTATGCATGACACAAGTTGGCATAACCTCATCATATTTCAGGATTATTATTATTAGTATGCCTGCCTCTCTGCTCTGAATTCTTTGGGTTTGTATATTCAGTGTGGTCAAGAGTTGGGAGACACATTGTTAGATATAGCTCGAGCGTGGGAACGAGCTGATACATCCACTTCCACTGCATTGGTGAGCAGGCTCCCCTCGTTGGTCGACTCTTCCACAGACTATAATAAATCAGGCAAGAAATAAAATCATATGCTTTTGATGCTTAGTTTAGTTGCCCGTTTATAAGAGTTTCTTATGAAGTTGATTCTTATTCTTCTTGTTGGTTTAGCTCTTGGCAAACGCTTGGTATCGGCTGGAAGGAGGTTTCAATCTATGGGTCAGTACGGTCAAGGTGAAGTCCAAAAGGTAATATACGTAATCTAAAATATTTTTTCAGTGATGTTCTTAGTCTTATATTAAAAGTATCCCTTAAATTTCGTAATTTGAAGTTTTTACTCGTGCATTATATGTTGCACTACGGAAAGGTGCATTTGAACTAAAATGATCGGTGTGTCAAATCAATATTTGTTGAAGGTGCGGTCTAATTTTTGCTGATTACGGCACGATGCAGATTACTTGGTCGAACCGATAATTGAAAGCCCGAGACTCATATCTATATTGAAAAAGAGGATGGATTTTGTATTCCAAGAATGTGTATGGAACAAAAGATTGGAGGGCTGAGATGAAAGATTTATAAGGTTTAAATTACATCCATGGTGCCTTTGGCATGGGTTACCCCTAGTTTATCAACCACAGACAAGAAACAAATAAAACTGAAACGCTTAACAAGGGCGCGTACCACTTTCATGTATCTTTAAACTTAATCTGTCTGCAAATGAAAATTAGTGCTTGATGCTTCCCAGTTGTGTAGATTGCCAAAGCAATGATAACGACTGGAAAGCTTTTGTCTGCAAATCAAGTATCTAAACCGATCAATGAAGAACCAAGTCCAGAAACTCGGATGCTGAAGGTAGATAATAATTTGTTACGTCTATCCTCTAGAAGTGAATTTGTTAACAAATGTTTATTTAAAAATGCAGTTTGGAGAGCTCCAGGTTGAACTAACACCAAAAAAAGCCTATGTAGGGGCTGTTATTGCATCTGTTTTCGGGTAATCATCCCATTTAAACTGTGAGTTTCTCTTTTTTTGCTTCCATTGGAAAGAAAGCCAAGAGTAATTCTTTTCTAATCATTTTCAAAATTTTGATATATAAGGATTCTTTCATGGCAAATAAGTCAAGGCATCCAAAGCATGCCAGAGAACTCATTGCAGTATGCAAACGACAATGCTTTGCTTCTTGCCAAGGTGCTCAAGATGATTATTTTCCTTTAAATAAAATATTTGATTTTATTTTATCCCTTCATCGATTTAATACTGTGATGCAGTCTTTGAGAGGAGCTCTAATTGCACTTTTCTATTCATCAACGTTTTTGTCCGCTATGTCTACTGTGGGACTCGTCTTACTTGGAGGACAACTAAAGTCAACAAAAGAAAAGTGAGGTTGCAGGTTCCATTTCTTGCCTAAGTTTTGCCTGTAAATGCTACTGTATTTATAGAAACATAGAGCAATGCAAGTGAGAATTACATTAATCAATCACCCGTTCTGCAAAGCTTTGGAGTTTGGATCAACCAATTTAAAACTGTATGCTTGGACTAGTATACCAAGTCTTGGGCAACCCTCCTTTGGATGTCGGTTTTTTTTTTCTGTATGTACAGACGGTCTGAAAGGACCACAAAATTTACTTAACTGTGGCAACGATTATTACTTCTACAATTTCCTCCGCCGTCCTGCTCAAATAGGAGGCTGACACGTGTAGTAAATATTTTTATGCAAAACAAACCGAATTACTATAATACCTTGCGTAGCTGATCAGTTACAATTAAACCAATGACAGAAAGAAGAAAACAATCTCTGCATGTTCAAAATTAAGGGCAAAAATTAACCTCAAATCAAGAGGACTAAGAATTGATACGTACAACACAAATTTATCCCAAACCAAAGTCCAAAATTATCGTAATTACCATCCATCTGGTGAGGACTTGGGCAATTGAATAAACTGGAAATAACAAAAAGGGACAGTAACCAAAGGTTAATTTAGTCACTACAAAAAATACTAGTGATAATCAATTATAATATGGCAGTGGTCAAACTGCTCATTTTAAATTAAAATTATAATGAATGAACTGCCTCTCCTACACTACTTGCAAAACAAAGATTAAATTTTGTCTTAGGAAGATTCCATGTTCTTATTTCTGAAAAACTTGTCCTCTAAACACCTGATGCAAACATATATGCCACGTCCATGGGCGAGCAAATCGTTGGGGAGGTTTGAGCAAATCATCAGAATAAAAGATATTCAGATCGCTGAAGGGGTTAAGTTGTCGAAAAATGAATTCATGAGGAGGGATCCACAACACATCAAATATATAAATAATTGTGGGTTATAATAATGTTAGTTAACCTACTCTACTAATTAAAGATTGTTAATATCATATTGACACCAAAGCAACAGTGGGCGCGGCAACTGCCCCCCTACAAACTTTTTAACCCTTTGGAATCTCTCTAGCATTTCCCCTCCTTTTTTTAATCTTTAGATTCTTCTTCTGCTTGTGAAAGGGCCATCCAAATGAATTTGTCTGACCACACACACATATATATATATATATATATATAGAGAGAGAGAGAGAGAGTTATAGAGGCTGTCATAATCGGATGATTTAGATATTAGGTCTGACTTTCTTTAATTGTTGCCTTCAAGTTTTAAATTATTAGTTAAATATAGACTAATATAATATAGACTAATATATTGGTTTAAATGACTGCTTGTTCTTTGAGAGGCCATGATCTTAGCTTGCTTGTGACCCTAGCCTCGTGAGATTAATTTAACCACTGCAAGTAGTTGCATCTTTCAATAACACTACTCTTCAGTCTTGGTACTTGCCTGTTATGAATGAAGAGTATCTCTCTAGGATATTATAAGTAATGGTGGTCCTAATATAATATCTACTTAGAGCATCTCCGATAAGATTGTGTAAAATTATTGTGTAAATCCTACATGGCAATTGAGTTTTACACAAAAAATTTACACATGCATGTTTACTTTCCAACGGCCAATATTATATTAATACTCATGTGTAAAAATAAATGGTCTAATAAAAAATAGCCACATAAAAAACACAAAACTACACAAATGAAGAGAGAGAATATGTGCGTGGAGAGAATGTGAGTGGTATGATTGAGCTAATGAAGAGAGAAAATGAGTAGATTGAGAAAGAATCATACTTGGCCGTGTAAATTGGATGTGCAAAATACACAGCCATTATACACTAGAGCTTAGTTGGCATGTATTTTACACAACTATTGGAGCAATAAAAAACTTACACAATGCGTAAATTTTATACAATGCTGAGTTGGCTATTTTTACATAGTCCCATTACAGATGCTCTTAACACTTTTTAGTCAAAATTGTGATGAAGATTTGTGCTATAATCAGACTTGCACCATTATTCCTACATGTCGAAGTCAGCCCACAACACAACCACTTCATTGACAAAAACGCTTTGCATGTTAGTGAAAAGTGTACTTCCATTGCCAAACCACAAATGACTCTCGACGACAAGTCAAATAACAATTTGGAAGTAGTCGTTCTATGTATTATTGGCACAAGCCGAAAAACTACTTTAGCAATAACAATTCCCTAATGAAAACTGGGTAATGACAGGACAATAATATAAACCTGGTGCCTTTGGTATTATTATTATTATACTTGCTTAAAAGGGATAATTTTGAAGGAATAATGTATTCCTATTCCAAAACTTGAACCAAACACGAGAATAATTTCATAATAGAATTTAATATTCTAGAAATACTTTAAAACTTGAATCAAAAAAGGCTTAAGGGGAGTCTTTTTTCTTTATTTATTTTTTACCCTTTCTAGCAAAGAGCTGATGTTGCCTGCCCTCACTGTGGACACTTGCGTGGTTAGGGCTCCATTATCATTCCTTGTTTTGATTGTACTTGTAATCAGAAAGAGAGTTACATATTTATTTTTGTTTCTAAAATAAGGTCGATGTTTTTTCTGACATACTTCTACGTTGTAAAGAACGTGATAATCGTAATATTATTTTGTATCGGTAGAACAAATTTTTCGAACGATGTTGAATTCATGAATCGTACAAATTAAAGTTACCGCTTTATAATATTCGATTAACAATCGTAGGCAGTTTGCAGCCGCGCATTCAAATTGTATGTATTAAGGTGAGTAGGAAAATAAAAGTCCACTAAACTCGAGCTCGATCAGTTACAATCTGTTTAGATGGAGGAATTAAAAGGGAAGAACAAGAAAGAGAGAGCTTGTTTGAATAGATTTATAAAAGAAAGATTTAGAGAGAAAAGAAAAGTTTTTAATGAATTATTATTTACCTAATTATAAATTTAACCACAATTTATTAATAATATATTAAATTAGATTCTTTTTTTCGTTGTATCCAAACCAGAAATGTTTTTATTCCCTTTTTTTTTTTCGTCATTAGTTATTCAAATAATAATAAAATTAAAATCATTCATTTTCAAGTTGTTATTTTTTTCTTTAGCCTCCTAATTAATTATTTTCTTTTCACCTTTTTCCCTTAATCTAAATGGGCTATTAATTTTATCTTACAAACAAAGGTATAATTCAATAATTTATTTTAGCATCTTAAATAAGTCACAAAAGTGCAACCAAAAAATAAGTCAGAAAAGCATTTCATACAAAACAAAAAATCATTTTTAAAAACTATATTATAGTGGTAGAATATTTTTTTAGGTGTGAATAGAGACGCACCCTAAACAAATCCAAATATTTTACAGCTTGCACACGCACAGGATGACGGCCATTGTTAGCTAGAAGCCTTAAAGAACAAAGTAGTATCCTCCAATGGAACATCGTTGACTCAGGATTCCATTTATGTGCAGCAGTACTTCTCTGTTAACCAAAAAATAAGAAAGATTACGTAGCAGTACTTTTATCTAATCTTAAAGAAACAATATATTTATAAAAATAATCTATACTATATATAAAAATACGAATAAACGTAAGTGTTTTTCTCTTTTTTTGTACGGTCAAATATGTCATTTGATTTTATAATTATATATCAACTTAAAATAATTAGACTTCTTATTATTTATTTATTTAACTTATAAGACTCCAAAGTTTTCATTGATAGAAACTTTTTATTATTTAACTAATAAAAGTCCAAGTTGTACTCAAAATCTACATTGAGTATAATATTACACTATTTATTAAACTTACAAAGTCCACATTTTAGTCAAAGTTTATAATATTGATAGAGACTTCTTATTATTTAACTAATAAGAGTCCAAGTTATAATCAAAGTCTACATTAAGTATAATATTACATTATTTATTAAACTTATAGAGTCCACATTGTAGTCAAAGTTTATAATATTGATAGAGACTTCTTACTGTTTAACTAATAAGAGTCCACATTAGAATAAAAGTCTACATTGAGTATAATATTGCGTTATTTATTTGACAAGCTTTTTCACAATTGCTTTATCGAGAACTTTCAATCTCTCCTTAACTATTGTGTTCAAGTTACATAAGGTTATCATTATTCTTTTTCTTTATTTATTTAAGATCACTATTTGTCAAACAAGTTTTTGTTTATTGTCGTTCGATTTATTATTATAGTTAGTTCTTTGATAGATAAATTGCAAAGAGCATTGTACATTAAGATCACTATTTGTCAAACAATTTTCCGTTTATTGTCGTTCGATCTATTTTTATAGTTCATTCTTTGATATAGAAGTTGCAAAAATGAGAGATGAAGGTATTTTTTTATTTTTGATTATTTGATTTGTAATTCTAAAATAAAATACTCATTAATAACCACGTGCAACGCAGTGCTGAAAAGCTAGTTTATAAAAAAATATGGGCGCTAATTATACCCATTATATTACTCTCTAACACTCCATACCATTAACACAATCAAATACTCTATTTAGACACCACATAATTTTGTAGATATATTACGATCATTAATTATTAACTCTAATTAACAAACTTAAGTAATAACTCTTATTATTTACATTAATAACTCAAATTAAATTAACACACCCAACTCACAAACCCACCACTCCAAGCCATGTCTTTATTACACAACTGATGAATTACGTACACTTTCGGTTCCATTTTTATTTCCTTCAAACATTCTAAATCTGAACAAGAAAACAAGCATCATTATTGTTTATATTGTTATTGAAGTGTGAAGATTATAATGTGTAATGAAAAAATTGTAGAAAGAGAAAGTTGAAAATCATCATCAACAGAAAGTTCAAAGGAAACTTTAAGATAATGCTAATCCAAAAGAGGTATTATAGTTATCTTTTAACTGCTTTATTATGTTTTATTTCATCCTAAATCAATTAATATAAATGAAATGCAAAAAAAACCCGAAAAATAGAGTGACGTGATGTGTATGCAATTGTACTAGGTTATATTCAACCGAGTTAATATTAAACGTATTTGGTTCTTTACAACCGAGGCAAATGTGAGCTACTCGGTAGTATAAAACCGAGTGATATATTTATAATGGGTTTTCTAATTACTATAGCTTCATTCGGCCCTATACAATCTAGTTGATTGCATAACCTCGGTTCCATATAATCGAGTAATAAGGGAGGATCTAGATTTTATACATCCGAGTCAAAGCTAAAATTTTCCAGTGGGTTATCCAATTTGTACAACTTCATTCGGCCTTATACAAACGAGGTGAATTGTAGAACCTTGGTTCTATACAACCAAGTAATAAGGGATGACCTCAATTTTTTATAACTGAGTAGAATCGCATAAGAACATAGCAGAATATCAGCTTCGGAAGTGTTTTAATGGTTGAATATATTGGAAGGAGTGTTTGATGGAGTTAACAGGGATGAAAGCTTTTTGTTGGACGATGTGTCGATGCAGAGCTTGTTGGGTGGAGTTAACATGGAGTGTTTGAATGTAAAGAGAGATTGAAAGAGTGTAATGTTAGTTAATACTATTAATATTACAATAATTTTTCTTTAATTTTTTTCCTTTACACATAATTTTATAATTATAACGGTTCTTATTTTATAGGTATCGCTTAATAAATTTTAAATATGCAAATTTTAATAATTTCTAATTTTTGTATTTAAAGTTAATATATTTTAAATTTTAAAAAGAAGTTAATGAGAGGTAAAAGTGGGAGAGATGGTAGATTGGTATAATAAGAGAAAAAAAATTGACTTCTTTGATTTAATGTTTTGAAAACACATCTAATGGTTCAAAAATTATCTGGTTTATCGTAACTAAATGTGAATTATTGATTTAATAAATTAGTGATGTGATATTTCTTTTCCTTATAATATAGATATCATAAAAGCAATATTCATTTTAACCGTTACTGAGATTTTAGCCATAGGCTTTTTTTTTTTCCTAAAAAATAATTGCTAGCAACGGGATTAAACTCTTGATCTTAAACAATCTAACACTCATAATTAGTCATTAGACTATTTCTTAACTTTGTTAAAATTTTCTTTTCCAATTGTATATGTGCAAGTAATACACACATCATGTGCAGGTAGTCTAAATCCGTGTGAATAATAATAATAATAATATATGCATATACCAGTTCCAACCTATTTATTACTTGATCGAGCAGCTGAGATCAGGGGCGGAGGCACGTGAGGTCGAGATGGGGCCATGGCCCCACCTGGACTTTTTGAAAATTTTTAGAAAGTATAAGGGTTATGTGTGAGAAGGAAAAAATTAGGGATCATTGTATCAGTGAACTAGTTGCATGCGATTAAATGTATAAGTTCAGGGCGCGACTTTGTAATATAGATTAGGTTATAACTTATAAAATATAAAGGAATGCAGCAACCTCCGCCCCTTTTTCCCCTTTCTTCTTCCTTAAAGTACTGCATTTTTCTTTTAAACACAACCTTAATTTTTTTTTGGCAATAGCAACCAGCAGCGCATAGGAATGGCAACGAGGCGGGTTCGGGGTGGGTTTGGCAAAACCAGAACCTGACCCACACATAAATAACCCCACCCCAAACCCAAGATAGGTTTTTTTTATTTCCCAAACCCACTCCGCATTAATTTCTCAAAACCCGAACCCGCCCCAAATATATAAGTATAACATTATAACACAATTACAACAACACATATCTACACACACACACACACACACACATATATATATATATATAAGTATATAATTAGAGAAGGAATTTAGGGAAGAACTCCATGTCGCTCGCTCAGACGCTCAGTGCCTCTCGCGCGATAACGAAGGCATTTGGGGAATAAGTGGAGCTGTGTGTGGACTGTGGAGGAATGAAAATAAACAGGGCTTAAATAATTAGAGTAGGGTTTGTTCTTTTATTTTTCAACTTAAAAACATATATATCTTATAAATTAAAATTAGATTTAAATATATATATATATATATATACGGGCGGGTCAGGGCGGGTTTTTTATTGGGGAAACCCGAACCCGCCCCACTCGGGTCTGATCGGGTCGGGAACCCGGCGGGTTAAGTTTTTTTGCCACCCCTAGCAGTGCAGTAGCTCCTTTTTCCATCTTCATTTTTCATTTGTTCTGGTATTTTAGGTTATATTTCTTTTTTATAATCCTATACATTTTGTTTTAAAATTTTAAATATTAAGAATTATGTGTTTTAATGTTGATTTGTTTCTTAGATTATTAATATATTTGTTTGTTGGTTATTATTTATTAATGTTGATTTACTTCTTAGATTGTTAAATATTGATATTAAATTTGATTATTGAGGTTGATTTTCTTATTAAATTGTTAAATATTAATATTAAATTTGATTATTGAGGTTAATTTAGTTATTAGATTGTTATTTGATAAATTAATATTTAGATTAATATATGTGTTTATTGGTAATAGTAGGTTGAATATTAAGTTGATAAATTAATATTTAAATTAATATATGTGTTTGTGATTCTAGTATTTGACCCCACCTGAACAAAAATCCTGGTTCCACCATTGGCTGAGATGCAAATGCAAGAGGTGGACGAGTTACTAATGTAGAGTTAATTTTTTTCTTTTCTTTTCCTTTTTAACTTCTTCGAATTTTATTAATGATATAATTATTTTTGTTTGATTTTAGCATGGACAAATCCCGAATTCCCACTTACAAACAAATTATATTTTTGCACATAAAATGATGTGCATGCACTATTTGAATATAACTAATTTTTTTAAAAAATAACAAAATAATAAGTAGCACAGTGATTGATAGCCATATGTTTATTGCTAGTAGTGAGAGTTATATAATAATAGATATTTTTTAATTTCTGAATTTAGCTTTAAATATTTTCAATGTCATCAATCTCCCGTTTTCTCTCCTTCAATTACTTACATTCCCTTTCTAACACTTAACTTTGGGGGGGGGGGGGGGTGTTGTCTTACTAGGGTATCTCCCGCTCGACAATAGAAACTAATCTCTCGAGATACGATTAGATGCTTTTGCGGGGATCTCTTCCAACATAATTTGAACTCAGGATCGAACCCAAGACATCTTATTTAAGAGACCTAAACCCTTTTCACTCGAATCAACTCACGTTGGTTCTTAACACTTACTATTGATGACGGAAATAATGCAATCTTAGTCCATCTGCCTATGGCCTTTTTTTCCTTATAAATTCATTTATACCATGTGTGTCATGGTACTTATGGGATATGTCTATGTCTATTTGGTAATTATATTAGGTTCATCAAAAAAAATCCCAAACAAGGTCTTCAATGACGATATTTTCAACACTTTCATAAATTATTTTAGTTGGTTAAAATGTTGTAGGGTCCATTTAATTGTTACCATGTAACATAGAAAATTTATAAAATAACCATTTTTACATGTATAAATGGTGATATAAATGTTTCAAATGACTCACTTGCCATGTAAAAAAAAATACATATGAAAGCTCATTTTTAATGATTTATATTTTTTAGATAAAAAATTATATTGGTAGAAGTGACTCTTAAAGATGGTCTTATAAAGTTTAGTATTTTTTGTTTTCAAAGTTCATCATTTTTTTCTCGTTCCTTTTTCTTAGAAAAGTAAAGATTTTAGTTTGATAATATCATTAAAAATGATAATAATAATAATAATAATAATAATAATAATAATAATAATAATAATAATAATAAAACATACACAATTAATTTGTGTGAGATGTTGCAAAACAAGTTGAGATTGTGGTGAGATAATTTTCATCTCATTTTTATATGTGTATGTCCTCCATAATTCTTTATTTTTTTTGAATTTTTTTTTCTTTCTCAGAAAAAAGTCAAAATATAAAAGTTAATCTCATCATTCATGTCAACTAACTTTCCAACTTCTCACATAATTAATAATGATATCAAACAAAGCCTTAATAATGCCAATTTTCTTCACAGCCCGTTTGAATTGATGAGAGAGAATGGAAATAAAATGATTAAAAGTCATTTGTACTTTGGCACCCAAAGTTCATACCAAAATTAAGTTTGATATCCACAGTTTTTTTATTGTACTTTGGCACCCATTTTTAACAGTTTCGTCAAATCCATAAGTTTAACTATTTTCAGCCAAACTGTCCAAACTACCTCTGCATGCACACAACAATAAACACAAAGGCTAATAAAAGCAAATAGTCGTTGTTTTGTCATTTTCCTCAAAGCAAACCTATTAAATACTTATCCTTTAACCTATAACCTGTCGTTTTTATATATCTACACATAATTTCAACCAAACAGTTTATATATATATATATATATATATATACATCTACACATTCAACCAGTTTATACATTCCTCCAAGTCCATACAAGTCCATTTCATAAAAAGTCCAGATGGGTGGAGGGGAGAAAGAGGTCCATCTATATATTTTTATGAATAAAATCATATAAACAGTGCATTACAATTACTTACTCTATGATTTTATAATATTTACACAGGAAATATACCCAATATGTGACCAAGAAGGGCATAAAGCCATTGCATGCCCTTGGATATACACTAAATGCAAAAATAGTGGTTGTAGTAGAATAATGATGCTTTTCACATCTGATGAGGATAACACATTCAGGAAAATCTACATTAAATGCCAGTACAAAACTTGTGGTACATTTCAATGGTTTGAAAATGCCATGCATAATACTTCTAAAAAACACAAATACTTCATCCTCTTTAGTAAGGTCATCATCTAATTGTTTCCAATGTGGACAACCAGGCCATTGGGTTAAGACTTGTACATGGAAAGAGACAAAATGTCCAAATGGCTACCCAAATATAAGGAATTTATGGACTTCAAGGAAGGATATAAGTTATTGAAGAAAATATTCAAAGTCTATGACATGTGGTGGATTTCAGTTGTTAGATACAACTATTTCAAATGGTGGGGCTACTAATTTAAAGGGGAAGGTTGATTTGAAAGTTAAGATTAAAGTTAGTTTGGATGACCTATGTAATAGCTTTAAAGGCAAAAATATAGCATAATTAAAGTACCAAAATATATGTAATATTGTTAATAAGAATGTGATTGCTTTTTCATACAATAGATAAAAATATAGTAACATAAACTAATTTGTTAAACCAAGTAATGTGCTAGATAACATTAGACAAAAGATAGTTTGCAACCAAACCGATGTGTGCATTGACACAAATAGTTTGGTTACCTACTCAATTTTCACTGACAAAAAAAAGAACCTATTTTTCTTTAGGTGGTGCTTTCTTGTGTTACTTGGAAGTTCCACCTCCCCCTTGCAGATGGCCTTCCTTTTCCTACTCCACCACCCTTATTTAATGCTCTACCACCCCTACTTGCACCACTGCTGCTTGCTTCACTGCTGCTTGCTTGATTGTTCCCTCATGGCTTGTTCCCAGTATAATTCTTGGAGGAATGAATAATCTTGGTCTCTTTTGAGCCCCTCATTGTGCCCCTCCTTTAGGCCTCCCTACATATAAGAAATAATAATAATGATATATTATCTTATATAAAGTAATTAGTGGCTTAAATGAAGCAATAACTGAAATTACCCATCTTTGCTGCCTTAGGTGCAGGTGCCCCTATGCATGTTGCTTTGTTATGGCCTAATGTGCCACATTTACTACACCTTTTACAGTTCTTTTTTTCTGCGTTTACTTCATCTGCAACTTTAAACCTATTTTTCTTAAGCCTTCTAGGTGGCCTATATATATGAGGAGGTAGTACTATAGTTTATGGCTGTAAGAGTACACAAAGTGAAATAAATACAAGTAATAATACAATGTATAACTGTCATCTTTAAGTAGTATAATAACAAATGAGAGCGTTACATATTATATTGCCCCAATAAACAGGATCCTCAATTAGGTTTATATATCCCTCATAAGCTACTTGGTATAGTGCATTCTTGAAGAATGGGCTATAAAAACTACATACAAAGATGCAAAAAACATTAACCGAAATGAAATTAAGGTACATACAAATTTCATTAACTGGAATGAAATTAAATGAATTGAACTAAACTGAAATTAAATTAAATTACCTTTGCAAGTCCCTTCTCAGTGATATAAGAATACAAACTTGATGGACATATGGTAGGCCTGATATCTATCATTCATAGCATGTATATGTCCTAGCATTTATGTCAACAGTCCACCTTTGTCCATTGCTATTGATAACCACATGAGTAAAATATGTTGATCCTTGACTGATGTAATTCTTGTACTTCTCTTTCATTTTTGCAAAATGCTATTCTACCCTAAGTTCATGTGCTACTGGGTCCCAACCTTTTGACATAATCTTCATTTCGTACAATAAGGTCATAACCATGAGGCGATACTTCTCAACCACTCTACATAATGGCAGCTCTCTCATACCCAATATCATTTTGTTAAATGATTAATTGAAAATTATTGGTCATGTGGTCACATTTGCAGGTTGTATCAAAGTGGGATTTTGCACAATGGTCCCTAGTCTCATTATTCAGCCAAATAAATGCATCAGACTTATTTGTATTTATCTGCTCCATTATCCTCTCATGATCATCCACATTGAAAGCCCTAGTTGCCCTCTAACTCAATTTCTCCATATGTGACCCCTTGTGTTTTTTTTTTTGAAGTTTTTATACATGTGTCTAAAACAAAATCTATATGGATGGCCTAGGAATAAGTCCCTAACTGCATCTCTCAACCCTTTCCCATTTCTGAAATGAATGTAATTGGCAGATTGTGCTTCATAATGTGTGATTTCAAAATTTCAAAGAAGATAAAGCAATTTTCATAAGGTTCACCCTTAGCCAAGTAAATAGCAAGGGGAAACAAACCATTGTTCCTATCCAAATCCAAAGCAGTGACAAAAAGTGTAACCCCACCATACTTGCCCTTCATGAAACAACCATCTAAACCTATCATAGGCATGCACCCTTTGATAAACCCATCTAAACATGCTTTAAAAAAGACAAATAAGCCTACAAACATGCAATCAATAGGATGTCTAAAGTAACAAATGACATTACCAGGATTCTTAGTTAACAATTGCATACATGCTTCAAGACATAAAGTATATAACCTTCTTTATAGTTCCCATAAATCCTCTTATGGCTTATAATTCTAGCATAATAAGTTATGTGGTAAGACACTTTTACTTTATACTTGCTCCAAATATTAGTTTGCACATCCTTAGGCTTATACTCCTTATGGTCTCTTATATGTTGCTCAATTTGATTTGTCACCCAACCTACTTTGGCCAAGCAATTCTTACATTTTTCATCATTCTTGCATGTATGTTCTCCCACATAAGATCTTAATTTGGCTGTATGTTCCCTATGGACTCTCTTTATGTACACTCTCCATTTGCAACTAGGTGCCTTGCAAACTAACTCAATTTTCAAGTTATCATTCTTCTTTTGTCTATATTCAAACTTTTTGTTGATAGCATATTGCCTCATAAATTCCCTTCATCTTTTTATGGTGCTCCACTTCATCTTTCCATGTAATTCACCTTTTTCCTCTACCATCACATAATCATCGTCCTTATAACAATTATAAGTTTTATTAATAAACTGCTTAAATTTTGAGCTATTTACACCCTCATTTTCCCCAACCATAGTAGGACTACCCTCGCCCTTAGTAGGACCACTCTCACTATCCTTCTCATTTTCAGGACCACCCTCACCCTTATTTTCAATACCACCCTCACCTTCACCCTCACATTCCTTCTCACTTTCAACACAACCCTCACCCTCACCCCCACTTTCACTAAAATTAGTGAATAAGGTATCATTGTGGACCTCACCAAAGTCAGGACCACTATGATATCCTTCCTCAGCATCCAAATTATCAATATTAATATCCCCTAATCCAAGCCTATTAAACATAACTTTTAAAGGAGTATCTATGCCAACCCTAGGCCAAACATCATAAAATGGATCAAAATCACCCAATTCATCGAACTGGTATCAAAACTAATACCCCTAACCTCAAAGCTACTGCTATAAGTGGGTTCAGTGGTAATCATTGACAAATCAACCTTATTCATCTTATTCCCAAGTTCATATTCAACTTCAACTTCAAATTCAAGGTCAGATCAATTTAATGAAAGTTAAAATTGTGTGATTATGGTTCAATGTGTGGTTCAATATATGGCTAAATGTGTGGTTTAATGTGTGGTTCAGTGTGAGTTTCAATGTGAGGTTATTCGTCATCATCGAATAATACTACAAGTTCTTTAGAAGTAAATTTACTAAGCTTATTTTTCTTAAACAACCTAGGGGGACTTCTTAATTTTAATAGAAGCCTTCCCAGAAACTACCCTACCCTTTTTCACTTTTGGTGTAGACATGGGACTATTAAATGTGTGCATATTCTTGATAGTTTACACAGCACATAAGTTGTTTTAGAATAAAGAAAACCACTATGCACTAACAATCATGTTAACAATATAAAATATGCATAAAACATCTGTAATGACTAGCATAATGGCCCATAATGGAACATTCCAATGTCATAAACGCCTACAAATTTTGAATAAAGCAACATAATATATACAATAATAAATAACTAAAGCGAAAGAACATTAAACATGTTCCCACAACATCTAACATGCATTATTGAAATCTACAAGCAAATCAAGCTTAGGGTTTTAGTTTTAGGGATTTTTTTTTCATTCAACAATAATAAAGGACAAAAGCATTTAGGTTTTTAATGAAACACATTAACTAGGGTTCTGAATCATATAAAAATGGCAAAAAAATTTAAGAGAGTTAAAAAACATAAGGGGTTTTGAACTGGGGTTTTGAACTAGGGTTTCATATTTAGGGTTTTTTAAAACATACCTTTAATTATGCACATGATGGTCTAATTGTGTATCAAACAAAGTGAGATGGCCTTTCTTGCTTCTAATCATAGTGTGAACCGCGCGTGTGTGTGGGGGAATATTAAGAGGAAATGGAGGGAAACTGATGAGGGTGATAGAGTGTAATGGAGGGAATGTGATGGTTAGGTCGTACTTGTGTGGGAATAAGTAAGAGTACACGTATGGTGTGGGGGTAGCTTAGACAGTTTAGCTCATTAAAATATTGAGATAACAGTTAAACTAGTGAACTGATGGAATTGTTAAAAATTGGTGCTAAAGTACAATAAAAAAAACTATTGCTGTAAAACCCAGTTTCGATATAAATTTTCGGTGCCAAAGTACAAATGACCCAATAATTAATTAGGAGGGAATGTAATAGAATGAAATAATGTTAATTTTATTATTATTTAAATAGTTAAAGAAGAAAATTAAAAGGATATAAATATTAAATAACTCATGGTTAAGTAAAAAGAGAAAAAAAAATATATATATATATATATATATAGTTTAATATATTGTTAATAAATTAAAAAAATAATAAATATTATTTGGTTAAAATCTTTTTCGGTTGTCTTTCTTTCCCTCCTATTCACCGGATCGAAACGAACAGTTAAAAAATAAATAAAAAATACGTGGAGAATTTTGAGCCTATAAAACGAGACACAACAAAACATTTTCCATCTTAAGTTCCTCCCCCTCTCTCTATCTGTGTGCAAGCATGACCGCTCTCAATTGCTCAGCCACCGACCTACTCCCCCTACTGGGCGGCGCCACCAACGCAACCGCCGCGGCCAACTACATCTGCGCCCGCTTTGACGTCATCTCCGCCAAACTGTCGGACACAACTTACGCCATTGACAACACCTACCTCCTCTTCTCGGCCTACCTAGTCTTCGCTATGCAGCTAGGATTCGCCATGCTCTGCGCCGGCTCCGTACGAGCCAAAAACACGATGAACATCATGCTCACGAACGTCCTCGATGCCGCTGCCGGCGGCCTCTCCTACTACATATTCGGCTTCGCATTCGCCTTCGGTGCTCCCTCTAACGGCTTCATCGGCCGCCACTTCTTTGGCCTCAGAGACTTCCCTTCGCCCACCGTCGATTACAGCTTCTTCCTGTACCAATGGGCCTTCGCCATAGCGGCTGCTGGTATTACTAGTGGCTCTATCGCAGAGCGAACTCAGTTCGTTGCGTATCTTATTTACTCCTCCTTTTTGACTGGATTCGTTTACCCTATCGTCTCTCACTGGTTCTGGTCTGGTGACGGGTGGGCCAGTGCAAGCCGGGCCGATGGCCGGAACCTCCTATTCGGATCCGGAGTCATCGACTTTGCTGGATCGGGGGTCGTACATATGGTCGGAGGTATCGCCGGTTTATGGGGAGCGTTAATAGAAGGTCCGAGGATGGGTCGGTTCGACCGCAACGGTAGGTCCGTGGTCCTGCGCGGACACAGTGCTTCGCTAGTAGTTTTGGGTTCCTTCCTGTTATGGTTCGGGTGGTACGGTTTTAACCCGGGATCGTTTTTAACGATATCAAAATCGTATGGTACGGGAGAAGCTTATTACGGGCAATGGAGCGCCATAGGGAGGACAGCTGTCACAACAACATTGGCTGGGTGTACGGCGGCGCTAACTACCTTGTTTGGCAAGCGATTAATGGCGGGTCATTGGAACGTAACGGACGTTTGTAACGGTCTGTTGGGGGGTTTTGCTGCGATTACCTCAGGGTGTGCGGTAGTAGAACCGTGGGCAGCTATTGTCTGTGGGTTTGTGGCTGCTTGGGTTTTGATGGGTTGCAACAAGGTTGCGGAGAAGTTAAAATACGACGACCCGCTCGAGGCAGCTCAACTCCACGGTGGGTGCGGGGCGTGGGGTGTATTCTTCACCGGATTGTTCGCTAAAGAGGCGTATGTAGTGCAAGTTTATGGGCGGCCGGGGCGGCCATATGGGTTGTTTATGGGCGGGGGTGGGAAGCTATTGGCGGCCCAGATTATACAGATATTGGTGGTGTTTGGGTGGGTGACAGCCACGATGGCCCCACTTTTTTATGCGCTGAACAAGTTGAATTTGTTGAGGATATCGTCGGAAGATGAGATGGCGGGAATGGATCTGACGAGGCATGGTGGGTTTGCTTATGCGTACCATGATGCAGAGGATCATAGCCATATACCCGGGTTTAAGTTGAGGAAGGTGGAGCCTACCAGTTCAAGCCCAACTCTGGATCACGATTTACCTTCCCCAACAGGTGTGTAATGTTAATGTAATATATATATATATAAGAATAAAAAAAAAAAAAAAAAAGCGAGCCCAATGAATGTTTGTATGTCAATGTGATAGATTAGAAATGTCAATGGCTCGTATAGACGTGTTAAATAAAAAATTGCGTTCAAAATTGTTCTACTTAGAATGCAATTTAGAGGGAGAGTTACCTATGGTGGAGATCATGTTATTGATGTTTTGTACCAAAAGGTTTGTCAAGTATATTTTAATGTGCTCGGTGAAAAATAGCATCACTTTTAGGATTCGTTTTTTATAACAATATGGAAAAATAAAATAAAAATAGTTAATTTTTTTTTTTAAGAAATTAAAAAATAAGTTTGCTTTTTTTCTCTAGGCGGTGGGTGAGGAAGAAAGACGGAGAACCTCTATTCATAAAAACATAAGTAGTGAGATGAAGAATATCTCACACATG
Organism: Lonicera japonica; assembly: GCA_021464415.1. Classification (NCBI taxonomy): domain Eukaryota; kingdom Viridiplantae; phylum Streptophyta; class Magnoliopsida; order Dipsacales; family Caprifoliaceae; genus Lonicera; species Lonicera japonica. Next base: position 4,269,351 of record CM038464.1, on the reverse strand, counting down.
CTTCAAATTATTTTTCAACTTTTTTTTTTTTATCAAACGGAACCTTAGTGTAATGTCTTTTCGTTTTTAATTTTAGTACGACAATTATCTTCTTTGTAGAGCAATAATGTTGGTTATGGAATTTGGAAGAGATTTAAATACAGCTCCCTGCTCTCAAATACAGGATCCCCCAAATTACCAGGAGAAAATATAAAAAGCCTCGCGAAAACCTTGTCACACTGCCTGCAAAATCTTATAAAATATATTCCAATCTTCCATAAACACCCTTCCTATCAAGGATAAATACTTCACTTTCACACAAGATTTGGGTCTCAATTCAAGTACTACGACATATCTGGACTTCAAGGGAACCATATGCCTATCTTCAATAATATTTCGATAACAAAATCTCATTAGAGTAGAGAGCACAATAATTTGTGGTTTTTTTATCCGGTACCCATAATTCAGGTTGCAGTGCATCCTGCTGTGGCAACAAATCGGCTGAACCTTAACATATTTATTGTCATGTATCAATGCGCTATGCTCTCAAGTATAAACAACATATTATTCATGCATTGTCTTATTAGTATGCTTTGGTCTTATTAGTATGCTTTGGTGCCATCCAAATGCACCAGTGGGTCTACCCGATAATCACCCAAACCCGTTAATGTTTAAACCCAAATTGGTAGCCCTACCTACAGTATTCCTAAGATGCATTTCTCTCCCATACATATCCAGTGTAAGAAAGTAGTGATTAATTTAGTTGTTTTTAAAACTCCGTTCGATAGCAATATGAAAAATGAAAATAAAAACAACTAATTTGGGTAAAAAGATAGAAAATAAGTTGAAGCATATAGTGAGATCCTCTCCATACTCAATTATACTCAATTTTGTGAATATACGTCCTCCATCCTCCTTTAATATTTTGTGAAAATTTTTTCTCTACCATCACCCAAAGAAAATTTTGTTATAGAAAAAAGCAAAAAACAACAGTTAATCTCACCACAACCTTCAACTTATTTTCCATCTTCTCACCTAAATTAATTATTTTTCTTTTCATTTTCCATGTTCATATCAAACGGATTTATTTTATATATCTGATATGGGAGTGGGGAAAGAATAAGCAGACCGGAGAACTCAGTTGTAATTATTTGACTTCAGCAACAAATCTGCTGGAGAAGCAAATAAGCTTTTACATCTACTATTCAACGGATGCTTACCACAAAAACAATTGTGTTGTTCTTCAGAAGTTCTTCAAAGATCATTTGAATATTCCCACCTTCTGGACGAGCTTCCTAGAATCGAAAATGAAAATTATTGTGCATATCACGGCTCCCTACAGATTAGTATAACACTTATAACTAGGGGTGGGTATACGATCCCATCCAGTAGTTTTTAGACCATTCCTGCATCCAATGTAATCCAATGTCAATTTTAGAATTTGGCATCCAATCTGATCCGACATACCATACCAATCCAATCCGATCCGATTAAATATTGAATTGGCAATATACATACCGGAAAATTTCCAAAATTTCCAAATTGGCAAATATGACAAATTGACAAGATAAAACCAATCCAATCCAATGTTGGTTTTAGAACTTGGCATCCAATCTGATCCGACATGCCATACCAATCCAATCTGATCCAATTAAATATTGGATTGGATTGGTTTCAATGCAATACAATTGAATAAGAAACGGGAGCCAATATGTCAAATAGGCAATATACATACCAGAAATTTTCAAAAAATTTCAAATTGGCAAATATGACAAATTGACAAAATAAAACCAAATAGCTAGTAGTCAAATCTCAAAGAAAGAGTAGTACGATAAATAGACTATCATGACCGCCAATAATACAAAAGCGTGGGATACTTTAAAAAATATATATTTATACAAATTGGATCGGTTTACATAGCCCCCAAAACCGAAAACGATCCAATCAATCCATAATTGGATTGGATCTTGCCACCCCTACTTTTGAGTTTTGATGCACCTAAGTTCAATAAATATGTGATCCATTCAGAAGCAACAATTATGTCATACATAACAGGAATCTTTTCCCAAATATTTCTTCACCCAATAAACCTTTTGGAAAGTCCTTGAGTTAAATTTTGGTAATGATCCATACCTTCAATAAGGAAATTGTCATCTCATAGTTGTTTATTAGAAACACTGTCTGCAGCTTGTGTTTGGGAAATGTTTTCGCAAGCTTGACAAGCAAGTTGTCAACAGCCAATCTCAATCTTTCCAAGCTCAGATCAAGCTGTAAAATGAGCATCATAATTGTTGAGTATAAATATAGTGAATGAAAACATATTAGATGCTGTGAACCTTCAAACACAACCCACCTGACCATCTCCATATTTAAAATTTAACAGAATAAGTGAAGCACTAAAGTCGGCATAGCGCCTCATGACATAGTATGGATGAACATCATCTTCCCACAGTGTCTTCACATTAGCATTTCGCAGGCTGTTAAGGTGCATGTCAAATACTATCTTGAAACGCGGCCAAAAAGAAATGTTGACCTGCTCATGAAAAGCATTAGTAAAACTAACTTCAGTTGATTTATATTGAGATCACTTCCTTTATAAGGCAAAAAGAAAAATCCAGGGAAATAGTTTTCTATGATTTTCCAAATATCTAGTAAGAAAATCTGAAAGTTCATTATTTGTTGAGGACAGGGAAACTAGGCACAAGGAACTCCATCATCTAATATCTTAGTACTTAAAGAAAAAAGATACACACCTTATCAAAATATGAATCTAGGCATGGAATCTGCAGCTGAGACATTATGAGCTGGGAAATAGAAGAGTGTAAGTAAACATCTTGGGATTAGATCAAAGTTGTAACTGCAAGTAAAAGCAGCAGTTCAAATAATCCTTTGACCAGATGGAAAACAGATATCAGATACAAGTTCTAAGGTCAAATGTTTGACCATCATATCAAAAAGTTGACATGCATATGCACCTGTGTTTAGGTCAATCAATTCTAGAGAAGCATAATGGCATGAAAGAACACAATTTCTACTTAAGACATACGAGTGTCCATGCTTAACCTGGGAGCAGGATCATCATGATATAGTGGTTGACTCATCAGCTAATAATGGCTTTAAAGAAGGAAGCCAGCAACAACACTGATACAGTAATTTGATGAAACCAGAATCAACTAGCAAAGTGAACACAATATTAAGTTATCCAAGGGGAGATGGAAGTAAACAGCAATAAACAGAAAATTTCAACAGAACAATGAACAAATTGAAAGCTACTCCAAACACTGTCGGAGCCAAGATTTCTAAAGGGAAATCAAGGGAAAGACTTTTATTAAAGTTTAGAACTGAAATTCTTCTTACAAGTGCTTATCAAATTGGTTTTCTCAAAACGGTGGCAACCCTTATTTATAATAATACTATAGAGGCCAGAACTTTCTAATTACTAGAACTTTCTAATTAGACCCTTTAGACTCCCCCATAAAACATAATATCAACTAGACTTTAGATTCTTCATAGACTTTCCTTTAGACTCCCCACAAAGCATTAATATCAACTACAAATACCAACAGACCATTTGTTTCCCTGAGCACAATTAAGCCATGGGACTTAGACAATTTTCAATACATAATAATCTACACTTGGACAGCTTTTGAGTTAAATTATTGATTGCATCAGAGATGCATTGAGACGTTGTAAGATATCCAATATTTTTTTGCTTCATAACTGTATTTGTAAGAGGATAATGGTGTGTGAGGTTAAGGGTAAGTGAGGAGTAACCCATGTGGTGTCGATCACAATATACCAAAGGGAATTGAGAGAGGGTTGAAGTAAGAAGACATGCACCTCGAGGAGAGGAGAGAAGGAGAGAGCAGCACACCAGGGCGGACAGAGGGGTAGAGAGCTAGCCAGATGGGTTATCTCTTAGAAAATGTTCTTGGGAACTGTGTGTTGAGAGGAATATGGAATGGAATAGAAATATAATGTTTCAAATGATTGGGATGGTAGGTATTTATAGTGGATTGCACTTTTTACCGAAAAGGGTAAATGGGTAATGTTGTAATAATGGGATTTGTCCTAAAATGGAGAGGGCCCAACTTTATTCCATGTCCTACATACGATTGGGTACTGTTTGGTTTTGGTTTTGGGGTTGCTTTCTGTTCGATTATGTTTGCTGTCTCTTTCTTTTTCTAGAGGTGGTAAGGTGACAACTCAAGCAATGAACCATGTGTCCAATCCTCCAAGCCACTTATCTTCAAACTCCCGAGAGGGTCGGAGTGTGACTAAGTACTGCTTGACTTAGTACACCTTGAATAGCTGCCCCCTGGACTAGTAAGCCAGGGGTATAACTTTGATGAGAGCTGCCCCTGGATAGGTAGGCCCACTGGGTCGTAGTCACTAGATCTAGCGCAGAGGCCGAGTTTAGATCTATGGCACATGGGATTTGTGAGTTGTTGTGGTTACAAACTATGCTAGACGAGTTGGGGTATCCTGTTTGTGAGCCAATGACGTTGTACTGAAACAACAAAGCAGCAATTGGTATCGCCCAAACCCTGTTCAACATGATAGGACAAAGCAGGTTGAAGTTGATACGCACTTTATCAAGGAAAAACTTAATCTTAGGTTGATTTGTACTTCTTACGTCAATTCACATGATCAGGTGGCTGACGTGTTGACAAAAGGTGTGAACAAGACTTCTCTACAGATGATGTTATGCAAGCTGGGCATGTTGGATTTCTTCGTGCCAGCTTAAGAGGGAGTGTTGTGAGTGTTACTTGTTAGAAAAATAAATACTTTATTCTACTGAGGAAATGACAAAAAATAATAAACAAATAAACTTATCGATCGAGGCTTGTGAGATCACAATTTCCTAAGGTGAAATTGCCCGCTGTATTGACGCGCTGACAGCCTTCGAGAGTACACACCTCCCAAGATTCAACGATCTAGGGTTCTACCAGCACAATAGAACCCTATATGGAACTCTCAAATACTCCAGGAAAAATATATTCAAAGTCGAAAATAGATACGAAAATAATAGAACTCATTCTCGCTTCTTATCAAAGAGAAAGATCGTATATTAAGTGCGTAACAGAAGGATAAGTGGGAATAATGCGTTAACGCATTATGCGTAACGGTAGCCCCACGAATTAGTCAATGTAAATCTCTAATACAAATTAAAAGTTAAAAAACGAAATTAAATTAATTAGCAAAAATATTGGAAATTTTCAAAGAAGCCCAAAGCCCAAGGCCCTATCAAAGACTCTTTAATAATAATAGTCATCCACAAGGCTTGAACCACACCGGGGTTGTCCAAGCCCAAATTCCCGAGCCTCTCCCACTTGAGCTATGCACCCCAAAGTAATTATTTCACATTTAATATATAAACAACAATTATATAATGTGGCTAGTTTGGTATTATTATGTAATAGTGGACCATAGTCACCATATTGTAATTATTGATATTCTTTGGTAGTATATATAAAAAGAGGAAATGAACTAGGTTGGAGTTCATTCATTCATACCAATTCTTCTCTCTTCCTTCTCTCTGAAATACAACACTAGGTTCCATACAAATTCACAAAAGAGATCTCCATAAAGTTGTATGTTCCTCCCAAAGGAGCCACCAAACCCACGGGTTTCTTTATTCAATTTTATGGAAAACCATAATACATATAAAGTTAATTAAATATTTGCATCCACTCAACTCTAAATTCTTATCTTTTGGGATCAATCATTCTCTGAAGCATTACCTTATTCATTGTGTCAATGTATGCTGCACGAACTTCAACATATATCTCCTTCCCATGTTCCTTGAGAAAAGAAATAACATACCTGCAGATTCAATGAAACATGTATATTAGCAATTTAGCATGCACCAGATTTGTGATTAAGCAAAAATAACTAGAGTAACTCATAAATTCAAGCCAGATCATGAACCTTTACCCATTTCTTGACCAGGTTAAACATTAAAAGAATCTCTTTAATTGCAATGCAAAAAACATTTGCCACTAATATTACTTAACCCCAAAAGGTAGAGGTAAATTTGACACTAACATTACGAAAATGCATAAAAATAACAGAAGACATAGGAGGATTTGAAATTCATCATATACTCCTAGACCAATAAAATTTTATATGGCTAATCACATAAACATTACAAAACTCCCCAACCACATAAATATATCAAAATGACTTGAAAGTTGAAAAATTCGTCCTAATTTAACTGCACGATGTCTTTTGGAAACAGAAATCTGCGGAGAAAATCTATGGCTACACAAACTGTTGAGCAGTTCTAGATCTGGTCAAAGACGAACTAACGTAGAGAGATTGTTAAACCCATTGAATTCACAAAGTTTCTTGTTCTTGTTATGAAGAACTCCAAACATATGGAAAATACATACCATTGTATGTCTGCAAAATAACAGAGAATCGGCAGTTATCTTTCAATACATTGGCATACAAACATTGTCAGAGCCAACCTGCTGGAAACTAAACGCTGATAGAAAATGCAGGAACACAGACCAATGAAAAGATTGCTGGGAATATTTGTGAGTCATATTCAATAGTAGATGTTTGCTTGGCAGGAATATTTGTGAGTCGTGTTGAAGTCACAGGAGGATTTTATCAGTAGTTGAAAAGAAGCAGGGTCAGAAATAAAGAAAACGACATTAAGAATACGAGGTTATATATAAGATTTAGGTTTATACTCCACTTCCGTAAGATCTTGAAGGATCTATCCACTTTCCTCCAAAAGGTCTAGGCAAGATAACAAGGATCTGTATCCCACCTCCTAGGTAACTCTAAGCTTGTCTTGACTAAGCAATAAGCATGTACACTGATTCATTGAAGGACTTTGCGATAGCTTAGTGATACAAAGACATAAATCTGACGTCTTTACAAAAGTCTGCGATAGCTTATGGTCCGTTTGGATGAAATGGGAAGGAAAGGAAAGGAAAAGATGAGTGATTGTATTTCATTAGTTTGAATAAATTTATAAGAGGAAGCCGAGAAAAAATGGAACGTTCGGGAGAGAATGTCAATCTCCTCTATTTTTTTTATTTTTTTTTCTTCCAACGAAGAATTGGGAGGGAAATAAAAAGTTTTTAATAATTTTTTTACATTATTTCAAATTTAACTCTAATTTATTAATAATATATTAAATCACATTCTTTTTCTTTATTTTCTTCTTTCTATTCAAATAAGATTTATTTTCATTCCATTCTTTTTCATCTTTAGCTATCCAAATAACAATAAAATTAAACTAATTCATTTTCATTCTATTCCATTCTTTTCTCCCGTAATTAACTATTGCTTTTTCATCCCTCCCATTCAATCCAAACAGATCGTTAGTGAAAGACTTTGCGATAGCTTAGATGAAATTGCAATAAAAAATAAAACTCCTAGAAAATAAAATGATTAGAGTTTTTACAAAAGTTTGTCCTTAAAACAAAACATTGGATTTTAAATAATTGTTTAAAAATGTGTGTTTTTGAATAGATTCGTTTAAAAAACATTAGACTTGCGACTAATCTGCTATTTTTTTTAATATATATTATTATCAAACGGAGCTTAAATTTTTAATACCAGACATTTATTCCTTTTATTTAACATTTGTTCCGTACATTACATTTATTCTACTTACTCCTTTCATGGGCCATACTAGTATCCGCCATAAGCCACAAACCCATTAGGAACAATATTTTATATGCAATATGAATAAGTCATTTTAATCCTTTAATGAATAATGTTAAAACTGCTTGAGTTATTAGCCTAAAGTTAAAAGAATTCATTTGGATTTAGAAAATGGTTTAAGTCATGAGGCAATTGAGCACAAGGGGCCATTTTAATAATAACATAATTGCACAATTCTATTATAAATTAGCATAGTAAATTAAGGATACTGCAGGAAAAAAATTCTAATGCCCTTCCTTATTTAACTAATAACACAATAATCATAAATATAAAATATCACATCTCCAAAAAAAAAGTTAGCACCAATCCAGATCAAAACAATTCAAAATTCATAACGGTCAATCATCAGCACAAATTTTCTATAACATACTAACTATTTACATGGTGGTAAAACAGATTTAACACAATTTTTATCCAAAGTAACTAATCGCATAGTGCTAAAAGGTTTTAGCACCACAATTAAACGCATATAACTAAACTAAATATGCTAAAACAAATTTAGCACCCATCCAACTCTAAATATCAAGGTGTTTAAACAAATTTATCACCTATCCAATGCTACACATCAATGTACTAAAACATATTTAACACCAATTCTCTAGAATATAGTAACTATTTACATTTACATAATGATAAAACATATTTAGTATCAATAAAAAACAAAGAACGACGAAATTCAAATGTACTAAAACATATTTAACACTATTTTTGTCCAAAGTAACTAATCACATGGTGCTAAAAAAGTTTTAACATCAATTGTCCAACATTAAATTAGTGCTAAAAATATTTTAGCACCGCAGGTGAACACATATAACTAAAGTGAATGTACTAAAACAGTTTTAACAATTAACATACATCCAATTCTACACATCAAAGTGTTAGCCATCTAATTCTACACATCAAAGTGTTTAAACATATTTAGTACAATTTTTATCCAAAATAACTAATCACATAGTGCCTAAACAATTTTAGCACTAATTGTTCAACACTGAAATTGTGCTAAAACTCTTTTAGCACTAATACAAAACAGAAAACAACGGAATTCATGGAGCTAAAACAGATTTAACACCAATAAAAAATAAAAACTAAAAAATTCAAGGTGCTAAAACAGATTTAACACCAATAAAAAACAGAGAATAACAAAATTTAATGTTCTAAAACAAATTTAGCGCTAATTGTAGAGAATATAATAACTAATTAAATGGTGTTAAAACAGTTTTAACACCAATTGTCCAATATTTAAATGGTGCTAGAAGAGTTTTAGCACCAATAAAAAATAGAGAATAATGAAATTCAAAATGCTAAAACAGATTTAGCACCAATAGCAAACATAAAAACAACTAAATTCAATATACTAAAATAGATTTAGCACTAATTTGTCATTGTCAATGGTATATATGTTGATCGATGACTTATTACTAATTACGTAACTAGTTTAACCTAAGATTAAAAAAGCAAAATTAAAGAGAAATGGTTATACCTGGCATGGGATAAGTGTGCCATCAAAGTGGATGCCGACAAAGGGCTTTGGGGACCTTATTAATTGTCATCACAGTGCTTGGGAAACTTGTAGTTACCGTACATAAGGAGGCCTCCAAAGATGTTAGCGGCAATGGCTTTCATCCTCCTCGATATCTCTCTTCTTATTATTCTCTCTTTCCATGATAACATCCTCTCACCTCCGCTAGTCGTCACTCATTTCTGCACCATCTCCCTCTCCCAGCAGAGCCTTTTCACTTTCAATAATATATATATATATACATAGTGTGGTGTGATAGATTTGTGGAGATAAAAAACGTATCCATTTCTCTCTGAACTATGTGTATATAAGAAAGATGGAGAGAATAATATGTCTTTTTTATAATTAAAATACATGATATATTAAGGTATTTTTGTCCATCGACATTTATCATTTTTCTTAAAATATATTAATATTTTGAAAAGTACCTTTATTGTAAAATCAAATTATGAAATTAGTAATACTTCCCTTTATTAAACGTGAGTCCGTCTTTAGAGTTATAAAACATTATGAAAAACTAGTCCCTATAACCCATTATCTCTTGAGTCATCTACCGCGGAGAGTAATTTTCTTTTTCTTTTTCTTTTTTCAAAAAGAAAAAAAAAAGTTAAAATTGGTGAGATACTAAACATAGCTCTAAAGCTCCATTTTATAAAAATGAAAAGAAAAATATTTAATTTGTGTGAGAAATTAAAAAATAAATTTAGGCATATGATAAGAGATTCTTTATCTCATACTTATTTTTATGAGTAAAAATCTAACATCTTTCATTATTTTTGGTGGAAAAAATTATTTTCTTAATCCTCAAACAAAAAATTAAAAAGTTATCTCACCATAAGCCTTAACTTATTTTCAACTTCTCATAAAAATTAATTGTCTTTATTATTATTTTACATGTTATTAAACGGACCCTAAAAAGTATTTTTATCTAAAATTAGGGTAAATTATATTAAACTCCCCTGAACTATTGCTCTTTTTCACTTTGCCCTTTAAAAGAAAAACCAACAGTAAACCCCCTGCATCCATGAGATCTAAAATAAAAACTCACAGTGTTACCAAAATTATTAAAAACAATACTACCCTTATTAATTGTTGACCAATTAACCATATATTCATCTTTATTTCATTAGCTAAGGCATTGTTTGGCTATAGACAAGAAATTTAAAGTTCTAAAATTAGAACCACTAAACAAAATTAGCTTAATTTAATTTTTTGTCACTTTCACAGACTTCATCCGTATTCAAAAATATAACTCTTAATGCCATCACCCCTAGCTCTCTTTCAAACATGATTATAAAAGCCCTATATTTTTAGTCTCTCCCTGTAAATCATCATTTTCTCTCTTATTTTCTATATTATGAGTTAAATCACCAATAAACACAAGTTGTCAACGCTTTAAATGTAGATTGGTAGAAGGTTCAAATTATATGGAATTATTTTTTTATAAGAAATGTGGGTGGTTAAAGTCTAACCAGGTTCATTTTAAAGAGAATCAACCTAGTAAACTTGTTTGGCAACCAGAAACTATTTATGAAGATGGTAAACTTTGTTGATGAACTTAAGAACAGTAAATAAAGAGAAGAACAATTTTGTTTTGGGGTAAGTTCCTATCACACCTCGATTTTTGGACCCCAAATACCCAATTACTACACATGTACTCGCCCGTCCAATTACTGGGGGTGAAAATTAAAAACAACAATGAACTTAAAACTCATTCTCAAAAACTAAAATTTAATATTAAATCAATATCCTTTATAAATGTTTGTGGAATAAACAAAACTTTAATATCCAAACTTTATTTAAAAAGTTCAATTACATAATAAAAACGAAATAGAATTACTTTATTAAAATAGTTAATCAGAGTATCTAAACCGGTGCCGTTCCCAAAGTCCAACAAACTATATACAATTTACAAAAATAAAAGAAAACAAATTTCAAATAAAACTCCTAACATGATCAACGAAGCACGTTAATATATACTTGCAAAACTGGGCTACGCTCATAAAGAGAACGTACCCAAGAAGCATGGAGACAACTTGGGTCAGTATATAAATACTGGTACGAGTTGATTCTGTATCACCCAATATGTCCATGATGCAAACACATAATTCATATGTACATATCTTATACAATTAACTCAAATCTCACTACATGGCAAGACGAATAGTTCCACACACTTTTTGAGACAAAAATAGTAGTTTCTTGACAAAGTAGTAGCAAGTAGTTTCTTACCCCGTACCATTATAATACGATAGGTCAAGACCTGCAAAAATATTAGTACAGCCTACCATCCTACATTAGCAATGTTAAACCTAAATTATTCGATAATAAATAAAAAAAACACAGTAACAAAAATATCCATTTTGTGTTCAAACCATTTAAAATCTCGAGAAACTCAAAGAACGAAAATTATGCAGAATGTTGTTTCCAATAAAATCTTGCGAAAACTCGTTAAATTCTACCATTCAATAACAGTGTCCAAGATTGCAAATGCAAATTAACACGACAATACAAATTGTCTATCGTCCAAGCGAAGCATTACATAATTTAAAACATGTCATCTTGAAATCACTAGACTTGAAACCACTAGATACTTAAGTTAGTGTGTGCACCTTAATTACATACGATCTCGCTATACTCTCATATGGCATACACAGATAACTAGCGACCACTCTGAACCGAAACTCGTACGGGCATATCATCTAAAGTTCCGACCTTCTTCGAAAAGCTAGTTATACGTTTGCACGCCAAAACACTCGCCCTTCTACGAGTAAAACCACATATAATCCACTCGTCTATTCAACAATAGAACGAGTACAACAAACATTACAAGCCACCATCTGGCTTACAGTCAAGATCATAAAATTCCATTGGCTTTCACCAAAGTTTTCTTTTCACAAAAATCATGAAAAATCCACCCAAGTGTTGAATCAAAACTAATATAAAATCATAACAAGGGAGCAGTGACGTAATTAAGGAATTTTCATATTACTTCTCTAGTCAATTTTAATAAAACCAACTTATAGTCGATAAAACTATAATACTAAAAGAAACTTTATTATCAATCTCAACAAGAATATAGACTTATCCCAAAAACAAAATCATACTTACACATTTATTAAATATCACGTCTAGAAGCTTAAGACAAATAATTCCACCAATTATGTGTTGTTCATAGTATTCCAAACTTCAATCAAGTAAAAAATTTCACAAACTAAATACAATCATATCCCAAATCCTTTTAGAACCTCATAATCCCAATTTTAAAGGCTTTTGATAAATTTATTTTAAAACATAAGTTACCCTTGCAAAAAAAAACAAAGCAAGAACACAAACAACATCTTAAATTGGCACAACCATCCATTTCACAGAAATTATGGGGATAAACCAATAATATAAAAATTCCAGAAAAATTACACAACATAGCCAGCCATGTTTAGTTTCATATGCACTTGGATTCAACTAAAAATCATTTATATTCTAGGATTTATGAACGTTTTGGTAATAGGTATACAATCTGTCTAGGATCAGATTTTGCAGCGCACTGTTTTTGTAACTTCAATAACTCTCAACATAAAAACCATATTCGATCAATTCCAAAGCCCAGATTCTCCTAACACACGATATTAACTTTCTAAATATTTTCAGAATTTTACACAAAAGTTTAGTACCCAAACCGAACTCAAAACTACAGATGTGTGAAAGCAATCTGATCAACATTAAGTATTTTAACACTCTGTTTTTGTAAAATTGATACCTCCCAAATTAAAAATCTTATTACTCCAATTCCAAAGCCACAATACTTGTAACTCATAATATTAGTCTACGTATTTTTCTGAGATTTTAATAAAGACATATAATTGAGGTTTGTCGTTAAGAAACTTATAATCAATTGAATAAAAAGACAATAAACCACTTTCTCAAAAATTAGGCCAAAAGAAAATCAAAACAATATGTACGAATATAAATCACAAGAAGAGGGTAAGAATCACTCACTATAAATAGTAAAACTTAAATTGATCAACCAAAAGAAATCTAAAAGAGCCGCCAATAAAAATTGACTCAGAACAAATAGGTTATATATATATGCATGTATCGAAATCCATAGAATAAAGGTGAAAAACACTCACTAGATAATCGAAAGGGGAAGAACCAAAAAGTATTATGCGTTTACTCGAGCTCTCTATTGTGTCTCTTCTTCTTCTTTACAAGCGGCCATATGACAATAGACAATACGTAGTTTTCTTCTCTCCCTAAAACCTTATTTGTGTTGAGAACTTAACTTATATTCATGCTAGGTTTTCTCATCTAATTTGGGCCAACTAAAATAACTCTTATAACAAATAGAAGAATACATTTAAATTAACCCAGTGGCCCATCTAATTATAATTACTCAAGACATCAAACTAATTTTCTTTTTCTTTAATTCCCGCGGGTCAAACTCACAACACAATTAGGTCAACTTTCAAAAATCATAACTAATTCATTAAAAGTCTAAATGTAGTGAAATTTGTGCTCAAACTAAAGCTCATCAAGTCTAGTTTAAAACAAAATTAGTTTCACACAAAAATTCTCAACATAATAAACGATATGAATTTTCAAAGGAGAACATATCAAAATTTGAAGTTTCAAAACTAATCATATATACTTTAAATTATAATTACTATTTTTACATACTCTAATAAATTGGCCACACCATAAATGCACCACAAGACAAATAAGAGAACACATATTAATTTACAATATATGCATAGATTAGTTTGGAGTAAATAAGTATTTTAGAAATTCGGGTCGTTACAGTTCCTCTGGTGGCTTTAATTCCTAATTCGGCAGTACATCATCTTTTGTGTATATGTGTGTGTTGATTCCATTAGCTTAAAAGCTCGAGAAAGTAAATACAACAGTGGATTATGGTTTTTACTTGAGGAAGAATGAGAGAATGTGTAGGAGTAAATGTATAAGGTATTAGGATGGATGCTTTAATAATGAGTTTTCCTTTCTATTTATATGTATCGGATAGGGTTGTATTATGATTTGAGATTTACGAAAATTACTATAAAGGATAAACTTGTGCACTATTCCAAAGTACTAGCTGTCCATAACCTTGTTTACATTTGTACAAGTGGTTGTTTCTTATCACTTATGTTCTAGCTCACCTACCATCTCTTCATTAGCCGACCAAAAGTGGTCGATTTTCTTTTGATCAGCCCACATCAGTCAGCTAACTACTATAGTCAAATGGGTGGTTGGCTTACGTACAAACTCATATTGTTCAGCTAGATAATTCCTTGTCTATAATAGAAATAGGGCTAGAGGTAATGATTATGGGCTAGTCTTGATACAATGTTCCCAAGATTGGCCTATGCCAAAAGCCCGTATTTAATTTTTACCCCCCAACAGAAAATTTAAAGCAAAAAAATGATTAAAAAAAATAAAAACCTTAGGCTTAGATGACTTCGAAGAATGATTAATTGATTTTGCAAAAAATCGATCATCAAATCTCTGTTTTATGGTAAATCTCAGTCTTGGACTTCTTCAGCCATCAATGTAAATCTTATGAAAAATGATCTACATAGATTGAAGGTTTATATGGGTTCATGTTTGATAAAGCACGAGGTTCGGGGTATTTGCGGGTCATCAGATCTTAACACCGATGATCTCGTTTTTCCCATTCTCTATGTGTGGGTCATCATATTATACCCATATATATCGCTTGCGAAGGAGATTATACATGTGTGTCTATAATAATAAAGTAAGATGCCCGCCAAAAGCCTAATTCCAATCTTGACTGCCCAAATTTTTGGGATATTCACCGCTGTTAATTGTCTTATAACACAACAAATCCTTAAATTATCTCTTCATTCTTTTGACAAATCTCTTGACGCTCTGCCTTTTTCCCTTCTCTGTCCACCGCAGCCATGTGTTACTGACACCAACGTGTCTACACAACTATTGCTAGCAAATAACACCAAAGTGCCATAAGCATGAGTTACCCCTAATCTATTTATATTTGGGATTATATGAACAAAAAGGTGAAGATGGAGAGTTTTAGTTTATAATAATAATAATAATAATTAATATTTATATATATAAATACAAATTATCAAATAAAAAATTATGCATTAGTTATGAGGGGTAGTTTAGTCACAAACTTTATTTGGTTCATGTGCAAAGCACATTGACCAAAACCTATTAAATTTTTAACAAGATCCTAAGAGAATTGGGTAAAATGCAAAAATATTATAGTTAAAAGGGTTTATTCGGGTTATTTTGGTCAAAGGGGAATATCCGTAAACCCGACTTAGTTCAGGGAGTTTACTATAATTTTTCCCTAAAATTAAGAGTTTCACTAATTCACTCTGCATCTTTGTGAAAAAACAATCGCTTCAACCAAATCAAGGACCATAATTTGTTACTTTCCTAGTATTCAAATATAAAAGTATAGATATGTTCTAGAGACCCTAAGACATCTCCTAAATTCTATTTTCTAGTAACCAAATATAATTTGTTACTTCTGGGATAATTTGTTACATTATTGGGAGAGAAAAAGAACTCTTCATGTCCCACCCAAAGTGATACAGAGAGCTACAAACAAATGTTCTAGAGAAAACCAATCTATAGTTGGTCTTGTGCAACCGTAGCAGTAAAACTAACACGTCCCACAGTAATATTTGTTATAGTAACTTGGTCCATGACCCTAAGAACGGGAAAACGGCAATCAGCAGCCTCAGCAGCAACGGCTTCTCTCTATTTCTTACTCTCTTACTTATTTTAATTTTCTTTTGTTGCCTTGGCTCGTTTGTCTTTTCAGTTTGCGCCATTCTAGGGTCTTTCTCGGGTCCCCCTCGTTTATCTAGGTCATCCCAACCACCAAAATTGGGCTTGCGTCTATCACCTTTTCTAACTGAAGCTTCATTTGCAGTCGTCCGTGACCAGTAATTATCCCTCCCATTGTAAGTCCGAGGATATTGTTCTTTCTCTTTGCTCGTTCCAACATTACTTGCAGCTCTAGAAAAGGGCCTCTTCTTGGTCCTAGGCTTGGGTCTTGGGTTGTCACTCCATCTGCCCGACAATGCATCGGTTACAAAGGAAAATGCTGACTGAGCTAAAGGAAGTGCTAATGCCATTACAAAAGTACTGGATCCTGTACCCATAAGCATTGATATGCCAATGGCTGGAAGCATCCAACCAAAGGCTCGGAAAAGCTGCACAGAGCCAACGGCATATATCAGAAAACTTAAGCAAACAGAATGTAGCGCATAATTTTGAATGTTAGATCAAAATAATGGTTATCTTTATCTGTGATTTTAAACTAAATTACTGAATCTCAAAAGAAAAACCAAGAGATGGTGATTTGATCATAAGATAACTTTCCCTGTTGACTAACATCCAGTTGATCTAACAAGTAAAGATGGCCTCAATCCTAATGGTGTTTGGAACCAATGTTGCCCAATTCGTTGACCACCCATATGTACTGCGAATTGGGTGGCCAAACGAGGTACATTAGCAACCCAAAACGCCAACTCTAGCGACCCCCTATTTTGACTTGCATAGACATATGGAAAGGAGATGTATAGTTTCTTATACACAGACAAATAGGGTCGTTTTTTCAGAAATATCAAGGTTCTATTATAATATCAACATATCCTTATTGAAAATTATATGAGCATACCCCCACTGCACCGCATACTGGGCTAGGTAATGTATCCTGTACCAGTACCGCATTCCAAAGCGTCCCACAAATTAGGTAACATTGGTCAGAACACAAGATTGCGTTGTTCTTATGAAAAGGATTAACATAGTACAGGGCACACTTTTTGTCATTATTTGCAAAATTCATTGTCCAGTGATTCTAATATGGCCTACTTATGCTCGATAAGTCAATGGTTTTATCATCTTACAAGCAATTGCCCATTTTAACTGTATTTGAATAATTGTTTAAACAAATGTAACTATGGTTCAGTTCAATTTGACTGTTAAAGCACCTCAACCTTTCAATGTCTTTGAACTAACAAATTGCATTTTTTTGGACGAGAATTGCATTAGTTTCATAATCGCATAACTGAGCTGAGCTCAAAGTGAGGTCAACTCAACCAAAGGATCGCCCTGCTAACAGCCCTACTGATATAGAACAGAAAATTTCAGATTGCCCCAATATTACACATGTTAAGCACTGGGATGTAAGAACTAAGAAGGTTAAAAAATTGTCCAGATTGCGGCAGTTTAATAAACTTATATTTGCAGGAGAGTTCGAATTATTGCGTCCAAAAATATATACATAGAAAAACATAAGGTTGGTGGTGGTGCTGATATTACCTCAATAAAGAGAGTTCTTGGATTGGGAATACTTATCTTTCAAAAGATTTCCCACTAATATAACCCGCTAACTTTAGAGGATGCTCTCCTGCTTCAAATTTGTTCCTAGCTAGAAAGACCTGTCTTTGCATTTCCATTTGATTTTTATTTTTTTTAACAACGCACCTAGAAGGATTCGAACACAGGATCTCCCGCTAAATAGATCGCCCCTCACAGACCTAGTGAACTAGGCCAACCCCATAGGGTCTCATTTCCATTTGATTAGATATTTGAATCTAGAAAGAGCCTCTCCGTGCACAAAAGTAAAGGTACATAAATGTAGCCACCACCAAACCCACCGTTTGAAGGAGACACAGTGCACTGGACCGCCGTTTTTAGAAATATATATAGAGAGAGGGAGAGAGAGACAACAAGGCTTTTGCTTTGGATAATCTTCTCAATTCTTTGGATAGAAGAGTTTGAACCCAGGAATCTATAATCTGTTGGTCCCAAGTTCTTTTTTGCTCATCTTGTTCATCCCCATTTCATTTCCTTATGCCTTGTGTATGATCTTTGGATCTCAACAAGCCTATACCAACTCTGTTACCATTCAATCAATTTCTATGCATTACTTCCACAAAGCCCTGATTAAATTCGAAGAGAGCCAACAGTTTGCAACAGGCAACAATTACAAATTTGTTTAATGCTTTCATTTTGTCGTGCACAAAAGTAATCAATGCAAAGTACAAAGAAATATCTTATGAACTAATTCCACACAGGACTTTGAGACAGCTTTCAAATACGAATTTCTTCGTTAAACCTAAAGGGAAAAAAATTAATTTAAATTAAAATTGGAGGACTTTGTACCTTCAAAGTCCAACCGATGCCAATAGAAGCTTCCCGAAACCCAAACTCATCTTCGCCTCCGGCCTCATCATCATCGTCGTCGTCAACGAATCCCTCATCGGACCACCAAACTCTCTTTTTGCCGTCACTTGTAGAACCAAAACCTTCGTCGTCGTCGTCGTCTCCGAAACGTTCGGTTCGGACATTTTTCTCGGCGTTGGAGTCCCAACGCGACCTACCGTAGCTGGTGGAGCAACGCCTAGCTTTGCTGCTTTGGATGGTTGAGGATATGTGGGCTCGAGAGATAAGGTTTATTAGCGGTGATTGAGAAGAAAGGATGAGGGAACTGGGGATTTTAACCACCACTGGCACTTGAGTCCCATCGGAGGGGAAGGTCTCGTTGATATTTGTTACTAGTGCATTTTTCTTATACTGCCACACTCCAATGTTCCCTTGTTTTGGGTGGTATGTTGGCACCACAATCTCTTCGTAACACGCCCACACTAAAGTGTAACATTCATGAAATTTTTTTGGTAATCACTCTGACTTTTCTAGTGCGTACTACTCTCCCTCTCAAACAGATATAAATAAAATTTAATTTTAATTAAAAACTAAACCCCAACTTAATTAATTAAGAGTTGTGTTATTTTTATCCCAATATATACTTGGTATCTTTCTCACTCTCACTGTCACTCCCACCAACTCTCTTTTACTCATCAACACTCCCATTACTTCTTTTACCACTCCCATTTTAATATATTTAGATTAATGGTTAATGGTTAAATACAATTAATCATTAGTCTTCCTCCTTCTCATCCTCCCTCTCCTCCTCCTCTTCCTTTTTCTTTTTCTCAATAATGGTTTCTAAAATTTTACATGCATTTAACCCTTAATGCAACACAAACTAATTATAATTAGTTATTAATTCTTCTTCTTCTTCTTCTCAACAATGGTTTTTAAATGTTTGAATCCATCTACTCCTTAGTCCCTTACAACCGTGGCCTCCTCGTATCATATTTTATCTCTCGGGACCTTACATCGACCTCTAACAATTGAGTATTGAAAATAATTTCGGTTCCCTATGTCCAGGGTTTATCCACTTCCTCGTTCCCTCACAACCGAAGTATTCTGGACTATATTTTCAGCTCTCGGGACCCTACATTGGTCTCTAGCAACCGAGTATTTTGGATAATTTCGGTTTTCTAGGACTAAAGTTCATCAAATTGCTCAGTCTCCTAGGACCGAAGTTGTCTGGAATATAATCAAATTACATATTCGATTACCGGAAACCGAACAAGTGCTCCAATTTTGGTTTTCCATAACCGAGGTAACTTGTTCTGATGCTTTAATTTGTTTTGTTGGTACAATTTTTTTTTATTAACTAAAGAAAATAAACATTAAACATAATAAAAACAAACATATCTCTCATTTATTAGGTTTTTTTACCTTGATAACCCTTGATTCGCTCTTCTCTACCATTCTCTACAACTTATTTTTTTTTTTGTGACATCAATGGAGATTTTGTGTGTTTTTGTGAGTTAATTTTGAATTTTTGTTGGCTTTTTAAATGAATTGAATGAGATAGAATGTGTTAATTATATCTGATTTTTTGTTAATTATTAACCATTGAGTAAAATCATAGAGAAGAAGAAGAGGAAGAGGAAGAAAATGAAGAAGAGGAAGAAGAAGAAGAAGAAGAAGAAGAAGAGGAAAAGGAAGAAGAAAAAGAAAAAGAGGAAGAGGAAGAAGAAGAAAATAATGATGAATAATAATTAATGTTAATGAGTGATTAGTTGGTTGAAAATGATTAATTGAGTGGGATGAAAATAGAAGTTTATAACTTTTTTTTAGTGGGAGTGGAAGCAAGTAGTTTATGGGGTGGCAATAGCACCACCCTTAATTAATAATATTTATTTTCAAACCAAATACAAATAACTATTTTCATTTTCTTTTTAAGCAAAACACTAATTCCATCTCTTAGGCTCATCAATTAAAATCATAAAAAAGTTCTCACACCATTTTCATCTCCTCAAAGACATCTCTATCTTTGCAGCAACATCCATCATCTTCAGTTGCATCTTTATCAACAATTTTCATTATTTTTTAAATAAGTTCTACAACCCCAACCTTTGAATTTGATGTAAAATCCCTAAAATGTTGGAAGTTATTTATCAAATAGTTAGAAATACCTTAGTCGTAATGCTAAATAGTTGGATTTAATCTACAATTATACTGCTAAGACCCCTAAGTTGGAACTTTAAATTGAACCCAATATGCAACTAGATTTGGTTGCCCATAACTGAAGAAGGATGCATGAACTCGGATGCTTGTAACCGAGGTAGGCTCTATTTACTCAGTTAAATGGAACCGAGTATGATGTAGTTAGTCATGTGTTACTGTAAGTTGTTTTTTTGCTACTGACTGCTGCATGCTTATTGCACTTTGTATAATTTAGGAGGACTTAGACTAGTATACATATACACACACACATATATATATAGGGATAGAGACCTTGAGCTTGAGATGAAAATACATGAAAATGTTGTAAATTGATGGACTCAATTTAGTTTCAAGTAATATTTGAAGATGATGGTAATAAAATAGAAAATCATTCAGTTTAGGAAGAGAATAATATATCTTTGTAATAGTTAATTTTTCAATCTAGATATGACAAAATCCATCACTTTATGCTTTTTCTTAAAGGATACTAGTAAACTAATTCCAAAGTTTCTCTTTTTTCTATTATTCTTTTCAAACTTAGAGTTTTGCTTCAATGGGGGGTTTTATTGGTTATTTTGGTGCAACCAAAATTTGTTGCTAGATAGATATGGGTTAATTACATGATTAGTGGGTTAATTAACTTTTGTGTTAAATTAAAACAAGTAGGGTGGAAATAATAATTAAGGCTCTTTTTTTAGTGGGAATGTTACCAAGAGATTGCGAGGTTGCCTCACCACCCTTGTTTTGTTAAACTACAACCAAATCATTCGAGATATGTATTCAATTTATTGTCCTAGTTTTCAAACGGATTCAATTATATTTAAGTATGATTGAATCCATGACCAACTCATAAGACCAACTTTAGAGGTATTTTTTCAACCATTTTCATTGTCTTTGACGAACTCTCCCTCCCCCTCTAAGTCAATCCCTTTTTTTATCCTTAATGAAGCTCATTGGTTTGGCGCTATTAAAATCCCTAGCTTTGGTATCATCGGATTTATTTTATCTTTCGAAAAGTATTTGCCTTTTCACGCGAAAAATTTGAGATCTTTGATTCAAAAATTGGAAACTTTCATTATTCTATTAAATATCTTTGTGATTCGAGCTCGAATTAACTTCTCTCCTCTGTTGTAAGGAGCTACATTTGTTGTTGCATAGATCCAAGATTTTGCTTGATTATTGCTCCCAATCGAGTAAGTTATGCTTTTGTAGGTGGTTTTTGGGTTGAGAGAGAGAGGGGGGGGGGGGGAGAGTTCCTCGTAGATGATGAAAATGGCCGCAAATGACTTGGTTGGGTGAAAATACTTTGAAGTTGATCATGTGCATGGCACATGACCAACTTCTGTGAATGACTAATGGATTTTTATTTTTATTTTAGGAAAAGGTCAAAATATAACTTCTTGAATAGTTGTGTGGTTTAAATAAAATCAAATATAATTAAGTGCCATTTTTAAATTATAACAATAATTAAATAGCCAAATATAACATTTACTAACAAAATAGTAGGGGATTTAATTTTCAAACTCAAAAAATGATCGAGATGACATGTAGAAATTTATTGCTTGGTTGACAAACACTTTTATCACTTCATTCGATAACCAATACCATTTCATATTCTTTATATATTTTGAGCCCAATCCTTGATTTCTTTAGAATTATCGTCAAAATAATAACAAAAACTAGAGTTCAACACAATTCATTCATCAAGAAATACTACGCGTGCAGTTTTAAGTAAAATTTACAAGAACCTGAAATTCACATAATATTTATACCTACAAATCAACTGAATCTATACAGGAAACAAATTTGTTCCGAGCAGCTCTGTCTTTTCTTAAAACTAATTCATAATTTATATACTCAAATAACTGAAGATAATGAACGCCAATTAACTAACTTCAAAGTTCAAATGAGTCGTCGTCATCTTCTTCCAATATACGATTTGCCCTTTCCTCTTCTGTGCTATCTTCATTAATCACCAAGTATGGATTCTGTTCAATAGGCTGAAAATTGTAGAAAATAAACAAATAAAACACCAAGCTAGCCCCTTCAGCTGCAGCTATGGCCACCCATTCGTATGTATAATTTAAAATAGCCCCTATAGCTGAAACCACAACTCTTGTGAAGTACAAGTAAACAATCAAAACCATGTAAAACTGCTTAAACAGAGTCAGCTTTTGTAGGTTCCTAGCTGCCTTTCCATCCGTTTTTGATGCGTCTGTTAGGCTTCGAATAGACCAAATTATTGGAAATATTACAGCACAACAACACACAACATCTATCATCAAGAACATCTCGTTCCATGTGAACCAGTCCTTTGTCGCTGGACTCGTTTCCCCAATTACGATTGAGGCTATGTTTTCGATAACTTGTAATGGAATCACAAACATCAAAAGCTTCTTTTCACGTTCTTGCAAGTACGGTTTTAAGAATGACCAACCTGTACCAATAAGGATTATGACAGTGAAGAGGGTTACGCCTTTGAAGAATCCGAATATATAGAACACTATGTCCCAACCATGGGGAGTGCCTGTTGTCCTAATGTACGCTTTGTCCTCAGATGCACATATCATTTTCATAGCTTTGAAAAATAAAAGTGCGCCCATAATCCAATGTATCTTGTCAACACTAGGCTTTTGTTTAATACAAGTGAAGATCCACGTAACAAAAAAAGTTGCATACACTAAAAAAAATATTAAGTAGAACTTTGGCAGAGGTGTTTGGCCCGCCGGAAGAAAATCTTTCTCGCCATTATTGATGATATTATACATTTCCGTGTGAACATCCATCGAGACCTGAAACTCGGGCTGGCAATTCCCGAAAATCAAAGCATATTCATCGGGTTCTTCAACTACAATTGTGCCGTCGTATGATGATGACTCGTTGATGTTGAGCTTGTCGAATTTGAATACGACTTTCACAAAATGGCTCGATAATACGCAAAAGTTTTGTGTGTACTCAGATTCATTCAAGATTCGTGGAAACGATATACCTCGAACAAGGATGAATCCCATGGAAGAAAGGTTGAGTTGTGGATTAATGTTAGTGTGATGCTTAGATTTCCATGAAACATGTTTGAGAGAAACTGAAACGTGGCCATCTGGTGCGAACCCAAATTGCTCGAACACAATGAGGGGACGAGAATCGTCAATGATGCGCGTGTTCCTAATCTCACATGAAGATAATGGTAGGGTTGAAATTATCATTACTATTATCAGAAGATAAGGTAATAATTGATGTACTACTGTAAAATTTTCCATAATAACATGAGTGTGCATGGCGGGGTTTGAATTTATTGGAACTTCTTTAAATCATGGAAATTATATCTTAGTGAGAGGTAAAGCAATTCAAACTGAAAGCGAGAGACAGAGAGAGAATAAAAGGGAGGTAGATGTTTTGGTTCACTGCAATTAATTTCGATTTTTAAAATTTTTTGGCGAATTAACATTATCACAGGATATGCGATTTCCGTGCCAAATTCTGGGGGAAGGGAAAAAATAACCACATATTTTTAATCTCGCGCCCAAACTCCACATATATAATTTCACCAAAATTTGGCATCAACAGTTAAATAATATAGTTAATGGTAATACACACAAAATATATATATGTGCACACTTCTCATATATACACAATATATTGTTGAAAAAAAAGAAGTCATAAACTAGATAATAACATTTGAACAAACAATATTATATAAATTTCATCCACACATACATTATACAGCAGTCAAAATTCAAAACAATCAATTCGGCTGCTATTTCTTGTTTGGTTACCACTTTTTTTAGCAATTGCTTCACACCGTTTCAATATTTTGCAACTTTGGACATATGAAACTCATACAGGGGACACTTGATACATGCAGCATTCTTTATTTTCACACATGCATAATTTTTTTTTTAAATAAAAAATATATTTTTTTTAACTCAATGGTTAAAATTATTTTTAAAACTTTTTTTACTAGTTCAAACATAAGTAATGTTACATATATATTTTTTAAAATAATTATGAAAAATTAATTTGATTTTCACATTTATTTATATTTGCAGAAGCTTAAATATGATTAATGATATCATAAGCATGTAGGCCGTTAGCATCTTCTTTATCCTTATAATACGAATATGTTGGTGAGAATTGAAAATAGACGTAATTATTGAACTACTTGCTTACTTGCTTGATGTGTCTAATTATTTTAAGAGATAATGGGTTATAAGGTCTCGCTCCGTAATGTTTTATAACTCAAAGGACGGACTCATGTTTAATAGAGGGAAGTAGTACTAATTTCATAATTTAGTTTTACGATAAGGACACTTTTCATAATATTAATTTATTTTAAGGAAATGATAAATGATGATGGACAAAAATACCCTGCTATATCATTTATTCTAATTATACAAAAGACATATTATTATCTCTTACATACACATAGTTTAGAGAGAGAAAACAAAGAACAAGAGAAAAGAGAAGTTATCTCACCAATAATCTCACCTCTTCCACCACCACCACCACCACCACCACTTAACTCTCCAATCGTATCGCCGAGAGGAGCGGCGCTGTTCTCATCTTCTTCTTCTTCTTTTCCGAATATACAATCGTAAAACATATATAACTTTTGATTGAACCGTTGGATTTGGTTAATTTTTTTATATGTTGTTCGGAAGACAAAATTATTAAAACTGCGCAAAAAATTAAGATGATCAGTGGTCGTTTTGCTATCGAAATCGACCAATTTCGACAGCCCAACGAGATTTAAAAAAAATGATCGTAACTCTTTTTTTACGAACCATACATCGATCCATATATATATGCATATAAATAAATTAAGTGGATGTTAATTTCATCAATTTTGTTGTTATCTGTTTTGTAATGGTGCTAAAATCATTTTAGCACCTTCTAGTTTGTTGTCCAAGTGGTGCTACCTTCTAGTTGTTATTCAGAAGGTGGTAAATGCATTTAGTACCTTCTAGTTGTTGTCCAGGTTGTGTTAAATGCATTTAGCACCTTCTGGGTGTGGTGCTAAATGCATTTAGCACATTCTGATTGCACCTTTTAACTAGTGCTAAATGCATTTAGCACCTTCTGGTTGTGGTTTAGCACATTTTGGTTGCTAAAACTTGTCCATCTGCTCTACTCCTTCCGCGAAACATCCATCTTATTCAAAACTGGACTACTTGTATAAAAAAGATAATAATAATAATAATAAAAAAAGTGTTCCATTATTACAGCAAATAACAATTCTAATCCTACAAATTTTCAACTTTGCAGCACTAGACTGGGGTGATCTAAATTATTAATTACGTCACTGTCTAATTATCATTTGTATTATATATATCAAAAATTGTCGCATGCGTGCACCGTATGTAGGCACGTGTTGTTGAAACAAAAATGGAATTTAATCAAAAAAATTACTTTGATAAAAGAGTTTCATGCTCATAATTTATTTGAATAAAGCATCCCTTAAGTTCACATGGTGCTCTTAATTTTTATTTTTTTAATAAAAGTGATAAAGTTAATCTCCTAACATAAATCATGCATTAATCGATTATGCAATAAATTAACTGATAACTGGCCACAGAGCAAAAGAGAAAGTTGTCAATATCATCACAGAAGCCCTCTTTCTCCTTTGTAAACTAGAAATTCATAAGAGGGTTATTAGGTTAATTGAATTTTCAAAAATTTTATTTATTAATGTCGTTGGCATGAATAGCTCCCACAATGTAAAGGGAGTTTTTAATCTCTTGATTTTATAAGAAATGAATATTATTGTTTTTTTTGTACAATATCTTTAATTTACATGACTAATTTTTAAGTATTTTTATAATTATATTATTATTAGAATGAGTTCTTATGTCTAATTGTCTCTTATTTTAATTTATTTATTCATTCAAAATTCATGTAAAAGGCCATTAATTATTGACGGAAACCAAGAAGAAAGTATGTATTGCGTATAAGTAGGTGTTGATTTATTAATTGTAGAAAGCAATTAAAACTAATCAAAGATGATTCATTAGTTAAGAAATTAGAATGGATGGTAAAAAAAAAAAAAAGGGGGCCACAGAGGCAGAAAGAGAAAGTTGTAATAAAACCAGAGAGCCCTCTTTTTATTTTTAAAGCCCAATTTTCCAAATACAAACCGCCGATCGAACAAACATCTCCCCTTGTTACTTGACGGCTGCCAACTCATTCCCCCCTGTCTCTTTCTTCTTCACTCCTTCCAATCCGCCCCACTCCCTCTCGTCCGATGTGGAAACTTGGGAGCTTATTAGGAACCCCATCCATCTTCGATTCATCCAATCCATCTTTTTCTCTCTGTCTACATACACAGACGAAAATCCCCAATCTGTAAACTCTCTATCTCTCTGTAAAACCTTTGCTCTAATTTAATTTGATTTGATGCGTCTCTTCCTCAATACAAGTCCAATTAAGACCGTCATATTCCGCAACTCTATCCGATCTCCTTTCACTACTCCCAATAATCATAAGTTTCCAAACTCTATCCCTGCTATCAATTCCAATCCGATATCAACAACTACAATGGCGACTACATCAAAGCCCTCGTCTATTGCAGACAACGAAGCCGGACTTGCCAGGCGTTTATGGCTTAAGTTCCGCAAAGAATCGATTATTGCTCTCTACACTCCCTTTGTTGTCTGCTTGGCTTCCGGCAATCTCAGACTCGACACTTTCCGTCATTACATCGCTCAGGACGTCCATTTTCTCAAAGCCTTTGCCCAAGCGTCAGTCCTATACACATACAAGCCTTCTTTTTTTATTATTATTATTATTATTATTGTTTCCGGTTTATTTCAAGGCCTCTGTTTGTTTGGTTGCTCAGAATTATTTTCTTCCGATGGAATTTGCTTTTTAGGTACGAATTGGCCGAAGAGTGTGCGGATGATGATGATGCTAAGGTTGGAATGAGGGAATTGAAAAAGTGTGTTCTCGAGGAGTTGAAAATGCATGATTCTTTTGTTAAAGTAAGTAAGAGTTTATCTGTCTGCTCCATTTTGTTTTTGTCTGTGAAACACTTGTTTTTTTTCCCTTCTATGATTTGTACTTGTTATTGTTGCGACTAGTCATCTGGTTCCATAGAGCAGTTGCAACTATCATTTGTTAATGCAAAATGAACACCATTGAATCCATAAATTCGGCCTGCAAACCAAAGGCTAAGTATTGGATGTTTTAATGAATATCAATTATTAAAACCTACCTAATGCTTATTTGAGCAGAATTTGCGATAAATTAAAAGTAATAGTTCTGGGACTAATCATGTGACCAAACAAACAAACTATACAAAAATGCTATCTACTTCAAGGCAGACGAGGCAGTTTTGTAGATAAATCTTCATTTTGAAAAGGTCTCCTCTAGTCCTATTCCCTTTCTCGCATTCATATTCCACAATATGGATACTTCTCTTCTATTATATAAAGACAAGTAAGAGGTTACAGGCCCTGGCATTACCAACTAATACCAGTTAGACTATGAATTCTACCACACAACTCTCTAAGCACATCACTGTGAAGGAGAAAATCTTCCGGTTGTATGTATGGGTGCTAGGAAAGGTTTACTTGTCATACGCTGCAAAAATGAAAAAAAAAAATCTTTTTTTCTGAGAACTTACCTGTCACCTATTGTGGACGGTACTGATATTTTTCCAGCGATAGGCATCTAGACTAATTCTCTTTTTAACTTCTATTAGTGTTTCTTGGATCCTTTATACTATGTCTAGGACCAATAAGAATTGTTAGAATCTACTGTACAAATTGCTTCTAGGATCTTATGTACTATGTCTAGGATCAATGTTCAAAAAGCGCTAGGATCTTCTATATAAATTGAACCTTACTTCTTAACATGGTATAAGATTAACCAACCAAAGATTCTGCTGAATTCAAACATAGATATATCCTTTCTGAAGTTTCTATGGAAGGATTGTTTCTACCAACACAACACAGTCAGCTCCAATTGTTAGATTAGCTTCCATTGAGGCAGGAGGCCATGGGTCATAAGGCACTCTTCGCACAACAAATCCACTTATGAAAGATTTTTTTTTTTTCAGAAAACTGGATCTGGGTAAGTATTTCCCATTTTCATTTA
Source organism: Lonicera japonica (assembly GCA_021464415.1). Taxonomy (NCBI): domain Eukaryota; kingdom Viridiplantae; phylum Streptophyta; class Magnoliopsida; order Dipsacales; family Caprifoliaceae; genus Lonicera; species Lonicera japonica. Next base: position 4,240,715 of record CM038464.1, on the reverse strand, counting down.
TTATCAAAACAAAAAGTAGTGAAGAAAAACCATGGATCCTGCCTGGTCACAACCTTCCCTGCCTAGGTTGCTGTTTTAACGCTGCCGATGTGGTACTGGTTAGCGCCTCGTAGTGGATATTTAGAACACTTTCGAATTGATTACCTAGTTTAGTGGTATTTAGCAAGAGGGCATGTTAAGGGTACCTTATAAAGATGGTATGGTGTACCATAACTCAAAATTTATAATGAGTGAAACAGTGTTATAAAAACCCCTGGCTAGGGTTGATTAGGCCCCACCGAGGTGCTAGAAGGTGGTTGCTGCTTAGCCTAGCTAGGTGGATGCCTTGTGTACGGGATGGCAATACAGCAAGACTGATGGAGCTTTTCACTCCCCTTTGTTTTGAAAATATTCTTATCATGTTTGAATTATGAGAAATACATGTGTACTTTGTAATGTTCTTTTTAGAAGCATATTTAGATTTTTCTAATATTATAATTTTTAAATGATAAACAAAAAATTGGCCGCCTAGTCCCTGCCTAGGCACTAGACCACCTCCTGCAGCCTGACTTCCACCGAGCGCTTTTTAGAACAATGGTGGAGAACCACAAGTACATTGGAACCTTTGGCCTGCCGCCTCCTGTGAATATTTAGAACTATCTAATATAGTAATACATCACCTAGTTTGTTGGTATCTAGCAAGAAGGCATGTTAAGGTGTACCTCAGAAAGATGGTAACATCTACCAGAATTCAAAACTTATAATGAGTGAAGCTCCGGAAGGAGTACATTGAAACCTTAAAGAATATTTCAACAACCCCTATAGACAGAATGAGGGTGATGGAGTTGGCAGTGGTACAAGTGTTTGGCCAACAGATGCCATGCAATTAAGCATGTTCTGAAGAGTTGTAGTACCAATTTTGTTATCAAGAAAGGAATATGTCGCAATATACTTGGCAGTGGCATTTTCTGAAGAGTTGAAGTACCAATTTTAGAAGGTACTTTGTTATGCTGAAGCTCAGTCACATTTTATTTCCTGTTTTGTCCCTGTCATCTTCTTTTTTTTCCCCAAGAGACATGTTGTGATGTGCAAGTAACAATACTTGAACCAATTACTCTTGCCTTAGCAATAGTAGGATGCTTTCTAACTAATGAACCACTTTTTTATTTTTTATATTTTTTATAACATTTATTTGAGTTGCACACAAAAAACTAGTGTGGGAAAGGAAGTCAGTCGGGATTCCTGTATTTCTTTTATTATCTTTATGATATAATTTCATTAGAAAATTGTCCTCCATTCTTTTGACCACCTTGTTGATACAAGTAAAATTGCGTGTTTCTTATAGGAAAAGACCTTTTGAGCAGGTCAAGCTTATTCTGAGCCTTTTCTCCTCCCTGTTGTAGAGATCATTGGAATTCCTAGTATTTTTTTAAACAAAAATTGGTTTATACTACGTCGATGTCTAGGGAAAAACAAACACATTAAAGGTTCACAATACCAAAGTTCTAGATAATTAATGGGGATTATTCATACACAACACACCATTCATATTTTTGCCATCTCTTTCTTCCTCGACGAATGTCACAAGGTTAGTCACTAAGTCCTACTGGATGAATAACTGAACAAGTTATCAAGTTGCACCATTGCTTTTCCATTTTTATACTTTTTGGTTAATTAAGAAGGCAAATAGATGCATAAAGATGCTCTTCCTCCTTCCACAGTCCACATTGCAAGGACTATATGTTGTTTTTTTTATTTAAAAGCAACGTACCCTCACTTCTTATAATAGTAACCACATGTTTATTCTCTCCATGCGACATCCAAAAATAAGACTCCACTTTGAAATAACCTAATCAAGGAAATCGCTTGTTTACTTTGCAATGTGAGTTGTGCAGGATTGGGGTTCTGACCTAGTCAAAGATAATACTCTGAATTCTGCAACAGTAAAATACACAGATTTCTTGTTGGCAACAGCCTCAGGGAAGATTGAAGGAGTAAAAGGTCTGGGTAAACTTGCCACTCCTTTTGAAAAAACGATAGTTGCGGCTTACACACTAGGTGCAATGACGCCTTGTATGAGGCTTTATGCCTTTCTTGGTAAGGAGCTCCAGTCACTTGTAGATGCTAATGAAAGTAATCACCTCTATATTAAGTGGATCAACAATTATTCCTCCGAAGATTTTGAGGTATGTTCCAGTTTCACCCCAGGCATTGTCATTTTATTTTTGTGTGCTCATCTGATACATCACATAATGGCCTTCTGTACTCCGGCAAACTCAACTATCTATTCCTTTGTATCTCAGGCATCAGCGCTGCAAACCGAGGACTTGCTGGATAAGTTAAGTGTCTCTTTGACAGGAGAAGAGCTTGGCATAATTGAAAAGCTTTATCATCAAGCAATGAAACTTGAGATTGAGTTCTTCTTTGCTCAGCCACTTGTTCAGCCAACTGTTGTTCCTCTGTCCAGAGCACACAATCCTTCTCAACAAAGTCTTGTGATATTTTCAGATTTTGATTTGACATGTACGGTTGTTGATTCATCTGCCATCTTGGCAGAGATTGCAATAGTAACAGCACCAAAATCTGATCAGAATCATACGGAAAATCAAATTGTTCGGATGCCATCAGCTGACCTGAGAAACACATGGGGAGTTCTTTCCGGGCAGTATACCGAAGAGTATGAACAGTGCATAGAGAGCATTTTGCTCACCGAGAAAGGTACAGTGGTTGATTATGTTTATAATTCATATCCTTCCAGTTGTATGTCATCAATTTTCTAGCAAATACTCACTACCTTTGGTTTTGCAGTGGAGAAATTTAACCATGAGGGTTTGAGTAAAGCGCTAGAGAAACTTTCAGATTTTGAGAGAAGGGCAAATAAAAGAGTAATTGAATCCGGGGTACTTAAGGGTTTGGCTCTTGAAGATATAAAACGTGCTGGGGAACGCCTTATTCTCCAAGATGGTTGCACTGGTTTCTTTCAGAGCGTCACGAAGAATGAAAATTTGAATGCAAAAGTCCATGTCCTTTCTTATTGTTGGTGTGGTGATCTCATTAGGTCTGCTTTTTCATCAGGTACGGAATTCGTTAGTTGTCAAAATAACTTTAATTCTTAATGAAACACATATTTTCTTAAAGTGATGTATTGTTGGCCTTTTCCAGTTGTATGCCATCAATTTTATAACTGGTCCTCAGCCTCCATTAAAGGGGATGCAAATACAGCCCTTGTTTAATTTTTTCTTTAATAAAGTGCATGTCGATTTTAACCTGCTTTCTTCTTTTGTCATATTTAACGGGATTACAAGCTACATATAATGCAATACACGATCGGTGAAATGGTCGAGTAAATATAGCAATTGTAGAAAAAAAATTCATCCACCACTAGCAACAAAAAAATGGTGATGCAATTAACCAATGGACACTGGCTCTAGTAACCATCCGAGGCTAGGTTGGTTGCTGAATTACGATGTGCATAGGCGTTCATCAAATAATGCTAAACATATTACGAAATGTAATAGCGGAATGAGGAAACCTAATGAATCCCGAGAGAATGGATTATGCAGATTAAGATGTGGTACAAGATGATATTACCTAATTTTGGTTATGTTCCTTTTGGTCATTAGCAAAAATATTCAGAGGTTTCTTTCTGGAATATCAAAATTTTCTAGACTTGTAGTTCTGCCAATTCATCCAAGTAAGTAGAGAATGAAGTTATGTCTTTTTCTGCACTAGATAACCTACCTAAAAACTAAAAGCTGAAAGGGAAAAATGAACTAAGGTCAGGTTACATCACCATTAGGTGGAAAGAGCATCCAAATTGCATTCATGGGGTCTTCTACTTCACTGACTTTGTAAGGGAAAGGTCATCGCACTAAGAAAGCTTGAAAGTTGATGTGGCAAGCTGCTTCCCAGATCAAATTTTTTAAAATTTGTTGGACGCTTTGGTACATGATGTGGGGTATGGTACCTAGTCCAGTACGCGGTGCGGTGGAGGTAGGCTTAGTCAAAATGCTGTTTCGGTGTACACCAGTTACCATCTCTGCTATACAATTCTCTTATAGTACAGTGGAATTCTAGATATTTCTGATGTATTTATATATGTTGGTCCGTATAATACTTTATGTATGTCTCCATTTGTCTGTGCAAATCAAAATAGGGCGCGCTAGGGTTGGTGTTTTGGGTTGCGAATGCACCCTGTTTTGGGTCTATGCACCCATTTTGCAATACGTAGGTGGGCTGATGAATTAGGCAACATTGCCCCTGATATTTTCAATGGTTAGATGGATGCTGCATCAATTTTGTGTTAGAGGAATCAATGAATAAATGAGCTTGAAAGTCAACATCTCAAGCCATATATAATGGCAGGAATAACTGAACCAAATTAAAGTTTGAGAAGCAATATTCAGTTAGATTCAACATGGGCTAGCAAAAGAAGGTTGTTAATTTTATAGCAGTTGTTAGCAGTTGTTAACAAGCACTGCAAACTTGAGCAGAAAGATGACATGAAGCTAGTGTGTGGATTTAGCCTTGGTTTCAAAATCTTGATGGTTTGATGCTCCAGACATGGTTAAGCAAATGAGTGTTAGTGACATGAACATGACTATCACCTGATTAGGGACAACTATAAGTCGGTTGGGTATTAGTGGATATAATTTTCAGAATTGTTCTGAACACAATAAGAATCTGACATGTCGTTTTCTATTATAATTGCATGTTGACAGATTGTGTTCATGTTAGGTAAAAATAACACAATACATTGTCTATGATACGTTTCTTCTCAAAACGAAAAATTGTGTCATGTTTGTGCTACCGTTTTTCTTGTATCGTGTCTTGTTCTTCGGCATGCAACTATTTCTTGATTTTCTTTGCGATGACTTGATGCTTGTTGGTTGTTCCTCCAATTCCTGAACTTTATATCCTTCAACTGGCCAACTGTGTACATAATCTAGAGAGTTTTTGGACAATGACGTTCAATTCTTTTCAGCTCTTTTCACCTAATGTGTATCGGTCCTTGATCTACCGTGCGCTATTAGGAAATAGAAGGTAAAGAAAGAGGGGCTCCTTAAATTTAATATTTGCTGCGATTATTATACTTCTCATTTCTTACATTTATTTGCTGTTGAGCAGGGGGTTTAAATGTTGTGAACGTACACGCAAATGAATTTACATACAATGAATCAATGTCCACGGGTGAAATTGTTAAAAAGGTGGAATCTCCCATAGATAAGGTCCAAGCATTCAGGAATATCCTACAAAACAGCAAGAACGACAAAAAGAACCTCACTGTTTACATTGGAGATTCGGTGGGGGACTTGCTTTGTCTTCTCGAGGCAGACGTAGGCATTGTGGTGGGTTCAAGTACAAGCCTGAGGAGAGTGGGCACACATTTTGGTGTTTGTTTTGTTCCACTTCTTCCAGGGTTGGTTAAGAAGCAGAAAGAATGTGTTGAAGGAAGCTGTTGTAGTTGGAAGGGGCTATCTGGTGTTGTTTACACAGTCTCTAGTTGGGTAGAGATACATGCTTTCATCTTGGGACCTTAGAAAGTCATTTTTGTGATCGGTCATGTCAGGTTATAGAGAAAACAATGAAGGAATCTTTATATATATATAAATATAAGAATGGGTGGCTGATTTTATTGTGGCCACAGATCAGCTCATCTCCCTTTTTGTTTTTTGTTTTTTGTTTTACAACGGGGCCTTCCATTCAGAGATGTAAATGCCATTATTTTGCTGCATCTTCGAAGTGGATCTTTAACAATTTGGCAAGTCTTTTCCTCCCCTTTTTTTATTATTAGCAATCCAGTGTATTTTTGTTCTGTTTATATTCTAGAAAAAATGATTTTACTGACACATTTTTTTATACTGTAATTAAATCATTTTTACAGGTATTGAGAGTTATGGTGCAGCTTCAAATTATTCTTCGAAGGAGGGGGCATATCCTTATCATCATATTGCAGGTTTAAAAGGTTTTGTTTAGTTGCTTTTACTGCTGTTCCGGGGTTTTTGGTGGAATGGCAATTGTATTAGAAGATGGAAAAGACCAAATTTACACATAATATATGTATGGATTGTTCAGTTGAAGTGGTCTTGTAAGAGTGATATGTTGCAGCGGTATCCATTTATCATTTTATCGGCCACTTTTTGTTGTTTAACAGAATATAAAGATGGAATTTGTTGATAAATTGGATCTTGTGATGATAGATCTGTATTTATACAGTTTTTTCCTTTTTTAATTTTATTTTAATGGTAATTGAGGAAAAGTTGTCTTCCATTATGGCCATTAACGGGCCTCGCTATCTTTCCCTGGGTCCTGCCGATTGATTCTTTGTGTATGATTAGGGTAGGGTAGGGTACGGTTTCAATCAAGAAGTAAAAATGGTGGTAATCTATCTGAGATTCACCCATACCACATAAAATACGGAGCATACCTAAAGTGCAATGATCATCTTCCTTTTATGTTTCTAAATTATACTATATTCGTAACAAAAAATTTTGTTTATATTTATACATGCATATCATCTAATTTAGAACGAAAGATATATATGTATATATATACAATAAATGGTATAGTTACTTGGTAGTAAAAGGTTATATTCTCTGACTAGAGGTTAAAGATTCAAGTTTTTGAATTTATCTTTTTAACTTAAAATTGATACAAGTGCATGGGCAATATTAGAAACAAATTTAGTATCATAAACGTCAAGAATCACTTCTGATTTTGACATAGATATATTTTTCCTTGTTAATGCTTTAGAAGTTTACATATTCATTTTCGTCAATAAAAATTTTAGTTAATTATCTCACCCGCTCCAAAAAATTTAAACCTAAGATTTAGTCTTAAAGTTTTATGTATACGAGTATTAGGCCAAGTGGGGACTTATATTTAAAAAAAATCAATTATAAGTTTAACATTTGAATTCTACAACATGGTTATGATAAAGAAAAAAACACAATACGGTGGAAAGAATTTTTAAGAAGATCCCAGGTGCAATCGACTCACACTTCAAAAAACAAAAACATGTGATTCTGAGTTGCATTATTATTATTATTATTATTATTATTATTATTATTATTATTACCAACAACAAATGGAAAACCCCGTAGTTGGATAAGCACTCACAGAATCAAAGTAATACCAATAATAATAAGATGTGCACGCACTCGCAGGGTTATATAAAAATTGGAACAATCTCAACCGTCCAATCAAATAAAACCTCTTCGTACAAGAAAGTTACATCTAATTCTACTTTCCGCCATCCCCATTATCTGTTTAGTGACTACTTTTAAGTTCCACATTTGCACAATATTAAATCACTAACATTTTCTTAGAAGCTATTTTATATGAATATAAATATTCAACATATCAATATATATGCGCAAATTACGTTGTATGTTTTTGATATGTAATTATGTAGTTTAATAATTTATTGGGAGTTGACCCACCCCTTCGATAGTTGAAACAAGGATTCCCACTTGAATTGAAATCCGCTTTAATTTGGAGTACTTTTTCTACATATACTATGGGAAAGCGGACCCATCATCCTACGTGTCCATCTATTTTATTTATTTAAATTTTACCATCCCCAACCAACCCCATTGCATCCTCCGCCTCTCCTCTTAAAACCAAGAAATCCCCCACCATATATATATATATATATATATGATATCACAAAGTCTAAAAATCTTCATCTAGCTAGTTAATTGGTGTTTGTTCACTTAATTTCATCGATCTATCTCCTGAACCTTTTGTTTGGGTAATAGCTAGCTAGTAAATTCTGTGATCGATCCGATCCGCATGGAAAAAGAGGAGGAAGAAGAAAAAGAAGAAGAAGAGCGTCGGGTTATGATCATATCCAAGTTCAAAGGCCATGTAGAGAATACGATGAGTCTCCTCCTTATTGACTTCTACAAACGACCACCATAGAGTTAAGTTAGTTTCCCAACATATATATATATATATATATATATCATCTTGCTCTCTCTAGGCAAGTCTGATGCTTGGCTTAATTTTCATTTCATTTTAATATATCAAATTACCCTCGGCCTCCTCCTTTCTTTCTTTCTTTCTTTTTAAATTAATTTCTCATCGTTTTGTTTGGCTGCAGAACGATCGAATTAAACAAATTATTGGAAAACTACCCTACCCTTCAAACTCGATCTCTAGCTTACTAGTTTGGAAATATTAAATATTCCAATTAATATTAATTTGTTTTCCGTAAGTAACCATCCAATTCCCAACTTTGTTTTTCTTTTGGGCAGGTCAGGTTGTGTGCTGATCTTACACTGTAAGAGAGACAATCCATGTAAACCTCGAATTAATTAATATATGGTTGGTTTTTATATTTTCTAATGTTATGTCTCTGTTTTTATTTTATTTTATTTTATTAAAAAGAAACGATGAAATTGAATTAAGGCAGACTAATCCTTGATTTTATACTAATTCATACTGCTTAATTTAATTTATAAGCTCTAGCAGAAATTATGATACATTAGAATCATCGATCGAGTCTTAATCAATTAAATTAACGGGGTTTAATAATACATTAGAAATTGCCCATATATATATATATATATATATATGAGTGTAGTAACTCGAATATTATAATTTCTTAACTAAAATCCAAACTAGGAATCCATTTTTGCTTTCATTTGGGGCGCAGTATATATTATAGATGACTTGTCAATATCGTGGATTCAATTATCCATATTCAAGTATGAGGAAAAAAAAAAAAAAAAAAAAAAGGAAAATTATCCACACTGACCTAAAGGTAAACTGATCGACTCGTGGCTTCTCCAATTAAACCTAGAAAATTCTAGCTTTGACATGGCAAAAGTGAAATTCTAGCTTTGACATGGCAAAAGTTGTATGTTTATGCAGTTTAAATATATATATATATATATAATATCTCGCATTCTTATAAACGCAAGGTTGATCAATGATTTCCAATAGCAGCCTTATTATATTGTAGCTAATTAATGTTAGCTAATTTAAGGATTAAAAGGGGAGATAGTTAAGGATTCGATTAACGCTGACATAATTCAAAAAATATTGAATGGTTCCTAAACTATTTAAACTTTTCTTGGTCTCACGCGGACTAAAACTTAAACTATATATGAAATTTATCTAGAAATAAATTCATACGTTACAAAATATTGTATAGTCTTTCTCCCCTTAGGCATTCTTAATTTGGTCTCACATAGACTAAAATCTAAATTTTGAAATTTATTAAGAAATAAATCCGGTCACATGTTGCAAAATGTTTGAGTTTTTCTCCTCCCTCCTTCAATTAGTTAATCGTGACTAAACTTTGCACTGGTCTCAGTATATATGTCTTGTGCAAAAGTTGATTTAGTGAAATTGAAAAATAAGTTGAAGCATGAAATAAGATTCTCTCCATTTTATACTCATTTCTTTAACTACCAAAAAAAATTTCTCCATGAAAAAAGTTACAAAGTAAGAATATATTATTCTCATTATATGTTTCAACTTATTCTCCCAACTTCTCACAAAAATTAACTATTTTTTTTTCCATAATGTTATTAAACGGATCTTTATTGTAACAAGAGCCTTATGTAATTTCCTACCATATCATCTTTAGAACCGCCCCTATTTATACCTTCTAATTTTAAAAAGAAAACAGTATAAATAATATTTCGAATGGTAATAATCTTCTTGCCCTCGAGCAACATACATATATTTATGTGTGTGTGTGTTATATATGCAAATGCTAATTTATTTGTACTCAACCTCGTAATAAATTCTGTAACAATGCAATTATTCTATGTAAATATTGGTATCTTTCATCAATCTTCTGGATCTCCTTTCTTTTTGTATGTTAGTAAATGGCAAGATTGAGCAAAAAGTAGCCATATTTTGTAGCTTTCCCAAACTTTTGTGTAAAACTAATAGTAGTGAACTTGTGATTGGGCATGGAAGATGTTAATTAGGATAAGAAATGAAAATCAATGCATCCACCACTAAAGTCTGCCATTTGTAACCTTATCACACCTTTTGTAATTTTGCTTGCATTATTTATTAATTAATTAATATTAAATTAAATTAAATAATTATGTTGGTGTCCCCTCTATATTAGTAGAAAAGGACAAGCAACTAACATGGGAAAAGAAGAGGCTAATAAGTCAATCCAATTGACATAATTCTATTGGTTTATGACTCATCAACCGACTAAGCCAGCTCGCACGCTTAGCATAATTCCACTAATATAATTGTAATGGTGACTAAATATTGGTTAGTTCCAATGTCAATTCTAATTAGGATTGTTAATTATAACCTAATTATTAGAGAGGTGAAAGTTGGAAACTTTATTCTTTTATTTTCATAATTAAATGCCGCCCACTTACTCTTGTCCCCTTTTTTTGGTTATTTAAATTAAATAAATTATAGGCAGAAAAGGATATATTATTAATTGGAACACTAAAAAAGGAATACAATAATGGAAACACCAATGGCAAAGGCAGAAATTTCTAGAAAGGGAGGTCAAAATTAGCATTATAATATATAAATTTTTTTAAAGTAGTTAAACCAATACGAAAAAATTAAATTAATAATAGGGAAAAGATTTTAATGCAAATACAATATTATAAATCTCACACAATATTGCGAAAATATTGATTACAAGAATTTATGAGGTTTCATTTTTTGAAAATATTACAAGATTTCTTAATTATTAATCTCGTGAAAAATGTCTTGTTCAATATATGTCACCAAGCAAACATTCATGAATTCATTTCCCATTCGATCATATAGTGCATTCTTGATGATCTTCTTCGCTGAAAATGATATTTCAACACTTGTCATTGTGACATGTATTAAGAGTAAAGCCAATTTTATGAGAAAAAACACTGATGGATAATCAAAATGCTTACAGCTATCAATCATTTTTTGAGCAAGTGCGCCAATATCATTCAAATGAGAAAGTCATCATTAAACCTTACATTTTGTACTTGATCTTCAAGTAGATCTACCGGTGAAAAATCAAAGAGGTAGAACTTTGCAAACAGAAATAATTCTTACAAATAAGTAGAGATGAGTTCTTTGGAATAAGGTATGTTATGCACAAAAGCAACTCCGTATTCACCTCATCAATTTCAGTTCATTAAATTAGGTCTAACTAAAATCAAGGTAAATTAAAATTAGGGGCAAATTTATTAAAATTTGGGTTAAAGTAAAAAATCAAACAACCAACAAGTAGTTAAATATAGAATCAAAGATCAATTAAACAAAACTAACACCTCTTATATATATATATATATAAACAAACTTGTCACCTAGCATTCATAATATGACTCATACATATTGGACATTTATCTAATCTCTACATTTCCCATTGTTTAATAGAAAATAGAGAAATATTATTGAATTGATTGAAAGATTGTATTAAATTATTATAATGGATGCCCTTTATATAAGGTTATAAGAACGATACAAATAAGAAAAACATAAAACCTAATCAACCTAGAGATTTAAATATTATTCATTAACTCTCATAAATAGTAACTATATATAGATGACAACTAACAAATATATATTATATATATTAACACCCACAAACACTTATAATTTTTTATCAATACAAAAATATGGGATCACATACTCAGTCTATATGAAGGGACTACATCTGAACATACTCGACTAATATCAAGCGAGTATATATGAACATATTTGGCCAATATCCAACGGTATGTATGATTTAGTTGATTTTTTTTGACCCAACACTAACTTAAGTGATGTTAAGCAAATATATGTGAATGGACTAGACTAATGTCTAACGAGTACATGTGAACAAACTCAGCAAGCGAGTGTGTATGATTGCTGCTTTATTTTTTTTGATGATAAATATGATTTTTACCTTGAAAATGGTTTATTTGCTTTGGGGACACGTGATTCTCCATTTTATTTTATGGAGGAGTGAAAGGCGGCAGAAGGAGAGAGCCCATCTAATTTTCTCTTTTCAAGATATTTTTTTTTTATGAACAATGAATTTCTCTCTTATATAAATATTAGAGATGTGGGAGTAGAGTGCAGATCGGTACAAATGTGACTAAATGGAGTAGTAGTGAGAAAAAGGGCTAAAACCAAATAATTTGTAGGGTGTAAATAATACTCACTTAAAATTATACACGATTAAATACTAGCAAGTATCACTAGAATCAGTGTTGAGTTCACATTTTTTAAATAATAGTGCACTGGAATCAATGATTATGACTTATGTAATACAAAATATTAATGCAATAATTTTAATGTATCTATTATATATTATGTATTAAGGGGTGCCAGTATTGGCACCTTTAATTTTCGGTTTCAACACCAATAACATCTAAATTTATTTTTTAATTGTAAAAGTGCCCCCTTAGTTTGAGCACCCTAGTAAGAAGGCTCTATAATATCCGTTGTTATGTTCGTAACGAGTAGGTCCATACTCATCAGCATCATTAGTGTTCCCTATTAATATGCACCCAAGAAACAAAAACTCTAGATCAACAAAAGCTTCATGAATAGCCTTATATATGTATATATATATCACATATACATAACACACAATTTAAGGCAGTCTACCCAGAAATCAAAAAATTCTTATTTCAAAACGTGACATTGTATATTCATTCCAAAATATATATACACATGTGAGAGTAAGGAGTTTTTCGTACGTTTGTGAAATTACCAAAATACCCTTATTGCAATGAAAATTATTTCAAAATAATGCGTTAATTAGTATGAGTTTGAACTTGCAACCTTAAACTTAAAAAGCATTTGAACTTAACACTTAATCAAGAACCATCTTATGTTTAAAATTTGAGTAATTAATAAGTATCATATTACACACACATGTAGAGTGTGCCATATATAAGACTAATATTTTATTGCCTGTTTATATATCAATTACTTTAAGATCTCGTTTGGTTGATCGAAATGTAATAACGGAAATATCCATCTCATAATGGAATGATTTTTATAATTTCATTATAGCTTTTGGAACAGCATTGAAATAGAGTGTCTGGAAAACCTTTCCATTCACATTATAGTGTTTGGTTAACAATGGAATAGAAATAAATTTTTAATATTTTTTCAATAATAATTCCCTTTTGTCTTTTAATGGCTGATTAGTTATACTATGAAAAAAACAAACCAATTCATATGTAGCAATTACAATGTTAAAATTTTGCTATATGGTCAAAATTCAAATCAAAAGCAAGATGGATATAGTCTTACTAGCTCTGTGCATAACAAAACTTTGTAGATAAACAATTTTTTTCAAAAGCAAAAAAAGAAAAATGATGTTCATAGATTTTTATTATTATTATTTTTGTTTATGGTGTTCGTAGATTATCATACTATTTTAAAATGGAGGTGGACTTTTCTGAGATAGAGAGAAGAATGGGTTAGTCGAGTTAAAATGGGAAGTCAACTTGGTTTTTAATTCCATCCATGAAAAGGAATACAATTATCATACTATTTTAAAGTGGATTTGATTCCAATTAATTTTTAATACGTGTTTTCTTATTAGAATTTAAAATGAAGACAAATATCAAAAATGAAAAAGAATAAAAAATAAAAAATAAATTCCGATTCTTTAGCTCTCTTCCTTCCTGCTAAAGTCTAAACAAACGTGACCCAGTAGAATCTAGTATAGCAATGCCCGCCATTACTTAAGGGACCGGTGTATTATCTTCTTCACTTATGGGCCTGATTAACATTGGGCCGACTAGGGTAAGTTTCCATCGGTCCATTAAATTGGTGTTATGTCCCAATATATAAGCCCATAATGAAAAGTGTGTAAGCCATTTTTTGTAAAAAAAAACAAAAATGTATCAATTTGTCATTGTTGTTACATCTATATAATAAGGGTAATGATTTTTTAATCTCAAAATATTTTTTAAATAATTAATAATGCATGTAGCACGAATTACAATCTAATTTATTAAAATGGTGCATAATATATATTAGGTACTTTTCATGGGCGATTTTGGGTGGGGGATGAGGTTGAATTTCACCAGAATTCTTTTGTTACACATTAACGGGAACTACTTGGATCCACTTTAATTGAAAAGTTGACATCAAACTTCAGTCTTTGGCAGATTTGATGTTTAGACCAGGTGATAATTGTGTTAATCAAGAGAATAGAGAGTTTGTTTGTTTTCCCTTGAAAACAGAGATTAGAGAGGTTTAAGCTCTCTTTATAAAATCTTAAACAGCATGTTTATGTGTTAAAAAAAATAGTGCAAATTAAAAGAAAAATTACTCTTTGGCATCCAAGTTATAGTGCAATAAATCATGTCACCATTGTACTTGCTGAATAATCATATCGTCATTATACTTATTGTTATATTTATATTTTTCTTCATATCTAGATAGGACACGGTCCATTCTCCAAAATATAAATAGGAAAATAATGTTAAATATAAGATTCTGCGTTAATGAATCCCATAAATAAATCCCCTCATCTCATAAAACTAGCGAGGCAGAGAGAGAGAGAATTGGAAGCATCTTACAGAACTGGAAGTAGTAGTAGTAATGGGTTTTTGGTACAATACCATGTGGGGATCTTAATTTTGCACCGCATTTATTCCCTCAAATTGGTTGTATAAAATTAATTACAATAAGAATAATAATAATAATAATAATAATAATAATAATAATAATAAAAAACTTCGCAAATAATGGGTTCAATTGTCCTTTCAAAGAGGAAGCTGCAAAATTTCACATGGGCTCATCTCGTAAGGTTGCAATTATTATCCCTTTTTTTAAAAAAATAAATAAATAATATATATATATATATATATATATTAAAAACTCAAGCAGATATCATTCAATTATGCTTGCTTTATAAAATTGCACCGTTATGCTGAGTGAGCCAGATGGGTTGCATGTGGGCAGTACCTAACGAGGCTTCTTCAGCTTATTATGGTGGTGGAGGAGGAATGGTGTCTTGTTGGACATTGCTTGCTGCTGCAATCATTAAATCTCCTTTCTCTCTCCTCTCTCTAGACATAGTACTAAAGAAAGCTTGTAAATTGTCTCATATTTCTAACCCTTTAATTTCCACCTACTAACATGGAGAGATTCTCCTTTTAATCATATATATACATATATTGACAATACATTTTGCTCAATTATTATATCAATCACTGATTCTTACAAAAAGAAAAAATTATTTAGTTAAATTGTGTTATAAAGAATACAATTAACTAAAAACACTCTTAATAAAAAGTGTTTGTGTTCTGCAATTTATCTTAGTAGTTAAGAGAGCGATAATTCACACAGCGCACCACAGTTCGATCCTCCTCTCCTATCCCTCCTCCAAGAATCACCCGGTCATTGTTTGTAGAAAAAAAAATTGTGCATTATTCAACCTTTTATTTTCCGGTATGTGACTTAAACTTTCCAAGCACACCCACAAAACAGTTAGAATGACTGGAGACTGAAATTTTAAACAACTAACCATAGAGCAGAACATAAAATTTCTTAAAAGGGGTTAGATGAGAAGTGGGAATTGAGATCTTGGACTTTTTTGTTCAAAAATGAAACATACAGAATTAACTTACAAGGCGATAATACATGCATGATTGAAGAAGTTAAAACTATCATTAGCTCCCACTTGGGTTGACCACACTATCTAAAATTGGTTTAAGTACACGCATCTCAGCAGGGTTCTCACTTATTACTAGAAACACATTCCTTCCCATGTTTTAGTGTCGGAAAGATTTTCAGTAACTCCAAAGCTTGACGGTCACTTAGCATATTAATGCCTAGCTGGTCCAAATCCCAAGATCTCACGAACTCCCCATATTATTCTATTCATTAATGCCACCCCCCAATTTGCCAATAATTCTCTCTCTCTCATTCATATAACTCACTCCTAAATGTCAAACAATTGAGAGGAACAATAGCAAATGAAGAAAAAAATGCAGACCCATCTGCTTTTTTTCTTCTTCTCCTTCTACATTGGTCCCTCTCTTGTTTTTGGTCAGGGAGTTCTATCAACTGTATCCAGTGACGAACTATCAACCTTATTGTTGATTAAAACCAGTCTCATTGATCCTTTGGATCATCTCGGCAATTGGAAAGTCGCGGGCAGCGGGGTCGATATTAATGCTACTTCACCATCTCCTTGCAATTGGACCGGCGTTTGGTGCAACTCACAAGGCTATGTGATCAAGCTTGACATCTCTAACATGAATCTCAGTGGCATTTTCTCTCAACACATTCAAAACTTGAACAATCTCTCATTTCTCAACATATCCTGTAATGGGTTCTCAACTTCCCTGCCCAAATCATTCTCAAATCTCACTTCACTCAAGAGCATTGATGTAAGCCAGAACGACTTTGTTGGGGCCTTCCCATGGGGCCTTGGAATGGCTTCAGCCTTGACAATAATCAACGCATCTAGCAACAATTTTGCGGGTTTCCTCCCAGAGGATCTTGGAAACGCAACCTCACTTGAAATCTTGGATTTTCGAGGGAGTTTCTTTGAAGGGTCAATTCCTTCATCTTTCAAGAATTTGCAAAAGTTGAAGTTTCTTGGGCTTTCCGGGAATAATCTCACCGGGAAAATTCCACCAGAGATCGGCCAACTCTCGTCTCTAGAGACTATCATTCTCGGATACAATGAATTTGAAGGTCCAATCCCTGCAGAATTTGGCAATCTTACCAATCTCCATTATCTAGATTTGGCTGTGGGCAGTTTAAGTGGTGCTATTCCAGCCGAATTGGGTAAGTTGAAGCAACTTACCACAATTTACTTGTATCAAAACAACTTTGAAGGGATGATTCCACCTGGAATCGGAAACATTGCATCCTTGGTGTATTTGGATCTCTCAGACAACCGAATAACGGGGGAGATTCCAGAGGAGATAGCGGAATTGAAGAACTTGCAGCTATTGAACCTCATGTGCAATCAACTGAGTGGTACTATTCCAAACAAGCTAGGTGAGTTAACTAATCTTGTAGTGCTTGAGCTATGGAAAAACTCTCTTACAGGTCCTTTGCCTGTAAATCTTGGAATGAACTCTCCGGTTCAATGGCTCGACGTATCTTCAAATTCTTTATCAGGTGAAATTCCTGGTGGGTTATGTGATTATGGCAATCTCACTAAACTCATCCTCTTCAACAATTCCTTCTCGGGTTCAATCCCAATAGGCCTCTCAAATTGTTCTTCATTAATCCGGGTTAGAGTCCAAAACAATCTTCTTTCTGGTACAATTCCAGTTGGGTTTGGCAATTTACTTGAGCTCCAACGGTTAGAATTGGCAAACAATAATCTCACTGGTGAAATTCCAGGAGATATTGCTCTTTCTTCATCACTTTCTTTCATCGACGTAGCAAGAAACAGCCTTCAATCATCTCTACCTTCTACCATTTTCTCCATTCCAAATTTGCAAAACTTCATGGCTTCCAATAATAACTTGGAAGGCCAAATCCCAGACCAATTTCAAGATTCCCCTTCTCTCTCTGTGCTCGATCTTTCAAGCAATCATTTCTCTGGTGAGATCCCAGAGAGCATAGCGTCGTGTGAAAAACTGGTGAATTTGAATCTCAGAAACAACCACTTAACCGGAGAAATTCCAAAGCCAATAACTACAATGTTCTCATTATCCATTCTTGATTTATCGAACAACTCTCTGGTGGGACGAATACCCGACACCCTCGGAACCTCACCAGCACTGGAAATGCTAAACTTGTCTTACAACAAGCTCGAAGGTCCAGTTCCCCATAACGGAATGTTCTCAACCATTAACCGCAATGATCTGATAGGCAACCCTGGACTTTGCGGTGGCATACTTCCATCTTGTTCACGCATTTCAACAAACACCTCGAGGGCAAGAAAAGTTCACATAAATCACATTGTTGTTGGATTTGTCATCGGAATATCGGCAATTCTAGCTCTAGGATTACTGGCATTTACAACAAGATGGTTATACAAAAGATGGTTTTTGTGTAGCGGGTTCTTCAAAGACTGCTTCACGAAGAAGAATTCGCAATGGCCATGGAGACTCGTAGCATTCCAAAGACTAAATTTCAGCAGTACTGACATACTAAATTCAATCAAAGAATCAAATATTATTGGTATGGGAGGTACTGGAATTGTCTACAAAGCCGAAACTTACCGGCCACATTCAATCGTGGCCGTTAAAAAGCTATGGAGAAGACCAGAAATAGACACAGAAAACAGAGGAGATCAAGAAGAATTATTTGCGGAGGTGAATCTGGTGGGGAGATTGAGGCACAGGAATATAGTGAGGCTATTAGGGTATCTTCACAATGAGAATGATGTGATGATGATTTATGAGTATATGGCTAATGGGAATCTGGGTGAGGCATTACATGGAAAAGAGAAGGTGTTGTTGGTGGATTGGGTAACGAGGTATAATGTTGCGGTGGGTGTGGCTCAGGGTTTGGCTTACCTTCACCATGATTGCCGGCCGGCGGTGATTCACCGGGATGTCAAGGCAAACAATATTTTACTGGACTCCAACTTTGAGGCCAGGATTGCTGATTTTGGGTTGGCCAGGACTATGGTCAGGAAAGATGAGACTGTTTCAATGGTGGCCGGGTCCTATGGATATATTGCACCCGGTTAGTTGTTTCATTTTTCATTTATCCTTCTACTGTACTTCTTATTAGAAAAATAAATAAATATATATCTATATTATTATATAAAGCCAAAATCTATTTCAACCGTTACGAAATTGTGTCAGACTTTTGAATTGCCTATTTTAGGCATGTAGTCTCTTTTCTCATTAAAAAATATACTTACAAGAGGTTTTGAACCTTAAAACTTTGACTATGCAATTTACTACTTAACCACTGCACTAATTAACATTTTTGCCTTACATTTTAGTTTGAATTAGATATATTTTGGGATGACAATGGATTGGTTTGGCCGAGACCAAACACGACCCATAGTTATAATAGCCTGCCTTGAACCCAATGCGGGTTTTATTAGGGATGACAATAGATCGGGTTTGGCCAATACCAAACATGACCCATAATTGTAATAGCATGCCCCGAACCCGATGCAGTTTTATTTTTGAAACCGAAACTCGCGTTACAAAAATTTATTAAATCCGGAACCTGCCCCATCTTGAATTTTAACTAAATCTATCCCAAATCAAATAGAAAAATATAATTCACCCTAATTTTAACTATATTTTGCCAAATCAACGATTCAAAAAAATAAATCGAATAAAATTAAATCTATTTCAATAGTTTGTCACTATATTTGAAAGAATTATAAAAATAAATAACATACAAAGAAAAGAATTAGATCAAATTTAGCTACATAGTATCGAGAGGAGGAGGGAGAGATTGAATTAGGGCATGTCGGCGTGTTACTATATAAATATTTATATATCTATGTATGCGGGTAGGGTAGGGTCGGGTTGGGTTTTTTAGATGCAAACCCAACCCCAAACCCGGGTAGTTCTTTTTTTTTCTTTTTTTTTGAAATCCAAATCCAACCCAAGGTTAAAAAAAATCATCCATTAGGGTCGGCCCGAGTCGAAACCTACAGGATTGGATTTTATTGTCATGAAGTTTGTGTCAAAGTTTTGAATTACCTATTTTACCCCTGTAGTCTTTTTTTTTATTAAAAAATATGGTTGCAAAAGAACTTGTACCTTGAACAAAGTAATTTACTGCTTAACTGCTAAAATCTATTTCAATAGTTTTTCACTATATTTGAAAGAATTATAAAAATAAATTACATACAAAGAAAAGAATTATATCAAATTTAGCTACAAAATATCGAGAGGGGGAGAGAGAGATTGAATTAGGGCATGTCGGCGTGTTACTATGTAAATATTTATATATCTATGTATGCGGGTAGGGTTGGGTTGGGTTTTTCAGATGCAAACCCACCCCCAAGCCCGGGTAGTTCCTTTTTTTTTCTTTTTTTTTTTGAAATCCAAATCCAACCCAAGGCTAAAAAAACCCATCCATTAGGGTCGACCCGGGTCGAAAACCTACATGATTGGATTTTATTGTGATGAAGTTTGTGTCAAAGTTTTTGAATTGCCTATTTTACCCCTACGGTCTTTTTTTCATTAAAAAATATGGTTGCAAAAGGGTTTGAACATTGAACAAAGTAATTTACTGCTTAACTGCTATACCACTTAAAATCTTTATTTTATATTTTAATTTTAACTAAATATATCTGAGTAGCACACGCATCGCGTGTGCATGTGATCCAGTATATATATATTGTTTTATGTTTTCAATAATTATAGAAGACATGCACACATATACAACACGTTGTCACCCTGTATTAATTAATTTAAACATGTTTTTATTAACATACATTTTAACCAATTGATTACGTATCAAAATGTTTCTTTTTTTTGTGAGAGATGATGACTCTTTTATTTTACATAATCACAAAATATAAAATTTTCTTAAACTTAACTTTGACTGTTTATATTGTAGAATATGGCTATACATTGAAGGTTGATGAAAAAAGCGATATATATAGCTTTGGTGTGGTACTTCTAGAACTTGTAACTGGAAAAATGCCTCTCGACTCAACATTTGGAGAATCTATTGACATTGTGGAATGGGTTCGGAGAAAGATAAACAACAAAGTTGTAGGTGTAGGAGAAGCATTAGACTTGGATATAGCTGGTGAATGTAAACACGTCCAAGAAGAGATGCTTCTTGTCCTTAGAATTGCACTTCTTTGCACTGCGAAGCTCCCTAAAGATAGGCCATCAATGAGAGATATTATAACAATGCTTGGAGAGGCCAAGCCACGAAGAAAAAGCATTTGTCAAAATTGGGGGTCACTTGGTGCTAACAAGGATAAGCCAATCTTCAGCAACTCACCGATTATAGGCCTTTTATATCAATAAAATTAATGTGTTTGGAAAGCATCGCGTTATTGCTCACATGAAACTTTGCCTGTGAAAATAAATAATTAAGATATTGCACATTTTTGTGTTTTTCTTATTCAATGAATGCTATAGGCTCCAATTTGTCACTTCTATAATGGAATTAGAGTAAGTACATTGATAGCTAACTTGAAATCATTAAATTTTTGCTATAAATTATTGCCACTAACTACGTACAAAAGTTGATTTGTGGGAGATGTATTAAATATAATGTTATTTATCTAGTTTTTTTATACATATTGTGAACAATATTGTCGATACAGTTTTTCAATTTCAAATACTTAGATTATTAATTGTTTTTTTCATTTAATATTGGTAAATTTAAGTTTATTAAGATATTATTTAAAAATAGTGTTAGCGTGTCCCCTAAATATGTTATAAATGAAAATAATTATGTCTTGCATGACAATTAATGCAAGGATAAATGCATGTTGTATTTTTATTTTTATTTCTATATTTATGTTTTTCCTGTGTGCTTTACAACATCTCTAACAAGCTCTTTTAAAAGTAGTTCTTCAAATGTATAATTTGCTGATTTATATGGCAATTTAAATAATGACTTTTGAAAAGTACTTTCAAATAACTCCAACAAGCTCCTCGAATGTAGGTTGTCAAAGCTACACCGATGGCAGTGACAAAAAGGTTGATCGGTGATAGTAATCGGATTTGCCGATAGAGATACGTTAAAAGTTGTTTCAAGAAAATAAGAAGAATAGGTGAGTAAAACTAGAGAGATTTAAAAGAATTAATGAGGCGAGATAAAAAGAATGATTTTATATGTATATTTAAAAACACCCTTATTTAATTACATGCAAGACTATTGTAATTTAGAAATTATTTAATTACATGCAAGACTATTGTAATTTAGAAACTATACTCTTATCCATACTTTTAATGTCTGCCTTTAGATATATATCTATTTGTTTTCTCAAATGTCATTTGTTGATATACTTTATCATCCTTTGAAAATGACATTATACTCGGTTAGTTAGTTTTGCATTGTTTGTCGTTGTTTTATATTGTTGCTATTGTTATTATTATTTTGTTATTAAATAAAATAAAACCAATTTATAAGAAAATATTTATTTCCTATTTAGCTTATACGCAATTTTTGTAACACCCTCGTCTTAATTGCCAGAATAACATCCGTAATTAAGGCTTGGAGTGTTACTCACTTACTTTAGGCTAACTAAAATGGGTTTAGTATAAATAATAAATCATGGTAAATTGTATAACACTTGTTAACCAACCATTTGATATTCATATAGATTATGATAATATAAAACGAAAGTACAATGCATTTACATATATCCAAAAGAGATACAAAATCATGTCAAAATAAGAGTAAACACCTAAGATAACTTAGGTTAGCCTTGGCTTTCCGTAAGATTTATATATACAACAAAACAAAAGTATTTGTATCAGAGCCTTTTACTTCGTTCCCGGCTCCGTCGCCTTCTTAGCATTCGACATTTTTTGTGTACCTGAACTTTGTTTAAAAAACAGAGTGAGCTAATTGCTCAGTGTGGGGAAAAAATTGAGGATAGTATATTTAAAACCAAATAAACAATTTTAATGCAATCATATGTAGTCAATTTATCGAATTTAAAAGCATCATACAATTTATAAATGCATGCTTGTGCATATGCATATTACCCTACTTGTGTCAACTACCATACCATGTTGCCAAGATATGCTAATCTCAAACCAGAATTTAATAAGGGCTTGACCGCCCGAGAGAATAACCCAAACATGAATAGCAACATGACCTCATTCGCCTCAAGAGAATATGATCAAATAATAATAGAACTGGATTAGATGTCCAACAATATCACATTAACCAAATCATCAGTGCCTTGTCGTTGTCTTGATTTTCGGGTTACTCACTTTGGCCCTAGATTACCGTTGCTTTGTTACCCTTTGGAGGTTTAAAGATTTTCAACCTAAGGGCCACACGCCCTACTTATTTTCATACCGACAAGCACTAACCAATATTCATTTTCTTCACCTACGGAAGGCCACAATAGAACAATAATAATCGAGTTCATCTCGATATCATGTCATATTCATAAATGCCATAACGAGCATAAATCATAGATAAGAGATATAGGCTTCTTAAGAGGCAAATACCCATTCCATACTCCATAAGAATACTCCGAGCTCGCCAAGATATCATCAGGATGCTGGGTTGACAAAATAATGATGCATAACATGCTTGTCATGCTTAAAATGTAAATTATAAATAACATATGCCATGTAAACTCTAGTAAACACCAATCCATGTCTCTTGGTGTATACAAAACCATTCACTAATATATTTTTATCAAACTATGACATATACGTCCAAGGAACATCCTGTATAAATCAAATAATACATGAATATCGAGTTTAAATATCATATTTTGCTTCAACTCGTAGATTTATAGTTCAAACATTCATGAATTATTATTAACAATGAACATGGAATTCATGTTAAACATATATGTATAGGATATTTCAATTTTCGATAAATAAGATCATATTGTTGAGTTAAAAGCATATAAACAAACTTATAAAATTTTAAAGTCTAGAAAACCCCTACCTCGAATTAATAAGCTGGAAAGAAAAACAAATAATGACCGAAACCCCGTTCGATGAATTCTCGAGATTCCTAAGCTTCTACTATCCTCACGTCACGTAGAATAATTTTTTCCTAAAGTAAAATTGAATTTCAGAAGTTTAATTTGGGTGAAATTCTAGAGAGAAATAATGGAGAAACCTTTGCTTTGAAGTTGGGTGGCAAATGGTGACATTTTGTGAAAAAAAAGCTCTATAATTTTTTGGGTAAAAAACAATAAACCCCCTCAAACTATCACTTTTTTTCACTAACCCCCCCCCCCCATCTTCTAAAAGTGACACTAAACGCCCCTAAATTATTATATTTTATCACTTAACCCCCAAAATTACATAAATGCCCTTGTAAATAAATGACCTCTTATAAATTAGGGGGTAAAGTGTCAAGTTGCGATGGTTTAGGAGGGTTTAGTGCCAAAAAGTGATAGTTTGAGGGGGTTTAGTATTTCTTACCCAACTTTGTACAAGGGCATTTATGTAAGTTTTGGGGTTAAGTGATAACATATAATAGTTTAGGGGGTTTAGTGTCACTTTTAGAAGATGGGGAGGGGGGGTTAGTGCAAAAAAGTGATAGTTTTAGGGGGTTTAGTGTTTTTTACCCTAATTTAAAAAAAAAAAATTCACCGACCTTCCAACATATGCTTATTGGCCCAGACAATATGTGCCTATTCTATGCCGATTTTTTTTTTCTTCAGAACCACCCCAACAGTCGTGCCCGCGGATTGGCGCATATTGGCTCTAATACTGTAAAACTTTGATTTTAATATATTATAATCCATTAGCATTTCCATACAGAGCAGGCTTAATAAAACATAATTTAAATACAAGGTCTTATCGCCCATATTTACTTGCTTCATATGCATGGGTGAATTTAGTGAAAGCAATTCTTAATTGGAACTTTGAAGTCGTGGATTTTGCACCTAACATAAGTAGGGGCGGCCGACCCCACTGGAAAAAATAAATTTAAGGTTAATTGTAAGAAAGAAAAGTTTAGGGATAAAATGGAACATTGAAACTAACCCGTGGAAATTTGAATAAAAGTGAGACCTCTCAAGATCTCTCTAATCCGTTATTTGTTTTTTCCTTTATTTCTTCCCCTTCACTTCTCAGGATCTCTCTCCTCTGAGTTCCGTCCGATCATCCTCACCTCCGGGCTCTATCCAAGCTTTCACAGTTCCACAACCACGGCTTCACGCCTCCGCTTCCACGTAGCCACGCTTACACAGTTACACGACCAAGTCACCAAGGTTAATTAATTTCTAAATCTTAACTTCTTAAGCCCAAATTTTTCTTGCATATTTCTTGATTTATGAACTTATGGAGTTATTATCTTATTGATTGTTGATTATTGAATATATTTGGTGAATGGTGATTTATGTCAAACGCCATAATTAAGCAAAAGGCTCCCAAATTCAACAGAACTTCAAAATTAACAATCCGCAAATTTAAAACTTACACGGATAATTCACAAAATAGAAAAACAAATATATACATACAAACATGGGAGGAGCCATGTAGAGGCCAGGTGGGGCCATGGCCTCACCTGGACTTTTCTGAAAATTTTACAGAGTATAGGGGTTTGTTTGAAATAGCGTAGAAAGTTAGGGGTTGATTACATGATAAAAGAAAAATTGGTAGGTGAGGGCAGAGGGGCTGTTGTGCGATGAGCTTTATAAGTTCGGGCCGGTGTTTGTAATTAGTGGGCGAAGACCAGGGGCTTCTTATAATCTTATACCCCCTTTTTAAAAAAATGAATATTAAGATTTAAGTGTTTTAATATTAATTTGCTTCTTAAATTGTTAATATATTTGTTTATTGATTATTATTTATTAATGTTGATTTATTTCTTAGATTGTTAAATATTGATATTAATGTTGATATTTGTTTTTAGGTGTTTGTTAATATATTTGTTTGTTGGTTATTATTTATTAATGTTGATTTGTTTATTAGATTGTTAAATATTGATAATAAATTTTGTTATTGAGGTTGATTTGCTTATTAGATTATTATAAGTTAATATTGAGATTAATATATTTATTTTCTGGTTATTGTGGTTGATTTAATATTGGTTTAGAAAATTCTTGAAAAAAAATAAAATTGGCCCCACCTAAACAAAATTCCTGGCTCCGCAATTGCATACCAATACATATATATAATTTTAAGATTGTTTTATTGGGTAAATAAATAATAAATGGCACACATTTGTTGATGATTCTTATATTTATTAGGTATGGATCAATTTGTGACAAGGACTAAAAGAAAGATAGATGTTGAAGGTTATTTTTCTCAACCCGAAGTCCAATCCTCTCTAAATGTGGAGCCAAATAATGTACCCGAAGTACGTTCCTCTATAAATGTAGAATCAAACAATGTAGATGAGCTCGAATTTGATCATGGTTTGAGAATAAACATTTATGAGTACCGCCCTAACCAAATAGAGAAGGTTCGACGACAGCTATAGCGGGGACCTTGTCAACCCAAAAATCACAATTTTTCTCGAACACAATTCGGTAAGGACAAACATCGATTTAACCCCAAGTGATTTGATGAACATTTGAGGTGGTTGGAGTATAGCGTAAAAGAGGATGTGGCTTATTGTTTGTGTTGTTTTTTGTTCAAGTCTAAGAATACAAGTATAAGGAGTGGACAAAGTGATTGTGATTAATTTGTTAATAACAGGTTTAGAAATTGGAAAAAGAATTAATGGTTAAATGAATATGTCGGATGTCCAATGAGTAGTCATAACTAATGTTTAAGAACTTGTGGTGATCTTATAAAATATGTACAACATATAGAAATGTGTTTGTCCAACCAATCTGAGAAATTTCAATTAGATTATCGTACTCGCTTGACTGCATCTTTTGATTGCCTTAGGTATCTGTTATGCTAAGGATTAGCTTTTCAGAGGCGTGATGAATCTAACGGTTCAAATAATTTAAGGAACTTTCTTAAATTGATGCATTAGTTTGCCCAACATAATGATTATATCAACCAAGTTTTTTTGAAAAATGCTTCGGAGAATAATAAAATGACATCCCCAAATATCCAAAAAAATCTTATTAATGCTGCCGCAAGTCTAACGACAAAAGCTACTATACGAGAGATCGAAAATGGGTTGTTCACTTTATTGGTTGGCGAGTCTCATGACGTCTTTGTGAAAGAACAAATGGTGGTGGCTTCACGTTTTGTGGACCAAAAGAGTTGTGTGGCTTAATGCTTTGTAAGCACTGCACATGTCCGCGATACATATTTTTTATCACTAAAGACGGCCATGGGCACTTTATTTTCTAAACATGGTTTAAGTATTTCAAGTTTGCGAGAGTAAGGTTATGATGGAGCAAACAATATGAGAGGTGAGTTTAATGGGTTGAAGACTTTGATTCTAAAAAAGAACGAATCTGCATTTTATGTCCATTGCTTTGCACATCAATTACAATTGACACTTTTAACTATTTTTAAGAAAAACAAGAGACTTAGTGCATTTTTTTTTCATTTTGTGCTTTTATCAAACATAGTTAAAGCCTCATGCAAACATAAAGACCTTCTTCGAGAGAAATAATATAAAAAAATTATTGAAGGGATTTATAGTGGTGAGGTGAAACGGGAAAGGGTTTGAATCAATAATTGGCTGTACAACGGGTAGGGGATACATGATGGGGTTCTCCTCGATTTTAAATGTGCTTGAGGTTATCGAAGAAGACGAGGCGTGTGATGGGCAAAGAGGTCAAGCCAATGATTTAAAACTTCGGATACAAAGCTTTGAGTTTGTATTTATTCTACACATGATGAAATCAATCTTGGTAATCATTAATGACTTGTCACAAGCATTGCAGAGGAAGGATCAAGATATTGTCAATACCATCGGCTTATATTAGAATTTCAAAGAACCGATTACAAATGATGAGAGAAGGTGGGCGGGAGTCATTGGGTGTTGTCTCTTTATTTTGTGATAAGCATGCGACAGACATTCCAAACATGAAAGATTTATTTGTAGTAAGCGGGAGATCACGTAGAAATACAGAAGAAATGACAAATCTTCATTATTACTGTTTTGAATTATTTTACACTGTGATTGATTTTCAGCTTCAGGAGCTGAATAACCGTTTTGATGAAGTAAATACGGAGTTACTTTTGCCTATGACATATCTTGATCCGAATAATTCATTCTATAGTTTTGATTTACAAAAAGTACTTCAGTTTGCAATATTTTACCCCTTTGATTTTTCATCCGTAGATATCATGACACTTGAGGATCAATTACAAAACTATGTTATTAGTGATAAGCATATTGGTTATCCATTAGTTTATTTGCTCATTAATTTGGCTTTATTACTACCCGTTGCAACGGCAACTGTTGAGAGAGCTTTTTCAATCATGATGATCATAAAAAATGCATTACGTAATCAATTGTGAGATGAATTCACGAATGATTGTTTGGTAACATACATCAAAGGAGACATTTTCAACGAGGTTGAGATTGAAGATGTTTTACAATATTTTCAAAATATGAAAGCTCGTAGGATGTTATTTTAGATTTTTATTTTGTAATCGTACTTAATCTTCTACTTTGATTGTATGAAAAACTTATATTCTTATTTTGTGATTGAATTACCCATGCATAAAATTATATGTTCTACGAATTTTATTTTTTATAGTGCTATTTCTACCCCCCACTAGCTAACAATCTTGACTTCGCCATTGAATATGAGCCGGTGGTTAGAATATAGAAGTATTATCTCCAAAATTAAACATTTAGGTTATGTTTGATAGTAACCTAAAAAATAATATTAAAAAATAATTAATGTGTATAAAAACTTCAAAAATTGTAAGATTATTTTTACTTTTCGTTTTTTGCATGGAATTTTTCTTTTTTGGAATGAAGAAGAATTTTTTTTTTCTTAAATAAAAGAGGAGGATGGAAGACAAATAATAATAAAAAATGAGCATGAGATGTAGAATATCTTACCGCACGCATCAATTTATTTTCCATTTTTTCATCCAAATTAATTATTTTTTTATATCATTTTTCATATTACTATCTGACAAAATTTTATTGACTCTATACAATGCTGCACGTAGGCATCATAAAAGTCATACAAATTTTTTTCCCAGTATGGACAATGAGTAAAACTTGGGTGTTCGAGGGGAAGGGATGAGAACAGGGTGACTCGAACACATCTAAACTATCAGGCAAATTTCGATCCTTAATGCCAAGTCAAACAAATTTGTGGCGCACAAACTTGCAATACTTTTTTTTTTTTTAGAAACATTAGGTGCGATTAGAGCAATTTATGTTGATTTTTTTTTGTATGTTAATTTATAATTGCAAAATAAAAGTGCGATTAAAAAAGAACCATTAAAGTATTTAAACAAGCTTTAATTTTGATAATTACTTAAACTTAACTCCACCTAAAACTAAAAACAACCTTGTAACATAATTGTAATATTAGGGATTGGTTTCATAAAAAAAAATGATTTTTTAAAACTCCATTTGAAAAAAATTATTTTTTTGAAAAGTTGAAAAATAAGTTAGAGATGTAGTTAGATTAACTCTTATTTTTTTATTTTTTCCATGTAATTTTTTTCTTTGGATAATGGTTAAGAATAATTTTTCACAAAATATAAAAGAGTACGAAATATATATACTTACAAAAATGGACATGAAATAAAGCATCTTAACAAATAACAAATCCTTAAACTTATTTTTCATGCTCTTACACAATTTTATTTTTTTTTAATCATTTTTCATTTTGTTATATAATCGAGCCTAAGAAATTAATAATTCCCCAAAACCCCAAATCCAAAACCCTTTAGTTAATAATCCCCCTAAAACCCCAAATCCAAAACCCTCCGGCCCCCGGGGTTTGTCTTCCTCCCTTGTGCTCAACCCACTAATTCAAAACTTCTTATTTATCCCTCAGTCATCGCCGCGCCACACCAAACGAATACCAAAGGTAAAACTTTTTCTTTTCTTTGGTATTTAATTTAGTTGAAAAATGATACGTGCCCTTACGTATATTAAAGTTACTATAAAAATAATAAAAATTTATATAAAAATTTGTATCATATTTAATACATATTAAAAATTAATTATTAAAAAAATGAATACTAACACTTTAAGGACGCGTTAACATGATCTAATTTAGGCCTCGTTTGGTTCACGAAAGGGAAATCAATTCTCTTATCTTTCTCATGGAGGCGGAAAACTAAATTTTCTGTCAAATTTTCTTTCTTGTGTTTGGTAAATCATGGAAAATATTTAGGTAAGAGTATTATTGTCTAAAATTTGTGTAATAAATGCTTGAAAATCACATGAGAAAATCAATCCCATGTATTTTGGGAGGAATGATTTTACCCCCTACTTTCTCCTCTCTCGAGAAAGCGTTTCCGAAATTTATGCTTATCAAATCAACAAAAAAACCAACTTTCTTTTCTCGAGTACTAAAATTTGTGAATCAAACGGAGCCTTAGTTTACGTTTTATATTAGTTTTGCACTGCACCTATTTGATGGTAAAGCCTACAAGAGCCTATTGACGCCGTACCTCCCCCCCTCCCCCTTGAAAACAACCAAGCAAATGAACCCTATTTTAACTTTATTGGCCTATTTTTTTCTTTTTTCTTTTTTCTTACAGTATTATTTGCTTGCGAGGCTGAGCTGATGCTGCTAGCAAGGCGTCATGGCCTTTTGGTGCGATGTGGCTCAAATTGAGTAAGCTTCTCATTATTCTGACTTCTTATATTGAATTGTCACTAGGTGCATGTTCTTTCCAAGTTTCACGCCAAGTTGAGCTCTCTTTTCTTTTCACCCCTCTCTCTCTCTCTCTCTCTTTTCCATTTTCATATTGTGATAGAGCATAGCTATTCCAATTCTTGAATAGGTTCACCAGAGAATATATTATAGACTTTCTAGTAGATAGTAATCTTTCCTTTGCTAAGGGGTACAGCAGCGTCATAGTTTAAAACTTAAAACTAATTTTTGCCCTGTAAATTTAAGGGGTGGTGAGTTTTTTCTTTTAATATAATTTGGTTTCATTTCATGTAGATTTCTTTTATTTGCGTATGACGTTCCTTGTTTACAAATTTTGTAGTGAATTGTGAGCATTAAAATTATCCTAAAAGCATAACATGTTACTCTAGCTAGATACTGGGATATGATTCGATTATTATTTGATTTCAGCTTATAGTAGGCTTTATATTGAATGAACAGATATACCAAACACATGGTCCACCTATGTCTGATAGCCATATCATAATGTCGTAGCATGACCATCATGTGTCATTTACACTGAAAAAATACACAAGAATATTTGGCTTATAAAATTCATTCACTTCCAATATAAACTCATTGCCACTTACCCGGGTTACAAAGAAAATGTAATATCAGTTCATGGCAGAACTAGGACTGCCATGTGCTAGATTTACATGGACCAGTGGCTTGTCCATGTGTCAAAATAGATAGATTCAAGTATACACTTGTGCAGTTTATGTTCCAGCGACTCATTATTAAGAACAAAGTTAACCACGAAGTGTTGCTCTCCAGTTTGTCCATGCACGGGCTTGTTTATCAATATAACTTTTTAAAACTTAGTGTTACCATATATATTTTTTGCAGTGAAGAACTTGCATTTGGCTTCGAGTGAAAGAAAAAACAGAAAGGATTTACTATTCAAGTTGCTAAAAGAAATTTATGCAATAAGGTTGGTCGTTCTCTAGAAGACTTATACGAGGAAACACATCCTGATCTTCAATCAAGTGGTCTTCAGCACTGGTTCAAAAACTGGCATGAACTAAGAAAGCATAAGCTTACAGCAAGCACCTTTGCTGGGGCTGGGGCCGTTGGTTTATGGCCCCACCGACGAGTCCAGCTCTGGTTAGAGAAGCTAGGGGCAATCAAGCCGTTCACCGGTAACGTGGCTTCCTGTTGGAGTAACTTTCCCCGAGTTCCAGGTATACGGGAATCAAAATCCAGAAGACAATTGGCTTGTTGCTTCACCAGATGGGGTAGTTGACAATCTTGTTTGTGGGTTGCCTTCCCGAGGAGTGCTGAAGATAAAATGCCCGTTTTTCCAGGGTGATATGAGCAAGGCTTTCCCGTAGTCGCGGGTCCCTCTTTATTGTATTCCCCAAGCTCAGGGTTTGATGGAAATACTGGACCGGAGCTGGATGGATTTTTATGTTTGGACTCCTAATGGGAGCAGTTTATTTAGGTTATATCTAGATGTAGAATATTGGAATGTCTTGAAGATTGCACTATCTGATTTCTGGTGGATACATGTCTTGCCCGCAAGGGAATTGTGTTGTAAATCTGTGATAACGAATCCCCTCTTTGAATTAAGATCACTCCGCCCTGCACCTAGGCATGAATTATGTTTAGTTTTATTGTCTATGAAAGCAAACGTATCTTTGGTGACTCAAAATTGTTAATGTGTGAAATTCATGGCAAATTGCAAAGCTAATGGGTTTTGAGATATACTGCATTCAGTTTGATTGGAATTGAATATCTAGAATAATAGAAATTATTCAGTACTCCTAGAGGATCACGTGGCCAATAGGTGAGCAACAGATAAGTGCACATTCATTCTTTCTATATATATATATATATATTTTTTTGGCTCCCACCATGCATGGTGAATGCTACCTAGAGCGTCACTATTGTACTGTGGTGTGGCCGCATGGTGAATGCTACCTAGAGCGTCATTATTGTACTGTGGTGTGGCCACGTGGTACTCCAGAAGTATTAAATATCTAGACCTAGAAATACTGATAGTAGAATTTACTGTTGTCAAGAAACCCCAATTGTAGTTTTGCCTTTACTTGGTTTTATCATAGAGTAATTACCAATTATTCTTTGAGTAAATCGGGGTTTGAGTTTCCAGAGCTATTAAGTTGGCAAAGTCAAGATGGATAGTTTGGAAGAAGAAATTTGTTGGATATTCCTTACAACTGAGAAGAGATATATCTGTCTTCATCAGTAAGGACTTCTAGTTCCTGTTAGAAACTTTATATGATACAAATTTAATTCTGTATTAATAATAATCAGAATTAAATCGACACTAAAACCGAGTCCTGTGATATCCACAGTCTCCTTAAAACAGTTAAGCCGCCCCTCGGTAGTGCTTGGAGGCTGTCGGACGACGTCTGTTTCCCAGGATGAAACGGTACTTCAGGTGCGGGCATTCGTGTCCGCACAAGGCTCGCTTTTTGGTCCGGCATTCGTGTCCGCAGGTGCGGGCACACATGAGCCACCATGGTTCTAGGCTTATTTCGGTCCATGATTTGCACCCCCCCTACGCCTGTGTGCGCGAGAGAGAGCCTCTTATCTTGCATCATTCAATAAGGCATTCTCATGAGCTTAGTTATAAACCCATAGAATTTTTTTCATTTTTCCTATGTGGGACTTCCCACTTTCATTGCATTTTTCTATTTCAACTTGCTCATTTTGAATGACAATTACTCATTCACCACTTAACCATTTTGAGCATGTAAATACACGATTTCAATGTACTCACGTAGGAGAACACGAATATATTAAGAACTTTCACATCTGAGTGCAAAGTGTTATTACTATTTTGCCCTCAAAATGGTAGAAAATGTGTTTTCTAATACCCATTTTCTAACAGTTCCAACCAAGATAGATAAATGCATTTTAAGTTGAGGATTTAACCGAGCATGGAGATCTTGGTTGTTGCTGGATATTCAAGCTGCAGTTCAGGGCTATAAAAGGTTAGTTTGAAATTTTAATTATAAGCCTCTACTTAGAAATATGCCTCATTCAATTGTGGAAAGGAATATTTATTAACATCATTTACTTGTAGATCTACTAATATCTTCTGTTGAGACCGCTGAAGTGCTGAACAAAGCATCGAACATGTGAAAGGACTTGTGCTTAGTTTCTTAAGAAAGTTTTTAGGAAAATATGATGGTGTATATCTAGAGATTGATGTCTCTACTTTGGCACTTCCGAATGTTAGTGAAATTGAAAGTCAATGATTCGTTTCTAAAATATACACATACAAAATCCATTATCTTACATAGTATGGTGTGGTATGCCCAGATTGTATTATAGGCTATAGTTTGGACTTTGGAGTACTCTGAACATGGATAATTGGATATTCAAATACTAGATCGCCTAAGTTTAGATAGAGCAGGCTTTTAGCATGATAATTGTTGTGTGGATATGGTTTTAATGAACTTTTTAAACTTAGTTTTAAAGTTTTTGTTTGTATTAATCTTACTCAAAATTTTAGCCTGCTAGGGTAAGATTAATACAAACAAAAACTTTAAATTTTTCCAAGAGAAAACTTTATAAATCAAATCAGATACAATCTTAAAATAAATTACATTACATGACATCCTAAATACAACTTTTGATTAACAAATTCTTCAAACTAAATAAAATACAAAGCATGACTCGTGATATCATAGGACTATGAGGAATCTCGCACGTTTCCCACGAACACAACAAAAATGCTTTGAAAAGAACCTACAATAAGAAACGAGCGAATGAGCCAAAATTGGCCCAGTGGTAACTAATGGGGAAGGGAAATGCAATGCAATATCAAAATGAACAACCATGAAAAGTAGTTTCCTAAATAAACATTAAGGTTTAAGAGAAAAAAATTGGCCCGCCTTGGCACACTATCCCACCATCATAATCAGAACTGCATGGTACAACCACATAATGCATGTCAAACACAATCCATCCACCTTTTCTACCTCCTCAACCTAATACCGGTATTAGACATAATATAATAATAACTAAGCACCTTATCGTACCATGGGTCTGTGACTGGTAACCAGATTTATAGCACCCCATCTTACCATGAATCTGTGCAACAATATAACTCAGGCATTTATATACCGGTGCTGACCTGGTCTCAACACAACCATTAAATTAACAAACCATTATGTAGTAGTTGTGCTCTGGGAAATTGTTTTATAATGTTAACAATTCAACCCATGTGTTTTAGAATTTCAAGAACAATAAAGGTAGTATTTACTGCTTTAACGCTGCATTTAGTAAGGTAATACTTTTATTTTATATAATTTCGTTATTATATCGAAAAGGGTCAACAATAAAACCATCAATAATAATAAAACATAATCCAAAATATCATATTTCTCATGAATTATATTTGTAATAGCCAAATTTCTTAATTTCAAACATTTAGTGAAGACTAGTAAGGGAGTCATACTAGACCCACTAATAATATCATCAAACACCTCATGCATGTTTAACCAAGAGTTTAAGTATGATTTGAGGACGATTAACATTATGAAATTTGGTAAATTATGATGAAAATTATGTTATTAAACATGCATATGACGAATTCTAGCGATTTCGGTTAGGGGTGGCAAAAAAACCCAACCAGGCGGGTTTCCGACCCGTTCCGACCCGAGTGGAGCAAGTTTGGGATGGATTTTTTTAAGGGCAGAGCGGGTTTGGTATTTGAAAAAAAAAACCTGACCGGGTTCGGGTTTCGCCATTAAAAAACTGTCCCGACCAGCCCCGTATATATATACTTAATTTATAAGAAACCCTAGACTAAATGAGTAAACTCAGACCACTCAGTATCAATATTCTAATTTCTCTTCCTCACAGTCACAGCGCCGCTTCCCTCTTCCTCCTCACAATACTTCTTCCCTAAATACTGAAATTCTTTCGTGGCTTCATCAGCTGACCAGCTCGTCTGCGGCTCTCTTCCTTAGTTCTTCACAACACCGACTTCCTTCTGTGCAAGTAATACTCTCTCTCTCTCAAACCTTGCTCGCTCACCCCAAATCCAAGAATTAATTAACCACTAGATTTGTTCTAATCTTTCTTCTTTCTTTTCTAGTTCTGCACTTTCTCAGTTTATTTCCCAACCCAAATCGAAGAATTAATTAAGCACTAGATGAATCAAATGTTTAGATCTTGAATTAAGCAGGTGTGTCCCGATTTTAAATTAATTCGGGGCGGGTTCGGGTTTTGGGAAATTAATGCGGAGCGGGTTTGGGAAACATAAACAAAACCCATCTCGGGTTCGGGACAGGTTCGGGATTTGACAAACCTGCCCTGAACCCGCCTTGTTGCCATTCCTAATTTCGGCACCAAAATCTTAAAACAACCCGTGTATACAAACATGCATTCCAATCAGCCCTCATATTCATCACATATGACTCATAAAATATCAAACATAATGCTCAGATTATGTAAATCAAGTTCAAACCATTTGCATGCAAAGGAAAGTATGGTTTTGGTACCGAAAATCTAGTATTCCTACTCATACAACTAATTTTAATCAATGAATGAAAGAAAGAAGTGGAGTTCCTACCTTAATCTCTTTTGGACAAAAATGGAGAGCCCCAAAGAGACCACCTTCAGTCACCAATTGAGAAAACCGAGCTAGGAAATGGACTCGCCACACCAAAAACTTTAGAAATTGACAATTTCAGAGTGAAAACCCTTGATTTGAGCTATAAATCACCCATTTCTCTCTTTAAAAGTGTATATAACTTTCCTCTGGTCTTAATGGTGTTTTTAGGAGTGAATAAGATGGCCAAAGTTGGTCAAAGGCAATTAAAAACGAGTTGACTTGGTCAGACTCGATTGGCCAAATGTGTTATTGTGCACTATTCGTAATTTGGCCATAACTCTTTACTCGGTACTCAGATTGAGATGATATTTATATCAACGGAAAGCTAATTCAAAGATCTACAAATTCATAAGAGGAAGTTTATCCAAATTCTGGATAGATTAATACCATAATTTCATCGAAGACAGTGCTCTACCGAAATTTTTCATAATCTGATATAAGTTGATTTTTGCTAATCGATTTACTTCGCACTCTGTTTTGACCATCGAGGAGCGTGAATTAGCTTTTGGTCAAAACACGAAAGTTGTAGAAGAATATATAATGAAGCTATAGGAGCTAGCGGAGTGGTATTTGGATAAAAGATGAGAAAGTTACGAGTCTCCAAAGTTGATTGATCAAAAACATCAAGTAAATATTCTCGGTTTTAAAATGCCTCCGAAATTGCTCATTTCAAATCCGAATGTGACGAAACTCTCCAGATCACTTTTAATATATATTTATGACATGTTGGATAAAACGGAACTGAATTTGGAGGTCTAAAAGTTTCGGAACTACAAACAAGAACTGTAGGAATCGTTACCGTTTAAAGAAAGAATTTGATTCCACTAAATACTTAAAAATGCTTAAATGAATAGGACGCTCAATTTGGATCTTCCTAGGCCGATGAACCAAACATAAGAAAAGTAGGAAAATCAAAAATTCAATAATACACCAAATTTTCCTAGAACGCACTAAATTTCTCAAACTAGTTCCGAATTAAATCAAAATTTTCAGATTTTATCCACAACACCAAAGTGACGTGTGGGAACATTCGAACTTGTCTAGGTCCACGAATGAATCGGAGAATTTGTTAACTAAATTAACGAAAATACGCCTATCGAAATACGGAGTGTTACATAAAGTACCACATTACTTTTAGGAGGTAGTAATATCAATGTAATCAATAGGTAAGAATACATTTATTTATTTATTTAAATACCCTGAGTTTTGGTAAATTGATTATTTCCCAAAATGAAAATTGGGCTCATAATTTTGGACATCATAAAAAGGATTAGTAGTGGTCCGTATAATTATATGACATCATATAGGTAGGATTCAATCCATTAATTGGATCTGCCTGAGGTGAAATGTAATTTGTTAATCATGATTCTTAATGAATATAGTCATGACTTTCTTTTGCTTTGCAGTTTCATAACAGCTGAACACCAAGTGATTAATCATGTAGAAAGGAGAGCAAAAGATAGATGATACGAAGAAGAATCGTGCAAAAGAAAAGGAAGATCAAACAAAAGGGAAAGTTGACTATAAACGTTCCCGGGGAAAAGGTTAGTGGAATTATATATTGACTGTTTACTTTGATTAATAGAGGTGTGCTGTGTGCGTGTGCAGGCCTTAGGGTCCTAATCCCAATGTTGCCACACATGTAACAGTAGTGCAATTGGCACGCACTGGACAAACTACATAAGGTGGTCTGGTCCCCGAAGTGTACGCACTTGGGGGGAGTCAAGCACTTGAACTGCGTATTTACTTAATTGATGCCATGGGTAATACTAAACATTCAAATCAGCTTGTATCTTGGGTTCCATTTTTGCAGCTAATCTTGACTTGTCCAAGTCCTGTAATGCAAGTTAAATCATCAATTAACTAGAAGAATTACATTATCACCATTTAATATAATTGTTTGCAATTTCTTCGTTGATTACCTTTTAGAAATTCTTTGCATTTGCACTTCTGTTTCTGCATACGTCAATATAGGCCAATATTGTACGAGCAGTTTGGGTGCCGAATTACTGGGCCATTTTTTTCTTTTTGGGATTGTTTGCTGCAATGCTCATAACACAATCAATGTATATTCTATGAATAATTATGCCTTTATGATACTATTAAGTTTTATGTGACGAATTAACCCTGTGCTATCTATGAGATATCCCGTGCTCATGGCTTTGTTCAAGTGGTTGGTTGACTTGAACGTATCTTTAACTTTCGCATTTTCAAATGATTACTAAGTAATTGTTCGTTTAGTAAAAAATATTTTTCTAAATGGAAGTAAATATAAGTTATACCTATTGACATACCATCTGATCTTATCTGGCTGATAATTTGTTATTAGATAATAATTTACTCGAAGCATCTCAACTAGCCTCCGTCGCTCTAACATCCCTAGATTGCAAGCTTAACAATTGTAAGCTATGGTTAGGTTGCTATATCAATCTAATGAAATGTATGCTATTACAAAATAGAAGCCCTAGTTTAGGTATGCTATTATAAAAAGAATTGAGTCAACAATATTTTTATCATTAAATTTACACGTACGAGAAAATAATGCGTATGCTTTCGTATCTAATCTAACTTTTAAAAACAAAAAGCATTTAATGTCAAAAATAAATAAATGTACATGACACAAAGGAAGTAATCCCGTATTTAATTTGTTTTTTAAACTGTAACACTAATTTACTTTTAAGATAAGAAAACTATCGCATACAATTTAGACCCGATCAATAATTGAGCGGGTGATTTGGTTTTTATCCTCATTATCTTGGAGTTAATCCACGCTGCTAAGTTAATCTATATTACTTATTAAGTTAATTCGCGAGTAAGGATAGACTGACAAAAAAAATTATTATTAATTTAATTTTATAAATGTTATTTTGAATAATAATTTAATATTAATATATCTACTTTAAAAAGTTAGATGCTAATATTATTAAGCAATGGATAAATCTTAATTAACTTTAAAGTAAAATAACAAAAACAAAAATTAAACCTTTACTCCCCGTTCAAATTTTTATGGTGTTCTTTCATCTTTCTCACTTACGTTACCCACCGTCCTTCTTTCCCCCATAGCCTCGTTCTTCTTCCCACTTTCCCTACCATCTCCTCCTTCATCTCTTTTTCCATTGTCTCGTCCTTCCTTGAGTTAGGCGCCATTTCTAGAAAAATCATACTTTTTGTCTTATCTTCTTCATCACAAACCCTTAAACTTTATTTTCATATTCTTCATATAGGGTTTATATTAATAATTGATAAATATGTATTTATCCAAAAATCGATAAAGTTTTAACCGATTGCAACACTTCTTGATCGGCACATCATTAAAGTCACTTTAACTGGTTGTATTGTTGTAACACCGATAGAGTTTTTAGAATAATCAATTCTTTTAGGGTAGATACATCAAGATTCTAAAAAAAATCATAACTGATTTTCGTAAGTTTAAAAGAAATAAAAAAATACACTTATTATTTTAGGACGACAAATTAGTTTTGGATCTTGCACCATAATTAAGTTCTTCTACTATATTTAAAATAAGAATATAATTTCAAGTATAAATTCATAAAAAAACACAAAAAAAATAGCACACCATTGAACATGTAATATTTGCTGATTGTAATGGAAATAAACCATCTTTAACATTAATACCTAATTATTTCTCAATTTTTAATGTTGCATTAATCTATTCTACTGTAGAGTCTTCTTCGTGTTACAAAGTATTGTTCAATTCTCTCGTTGACAAAAGATTTTTCATTGTTGTATGCTTAAATTACGTACTGATATTATGGTTTGTATTTTTCGTCGAACAAAATACGTACTAATAAGTTAATTGATATTTAATTATTTTGAAATCAATTCACACACAATGATCATTAAGCCCTAACCTTAAAACCGTCTGAAAATTCTTTAACAATAAATATGAAATAAATTAAAAATGAATTATATTTGGATTATGGATCTTAATTAAGATGGAATCTAAATTGATATAATTATAAATTAATTTTAATTGGTCGATATAATTATCAAATTATTAAAAGAATAATATTGTGAAAATTTATTTAAAATATCCATGATTTAAGGGTGAATTAACTGTAAGATTTCGCGAATAGAACCTGATGGCGTGAATTAATGATTCAGTCTACACCGCCAATTTCGAGCTGACACGTGGCCGTCCACATCAGCTGCCGAATTCGTTTTTGGGCAAGGATCTCGGAGGAGACCTATGATGACCTTGAAAAAGAAATAGATCTCTTCGGAGGTCTGGATGTTCACTTAAGCATCGACTGTGAACGACATGTTGTGAAACGCGAGCCCCAGAACCCTTTCGACGAGCTCTAAAATTGTCTCTCTCTCTCATCGCCCAACCATTCTGCCAGAGTAGTTGGCAAGGGCATGGGCGACTGTCACCTGCTCTGCAGAGCGCGCAGAGTTTCCCTCACCTTCATTAAACGCACGACAACCACATTTAATGCACCAAGATTTATGGAGAAGTAAGATCAGAGTTGGTACTGATAATAGCATGGCTCTAGACCCACTCAGGGAGCTCTGCCCACACGTCTCTTCCAGTCATATATATACAAGAAGCATTTACTTCTCCCACCAATCAAAAAATATGGGTGTTCTTCAATCAAGAGGAATATAGAAGGAATATACCCCACGAATTATCACAGAGTAATATAGGCAAGGCTAGACACTCAGTTCCTGAGCTCCTCTTGATAGGAAATTAAACTAGTGTTAGCTTAGCTCCCCAATTCCACTGTAATACTAAGAAAACAGAGCGATTAGAAAGACCTTTGCAAGTATGTACATTTGTAAATCTATTATTAATACAAGGCAACCCGAGTATCGAGCTCCATTCCACAGGGGAGGATTAACTCGTATCTTCATACAAGGCCAACCTCCTCTATAAATCATTGACCATTTCAAATTTAGCACTTTCTTTTTATTGTTCTAATCATTTGTCGTAATCAATTGATTGCGTGGCACTGTAAACAACCTTCTAGTTTTTAGCACCAACAGAAACAAAATACCCTAATTGAGCATAAAAAACATAAAATTTTGATTAAAAGGCAATTATAGGAATTTTGCAAATGATATTTGTGACTGTTTGAAAAATCTTTAACCATAAATATGAAATAAATTATATTTGGATTAGGAATCTTAATTAATATGGAATCTAAATTGATATAATTATAAATTAATTTTAATTGGTGGATATAATTATCAAATTTTGAAAAGAGTAATACTATGAAAATTTGTTTAAAATATCCCTGATTTAAGGGTGAATTAACTATAAGATGTTGTGAATAAAAATAAAATACCCTAATTGAGCATAAAAAACCTACGACCTCTCTAACACAAGATCAAATAAAATGCCAATTGGCAGAAGAGGGTAATAATTAAAATACAAAATTTTATATTTTAAATTGTGCCCCTCTTTATCATTTTTCTTTTTTTTTTAAAAAAAATGTGTAGACCTATAATCATTAGATTCTAATAATATATTTTGTTGGGTAATAATATTAGCATTTTAAAATTATTTTTGTGATATTTTATTTTTGGAGTACCTATTACTATTATAAAGTGCAATATCGCGACATTTTTTTAAGAATAATAATAATAATTATATATATATTGAGTCAGACCAACAAATTCATTAATTTATATAGCTTCACCAAAAAATGAGAGACTTTTCGACCAAGGACGAAAATCCCAACCATGCAATAAAATCATTCACAATATTGATAAAATTTGCAAGCGTGCGAGCAGAATAATTCCGATCTAACTTAACAAAGGAAAAACCTAGTGTTAACAAAGCTGGCTCACTTTACTAATTATATGTAATCATATAAGAGAAAGTAAAATACTATTTTTTTTTATGAAAGCATGACATGTGGCACATAATAAATGTGCTTTAATTTATTTAATTTGTTCTTAATTTTCTAATAATCTAATACATCTCATCTAATTTTATTTATCTTATTATATAGTTAGTAAAATGGATAACTACATTGTACACGTGGTACGCTATTAACACGTCTTCATAATTAGCCTCGTCTAATCTCTTTCTCGACGGTTTCTTTCTCAATCTCAGCGGTTGAAGGCCCTATATAATTCTTACCATGCTCAATGTTTTAATCTCCACTACTCGTGTTGATAATATTATTTTTTTTGTGAAATTAAAGCTTGAAGAGGCAAGATCGTAAGATTAAACCTGATAGGGGTTCAATGCCATAAAAATGGCTTTTAACTTTATATAATAGTAGATTCAAAATTTCCCTCCTATAATTTCATTCTAAATACCCTCTCTCCCCTATCAAACGGTCTATAATTACTCTCTTTCTCATAGTTTAAAAAAAGTTATTTTACATTCAAAATTTTAATAAAGATAATAAATATATTAGGATATGAATTATAAAATTAATTGTGCATATTTATGAATATATTTATGATAATTAATTGTTTTGTAACGTAAAATTTTACGAAGCTTTATGGGATTAATTATAGGATTTATGATAGTTAAATGTGCATTGAAATTTTTTCTACTATATAAAGAGTTTAAATGATGGAAAAAATTATCGAATAATTGTCTTACTCTCGATTTTTTTTTTACATTTCTTTGTAATTATCATGAATTTTATGCATATTTTACAAGTTTTTTGGACAAAGTGATTTGACTGGTTACTATTGTACGTGGTCTTTTAGATGTGCATATAAAGGAGATGAAAAGCTTAAATTTGCATTTTTTTTCATTTTAGAGTTTTGAACATTTTTACATGCATGATATACTATTCACTTATTTTTGCACATGAATTTATAATGTATGATGGTTGCACTAAATTCACATAATTGTTAGTTGTATATTCTTACATTTTGCTTTTCAAAAGAATTTTTTTTTTACAACTTTATTATTATTAGCTTGAGCAAAAGACTAATATACAAAGAAAAATGAGTGAAAATACAATATACTTATTTGTTCCATTTGAATGAACTACTAAAGATGTGAGTATATAAGTATTGGTAATTAGATTATTCCCTTTGTTTTTTTACAAGCAATGAAAGCAAAGTTATATTTACTATTTGCATCAAGCCATCATAAATATATTATATTTCAAAATAGGTTATTATATTGTAAAATAAATATATAAAATTATACATATGTTATTTTTTAGAATATATATTGCATTTGTCTGCGATCTAAATTGTGAGATTTTTTTTTCCATAGAAGTGGTGAATAAGAATCGGGTGGTTTAAAGAGAAAGAGATATGAGTTGGGGAACTCAAATGTTGTACTTTTGAAATATAAAATTATAAGATATTTTTTAAGGCGTGAATCATATTTATTTGTTGAGACATAATTAGCATATTAGAAAAAAATAATTTTTTTCTTAAAATAAGAATCCACCATAAACCTATCATTTTCTATTATTTTCAAAATTTCTTCTTTAGATTATTTTCATTTAATTATTTACCATAGTTGTAAATATATATATATATATATAAATTGACTGTGCATCGCGCAAACTACAAACTAGTATCTACTATAATTGCACCCCCTGAAGCAATACTATCTTCATTCATCTTGAAAGTGTTAATAACCGATACATTATCACTTTTTCCAAAAAATACATTATTACCTTTTAGGATAAAATCTCTAAAATTTGCATTAATGACAAAATTGTGTCAATAAATCTCATATTTTGGTGGGATAGGATAACTTTATCCCATCCCATGTTTGGTATTTACCGGGATTGAATATCGAGACGAGTT
Source organism: Lonicera japonica (assembly GCA_021464415.1). Taxonomy (NCBI): domain Eukaryota; kingdom Viridiplantae; phylum Streptophyta; class Magnoliopsida; order Dipsacales; family Caprifoliaceae; genus Lonicera; species Lonicera japonica. The sequence goes on along the minus strand of CM038464.1, from coordinate 4,197,105 downwards.
ATTAATTCCATTTTAAAGTTTTTTATCCTACCGAGAAAGGGATTAATAAATCTCACCTAAGAGCAGAATAACCAAAATTGAACAATCAAAATGACTTTTGATTATTCATTTAATAAATTATTAAAGTTAACAATGAAAGTCTCGCTAATGGCTATTTTTTTTAAATGCCCAAATTTGCAGGGTCCATTATATTGATTAGTTACAAATTAATCAATTTAAATTTTGTTTTAAAAAAAGGAGGGAAATATTATCTTTTAGCCAGTAAAATTAGTAGGTAGTTGATTTTGATTATTGAAAAAAGTTGTTAATTTTAATTATAAAGGGAGTAGATTTTTTTAAAAGGTTGCTAAAATTTAACTATACTATTGGAATAGTATTTTTAGCCAACATTATTAAAATTATTATTTTAATTTCACCATTAAACATACTCTAAGAGATGAAATTATTTTATCATAACTAAGGTGATGTTTGGTTGATATTTTGAATTGAGTTTTTAAAATTTAGTGTTTGGTAGAATTTGGAAGTATGTTGAGAAGTGAATTAGATTTTTGTTTGAGTTTTTTTTAACCAACTAAAAAATCTCATAAAAAATTTCAAAAAATAGTCACAATGAATTTTATTTTATAAATCTCGACGAGTAGGTTTCAAATATATATATTTTTTATTTAATTTTGATTTTTGGATTTAAAGTTATAGTATTTTAAAAAAAAATTCAAAGAGAGAAAGTAAAGTGAAATAAATTTTGAGAAGTATAAAAGTAAAATTGATTTAAATTTGAATTTTTAAAATTAAAATAAATAAACGTCCACCAAACAAACAAGTCCTAAATAATCTATATTACAAAACATCAAGTTTGACCAAATTTTTTATCTAAAAAGTATAAAAATATAATGGTTAAAAATATGCATATTATGGTGTGCATTAGTTCTACATCATTGGATGAGTTTTATACACACATTAAGATGTCACATCAAAGTTAAAACACTTACACCAATATTATACACACAATAAACTCTCACAAACTAATAATTTTGTCTATAGTAAAAATGCTATAACTTAAAATAAAAAATTCAAAATTTAATAAAAATTTAATTTTTAAAATCAACTAATCAATATCAATTAAACAAGATCCATCATGACTATAAAATTATGTAAAAAAAATTAAAAAAAATTATTGAGTAACATTTAAGAATTCATACATTGTTCGATTATTTTTACATTTTCCGTTGAGTTTATTTTATTAAAAAATTATATTGTCGAGATTAAAATATGATAAAAAAAAATATGATTAATGGATTGAACATACATTTCAGTTGATGTTTGTCAAAATAAACTAATAGTATTTATCTATTTAGATTTAGAACATGTTATTCTTTTTTATTTGATTATTTCACCGTGTCAGATGGCCCATGTATACCTAGTCGACTATTAGAACGAACACACCCTGAAATAAATTAATACGCGTGCATACAAAATAGGCATAGAGGCGCATCTGGTTTAGCTTCAAAGATGCGTAAAATTAGAAGGGGAAATAAATAGGTTGCTTATGCAAAAACAAAGGGCCGGAGGGGGAATTGGGCAGTAGTGGGTTTGCCTCTCCAACCGCCATTATCTGTCCTAAAAATCGAATTTAAGAAGAAAAAGGGGAATTTTTTTTTAGATTTATTTAGAAATATCCCACTAAATATCGCTCGCTACAACCACGCAGTCGACTGTGCGGTGGAGGCGAAGATCATATTCGTGTGACGGTACCGATTCCGTGCTCCGATCGGTAATTCTCACTTTAAGCAAAAACAAACATTGTTTTTGCCGTTTATATTTGCGCTTGTCTAGTACATAACTATGTTTTCTGCTGGTTCGTCGCACGACGAATATCTAGGTATATGATTCAGTGTGTGTTTGTAGAATATGCAACCCGAGGGGTTTTGGTAAGTTGTGCTTCATTATGTTTTGGATTTAATGTGCGTTTTGATTAGATAGCTCCAGTAGTTTATGATGCCTTCCATTTAATTACTCATGTAAACTAAGATGATTGGATGCATATAAATACAGGAAATTTACAATATATACCTATCCTAGTATAATTAATGCTGTGTATGTGCAAAGAGCGGTGTTTCCGTTTCTAGGGCACATAATGCTGATGTTGAGATAAACATCTCGTAATATTCAATGAGGACTCGCTGAAGTTGTTGTGCAGTGAGCTTTTAGACTAGGGTCTGTTTTTTCTTTTTTGGGTGACAATTTAGGGAAGTTTGTGCATGTTCCCATGGGGATTCCAACATACAGAATTACAGAAGGCCAGTATGAATAAGTTCTGTAAACGTTACTTGCGGATTAAAGAAGTTGGTGGGTTGTTTAATGGATTATTGTGATTTCTTCTGAAGCACTTCCACATTAATATTTAATCTTAGAACTAAGATGAATGAATCAGTGTAAAATGGGTTATTCATGGTACATGCCCAGTGTTTTAATTTCTAAGTTATGGTGACCTGTGTGGTTACCTGATGGGTAACTGGGTAAGCCACTTTGAAATACAGGTGAATTGTGACATCATCTATGCAGTAGCTCTAGTTTATGCCAAAAAGAATTGAATTTACTTGTATTACATGGAAAGCTTATCATGGAAAATAAGAAAAAATTGACAGGAGTCCGCTTTTATTATTTTATATGAGGAGAAAATTAGGTTATATTGAAGCAGGTTATACCATCAAAGTGCACATTGACTCCTTGGAAATTAATGCTATTGAAACCACTAGTTGTTTTTGGTGTTATTCTATTGAGTTTTAATATCTAACTGTGACTCTGGGAGAGAATCAAATTAGTGGCGAGTTTTAATATCTAACTGTGACTCTGGGAGAGAATCAAATTAGTGGCTTCACTGTGGGCTTTTCCAACACCAAGGCTTTAAAACTCGTGTGATGGCATTATCTACCTTTTGCAATTTAACTTATTTATTGCACATTTGCAGGATATTCCACCGCTATGCTTGTAACTTGAACCGTATACCTTTTATTGTTTTTTAGGGTAAAACTCGTGTTGTTATTTATGCTACTTAAAAATCTATGGAGGACAATCCTGTGGAAGTGGAAGAATTTGAGAGTGCTTCTACTGATTCCTTTATTGACGATTCTGATAATGAGGAACCGTCAACATCTGGTCAAGATGATGGATTGTATCTTGAGGCAAGTCGATGTAGATGTTTTAATTTCTTTCATTTGTCCTTTTACTGATCTGAAATAATACTTTTGTTTGCCTTTCTCCATTTATGTTCTAGTTAAAACATGTGAAGATTTGACCATACTTAAGCTTCCATTGTTATAATTGTGTAGACGGCATTAAGTGAGGAAGAAATAGAAGAGCTAATTGCAGAGCTCTTGGAAGTTGAGAGCAAGGTACCATCTTGATATTTCTGTTTCCCTCTTAATCAGTTACACTCTGACTTTTCTCTTTTCCTTCCCTCTTTTTATATTTTTGTTGATCTCATTCTTTTAGGCTGCAGAAGCTCAAGAATCACTTGAAGACGAGTCATTAGTAAAAGTAGAAGGTGAAGTTAGGGAGGAGTTGTCACAGTCTCTTAATGGGGATGATGTTAGTATTTAAGCTTACCTTCATCTCCATTTCTTAATTTAATTATTCATACTTGTTACTGATACTTGGTCCATTCTTGGTAGCTGGAGAAGGCCATTGCGGATGAAATGGCTGCTTTTAGAGAAGAGTGCGAAGCTGTGCTTGATGAACTTGAAACTGAGAGTGCTCACTTGTTGGTCTGCTTCTTTTTGATTTGAGCAAATCTTTTGGTGTTTGATGCATATCATTCTTACATAAGTTTAACGAGGTCATTAGTTTATATTTTTTTTGAAACTATTGTCTGAAATCTTCCTTCGATTTGCTTATAACACTTCCTTGCACCTTTTTGTTTTGGTCATTCTTAAGAGGTTTGGATTTGGGATTCCCAGACCACCAGTGGCATTGGTATAACCTTCAGAGGCACCAAAATTCTTGAGTAATCACCCCTCCAAGCAACAAGTACTGTGGAACAACTATCTTGTAAAGAGGGTTTTTATCGTTATCAAACCAAAAAGTATTTGTTGGATGTATACTTTTGTTGCTTGGGTTGATGTTTTAAAACTTGAGAGGCACTTTCCATTTACTCTTTCTTTTATTAACTTTAAACTTAATGCACTGCACCATTTATGTTTAAACCATATGTTTTTACAACTTTTCTTGTATAATCGCTGCGATTGTCTCTAACGTGAAAAGTATGTGATAAGAATGTGAATAACACTGCAGGTATGATACGTTTCCTATAATTGTAAATAGTGCTGTAGGCATGGGTTATACCTAGTATGTATGTATGTATGTATATATTGCTGTACTTGGTGGCTGATCTTGAAGTAATTTACTTTAAGCATTCTGATAATTCCTTTTTAATTTTATAATACTTAAATATTAGTGTTGCTGCTTTTCATCTGCTTTCTTTCCACAGGAACAACTTGATGGAGCGGGTATTGAACTCCCAAGCCTCTATAAGTGGATTGAAAGCCAGACTCCTAATGTTTGTTCTACTGAAACATGGAAAAAGAGGACCCATTGGGTTGGATCTCAGATGACCAGTGATGTAACTGAATCTGTTGCAGATGCAGAAAAGTATCTCCAAACCCACAGGCCAGTGAGAAAGTAAGTTATTCTGCTCATCTGTATCGAGGCTTTCTGCTAGGGGTAAAAATTTAGTTTTTTTACTAATTTTGGTTTTTGTATACTTTGAGGGACAGACGGCGTGGTAAAGTTTTGGAGGAGGGTGCTAGTGGTTTTCTGGGGAAAAGACTTGGTATAGATGACAGCAGGGAAGCTGCAACAGGAAACTCAGATGTGGATTGGTGCACTTTCAACGAAATGCTTTCATCTGTGAATAGTACTTCTTTTGGCAGCAAGACTTGGGCTTCTGTTTACTTGGCTGAGACTCCTCAGCAAGCTGCTCAACTGGGCCCGAAGTTTCCTGGTGTAGATGAGGTGAGGTATTAGGATGACTGGTTTTGATAATTTACATGATAATTGACTTTTGAATTTTTAATTATCTAGATTTTTTAACTCAAGATGCAATGGTTTTATATTTACTTATTTTGGTGCTGATCTCTACAGTACAGCTCCTTATTTGGTTTCATTCTAATGCGATTTGGTTGCATTTTATCTTGTTCATAGTTTCTTTTAATGATCATGATTTATTATGAAAAATCGTCTTAATTCATGTGTTCTTTGGGAACCTCGCAAATACAGTTCCATTTTATGTCACCGAAATGAGCTGAGGTTATAGGTTGTGTTTCTTCTGACATAGATACGACTTTCTCGTTTCACCGATGTCTTGTTAAGTTTCAATTTTGTCAGTGTACGTATTTAGGCTCTTCATGAGTTAGTCATTAGTCTATGTCTTTCGAAATTACATTGTACTCGTGGATCATGGATATAAATGTTTGGACTTCCGAAGAAGTAGGAGCATTTGTTATTTAGTCTGTTTTAAGATCTAAATCTTGCAATTATGGCTCCAAGCCTCCAACTATTGAGACTCAGAATAGTTTCATCCATGTCCAGGAGATCGGTGTCTGCACGTCCTGAGATAGGATCTAGGGTCCTTACAGTTTTTAACTTTGTGGTTGAAATTGGTAAGGGGGTAAGGTGAAGTCTAACTTCACAACAAAACCAGGCTTGTCATCTTTGCGTATGATGCAGCAAAAGAATGCTGCAAATTATTGAAGAACATGAAGGAACCGGACGTAGTATATGTATTGGAACGTAATTGTTTTAAGGAAGATATATAGTTTAGATAAATAGGAGAGAACAAGGTGTCCTCAAGGAAATAACAGAAAAAGATAAACACACCAAACAAAGAAGGAAAATATTAATAAATCACAGATCTTCCAGTCCTGCTTAATATCTTATAGTAAATCCTCGAGAGCCCGCAAAGAAGCAAGAAATACTACACTGTCTTATATTGTATTCATGCGCCTTTGTTGTTAATATTTCTTTTAGTCCAATAAAGTAGGTTCCTTGACAATGTTTTTCCTTGATAATAAAACATCCTTATTCATATGCCAGAAGGATTGTAGCAATTGGTTAAGAGCTAGTCTGTTATCTGAGTGGAGGTTTGAGGTTCAAGTGTTGTACATTGGCTTTCTAGATGCTCTTGTCACGGGAGAGAAAATGTAACACCCCGCCCTAATTATCGGGATTACACCCGCTATTAGAGCCTGGAGCATTACTGGCCTACTATGGACTGGCTAAAGTGGGTTTAATAGCCAGAAGCATGTCCCTAAATCACGTGTCAAGCACGTTGGCCATATAATGATAATAATATATAACAGGAATATAACACAAATATTCACAATTCCAAAAGATTATGAGTTATATAGTATATAACAAAATAACTAAAGTGCCTTAGGTCAGCCGTGGCTTGCCTTACTAAGTTAATCATACAACAAAACAAAAGGGTAAGCATAAGAGCTTTCTACTTCGGTCCCTACCTCGCCGCCTCTTTATCTTCACTCGTCTCTTGACCACCTGGATTAGTTAGAAAACGGGGAGTGCTATGTGCTCAGTAAGGGAGATAATTACAAAGTTAGCGCATTTGAAAAACGTTCCAGTTTGAAGCCATAAACTTAATAAACAATGCATGCACTTGCTAATGCAGGTTACCTCCCTTGTGTCAACCGTTAACCCAAGTATCCAGAATGCATCAATATCGAGCCAGACTTTAACAAGTGCCTGACTGCTCGAGAGAATAATCCGTCGATGATCATAAATTGGCCCATCTGTTTCGGGAGAATATCAAGGGATAATAACTGAATTGGACCACAATTCTAACAATAAAGTCATAACAACATAATCATCCATGCCTTACTGTTGTCTAGATTTCCGGGCCACTCACCGCTGGCCTTAGATAGCCATCACTTTGCTGCCCTATGGAGGTTTAGGGATTTTCAACCCAAAGGCACCGAGCCTTACTATTTTCATACCGGCAAGCACTAATAACACACACTCCCTTCATTGACGGAAGGCACCACAGTAGAACAATAACAATCGCATACGTCTTGGTATCACAATCCTTATGAGAATAGATCATATACGAGAGATATAAACTCTATCATCATTGCCACATGCCATAAGAAGGCTGAGTATGCCAAAATTCTTCCAAGATGCTGGGTTGACACACTAATGATGCAATTTATGAATTATATGCCAACTAGAAATAATATATGTCATACAAACTCCATTCAACATACATTTACATCCTTTGGCATGTATAGAAACCATTTACAGTTTTATTTTTATTTAACAACCATGTGTATCCAAGGAACATCTTATATATAATTGGGAATATGTAAATATCAAGTTTGGATGGCATATATTGCCTCAACTCATGCACTTGTAATACAATCATTCATGAATCAACATTAATAATTAACATGTGAGTTGAAAAGATAATTTGGAAAAAGTAATCTTGAAAGAGGAAATTTCTTGGAAACAAAAAGCTAGAATTAAATGGGTTCGAGAATGGGATAACAATTCAAAATTATTTCATAAAATCGTTAATATGAAAAAAGGCAACAATTTAATAAACAAATTGGAAAAAGACAATAGGGAAATTTTGGAAGAGGAAGATTTGATAGTGAACGAAATAATCACTTTTTTTGGGAAATTGTATTCGAATGATATGAAATCAAAGTGGAAGTTGGAAGGTTTGGAGTGGGCGCCAATAGAAGCAACCAAGGCAGAATGGCTTGAAAGACCCTTTGAGGAAGAGGAAGTTAGAAGTGCAATTATAGAATGCGATGGTGAGAAAGCTTCGGGTCCCGATGGGTACACTATGGCTGTTTTTCATGAACTTTTGGATGTCCTGAAAGGCGATCTAATGAGTTTCTTTAAGGAATTTTATGAGAATGGGGTTGTTAATAGGTGTGTGAACGAGACATACATCTGTTTAATTCCAAAAAAGGTGAATTCGTGCAAAATAAAGGACTTTAGGCCAATAAGCTTAGTAACAAGTTTATATAAGATATTGGCAAAAGTACTCTCATTAAGGTTAAGAGAAGTCATGGAGGGAACAATTTTAGAGTGTCAAGGGGCATTTGTTAAAGGTAGACAAATCCTAGATGTAGTTCTGGTAGCCAACGAAGTGGTGGAGTATAGAACAAAAAAGAAAGAAGGTGTGGTGTTTAAAATTGATTTCGAGAAAGCTTATGACCATGTAAATTGGAACTTTGTGGATGAGGTTTTGGAGAGAAAAGGGTTTAAAGATAGATGGAGAAGGTGGATTAGAGGTTGTTTGTCTTCAGTTAACTTTTTGATTTTGGTAAATGGGCGTCCTAGAGGGAAGTTTGGGGCAACAAGGGGATTGAGACAAGGTGATCCACTCTCTCCTTTTTTGTTTACATTAGTTGTGGACTGTCTGGGTAGATTGGTGGAGAAGGCTAGTCGACAAGGTGTGATTGATGGGTTTAGGATTGGGAGGGATATGGTGGAAGTGTCACACTTACAATTTGCAGACGACACGATTTTCTTCTTATCGGGTGATGAATGCAAATTTAACAATTTGGTGAAGTTGTTATCGGTTTTCTGCTCAATATCAGGATTGAAACTAAATTTGACTAAGAGTAAACTTGCCGGTGTTAACATGGAGGTGGAGAAGTTAGAGGAGTGGGCTACTAGATCAGGTTGTGAGATTAAGAATTGGCCAGTAAAGTACTTGGGGTTGCCTCTTGGAGGTAATCCAAATTCTTTGGAATTTTGGAATCCGGTGTTAGAAAAAGTTAAGAAGAAACTTGATGGATGGAAAGGTGGTTGCTTGTCAAGAGGTGGGAGACTTATCTTGATTGAATCTGTTCTAGCAAGCCTTCCAACTTATTTTTTGTCCATTTTTCGTATTCCTATGAAGGTTAAAAATGTTTTGGAAAAAAGAATGACAGACTTCCTGTGGGATGGGTGCGATAATAATAGAAAAGATCATTTAATAAATTGGGATATAGTGTCTAAAGCAAAAAATAAAGGGGGGTTGGGCATTGGTAATTTGGTGAATCGAAATAAAGTTTTGTTGGGAAAATGGTTGTGGAGATTCCCCCGTAGTCAAAATTCCCTATGGTATTCCATCATTATAAGCAAATATGGATTAAGCGACAATGGGTGGGACTCCAAAGTTGTGAGTAGTGGGACTTATAGAAACCCTTGGAAATATATTTCTTATGGTCTTGAATCATTCTTGGAGCACACAAAACTTGAAGTGGGTGGGGGTTCCACAGTTAGATTTTGGGAGGATAAATGGAGGGTTGAGACAACCTTTGATTCTTTGTTTCCGCGTTTGTATAGACTCTCCGTGAACAAAGGAGATTCCATTGCTTCTTTAGCCTCTTTAAATTCGAACTGTATTGTGTCTTGGAATTTATCTTTTTCCAGAAACTTGAATGAGAGAGAGTTGGAGGAGTATCTTTCTTTGTTGAGAGTCACTGAGGGTGTTAGATTGTCTCGAGGGAGTATGGACTATAGGCGATGGTTGTTGAAAGGGGAGGGTTTCTCGTGCTCTTCTTTTTACAAATCTCTTATCGATTCTCCAACGCATCCACAATTTGTTCCTTCAAAAGTCATTTGGGCAGCTGGTATTCCCACTAAAGTGAAGGTGTTCTCTTGGTTAGTTGCTCACGGGAGGGTTAATACCTATGATCTGTTGCAAAAGAGAAGACCGAATTGTTGCCTCTCCCCATCTTGGTGTGTACTGTGCAAGAGCGATGCAGATTCTTTGAACCACTTGTTGTTACATTGCCCTTATTCATATTTCATATGGAACAAAGCTTGTGCAGAATTTGGGTTTAGTTGGGCCATTCCCAAAGATGGCACGAGTCTTCTTATGCTGGAAATCAATAGCTATAGAGACAAATCTAAGGGCAGGGAGCTATGGAGATGTGTCAAAGTCGCTTCCTTTTGGCTATTATGGATGGAGAGGAATTATAGAATTTTTGAAGGAAAGATAGAAGAAAAGGAGTGGCTGTGGGAAAGAGTCAAATTCATGGCTTCGTTGTGGGCTTCCAACACCAAGCCTTTCAAAAATTATAGAGTGGAAGACATCAAGAACAATTGGAGAGCTTGGATTCTTGAATAGTGTTCCATTATATTATATTTGGGTTCTATTCTAAGGGTGCATTGTTGGCTATGGGTTTTGGCAGGATTATATTTCCTTTATTTTCTTTTTGTGGGTTATATGTTTGGTTGGTGGACTCCTTGTCCCCTCTATATTTGTACTTTTAATCTTTATTATGAATGGAATCTTGTTTCTTATCAAAAAAAATTAACATGTTTCTCATATCAACATATATATATATATATAAAATTTTCAAATTTTCTCAACAATAGAATCATATCATCGAGTTTAAAATTATATAAATCAGTTTATCAAGTTTTGAAATAGAGAATTTCCCTACCTCTAATTTGTAGACCAAAAGAAGAAAGAAAAGTCTTAAAAGCACTCGCGTCACCATGTTCTTAAAGTAGCAAGATCCCCGAATCGATGAAGCATAAATTCAAATTCGCGTGGCCCTAGCTCACGCTTGAGCTCCCATGTAGGATAGCTAATGTTGAAGATGATGAATAGTGAAGAGAAGGAGATTTGTATGATTTGGAGCTTAGATCTTAGGTGTGGGAGGATAGATGTGTAGAAATCTCTCTCTCTCTAGGGCTCTCTAGAACCTTCCTAAGGTGTGTTTGGATGTTTGGCTCAAAGTTGGGGTGGAAATAAGTGAAATTTGCTTTAAAAACGGGCTTAAGTCGGTGCACAAGATTAATTGGCGGACCCGTATGTAGAAAATGGGAGATTGGTCCGCAGTCTCCATTTCCCCGTATTTTTGAAGGCTGGACCGGTATGCAAAAACCTAATACCGATCCGCGGGTCATCACTTTCCCAAAACTTATAAGCCGGACCGGTATACTAAAATCTCAATACCGGTCCGCGGGTAAACTTTGCGCTATTGCGCTGTTCTTATTTCGGCCATAACTTTTCTCTCGGGACTCCGATTGGGGTGATCTTTATATCCACAGAAAAGTAATTCAAAGATTTACAACTTCCTAAGAAGAAGTTTCCCCAAATTATGGATGGAAAATTTCCAGAAATTCGTCGAAGACAACGCTCGGCCACAATGTTTTCGAAGGGTCAAATTTCAGTTAGCCGGCCTATTAAGACCATTCTTTAACAATTTTCATACAACATTTACTTAATAAAACATGATTAACATTAACATAAACTAGTGTTTTAAAAAGCGGTGGAATGCGGGCCTCAAGGTGCGCTTTACGGCGCCTTTTACCAAAAATGCCTTAAAGCTTGAAGAGAACAGCGGAATGTATGTTAGGCGTGAGCATTTTTGTTGAGGCCTACGCATTTTTGAAAAAGCTTATGCCTTTTACGCTTTTTTTACGCCTTTTGAAAAAAGCTCACGCCTTATGTGCTTTTTTTTAAATACACAAGCCCTAAACTACGCTGTTTTGGTCGGAAATGCTTCAAGTCTAAACCCTAAACACATGCCGGCAAGAACAAAATATTGAAATAGAGAGAGAGAGAGCGGAGGAAGAAGATGGCTGAACCAGTTCCGGAGGAAGAAGATGACTGAAGCAGAGGCGGAACTCGGAAGAACAGAGAAACAGTTTAAGGTTTCAACTTGGCTACTCTTTCTAGGGTTTCAATTTTCAGAATTTAGGTTGTGTTGTTTACAAAGTGTACGAAGAGAGAGAGATTTACAAAGTGTGAAAATTGAAAAACATAGGAAGAGAGATTTCCGGAGAGAGAGATAGAAAGGAACGAAGAGTCGAAGAGAGGGGGAATGAAGAGAGAGAGAGAAGGGAACGAAGATAGACTGAGAGAAGGGAGCGATGCTGCTTTTTCCTTTATTATTATTTGATTTTAACAAATTACTGAACACCCCCTTAATTATTTTCATTTACGACTTTACACCTTAAACTAAAAAAATTGACAGTGAGATGACATAAAAAATATAGTTTTATGCCTATATTAATTATTTTTTTAATATAAAAATGTTTTGCACAAAAGGCTTACGCCTCGTCGCATCGAGGCTCACGCCTCGCCTTTGGTCAAGCAAACGCCTAGGCTTACGCCTTCGCCTTTTAAAACACTGACATAAACATAGGGTGTTACAGAAAAGATAGGAAGAGAGAATCTTGACAGGAAGAAGGAGGAGGTGTTGGTTAAAGTGCAAGGAGAAGCGACAAATGAAGACAACTCATTAACAACTAATGGGTTAGGGATGAGGATAACTTCCAAAAATTATGTTTAAAGATGTGTGTGACATCAGGACTACTCACCCAAAAGTTCTACACAAAGTTGTCAAATAGGTCCATTGGATATACCAAGCACCTGGCCATTACACTACTGACGTGGGATGTTACAATATGCCCAAAGTAAGATAAATATGCTAGCGGAATCTGTTCCAGAACTGATTTGCATGTAGGGTGTGTTTTCATTGAAAACTCAATGCACTGAAAATTGTTTTCAATGTAAAGAACATCCCATGCAAATGAAATGTTTTGCCTGTTAGGTTGGTATAGGAAAGGTGCATTTTCATCAAAATTTTGAGAAGTGTGTAAAGTTAATTAAAGCCTTTTCATTTATAAGGCCAATCAAATGTATTTGTGTTTTTTTCTTTTTGGTTTGTTTTTTGGCTTTTTTGTTCTGTGTTTTTTTTTCCAAGTTAAAGGTGATCATAGATTCTGCGATTTCTCTCTTCTTGTTAATTATCATATTTTTTTTCTTTGACCTGGTCAGGTTGAGGAGATTGATGATCTCGAAGGCAGTTCTAGCGATCCATTTGTTGCCGATGCCATAAAGAATGAAAGCGAACTAAACCTTTCTGAAGAACAAAAGAGGAATTTTAGAAAGGTTTGTCAAGATTATGTACATCACTCACGATCGCACTTTCCATTGTTGAAATCTTTAACTAGCCGTTGCTACCTAATAAAGTAATAAGCATTCATTTTCCGCATATTATTCATTATGCATGTGAAAAAGGAGTTGTTTTAATTGTCATACAAGTTGCTCTTTTTTCATACTTGTAGAAGATTAAAAATCATGTTTCTAGTATTTATTATTGTGCTTCTTTTCATTATCCTTTTTTTATGTTATGTAACAATGAAAGATTGATGTGTGGATAATTGGCTTTATATAAAATAATTTTAACAGTGTTGTCCACCTCCAACTCTTCCAAGAACTTGCCTATGATTTATCTTGAACCGCCACCTGAATTCAGGAGAGGTCCTGAGTTCGAGTCTCATCTGGGGTGGGGGGAGGGATTTCGTTATTACTGTTCTAAAGGGAAGAGACTTAGACCTTCCCTTCAAAAAAAAAAAAACTGCAACTTCATGTTACAGATTTGGATCCTTGAGCAGCATGATGGATCTTTGTGTCAACCTTCTTTGTTGTAATTAAAGTGGAATAAAAGATACTCCTTCCAGCAAAACATTAGAGTCCATAATGTCTTATCAAAAAAAAATTAGAGACCATACTTAACTCTAACCTTCAAGGGTGAACTAATTTCAGCATAATTAATTGTTAAGAAGTAAATTTGTTTAGGCTCTTGAGATATGGTACATTGATTATGACCTAAAAAGGAAACTGGGCTCTTAATTTTGGACATCGGGAAAAGGAATAGTGCTCTTAATTTGAGATAGAGGGAGTAATTTTTTTCCCTCATTGGTGTTGGTGTACATTGATTTGTATTTATTTCGTTCAGTTCATATTTATTTATGCTGGCAGGTTAAAGAGGAAGATGATGTAAATGTTGACCGGAAGCTTCAACTTCTTTTGAAAAGGAGGAGACACAGAAACAGACGCGAACAGGTGTAGTTTTCCCCCTTTCGGTTTTATTGATTTTCCCGTTTCTTTATTATGTAACTGATTGTTTGAAAAGCCTTTTCTCATGCTATTCCTGATTCAGCCTCCGTAATGAAAATAGAAATAGAGAGGTGAGAATTGTTCAACCTGAGACCCGTTGGACAATGACAAAAGTCGTTTGAAGAAACAAATGAAAAAAATAATACTTCTAACCAAATAATGAATGTCTTAACTGGATTGGGATAGAGTTATATTTCCTGCATATCTGCCAGGCTTAGGCAGACGCACATTTAGAGGGCAATTGTATATTCATAAGTGGAAGTGGAACTGTCCGGATGTGCTTTATTGACGTTTATGCTTCTTGTTACTCTTATTCACTTGTTTACTTTTATTATGTCCATGATTGTACTTTGTAATTTAAGCCTTCATCGATGATATTTCTTGTCTGATAAAAAGATAATTAGGATTTACTTTATTGATTTTATGACTGTTTCAGCTCTCTTTCTGTAAAGTAGAATATGAGCAAATGATCGATTTATGTTTGTTTAGCATTTGTAGCTTCTTTTGTTATTTACGTATTTTTTATAATTGTATTACATACTAATTGATGAAGGTAAATGCTATTGTTGACTTATGTTTTTGTATTTGTTTTCTGGTGTGCTTGGTGGTGGATTTCTCATCCACTTCCAGCCCCTTTTGCTTGTATCTGATATTGCCAATCAATATAAGCTTTGTTTCTGATCAAAAAAAAAAAATGCTATTGTTGAAGGTGTTTTGTCTTCTTTCAAAGCAATTAATGTATTTAATGGTTGCTATTATGCTTTAAAATTGAAATAGTGCTCTAGCATTAGCCATTTGTGCCTTGGCAATAGAGCTATCTATTGTGGAGTTATTATGCAATATTGCAATGGCTAACTTCTTATTGCTGGAATACAGCATGATTGAGATAAAGGTTGGACTGAATTATGGCTTGAGCCGGGCTCTCAAGCTGTTCTCACCTGCTTTTTAAACTTCTCATTCTTTTTCCCCTTTGGTCTGGCTATCACTGTAAAACTATTCTGTGACACGCCTTTCCGCTGCTCACATGCTTACAGATAAGGCAATGGTATTGTCCCACCAATCAATGGTGGTCTTACTCTTCTCCACACCCGGCTTGAAATCAGTCCTGTTTCCCGTGCATTTCATTCCTTGTTATAGAGTTTGTTACGTGTTTTTTTTTGAGGATCAACAACCTTTTTACTTTTTATTTTTTGAATCTATAAGACTCTACTCTTGTGCCCTAAGGCCATCTCCAATGGTCATTTCCATCCAAGCAAATTTCTATGATAGAAAAGAGAAATAGAAAAAATCGCTCCAATGGCGTTTGTTATAACAATTTCAATATGAGGTGGAAGCTGAGTCATATAGGGAATTTCTATCACCATTTCTAGAAATTTCCAATATGACTTGGAACATTCTCATTGGATATTATGAAACCCACTAATTCACTCTCTTCCTAAATAAATGCCAAATAAGAAAGAAATGATGCACCATTGGAGACCAATTTTTTATTTTTTTAGTTGTTTTTTACCCATATAAAAAACTTGCCAACTAAATATAGAAGTATTCTAAGATGACATTGACACGTATAGGATATAAATGGAAAAATAGAAATTACCATTGGAGATGGCCTGAGGGGCCTAGACGTCATTTTTAATAAAAGGCTGAAAATGAAGATATTTTGGAGGTTTTATTGCAGATATGTTTACCGTCGGAATCTCACATTTATTAGACCTGGATGCGTTCCTTGTCTACATTTGTCCATTTATCACTATGACACAATAGACATGATCATATTTATGGTTGTTGATATACTTCCGTGTCCCTTATATGTTCAGGAGGCTACTCGAAAAGAAGTTTCAGTTGATAATTTAGATGGTTCGGCACCTTTAGACCCTGATTTGGTTGAGAACATAATTGAGGATCTTGGAGGTGTACTTAATGATCGTGGGAATGCCATTGCATGTCAAACTTTGAAGAATGATGTGCATGAAGCTCTTGAGTCTTCTAATGATCTTGACAAGGAAAAACCAGATAATGATGGTACTTCTGTGTTTTCTGGTTCTGCTTTACCTGATTTAATAGAACTGAGAGGGTCCAAACGTTTGCATGACAATGATGAACAACTGTCTGACAATAAGAAGAGTCGGATTGTTACTATAGATAGTGATGAGGAAGCTCTTGTTGCAGAAAATAGATCTTCTGTTCCTTTTGGCAGCGCGAGTGAAGTGGTGGATAAATCTAATCTGCTTGGAAATGGAAATGAAGACTATCACTGCACTACTTGTGGTAAGGTGGCTGCTGAAGTGCATCCACATCCACTTATCGAAGTAATTGTTTGCCAGGACTGCAAAAAATTAATGGAAGAAAAGATGGAGGTAAAGGTATGAGTTGTAATTGCAAACTTCTATAGCAATAATATCGAGGTTCATAGTTGAAGATTAGTGTTAAAACATTTTAATTTTACACTACTTTTTTTTTTGATCCGAAACAAAATGCTTTATTAAATAAAAAAATAAAAGCATTACAAAGATGCTTTATTAAAAATGCTTTATCACATTTTGTTTTAAAAAATTAAAACAAAATGCTTTAATTTTACACTACTTTGATGAGATGTACTTTCATTCTTTCTGTGTTGCTTATTTCATGTCGTCTTTTTTCGTTCTTTTATGTTTCAACTTTCAATTATTACTAATTGCCCGAAATGTGCAATAAATCTAGATCTGTTATATTTGTTGGTTTCTTATTATCGGGGTAATTGTTATGCCTTATTCAGTTACTAAATTTGATATTGAAAGAAGCCCATGTATGGATTAGTTTTTAGACGTTCTTTTGTGTTTACTATGGTATTTTGTATTGAAATTATTATATATGACAGGATCCTGATTGCTTGGAGTGCTATTGTGGATGGTGTGGACAGAACAGTGACCTAGTTAGTTGCAGGTCGTGCAAAACTTTATTCTGTACTGCATGTATACAGAGGAACCTTGGGAAAGAATGCTTATTAGAAGTCCAGCAATCTGGATGGAAATGTTGTTGTTGCACTCCTAGTATCCTCCAGAGATTGACATCACAATTAGAAAAAGCCATTGCATCTAAAAGTTTGATGGTTTCTAGCTCCGACAGTGATTCAGATGATTCTGAAGATTCTGACGAAGATGTCAATGTTGTGATCAGGTGCATTGGATTTCTTCTCACTACTTGGTTGATGGATGTAATGTTTTTGAGTATTGCATCTAGCATATCTGTTGTGCACTGTGCGTTGATGTTAGAACTTAGAACTAATGGTCATAATCATGTTTTTTGGATGGTGACGGTAATTCTGTTATGCCAATCATGTGGCAAGGCCAAAGCAGAAACCACAAACTCATATGAGGTTGTACCCAAAATATGGAGAGGGACACCTGGTCCCCTGTTTAAGCAGCCATTTGGATCGAGGCTGTTCAAGTGCTTATGAGATTTAAGTTTGATGGATCAGACCATTAATAGGTCCCGTGATTAGTAGCTGTGATGAATTTTGTTATCTGTGTCGTGTTCGACTCTGCTTTTCTTTAAGCTCATAAAACAAATCTGATTTTGTCATTATCTTTATGCAAGCCGGGGGCAAGCATTGTAGCATCTACACTGTTCCTATTTTGTATGGCATTCTCTCATGGGTTTCTCAAGTTAAGAGTTACTTTCTAAAAAAACTTTGGACTGCTGAGAGTTGTAAACAAGGAGGGTGCACAATTTGTAGCTTGCTCAATATGATAAAATTTTATCCTCTCAAAATTGTATTGGGAGGCATGGGGCTTCAGTTCTTCACTTTGAGTTCTTAGTTTTGGTATGTTGGGCAGTCTCCTGTATGAAATCTAACTCTCCTTATGCTTTCTTTAGCACCAGTACCAAACGAAGACAAAAGAAGAAAATTCGTAGAATCCTTGATGATGCTGAATTAGGAGAAGAGACCAAAAGGAAGATTGCTATTGAGAAGGTATTGTTTGTTGGGGAAAATTTCAAGTAAGGTCCAGACCTTACGGATTGGGACTTTTTACGACACTTTTGCGTCGTAAAAACACACCCCCAAGTGTTTTTACGACACAAAAGTGTTGTAAAAAGCCCCAATCCGTAAGGTCTGGACCTTACCAGAAATGCTCTGTTGTTTGTTGAAATCCACATCAACTTGGCTATTTTTAGCTGTTCTCTGTGACAATAGTATCTATAATTTCCCACATTGTGTAGGAACGTCAAGACCGCCTTAAATGTCTGGAAGCGAAGTTCTCTACCAAGTCCATGATGAAGAGTTCTGTGAGCTTTACCGGAAATGTATCTGAAGGTGGTACTGTTGAAGTGCTTGGTGATGGTGTAACGGGTTACATAGTCAATGTTGTGAGGGAGGATGGAGAGGAAGCAGTCAGGATACCGCGAAGTATATCAAATAAATTGAAAGCCCATCAGGTTGTTTACTATCTTTTATCTAGCTGGAACAGTTTTTAGTTTTACTTCACGCACCGTGGTTCGAACTAGAGACCTTGCCCTTATAAGGGCAAGGTATTACCTCCCTACTAGCTCACTATAAGTTGTTATCGGTAGGTTTTAGGCAGTAGAGATTTGGAGTATTTTATTTGTTTTCTAATTTTCTTTGCATTGCAAAGACTCCTCGTCCCTTGCATATGTACACTCATGATGTTTTAATGCAGTTTTCACCTCTCTGCTAAAACAATTGGTCGATCATGGAAGATCTATTGCGTGAAATACCATTAACTTTCTGATGTTTATGTATATAACAATAGCAGTATATTTGATAACCCTCTTCTTTCTTTTTAAAGTACTTACCTCAGACGGGTTTTGGGTGGTCGCGGTGGGGGACTGCAGGCCCCTACCATGCATGCTAATAACAAGGAGTGCCCATGGGTACATTCAACACTGTAGTTGGTGGGGGATTGCCTCACACTTAGATACAATGTAGTGGGTATTGAATTGACCCCTAAAAAAGAACACAGAGAAAGATAGGAGGCCTAAGTAGACCCAACCTTAAGTGCCTTGAAGGAATGAAGCTTAATCCTTTCCTGGGGATTTATAGAATGTTGGAAAGCTGGTTGTTATTGTTTTTTTTTTTTTTACCAACAATACACAAGATACATCCGGGGTCCATACCACGGGGGGAGGGGGAAGGATGGGCGCACCATGGTTCGAACTTGAGACCTTGCCCTTATAAGGACAAGGTATTACCTCCCTACTAGCTCACCATATGTTGTTATTGGTAGGTTTTAGGCAGTAGAGATTTGGAGTATTTTATTTGTTTTCTAATTTTCTTTGCATTGCAAAGACTCCTCATCCCTTGCATATGTACACTCATGATGATTTAATGCAGTTTTCACCTTTCTGCTAAAACAATGGGTCGATCATGGAAGATCTATTGCATGAAATAAGGCCGACTCAACTCTTTGTATTTATATGTTGTTCAGACTATAAATCTGTTATTGGGAATCCAAACCCTTGCAAAGCAATATATAAGATCCTGGGGCTGCACCCATTGCGAATTGGTTTGGGTTTGATGCTCCCACTCTAATATATGTTTTCCCACAGGGTTACTTGCATCTTGGCTTGATGTTCTTTTGACTAGACCTCTTCCAGCAGCCATCACATTAATAGAGCATCTGCCATACAAAGTACCTTGGGTGTAATTTGTTTCTAGGGAGAAAAAAATTCAGTACTTTGCTGAGTTGATTGCTAAGATTGAAAAGAAATTGAGTGAGTGGGTTGAAGGCTTGTTGTCTTCCTATGAAGAGGGGGGAGGGGGGGTTAGGAGCATGGAGGATACATGTAAGGCTTATGCAATGAAGGAATGGTGGAATTTGAATGCCACACATTCTTTAGGGGCCAACTTTATGAGGAGGAAGTATGAAAAGCATCTTGCAGCGATAGCAGTTGGAAATGAAAAAGGGGGTTCTGAAGTGTGGAGAAGAATGCAACAAGTTAGATTGGATGCTGATACTTAGATGGCTTGGATTTTGGTAAGGTGGAGGTCAGTTTTTGGCATGAGAAATGGTTACATGGGGTGAAATTGTCTGACATGGTTAAACCTCCATCCGACATTATTAATGTATCGGTTAGGGAGGTATTACTAAATGAGAGGAATTTGCTTGATAGATGCAAATAGTTGATTCCTATCCATGTGAACAGGGAGGTGGATTCTATGCAACCTGTGTAGCTAATGAGGATGATGGGTGTATTTGGATGGCTAATGCTAATGTTAAATTCTCTTGAGCTTCTGCATTGTCTCAATGTCAGCAAAAAAAAGTTATGTTGCTTCTAATAGTATGGTCTGGAGTAAGTATATTCCTCCTTAATGGTCGATTGTAGTTTGGAGGGCTTTGAGGTGTAAGCTGCCTTTGGATGGTGCAATTCAGAAAGTGGGGATTCATTTGGCTTTTAAATGTGTTTGTTGTAGGCAGCCAATGAGGGAATTGGTCCCTCATGTTTTTTTCTAATGAAATTGCTCAATTAGTCTGGCATCATTTTGAGGGCATTTTTGGGATTTTCAGTTTTTCTCAATTACTGCAGCAGAAGCTTTGTTGCTGGTGGATTCACAAAGCAAAGTCTCCTTGCTTTAAGGGTTTTTTATCCTTTGTGCCAGACATAGTTGTCAAACGCGTGCCTAGGCTCATCCAGGAGCAGGCATGATGGGGAGTCGCTTCCTCGAAGGCGCATCCCATTTGACTAAGTGCGCGCCTTATGCGCCTAGGCTCCAGGCACTCAAGGCGAGGGATTTTTTGAAGTGAGGTGCTGATTTGTATTTTTTTAATGTGAAAACCTTCTTTATTTTTTATTTTTTTTTCTCAATACGCCAATATTTTAGATCGTAACTAAAAGGAGAGTTGATCAAAAAAAGGCAACGTGATTTCTCTTCTTACTTGGTTGACGATTTCTCTCCTCACAGATTTTTCTCCTCCTTCCTACATCCTACTCTTTCTGATTTTTTTTTCTCAGTTATTAGTTTACTATATTATTAGTTATTACTAGCTTTTGTTCTGTGAACCAAATAATATTGCTTCGTTGATTGATTCCTTATTTTTTTCTACTTTCTTTTTCTCTTATTGTGTATATAAGTTGGCTTCTCAACAGTTTCATCATCACACAATTATTTGCTTTAGATCATATGACATTAGAATAGTTGGTGTAAATTATGATTAGAAATATATATTTCAAGTTTTTGTATGTGGTGCGCCTTGCTTCGAAAAGGCGTGGTATGCGCCTAAGCTCTAGAGACAGAGCTGATGGCAGTGTATGGTCAGCAAATCAGATCATTTCAAGGTGTACAAGGGACAATTATAGATGCTTTTGTGGACACCCAATTGCTAGCTGCATCACATGCTGATGAAGGTTGCAATGTGTAGAACAGTGGTTTGTCTGTTGGAAGTGCTGCTGTGAAGACCTACATAATTACAAGATGTGAAAGGCCAAGTGTAGCTAGGTGTAAATGTTGATGGATGCTCTAGGGGTAATCCATGCCCTAGTGGTTGGGGGAGCTTGTTGAGAGATCACAATGGACAGGTGTTGTGGAATTTAGCTGATTTGGGCAGAATACAAATATGATCGCAAAGGCCAGGGCCGTTATGCAGGGGTTGCAGGTGTGAATAGAAATGAGGTATCTTTGTGTTGACGTGGAAATTGATTCTTTGATTCTTGTCAGAATGGTCAACAGGGAGGTATCTTTGTATATGAAGTAAGAGAGAGATGGAAATTGCTGAACCAGATGCAATTCAAGTTTTCTCATATGTATCGGGAAAATAACCAGAGTGCTTATTTTTTGGCCAATTATGGCTGTCCTAAACAGTGTAGAAAGAAGTTTAATTGTTTTGGGGAGTTGCCTCACCCTTTGAGGGGCATTGTGAATGTGGATAGATTAGCTTTAGCTAGTTTGAGATTTAAGAAACTGTAATAGCTTCAAGTTTATTTGAATGAATAAAATTCTAGGGTGGCTATTGCCACTCCTTTGTGCAAAAGAAAAAAAAAATGGAAGCTTCAAAGAGGGTTTATTTGAAATTGCATAATGATTTTGTAGACACCCATTTGGATTAGGTGAAGGGCTAATGATTTGTGATTAGGTGAAGGAACTGAATCACTAGTACGCCTGATTGGATCTGTGCTAGCAGCCTGTGCGATGTGCAGTGTTCTAAAAATCTGCCCAGGCTGCTGTCACCCAATGCGATTCATGTCTGGTTGTTTGAAAAATCGCCCGGAGAGAAAATTGGATCTAATCGGCTATTTAGTCGGTTTATGCGCAGCGCCTATTTTTCTGATATAACCTTCCGCGTGGCAGAGAAAGAGAGGAGGAAGAAGAGGAGTCCATGAACCTCTGCACTTCATTTGTTGTGTGAGCGTGCGTTGAAAAGTACTTAGGCTCTCTGATCATAAAATTGTTGCGCCTCTCTCTCTCTTTCTCACATATACCCAGAGAGAAATAATATTATGTGGACTAGGTTAATCTGTATCTTCTATTTCTCTCTTAGGTAGCAAAATGGATCTTGCGGTGCCCTTTTTAACTCAAACAACCCAATTTGGGTCTGCTCTATCCCGTCCCCTTGTGTTGGGTCTTATAAAACTTGGGAATGTATAGGCCTTTTTGATATCTTATTAGTATTAACTTATTATACATTATAAATAACTTGCAAAATACAGAACTAGTCTCCCTGAGTGATCCTCGACTAGTCCCTGATTAATCCCCTAGGCACTAGTCCCCCCTCGCCGACCTAGGACTGCCAAGCAATTTTTAGAACATTGGCGATGCGGCTCTACTGTTCAACCTCTTTAGTTGCTCAGATTAGTTATATGTGATAGCTGATGGTTGGAAATAACACTATCAACTTTTCAGTGCCAAGTTATTTTTTGTAAATAATGAAAAACAGTCATATCTTTTCGCCTCCTACCTTTGTTAACATTCCTATATTTTTATCCGTTGAATTTGCTATGGAGGGATGTATATTTGTGATTCTTACTTGGTTTTGTTACTGCAGATTTCCGGGATAAGGTTTATGTGGCAAAATATCATTCAGTCAATCAGAAAAGTGCAGAGTGGGGATAAAGGTCTTGGTTGCATTCTCGCTCATACCATGGGCCTAGGTAAAACTTTTCAGGTATCATTATTCTTAACCACATTGAAACTTTTATTCTGAGATTTTTCTTTTTGTTGCTTTATTCCCCCCCAGATGTGACTATTACTAATTTTGCTAGTGGATAATAAAAGATGCAATGGAGGAACTTCTGTCTTCTGGTCATATGTCTTGGTAATTTAGCGATTTGTTGTTGTCAACATTTTTTACTTTGAAAAGAGGAGTACCGGCGGGTGTTAGGCAATGATGGCTATAATCTCCAGTAGCAAAAAATCAGTTTTGAATCTTGTTCTCAAATAAAGTTCAAAGTTGATTCTGTAAGTCTTAGGGTATAACGGGTGTAAAGAAATAGATAGCACAGTCCAGTAAGTTGAATTTAACTTGCATGCAAGATATTTGTTGGTTACATTCAAGCAAGATAAAATGAGAAATAGCCATACTATTTTTTATTTCATATTGTTATTTTGATCAAAATCTGAACAGCTATTTTCTGGCATTCTGTTTCCCTCGGTGGTTACTTTCTTGTACTGAAATAAACCATACTTTCTTAATTGTGCTTAGGTTACATTTCCTTTATCCCTGTCTTCATTTCTAGTAAGGATAGATTTTTATTTTTGATTTCCTAGGGCATCTTTTCATCTTTTTCCTCAATTTATTGAGCTCAGGATATGTTATTACGCTTAATTGTTCAAAACATCTAATTCTACTACTATCTTGTTCTGGAATTTAGGGATGATTTGTTTTATATTTGTATGACATGATATACACCTAATTGACGGTGTTCTCAGGTAATAGCTTTCTTGTATGCTGCTATGAGAAGCGTAGATTTGGGATTGAGAACTGCACTTATTGTCACACCTGTAAATGTTTTGCACAATTGGAGGCATGAGTTCATGAAGTGGAGGCCTTCAGAATTGAAGCCTCTCCGTATCTTCATGCTAGAAGATGTTCCAAGGTTTGCTCATCCATCTCTTTTTTATTTTATTTTATTAGCGTTCTTATATTTTAATCAATTAATTCATTCCCGTGTCTCCCCACTTTTGGGGGTTTTCCTGCATCTTTGAATGCTTTCCTTATTATAAGGTTCTGTGGATGAACTATATATTGTTTACTAACATTCTTGTTTCTCATTGAAAGTACATTGGGAAGAAGTTTACACAAACTTGGCTCCAAACTTGGTAGTCTTAAATCCCTTATTTCTGTGATCCCTTTTTTTCTCTAGTTGGCCAATGGCATATATAGGTGCCGATTTTATATCTATCTACTTCGAATCTCTTATGAACTCATCAGATTCCTTTATACTCATTTGTTATCCTTCCACCACCAAAATTTTCCTCCGCAAATCATGTTAGATTGAAGTCTACCTAATCACCATCTCTGATGGAAAACAACCCAATCAGGATTTCCTCTTAAATAAAGGATTTTTTTTCCTTGACTTCTATTCTCTTTTGCCCCCATTCTTCAGGCATTCCATGACTAGTCTTCATTTATTAACATTACTTCCCCCAAGACATTTTCTTTCCTTAAGTTTTAGGAGCAAATTTTTGTTCTTCCCTTGTTCTTTCCTGCTTGTTCCGTTTTTGTGAGTGATTATTAGTTCCACTTTCTCTTACTTTTCTTCATGATGAGATGAAATCTTAATGGGTGAGTTCTCTTAGTTAATAGAAGGAGGTCCAGTACCATTCCTTAGAATAAAAGTTAATTTTTAATCAGTCTGAGGGGAGTGTTGGATTTTAATTTGGTGTTATTTGTTTGCTTCACATTTATTAATCACGCCTAGCATCTTTTAACAAAAATCTGCTGTTTCCTAAAACAAACATCACTTCTAGATTATTTGTTCTATGTTCCCTAACTTTTCCTCATGACGAGATGAAATCTTGCCATTCTGATAAGAACACACTTTCTGTGCTATTTTATCAGGGAACGAAGAGGTGAATTGCTTACGAAGTGGAGATCCAAGGGGGGTGTCTTCTTGATTGGCTATACTGCTTTTCGAAATTTGTCTCTTGGAAAGCATGTAAAGGATCGCCAAATGGCAAGGGAAATTTGTCATGCCCTGCAAGTAATTTTTACTAACCTTAATTCATAAGTTTGACATTTGCACGAGAATAGATGTGTTCCAACGTGCGATTACGAATGTGGAACTTGTAATATATATTTCAAAGGCTTGAAACTTAAAATGTGGTTTACATTACCTTGAACTAATTAAGGCGGGTCTGATGATTCCAAGTAGTCCGGAGGAACTACCGACTTTAATTTGAAGTTGTTCATTTCATGCCAGTTGACTTAAAAATCAATTCTGATGGTTGTCTTCTTTCTTTCTTTTAACTTTTTTTCTTAGAAAATGTATCTCCGAAGCATTTGCATATATATATGAAATGGATAGGAATGAGAATCTTATAAAAATTCTAAAATGTTTAGAAATTTATACTTTGTTGCGAAATGAGGATATTCAGCAAGGGCGTACTTGGGATTGTGTGGTTAGGCGCACGATCATAGGTTCGATTTCCCGCTGTGTCAAGATTATTGGGACTAGTGGGGCATCTCCCCGTCGATAAGAGCCAAGGCCTCATGGGATTAGTTGGGGTGGGGCCCAGATACCCACGGATATCAAAATAAAAAATGAGGATATTCAGAAAATTCGGCATATAATAAATCGAACAAATTGAGCTTTTATTTATTTAGCTTGTGTTGTATAATCTGGATACTTTGCTACGTTTGTTCCTCAAGGATATATGATTTAATTTGTTTCCTTATTTGTTTAGCATTCAGAATGTAACAAATACTTGCTCTTTACATCTAGCTGTTGCTTTGTCAAAATTAACTCTGTAGTCTTCTCCGATCGTCAGGATGGTCCTGATATACTTGTTTGTGATGAGGCCCATATGATCAAGAACACCAGGGCTGATGTAACCCAAGCCTTGAAACAAGTTAAATGCCAGAGAAGGATTGCATTGACAGGATCTCCGCTTCAGAACAATCTTATGGAGTATTATTGTGTAAGACTACAGTACACCTCTCCTTTTGTCCTTTCAACAACTTATTTGAATTTAGTGATGGCTGTTATGATTATGTTGTTCTTTATTTGGAACAGATGGTTGATTTTGTGAGAGAAGGATTTCTGGGCAGCAGCCATGAGTTTCGGAACCGGCAAGATTTCTAATCTAACTTATTCTTCTTTTTTTTTTTTTTGTCTTCGTTTATTACATCTTGTTCATGTGATTTGATCATGCAATTCCTGTTATGCAGCTTCCAAAATCCTATTGAGAATGGTCAGCATACCAATTCTACTGCTGACGATGTGAAAATTATGAACCAAAGGTCTCATATCCTTTATGAACAATTGAAAGGGTTTGTCCAGAGAATGGACATGAATGTGGTGAAGAAGGATTTGCCACCCAAAACTGTTTTTGTAATAGCTGTTAAGCTTTCGCCTTTGCAGAGGAAATTATACAAACGGTTTCTTGAAGTTCATGGATTCACAAATGACACTGTTTCTACAGAGAAGATCCGAAAGAGTTTTTTTGCAGGGTACCAGGCCCTTGCTCAGGTATATTTTGGGCTGGCGTGCTTATCTTTGCCTCACTGTTTTCATGTAAACTTTCCCTCCACAGAAGCAATTGTTGCACAGTCCTTGGCTGGGTTAACAGATGGTTAACTTATTCTTAAAGTTTTGTTTGTTTATTTTTGAAAAGAGTTTGGAGGTAATTAGGGTTAAAACTTATGACATTCCTGTGCCTGAGATTTTGCTGCTGTAGATGGAGATGGATATAATAGAGCAGTGGGACTTATAAGCTATCAACTTAGGGATAGGTTTCTCTGGCACCTTCTGCTCATTTTTCCTTGTTTATTGTTTTGTGACTGTGTGTTTACTTAGTCAAAGAATAATAACTACAAACAATTCTGACTTTGAAAAGTTGAAAAAAAGAAAAAGACACCACTGATCAACTTCAAAGAAGCCTTGCCTAGAGCACCTTGGGCCTAGCTAACCAAGTCATGCTCCTTCGAGTCGCTGCCTGGACCTAGGTGAGCCTCCAACCTTGGCTGTGCCTTGTGCCTGGCACAAATTTGAAAACACTGGATGTTGAAATCCAATGACCCTAGGTCTTTTATACTCAACGGAAAACGTTCTTGGTTATTAATTAATTTGCCTTAGGGCTTTGGGTTAGGGAGTAAAAAGTGTTGCAGCTTAGCAAGACACATCACACGTGGTATAATTTTCCACCTAACAGAGCAAGATCCAGCATGTATATTTTCCAGTATGTTCTTGTATCAGTTTGTAACTTTGTATATACATCTTTTACCTTTTTGACCAGAGATGGAATTAAAGAAGGCTTCAGCTTTTGTGAAACTTAAATGCATTTTCCTTTTCGAATATAATGGAACCATGAATTATCTTGTAATAGATTTGGAATCATCCTGGGATTTTGCAACTGATGAAAGAAAACAAAGACGCGTGGAAACATGAAGATGCTGTTGAGAATTTTCTTGTTGATGATGGCTCCAGTGATGATAACATGGACTATAACTTGGTCAATGAAGGTGAACTATCCCCATGTACTTTTTCTTATTAGCTTATATTATTGAGGATAGTGGATGGCTTTTGCGGATTGTTTGAGAGGAATAATACCAATTCTTCTTTTTTCAATTTTGTTTCTTTTATTGCTTGCATTTGGAATTTTGGGAGTTCAAAATTTATATTTATTTAGGCTTATTACTTTAGATTCTGTATTTTTTTCACTATGTCAATTAATAAGGCTGAATAAACATGAATTTTAAGTTACCAAGAGGGTTTTTGAAACAGACTAGAAGGGATTAGATGTTTCGAGTTTGACCTCACTGAGGAGGAAGATTGCAATTCAGAGAGGTTTTACAGTCATTTGATTTTACTTGTAGTTCAAATGTTTTCAGATGGATGGGATGGTCGATGGTGTAGAGCTCAGTAAAATAAGCAGCACAACCATGCAATGATATTCATTTGTCATTATTTTGTGATTTCTTTTTCCTAAGTTCAGCACTTGGATTATAATTTTGTTTTGGGTTTATAGAGCCATATTCAAATCCTCTTATTGGTTGGGCAGATTTCTATAAATTGTTATTCTGGATTTAGCGGATGGGATAGTATTCATTGAATGAATACTATCCATTGAATGAATACTAAAGTTTCCAGGTGTTCTCTCCTCTCCTTATCCTTTCTTGGACCAATGATGTATCCTTTCGGTAAATAATTAGCAGTACCATCGATGCAAATGTACCAAAAACCAATAAATTAATAGATCAATTTTGCATGTATTGTGAAAATATGCCAGTGTTGCATTAGCTTTGAAGGTTCTTATCCTACCTCTTTTCTTCTTACTTCACTTATTTGCCATTTCGTTTTTCCCTTCTGCTTCATTCTTTTTTATTCTAGTATATATTAACAAAAATTATATGTGTTGACTTTTATTTTAATGATCTTCCTATAAAGAATATTGTCTTTCTTTTTCTTTCATCAGGCATTTTATAATTATCTTTTCCATGCTCTTTACAGAGAAGCTGAGAAACAAGAATGAATTCCAACCGAGAAAAAATACTAATGGATTTTTTCACGAGGTTTGATTAAACTTTCCTATATTTTCCTAGCTATTTTTTGTTCAGATTGCATTCAGTATATATATTATTATAATGATGCATTGTCTTGTAGATGTAACGTAGGTTTTTTCCACTCTTAGGGTCCGTTTGACAACAACATAGAAAATGGTAGGAAAAACAAGGTATTTTTGTGAGTATTTGGAAAATAAGTTGAGGGATGCGATGGAATGTTCTCTTGCTTTTTGACTTTTTTCATGGAAAAAATTTCTTTGGGTGGTGGTGAAGTGAAAATTTGCACAAAAAATAGAGGAGGGTGGATGACATCTACTCATAAAAATGAACATGAGATGGAGAGCATCTCACTATCCTCAACTTATTTTCTCACTTTTCAAACAAGTTGATTGGTTTTGCTATTATTTTCCATCTTGTTATCAAACAGACTCTTAAATTTGGCAATTTGCATTACTCCTGCTACATGTTAACGTCATTATTCTTATTTTTTTTTTCAGAATTGGTGGAAGGATCTTCTTAATGGAAATAACTTCAAGGAGGTTGAATATAGTGGCAAAATGGTTTTGCTACTTGATATACTGTCCATATGCTCTGATGTGGGTGACAAGGCACTGGTTTTTAGCCAAAGC
This sequence comes from Lonicera japonica, assembly GCA_021464415.1. NCBI lineage: Eukaryota > Viridiplantae > Streptophyta > Magnoliopsida > Dipsacales > Caprifoliaceae > Lonicera > Lonicera japonica. Next base: position 4,167,886 of record CM038464.1, on the reverse strand, counting down.
TTATCAACTCTAGATCTGATTGAGCATTATCTATCCAAATTACCCCGGCCAGGGAAAAAGAGGAAATGTTGGAAGCAAGGAAAAGATTGGTATAGGTGAGCTTAGACAATCGCTCTATACCTAGTTATTTTTCAAGGTTGCCCCTTGTTGTAAGGCAATGGAGTTTATGTTTTTCCTTGACTGCATATTAGATGGATGATGTGCTGTCTCTTTTACTGATTTGAACTTTGTGGTAATGGTAGTTACAAACTTCATCCACATCTCTTGTCATTTTTGTTGCTTATAATGTTGTAGTTACTCTCTATAATAACTTCTGTTTTGATGTTTCAAAAGTTCTCTTTGATTTTGACGGTTTGGCAATTGGTGAAATTGTTCCTTCAGATGGCACTGAATGGAATATTTGAGTGAGAACTACTAGAGAGCATCTAACACAACTATATTCTTGGTTTAGAAATTTGTAAAATGGATTAAAGCTAAGTATATAAATCCCCTCCTTTTTATCAAAGTTAAAAGTAGTAGGGTATTTGAAAGAAATGGAGTAAGAAATAGATTCAGATTCATTTAATAATATATTAATAATTCATATTCATTAAAAAAAAATTGAAAATAAACAAGACATGTTGATTATATAAACATTATAGCACCATTAACTAACTTTTTTTTTTGGACAGTGCACCATTAACTAACTGAAGAAGGGCTAGAATAGGGGCATAAATGGCTTTGTTACATATCACTGAATGAGTGTAGTGTAGATTTAGACTTCAGCTTTACCATTAAGCACAGCCTTTTTACATCCCAAAAATGATTTGAGTACTATATCCTTGCATCCTTAAACCTCCTTGATTGTGTTAGATTTATCAATTGTCTGCATTCTTCTTCTATCTATCTTGAGGTGATACTAGTATGTAAAATAACTATCGTGATTAGACTAATACCACGTCCCGTGATTGTTTTAACTATTGCAAAAGTTATGCCTTTAGGAGTCCTTTGCTAATGATGCGATGCAGCAATTTCGATACTTCAGCATAGTTCTAGATATGATGTTTATGTTTGACACTGGGACAGTTCGGCGAATGAGGGTGTGCTTGATTGCAAGTATCAAACTAGGGTAGCAAATAATTAAATTGTAGGCAAATTGGATTCCATCAGAATGGCATTTAAGGGTGTGATTGCATTTTATTTTCTGGGCGGATATTTCCAACCTTTAGTGTTTGATTGCACACTTTTTCATCTAGCATTGAACTTTTGACATCAAGAACTCTGCCAGTTACCTAGAATTGATGAAATATGTACACACCCTAAGGTCTTACAAATTTTCATGAACAACCTACTTCTTGCTGAATTAGTCATGTTTGAGGATGTATTGGTTGTTTCATGAAGCTGCTTCCTTGAATTATTCTTGCTGTCAGTAAAAGTAATTCTTAATTCTGATTTGTATAGGTATAATATTCTTGTAATATTTCGGATATTAATGCTTTTCTTGAGCTAGAAAGCAAGAGAGGTTCCACTTATTTTCTGCTTTCATCTGCACTACAGGCTTGATGGAAGAACTCCGGGTTCTGAAAGGCAAAAAATGGTTGAAAGATTTAATGAGCCTTCAAATTCGAGGGTAAAATGCACTTTAATATCAACCAGAGCTGGATCTTTGGGTATCAACCTTCATGCTGCTAACCGTGTAATTATTGTTGATGGCTCTTGGAACCCGACATATGATCTTCAGGCCATATATCGGGTTTGGAGGTGTGTTTACTTCAAATTTGTATGTTATCTGAATCATGTGTTCTTTGAGTATATGGAAGAATGAGAATTTTCTCATCATTGCAGGTATGGCCAAAAAAAGCCAGTATTTGCATACCGATTGATGGCACATGGAACAATGGAGGAAAAGATTTATAAGCGTCAGGTAATGGTCAAATCAATAACAATGACATGCCCTCTTACATCAAATGGAATTATTATACTAAAGAGAAGTGGTTTGAACAGGTAACAAAGGAAAGTCTTTCTGCAAGGGTAGTTGATCGCCAACAAGTTCATAGGACGATATCAAAAGAAGAGATGTTGCATCTCTTTGAATTTGGGGATGATGAAAACCCTGATACTTCGCCCGAGCTAGAAGACCAAGAGAATAGACATGTAACAAAACCAAATATCTCTGGTGAAGCCGAAAATGGTCTTAAGCAGAAACTTCCTCTTAATGCAAGCTTCTCTGCTGCTGACAAATTAATGGAAAGCTTACTTGGCAAACATCACCCCAGGTATATTCAACTTCTTCAAACATTTCTCGACGTTTAAGTAAATCTAATATTCTTAAAAATTTCTCTCATTACATGTTGGTGTGGTTATACATACTCTAAGCCCAGACACCCAGGTTCTAGAGAAGCAGTCCCCATCCCTTAATCTTCAGGTGAATTCTGGTGCACGAGTTTTCATGTTGCTTAAAGTGTGTGATCACTGAAAAATCTTGATTTGATTGCCTATTTATTAACTCGGTTCTGACCATGTTTGTTTTTTCTGAGGATGTCTGCGATGTCAGTCCTAATCTTGGGGTCTAAAGCATCAGCTATACATGAAAACAGCTTACTAATATTGTTAGAGGTTTTAAGAAACGTGGGTAAATCAATTGCTATGAATTTAACAACAAAAAATAGTGATTGCTATCAAGCTTATGAACCTTGTAGCAGAACATGGTGCAAGTAATATCACATAACTTAGGAATGGTAAACGTTTCCTTTCTCTCCACAATCTTGATTCCCTCATGGTTTTCTTTGTTTTTTTTACCTGCAATAGTTTCTTATGGAAATCAAGTACTTTGTTCTATTGCACTAAAAGAGAGCTCGAAATAAGAGCATGATATATCTTACAAATGAGCTTTGTTGTTTGGACTACTCATCAGATGGATAGCAAATTACCATGAACACGAGAGCCTATTGCAAGAGAACGAAGATGAAAGGCTGTCGAAGGAGGAGCAGGACTTGGCATGGGAAGTATACCGCAGAACCCTTGAATGGGAAGAAGTTCAGCGATTTCCCCGTGATGAATCCACCCCCACGCAAGAGCAAAAGCCAACAATGCAGGCAGCAGTTCCTCCTCCCCTCTGTGAGCAAAAGCCATCGGTTTTGAATGTACCTAAACGGTGCTCCCAAATGAAAGGGAGTTTGAGGAACAGATGTGTGCAGCAGCGCAAGTGCACTAACCTTTCACACTTGCTGACCCTTAGGAGCCAGGGTACAAAAATGGGTTGCACCACTGTATGTGGTGAATGCGCCAAGGAGATAAGCTGGGAGGATCTTAATAAGGACGCTACCAGCAAATCATGAATGAACTCTCTATGGAATAGGGACACCATTTTTGTTAATCCTATGATGATGTACTTTCGGTAAAATGTTATTTGGTTGGGTTTTTTTGTGAAGGCCTGTTGTAAGTAATTGCTTTTGAAAACCAATGGGTGTGGTTATTAGCACTCCCATTTGTCCCATCTTTTGGATTACTTTTTATATAATTTGGGATATATTTTGAATTGTTTGGATATAGTGGGAATAGCCACATCCAAGCCCAATGAATTCTTTTTTTGGTAGGAGTTACATGAAACCCTTGTAAAGCGAGTCTTATTATCCATCATGTTAGAATTATAGTAATATGAAAGAAAGCTTTCTCGTTATTTTTGTCTCGATTTATGATGTCGTTGCACAAGTGGTCAATTGGATCTGTGCAAATTTGGTGAAAGGAGGTTGAATTGCTGACTGTTGATCCGTTTTCATAAAGGAACCACTACAATGCTGCGATGATGCTTTACACTCGGTTTATGTTGGCGTCTGTTTTATCTAAGTAAAGTTTATGGATCATAAAACAAATATAGTTAGTTGGAAGGTCAAAATCAAAATATGAATTAAGCCAGATGACAAAAAACTAATATTTAAAAAGTTGGTGGGCCAAATGCTAGTTACTGAAAGTTGGAGGACAGTAAAGTGTTTATGACTAATGTTGTTCCCAACTAAGTATTAGTATATGTTTGGGTGCCGTAAACTGAATATGAGTTAATTTTGACAAGTATACTGAATATAATAACGGCGGAGGACAAATATCGGTAAAGTTGGTGGTCAAGATATTAAATAGTACATAAATTTGATAGTTGAAGACTAAATTTAGGTAAATTAGAGAATCAAAAAATAAATATTTGTAATAAACTAAAAAATGTTAAGAGGATTCAAAAGAAATACAAGTAAAGTTTGCAGAGTAGAAGACAAATACAAAAAAAGTTGGAAGGTCAAAATCCACATATAACTAGTGGTAGGGGTCCCAAATAACTATAAGTAAATTTGGAGTATCGTGAAGTTACTATGAATGAAGTGCGAAATTAAATATAAATAAAGGTAAAGGTGGAAAACAAATCAAATATTAGTAAAGTTGGAGGACTAAAACAAAATAGTGGTAAAGTTGGTTGGTTAAAAATTAAATTTGGTAATTGGGGATCTACAACTAAATACTGATCAATTTGGAGGGCAAAACAATACATAAGTCAAACTTATTTATTTATGCAAAGTTAACTTGTTAGCATCCACAAATTTTGGACTAAAACTTGTGCCGAAATTTTATTATGATTAATCTTTGTTTCGTTTGAAAAAATTGTCACCGTAAAATTGTCACAGCTTACAATTATGGCAAAGTACACTATAAATTTGCATAAACAAGATTTTGTCAGGCTTTGACTCTTTCTCTATTTAGTTTTTGATCATCAAACTCTCCTTATATTTTATGTGGCCGTTCCAATTTATTTAAATTTATTGTGTTGTTCACAAGTTTTATTTATATTAAGTTTTTGGTCATTCAAATCTTTTATATTTAGTTTTTGGTCGTCCAAAATAGCCCGCCAACATTCACAGGTAGCCCTCAAACTTTATTTAACTCCAAGATTACTTGTGGCTTAGCCCTCCAACTTCGCTTAATTTTGTCATTCAAACTTTCTTTAATGTAAATTCAGCCATCCGAACTACATTTGATTCAGGATCACACCCCAACTAAAATATGGGTAAGCCCTCAAACTTTGATTCCGCTACTCAAAATTTTCTTTTAACTCCAATTTGGTCCATCCAAGTCCACTTACTTTCAAATAAGCCAACTCGCTTCAGTTAACTATATCAGCCCCCAAATTTTGGATCTTGAGCTTCTCTTAATTTCAGAGCATCCTTCCAACTATGCTTAATTCCTGATCTGTCCTCGAACTTTTTTAGCTCAATCAACTTTTTGCTTTAGTTCAAATGATCCTCCCAACTTTATTTAATTCCAGATCAGTCCTCCAACTCTATTTGGTTTCGCTTCCAGGTCAGCCCCCAAACATTATTCTACTCCAATCGGCCCATCAATTCCAGACCAGCCTCCCACTTGGCCATTGTATTTAAATTCATACCAGCCCTCCCACTTTGGTAAATTATGGTCAGTCTCCTACTATGCTACTTACAATTTGTGTTCATTTCACTTGTTTGCCATAATTCGTTCAATGAACCAAGCAGAGTCTTAATGAATAATCTTGCCATTGTTACAAATTGACAACCTTCAATTCCTGCAAAGTTGGTGAACTCGAAAAGCTGAGGAGGTAGTTGTGTTAGCTATTTCACTTTTCAATCCTACGTACTAATAATAATCTAACCTTCAAATTCAAACTTGGGATGCAAAATTTAGTTCAGACCATATAAACAAAATACGTAATTACATAGGGAGATATAAGAAGAGAATAAAATAATTTACAGATGGTGGAATTAATAATATCTTTAAGACCCAATAACTTGAATGCCAATGAGATTATTATTGCACTCTTCTCCCAAACCTTCAAAAAAAAAACCCCAGGGGATAGATGCCTTTAATACATTCGTCATCCCATAACAAACACAATATATATTTTTTTTTTATCATAATGTTACAACATTACCAATGCACCTCCTCAGCATCGCAGTCACAGTGAAAACACTTGCCTAAAGATGGCACCCACAAGCTTATGTATTACTATAATCACCATCAAACTGACTCCCTAAATGCCTTAACGGATCTATTCATCAACGCCTTGGCTATTCACAAAGCGGGATAATGAAGAGATGATGTTTTTACCTTCTTGCGTTTCCATCCAAGCCAAGCCTGACAATGAAACGAAGCACATTGGCGATAATAACAAAATGGTTGTAATTGAACCACATCATAACGAGCTGAGACTTAACACCTTTCATCCCCCAACCAATTGTCCTTCTCCTTGGGTCCTGTTGGCCCTTCCTCGCCATAAAGCTCCGTGGGAAACAATTCGAAAATGCTCTCCACCGAGAACCTAACGAAAAACGGAAGGTGGCTGATAATCTTGTCAAGCTCGGAACGGGAATCGTATACAATAGTCGGGCCCCACTCTCTCATATACTGTAACCAATGAGGTTCCTTAACAACTCCATCCCCAAGATACTCGGCTGCAATAATCTCATAGTTGACACTTGAGTCCACGAAATATTTGCTTTGAGCAGTATCATTTCTCACTCCAATCCCAAGTTTCGAGGATCCCAGAATGTAGCTACCAGGGTGCGGATAACTAGCATGCCCACTTTTCGATGAGTAAACGACCGGCTTATTCCCCTCCATGAACTCCAAGTCAGATGCATCTACCCATTCGCCACCACTGTGCTCCGAGAAGTACACGCTCCAGAGCTCACCGGTGAAGTTGCTCAAACGGAGAGTGAAATGCTCCCAATCACTGACATGTTGACCTATTTTGGTGAGCTCGATATTCATAAGCCCAGCTTTAATGGTGGAAGGCCCATTGAAGGGACAAAATATCCACATGACAATATCAGTGAAGGTTCCTCCTAAAGCCGGTTTTACATGCACGTACAACTCGGCACTCTCCATGTTACCGTTCTTGATAAAATCTCTCTCGTCATCCTCATCTGGCAAATCTACCCAAAACTTTCCGTCATTCGTTCCTCCAGCTGGCAAGTTCAAGCCCCTAGAATCAATGGATATACCGTTAGCCTTGCCGTCTTTGTAGAGAAGTGCACCATTTTTGAAAAACCATGGGACCGATGAAGGCAAGTAAACCTCATCCGGGTGAAAGAAAACGGTGGGCCCATAACTCTTGATGAGTGCATGGATCTGATCAAGATTCGGCATTGCGTGTAAAGTGGGATCTAGGTTTTTCAAACAAGCAATAGTTGGCTCATCTTCAGAATCAGCACTGCAGAAGAATGTGCCGACAGAAACACCTCTACCCCACATCCCCCTTTTGCAGGGTCTTGTGTTCCAAACTTGGAATTGGTGTGCTGACAAAAAGATTGAATCAACATTAAGTATTAAATCAGAAGCTTCACAACTATCAGTAAGATCAGCTCGGACGCATCTCACTCCTTCAACCTCAGGTTCATTTGGTTCGTTTGTGACGATGAAGCCCATAGCTTTATAACCCAATGGTGCATTTGGAAACCAAACGTAAACACTTTCTTCGTGATGAGAATCCGAGCTCCAAACTAACGTGTAATTGACAGGCTTTTTAAGAGCTGAAAATTCTGGTTCCCAATCATATATACAATTGTTTTGTGGGTTTGCAGCGGCCATATCTCTGGCCACAAGAACATAGCCTCTAAGTGACTGGTCATTTGGTTGGCAATAGTGACCAAGGCTGTTAAAACCATCTGGGATTTTCACAGGTTTATAAAACGTGACACCGCTTGATTTTTTGAGCAGTAGGTGCAACTCCCAATGCTCTCGAACTCTGTGATGCTAGCGACCTCTATCTCTCCTAGGTTTATTATTCCCATGGCAAAACCTTGACCTAAGAAGATAGCAACATCAAACAAAGTGCAATGAGCAACTATAGCATCATAAGGTCCTCAAATCCATATTTGAGTAACTTTTAATTCCATTGCAGATTTTAACTCCAATCCATCCCATGTTACCAGGACAAGAATGTTGTAAAATGCAGTGTTGAGAGTGTGATTAATGTCTTTACAAAAACAACTAAAAATCATCACAAGAACAAAGCTTCGTCCCAAAGATTTGGGAAGTATCAGCATAATTCAACTTATTTTTTATGCTGCTCTCTCATCGGGACTTCTTCGGATTACTTTTTTTTTTTGGGGGGGGGTTCTGACATGAGACAAGTTCAAAAAAAAACAACAAACCGAAGTTATATTTAAAGCTTTCACTCAATCAGTTCAAAGACAGTCAGACTATGTGCAAATTCAAATTATTTGAGCTTGGCTCGGGTATAGTCTTGTTTGAGAGAGGAACAAGAGTTAAACAGATTTTCACTAACCAAGCTTGAACAGCTCAGTGCTAGTCAAATGTACTAGCCTTAAATTCAACCCAACTAGTCCTTGTATTCCAGTTGTGGGATCTTTTCAACAACTATGATAAAATTAGGAAAGTGATCCTGATCTCCTCAGATTTGAACACACAGACCTGGGAAAGAAATATTTGGAATGAAAAAAAATGACTCCTTCTGGCTAAACTAAGAGCCTTTTTTGGGGCGTGCCAAATAGATAGTCCAATTTCCTCTTTCCGGGACGTTATTAATTTACCAAATTGAGCACAGTAGACAGTATTTATTTGTAACCATTGATTATGTTGAAATTTGTTACTTCCTATCCTATAGTTATGCCAAGTCAAACATGGACTAAATAAATATTGTTGTAATAAAAGTTTTATTTTATTTTTTTGTCAACGAGGAAGTTCTCATACATCAGAATGTGTTGAGATCAAGTAAACTTTCAATTTGCGTGCAAATTCCAACTTCCAAGCAATTCAACATTCCCAATACTTGCAAACGTGACCAAGTCCCCAAATTTCTTGAATAAACTGTTGAGCAATTCAACTAAGTTGTATAGTATTTAATTAAAAAAAAAAAGAAGAAGAGAGAGAGAACTTTGACAAAAGACTAGTAATAACTAAAAAGAGGAGTTCACCAAAAGAATGAATCATGGTTTATGTACGCACATAAATTGTCATGTAGTTGATCATACTTGAATTACAAACATAATCAAGTAAGTCTTAAGGACCCATGTGAAAATGTGGCAAGGGTTAAAACAGGTCAATCAACAGAGAGCTCAAACTCGATCATCAACAAGGGGGCTAAAGAACCCACCAGCACCGCAAAATCTAGTTCTTTATGTACTTGCCAATGACCCATACTGAAAATAATGAACACACACACAAAGAGAGCCTAATTTTTCACCAAACACGCCTAAATTTTTATTTATTTATTTTCCAAAGAATAAAAGATAGAAAATTCAGTCCGTGATCAACAAGAGACCCAAGAATATAAATTTATAATAATTGAGACCCAACAAACAATAAAGGCCAAAATTAAGGGAGAGAAGTAAAAGAAAAATAGGAATTGAATGTAAATTTACCTGGAGGCCACTGTGGAATGGGCGAAGGAAGAGAATTATTATTATAATAATGATAGGGAGGGTACAAGTCCTCAGGCTCAGAGACACAGTCATCCCAGCAACATACTCCAAACATCTTCTTCCTTCCCAATTAATAATCTTTCACAATAACCCCAAATTAAAATAAAAAAAAAAACCCAAGGTTGAAGTCTGCTCTGCTACAGAATCACATCTTCAATAGACAAAAAGTGGAAGAGAGAGAAAAGGCTCGGGGAAGTGAGACAAAAGGGGAAAGTAGAGAAGAAGCCCTCTCTCTCTCTCTCTCTCTCCTCTACACAAAGATGATTAAAATTTAACGGAAAAAAGAGAGAACATTGTTGAGATGTAAAGACAGAGAAAGAACTCAAAGAAGAGAGCTCCCTTCCCCCTTTTTCTGTTTAGAAGATTGAGTGAGAAGACAGGCACCTTAAAGTCTTAAACTGAAAGAGAGAGAGAGGGAAGGGATTATTTGGGTCAGGGGAGTTGTTTGGGTGTTACTTTCTATAAATAAATTGTATGTATGTATGTATGTATGTATGTGTATGTATTATTAATTTAATTTATTTTTTTGTTTTTTAGGCAGTATGCATTATCATTAATTTTGGGGGTATCTATTTTTATTTTTTATTTTATAATTGAGTATCAAGTAAAAATTTGTTATTTAGTATTAAAGGGTCGAATATAGATTTAAAAATGCTTTACTCGATTCCTAAAAATAGAGTAATAGGTTTATATTCGATTCTCAAGAATCTAATAACATATTCTTTTTCGGTACTTAAAGACTGAATAAAGAACAGGAGTAAAATCAAATATTGTTATAGGAGAAAATAGAATCACCCTTAATTTTAGCAAATAAACGAATATTAGGGATCCAGAGTTTTATTTGGGTGGATGTTATTTGCACACTATCAAACTCTTAGTTTTACTTCATGTGTTCATTCGTCTGATAATAAGCGAGTAAGTACTTGTTACTCGTTTAATGACAAGCGAGTACAACATTGAAGTTTTTACTCACTTGTTATCAGGCGAGTAATATGCACTTACTCGCTTAACATCGGGTGAGTAACATGTACTTATTCACTTATTATCGAACAAATAAGAAATCGAGTATTACTAAATATTTTGTAGAGTGCAAATAATACCCACTTTTATTTTGGGCGTTAAAATTAATATTTCACATTGTCACCCACGATGCGATCCCCTTCTTTATCCTGTGTTAATTGTTAAAACAATCAAGAGTAAACAATTTAAATTACCATTAAACCTTCGATTTAGTAACACTTTAACTATCAAATTTCAAAACTAACCAGTTTGATCATCTAACTTTGAAGTGAGTATCACTTTGACTATTCTATCCAATTCTTTTGTCATCCAACTTTAAAGTAAGTACCACTTTGACTATTCTGTCCAATTTGGCTATTAAATTTAAGACTAAACAGCTCATTTGGCCATTAAACTATTAATTTAGGATTATTTTGCCCACTAAACTTTAAAATGAACCACTTTAACCATTAAACTTTTTGGCGAATACCATATTGCCCATTCCGTCCAAATGAGGTATTAAAAGTAACGGAACTAAGTCATGTGTTTAGCACATGACTTCATTTGGGGGCAAAATTGTCATTTTACATTTAAGCTACACCAATTATCTTTTACTCCTCGTTCCCTCCATACGTGAGAATTTACTGCCATCCATTCTTCAACAAAGTAAGCCAATCAGGGCAGGCAAGCCATAAAGGAGAGGGGTATACTCCAGTGGTGTACGATCTCGCAGGTGGTGGCGTGCTAGACGACGAGGAGCTTGGAGAGGATTGCAATAGGATCCGGTAAGCGGCGACGGTGGTTGCTTCGGAGATATTGAAGAGGTACTGTATGTTGTCGTAGAATGTTATTTTTTAGGAGAGAGATGGTGGAGGTGAGTGATTGGAATTCATTAATGGTGATGATTGAGAGGGTTTCATGAGCATTGAGATTAGGGATTTAGGGTTAATATACAAAATCAAGAATATAAATTGGGCTCGAATTTTCCAAATCACACTCTGTTTCTACTTTCTTAATTGGTGAGCTCTGTTCTTCCTTAATTTTCCTCTATCTTTATTTGGTTTATGCTTCATACTTTTGGACTTTTTTACAACCTCCCTTGCAACACTTTAATTTTCGTTGAATTTTCGAATTTTCCATCACCCCAAACAATCTGAGAATTCTTAATGACTGTGTCGGTTCTACATTCTCTTTATTCATTTCAATGACATTTAGTTTCTCTCTCATTGTCTTATTATTATTCTTATGCCTCTCTGTTTTCCTTTGCTTCAATTCTCCAAAACCCATCTTCGATTCCCTGAATTCCGTTAAAAAATCTTATATTTTACCTCCATACTCAAAGCTAAGAACAAGGAATTTCTCATTTTCCAAGTCCGATAAACTCGTAGCCTTGCCAATTGACAATGTATTACTTTTTACACGATCCCCTATTTGTTTTTGGCTCAAATTTAATGTAAAATGACAATTTTGCCCCTCTAATGAAGTCATGTGCTAAGCAGTTGACTTAATTCTATTACTTTTAACACCTCATTTGAACGAAATGGGCAGTATGGTACTCGCTAAAAAGTTTAATTGTTAAAGTGGTTCGTTTTAAAGTTGAGTGGGCAAAGTGATACTAAATTGATAGTTTAATGGCCAAATGGGATGTTTACTCTAAATTTAATGCATTTGCGATGCACATGATTTCGTGTAAGGTTACTTTGATCATATTGTAACAAAACGACATTTTTCTCCGATATTTTTTTGTCAAAATGAAACACACAGAGCATATAAAACATAACAATATTTTCAATAAACATCGCAATTTCGGCTATTTTATAACCAAAATGATTAAAATAAGCTTAAATAAAGTCATGTGCCATGCACATGGTTTCATTCCATTCAATTTAACAGTCAAATTGAAAGAAGTGACTAAAGTATTACTCACTCCAAAGTTAGATGGTTAACGTAATTTGTTTTAAAATTTGATAATCAAAGTTATAATAAATCAAAAATTTAATAGTCATTCGAGTTGTTTACTAAAAAATCAGTCATATTAAGGGTAACTCCAATCACACACTATCCCATTATATTTGGTGTTGATTTCCCCCCAATTAGCTCCAACTGAACGGCACATCCAGAAGCAAATTTGGTGTTATCTACAATGGCATATCAAATTTGGTGTGACACTGTAGATAGACGCCATTTACCCTTCTTTTTTTTAAATTTTTTATCTTAAGTGGTATTTACTTTTAAATATCAATTAGGTCATTTCTATACTTCTAATTTAAATTTTTTAGTTTATTTTTTTAATTAGTAATATTAATAATTTGTTTTATTGAAAAATTTAATTTATTCTAATTAAATTTATGTATACTTTATTGTAATTAATATTTTTAATATATAATAATAAGGAAAAAATGTATATAACATTTAACTTCATAAATTTATTTCCATAATAAATATGTTATGTTAATTTAGTGATTTTTAATTTTTTAAATTATTATAAGTTAATTAATAAAAATATCTATAATAAAATAATTAGTACAATATAATAATTTATATGATTTGATAAAATAATAGAATAATAAAGAGAATATTCCATTTTTGGAGAGAATATATATTTTTGTGTTATATTTAGTGTTGTAGTTGGAATTAAAAAAACTATAATATAAAAATAACACTATTTTTATGTTAAATTAATACAAAAATAACCTAATAGATTGAAGTTAGTCTAACAATCATTTAAAAAAAAAAAAAAAGCTTCATAAACTTTTCAGATAAAAGGAAAAGCCCTCCACTCCTTTTTAATATCACCCTCCTTTTTTGACCAGACGATATTGATTGCACTCCACGCCCCGATTAAGACTGACGATTTTTCAATACCATCCCATTTTCATTAAGTTTATATCTGAATTAAATTTAATGTATTAATCATGAAAAGTCTTAATTTATTTACAGCAGTAATTAGGGAAGGAAAAAGAATAATTATTATTTTCATAAATAAGAAACAAATCAAAAAATTGGTTTATATGATAAGAATTAAGAGTCTATAATCAAATTGTTAAATAAATTTTATATTAATTTTTTTTTTATTAAACTAACTCAGTCGTTCATATAAAATGTATAATATACTTTTTTTGAAATGGAGGTTTATGCTAGAAAACATAGAAAGAGGGGGATGCTTTAAAATGAATTAAAAAAAATAAAAAAATCAAACTTTATTATAATGATCACCGGCCTTCAAACATGATTTTATTTTATTTGATACGTTTAATTCAAGAAAAGGCTCTATTTGTTCACGTGTTCGTAGAAGACTGGTGTTGGGGTTGGCGTCGTGGTTGAATTGACAAGTGTTTCTTGATTAACACACAAACAGCAAAGATATTAGACCACGTTTAGTTTACACAAACAAAATAAATTCTTCTATTTTTTTATGGATGTGTAAAACTAAATTTTCTTTCTTATGTTTGATAAAATATAAAAAGTATTTAGGTAAGAATATTATTATCTAAATTTTTTATAAAAAATACTTGAAAATCACATGAAAAAAATCAATTCCATGTGTTTTGAGAGGAATAGTTTTACCCCCTACTTTCCCCTCTCTCATAAAAGTTTTTTCGGAATTTGTACTTACCAAATAAAGAAAAGAAACGACTTTCCTTTCCTGAGTACTAAAATCCGTGAACTAAACGAGGCCTTAGAGCTTCTTTAATGCAACTGTGTGAAAATAATTATTTTAGTATTGTGTAAAATTTATACATTGTGTAAATTTTTTGTTATTTTAATAATTGTGTAAAATCAATGCCAACTAAGTTTTTTTGTATAATGACTGTGTATTTTGCACATCTAATTTATACAGCTAAGTAGAATTCTCTCTCTACCCATTCACTCATCATTAACTCAATCACACCACTCACATTTTCTCTCCACCCACTCACTCATTCTCTCTTTTCATTTGTATAGTTTCTTGTTCTTTAGGTGTCTATTTTTTATTGGACCACTTCTTTTTACACATAAGTATTAATATTGGTTATTGGAGAGTAAATAAGTATGTGTAAATTTTCTGTATAAAACTCACTTGCGATATAAAATTTACACAATAATTTTATACAGTTCTATTGGAGATGCTCCTAGAGTCCCTTTCCCATTTTAATTTTATGCATAAAAATGAGAGCGCAATTGCCATTCCTCCGCTATCAAGTTTCCCTTGGCGTACACTTCATCATCTTCGATCTTACTATTATTATTATATATATAATATATTACTACCTCCAATTTAAAAACAAAAAACAAAAATTAAAAATAGTTTGAAATTCTCATAAGGTTAATATTCTTAATTAGTCATAATACTTGCAAGAAATGAAGGACGGATCTGAAATTCGTACGAGAGATGAGCTATGTAAATGGCCAAATGGGTAGGTCAAAATTTAATTAAACGGGCGAATTATTGAGAATTTGATCATTGTAAATATTAAAAAATAAAAATAAAAATTTATTACTAATAAAATATTTATCTTCAACTAGTATTTAAAATTAATCACAGGGGAGACTGGAGAGAGTGTGGTTTGAAAAAAAAAATTAATGTGAGATAGGAGATTTAAACTTAGAACCTCTCACTTAAAATAAGAATCATTTATCACTTGAATTATAAGATTAAAATACAAGTTAAGCAATTTTATGAATAATATATGAACTGAAATTTTATACTAGGGCTAGTTTAAACTTATATTAGTATTCTAATTAAAACTGAGGAAAAAAAACTTGGATTTATGTTACAACCCACTTCGATCAACCCTCCCTAAATCCACCCGCGCATGAAATAATATATATATCATAGCATTGCATGCATATTTCAAAAAGATTAGTCCTTTAGAATTTTATTACTGTCGTTTTAAACAAAATAATAAGTTTATTTCTCTAGGGTCAAGTATCATATTATGATCTTTCCATTTCAAATTAAGAAATCACTTTTTTCTTTTTATTAGGGCTAAGTTAGAGTTTTGAGGGACTCTAGCAAATTTTTGTTTTGAGGTCGGTCCTACTTTTGTGGCATTTTAAATGAAATGTTATGTTTCTTTTCGATCAAGATCTAATTTTTGAAGTATCAAATTGTATGATAGTAAATAGGTTCTCCGCCTCCCCCCACCCACCCTCTTTTTTTTTTTTTTCTTATCTTAATCATTGATTATATAAAAATCAATGTACTTTTAAAAAATGTGAAAGTCAAACTGAGTCTTAGCAAGTGTAAGAACCTTCATGCAAACTCAATTATATGTCGGGGATCAGGGACGAAGTTAGAAATTTATTTAATGAGGGGCACAAATTGTATGTGATAAAATATATTTTGCAACATAATAAATAAAGAATATATTGGGATACTTTGTGATATATTTTTCAACATACATTTATAAGTTTGTCTTTCATATATTAATTATGTTCCAAAAATAAGGCGAATTCTAAATTTAGGACATAAAACAAAGTAACAACATATATTCTTAATCTAAAAAAAATAGAATATTTAATAAAGAAGGAAACGTTCTTAAGCATAAACTAGAAACTGACATTCAAACAAACCTCAAAACATTTTATTTTTTTTACCAAAAAATGACTAAAAATGAGAAGGGGCATTTTCTATTATTTGAGAACTTGCCTACGCCTATATTGTAGACCAAAGTGAGAGAGATATATCCGCCCCCGCCCCCCCAACACCCACACACCCACACCAAAAGCCCAAGCTAAATCCGTCCCTGCCGGGGATTAAACCAAGCCTCCCTTTTAATAAACACACTGGCACACTGCAAAATAATTTAATCAGAGTATTGC
This sequence comes from Lonicera japonica, assembly GCA_021464415.1. NCBI lineage: Eukaryota > Viridiplantae > Streptophyta > Magnoliopsida > Dipsacales > Caprifoliaceae > Lonicera > Lonicera japonica. Next base: position 4,151,645 of record CM038464.1, on the reverse strand, counting down.
GGAGTTCATAGCTATATTGTTTCGATCAGGTATTATCAATCAAACTTAGGCTCCGTTTGATAAAAATATGAAAAATGAAAAAAAAAAAAAAAAAACTAACTTAAGTGGGAAGATGGAAAATAAGTTAAAAGATGTGGTGAAATTAACTCTTACTTTTTAATTTCTTCCATGAAAAAATTTTCTTTGGGTAGTGATGAAGAATTTTTTTCCATAATACATAAAAAATGATGGATGACATATACTCATAAAAAATGAGTATGAGATGAAGAGTATCTTGCCACATTTTTCAACTTATTTTCCGTCTTCTTACTTAAATTAGTTAAACTTATTTTTATTTTCAATGTTGTTATCAATCGGAGTCTTAAAGATTAGACCCGATACTACAATATTTGAAATATTAGTTCAGTTAACTCTAGCACTACTTGAAGTAGTAACTCATGTTTAATTTGGACATGATTATTCTAATAGATGATCTATTCGACTTTCAAATACAACTACATTTTTAACATGGACTAAGAGGTTTGAGCCCACATTCTTTTAAAATTATAGATGGAGTTTAGGAATTTGACTAAGAGGAATTATAGCATCGAAAAAATAATTTAATTAAAAGCGGGCAAAATGGGACTACTTTTTTTGTTCTTTTCAAAATTACAGCATTGCAAAATAGTTAATATATATATATATATATATTTTATAAGAATATTTGAACATTAAAAGGGCAAATTTAAAAAAATTAAAGTGGGCCAACTGTCTCCCCTTGCCAGCATGCATGATGCATCCGCTCCTGTTTGGAAAAAAACGTTTAATTTTTGTTTAGGGTGTTCAATCTTAAAGTTACTTAGGAAAATTAATTTATTATCATAATCATGATTTTAGATAGAAGTTTTACCATTATTATTATTATTATTATTATTATTATTATTATTATTATATAATCATCAGGGGTGGTTGAGAAACGATGGGAGTTTGGTTGGGTGATATGACTTCTTCCCATTTGGAAATATCCTTTCGGCTTGACCTAGAGCATATACCCACGTGGAGGCTTTACCAAAACAGCATATGCTCTCACTTTCTTCTGCAATATTAAACATACTAGTTTTATTTATGGCTTATTTATACCGAATTTATTGTTCAGTTATATATTTACACAATACAACTTATTAATTGGTATAATTATTCGGTGAATAATGTTGATAAAATTATCGTTTTCCAACGCATTATGGTATGAACCAATAGTCTAATGAATATAACAATTTTATATCCATCAATCTCACCAGTATTAAATAAGTTATAATCTTTTCTTGACGGTATTAAATTTAATTTTTCTTTAAAACTTGAGTAATGCTGGACATTTAAGGAATAAATTAAAAATTATGCAAAACATGCATGTGATTGGTCTAGGGTGGAACCTATTTACAAATTAATAATTGAAATTATTTAAATATTATTAAAACAATGTACAACATTAAAAGTGTACGGTTACACTTGTCAATGCAATACTGTGCTCTTATAAAAAATAATTGATACGATAATTTCAGTACCCTTATTTAATTATTGATCAATCTAATAGGTAACTCATCACGTCTTTGTCACATGCATGTTTATAATGTATCTTTCTTCTCTGTACAAGTGGGGTCTAATTATGTGGCCCAATCTTAAAAAAAATAAAATTGTATTCCAAATTCATTTTTAGAAATAAAGATGTGTTTCTGCATACTATCGATAGAGTCATGGTTTTTTTTTGGCCCAAGTAGTATTCCTCGAGTTTGAAAGAAAATCGTAATTAAGGACCGGCTGGTTATATGTTCTTTTTGTGTCTGCAATTTAGTCCTACATCATTGGGTGTGAGAGAAAAAATATATTTTCCTCATTTAAACAATTGAGCCTAAACAAACATTTTTTTTTTTTTTAAAGAATGGGATGAGGCGTCCCAAGACAAGTCTGACGCATAAAGTAATATATTAGAGTCGGTTTGATTATTTTACAGTTTACGAAATAAATAATTTATTTTTTTTAATTTATAAATAATGTAATTTGAGTGTTTGTCGTAAAAGTGAATTAATATATAAAATTATAAACTTAAATTAAAACTTAAGACATTAAATCAAAAAACATAAAGATACAATTGAAATTATATAACTTATAAATATCATACAAGTACATGTAAATATAATCACACCACAAATTTTTATGTTGCAATAAAAAAATTACAATATGTTAATTTATAATGAAATAATTATAAATGAGATAATTTACGGAACCAAACGAGTTATTAAAGATTTCAAAATTATCATAATTCACCTTAAATTTTAGTTGACTAAGAGTGTTTGTAATTTATCCTCTTTGTCTTCAATATTTATAAATGACTTATAATCGTTTTTCTATTCAGTATAACCAAACTAATCGATATCAATGTTCTAAAAATCGTTAGGAGTTCTTAGGGTAGAAAAGGGGGGGGGGGGGGGACTAGTATCTAGGTGATTAATCGGCAATTAATCAGACAAATAATTTTTATATTTATTAATTATTTAATATAAAATAGTATAAATATGGTCTAACTTTATTTACAAAATAAGATTAAGATCTTGTTAAACAATTATTCTTATAATTCAAACATAAGAAAAAAAATAGTTTTTAAAATAAAAATAGAGTGAAAGACTATTATTCATGTCGAATTGCTATCTCATAAGATCAAGTGAATGCCTAGTTTAAGATAAGTGGTAGAGTACTATCTAACATCTAGGCATGAAATAATCGACATAGAATGAGATATTTAGAACACTTTACTTGGAGTTAAAAGAGGGTGGTGCTATTACCACCCCATAAACTTCTTGCTTCAACTCCCACTAAAAAAAAGGTCTAAACTTCTATTTTCACCCCACCTAATTAATCATTTTCAACCAACTAATCACTCATTAACATTAATTACTATTCATCATCTTCTTCCTCTTCTTCTTCTTTCTTTTTTCTATGGTTTTTACTCAATGGTTAATAATTAACAAAAATTCAGATCTAATTAACCTATTCTATCTCATTCAGTACATTTCAAAAGCCAACAAAAATTCAAAAGTAACTCACAAAAACACACAAAATCTCCATTGATGTAACACAAAACCCCCCTTAAGTTTTAGAGAATGATAGAGAAGAGCGAATCAAGAATTATCAAAGTAGAAAAACCTAATGAAAGTGAGATATGCTTGTTTTTATTATGTTTAATGTTTATTTTCTTTAGTTAATATAAAAAAAATTGTACAAATAAAACGAATTAGAGCATCAGAACAGGTTACCTCGGTTACGGAAAACCAAAATTGGAGCACTTGTTCGGTTTTCGGTGACCGAATGTGTCATATGAAGAATGAAAGAGAATGATATTTTGGTTCTACAGAACCGATATTTATCATTTTTCTCAGTTCGTAATGGTCGAATACATGCCTATTACTTGTCTTTTAGGGGCCGAGGTAGTGAAAAAAAATTCTAAAGGGTTATGTTCTTCTCCAAATACCCCAGTCCTTGGGAACTGAGATATTGATACATATCAGCTATATATTAGTCACGTGGAAATTTATTAGATTTTTTTGTGTACAGGAATATCCCAAAATTCAAAATGTGTTCACATGTTTAACGAGCATATAATTGAATTAAAGCCTCCGAATTCAAAGTTCGAACGATGTAATTTTTTGCTTTTCATGAAATTATAAGGATGTAATTTTTTTGTATATGAATGCCAACAATTTTTAGTAACTTGATTAAATTCGATCACAGAGAACTGACCATTATCCAATTTATTTTTTTAATTAAATTTGATTTTTTAAGTAATTTGATTATATTCCAGACAACTTCGATCCTAGAAAACCGAAATTATCTAAAGTACTCGGTTGTTAGATACTGATGTAAGGTCTCGAGAGCTGAAAATATAGTTTCAGATACTTCGGTTGTGAGGGACCGAGGAAGTGGATGAACCACGGTCATAAAGAACCGAAATTATTCTCAATACTTGATTGTTAGAGGCCGATGTAAGGTTCCGAGAGCTAAAATATGATACGAGGAAGCCTCGGTTGTAAGGGACCGAGGAGTTTGATGAAATTCGATCATAAGGAACCGACATTAGCCAAAATAGTTTAGTTTCTCTCTTTAAACCCTTTTTGCTTCGTCTTCAACGAATATCAGTATTGAACAAAAAAAACAGTCACAAAAAAAAAACTGAGTCAATGGTTGAATAATTTTATTAACTCTCTAACGTGTTAAGAAAACAAAATGAATAAAAACTTTCAATTCTTTCTTCTCTACTATTCTCTATAACTTAGAATTTCTTTGTGTTGCATTAAGGGTAGATGGATGCAAAAATTTAAAAATCATTGTTGAGAAGAAGAAGAAGAAGAAGAAGAATTAATGATTAATTATAATTAGTTTGTGTTGCATTAAGGGTAAATGAATATAAAATTTTAAAAACTATTGTTGAGAAGAAGAAAAAGGAGGAGGATGAGAGGGAAGAGGAGGAGGAAGATTAATGATTAATGGTTAATTATAATTAATCATTAATCTATGTATATCAAAATGAGAGTGGTAAAAAAAGTATTGAAAGTGTTGATGAGTAAAAGAGAGTTGGTGAAAGTGATAGTGAAAGTAGGAGTGATACTAAGTATATATTGGAATAAAAATAGCACCACCTTTAAAAAAAAGAAAAAAAAAATCTTTTTCTTCAATATCTTCTTAATGTCAAAAAGATATATAATAAGGACAAATTAGTCTTCATAATTGGTGGCTTGAGTCCTTATCTCTCCACTAACTGTGGACCCGCTCAAACTTAAAATGTTAACGACTACGTGAACCTACTCAAAATTGAAAGCTTGGTTTCAACTTCGTACACATAAAGCCGATCCATTTGAAAATTCAAAAGCACGTTAATGTAGTATATATAGTTCCAGCCTTAGCTTTAGTATATATATATATATACAGAGTAATAATACGGGAAGGGAAGCCCAAGGTCCATGTCAGCTGGACGAGCTTCAATGACTTGCTCTAAAATAGATTTAGCAACTCTCGGCCCACCTCTTCTTTCTTCTTTAAAGGAGATAAAGGGCCCAGAATCCCCAATTGGTAACTCCAATAATAATCATAAAAGATTATATTACACCATGCTTCTTTTCTATGTACTTGATTATTATTGGCCTGAGGAGTGTGATCGATTTGAACCTGGGTTGTCATTTGTGAATATAAATTTACATTATTTAGGGGAGAAGGTGATCCTGGTCAATATATTATAAAACTGTTTTTTTTTTATTGCAAATATTTTGTTTAGTAAACATCGAGACATAAATTAAAAATAAAATAATGTGTCATTTGAACTAGTACGCAGAATATATTTTACTTTATTAGTGAAAGAATTAAGACCACCTTCCTACAACAATTTTTTTTGTTGTTCTGATATGTTTTTGGATATATATATATATATATCTATATAATAAGCTTCCAAGGTTTTTGAATTCTAAAATGTATGTTTCTTATTAAAAATCGTGTGGCCTATAATTGCTCTCATAAAAATGAAAGGCTCGGATCATTTTCTATTGTCCAATTACCCCGCTTCTCTCTCCCGCGCTTACTAAAAATCCTAAAAGTTAAAGCACTCTCTTATACAAATGCTCAGACATGTTCTCTCAGGCACAATCTTTCTCTGAAGCATTTTTATCTCTTTCTCTCTAAGAATTGCTCCAACGCTGGAGCCTCAAGCCGGAATTCCAGAGGTATTTATCCTTTCTTTCACTCTCCCTCTCCCTTTTTCTTTTTGGAATCTCTTTCGAACTTGAAGTTTCTAAATTTAAGGCTTTTCTCTATCTTTTTTTTCCTTGGGATTTCTTGCATTTGGGTGTTCGATAGTTCTCAAATTTGTGTGTTTAACAAAAAATCTAAGGAGTTTGATAGTTCTAAAATTTGGGTGTTTGATAGTTCTTAAATTGTTTAAAATATGGGTGTTTGATAATTACATAAACTTTCCATATTTTCTCTTCATTGCATTCTCTCTCCTCAATCGGCGACGTTTATTGAGCTCTAAGAGTACAACAAATTTGCAGATACTTCACCGGAGCATGGACAACTCTGTTTACGATGACATTTCTAAGTAGAAAAATCAATTTCTCTTTGCTAACATATATCTATTTTAACCTAATATGTTTTTTGTAAAATCAAACTAATGCTTCTCCAGATAGAGCTGATTCCATTGTGTAATCGATTTTAACTCTTTAAAAGGTATGTAAAACTGAGAAACCTAAGGTTGATTTTGCTCTTACACTGTGATTTTAGTTATTTTGTTTGTTACGTAGTATTTAATTAGAGTTACTGCAATGAAACCCTAATTTTAGGAGAATTTTATCTTTTGCTAGATAAAAATCTGTGGTTTTTTTTTTCTTACTTTGCAGTGAACTTAACCATATAGTTATTGTGTTTGTCGTGTTTGTTTGTAGTATTTAATTAGAGCTGACTGTAATGAAACTCTAACTTTAGGAGAATTTTATCTTTATTTAGAAAATATGAGCTTTTTTTCTTACCTTGCAGCGTGTTTAAGCATATAATTGTTGTAGTTATTGTGTTTTGCTTCATAGTATTTAATTGAAGCATACTATAATGAAAACCTAATTTTAGGATATTTTTTTAGCGGAAAAGCCTTCGTAAAATTGGGTCAACGAACCAAGTATTGCACCAAATTATCAATACGCCCTATGAGAGTTTCTCTATGTTTGCACGTAAGTCTTGTCGATTCTCCCCTTTGCCTAAAAATGTACTAGAATAACGATGAAGTTTACTACTGTAATTTTTTCATTCTCTGAAATCATCAGCACTTATCCCTTTGGTTTGTGAGCATCCCTTTGTTTTACTATTAGTTTACAAAAAGGATCTTCTTTCCGTATCTATCATCGTGTTTCCGTCTCTATATGCTTCTGTGTGTAAAAACAAAAAAATAATACATATATATAGTAATTTCACACTTTTCTAAAAGGACTACAGAGAAAGGATTAGAATATCACTCTTCTTTAAATAACACTTTTTTTTTGCTATTGTCTGATCTATTACAACGCATATAAGTGCCTATAAGTATATCTATTAGAACCCAAGTGATAATTCATGTTCTTCTTTTTCTTTTATTAACTTCTATTTTTTTCCTCTTTCAGTAAATTTTTGCCTATTCCAGCAATGATATCAAGGTGGGTAGCAACATTGAAATAGATGGAGCTCCTTGGAAAGTTATAGGTACTATATCCATTGCCCACTTGAATTAATTTGTTATTAAATATGTCAATACACTTTATCGATGCAAAATATTATTTTCTTGATTTTCATGTAATGTTGGTATACGTTGCTGATGTTGTTATTGAGGAATCTGATTTTGATGTTGTATACGAATGCTTTTGATTTTGATATTATGTATAGAATTTTATTTTAATTTTTTATAGGAATTTAAAACATGCACATCACAATGAATCTGAATATCTAAAGCAAAACCGTATAAGCCTCATTTTAGCTTCTATTATATCTTTATGCTAATTTACTTAAGTTGATTCTTCACCCAATTAAGATATTTATAGCTTCAATTTCTATAATTCAAGCTACATTTCATTGTTGCCTTTTACTCATTATTAATTTGAATCGGCTAATCTGTTCACATTGATATCATTTATTATTGCCTATTACTATTTAATTTTTAATGAAGTCTTGATTTTCCTCCTCTTTTAACCCTCTAGGTGGAGTTATTGCTTAATTATCTCTCGACCTTCGGAGCACCAATTGATCCATCCACCATCCTTCATTGGTAATCTTACTAAAGTGCAAGTTCTTCAATTCTTTCCTTTTTCTCCTCTCAGCAACTTGCCTTTGATCACTTACAATTTCTATCTTTCGACTAATTCTAGCTTTTAAGTTTTCTTAAGTTTTTTACATTTTTAAGGTCTATTTTTTAGTGCTAATTATTAATATCTTAATTGGGGTATATTTCAGACCAATCAGATCGTTTTACGGCTTCAATAATTGTTGGAGTCTGGTTTTCTTTCTGATGATCTTATTGCTAAATCAGTTAATTTTTGTTTACAAAAATGTGTTAAAAAAATTGTATTCACTTTGGTAATTTGTGAGGTTAAGAAGTACGATTAGAGTTGCAAAAAAATCCCCCTTTCTCCTCTTCGTTAACGTAATTAATTACAACAATTTCATATTGATTCTTTTCTTTTTAGCCCATGATCATGGATGAAGATTGAGCAATTCTATATCGCAAGACTCAAAGACGTAAGCTTGCCCAACATTAGCAGAAGATATTTTGATTTTTAGCCTTCATTTCAACACCTATTCTTCTCCACTATTCACAATTCTCAAAATTTGAGTTTTATCTTTATGGTTATCAGTTCAAATTGGAATTAAAAACATTGGAGCTGTCTGCTTGAGCATTGAACTGGTAACTGTACTTGATTACTTGATTTTATTTTATTTTTACTAATTTGGTAAAATTCTAGGGTTTTAGTAATTTATGGATGGAGTTACATTCATTTCAATCTATAAAATGTGTACTTTTCTATCTTTAATAGTGTTTGATTGCTTAATTTTGAGTCAGTTATAGTTTCGTGGTACAATTACGTATGTGTAATAGTAAGAACTTTAATTCTTACCATTCTTCATGGAAATTGAATTTTAGATATGGTGGAAACAACTCAAAGGCAAAAAATCTTAATTTGATAAGTAATATGTTGCAATCTATTCCACATGGAAAGTAATTACGAATTTATGATTAAACACCTTTAAATGTATCTGACTGCTTGGGCTCTAAACTCTTACAATCACATGCTTAGCTTAAATTGGATTGGATTTTTGACTTCGGTACTCAAGAGGCATTATGCACTACGGAGGATAACAACTTTGTATTTTTTATTTTCAAATGGGTGAATGGTGTTTTATACTGATTTGATTAGATTTGTAACTCCTCTCTATCGTATATGCTTCTTTCAGCTAGATGAAGTGATTGAAGCCGAAAAACAACTACTAAGGACTTGGTAAAAAGATGGCTTTGTTAGCATTGAAAAAGAAGGTTCAAGAAGAATTACTATAGAAGATTGATGCTTGGCTCATCAACGTGGAACAACAAGTAAGTCGTTGTATCATAAAGGGTGAACTTGAACTGTTTGAGGATAAATTATTGAATTGAATTTATTCTTTAGACCTATAGCTTGAATGGCTGGTTTGTGGATGTGGTTATCTCTTTAGTTGACCTATCTGTTCTATTTTCAGAAAATTGAAAATAATGAGTTTTAACATAAAAGCTAGGGAAATGAGGTGTGAAACAGTTATCAATTCTGGAAATTATTAATTTTTTGTCTCTGAAAGCTTTCCTTTTGTCCATCCGTTATAATTGTTTTACAACAAAAGTTCGGATTCTTGAAATTCTAATACATCTCCTCTATATTTCTTTTTCATTGAGTCCAAAAAAAGGTGTTATTGTGTTTATTATGTTTTGTGGACATCTAATTTGTTGTATGTGTGGATACAAATTGGCTGAATCATAAATGATATTTATCACTTTCTTTTCGTTTTGTTAAATTTCTTTATTAATGATTAATATGAGTACCTCCTTTTGATTTTGGCTTTTAATTTTTGTAGGTCATTGGGTAATGACCGAATTATCCCTAATTCCTTCGAGGCTTGTGCATTAGCGATCTACTATTTGTTGTTATTTGCATACTATGATTTGCTAATTAGTGATAATAGTGGGGATATGTCCTAATTATGTGTATTTTTTGTTTGTACTTCACTCACTCGAGATATAAGGAACGATAAGAAAACTTCATCTTTTGAGATTTTTTGGAAAATTAATACTTCATCGAAATAATATTCTAATCAATTTTTGTTCTTTTATTTTTCTTTTTTCTGCTTGCAGTTGATTATGGAATAGATTCGTGATTTAAGTTGAGATATATAAGAGGAGGAAAAAAAAGGTAATTATCCTAAAAATATATGCTTTAAAGAGTGCCTTTGTGAAGTATTATTTCTACCAAAGCTTCTATTTATGGAATAATGTTTGAAATTTAAAATTTTAAGGCTTCGAAAAGTGATTACTACTTTATGCTAGGTTCGTTCTTGAATTTATTGAGCTTCATTTTTTTGTTTTGTTTCCATTCATTCTTAAAAAAAGAGGATATTTTTAGATAAGCTTTGAAAAGTCAAAATATGGATTATGTCCTAATCCGTACAAGAGTCGCTGATTTATTATATGAAAATTGAATATCCAAAAAGTATCACTCTTGTAAAGACCAGCTTCAATTATCTAGGGATTTTTTAATTATCTATTATAGAAAATTATCTACACTTTCAAAGAATGTCATGCTTTATGCAAGGATTTTTCATTTTTTCAATTATTTACTATAGAAAATTTGTAGCAATGGCAATTTCATTCTCTGTCTAATTAATATATATATTCAGATCTGAGCGTCTTTTTGTGTTAATAAATTAATTTAAATCTAAATTGTTAAGATTAAAATGTGAGGACATTGTTAAATTATTAGAGAATGAGGTGACTTTAGGTTGTGTCCTAAGAATTGAGGTCAATAACATTCTAATATCACAATATAAATTTCATATATATTGAACTCTTATAGATCGATATTAGAATATAAATTATTTATGATTTTTTTTTGTGTTTTTGTCATATAAACTATTTATGATTTTTTTTTGTGTTTTTATCTTAGTGCCTTTGGCACTGACAATGCCTAGTATATATATATATATAGCCAAAGAAAAATGGTTAACCACCCAAAAGTAACAGAACCATTTGCTTAATTAGAAAATGGCTAAATCCGCTGAAACCCCCCATATCTATGCAATCGATAGAAAAATGGTGGTTCAAAATTCTCATATTCCTATTCCTTAATTCCCTAAAAATTTGTTAATCATCATCATCATCATCATTCTCTCACCACAAATCTCTCTCATCTCCTCCCTCAAATTTTTCTTTTCTGTCAATTTCCAGCACCACCGGCGGCGATTTGACCCGCATCGGCGCCACCGGTCACCATGGCTCAAGTTCCCTTCCAACTCCTTGAACTCACCATCATCTCCGCCCAAAACCTGGCCGCCGTTTCCAGCAAATTACGCACCTATGCCATCGCTTGGGTCCACCCAGACCGCAAGCTCCGAACCCGAGTCGACCAACAGGGCAATGTAAACCCTAACTGGAACGACAAGTTCGTTTTTCGCGTCGACGACAACTTCCTCAACTCCGATTCCTCAGCATTGATGATCGAAATATACTCCCTCGGTTGGTTACGGGATTTCCCCGTGGGATCGGTACGCGTTCTCATCACCGATCTCATCCCTCCGGCGATACAAAAAGAGACTAATAACAAACGCTTTGTCGCTCTTCAGATTCGTCGGCCGTCCGGCAGACCTCAGGGCATCTTAAACATGTGCGTCACGCTTCTCGATAACACCATGTATAGCATGCCGCTCTATTCCGAGTTCAGTTCTGGATTCTATAAGGATCTATTAGACGAGAAAAGTTGTAATGGAAAAGGTAAACCTAATTCACAGCAGAACGGAATGGGGGGAAAAAAGTTGCTGGTTGAGAAAACTAAAGCAAAAGACAATATAAAACTATGGAGATCTCGAAGCGATCGAACGGACCTCAACAGCCAAAGTTTACAGAAGAAAGGCAGTTCGATGATGATCAACGGAGGATCGATGGTGAATGGACCGTTTATTAACGGCGGAGGATCTATGGTGAACGGTGGATCGATGGTTAACGGATCTGAAGTAGGGGTTAACTCCGACGTAGGACCGTCGCCGTCGGTGGTGGCAGCGGCGGTGGCGATGGGACTATATCCGACGCAGATTCCGGTACCGAGGAAAGCAGGGACATCAATATTGGAGGATTGGACGGTGGAGGAGTCGAGTGTGGAAGGATTGAAATCTAAGATAGATAGGTGGAAGATGGAGGTGCCGATATATGACAGGCGGGATTACCAGAGGCTGAGGAAGAATTACAAGCATTCACGTGATCGGCGGAACACCGACGGAGGAGGGGGCTTGCTGTCGTGCTTCGGAACTGGATATGGATGTGAATTTAAGATCGTGTGTGGAGATAGTAAGAAAACGGGCAAGAGATATGGTAGTGCCAGCGAGGTCAACTTGCTACCCTCCTCGTCCTCGGATGTTAATTCTTAAACGGAAGGGAAGGCAGCAAAGGAATATTGGAGTAATCGGAGATTGGAAATTTTGACCGACCAAATTTTTGTATGAAAAAACCTTCGCTCGAATTAGGCGGCAGGGTTTTTAATTTTACTTCCTCCGCACGGCACTTTGATGGACATGATATCTATATAATAATACACTCTCAGTTATCTATCTAGTTTATTTTTTCGAATTACGAAATCTCCCAACTCCTTCCCTCCTAATTATATTCCGATTTATTACCCACGTATTGTGCTATTAATTTTAATATTAATATTATTTATTTATTTTGATTATATATATATATATATATATTGTTTTGACACATTTCTAATGTTACTATCTTTTTCATGTAGATCGAGTACGTGTTTAAATTTTTAATTAATCTTTTTGTCTAAAATTATATTTACCCTGATTATAAACGGGCCATTTAAAATAATTATAATACTATGCAACTATATATGGTGGGTCGATCGGTACTCATCTCATTTACTTAATTGCATTGTTTTGATCTATATATATATATATATATATATAGTCCAAGTCTTCCCACGTGACTTGGTTTCATTTTCGTTTATACCAGATGAAGAGGAGATCTAGCCACGAGTACATACACGTTGACATTTATATATTTGTATATATATTCTTCTTCAATTATATCTTATATAATATTAAACAAGAATTTGGGGATTAATTTTTTATTGCACTTAATAACACTAAATTGGCCTTCAAGCTAGCTCCGAAGAAGAAATTATTATCTCATAGTTTCAGATTCCTAGTCCCATTTCAACTTGGGTGCATTTTAAGTATAAACACTAATTTCAATTTAATATAGGTCAACAATTAAAGCTTTACTATCACTACATGAATTTTAACTGCTAAATCTAGGGCTATATTCGATTAAGTAACTGAACATCCTATACCGAATAACGAATCAGAAAACCGGTATAGCAAAAGTACAAGTTGATTCCAGACCGTATACATGTCAATAACTAATATTTCGGTTCAGTTTGAGAGAATTTTCATTTAACACCTAAATTCAAAAATCATGAAAGAAACAAGAGTAAAATCAACCATAAACAAAGAAAGCATATAATCAATTAATCATCTCCTCAAAATTTTACCAAAGAAAAAATCACAGTGTATTCCCAGAAAAACGTACGGGTGCACACGTTGGGAGAATTCACTGAGGGAGAGGTGATGCAAGCGAGGGAGAAAAATGTAACAATGTAGAGAGAGAGAGAGAGAGTTCCTTCTTTCCTCAAACAAAAAATTCCAACAAAAAGCTAAAAGCAAATACACTCGATTCACATTTGCAAGATCAATTGAAAATAAAAGAAAGCCAAAGTGTGTTTATTACCGGATTAACATACACACATATATGTATAAATAATAAAAAAAATCTGCTCGGTTAAGCAAAACAGAACCTTATGGATATAAAAAACCGTTTCCGTGCCGTAAATCGTTCAGTACCAGTTTTAACGGATTCAGTTTGCTTCAGTTTTTTTTTTTTTTTTTTTTCATTTGGTTTGATTTTTTTGTGTTGAATTTTCAGTTTTTCGCTCTAAATGTCAGCCTTAGCTAAATCAACTTCACGACATTATATTAAACTATATTAAAAAAACAACCAATAATTAAAAACATAAAATATATTATTGTAAACATATATAATGAGTGTGCCGCAATTTTAATATACAGGAAACAGGCCTTGAATTATATATTTGTCTGGATTTTCTCAAAACTTAGAGTTGGCCCTGGTCTAATTTCAATTATGATTAAGTTTTTGTGAAGACATGCATAAAATGATATATATTAACAGTTAAAAGCACTTCCATTCAATTTAATTTAATATAAACATATGCCAATGTTCATGATCGAATATGACTAACATCTAATAAATTGTTCATGAGTAAGGTTAGAATAAAAATTGTTTGTTATATAGTGTACAATTTGATACGTTTTGAAAACGTACTGAACATTAATTTAATGGACACTCAACTTAATTTTAGATGGAAAAAGTAATTAATGTATGATGAGTTTATACAAAGTGTGTATCATTATGCCATTCTTATTATATGATATTGAAATTATTAATAAGTTGATTAGTACGTTATTAGTATGAATATTAGATTAAATTGAAAGCTAAAAAGGCTAGCTGCATGCATGCAAGTTCGAATGGCGGCCGTCGACATGCATGGTGTGATCGAGTCGATTTCTCTCCTTCCTTGCCTCTGAGAGCATGATTAGTTCGATGCTTCACAAAGCCTCGTATCTATTCGTCTTCAATAAGAAAATTTTGGACAATAATTATAAATCTAAAATCAATAAATGAAATGAATATTTGTGAACAACATATATTGTGGTATCCATGTCTGCGTACTGATAGTTTCATTGATGTTTTGCGGGCAGGTTTTAATGAATTAAGTTCCAAAGACGAGGGTTATATATGCACTCTAGATACTAATCTTTTCTTAATTAATAATGGGATAACATGTAAAGTATTATAATTTTAAAAAATAAACATCTTTCAATTACCTTTGGTTTCAACATGCATGGATGAAATTATAACAAGTCCGACGCCACTCACCGGTGGCTAGCCACATGGATCGGAAGGTGGGCATATATACCCACCTTAATTTTTGGAAAATGTAAATTTTTACTTGTAGTTTTGAGTGATTGTTTAGCATGTATAATTTAGAATTTTATCTACTTTATTTTTCTGAGGAAAAAAACTTACACTTTGTTCCGGTCACTTGTTAAGTATATTTTGTATTAATTTTGTTTCTTCTATTTGATATGAGTATTTAATTATGCCCTCCTTAATGTTACATCCCGACTCTGCCAATGTCTGACCCATCGTAAATTATAAAAGACTTTACATCGTGTACAAAAAATGAACAAAGCTAGGAAAAAAAACCCGGCTCTCCCTCTCCTTCCTCAAGCTTTAAACAACTAAACCCATCCGTGATCCGTATATATCAAAAACATAAAAATAAAGGAGCAATCTATGTACGTTGCACAACAATTTTAATATTCCATCGATCCCTTTTTCTAGAAGAAGAAGGTATTCTAACGAGTTGGTTCTGATCGAAGACAAAGAATAACACCACCCCAGCTGTGTGACTCTTAATGCTTCCGTACCGTCTCTATATTGGCTGGAAAACATTAATGCTATATTTAACACATGCACGTATGATGTTAATTTTTAGGGTGTTGGTAAAGGGGAACGGCTCCTCTGCAATGAGGCAATGCACTCCAGAGAAGAAGTTTGCAGATCTTGGCCCTTCATTTTTATAAGCAGCTGAGATTTAAACACGTGTCTAAACCAACAGATGCATTTTAACGCTGTTTGTTTGTCCCGTCAATCTCATCATTTTCATCTCTCTTGCACACCCTGTTCAGTTAATCACTTGCTAAAACCATTAGACTAACACCTAGACTCCATCGCAAACCCTACGTCTCTCTCTCCAAATTCCGAACAAATTAAACTCGGCTTCCCTCTCTTTATCTCTCTAAAACAAATCAGCAATCACTTCTATTAACAATTAATTTATTTCAATGGACCCTTCCTACTCCTATTTAGAGTCATCTCCTTGTAGAGAGAAGAAAAAAATGAAAAATAAAATAAATGACCAAAAGAGTCACCTCCCTGTACCCCTCCGTCACCGGTGGTGGATCTTCAATTCTTCCTTTTCTAGTTGGAGAAATAAAAGAAGAAAAAACTTCTTCCTTTTCTTGATGGCCTCCACTTTCTGAAAGCACTACTCGGTATTTTGATTTGATTTAATGAATACACAAATATAGCTTTGTGTTTAATTCAAGATATATCTTACTCCTCAAAATTTGAGATTCAGTGCAACATAAAAGGTTTTAAATTTCTTACAATCCATACCCAAAATTGATAAGAATTTATGGGTGTTGGCCTGATGGTTACAAGTGAGTGATTAATTAAACAAAATTGTGAAGGAGAAAAAGATGTAAGTGAAGAGATTGGTAGGGGCAAACAAACGGCGTTAAAATGATTTGGTATAACATTTGGTTTAGACAGGTGTCTAAATCTTAGAAGCTTATGAAAATGGAGGGCTGAAATCTACAAACTTCACCTTTACAGTGGCTTGTTTCACTGAAGAGGAGTTGTTCCCTTGGTAAAGGCACTCTTAATTTTCATGCTACACATTCATTATTAAAAAATAACAAGGTGCCTAGCTTAATTAGAAATCTCTCTTCCTTTCATCCTCTTTTTTTTTTCAATCCATTTTTAAACACAAAAACCACTTTCATGTTTATTTATTTTCGACTGTCTTTATTCATTTCTATTAGAGAAAATTGAATCTTATATTGTTGCTGCAATAATACTAAAATAAATATCATCAAAAGAATATCCAAGTATGAAATGAAAAGCCATTTACAACTAAAAGGAAAAATGCTTCAATGAAGTTCTATATTAATCAAATTATGTTTATTGAATGTAAATATTAGGTCGAGAAATCGTTACTTTCAAAATCCAAAAGGATATATATATATATGTATATATATTGAGTTAAAAATGAAGTGGCTAGTTAAAGCACCATAACATGTACAGATACATGGTGCATGTGCGTCGCACATGCTACTTGTTCTTTCTATTTTCTTCCTACTCTCTCATTTAATCATTCTCCACCTATTCAA
This sequence comes from Lonicera japonica, assembly GCA_021464415.1. Lineage (NCBI taxonomy): Eukaryota > Viridiplantae > Streptophyta > Magnoliopsida > Dipsacales > Caprifoliaceae > Lonicera > Lonicera japonica. The sequence continues at coordinate 4,134,779 of CM038464.1, read as the reverse complement.
TTCTCACTCTCCCCTCCCATATAATCAACATCTCAAACCAGATTCATGGCAAGAAAATGAGTTGATTTATTGGACGTTTATCTTTCTTATGAGCTCTACGTAAATGGCCAACGAGGATTATAGTAAAAGTTTTATTAGAAAAATAGTAATAATGAATGGTTTATACAAAATAAGATAATCCTAGCTCCTTATCAATTGTTATTTCAAACTGTTCCTCCTTTAATTGCTAAGCCATTTCTCCTCTTCCTCCTTTTCTCACTGTTTTTAACGCTACATCTCCCCTTTCACAACTCGCAAGTTTCAATTATAATGATCACTTTGAATGTGGTCCTTTAATTGTACATTTTGATCCTTTAGTTTCTTCTACAATTGCTTATTTATTTCCTGGACACACCTTCAATTATGCATCCCATTTTGTTCTTCTTTCTGAGCGTATATTTGATGTTTTGATGTCCCACTCTTCGCCTATACAAATTTTTTCCAATAACATAAGAAAATATATTTTTGTGTTGGATTTGTTAAAGTTATTTATTATTTATGTTATTTATTTTTCCTTATTTTCTTATGTCTTTGTTTCCTTGTTGGATTAGCCTTCTTATTCTTTATTAGATTAGGTTATTTCTTTTGTCTCGAACAACTCTATAAATAGAGCTCTCTTTTTATATAATTCATTCAATACAATTATAAATGAAATTTCTCTCTATCTCTAGATTTATATACTTTAACATGGTATCAGAGCTAGGTTAAACCATTACCACAGCCACTAGCCGTAGCCATCATCAAAACAGATCCATATCGATAATTCGCACTGCCTTATTGATAATAAACCAAACTTCGATAACATATACACCAAAATCTTTGCCTTCTAAAGACGATTCTATCACTGTAAAAATCATCCCTAGAAACCCTGTCACGCACTCTCACGCGCCGCGAGTGTAAAAGCTCATCCGTCTCGCAGTCCCACGCGCCACCGCCGTTATCGTTAACTTTAACGACATCAGCCCTTTTCCAGATAAGGTTAACGATCATCAACTTTATGTTAACGCTGTCATCCTTTCGTCAAACGCCGTTAGTCAGTCAACTCAGACTAATTCCCTAGTTTTTCAATCGTTCCGGACACAACCACGATCTCCGTTTTTCCAGATTCAGTTTCTAAGTTACAAAACGAAACCAGTGCACTCATTTTTACACTGTTTGCTTATTTTTCTGACCGATTCTCTGACAATGAAAATCGGTTCCCGAGTTTTTCAAGCATTTCGGACAAAACCACAATCTCCACTTCTCCAAATTCAATCTCTAAGAAACAAAAACAGGTTAAATACACTATTCCTTACACTGTCTGCTTAATTATTGTTCAGTTTTGCATTATGAAGACCTCATAAATTCCTATCACCATCAAATTGGATGGAAACAATTATAATCACTAGTCTATTTTGATCCAAATTTTTTTAAAAAGAAAGGGACTCTGGAATTAGGTTAATGGGAAAGTAACTTGTCTTGATGAAAAGTTTACTGATTAGGATATTAATAACAAATTTTTTTTGACTTGGATTGTAAACACTGTCACTCCATCAATCAGCCTTCAGCTTGGAAAGTGTGATACCGCAAAAAAAACTTGGGATTTCTTAGCACACATATATGTTCAAACCAATTTTACCAAGAAGTATAAACTTTAACAAGATATACATGGGCTACAATAACAACCAAGTCAATCCGTGTTCGATTTTCACTCTAGTATGTGCGTTATCTGGGATCAATTGGAACTCATAGAACCTCCATGGACAACAAATTTCGGTTTATGAGAAACCTTTCGTGAAGAATCGCGATTCGTACAATATCTCATGGTATTACGAGATAAATTTGAACCGATCATGGCATCTATACTTCATTACAAGCCTCTCACATCTGTTGAATTAGCATTAACAAAATTAATTATCGAAGAAACTCGAAAGGGTATCACTCAAAATATTTTCTCAATTTTTGTTGCACTCCCATCTTCGAATACCTCGTATGCTGCATCCCCTCTCCCATAGAATCAAAATTACCGACAACCTAACAATACCTTTTCACCACGCCTTCATTAGACATCACCTCGCCTTCATCATAATACCCAAATAGCACCACCCCGAGATTTTTCCCAGGTTCAATGTAACTACTGTAAGGGTTTTGGGCATGTAGTTAAGTATTGTCTCTCTCCTACATCTCGGTACATGCGAGGACTAAAAAACTCAACTAGATCATTTGCTGCCACACTTGCTCCACTACCTCCTCAAACCGGTAATAATTATACAATTGCGTCTGTTTTTTCAGTTTCTTCAGGTACATTTTCTTTTCCTTGGTTCCTTGATTATTGCGCATCAAATCACATGACTTTTGACCCTACGTACTTTGACTTATTCAGTCTCATACATTCATCTCCCAAAATTCACACAGATGAAGGTTCTGTTATTACTGCTAGTTACATTGGTTCTATTAAAAACAGTAATAACATGTCTATTCCTGATGTTTTCCTTGTTCCTCAACTTTCAATGCAACTATTATATGTTAAAAAATTATGTGATTTTGGGCTAATCATTATATTTAATTCTTTGGGTTTTATTGTGTAGGATCGCTCGACGGGCAAGCAAGTTAGGACAGGCCATAGAGTTGGACGTTTATATGTTACAGACACACTTCACATTCCACCAACAACCAATACATCCTTGACAGCACCTGCCTTACACCCATCATCTTTTGGCACTCTAGATTATGACATGTTTCTTTTTCTCGTCTTAAATATATGATTAATCAGGGGTTGTTAGGACTAGTTACACTAGATAAAGATTTTTCTTGTGTTACTTGTAAACTGGCCAAACAACCAGCTCTTCTTTTTAATAATAGCACTACAGTTTCATCTTCTCCTTTTGATCTTGTGCATTCTGATGTGTGGGGTAAAGCTCATATTGCTTCTATGGGGGTACCTTATATTATCTGATTTTTGTTGATGATTACTCTTACTATAGTTAGATTTATTTGCTTCATTCTCGTTCCGATTTTCTTAAAATTTATATTGAATTTGCCACCATGATTAAAACTCAATTTTTTACAAGCATCAAACCTTTTCATTTTGATTTCGGAGGCGAATATCTGTCCAAACCTTTCCTTGACTTTCTTAAATCTCAAGGGACTCTCCCTCAATTATCATACCCTGACACTACACAACAAAATGGCATTGCAGAACGAAAACACTGTCATCTTGTCGAAACTGTCCGTACTTTCCTTGTGTCGTCCTCTGTCTCTTCCACCTTTTGGGGAGAAGCCATCCATACCTTTATATTCATTATAAACCGCATTCCTTATTTTGTTACAAATGGCATTTCTCCCTTTAAGTGTCTTTATGAAACTTGTCCTGATTATTCCGAACTTCGTGTCTTTAAATTTACCTATTTTGTATTACTTCCCAAAAGAGAGCATACCAAACTTACACAAAAAACTTCTATGTGTGTTTTCTTATGATATGGGATTCAACAAAAGGGTTATCGCTGCTACGATCCAAATAACAAAAGACTTCGCATATCCCAACATGTTACCTTTTGAAAAAATACTCCATATTACACCTTGGCCCAGAATACCACCTTATCCAATAGACCTGCTATGCCTGTTGATCAATTCCTCGAGTCCTCGCCAATAGAAGCCTCCCATATTCCACCCACCCAAGTAACTGTCCCTGATCTAGTGCCAGCTAACCTCATTACCTCAGTGTTTGATAGCTCCACTGTTGATAACTCTATGACTTGCCCTGACTCTGCCTGCCCTGACAATGATCCTCCATTTAGACCAACTTGAGATCGTCAGCCACCAGTTAAGTTATCAAATTATCAATGTTTTTTTTCCGCACTGCTGTCCCTCCATGAGCCATCCTCTTATCGCGAACCATCCTTAAATCCCCTATGGCAACAAGCTATGGCCGATGAACTTGCTGCCTTATAGCAAACCAATACATGGGACCTCGTTCTTTCACCTGCAGGGCAATCTGTTGTTGGGAGCAAATAGGTATACAAGATTAAAACCAATGCCGATGGTTCTGTTGATCACTACAAAGCTCGTCTTGTTGCAAAAGATTTTACCCACGAATATGGTATTGATTATGAAAAAACTTTCGCTCCCGGAGCTCGTATGACCATAGTTTGCATATTTATTTCAGTTGCTTCTATCTGTAAGTGGGCGATTCACCAAATGGATGTCAAAAAAGCTTTCTTTCACGGCTACCTCTCCGAAGAGGTATACATGTAGCCTCCTAATGGGCTACCTCACTCTCTTTGGCATGTATGCAAACTTTGCTGTGCTCTCTATGGTCTTAAGCAAACACCCAGAGCCTGGTTTGAAAAGTTCGCCACAGCCGTTTTTCACTATGGATTTTCCTAAAGTGTTCATGATTCAGTAATGCTTACATGTTCCTCTCAACAAGGCATTATTGTTTCTCTCATTTATGTCGATGATATGATTATCATTAGGGATGATTTTGATGGAATATGCAAGCTTAAGACCTATCTGTGCTCTTGTTTTAAAATGAAAGATCTAGGAATTCTTCGCTACTTCCTTGGTATTGAGGTTGATCGTTTGTGTACTGGTTACTTTCTTTTTCAGGTAAAATATGTTTCTTACATTGCTCGGCGCTCTAGTTTAACTGACAACAAGATTGCTAATACTCTACTTAAAATAAATGTCAAACTCTATACTTCTGACAGGACTATGTGATGTGATCTGCGATCGTATTCTATCCAAGCAAGATGGATCCGCAACCCTTAGCATATGAAGTCGCAAGAACCTTGGAATCACGCGAAGTTAGTGGAAGTGGAACCTCAACCCAATCCCGAAAACGAGAAAGAACTTTGGTATAGTCAAAGACAAACAACCAATCGATGAGTTAATTGATTGCTAAGTCGAAGAACAATAAGAACCCTAATTCCAGCTGTTTGAGACGTTCTTAGAATGCAAGAGGTGGAAAAACACTCGAAATTTAATTAATCAAAAGGATGCTCAAACAATAGCGTTAGCTCCTTTAAATATGAGTAATTAAACCTACTAGGTCTAGGAAAATAAACAAAAAAAAACGAAATTAATGGGTTTTCCACATAATTTGGGCCCAAACAAAGCTAAACATAAATTAAACTTAAAATAAACAAAGCCTAACCCAGCCCATTTATCTAGTACATGTTTTTAATCTCTTGGGCTGCTATTTAGACATCTTCAATTGGGCCTTTAAGCAATGTCTTTTATTCTTGAGCCCGATCCCCTTCAACGCTCCTCCATGCTTCAGCTTTGCTCATCATCTCTTGGACCATGGTCATAAGTGCCTCCTTGATCTTCTTGGCTCTAGCTCGAGTGATTGGGCCACTAGGAACCCGGATGGGATCTGCATAGCATTCACTCCATGATCCAGCTCCAGTGCTATTCTTGGTCTCATCACTATGTTACCTAATCCTACTTTATATCGCCAACTTGTTGGCAGTCTTAACTATCTCAAAATCACACGGCCATATATTAATCATGTTGTTCATATTGTGAGCCAATTTATGTCTGCACCGCACTTTATTTATTTTGCTGCTGTTCTCCGCATCATTCGGTACCTTAAAGAGACACTATTTCAGGGACTATATCTTTTAACCACTTCCAGACCTGTGTTAGAATGATATTTTGACTCCGATTGGGTGGGTGATATAATTGATTACCGATCTACAATAGGATTATGTATTTTTCTGGGTGATTCTCTCATCTCGTGGAAAAGTAAGAAACAAACTATGATTGCTCGTTCTAGTATTGAAGCTGAGTATCGCACCCTTACACATGTAACTTTTGAAATTGTTTGGCTTCGCTGGTTATTTCAAGATATGGGAATTAACCTTTATGCTCCTGCGCCATTATTTTGTGACAGTCGAAATGCCATTCAGATAGCCTATAATGATGTCTTTCATAAACGCACCAAGCATATTGAGGTGACTGCCACTTTGTTTGGCCACTTTGTTCGACATCACTACACTCGTGGCACTATTCACTTGCCATGAGTGTTTTAGGGGGGGTGTTAAAGTTATTTATTATTTATGTTATTTATTTTTCCTTATTTTCTTATGTCTTTGTTTCCTTGTTGGAATAGCCTTCCAATTCCTTATTAGATTAGGTTATTTCTTTTGTCTTGTATAACTCTATAAATAGAGTCCCCCTTCTTATTTAATTCATTTAATACAATTATATATGAAATTTCTCTCTCTCTAGATTTATATACTTTAACAGGATTCATGTTTATTTCTCAATGAAAGTTTATGTTGTATATATTCAATCTCATGTTTGTGGTATGTAAGTTACTCTTGTGTTCTTGGTTGTGCAAATGCTGTTTTCTTGCTCAAGAAAATTAAAGATGTATTACAGATTAAGTAAGAATTATTATAGTAAATAACTGAATTAATATAGTTTGCGTAATTTTTAGATTTTTAGTTATTTTTTTAGTTCTCCTTTATTATGAAGGTTGTCTACTCTTCTACACATAAGAACTAATAACATGAATGGTTATAATTTCCTTCTCACCTCAATCAATTATATTATTGAATTCTTCTTTTATTCTCTCACACTCTCCATAAACACATCTTATTTGATGTACGTCCACCCGATCCTTTTCCTTACCTCAACCCTGTTACACTTTCGCTTTAAACAACGCCTGCTGAGCAAGATGCATTGTGATTTTCTATTATGTAATCTCTTATACTATCCGGCTTCCTCCTAATTATTGTAGGTTTTTTTTTAGTGAAATTTGAACAAATATATTAATTAACAAAATATACAGCAAATCAAAACAGAAAGTACATCAACAAAACAACACTTGGTCTAATAGTCCAAAGAAGACCAATCACAAACCTAACGATACGTACAACCACCTAAACAAGCAAAATAGTTTCTTAATCCTCATTATATACACAAAGACTAGTTAGAAAAAGTTCTCTTACTCATCCATTTCCATGTTACTTCCTAAATTAGCTCCTTAATTTTATACAACACTTGCACTCAATCCATAATTGTATGCTTAAAAAATATGTAATTCATCTCTTCCCAAATATGATACACAATAGCAACCAAGGTTAGAGATCTTAATCTTGCCTTAAAGTCGGATCCCTTAGTTTCAGTCATAACATTAGTACTTTCTTTATCCCAATTACGCACCTTTTTATGCATATCATTATTTCTAATGGCTTTAATCCATATAGCTTTAGTACCACTAAGAGTCCAAACCACCAAACATGCATGTGCTAGTGGTTCTAAGAACAATAAGTATTCAAATAATTCTGGCCAGATCTCTAGATAATATAACTGGAAAGGCCCAATTCCCATCATGATGCATTCACTGAGTTTACTAGTTGGACTACTGATCGCATCATAAACCATTCTCACCCCATATTTAATAACAAGAGGGCCATCATCATGCCATTTATCATAACAAGAAAAAATAGAATTGCCATTGCCTACTTTGTACTTGATGGAATTGTGGGAGTTGTCCCTTATATAGCTTCATGATCTTAAGCCAAGTCCATGAAGCATCACTAGGATACCTAAAGTCCACAAACACTGACCCTTTATCATGTCTTAATCTCGTATTTAGTAATTGAAGAGTTATACTTTGCTCTTCGTTTTGTGTTAGTGTTTTTTTTTTTTTTTTTTTTTTGCTTTTTATATTGCAGTGTGAAGTTATGTCTAATTTTTTACCTACTGCATATTAGCTAGTAAAAGATTGGGCAGTCAATAGAGATTCAAACTGATATGAAAGTTTTGAATTATGTTAATCTCATATTTCTTATTATTTGCTGCAAAATTTATAATTTGTCAAAGATAAAAAAATGTACCTTCTAGTATTCTACCTAAAGTATGTTGCTTCCTTTTTGTTGGTTCTTTCTTCTTCTTCTCCTTTTTTTTCTCTCTCGGGTGAAAGCGTATCGAAAGAGAAATGTGGTTTTCATTCTGCTCGTACAAATGTCTTTCTCCTTCCTTTACTTAAAATGAAAGTAAAAATAGTATATAAAATAAGTTGACATTAAATGAGGAGAAAGAATTTGCAATAAGTTTGGTAGGATAATTAATGTTTGTGCTAAAATTCTGGATTAAATCAAATTGTGTAAAATACATTAAACTCCCTCAAACTATTAGACATTTTAACTTTACCCCTTCTTTTATAAAAGTCGACAGTAAACCCCACCCCCCAAAACTATTATTACTTAATCCTTAAAATGACATAATTGTCCAAATACAATTAATGTTTTAAAAAGAAATATATATATATATATATATATAATAAAGAAAGAAAATAAAATAAAATAAACCCAACCCACTTCCTTCTCAAATTTAACATATTTTGATATTCACTGTCGAATTGAAAATCCTAATTAAAGTGGGTTTGTGTTTTAAAGGGTATAACTACCAAATATATACATACAATATATTTCTATGTAAATATACATGCATATATATATATATATACATTAACTTGTATTTATATATATATATAGAGAGTGTGTGGTAGTTGTCAGGTGTGGTGAACCTCTACGGCTACAAGGTGGAAATGGGGGCCGAGGTGGAGGAGGTTGAGGGTTGATGATGAGGAAAGGGCGGGGTTAAGCGTTGTTTCTATTTGTTTATATATAAAAATTATATACAAGGGTAATTGTGTCAATTTGGAGGGTTAAGTCATAATAACTAATGGTTTAAAAGGGTTTGTTGTTGACTTTTATAAATTAGGGGTAAAGTTTCAACACACAATAGTTCAGGAGAGTTTAGTGTATTTTGCCGAATTAAATTTGAATCTCCCTAGATAGTTCTAATATAATTTATTTATTTTTTGAAATTTGGTTTAATAATAATTTGTGAAACAATTATATAACAATTAAATTGCAAGACCACCTCACATCAAGCAGAATAGAAATTAACTACTTAAATAGAAGAGTGGCAGACGACGTTAATGTAAAATAATTATTACATATAGGGTGCTAGATTAATTATATTATGCTTAGGAGAATGATGAAGGTGTTCTTTATTTTTTAATTCATTTTAGTTAATTTATTTAATTTTATTTCCCCATCATCACAATCAAACCGGCCAGAGTGAACCTTATCATTAATTAAAAAGAATTTTTTTTGGTCTATTTCACTCCAATCTGTAGAGAAGATGAGAAAATGAAAAAAAGTGGGGGCTATTTTCTAAAGATAGATGTAATGAGAAATTTATTTTGTTAATCTGTTGGGTGAACTTTTAAAATTAAGGGTACATTTACTTATAATACAGTTATCAACATGTAAGTTCGAAGAAGAGCACCGACGGAAATTAAAGGCAGAAAATCAGTGGTGTAATTAAAGTAAAGATCGATAGCATCAAATCGGCCGATTCATTTCCTATGTTCTAAAATATAAATGGAAGAGTTAATTTCACTCGATCTACAAAAAATTTACTTATATAATTCAAAGATTTCACATACAACCAAAAAAAAATAAAAATAAAAAATTGGTACGTAGACGTCAATGTTTTTGTGGAACTATATATATATATATGTATGGTTAAACTGATTTGTTCTCACCACCATCCTGACTCTTTTTTCTGTTACTCTTCTTCTTGCTGTTTGTTGCAATAATCTTATTATTATTATTATTATTAGGGTTGGGATTAGCAGAACCACACACAATAGTAAACTCTAATCCATACGCAAAGCACCGAAACCCTCCCCCGTCTGACCGACTCCTCGCGTGCCTTCCCCTGTCGTGTTTCGGCGGAAGATCCCTCCTCCACCCTCTCGCCGCCGCTTCTTCGGCCGTTAACTCTCCCAGAACCGATCCCCCTGTTCCCTCATCTGCTCCTACCGCCGGACGGTAAATATTTGTCTGACGTGGCGCCATCATCGAACGGTTACGGCTTGCGATCTCTGCCGCCACAATGGATGCCGACGGTCCGACGTCGGAGCAGAGTTCCGATCCGTTCAGCATCGAACCGTTGCATACAGATCCTCCATTTATCATCGATCCACCATTAGCGACCGATCCTTGTTTACGAGCAAAATCCTCGTTGGTTAGCTCTGTACCTGCACTCCGAGAGCGCCAGAGTTCGATCTTGTGTACTAGTTGCTGCTTCTCTGTATCCTCGTCGGCTACTTTATTTGGATCGATTAATTTACGAACAACTTTATTATTGTTATCGCCAAATCCCATTATAGATCCCTCGATCTCGTTGTTACATAGCGGCATGCTTCTAATGGTGCTGTCAATAAAGGATACTCCCATATTAAGTATCCCCTGTGGAGTACCGTTGGGCCTGCGAATCTGAAGCGCAACGAATCGAACACTGGAATTAGTCTGAGTTTGTGCTGAGGAGAGGACGAGATCGTTGACGAGAACGGTAACGGATCCGACCAGGACGTCACGGAACCAGGCGACGGTGTAGATATGGACAGTGATGGTGGATTCATCGGAGTAGAGGAATTCATCGGTGATACGGAAGGAGAATTTTTCGTTCCAGGTAGGGTTAGTGTGGCCTTTGTGATCGATTCGAGTGGTTAATTTGCGATTGGGATGAAGCCAAGCTACGGCGTAGGTACTCATGGATCTGTAGACGGGAGCGAGGTCTTGAGCGGATATGAGACTGATTTCGAGGAGGTGGAAAGGGACGGCATGGAGAGGGGCTGAAGAGGAGGTGGTGGATTCCATGTGCCGCCGTCCGGTAACAAGGACGACGTGAGTGTGTATTTGGGCATCTATGGGGGGTATTGGAGAGAGGAAGGGGATTAGTTACGTTGAAGAGTAGGGTGGCGAGTTGTTTGGGGAATTTGTTAGAGCATGTTGTTTTTGGACCGCCATTTTTGTTTTTTCTCTCCGCCATTCACGTTTCATTGCACCTTCCTTTTTAAATATATATATATATATATATGTGGTCATACGGGGGTTAAAATTGGCGGGAAAGGGCGAGTCTATATTTCAACATCTCTTGGTTAATATTTTAAGTTTGAATTTTTGAAAAGAGTAAAAGTAGTTTGAAAAATAAATTTAGTTTTTGTTCGAATTTTTTTAAAATTAATTAAAAGAAATTAAATTTTTTTTTTAAAAATAGTCATAACGGATTTTATTTTATAGATCTCGATGAGTAGATTTAAATATATTATTTTTATTTAATTTCGATTTTTAAATTTAAAGTTATGGTATTTTAAAAATTTTATAAGAGAAAAAGTAAAGTGAAGTAAAATTTGAAAAGTATAAAAGTAAAGTTGACTTTTAGTAGAAATTTTAAAAATTTGATTTTAAAAACCAACCAAATAAGGGCGAAATGTCTGCTTAAATTAACTTATTAGAGCATCTAGCATTAAATAATTAAAATAGTTTTTAATTATTTATTTTAAAAAATTAATTAAAGTCAATATTATAGGGCTCTCTAATAGTTATTTTTTACAATAACCAAATTTTTGAGGTTCATTACATTAATTGGTCACAAGTTAATCAATTTAATTTATTTTTTTTAAAGTAAGAGTTAAAGATTATCTAAAGTTTGAAAAGATTCTCTAATATTCAAATAATACAATCTAATCTCATTGAAATACTATAATCTCTATAGTGAGTAGATCAATTACACAAATTTTTATAGTAGGTGTAATAAAATTAAAAAGTTAAAGATTATCTAGCCAATAGAATTAGTAGGACCCCTATTTTTATTATTGAAAAATGTTGTTAATTTTGATTATAGATGAGGTATATTTGGTTATTGGTTAAAAGCTTGTTAAAATTTGATTATGCCATTGGGGTATGTCTTTTAGCCAACATTGTTAAAATTAGTTGTAAATGCTTTTTTGATCATACTATTAGAGATACTTTATGGGTGTAAACTCCGTATTATAATCCAAATGTTGTGAATATTTATCCGAATGGATATTAAAAAAAGATTATTATTGTTTTTAAATATCCGAGGAAACGGATATTAGAAACAATTTCCACCAAGTTACGTTATGTGAAAAAATTCATTCGTTCAGACCTCAAACTAGACCCTATTGGACGGAATTGGATGGAAAGGGTAATGGAGGCTAGCTCAAAAGTTCTAAACCAAATCAAATTTAAATGGTAATGATTTTCATCTTTGATTTGTCATTTGGATTTATGTAGTGGTTATCTTATTATAATCTAACATGAATCTTATTGGGTTATATAAGATAAATAAAAAAAATCATTGTTTCAGTTAAAAGTTTTCTATAAAATGTTAGTATTTATTTTAACAAATTTTGCAATGCTTCGTTTTACTTCTTGAATATTTGTCAAATATGCATGACAAATAGAATTTCGAAAACTACTTGATAAATATAATTAATTTCAGAGAAACGGCACTTATGGATATCAATAATTTTAGTTTACTTCAACGTAAATGTTACCAGAAAAGTAGTTATGCTTATATATAAATGCTTACACACCTTTATTTAGATACACTAATATTCACATATTTTTTTTGTGATTTCTGTAGACCAAGAACATAGAACATAACTACCTTAACAAACATTCTATTTTTAGTATTTTTTTGCTAAAGTCAATTGAATCTCAAAAAAACCGGAAAATACCAAATGAAAAAGGAAATCTAGCCTTGGTTGCTGTTGCGGCGGCGACAAACGATTCCTTCTAATATTTTCCGCCACCACCATGTCCCTTCAAATTCCTTTCAAGCTCCTCGAAATCAATGTGATTTCAGCCCAAGACCTTGCACCCGTATCAAAACAATTGCGCACCTATGTGGTTGCGTGGATCCACCCTGAAGACAAGCTAACTACCCGCACGGACCACCACGGCCACACCAACCCCACATGGAACTACAAGCTCCTCTTTCGCGTGGACGATAACCAGTTATACTCGGACACCTCATCCATCGCCATCGAGATCTACAACATGGCCTGGCTACGTGACACCCCCGTGGGGACCACTAACGTCCTTATAAAACACCTCATCCCTTCTTCATCCACCCGGTCCAGCCGCAAAGATCCCCCGGTCCCGCATTCGTTTGCCCTCCAAATCTCACGTCCGTCGGGCCAAGTGCAAGGGATTCTCAATCTCGCCGTGAAGCTTGTGGACACCACCACCCTAAGCATGCCTTTGAGTAGCGAGCTCAATGTATCTACGGTTCGTTATCGCGACCAAATAAGTAGTATTGGAAATGATAATTATATGCAAGAGAACGCGAATAGCGAGGTATTGGTTCCAGTTTTACACAGGTCGCAGAGCGCACGGACCACACAGTCGTCGGTGCATGGGGGTTCAATATCCAATAGCATTAGACCAAAAGATCTGGCAAAGAGTGGATCCCTTTGCTCCTACATGCATCCCATACCGTCAGAGGTGGCTGCGGCATTGAAAGAAGAAGGATTGTATTCGATAGCTGGGGATGATTTTGGGAGCTCAATATTTGAGAATTGGACAGAGGGAGGGGATCTGATCAGGTCCCCTCACTCAGAGGGGATGAAATCAAAGTCTCTGACGTGGAAGAGTGATGATCCATTAATTACTCATAAAAAAGAAGACGAGAAACGAAGAATCCACCGGAGAAGTTATTCTGAGGGTGCGGGATTGTTCTCTTGTTTTGGGAATGCGTATGGATTTGAGTTTACCTTCTCTTGTGGGTCTAAAAGTGCGAAAAAGCACAAGAAAAGGTTGCTTGCTAAAAGCAATATTAATAATATTCCTACTGTCCGCTCCGATGAAAGTCTACGAAAGTTAACATGATATATATATATATATATATGGCTTTAGGAATATTAGCTGATAGCTAGGTAGAAGCAAAGCAAAGCATTGCATTAATTGGTTGGTTGGTTGGTTGGTTGGTTGTGGAAATTCAAGTGCACTCACTTACTTGTTCAATCCACCTAGCTAGCTAGCTCGATCTAGCTAGGTGATAGTTTGATGGGCATGTAATTTTTGAGACTGCGTGCGTCATTAATTGTTCTTTTTGCATTGTGGTTGATCAGGGACTAGGTGTTTGTATATTTTATAATTTTGTTAAGATGCATATATATATATATAATTTCATCTTTTTTAATTGCTTCTTAATTAATTTACTTTCGTTGACATGCATATAATTATTAATCAGATCGAGAGAGAAAATGCAATTGCAATATACGAATATGTTAACTTCATCTTCTGATTAATCTAATTATATGTATATATAAGCTAGCTGCTGACGTACGTTAATTAAAAGAGGACCGTACCTTACACATATAATTAATACCATTTGTAAAACGTGTAGGGTGATGTTATACACACCCCTCTTTTGTAGCCAGAACACCACAAATTTAAAATAAGGTGTTTTTTTATAAGGGCAACCAAAATATTAACCATTCGGTGTTGTGGCTATAAATTAGGAGTTTGGTGCCCCCAACACATAACATACAAGTCGGTAGCAAGTTGCCGACTTAAATGTCAACATTCGGTGGCAGTTTACGGAGTTTGAGATTAAAATTCGGTAACTTTTTACCGAGATCAAATGTTAGTGAAATATTTTTAAAAATTGACTAGACCAAAGATTGCCGAATGTCAAGTCGGTGGAAGGTTACCGAATCGAATGTCGAAATTCGGTAACAAGACACCGACTCGGTACTTAAATTTGGGGTGTCACCGTACGGGGTTGGTTGCCCAAATACAAAACATCTAAGTCGGTAGCATGTTGCCGACTTCAAGGTCAACATTCGGTGGCAATTCACCGAGTTAGAAGTTAAAATTCGGTAACCTTTTGCCGAGATCAAATGTCAGTGAAATATTTCTAAAAATTGACTCGGCCAAACTTTGTCGAATGTTAAGTCGGTGGAAGGTTACCGAATCGAATGTCGAAATTCGGTAACAAGACACCGACTCGGTGCTTAAATTTGAGAAATAATAATAATTAGATTAATCAGAATTGGTGTTTTGGCTAATTATAATAATAATAATAATAATAATAATAATAATAATAATAATAATAATAATAATAATAATATATGCTTAATTGTATTAAGACTAATAATAATAATAAAGGATACGTTGTGGATGAATATCTAGACTGGCATACATACGCAAATAAATTAATGAAGAAATTGAGCTAAGTGATTCTACAATTTATAAAAGAAAATTAATTAAATATGTGATCGTCCATTTTAATATGTTGCCAATTCACCCTTTTGAAGAAACTATCCTATGTCATGTCCCTTTTTTCTTCCTTTTTATTTACTTTTTCATGAAGTCTTTTTTCTACCTCTAGCTTGTTTCTTATTTTAATTAAATACAAATTATTTTGATTTAGATGTGGTTTTAATGAGATGTCGATCTGTTTGAGGGTTAATTCGTAACTAATTAATATATATATATATATATATTAGAAATCAAATGTATTATATATGTATATGATGGTATGAAAATCAATTTAAAGTTTGCCCATCAAGCCTGTTATTAGAAGTGACTCCAATGTTTGAACCTAATTTCTACGAGTAAACAATCTAACAAATATAAATGTAAGTGAAGACAACTACAAGAAGTGCTCGGCTACTAATGTATACCACGTACTATTGATGGTAGACGAGCAAAAATTATAATGAATTGTCTTGAGTTCGTGTCTCGTATGAAATTAGAGAGATTTTTCTTATTCTTTTCTAAAAGGTAAAGTCTTAGAATTTTTGGCTTTATAAAAAATAAAGGGGGAGTTAAGTTAACGACAATTGTGGAAATTTAATGCAGATCTATCCTCCACGAAGCAACATAAGCGACTTAAAAGAAGATAAGCGACTGATGCAATCAAAATTATTTGAAACAAGAAAATATACCAATCGCACAACACAAAAAAATTTCGTGGTGTCGACAAACTGCCCCTAATTCATAGTACACCAAAATTTAGTACACCAAAACTTCACTATATTAACAGAGTAATTTATAAAACATTAGTTAGCGACCAACACAAAAATTAGACACTACGAAAGCTCGCACCTTACCACTTTGCTTCAATTTTTTTCCTCACCATTCTCTCTTGAAGAGCACACTTTTTCTCGGCACATCTTCATTCTTCCTTGACTCTTAGGCTGAGTTTGATGTGCAGGATAAAAAGCTGGGATGTGAAAACTTTATCTTACCACATGTTTAGTATTCGTCAAAATTGGATATCGAGACGGATTATTTATCGCACTAAAGCTTATAATCCCACCTAAGAGGTTGGATTGTTTAATTATGTCTGGATATGATTAAATAATCCTATCTGACTCTCTAATCCAACGTGTTAGTTTGTAGCGTGAGATTAGAGGTATGATTGGATTAATTAATCATATCCGGTGTTTGTTATCAGAAAGGATTGGATAAACAAATCCTATCATGTGTCTAATGTAAGGTTGGATATGATATCTTTATTGTATCCTACATTTGGTGCAACACGGTACATGATTACACTCAAGATTAATTATCTTTTCATCCCATTAGAACTGGATAAAACTATATCACCCTTATAGGTGGTATTATTTTATGCCGTGGTAGTGGCGCCAGCTCTGCCGCCTCGAAAATTGGCGGAGATGGCTCAAGATTCTTCATTCCCGGTATGACCCTCCCTCCCCTGGGTGAGGGCATGCTTCAAAATGCTAGGGAGACAGGGACAAGTAAGGTAGCTGACGAGTTTGGATATCACAAAATTCAGGTAAATACTTCTGCTCTGCCTTTTCTTTTATTTCATTCTCTCGAGTTATTGCTAATCAACGCCTTATTTTCCAGGCCCTTTCCCTTTTTTTCACTCTACCCTTTATGTAGCCAAAGAGGGAGCTCGCTACTGGCCCCTTTCTGCCAAGTTGGAAAAGCATCATAATGACTTTTACGAGTTGAGGGTGGACTACAATAAGATGTTGGCCAGAGCTAAAAGGGCGAAACGTGAATTTGTTAGTCTAGGGGCAGATTTGGAGATTGAGCGCAAAGGGAGAGAGGAAGCTAAAAAACTTGCAAAGCTCGAGCATGAGGGACGAGAAGAAGCCAGCAATAGTATCAAATAGCTCCAAGTTGAGCTGGAAAGCAAGAAAGAAGAGCTGTCCATCGCCTTTCACCAATGTGGAGCTCTGAAGGACCAGGTCTCAGTGCTGGAGAGGGAGGCTAAAGACCTCAAGAATTCTATGCCAGCCATCGAGGTCCAGGCTATAGAAAAATTATGCGCCCAAGGAGCACTATTCGCCAATATTGGTAATATGTACGTAGCTGGTTTCTTAAAGTGCCAGGAGCTCGCATAGCAACAGCCTAACAATTTCGAGGGTATTGAGCTCCCCATCGCCATGGGTCTCACCCCAGAGCTAGAGGCCAGAATCTTGGAAAAGAGAGGGGATGTCTTTGCCATTCTCCAACTGATCAGGGAGGAATAACCTAATCTATTAGAAAAGTGGGAGACTAGCAAACCCTCTCATTCTGATGGTGGTGAAAGCGCAGGAGTAGCTGCAGGATAAGTAGCTGTGTTATTTCTTTCTTTATAATAGAAATTTAGGACCTTTATAATCGTTTTTTTTAATGAGTAAAGAACTCTTTGTTTTAAAAATTTCTCTGTTTTATTTTGCTTTACTTCTTGTCTTTTCTTTTGTCTAAGTTGTAATATAAAATGGAATGAGCATGTGATAGTCCAATATGCCCCCACAATATAAAAAAAAGTTAAGTAAAAGTAAGCAATATAAATAGCTTGTCCCCACAGAGGTCTTCTCAAGAGGTCAATAACCTGTTTGGGTCTCTCAGTACAAATGTAATTCTTGTTACTATGGTCCAGTCTATATACCCCCTAGACCTTAGGTAATGTTTGTTAAGAATTTCCAAATGTTAGTTAGACTCCTCAGTGTGTAAATGTACTCATTGAGTTAGTCAGTTACTACACTGACCTTTTTACAAGAAGAATTATTCAGTTCTCAGCAGGCCCGTGCTAGGACCTTTTATGCTTGGTGACCGATCTATGTGCTGATAAGAATTTTTTGAAGTCTTTGGAGTTTTAAAAGGAAAACTTGTACTTTTTCACTAAGTCTGGAGTAGAGTCATGCTCCCTTCTGATTTAAGCAAATTCTGACAGTTTTCTCAGTTATCATCACACCTCTTTAGTTGTAGAACCGACCTCTTTTCGAATGGGTTTTGTCAGAATGTAAATGTGCTTTTACAAGCTGAGCACTTATTAAACTGACCTTTTTGTGAGATGATTTCTACAAAGTGCAAGTGTGCTCAATGAGCTGGGTACTTACTAAACTGACTTCTTTATGAGAGAATTTTTACAGAGTGTAAGTGTGCTCAATGAGTTGGGCATTTAATAAACTGATCTCTTTGTGAGATGATTTTTACGGAGTGTACTTTACAAGTAATTAAATACCAAAACAAAATATTTCATATACATTTTTCTTTGAAAATAGCTATCACAAAAGTACAAAGTGTTTTATCTCAAGGATAGTATCTCTTGAGGTGTTCTATGTTCCATGGTCTCATGAGCTACATGCCGTCTATAGTCCTTAGATAGTCAGTGCCAGGTCTGCTGACTCTAGTGACTACGTATGAGCCTTCCTATTTTACATTGAGCTTGCTATGTTCAGAAATCTTGGTGGCTTCGATGACTTTTTGAAGTACTAGGTCACATACATTCAGACTTCTGTGCTTGACCTTCCCGTTGTAACTTTTGATCATGCTCCTTTTATAGGCTTCTTTCTTGATTCGAGCTTACTCTCTTTTTCTCAAGGAAGTTTAAGTTAACCAGTTGGCCTTCGTTATTTCGAGCTGGGTCATGATGGTTGATTTTGTACGTAGACACTCCTATCTTTACTAGGATAACTACTTCAGTTCCATAGGTCAGAGAGAAAGGAGATTCGCTAGTCGGACCTCTAATAGTGGTTTTGTAAGCCCATAAAACTAATGGGATCTCTTCAGACTAATTTCCTTTGCCATCATCAAGTCTTTTATTTAACGAGCTCAGTAAGGTTCTGTTGGTGACCTCTGCTTGGCCGTTGGCCTGAGGATGAACAGGCGAGCTGCAGTGGTTTTCTATTCTATACCCCTTGCAGAAGTCTCTAAAGCGATCGCAATCGAATTGCTTTCCAATACCAGTGATCAGTACCTTTGGGAGACCAAAGCGTCAGATGATATTCTTCCACACGAAAATTTTAATCTTTATAGTGGTGATTGTGGTCAATGCTTCCACCTCAATCTATTTGGTGAAGTAATCAATGGTCACAATTGTAAATTTCATCTACCCTTTGCCTAAGAGAAAAGGTCCAACATCCATACCCTACTGAGAGAAATACCAGGGACTACTGACAGGGGTCATTAGCTTTGTTGAGAGTTGTTGGATATTAGCGAACCGTTAACACTTGTCATATTTCCTAACTAGCTCAGTGGCATCTTGTAGGATAGTAGGCCAGAAGTAACCTTGTCTGCCAACTTTGAGGGCCAGGGAACAAGTTGTTGGGTGTCATCCACACAACCCTTCATGAATTTCTAGCAAAGCTGTTTAGGCTTGGTGAGGATCTATGCAGGGCATGAGTGGAATGACATACCCCATTTTATATAAAGTAGCCTCAATGACTACGTATTTGTTAGATATATATTTTACCTTTTTGGCTGACTTGTTATCTTCCAATAGAGTTCCACTCGTGAGATAGTCCAAAATCAGGTCAATTTAGCATTTGCAGACCTGTACTGGGGCCACGTCTAGTTCTACGAGCTCCTCGATAGTTTTTCTTTTCAGGTACTCTATGTGAACCCCATTAGGTACTTCTAATGATGAAGCAATCTTGGCTAAGCGGCCTGCCTTGTTATTCTGAGTTTGTGGGACCTTAACGAAAATTATGTTTGGGTAATTCTTAGCTGTTGCCTAAGCCTTAGCCAAATATACGGCGGTGATCTTCTTTGGCCATGTTGTAGCCAAGCATTTGGCCAACCACAACTCTAAAGTCGTTGTAGACCACCATTTTCCTTGCCCCCAAGTCGCCATCTATTCTCAGACCTGATATGAGGGCCTCATACTCAGCCTCGTTGTTAGAGGCTTTGAAGAGGAACTTCAGAGCTATCTTTAAGGTGTTGGCCTCATGAGTGACTAGTACTAAACCAGCACCTGCAAGTTGGAAGCTCCATCCGCGTGAAGTATGGAAATTTTTGGCTGCAAGTTCATTAAAATATGGGCTCGAGGTGCTTAGGTCCATTAGTGGCAGCAATTCTACTTGCTCAGGAACCTTATCTTCAGTGTAAGTAAATTTTGCGATGAAGTTTGCTACGGCCTGGCCTTTGATAGAAACTCGAGGCTTGTAGTTGGTGCAAAAAAATTAGAAAGGTAGTTTAGACCACATAGTCAAATGATTAGTATAATGATTAGGATAATAAACGTAAGAAGCTAAAAGAGTCAACGATGAATAGAGGAGGTTAGCCTTATATGAAAATATGGGTTAATCATCCTCTGTGGAAAAAAGCCAGGAGCTCGGTTTGCTTTGTATTGAAATAACTAAATGGTCGTTACAAACTCACAGAAGTCTCTCTGGCTATCCTATGCTCACAAGATTATAATAGGAGTATATTTGAGTTACACAAGTTCTAACTTCTATCTATTGGGAGCTCTAACGCGTGCTTTGTAATTCTGTTTCTCTATATCTCTTTTGGATCGTTGTTCAATGGTCGAGTTGAATAATGGATTCTCTCTTCTTTCTTTTGGTTGTTTTTATGTTGTTTCTTGGTCTTTTAGAGAAGTAAATACTTATTCTATATATATGAGACAAAGGATAAGTGTGATGGGAGCATTTAATGTGGTGGGTATACATTTAATGAAGGCGATGGAGGTTCTACGGTGTCTGGCGGAGTAGGTGGCAATCGCGCATGCTACCTGTGCCTTTTCTGACACAATGGTCAGCCAGGGAGATCGAAGCTCGATAGGAGAGCTCTGTCTTCCGAGCTTCATAATCCATTGCTCGAGGATAATCCTCCGGATTAGAAGAACTATTGATTGGAGCTCTGGCTCCTGGATTACTCCTGATCAGAGCTCCCGAGCCCTATTTGCTGAAGGGTGGTGATGCCCTAACGTTGGAGGCCACGTATTTACTCATGGTTAGCGGAGTAAATTAGGCAACTAATTTACACCATCATGGATCATCTTTATTTTTTTGGTCTCATACAAGTTAAGCATGCATGTATGAGTAAAACTTAGCTGTATAGTAAGTTTATACATTTATTACCATACGGGGCTAAGTTTGTGGGTTAAGTTGTGTGTGTTGTGGACAGTCGTATGATAAATTTGTTAATTTACCATACCAGGTGTGGATAGGCTTGTCAATTGGGTCGAGTTGGCCCAAAATCCACCCGTTCGGTTCATTTAATTGAGGATCGAGTTTTAATTAAGTTTGAGTCGGGTCGAGTGTGAACAAAATTTTAAGCCCGAAATAAATTTTGGGCCGAACTTGACGAATTAAGCCCATCTAATGCAACACACTATTGTAATTAGGATTTTATGCAATTGTATTTTATAATTTGGATGTTGTTTAGAATATTTTGGACTCTTTGGATTATATTGTAGTCTAGACCACGTTAGATGATTAATATTATCTAGTACTTTTAAAATTTTAGACTATGCTTATTAATTTTATATGAAGCTGTCCAAACTCAAGTTCGAAACATATTTTAAATTATGAGTCGAGTTTGAATACATAAAGTGAGACAGAATTATATAACCTATTAACGGTGTGGATGCTATAACGCAGACACGAATTAACACAACCCCGTTGCGCTTTGTCTTTCTAATTGTTATTTATTTTTTTTATTTTTTTTCAGAAGAAGCGTATTATTACAAATCGTCCAAAGTTCATATATATATATATATATGGTTGGTGAGAGTTGGGCAGGAAATAATAGCTGGCCCTAAACAACGTCACTAAACCAAATCTAACACACTAATTAACAAAAATGTCATCTTACCACCTATCTACCCATTCCAAAAAACTCACAATCATAACCCATCTATCTACACATGAACCCAAAGAAAAGAAAACGAAAAATGGATTCATCCACAAAACCCAGTTTTCTCCTTTCCATCACATTGTTCGCCTTCCTCTGTTTTAAGCCCACTTTAGCAGTAGCAGCTGCTAACTCCGCTTTAAACTACACCAATTTAATTTACAATCACTGCCCCAACCAAACACCAACAATTCCAACTTCAATTCTCTCATCTCTCTTTCAACAATTAATTGCACAGACCTCGCAGTTAAAGTTCTTTGAAACAATCGTACCCCACGAAAACACGGCCATTTCGGGCCTATTTCAGTGCAGAGGGGACCTTAATTTTCAAGACTGTAACAACTGTGTAAACAGAGTAGGCAAATTATCAAACAGCTTGTGTGGAAACACCGTACCTGCCCGGATTCAGCTCTCCGGGTGCTACGTTCGCTACGAGGCCAATAGTGGGGCAGTAAAGTCTAGATATGAATTGCTACACAAGAATTGTGGTGAATCAGAAGAGTACGGTGGATTTACAGAGAAGAGGGATGTGGGTTTTGAAGAAGTAATAGGTTGTGTTGGGAGCAATAGTGATGGGTTTTGTGAGAAGAAGGTTGAGGGAATGAAGTTTATGGCGCAGTGTGAAGAGAAAATGAGAGGGTGTGAGTGTGGGGAATGTGTGAGCAATGCTGTGGAAGTTGCTAAAGAGGAGTGTAGGGACTCTGTTTCTGCACAAATTTACGTGGAGGGTTGCTTTCTTAGCTATAGCTACGACTACTATTCACATGGGGAGCACCAAAAAGAGCATCCAGGTAATAATATATAATGGGTACGTTTATAAAGCGGTTAGTTCGCTAGGTCTACGGTGTTTTGCTAATTTGACAAGAAATTGTTTATGTCAAATTTTCACACTGGCACTTGGAATTATCTTCTTGGACCATGCCCCTTAACTCTTTCGGGGAGCTCTTGGGACATGTTGGATTAGTCAAGACCGAGGTGTGTACAAGCTGACCTGCGTTTAGACACCGCTAGATCGAAAAGCCAACCCACAAAAAAAAAATGAATAAACTTTTATCCTAAAATACAATATATATATATATATATATATATCATGTATGAAATGAATGTGGTGGGTTCTAATCAAATCAAATATAATATATTACATGCGTTTGTGTATAAACTTGTTTGAAGAATTTTTCTGTACTCATTAGTTTTGGATAAATTGTCCTAGTGGTAATTTTTTGGGTGGATTATTTGCTTGACCTTTTGTGTATCACTAACTTCATAGATGGAGATTGATTAGCATTTTAAAGAGTTGGCATATCAATTAATACATACCTGATCAATTAATTGATCAACAAAAAAGGGTAAAATAATTAGGCTCATACCAAGCTAGGTAAAAGAAAAGCAATATAACTGGCATGGCAAGAATATAATTGTGAGGGTTTAGGATTCCACTATATTTCTTATTCTCCAACCAAACATTACTATTAAATGCATGTGGTGATTAATCTTTTTCTTCCTTTTAAAAGATGTACGTTATATTATGAAAAAAAGATGTATGTAAAAACTTTAACAATGAAAACTTTTAAAAGATGTACGTAAAATAAATGCTAGTTATTATAGCCAAATTAGGATAAAGTTTTCATTGTTATTTAATTTGCATAACATTTTAAATTAGATTTAGATTTAGATTTTATAGTCAAATTGTTTCTTTTATCGTGTATGATTGTGCTGGTTTTGAAAATGATTTACGCTTCGGGTAGAGAAAGGAACAGGAGGAGGAGGAGGCGGTCCGGTAAAATTAGTGGCAATTGTAGTGGGAGGGATAGCTGCTTTGTCTTTGGGAGTCGTCTTGTGGAATGCTATTAAGAATTGCGGCAAGAAAGCTGATGGTACGCAAAAATTAATCACTTTATTATATTATTTCGTGCATGCATTTTTAAATTAATCGTCTCATTTTTACATATTTTCAATTAATAACCTTATTCAAGTGCGTCTTAAATTAATAGACGCGTTTTTCTTTTGAGATATATTCAATCAAATTAATAATTGATAATTAATTAAATTAAATACATGTACTCAGAATTCAAATACATGGATTGCTAAATTATTATTAATTAATTTGTCTTTCCTTGGTATAACTTCCAACGACTTGGGCTTGCGTGCGATTCTATTGAAGCACTAGATTTTGTATGTATATAAATAATAAATATACATATCCGATTTTTCTTAAAGGAATGTTTGTTGGTCTTCCAATTTGCTGCAGATTGGTGAAAAACTGCTAGGATAAAAGCATTCCTCCTGCTTTACGGGCTGGTTGGTCGCAAGAAATGAGACCTTAATTGCTTTATTACGAGCAAGATAAGATAGTTGAGCATTACTTACTGTACATTATTTATATGATGCATTCCCGATTGTACAAAATGTATTATTTAGGTCAGTAATTAATTTTACATAATTCTATACAATATTTAAAAACCAAGTCAAACTTCAAAATTTGAAGGGAGCAAGGTTTCTGACATCATGCATGAAAATAACATCCATTTTGTCCACACCACCTGCTTTTATGCATTTTTTTTTTTTTTTGGATAATAGCAAGAAAAACCAAAAGATCCTCTCGATCGGAAGTACAAAAATGACGAATCTAAAACTACCCATGCACCCACTATACGTATCCGAATATATTAATTAACTATAATACCCTATACGAGTGTGATTAAGCTAAGTTGGTTATAAACCAAAAAAAAAAAAAAAAAAACTAATTGTTGGATCAAGAAGTATACATATATATGAATTACTTTCCCTCTTATGTGCTCCGTCCCAAAATATATATCTATGCTTTTTCCTTCAGATGAAAGCAAACCTTTTGTCAACAAAATCACACATATATATATATATATATGGCTGTACGTGTGTATTGCATGTAGAACTGCTGCCTATCTGTGTGAGGGTCAACTTGACAACTGTGCAATTGTCCCACCACCTGTCATTGCTGTTCCAAAAGGTGAAACACTTGCTTTATTTCCTGAGAGACGAAAATAAATATATCTATATATATATACATGCATGTAAGATTACGATTACAAAATTAAGAAAAATCCAAAAATTGTCTAATTTTATGTTGTTGGTTTCAACGCCTGTTACATACATATAGCAATATGCATGCCGATCATTTCTGCAAAACCAACGAAGGATGAAACGCCTAAAACTGAAGCTTATGAAAATAGTATATATATATATAATATAGGTTCCATTTCTGATATGGACCAATCTTTACGGATTTATCATTTTATAACGTTTTTTCATTATAAAAATATTTAGAAGTATTTTTTATGATGCAAAACCATCATAAAAATAACCGGTCTAGACGGACTGATCCACACCTGATCCTGGCCCTACATATATGTATATATATTGTATACACATTTTGTAATTGTAGTGAAATTCATTATATTAGAACGAAGCTACATATGAGAATTAGACTCTACTCTCTCTCCCCCAACCTAATTCATAAGACTCTTTAATTTCACCCCAACTCTTTCTATCGCTACTAGACCAACTCCATCACCAACACTTTCTCTCGACACCAAATTCACGAACCCTCTTTATGAATAATCAGTTACATAGCTAAAATGGTTGTGGGCTTTAATTGAGTTTTTATTTAAGGGTTATAATACAAAGTACAAACTCAAAATGCAATAAAATTTGGGTTTTTTCTTGATGTTTCGACTCTTCACATCTAATTTGTGCAAAACCAAACTAATTAAGGATGAAGGGAGCTGTAAAATGAACCATATGCAAATAGGATCACGACATTGATGTATATATAGAAATCACTTAGAATTGATTTTTCCGGCAGCTTGAAATAATATTGTTAGTCTAGTGTTTTCCCAATAGCAAACGAAGTTCCAACAAATCTGATAGCTAGAGAGAGAATGTTCTGGGAAATTGGGTCTTTGAATCTGTGAGAGGAAAAAAAAAAGTAGTGGACGGTGGAGGTGAAAATTGCATAGTGTTTCTCCGGCAACATGAAAGAGGCTCTATTAACCTGGTGTAGAGAGAGAAAATGTTAATGGTGGAGATGAACGAGGGTTTATGAATCTGGTACAGAGAGAGAAAGTGTTAATGACTTAATGGTTGAGCTCAAATGTTGTGTTAATGGTGGAAGTGAGTCTTCTTAATTTGGGATAGTAATAAAATGACGTGGCTTTGAAAGAGAGTTGATTCAGCTGTGACTTTTTTAACTGGAAGGTGATACCATGTGGCTTTGGTGACATGCTATCACTGTTCCACTGAATATTTTCACCTCATATTGCACTTAAATAAAATTGGATTTGCCAATGACAAACAACATTGACATATTAAAAAGCGCAATAGTGGAAATTACGGTAATAGGGACTATTTATTATGGTAGTGGCAATTTAGGATCTTAAAGGTGGTTTTGATAATAAAATAAAAAATAATTAATTTTTGTAAGAAATAAAATAAAATAAAATAAAAAAAAAGAAGAAGAAGAAGAAGTTGAAGCATATAATGAAATCTCTTCTTATTTTTTAACTTTTTTCATGGAATTTTTTTTTTTCGGGTTGGAGGAAGAAATTTTTTTTTACAAAAATTAATGAAGGATGTGGACATCTACTCATAAAAATAAATGAGATGGGGAATATTTCATCACATACCTCAATTTATTTTCTAACTTCTCATACAAGTCAAATATTTTTGTTTTTATTTTTCATATTACTATCAAAAAGAACCTAAGAACATGATTAAGACATGACTTAATATTATATACATATACACATACTCAACATGACAATTTCCAAGAAGTGGGATACTCATATATACGTTGGAATACTTTTTTTATTATTTATTTATTAATATTGACATAGAGCTCAAAATAAATTAATCAAACTGGAACAAATAATGCAAATAATTAAATACCCAGCTAGTTCAAGAGCTCCACTTTCAATCCCTAGTATGTTTCTGACACCGTCAACCCCCCCCGCCCCCCACCCACACACAAAAAAAGAAGAAGAAGAAGAAGAAGAAAATTTGATGAAAGTTTTGAATAGTTCTTGTAAGCAATTAATAGTAATCGGTTTCAATCTGACACCAAGAATTTTCACACAAGGCATGTAAACTCCAATGACACGAACACAGGGTACTGAATAGTTCTAAAACTGATATGCCTTAAAAGCACAAGTACGTCCGCATTGTACAAGCATCATAATAGTGGAGTTTAAGACGGGCTAACCTCTTCTTTTCTTGTCTCGACAGAATGCACTCGCGCAGCAACATCGGAATGCCTTAATTGGATGATTATGATCATCAAAGTCAATTCCATAATCCTGCAATCAATATCAAATGGATTCTGTAACAGTTGCTTAGTAATTCGTTATTTCAAAGTAGATATATTTTATTTTATTTTTTAAACCCTCTAACCCCAAATATTGAATATCTCTGTTCCAAAAAAACAAAAACAAAAAAAAAGAGGAAGCAGAAAGATGTATTAAATATCATAATATGAAACCCCCTACTGATACTAGAAATGGGAAGCACAAAAGTCCATTTACAGCACCTACAGTTCCAATAAAAAACCTAAATTCACATTGTTTATAACCTTAACGATGCTACATGTTGACCTATATTTTTTACTTTGAATCCGCAAGAAAGTAGTTGACAGCTTCCTAAAGAACAATCAACGACTCATTTCATATCCATATATATGTACTGCGTTCCATGTTACTGCTAACATTTAGGAGAAAAATTCTAATTAAATGCTATAAAAATGAGAATAGACAAATACAAATAATTTTATAGCTTAATTTCATTCCAACATACATGGGTGCTCAAACGTTTCTTGTTGGGAATCCAAAAAGATCTAGAACCCAGGTAACAAGTCAATCCTAGAATAGCAAGTAAAAGATCTTTTTGGATTCCCAACAAGTCAATTCTAGAAACTCCCATCGCCGAACCCAAAAGCAACAGAATTTAACAGTTGCATTATGACTTTAGTTTCCATCGAAAAATATGATCCTGTGGTGAAGGCTTCCCAAAGGCCTTCAAGGTGAGCTAGAACGTTATTTATTGCAATAATCAGACTCACAGGATCATGTTTAATTATGCAAAGTCCGAGCTATAATATACTAGATTGATTTGCTATTTAACTGTGCCATTGCAGATTAGGGCCATTCAAAGAATACAGAGTTCTCTAAGCATGCTGCAACGAGTAGATTATTCATAGTATATCTAATTCACGGCCAATATATTTTTCATTGATAGCAACATTTTTAAATGTTATTGGAAATTGAAATATCAAATTCCACTTACCCATGTGAGCTCTTCCAAAGCACCAATTTTTCTCTTAGTGAAAAAAGCAAGCTGAGCAAAAGAAAAATGCACAATATCTTCACTTCCTTAAGGGTATTAAAATCCCTGAACTTGCTAGATGAATGAAAATACCAAATGGATCAAGTCAATACTTACATGGTAGTAGTGATGATCGGGGGCCTCCACTTCAACAGGAATTTCAAGCAAGTTTGCATCAAAGCATCTAGAGGAATTAAAAAGAGATAGGAGAATTCCGGAAGTATAAATCTTCTGTAATAAACAACTAGGGTTCATTTCCAAAATCAGGAAACAAAAGAAACAACTTCACTTCATGCTAATTACAAGCTAGTAGGTATAAATAAAGCTGTTGAATGGACTTTGCAATCAATTATCAGTATTGAAGCTCTTGCATGTTGGAACATTATGGACCCAACTTCATAAACTTTGAAGTAACTTTAAAAATGGAGAAATCCAACTTTATGACGAATCAATTGGAAAGGTCCAACTCAGAAGCAATTGGAAAGATCCATATGCATGATTTGTGGTTTTGAACTACAATATAAACTTATATTTCTTTAAAAACACTTGGGACTCTTATCCAGAACAAGAAAGAGAAGAAAGAGGAGGAAGAACAATGGCAAAAAAATAAGGAGCAAAACAGAAACTGATAAACATCTAGGGTTACCTATGATTTATAAACCTTGCAACATTTCCATAATGTGTGGCATCCAAGCAAAGCGCATCTTCATCCTTCAGAATTCCTTCAGAACCCCAATCTGCATCAAGCAACACTGGGTATGTATGTCTCTCAGAACCACTGCTTTGCTTGTTCCTTTCATATAATTCCATATTGGTCAGAATTTCTCCAATATATTCACAGACAAAAGCACCTTTGGGCAAATCCTCAAGTGCCCGAAGACCCCAGCCTTTACCGTCTTTAGTCAAGAAAACCTGAAGATAAAAGTACATTCATAACTGAAACCAAAACATAAATATGATCTATGGTGTCACAGGAGCTTGTGTAAAAGAAACAGGAGAGAGAAAATTCTGCAGTCACATTGGTGACCACTTCCACTTGGATTGTCCCTTACGTGAGTTAAAATAGATAAATAAAAAACAGTAAGCAAAAATGAAAAATAAATTAATAACATGACTACCCATTGTTTTAGATATTTTTCCTAAGTTAAAAAATCATTGTCTTAAATATATTTGTAGTTCACTCATCTATAAAATTGGCTATGCACTTGCACCCAAGAAGGGAAAGAAAGCAAGTTTCTGCCAAATACATTGGGCTTACCTGCAATTTGCAGCTAATACCACGCTGGACAACACGGTTCCCACACTGCATGTCGCAACCACACTTTCTCCAGCATTCTTTAACAAATTTCCTCACTAAATGACCCTTGCACGATTCAGGCCTGGACATATTCTTAGCCCTCTCTAATGGGCAATCTTCACAATAAAAGTTGTAGTGCTTCTGTGGTTCTTGATTCATAGAAATATATGCTTTTAAAAACTCAGGTTTCAGCAGGCCCTGTGGTGTGTATGCAAACTCGCCTCCAGTATCACGAGCACATGCACAAGGCACTGATGATGAAAGACAATCCCCCATACAGTTGGAACAGCAATCCTCGTCCGCAATCCGGGCCAGTGAAACATGCACAAATGCATTTTGGTATATCATATTTGTTGGTATGTAAACAAAATCTGGCAGATGCTCATTGCCAATTTCGTCTAGCAACGAAATTCGCACCTTTTCTGTTCCTTTTGTTATGTCACTGATCTTACGGAAGGGCTTCTTTTTATCACAAGAAGAGGGTTGATGCTGGGCAGTTACCAAACTATGTAAATTTGAAGTCCCGGTTATGTTCATATCCCTTTTGCAATTATCAGCTCTCAGAGATTCCTCTTCAGGAAGCGTAAAGTGACGCAAGCAATCACCAGCAGAAATTCTATTTTTCTCAGATCTGTCAATAGAATTAGTAGCCTTTTCCAAGTAACTTTGACACAATTCTTTCAGTAATTTCACTACAGAAAATTGGGGTCCAACAATTTTATACGATCTCAGATATTTATCCTCTAAGGACTTGAGAACTGAATCTAAATGTGGAGCATTGAAGGATGTTTGTCCAAGGGAAGAATTACAGTTCAAACAAATCTTCACCTCTCCTAAAGGTGATGAAGCAATATCAAAACTTCTTCCGTGGGAAATTCCATAATTGTATGCTGATCCATGATCTTTATTGTCCTTAACCGCATTGTGGGACATAAAATACTTGGAAGAATCGTTTCGAGTTGAATCCTCCAACGAACCCGCAAGAGCTGCATAAACACCGAGCAAGTCAGAAAAGGGAAAAAGATCTAAAGAAACTCTAGGCTACTGTGGAAGCACTATAATGCTATACATATAGTAAAGCAAAAAAGAAGGTGGGGTTAGAGTTCAGCAACAGCTTCATTCCGCCAAAAGATCAATTATGAAAATGTGCTGTTTCCGTCATCTAGTGAGATGGCAATACCCCTGTTAGGCATGATTGATTGCCAACCAATGTTCTAAAAGGTGCTAGGCGGAACTTGGGCAGCCATAGAGCACCTAGCGCCTAAGCAGGGACTAGTCATCTAGGCTAGGCGGATGATTTTTTATTTATTTAAATTTTAAAAATATAAAATTTCAACTTTAGTTCTGAAAACGACATTAAGCTCTTATTAAACAAATATTTCTCATAATTCAAATATGAAAACAAAAACTTTTAAAACAGAAAAGAGTGAATTAGTCCTTCCGATTTGCCATCCCAACAGACTAGGTGGCCCCCTAGCTAGGCTAAGCTGCAGACCACCGCCTAGCGCCTAGGTGGGGCATAATCTGCCCTAGGCAAGGATTTTTAGAACACTGATTGCAACATGGCATGTTCATGTTAAGAACAATATAGTTATAGGAGATCAACTAAACATGAATATACACCTGAATCAACCGCTAAAGAGGGTACAGCAAATTGTGGCGAATCATCAACCACTTGCATTTTTTCTTCATCTGCAAAATCTTTAAGAACCATTTCCCTCTGAATATGACCCACACCCACTACCTGATTAGAATAAACAGCACTTGATGCTCTCTTCAAAGCTAAATTATTCCGTTTATGGGCCGTCTCTGCTGAGATGGGATCTTTCCCTTTGTTACTAGATGGTGTCCGAAGAGAATGAGAACCCAGTTCAGTTCCCGATTCCCTTAACCATGGAGACGATTCCATAAACTTTGGTAAGGGGGATGTCTGTCTTATTTCACTCTCTTCTATACATATTATTGTCCTTCCGCTATCCGGCGTAGATGAAACCTGATCTTCCTGCTTTACCAAATGCCGTTTTTTATATGGAGCTTCTGATTCGCCATACTCCAAAGTGTCTTTCTCCATATCTTCCCTCATCTGTTCCATAATTCAGTGAAAAACTTCTCTTTGAAAATTACAGAAGTTAAAAATAGAAATATACAATTTAATTAGATTGAAAATGATAGAAGAGTGCAGCAAAAATAGTTGCTTGGTGGAGTTAAATGACAATTTAAATACACCCTCTCTTGCTAACAAACAATCTACATGGAATGCTAAATTGTTTTCTAACAAAACCAGAGCAAGGTATGCCTCGTGCACTATACTGTGCTATATTGTAATTAGGATGCTTAACAAAAAATTTAACTCGTCTTCGGGTACTTTTAAATACGGGAGATTTTTCAATTCAGAACTATGATGCTTAACAAAATACATTGTAGTCAAAATCATAAGGTTCTAGACTGTGCTATATTAATTAATCGTGAAAAACATTGAATGAGCATTCTAAATAAGCTGTCTTTTATGTGTTATTGCTATTTGTGCATCCCCTCCTGGAAGACCATCTCATATTTCCTTGTTCATTTTTCTTATTTATGTTTTTTTCTTTAATAAACATCACATTGAAGGAAGACATACAGATCCTAAAAAATAACTGAATTGGAATAGAAGTTGCAAAGTAAAAGTAGCTAGGATATTTTGTGTTTTCTGATAGCTTAAGTCGAATGTGTATCATATCGAAATTAAAAGGAAAGAAATCAGTGAAGTAAGTTAACCACAAAACAATTAAGGTCATAAAAAGAGTAACCTTCTCCTCTGCATATTCAAATATAGCATCAGCAAGTGTACGATAATTATCCTCCTCAATAAGCTCCCAATTTTTATCGTACAGTCTCAGTAGATTCTTGAGGACTGGTTTCACAGTTTCTGGAGGAATTCCTAATGCCTTCATTGCCCGGAAGGCATTTGCAACTTTTGGATCAACTGCCATCAGTGATCCGGAACTTTTTCACCAACCTTAGTTTTAAACTATTTCACCAACTTCCTGTTCCTACTCCTCTAAAAGTTCCAAGAATCAAATCCTTACCAAGATTAAAAAGGCTGTTAGATATATGCATAACCAAAAACAGTTCAATATATAATATGATGTAACAATTTTATTAACAGTCCAGATTTACAAAATAATCTACAGTATGGGCAGGTCAAATGCCTCATAAATGAATAAGAATACATATATATACACTTTCCCATAGCACTGAAAGTAACAACCTATTGTGAGGATTCCTTGAGAAAAAAGAGGGGTTTAATCACAAAAAGTAAATATAAAAACACAAAGATGTATCAACAAACATCGCTGCCAAGGGTGGGTAGTAGGTTTCATTCTAGAAATCCGAGATGCTAGCGTTACTGCTGCACTCATAATTTGCTTTCATTGGAACAAACGTGACTGATGCCTTCTATGTCCAATATAATGTTATGGTTTTCACTTTCAAGAGAAATCAATCAGTATAAAATACCAGCTCAATGAGTGAGCAGGAATTTAATAAGAAATTTTTCCATGGAAAAAGTAAGAGAACATCGTATCACATCACTCAACTTATTTTCTAACTTCTTAAAAAATCAATTGGTTTATTTTTCATCTTATTGTCAAACAGAGCATTAGATTCTATAAGGATGAAGAAATGAAAAGAGAAAGAAAAAGGTATCACTTGAGTGCAGGATAAATGTCAACCTTCACACAAGCAAAAGGTCCATTTGCGCAATGCTGAATATACAATTAATTTCTCAACAACTTATATATGACTTGTATTTATCGTCCGTAACAAAAAAAGCCACCCCACATGTCTAAACACTAGTGTCAGTTATACTTGAAGTTAATTCGTAGAGATCTGAAATAGTCATGAACTGTGAGTACCACAACGTCCTGTCTTTCTTCCTTCATATACTATGGCAGCTCAATACCCTAAGTTCACAACCGATTCATGTTTTTCAAATATAATCCCTACCAGAAAATGGCATGAACTAGGAATTAAGGGACGGCTTTTATTTGTGATCAAATCTCAAGAAAAAATTAGCAAATATAGAAAACTAACAGGGCTAGTTACCATAAGAAAGAATAGCACATGATACCCAAAGACGGACTTGACTCCCCTCCATTATTTCTTCCATCCAATTTTGTCCAATAGGGTATATTTTGAGGCCTGAACGGATGAATTTTTTCGCAGATGATCTCTATAATGGGTAGATCATCTCCATAAAATTTTATCAAGAAATTCAAAAAAATCAAACAAGAACTGAGTGTAGTAAAAATTTGATGTATACATTCATTTTCGACCATTAAAATATTAGATGATCATCTCACTCACTTTCGGCTTGAATTTTTTAATGAAATTTTGTGGAATTAATCTACTTATTATAAAGATCATCTCCGCCAAGTTTTATGAAAAAATCCATTCGCTTAGGGAACTAGACCCCATTGGATCAAATGGAGAGAAGAAGTAATGGAGGGGAATTGAGTCCCCCAAAGACACCATTTGGTTCTATTCAGAGCGCAAGAGAAAGCAGAGGGGAAAAAAAGGCCTAAATGCGTCGGTTAAATTAAATGGCATCTAATATCAACTTCCATTAATATCATAGACCTCACTCTTCATCACTTATTTTCTAGCTGTATTATATTATATTTTTCATATGGCCAGGGTTAGCTTCGGATACAAGGAAAACCACATAACTTATGATACCAGAAGCAAAGAACATCTAACAATATTCTACTTGTAAATCAACAACCCACCGTAAAAATCAGGTACAATGATAAATGGGGTTCCAAAGTTCTGAAACCAATGAAAATCATATCACACACAATTAGCACAAAACCTAAACCCCTCCCCAACAAACACTTGAGCACAAAGGCGTTTACACTTCATATTTCCTAAAATAGAGGAGGACCATTTGAGGTTTTACTTACATAATTAGAAAAAAAAACCAAATAGAAAGAACGAGCACTAACATTATCCCTACCTACTAGGTCCGATCGCTTCAATTAGTTTCTTATACTAATAACCAAACAAACAAACGTGCTTTAGAAAAAGTTTAATGAAGCACTATTTGCATGGCGAGAAAACAGGGGAGGGGGGAAGTAGTAAATGAACAAAAACTTGGGCGCAAAAAGAGAGAATGCAGTAGACTAGTAGATACTCACTAACAGATAGACAAGGCGTCAATTTCATGAAGCAAACCCTAACACCGCCATTGTTTTTCGCTCTATATCGCAGGGTTAGAGCAGAGCAACTACTGTAGAGAGAGAGAGAAAGAAAGAAAGCAGCTTTTAGAGAGAGAAAGAAAGAGCGAGCGCACTCCTGCAGGCAGACGCGGATACAAGTACCCGTATAAATAATGTATAATGCCAAGAAAAGAAAAGAACAGAGAGAAGAAGAATAGAGTCATTTAATTGGACGTGACGAGAGGTACTCTGCTACGGTGCGAAACACCATAAATCATGTCTTCCGAAGCTTTTGTCATTAGTTGATTCCCTTTAAGGGACGTGATTGGATGCATGAATTTGAATCGGTGAGACTGGGTGCGTCTGATCAACGCTATACAGTATATAATAATTAACGATTTTCTGATGCGACCACGACCCGGAAAGCGAATAGGCACACTTCGGATCTACCTCTGGCCCTTATACGTGACACGTGGATATTCGTTATTGTTTGGGCCCTATTAGATATGGGCCAACTTCCGGTCCCACAAATTTCAATTTCTTTATTCTCTTTCTATGAAATGATAATTTTGCCTAAATCATATTAAATGTTGAATATACACCATCATAATAATAATGAATACAATAAAAAGTTGGATAATCACATTTATATGGATAGAATTCAAGACGTTCTCGTCACATAAAAGATACCAACAAGTCACCAGGCCAATAACTTTATGTTGTAAAGTTGTAGATGTTTAAGCTTCTAATATTAATTCAAACATTCTTTAATTTTAAATTTGTAATACTTAGAACGTCCGTAAGTATGTTTTAAATAAATTTATCATAAATGTTAGTAAACACTTGCGTTGAAACTTGAAGTCGTGGTTTCAAATTTCTTTTTAAGACTTCATTAAACTATAAATAATCATTTATTGATTGAGTTAAATTTGAAAAATAATAATTTCTTTTCTTCTTCTTTTTCTTTTTCTTTTTCTTTTTGGTCATTAAAAAGAACTATTATCTAAATGAGGTAATAATAACAATGATAGATAACATAATTCAACATGTATGATGCTTCTTTCTTTTTTTCTACGTCCTAGAATTTTGTTAAATTAAGTGATTTAACTCATAAGCAACAATGACATTATCTTAGATAAGTCTACCGGAGACAAAGGCACTTTGATTGTCCGAGATTACACTCGGAAGAATCACTTTAAGCCAATTAGCTAGGACCTTAGCCGCTAACTTGTAGAGAAGGTTACAAAGGCTAATCGGCCTAAATTTGGCATATGATCTAGATTTTTATTTTTTGGAATAAGAGAGATAAACCTATTATTTAAAGCACTTATATCATGTTTATTAATTATTCAAAAAATCCAACAACACTGAAAGCGCTTATATCATGTCCATTAATTATTCGAAAAATCCAACAGCACTGAACTTCTGAGAAAGGGAAGAGTTTACCTCAATAGCACTGAACTTCTGAGTGAGCAGTTGGTTCATTGCCGGCATCACTTTCTGGTTTACCGCATAAATGGCATTCTATAAGTTTTCCCCGCTAGGCTTAATAGATGTAAATAAGTTTCGAAAATAATTAACTGCACAGACCCCAGTTTGATCATCATCAGTAATGACTTGCCCAGAATCATCTTTCAATTGTACAACTCTATTTTTCCTTCTCCGTTGTGAAGCTTTATTAAAATGGAAAAAGCTTTTCACGCAACCAATTCGCTCGAGACCGTTGTTTCCATTTAATTTCTTCTAAAGTCAGCACAACGCTATATGATTGTATTTATTTTCTATTTACTGTACTTACTAATTTTATTACAACATATGCATGTTCAAGTGATGATGTATTTAGAGCAATTTTGTATGATGATAGATTTAGTTAACCCCAATTGATGGTCAGTACCAATTATTTCCCTATATTATAGATATTCTACAGTGGAATCACACTCCAACACCGGTAAAAGTTATGAACTTTCAGTTTGATACTTTTTTCTTTCACAAAATTATGTGTATGATATAATTTGAAAGAAAAAAATTATTTAACTTAATGATTTTCTTGGTGTTCTAAGTTTTAGAAAACCAATATTTGATTTTCCCAGTGGTAAAAGAATCAACCATAATTTGGAGGCCAAATATTTGAATTTAACAAGTTGCAGTGGAGCATCTAAATCCAAGGGATCAACCAGAACTTTTTCTAATTGGTCATTGTGTAGAGAATGGGGATTAAGAGACAATATTTTGCTTGTTTAGGTGGATGTATTGTTAAATCTGGGATAGGTTGTTTGGACTATTAGTCCAAGTGTTGTTTTGCTGCTGTTCTTTCAATTTTTGTCTTGCTGTATAGTTTGTTGATTAATATATTTGTTCAAATTTCACCAAAAAAAAAACATCTAAACCAAATATATGTATGTATATATGACAATTAAACTACTTTGTCGCGTATAAAATTGGACAAGAAATAAAAGCAAGCTAAAAAGAACATCTAAATCTAAGGGATCGACATACTTGCCATTATTTGGGAAAAATTTACTAAGTTATTGCAAAAACGCGTCGGTTTCTTTCACCATTAATACCCTGTGGGCCAAAGAGGGAAGCAAAATAGTGGACCGAAGAAACTGCAGATACAGTCAGATGCCTTGGCCCATGAACACTAATGCCTTCGACAGAAGTAACTTCACATTTGTGCCACTCTTTGAAATTAGATTGTCTCCCCAAAATGTATAATCAACAACTCAACACAGAATCTTATCCCATCTTCCCCACACCGCCCTTTTGCATCTTTGCACAATACTCAAATAAACTTCCATCAAAGCAACGCCTTACAGCTTCTTTTGATAAGAAGCCTTCAGCATCCTTTGCAAGATAGTAGAGAAGTCCCCATTCATATTTGCTGGCAATCCTATGAAAATGAAACAAAGTTGTTATACACATGAATATGTGTCCATGGATACGATATTATATATATATATATTTACAGAGAGAGACCAGCCGAAGAAATCAAATGCATTACGGCATCCTTCAGTCATGTGCCAGATTTCCTTTAGTGTAAGCTTATCAGGAACTGTGCGAGCATATTTGCTGAACATGTTCTCAAGGTTTGCCAGAATAAACCTGCAATGATTGGCTATAGATTCTGAGTGGCAGATAAATGTAATACATCTTACTTGAACACAATGTATTTTGACTGGGATTATAGCACACGCGTTCTTGAGACACTTGAGCGTATCCTCCAAAAAAGGTACCCCGGTTATATGCAATGCTGAAATGTTCAAGAAAATCGACTTCCATTTTTCTTTATAGGATTTACATCTCAAAGTGCTTTTTACAACAATAGATATACTAGTTTAGTCGGGCAATACATTAAACATAGGAAAAGAATTTGACACAAATATGGAGGTGCGTGTGAATTGCTCACCTTCCTTTCGTGTCATAGATATATGTATCACTTCCATGCTTTGCCCTATGTATGTTTTGTATGTGGATAGGAAAGTAAGGCGAAGGTAACCAAGTCTGGAGAGGGAGATAGAGAGATATGAGCAGCTCTAAATAAAATCAATGTAAATGTAACCAAGTTCTCAAAATGTCTAACATTAACAACTTACGGGCAGAGTATTATAGCTCATAGCTAGATGAATCATTATCGACACAATCAAACAAGCAACCACATTGAAACCAAGGTCCCGGAAGCCTGAAAAATCATGTAAATAGTCTACATTATCTGGCCAAGTCTTAAAAAAAAATCAACTTGAGGGAAAAAGATTTTTTTTTTCTTTTCCTTTTTTGTTAAGTTCATTAATATTTCATTTGATAAGTTAACCATCTATTTAACACACACACACAAAGGTCAACAATTTTTATAATTTATCTCAGTTTTAAATCTGGACTGGAAACATTGGTAATTCTAAACCATTATCAAGATTATGAAAAAAAAAAAAAAAAAACCTCCAAAAAATGTCATAGCTTGTAGAATTGAGACCTTTATATGTCTCCCAAAGGTAGATGATGCCATCGCCATCTTGGTCAAAGAAAGAAACGTGTTGTTGGAGCACAGTCATATTGTGATGCTGATGTCCCCACGTCCCATCAACATTTTCTGTATCCGGTGCAGCCAATGCTCGAGCTAAGTCTAAATTTTCAAGAGAACACATTGTCAAATTAGGGAAATATATTATGAACCTCACTGAATTTGAAAATATTACTCTACCCAACTGCTCATAATTCGATAGTCACGTAAATTTATTTTTTTCCTGAGAACATTGATGGGGAAGAGCGGGGGATTCAAACTTGGAATGTTGTTAATAGAGGAGTGAATTTTGCAAGGCATCAATGAATCCAGAGAAGAACAACAAAGTTACATCTCAAATTAGAGTTGCTATTTTGACTTCTATACCTTTTCTTTATAAGAAACAAAAAATTTTATTGCCACTTGAAAAGCATACATCAAAGAAGCAACATGGAAATAAACAAACTAGTGAAAGTGAATTCCACCAGACCGACTACAACTCAGCCTACTAGATAAGAACACGCTGCACTCAGGACTCACATGGCTAAACATTCTAAACTATCAAGAACTCTAGACGCCCTAGCCCACAATCCTGTAAGAAATATAATATAATCCCACAGATCCTCAACTGAGCTACTTTTTCCTTAAAAAATGCGTTTATTTCTCTCCATCCATACACCCCAAGC
Organism: Lonicera japonica; assembly: GCA_021464415.1. Lineage (NCBI taxonomy): Eukaryota > Viridiplantae > Streptophyta > Magnoliopsida > Dipsacales > Caprifoliaceae > Lonicera > Lonicera japonica. Next base: position 4,095,288 of record CM038464.1, on the reverse strand, counting down.
TACAGCCAGCACTGCAAATCTCCATAGGACTTTTATACTTTTGGAAAGGGTGATTTTGTTTCTATCCACGATATCTTCCAGTTAATTCACCTTTAAATCATGAAAATTTTAAACAAATTTTCATAATATTACCATTTTCAAAATTGATAATTATATCCACAAATTAAAATTAATTCATAATCATATCAATGGATTAACGCAGTATCGGGAGTTGAGAAAGAACTAGGTATTAGTATTGAGAACAGTTTATTTTCATTGCAATCAGTAGAGAGACTACACATTCAATGGTGTGTTCGTTTTTGTTTTGCTTATGAATTTATATATTTGAGATTATATTCTTATTTGAAATATGGTAAAAGAACTTAATTTCGGATACGACATTACATATTTCAATAGAACCTGAGTTACCTTTCCTAAGAATACATCAAAATATAGGCAGGAGAATTGGTCTTAAATGATGAAGAATTAACCATTTATTACATGTAGTATGAATTTAGAATTTTTGCACATGAAGTTATACTCCATCCTAAATTAAGAGTTCACCTTTCTTTTGGGATGCCCCAGACTATGTGACACATATCTAAATTCTATATCAAGTTTCTAAATAGCTAAACTAGTAGTCTCATAATTCACCATTGATTATGTTGAAAACTTAAAATTAGCGTGTTTTTCAAAAAGGTGATTTTGTTTCTATCCGCGATATCTTGCAGTTAATCTGCACTGTAAAGTTAATCCACAATGACTATTTAGTTAATCTGCAAGCGTGGATAGACCGACAACAAAACTATTATTAATTTAATTTTATAAATACTATTTTAAATACTAATTTAATATTAAAATATTCACAAGATTAATAAGAACATCCACTTTAAAAAGTTAAATCATAATATTATTAAGTAATGGGTAAATCCTAATTAACTTTGAAGTAAAATAACAAAAACCAAAATTAAACCCTTACTCACAGTTCAAAATTTTATGGTGTTCTTTCCTCTTTCTCACTTACAGATATCCACTATCCCTCTTTCCCCCACAGGCTCGTTCTTCTTCCCTCTTTCCCTATCGTCTCCTCCTTCATTTCCTCCTTCTTCCATCTTTCCTCACTATCTTGTCCTTCCTCAAAAGTTAGGCGCCATATCTAGAAAGACCACGCTTGTTGTATTCGTCTTCTTCATCACAAACCCTAAAATTTTTATATTCATATTCTTCATTAAGGGTTTATATTAATAATTAATAAATATGTATATATATCTAATAAACCGATAAAGTTTTAACTGATTGTAACACTTCTTCCATTGGCATATCATTGACATCATTTTTAACCGATTGTAACAATGATAAAACTTCAAGAATAATTAATTCCTTCGAGGTGGATACCTCATGATCTTAAAAAAAACCATAACTGATTTTCATAAGTTTAAAATAAATAATACGATTATTATTTTGGGATGAAAAATTAGTTTTAGATCTAGCATTATATATTAATTTACTCTCTTTGATTTTCTGAGTATGAGGGGGAAATGATTTTAAATTTTGGTAGAAAATGGCATTACTCGGTGTTTCATTTTATCAGCACCATGCCTAGCTTGTACCTACTCTAGCTTGTAACTACTTTAATATCGATTTTTAAAAACCGACTCACTAGAAAAATGTGCTGAATACAGGGGCGAAGCTATGTAGGGGCAGCTGCCCCTCCTTGGGTTGGGGCTTTTTTGTAAAAAAAAAAAACTTTTTAGGGACTTATGTGCATAAAAATAAACTTGAGGGGACCTAACCGTAAGATACAAAATCTTAAAGAACAATTTGTTAATATTAAACCTAATTAATTAAATATCTACACCATTTTTTTACTACCACCATTCACCAATACTTTCAAAATATGAAAAATCATAGAATGTTATTGTAATTTATCATAATTGTTTGCATTTGTTATTTAAGTTGTATGAACTTTTATTATTAATAGTGTTATGTTTGCATTCAAATTTTATGGCTTTAAATATGATATAGTGTGTGTTGATTTTCGATTAAATTTCGCCCCCTGTTGCTCAATTTTCTGGCTTCGCCACTGGCTGAATAGCTCATATTCCCCAACCAATTATTATTTATGTTTCTCAAACGAGACTTGAATTAATAACGCCTTGTATATGGCTCCATGTGAATTTCCTCGGGAGTTGAATTTGAACCCGTGGGAATTTAGCTTATTAACGTTCATTGATACACACAAAAGAAGAAAAAATTTAACAAGTTAAATTGTATGAAATAAATGATGAACAATATATATATATATAGGGACTAGAGAAGGAAAACAGAAAAGAGATGGATGGAAGAATGAGATCAAAGAGATAATATTACAGGGCTTCGGAAGCTTAGTGTCGAGGTCAGATCGGACCTTTCGGTCGGCAGTAACAGGCGATTTTTCTGCAACTGTTGCCATTGTTTCTATTAATGCCTTCTCGTTCAGTGGTGCTTTCTCACCCATCTGTGTGCGGGTGTGTTAAAGGAAGAGTTTGTTCATAAGTGTGTGTATGAGTATTATATATATATATATATATATACATGGAAATTGGTAGAGAAAAAGAAACTAATTCACCGAATCTTTAGCTCGTATTTTCAGGAAGAGAGGGGGGGCATATAGAGTTGAATTTGCAAACAAATGGACTGTTGGGGGGCGGGCGCTGGTCAAATGGCATGGGATGGGTCAAGCAACTCATGGTATTGCCGCCATCTGTTTTGGGCAATCCACAATAACTTGCTTCAAGTAGCGGACAGAACGCCGCATAGTCACACCCTTTAAGCACTCTTCTCTTATAGCGTCACTCTTTATTATGTATTTTTGTGCATTCTATGCAATCTACGCGTAAAGACCTGTGTTTTCGGATTAGAAAGGCATCTTAACATTTTATTTTAGTTAAATTATTTTGTTTATTCGACTGAGCTCCTTAGATTAGATAAAAATAAAATAAATAAATAAATAAATTAGTCATCAGACATACGCGAAACTTGGCATAAAAATCTAGTAAGGGGAACTGGGGAAGTATCTTGTCAAAATAAAATAAAAATATATCTTTATATACATATTTATAATACAAATCAGGGCTTTACTATTTATCGATTTGACCAATATTTATTTTAATCCAAAGGTTACAATTTTGTCTATCTCATCTAATGGTTCATTTTTTTTGTTATTAAAAGAATCTAAAAAACAATAAAAGGAAATACTGTCATTCAAAAAAAAAACGTGTAGCTCACCTGCTTCTCTCACCTGCCCCCTCTTAGACTCTCCCTCTCTCACTCTTAGACTCTCCCTCTCTCAAAGAACCCACAAACTCTCTCGCCCTCTCTCAACGCCAACTGCTCTCAGGTACATATCCCTTCTTTCTATTTTGGGTATTCTATTTTAAATACAAAGAAGAAGAACTGCTCTCTCTCCATTGTAAACAAAGAAGAGAAAAGAAATTTGTTATTTTTGCTATTTTGGGTACACATGAGATAACGAAGGGGTGGGTGATGTGAGGGGAAAATGGAGATGATAAAATGAAAGAGCCAAGTGAAAGAACTGGTTTAATGGAGATGATTAAATGGAAATTTTCTATTTTTGCTATTTTTGGTGTATTTTTATTTTTATTGAGTTTGATTGAGTTTGTTGTGCAGTGTACGTCCTCCTGCTGCTACTGCTACTAATTGGTGGGTCTCTCCCATTTTTTATTTTATAATTTTTTGAATTCCTGTGCAGAGCATTTGTTATTATTTTTTTTTCTCTTTGTTCTAAGACACATTGTTCCACGAGGGAAATAAATCCAGATCATTAAGAATATAATCTTTATTTTAACCACTATATAGTAATTAGTTTGATGTACCAAGCTAATAAAGTATATAAATTTCTCGATACACATTAAATGCATCATATGATCAAATCAAAACAAAATTTTCATTTTCTTTCCTTAATATCTATTTTAAGTTTTTTTTTTCATTTAAACAAAGAGAGTGACAACAATAATTAACCAAATTATACCTTCTCTACATCTCATGCTAGCTATACTCATTCTATCAACATCGATAATTCCTGTAAATAGGGCAAATCCACAAAACAAGTAAATTTCAAGAAAATGCTATACTTATTTAATCTCAATAAAAAAATTTTGTACAAATTAATTTCACAATACTTTAATGAGTTTGCTTTAAGAAAATACTATACTTATTTAATCTCAATATCCAAAATATTTTCATTTGCTTTAAGAAAATGCTATACTTATTTAATCTTAATATCAAAAATCTTTTTATTTGCTTTAAGAAAGTACTATAGTTATTTAATCTCAATATAAATTTTTTGTACAAATTAATTTCACAATCCTCCAATGAGTTAATGGAGTTGTGTATTCAATGTGTTGTCTGTATTATTTTTATTTGAATGATGCCATAACTATTTGTATCAAATTTTTGTATATTTAGCATACTTTATAAATTTTGTAGTATACTTATTTTTTGTATTGCACCTCACAGTGCTCTAATGAGTTAATTGGGTCATACATTTAATTGTGTTCAATGCTTTTAAGAGTACTCATGTAAGTAATTGCTCATTATATCTGGGGCCCTACAATACTAGGCGCTCACGCTTATACTCAAACTATGAGGTGCAAATACTAGCACGGTGAGCCACAGAAGAGAACGAAGTAATTTTCTAGGAGAAAAAAATAGTCATTAAAAAAATTAAAGAAAAGTGGTGCTGTTTTCTTTTGGCAGCATGTAACAAAATAAATTATATTTAAAAGGTTTAGAGAAATCCAAGAGTCCACTTCTTCTTCTTTTTTGTAGTTTTTTGTTTTATTTATAATTGCTATTTTACTTACTCTTTTAGTTTTGTTCATCTTTTAGATCTTTAGGTAACTTTGGGTAACTTTATGTCTCTATCACACTTTTACTCAGCTTCATGAAAAATAACTATATTAACCGGCCCTCAACCATCGCGGGACCTCCGTCGCAACTATTACACTGCCGTAGGTCTACTGTCGTGGTTAATCACGGTCCAACTCTAACCATGCCACCACTACCGCTACCAAACCTAACAGTCCAGCAACGACGCATCCTCTCCGATTCCACCAACACCAAGACAACACCTTCCCCTCGGCTAAGTAACGATCCAACATTGCCTCAACGTCAGGCACTAAATCAATAGCAGGTTATTTCATTTTCATCCTATCTCATTTTTGAAAATGATAATTTATAATCTTTTTCGAAATTAATAACACATAGATATTTTGTAACTATTACTCAAGCAATTAAAAACAATTTGTTCTCTTAGTACAGTCAATATTTCTTATGTTATCAATACGTGTTAATCATAAACTTATGTTATTTTAATGTTGTAACCTTAAATGTATTAGATAATGCATTTTGTATGTGTTATCCTGAAGTTGTTATAAGTTTTAGCATGGGATAGTTTTTCGACACCCTTTTCTTAACAAGGTTACAACTTTGTTTTATTTACCTTAGTTCATTATATCACATTGTTTTACGTTTATTTTTCTAACTTTGTTCACTTCATTTGAATATGTTTTTTTTTTACTCAGGAATATAGTAGATCAATGTGACTTTTGTAACATTTTACGACTTATAAACGTCAACCCAAAAAACTGAAGAATTTTTTTCATATTAAAAAGAAGGTAAAATATTATGTGTATTGTCTATGTAAATTTGAATTTCTATTCTTTTTAATTTATTTTTTTAATATGCTGTCACTATTTTAATAGTGCCCTTGTGCACAGACATACCTTAGTTATATAAATGGGGGATAAGATGCACGTGCGTAGCACGGACTATCGGAGCACACAGAGAGACAGGCGGAGAGGTTCTTCGTCTTGCCCTTCGGCTTCCCTCCCTCCCTCCCTCCCTCCCTCAAAACTCATAAAAAACAAAGAAAAGCGTAGAGGGAGACAGACTCTTCCCAACTCAAAACAGAGAGAGAGAGAGAGAGAGAGAGAGAATTTAGAACTCAGAGTTGAGAGTTTAGAGAGATGTTGTTTCAAGTGGGAGGGCAAGGGACTCGTCCCACCTTTTTCGAGATGGCCGCGGCTCAACAGCTGCCTTCCAGTCTACGTGCTGCTCTTACCTACTCTATCGGCGTAACAATCATTTCTTCCCCCACCCCTCTTATTTTACTTTTCTATTATTAGGGTTTTGTTTAATCCCAGTTTCTCCCATTACATACTCCATCGTTCGAATTTGGGATCATAATTTGATATTTGTCGTAAGACGTAATGCTTGCTTGCTTGCAGGTGTTGGCTTTAAGAAGGCCCTTCCTCCATAGGGTTTTAGACTACGAAGACGAGTTCTTTGCTCTGCTTATGCTTGTCCTTGAAACCCATAGTTTACGAACAACTGGTGGCTGCTTCTCTCCCCACTCGTCCATGTACCTTATAAAAATAAAATTATCTTTTACGGAACTTTGTTTTGGTTTTCTTTCTGCAACTGTACTTTATTACTCACTCACTGATAATGCAATTTTCTTATGTTTTGATATGGGTTTTTGTGTCTTGTTTGTTACAAGTTTTGTGCCTCCACTACCTTTCCTTTAATCCATTTTTTTGCCTTCCCTCAGATGCTTCTTTCTCAGAATCTTTATATGGCTTGCGAAGGAGAGGGATTAATGTAAGAGTAAAAACAGACAATACTCGTTCACATACAGGGGATGGGGTTCATCACTCAGGATTGGAGAAGCATCAAAAAGTTCTCTCTGTTGTATTTCTGGTAGGTTTGTTCTCATGCTATTAAAACTTTGAAATGTAAAGCGATTTGGAACTTCTTTTGTCGATTGGTAAAATAGTTATATTCTTCTTTTCGGTAGAATTGTATGCATCAATTATGCGTTTCTCATTAACAACTTTTCAGTAAGATGTGTTTGGAATGGTATATTCACTCCATCTCAATTAAGAGTCCCACTTTCCTTCTCGGCGTGCCTCAAATTAAGAGTCATGTTTCCTTCTCACAATAGAAAATAAGTTGTATGCTTCACAAAATAAGTAGAAATTGGTGCTTTCATAAAGAATAGAAAAGTCTAAATGGGACTCTTGATCTGAGAAAAGACAGAGTACCTTTTTTTCTCTATAGTAAGAGAGACTAAGAAATCATTAGGATATTGTTGATTCATTATAATGAGTGTGTTGATGCTTGGTGGTTAGTAACATCAAACAGTTCAAAACCTATCACTTAAAAAAGTTTGTTTGATACCTAATTGTTATCTTTTTTGAAGTATTAGGCAGATCAGTTTGGTCACATGCTCATATTAGGTTTTGTTGAACTTGGCCATCGAAGAGTATAGGTCAAATACGAAGGAAGGATTGATCTTCATGGTCGATTTGCTGAAAGCATCTGATCATGTTGATTGGGATTTTGGGTGTATGTGTTTGGTTGAAAGGGAATTTGGGGGAGCCGGAGAAACTGGATTATATGGTGTTTGTGTTCGCTACTTCTTGGTCTTTATGAACGGGAGGATCAGAAACAAGTCTGGGGCTTAAAGAGAGATTAGACAAGGTGACCCTTCATCACCTTTTCTCTTTATTATAGTAGCGGATGTGTAGAGTGCACATTTGGACAGAGCGAGGAAGTGTAGATTGGTAAGGGGCCGGTTTGATGGTGGGGGAGGGAATGTATCACATGCAGTTTGCCTTTAAGTAATTGTTAATCCACATAGCATCTCTCTCTCTTGTTGTCCTTCTATCTGTAGTATGTAATTTATTCTTTTGCGAGGAGTCAGCTTGCTGTGTACACGCAACTTTATTCTTGTATGTTGATCTTATATTTTGAGTTAGTTTGACCAGTTGCTCTAAACAATATTTTGTTTTTTTACTGAGAAACTTCTTTGCTCATAATGTTCTCACCATACAGCGGAATTAACAGTGCTGGGAAATTATTTTGTCTTTTGTAGGTTGTGTTGCCGTATTTTAAGTCAAAATTGCACACAATCTATAATAAAGAAAGGGAAGCTACGCTTCAAGCAAGTTTATGGGCGCATGCTGATGAAAGATTTGATGACACTGACTATTCTGATGGGGGTGGTAACACTTTTGTTTCAAACAGTGGTTCCGATGCAGAAACATCAGTCAGAACACGTTTGACAAAAAGAATTCAGAAGATTATAGGCGCTTGCTACCCACTGCTGCATGCTGGAAATGAAGGTGCATGCAGCTTCATTTTTTTATTTTTATTTTTGTCTTTTCTTTTCTACAAACTTATATGAAATTTAGAGGGACAAATTTGTCATTTTTTTTTATCATAATCACCAATCAGAGTTCAAATAGTTGGAGTTTTTTCTGTTTCTTCAAATAGGTTGTTACCTTGTAGAGCACAAACCATAAGTTAGAATTCTTAAGCCAGTATCACGTCTTTTACATTGTTATCTTTCACGTTTGTGCTAATCCAAATGACCCGTGTTTAAACACACGTCCTTCACCTCCAGTTATGCAAGTAAACCGACCTATGTTAGCTCAAACAAACTTCAGACCAACACTAGAAGAGGCACTCGATATGCCCTCATCTGTATACTCTTATCTGAGCTCGTTTTCATAACTGTGCAGGATTAACTTTTGCTTATCAGCTGTTATACTTGTTGGATGCTACTGGCTTTTATTCCCTAGGACTGCACGCACTTGGAATTCATGTTTGTCGAGCTACAGGGCAGGAAATGGTACAACTTCTATTATGTATATCTTTTGGTAAAAAAAGAAAAGAAAAGAAAAACTAGGTCTAAAAGGATCTCATGTATTAGGGCCTTGAACTGCAATACACAGGCAACTTAGCATTCTTGACTGATCATTATTTGGCCCAGTGTGCAAGTTTGCAGCTTGTGTCACCCATGCATAAAATTTTATATTTTGATGGCTCCGTCACTATCGTTTCATTGTTTTAAGCTTCATTACTTCTTGATGTCAAGGTAGATGGATACCTCTTCTCGAATTTCTAAGATAAGAAGCCATGAGCGTGAAAGACTTCGTGGCCCTCCTTGGTTGAAGGTATGCAAGTTTGATTCATGTATTTATGTTCTTCATCTTTGTTCTCTAGACGAAATTTTACTTACAATAGAGTTCAAAGTAGTGAAATGAACTGTGTAAGTTAATGACAATGCCATTGGGGAGGTCTTGTGGTTCAAACACTTGTAGGTATCTAAATGATTTCATATCTATGATTTAATTTTGTTCTCCCAGCAACTAGACGTCCCATTTAAGTTGATGACAAAGGTAGTGGAAGATGAGGTGTCGATGATAATGTTTTCTGAAAGAGTAAACAAGTTATCATGGTTTGTTTGTTATAAAATTAAATATCAGTGCTAATGTTGGTACTAGTTGTTTCATATGATGTTATTAATGGAGAACAGAGGAAGAATCAATGGGCCTTTTTGAAAGAGTGCATTTATTTTTTGGATCGAATTATGGTACTAGTTATTGTAATCAGGAATTAGGATCTTTAGAATGTTTTTGTTTCACTGCTTCAAAGTACAATGTTTATTACATAACTTTATTAAGGAATTTATTAGGGTAAAGATAAGGGAATGACTTGCCAATTATCCCTCTTGATGAATTTTGTGTGCCAATTATCACATTTCAGGCAGTACAAGGAGCATTGCTTAGTTGTGCTTATGCAGTTCTTGACTACGCACAAACTGGTTTAATTGCTGCTGTATTCTTCTTTAAGGTGAGTATGTTTCACTCTATTATGATGCTTCAGTGTGATTGATGTTGCTGTCACTGACAGTTGTCCATGTAATTCTGCATTGTTATGTCCTCTATTTTTTTTCTTTGCATTCGGGTGACTATAAAATGTGCTCACTTTCTTTTCTTCTTTCCCCCTAAAAAGTTTTCCTTATACATCTTTTCTTAATGTGTGTTCTTGTAGATGATGGAATGGTGGTATCAATCGGCTGAGGAGAGAATGTCAGCCCCAACTGTTTATCCCCCGCCTCCACCCCCCCCACCCCCGAAGTTGAGTGATTACTTATTTGTAATATATGTGCTAGCCTTTGGTCAGAGATTGTCCTTTGTTGAACACATTTTTGCTTAGTTTTCGTCTTCTTTTTCTACTACATAGAATTGATTAAGAAGAAAATAATTGCAAGCTGAAGAAGATAAAAAATTACAAATGGAAGATGGTCCTGAAATCTCTCTGAAATCTGAATATAAGCAAATGCGATCCATCAATCATCATAAGAGACCCATTACTGGCGTCTAAAGCTCTTTGTCATGCCCCCTCCTTCTCTCTCTCTCTCTCTCTCTGTGCGCGCTATTTTATCATGCTGAGTAATAACAAATCTTCATAAAACATGAGCACATCTTCAAGCTTAGATGAGGTAAAAATAATTTAAACTAATGTATGGAGCATGTGGTGAAGAACAGAAACATTGTAAGGGGCTAGAACTATGTTGTCGACTTGCCATGTTGCTTGAGATAATATTGTGATGTTTCGTATTCATTAATTAAAAAAAAAAAAAAAAAAACAGGTTGCAAAGGAGGGGATACCACTGCCACCGGATAGAACAGCATGCCCTTTGTGTTCGCAGAAGCGAGCAAATCCATCAGTAGTAGCAGTTTCTGGCTTTGTCTTTTGTTATACATGCATCTTTAAGTATGTTTCACAGGTGAGCCTTCCTCCACGCCCTCCTAACTCTTTCTTTATAATATGAATTGTTTTTCCCCCATGTTTGTCTTTATAGCTGGGTACTTCAATTAAATTATTTTACTGCTAATTTTTTAAGTGTGATATATACATACATGAATATATGGGATATGTTTTTATTTATATACTTGGCTGCTTTTGCATGACTACAGTATAAGCGCTGCCCGATTACGTTAATGCCGGCAAATGTAGAACAGATTAGAAGGCTCTTTCATGATGTGTAGTAAAGGAAGGTTGCTGAGGAGAATAAATTATGAGAGCGTTGACATGTCATAGTGTTTTTTTTTTTTTTTAAGCATCCGTTTGAGCAAAATAATATTTATGTTTTTTTCTTTCTTTATGCTCTTCGCATGGGGGCAAAGATTTAAAGCCCCGACCTTCTCATCTTTAGACTTTTTGCTTTTTTTGAATAGTTGTAAATTGTAATAATGTTCATTTATAACTAATGTTGTTGTTGTAAAATCAAGGGAAAAAGACAAATTAGGTTTTGAAGTTTGGGTCTAGATTCAATTTTTCTCTTGACAATTCAAAAGCCTCAATTTCTCCCCTAACATTACATAATTGGTTTAATTGAGACCATGATTCTAAATTCATTAACAATTATGTTCAAATATTTTATACTAAACTCCCGAAAACTTTAAAAGTGGCACTAAACTTCCCTTAATTTATATTTTTATAACTTTTAAATCTACCATTGATATATATATACACCTCTTCGGTCACTTTCACCACCGCAACACCACTATTGCGTTTCTCTCTTTATATATATATATATATATATTTATATATATCCATCAACAAAATAAAGCGCAAACCAACTAAACCTCCCTGAATTTATATTTTTATAACTTTTAAATCTACCACTGATATATATATATATACACCCCCCCCCCCGGTTTCGGTCGCCTTCACCACCGCAACACCACCACCATCTCTATCTTTTTCTCTCTCTAAACCAAGTCATCTCTTCAACAACTTTTCTATCACCATTTTGCGTTTCTCTCTCTTTATATATATATATCCATCAACAAAATGAAGAAGAGCAAACCAATCCTTCCCAACAGCACTTCATTCTCTCTCTTCCCCATCTCTTCGATATTAAAAAGACATGTCAAAATTTAATTAAAGTGGTGGGGTGTTGGGGGGGGGGAGGTTGCCGGAGGGGTAAGTTAGTTTAGAGAGAGAGGTGGAGATGATGGTGGTTTTGCGGCGGTGAAGGTGGTTGAAGTGGGGTGTTTGTATATATATATTAATGGTGAATTTAAAAGTTAAAAAATATAAATTAAGGGGGCTTAGTGTCACTTTTAAAGTTTTAGGGAGTTAAGTGTAAAATATTTGGATGAAATTGTTAACGGAGTTAAAAGTCATGATCTCAATTGAACCAATTATGTTACGTTAAGAGAGAAATTGAAGTTTTTGAAACATCTAAAGAGAAATTAAATCTAAACTCAAACTTATAATTTGTCTTTTTCCCTAAAATCAAATTCTTTGCACCAAAGTGTTGTGTGAAAAGTAAGTACAAGAAAGCAATGTGTCCATGCTTTATCATACACTCTTTTATGTACTCAATGCATTCATCAAAATTTGTGTATTATGTAAATTCTTGGGAAAGTAAAAAATAAAAAAAAACAGATTTTTTCACAATAAATCAAAACCCATATGCGTGTTCTAAGTAAAGAATGGACCTTCTTGAATTGAAACCAATTCATAATAAGGAGGATCAAAAATCCCTTCAACATCGGATTTGCCTTGGCAAGGGAAAGGCGCATCGATGTAAACTAAATCCATCTTATTGAACACCGACTTAGGCCACTTTTCGATTTGGGTTTTCATAATCTCACCGTTGGTTCGAAAACTGTGTAGGCATAAGAATTTGGGTTTGCACCTCAAAACAAAAAATGAATCTAGGTTTTCTTTGAATCTGACCTTCGCTTCCCATTTTAAGCGTAATTGTGGTCTGCCAGCGCCATCCATTCCGATGGGAGATTTGTAGAGAGAGAGAGAGAGCAGTGACGAAAAGAGAGATGCAATTGTTTTGTTTAAAGAGAGAAAGTAAGGAGGGTTGGGGTCTAAGATGGAAGATGATGAGCAATAAGGGTAAAATGGTCCAGTGGCACTTAGCCATCCGTGAAAAGTTAGGAGGTAAGTCAAATGATTAGTAAAATAAAATATCTTGAGTTTTGTATTAATAATAAAATGCAAACTCAAAAAGGCCTTATGTTTACAGTCCGTTTGGATTAAAGGGATTAAAAGGGGAGGGATGGAAATGAAATAATTAATTAGAAGGGGAATGAATGGAATAAAATGGAAATGAATGAGTTTAATTTTATTATTGTTTGGATAACTAAAGATGGAAAATAATGGAATGAAAATAAATCTTGTTTGGATAGAAAGAATAAAAGAAAGGAAATGAATGTGATTTAATATATTATTAACAAATTAGGGTTAAATTTGGAATATTGTGAAAAATTCATTAAAAACTTTTCCTTTCCCTCCCAATCCTCCCAATATTGGAAGTAAACAAAATAAAGGAAGAGAGGGGATTGGCATTCCCTCCCAATCCCTTCGTTTCCTTTCCACTCCCTCTTATAAATCTATCCAAACGAGTGAAATGCAATCTCTCTTCCTCTTTTCCTTTCATTTCCTTCTCATTCCCTCAATCCAAACGGACTGTTAATTTGGACGGGGGAGTATTGAAAACTAAAATTTCCAAAACAGAAGGGAAGAATTGCTTGCAAACATATAAACCAAATTGCATTAATTGAATCTGAAAAAAAAAATTTAATTCCGGACTGATGCGCTCCATGACAGAGGCATAATCTGCCTAAAACAGCGACAGATTTGGAGAAATGTGTAAAATAAAACGCAAGGTGTTTAAGAACAATCAATAGTCTCCAGCTCTCATGAAAATAGGGATTAACCTACCTTAACTAGTAGCATTAACAAAGCACAGAAGAACATATGGCATTCCCACCACTTCCCCTAATACAGCTAGATGTTCTTGACTGAACTCAAGCAATTCCAATGTTCAAATTTCTTTCCAACCTCATTGCAAATGGTGGAGAATTACATTTCACTACCGTATCCTGCATATAAAAAATTAAGTCAATTAAAATTGGTCAGAGAAAATGTATTAAAACTACTTGTCATTTTGTAGGTCTATTTTCCCAAAAAAAAAAAAGGGTCAGAACTTCAGTGAAAAAATTATTGAATGCATATATAAACCCAAAGTAAAACAACGAAAGTACTTCTTTGAACTTGCTTGGTGTGCCTGATTTTGCTTTGCAAGAAGAGCTTGAGCCAGAATCCATGGTCTGCCCTGTATGGCTCCAATAGCTCCCAACGGTACCTATAATGGCCACCTCCTCATCTGGGCTACACCTGGGCGATGTCCTAGGCGTCGAATAAGCAGATAACAGCTTGATTTCTTCAGCACTTAATGCTCCTAAAATTGGTCTATCTTCAAAGCATCTACAAGAGTTCCCGTTTCGACTTTGAGACGATAAATTCCCAATAGAATTTGCACTACTCTCTTTACTCATGGGCGTCTTCTGAGACCCAACTAACCAGCTTGAAAGGCTTGTATCTACTTCAATTTCTTGTAACTTTGGCCTCAGATTACTTACTATTTGCTTTGAGTTCTTGAAACTTGGCTCTTCACAAAAGGGAATGTTGAGTTCTTGCTCCAAATTGATGTTCTCCTTTTCTCGATGGTGGTGATTCAATGATTGTGGGGTTGGCGGTGATGTAACTGCCTTCCATTGATTGAGATTCTCAACAGGGTTCAGTACAGAATGAATGTAGTAATGGTTTTGGTTGAAAACAATGGAATTAATCTCTTTGTTGGGCGTCACAAGAATTGTAAATGGACTACTAACTTCCTCCATTTCGATGGCGCTTACGGGCTTTCTGGATTCAATTGATAGGGAAAATAATGAGTCCGATGACTCTTCATGAACATCTTTTGAATTAATAATAATAATGTCTTCCAAGTCCTTATCATCGCCATCAGTGATTGTGATGTTATGGTATCTATGCATAGGAGGATAAGAAATCATACTTGAATCTGAAAGGGCCTGACTCTCTTCTCTCTCTCTGTTCTTCTCCCCAGTACTACTTTCCTGGGAAATTTTTGTAACTCGTTGATTTACAATTTCTTCTTTCATTACTTTCTCACGCTCTTTCACTTTATCTTTATCTTTCTCCTGATAAATTATACAACATTGAAATAGAGAAATTATATTAATGAGCAAGAAATCCACAAGGGGTTACATTGTTACAATCACACCTTCTTAACAATACAAGACTAACAAATATATAGTGATACAAAGGGAAAACAAATTATAACCATTGATGAACAAGCAAATCATTAAAGTCTAGACAACCTAAAAACATGGAGAAAAATAAGGAGAGAAAAGGGGAGGAAAATAAGGAGAATGTTGGAGGGGAATATTTTCTAACACCCCCCCTCAAACTCAAGGGGTATGAAGAGACCAACTTGAGTTTGAAGAGGTGAGGAAGCTACCAAACAGCTATTGATGTGTCGCCGGCTCCGGTGGTGGAGAATGTGTTTGGTTCTATGAAACCGACGATGGAAAAGACTCGGTGTAGAGTGTGACGGTTCGCCACTAGTCGGCGACGGTAGGGGCAACGGTGGCGGTGGTGGTGGTGTGAGAGAAGGAGAAGTATGAGAGATCCAGGGAGAAGTATGGATCTGGGTAAGACAAGGGAGTGGTGAGAGCTAAGAAGGAGCTGAGGGGGATGGTGGTTGATAAGGGGACACCCGGAAGGGGTTTGGGTGTCGGCGGTTGAGTCGTATTTTCAGGCGGTGGGGGCGGCAGGGGCGGAGACAGCGAAGGTAGAAGATGCGATTAAGCATATGTATTTGTCAGATCTGAAATCTGGCATGGTATCTGGATGGCGCTGCGAGAGGGCGCGCCGGAGGGATTCGGAGATGCGCGTAGTGGCGCGGTTGTTGTTGTTGATGAAGTAGGTGCGGCGGAAGAAGCTGGCAGCGAAGCTACCGGAGTTCGCGGTCGGAGAAATAGTCGGCGACGATGCCGGGGATTGAGAAACAGTAGAGGCCTTGGATGCAGGTAAGTCTCCCGTGGATGTTCTAGCATCACGTTTGCTAGAGAGAGAGAGAGGGATAGAAAGGAGGATAGCAGATAATTTGGACAATTTGGACAGTGGGTTTGTAATGGTGGAAGATGAAGGAGGAAGGATTAAACTACCTCTGATACCATGATAAATTATACAACATTGAAATAGAGAAATTATATTAATGAGCAAGAAATCCACAAGGGGTTACATTGTTACAATCACACCTTCTTAACAATACAAGACTAACAAATATATAGTGATACAAAGGGAAAACAAATTATAACCATTGATGAACAAGCAAATCATTAAAGTCTAGACAACCTAAAAACATGGAGAAAAATAAGGAGAGAAAAGGGGAGGAAAATAAGGAGAATGTTGGAGGGGAATATTTTCTAACAGTATCTACTTCAATTTCTTGTAACTTTGGCCTCAGATTACTTACTATTTGCTTTGAGTTCTTGAAACTTGGCTCTTCACAAAAGGGAATGTTGAGTTCTTGCTCCAAATTGATGTTCTCCTTTTCTCGATGGTGGTGATTCAATGATTGTGGGGTTGGCGGTGATGTAACTGCCTTCCATTGATTGAGATTCTCAACAGGGTTCAGTACAGAATGAATGTAGTAATGGTTTTGGTTGAAAACAATGGAATTAATCTCTTTGTTGGGCGTCACAAGAATTGTAAATGGACTACTAACTTCCTCCATTTCGATGGCGCTTACGGGCTTTCTGGATTCAATTGATAGGGAAAATAATGAGTCCGATGACTCTTCATGAACATCTTTTGAATTAATAATAATAATGTCTTCCAAGTCCTTATCATCGCCATCAGTGATTGTGATGTTATGGTATCTATGCATAGGAGGATAAGAAATCATACTTGAATCTGAAAGGGCCTGACTCTCTTCTCTCTCTCTGTTCTTCTCCCCAGTACTACTTTCCTGGGAAATTTTTGTAACTCGTTGATTTACAATTTCTTCTTTCATTACTTTCTCACGCTCTTTCACTTTATCTTTATCTTTCTCCTCCTCGCTTTCGACAGAAGATTTTTGGACCTCCTCCTCCTTCTCACAGGTTTTGACATCCGATTGCTTTTCTGTACTCTTACCTCTAACATAATAAGAACAGACAAATTAAACAGAAAATCATATGAAATAATAATAATGGTGCAGGAAATGGAAGTGGTAGTAAGAGAGCAAAAGATTGGGGAATTAACATGAAAGCTTTGCCTTACGTACATAGATTGTGAAATGGGTATCATAATACTAGATATAGCAGCAGCAGCAGGAGGAGGAGGAGGAGAAGATGGTTCACAATTTTCATGTATCTGAAGATCGAAGAGCAGACAAATTAAATGAAAAAAAGAAAAGGACTCTGTAACTTGTATGAATGTGGTGAGATGAGATGATTGAAGTTGGATTTAATTAATAATTACCTGATGATGGCTTGGAGAAGAGGGGTCTTGTCGGTGCTTAGAAGAACCAAAGCAAGCTATAAAGCAACCCATCTTTTCTTTCTTTCTTTCTTTCTTTCTTTCTTTTATGCCAATACCAAACACAGTCCTGTTATTCTCTCATGTTGTAGTTGTAGTAGTAGTGCAATCAATAAAGGGTTTTCTTTTGTCTCTTAATTAAAAGAGGCCCCCCACTGATTTACAGATTTTGAGAGAGAGAGAGATAGAGATAGAGATTTGGGGCTGCTGAAGAAGGGAGAGAGTTTGAAATATGACCGTTGGCGGGGGTCACTGACCACCCAGGACTTTTTTCCCAAAATAATATTTTCAAAAATCCTATGTCCCAAAATAATATCCGTTTCATCTTTGTTCTTGATATAATGTATTTTTAAAAGTGGTATCAATAGTATTAATTTTATAATTGAAAACGTCATCACCAATATCAATTTCAGAAATGAAAATTGCCATCATTCCAATTTCAACACAAAAAAAGGCATCAACGATGCCAATTTTAAAATTGATAGATTTTTATTTTTTGAAAACGGCATCAGTGATGCCAATTTCATTGATAAAAATGGCATCATCAATTCCAATTTCAACTAAAAACGGCATTATTGATGCCAATTTTAAAATTAATTTTTTTTAATGAGATGGTCACTAATGCAAATAAGAAAAAGGCATTAACAATGCCAATTCACCTTCATATATCACACATCTCTTATCAAAATCAAACAAATTCTAGATCTAAATCGCTCTCCATCTCTCTGTTGCTCCGCCGATGACCACCACATTTATGCTCTTCTCACGGCCGACAGCACGACTCTCCCTCTCTCCGCCACTCCACCAACGCCACCACACTTCCCCTCTTCTCACAGCCAACAACACAGCTGTTCTTCCACTGCCACTCACGCCTGCTCACAACACCACTCCTTCCCCACACAACCGATCCGACATCAATCTCTCCACAGAATTGTGTATCGGCGCCCTTAAAACCCACGGGAGCTCAGCCATGTAGACCCATCACCGCAGCGCCACACCACTGAGCTCAGCCACCTGCACCACTCACGCTTTGCGCGATAATTTGGTAAGCCCTAATTTTTGAGTTTTTCTTAGTTTATTGAAGGTTGATTTTGGGTTTTTCATAGTTTGGTGTTTAACATTAATAAGAACTGAGCTTGCTTTTAGGTTTATCTTAGTTTGGATTGACATTAAAGTATTTAGGAGTACGTTAAATTTATATATATGTTGTCAGAAATTTAAAGGATTGTTGGCGTTTGGGCATGTTGTAGAAGTTTTTGGCTCTTTGTCCTTAATTTGTGGCTTCATATATATTATGTGTGTTTTCTTATTTCATTCAAATGATATATAGATCTAGGTCATTCAAGAAGACAAAGATTAATTAAACTTCTTAAGCTCGAATTTTCGGTCTTCGTATTTTTTGGCGATTTACCCAGTAATATATATATATATATATATATATTGTGCTATGTTATACTTTTTTTATCTTTTAATGAAAAAAAAATCATACTTTCATATTTGGGCTTCAAGAGAGTATGAATTATATTCTTTAAAGAAGTGGTTCGCACTGTGCTGCGTAAGACTATCAAGATTAACATGTTTCCCTTTATGGAAATTTTAAAGAATTTTGGAGTTTGCATCGAGTTTAATAGAAGGGTATAATTGAATTTGAAAAAAGGGAAAATAACTGAATTTGAATTTTGTATAAATCAAATAACTAATGAATACTATAAGGGTGGATTTGGTTACCTTATATTCACTCCGGCAAGAGCTTTCTTAAATGATACTAATTTTCCATTATTGGAACTTCCTGCATTACCTCTATCTTAGTTTCTTTGTATTAATACCATCGATCAACATATCCTCTCGATCTGAGATGTTCTTCCTGCTCATTGTAACTTCGTTATTTGTGCACTTTATCTTTCTTTTGACCCAAAAAAAGGCATAAAGCAGATGCCCCAATTTGCACTACTTTCATTTTCTTTCTTTTTGTTTTCATTATTTATTTTTGAATTTAATGACTATCCACTTGATCGATGCAATTTTCATGCCATGTTGTCGGTCTAAAAGCACATTACATTTCATTATTAATTTATAAATTTGCATTAAGAGTAGTTTAACATTATGACAGGTGATTTTGTTTTTATGTATGGTTTTATCAATTTATCCATGTTTTACAGTTTTATTAAGTTTATTCACACTTTAAATAATACCAATTTTAATATAAGTTTATAAAAATATATACTTATTCTCATTGGTTCATCCAAATTTATTTAGTTTGAAATCATCTTATCTTTTCTTTAATAAATTACTTTATTGTTAGAAAAGATAGTTCCACACACATATATATAGAGAGAGAGAATGTAAATGTTGTAATAATCAATATAGGAGATTAAAGTATTAACTAAAGTAATGATAAAAAATACCGCATCTTCATTGGGCTAATATTTCAAGTATTAACTTCATATGTGGAAGGGTTAGAGGAGTTTGAGGATCCGACCTGATCCGTTTTGAAGAAACATAACCCTACTACACATAAATGAATTCGAACATTGCGATTGACGCCGTCGCTTATGGGGACGTACTCTTTAGGCAGTTAATGGGACCAAGAGAATAAAGAATTAATGAGAGGACTTATATTTTTTAGTAAAGATGAAATGAAGAGAGTTGTGCAAGTTTACTCAATCAAGAATCACCATCGATTTAAGACAAATGAGTCAAGACAAACGGTGTTCAAGTTGATATATCAATTCGAAAAAACAAAATGCCCTTGGAAGCTTCAGGGTATACCTAAAAGATGGGGAAGTGTATAGATAATAATAAAGTACGTAGACCAATGCATATGTACCTACCCTAATATTAAGCATAATCACCCTTAACTAGATGCAAACTTTATAGCTTACCATGTCAAAGGTCTAATGAGGGTAGATCCGACACTTAAAATTGATGTTATCATCCAGAGAATAAAATAAGATTTCAAGTACAATGTGTCATATAAGAAGGCGTGGCATGCTAAACAAAAACCCATCAAGGAGATCTTTGGTGATTGGGAGTTGGGATGAAGCCTTTACTTTTTTTCCCCGTTCGATGCATGCAATTAAAGTTTATAACCCAAGTAGTGTTTCAAAGATTGAGGGCATACAATAGACTGATGGTACAGAGTGTTTTGACAAAATGTTCTTTCCAATTCGGGCCTCCATTTTAAGGTTTGTTCATTGTCCTCCAGTTGTGTGCATAGACAGCACCCATCTTTTTGGCAAGTATACTGGAAAGATTCTTATTGTAGTGGCACATTTCACAAATACCAAGGACCGATATGTCCCACAAAGTAATTAATACTAATATTGTTATCTAGATTTCGGGCTACACACCGTTGGCTCTAGACGGCACGATACTTTACTTATCCTCCGGAGGTTTATGGATTTTCAACCCAAAGGTACACTCTCCACTTATTTTCATACTAGCATAGCACTAATAATAGTATAATTTTTCACAATGGAATCACAATAGATATATATATATATATATATATACATAATACTAAAATTATCAACGGTCTCAATAGAATGCTGATAATAATATACACATAACCGATGCTTCTAAAAGAACACCAGACAATATAGATATTCCTATATTGCCAATATAATATAATATATAAGCTCTTCTTTACTTCTTGCAATCTTATCATCATAATATCGCCAAATATACTGAGTCATAAACATAATATAGGACACAACCAAGTGTCACTTGTCATGCCGTGCTATGCAATGCACTTAATTTCACATTTTACAATTTTTTGTATGCAATATCTCATTTTTCACACATATATGCACACAACCATTTCACCAAAATCCCTTTAATTGTATCAATTAAATCCCTCTTGACAAAGTATGGTGCATACTCATTACAGCATCCAATTTATATAGTTTTACTATTTTTCCTTATCAAAATTAACACTTTCACTTAATATTACAAACTAATATTTTTAGGAAATAAGTGAAACGCATATATAAATTGATGTTCTTCAAGATTACATCATAATATGTCCACATGTAAATTATTATAATATTTCAAAACTAATTAATGCAAACTTTTGTAACATTTATAAAAACATTGAACTAATAATTACTACCTCAATTTTCATGGAGCACATAAGAGATGAAGGCCAAGTAGGTCCATAGAGTAAAAATTATTGAAAAACATTTGGTCTAAATTAGAGCTCTTGATGCGTAGAACAACTTCTGTGTAAAAACCTTAAACAAATATTGAATATTGAAATTTTAATTACACCAAATTAAAGTGAGGGTTTTGAGATTTTATATAAAAAAAATAAGAGCAAAACTCTCGACCAAAAATGAAAGAAAGGATATGATAATTGTTGTTAAAAAGAAAGCTCATTCGGTTGTGTTAAAAGACAAACTTTTTCATTAATTACACAAATTTGTCCTATAGTTTAATAACTTTATTATTTTAACCCCAATTTTTAATAACTTCACATTTTACTAGTTTTTTAACTTAAATAAATTATAATATTTCCAAACCAATTTAAAATATATAAGTTTCTCATCAAACCTAAGTCTAAAGTCAGGTACCAAAAATATTTAAACACTTTCACAATGTTTTCACGTATTAATTTGCATACGCATCAATTAGCCACCACAATAAATTTACATATACCATATGTAACTCAAATAAGTTTCTAGCCTGCGTTATTAATATTTAACAAATAAAATATATATCTCACTAACCACATAATTACTTGTCAACATAAAAGTAACGCAAAAGACAAATAAAGGCTACTGCTCACTTTATATGGTCAATCCAACTATATATTAATTTACTCAACTCAACTTATAGGTTACCAACGCGTATCACATATTAGTCACAATATAATTACCACTTTGATGCAGAATGGAAGCAGATTTAAAGGGAAAATATCATCATCTTTTACCTAACTTCTTGAATATACAAGAAAATAGAGAAAAGTCTCAAAATATTTGATATATTAATAAAAGATTGTATTCTATTACATATGGGGCACAATTTATTTATATTACTCCAATCATAAACCTAAAATAATTAGGATTGCTTGGAGCATACCCTAAATTAAATCATTTAACTATAAGAAAACTTGAATTACCTAAAACAAAACATACTAAAACTAATACTCTAGACTTTACCAAAACCCTAATAACTAAAATAAGAAAATATTGCTCCAAAATAATAAAATAAAAATTACATAAATAATAAATTAAAATTGTCTTCACGCTTG
Source organism: Lonicera japonica (assembly GCA_021464415.1). Lineage (NCBI taxonomy): Eukaryota > Viridiplantae > Streptophyta > Magnoliopsida > Dipsacales > Caprifoliaceae > Lonicera > Lonicera japonica. Next base: position 4,072,787 of record CM038464.1, on the reverse strand, counting down.
CTGCATCATTTACCCGCTCTTCAAAGAAACTCGTCCTCGAGTTTAAGGATGGAAATTGATATCTTCCATACTAACCAACAAGAAACTTTCAAAGTTTCATAATAAAAACAAATTGAATTTCATCACGTTTAAAATTTTTTGAAAAACTTTCTCTCAAATTATTGAAGAATAATTTCAAATGAGCATTTATGGCATGGAAATATTTTTTTATTCCAAGAAAATATTGGGCACCGACATCCAATTCATGATAATACCATGATTGGAATGCTGGATTAATGTAACTCTTCTTTTCACAGTACCGAAAGTCAATAAAACTAAAATTTTCTTGATTAATGATAAACTTGGATAAATATTTTAAACCCTTGATGAATTTAGGAATATCATCTACATTCACGCACGGCACATGAACCTTTATAGCATGTGAAACTAAAAATTTCATAGTTTCGGTTGCAGGGGTCTCAACTTTCTTCTTTGGCATATCTTCCATAAAAGAATTTTGTTATTGAATTTGAACATCCTCATGGTCATTATAAATCCAATAAAAAAGTTGATTCACGCAAGACATGATTTCTTCAAAATCATTATTATAATATTCTTCAATCAATAAACATACTATTAATCCACACGTGTTAATAGGAGGAAAACCAAATATGCGTTGATCACGTTGAAAGTTGTCCCACCATAGCCAAACCTCCTTTATGAACATATTATAAATATACTTAGCTCATTCTTTTTTCGAAACCTTGAAATAATAAAAAATTTCTTTAGTTTTTAACAACCAATCGATAAACTCGCGTTTGTTAAATCGACCATTGAAAAGTTTCCAATGCGTTTTTGCTAGTATGGATGTTCGCTCACATTGATCATACCCAAAAGAGTAACGAGGAAAATCCTCGACAAGTGATATGTGATGAACGTAAAGATTGCTCCTTCAATCGTCGTCAATATAAGGGTTGCTAACCGTAGCACAAGACAACATCGTTGAAGGCGAATCCTGCTCTGCTACCACTTGATGCAGAACGGAAGCAGATTTAAAGGAAAAAGATCATCGTCTTTTACTTAACTTCTTGAATCTACAAGAAAATAGAGAAAATTCTTGAAATATTTGATATATTGATAAAATATTATATTTTATTACATATGGGCCACGATTTATTTATATTACTCCAATCCTAAACCTAAAATAACTAGGATTGCTTGGAGGCTACTCCAAATCGAATCATTTAACTATAAGGAAACTCGAATGACCTAAAACAAAACATACTAAAATTAATACTCTAGACTTTACCAAAACCCTAATAACTAATATGAAAATATTGCCCCAAAATAATAAAATTAAAATTACATAAATAATAAATTAAAATTGTCTTCACACGTGCCGCATCACACTTGAACTAGTCAAATCCCAGTCTAATGCATGATCTAAACACTTAATGTCGTTAACCCATAATTAAGACATAGGGTGTCACATCACAAATGTAGGATGTATACATATTTTTATTTATGTAGTTTGATTTGAGTTCCTCAATACTCTTTTCATCTAAGTGAATAGTCCGCGTTCATAATCTAAACATAATTAGCATACCAAATCTCATAATAAAAAATATGTTTTTTTGAATCATTCAGTGATAAATCCTTAGTATGTATGAATTTAGACAATAATGACATGATACAAACATTTTCAATCAAAACTCCTTTATTGCCAAATTTATATTATTATGGAAAAAAATGCTCATTTAGAATACTACAAACAAATCTTTTTTAGAATACTTGAAAATTTATAATTAAGATATATAGAAATACAAGTTACAAAACAAATGACTACACTATTTTCCATATGAATATATTTTGCAGTTAAATTCGTAATTTTCACTGCAACTCATATTTTTGCCTTTAAATTTGTAAATTTCACTACAACATTTTGAAAAACTTGATCTAAACTTTTAAATTCTAACATAATTTTTTCCCTTTTTTTAGAAATTGTAAATTTTTCACGCAAAATTATAAATTTCACTTCAAATTGTGTAGCGAAACTTGTAAATCTCATTTCAAGTTTGCAGTGACACTTGTAAATTTCACTTCAAATTTGTATTGAAATTTGTAAACTTTAATTAAAGTTTTTAGCCAATTTTTTTTTTAAAAAAATCATAATTTTGTAAAAAAAAAGTTGGTGTTACCTAATGAATCTAATCAAGATAAACAAAAATATAATTAGAAAATTAAAAAAACAAGTCATGATAGACAAATTGTATCTGCAATATATGTGTGTGTGCGTGTGTGATATAATATATATTGATATGAGTACATATGTCAAATATCATGCAATTAATTCTAATTTTATATTTGTTATTATTTATGGTAATAAATTGTGTCATTATCGTATTAAAATATCTTATCTTGAACCTTTGGTAAAAATATGATCAAATTTTTCTCCCATTATCCTTTTTTTTAATCATTCGTTAAGTCGATATGTTTTAAAACATAATAAAATTCAAATGACGTTATTATTTGAGATGGAGGGGAACATAAAGTATTTTTTTTAATCTTACCGATAGGGGGTCCGAGCTAACTTTTGCGCACCTCGACTAATTCTCACTTGTAGTTCATGGTTGCCGCTAGTCAAGTATTATTTTAACAGCCTCGAGAATTGATATGGGAGGCAAACACAGTTAGCCCCAAGGCTTTCCCGGTGATAACCTCATGTCACTATACCAAAAAGCTTTAATTCACCAAAAAGTATCTAACTAAACTTTTTTGGAACACCGCATTCGATCGTATGTTCTCATATTTTAATTACAATAATGATGTAATACTCCGTAATATAATTAGTGTAAATTACACACATATTTCTTGGTTGAGTATGGACTAAATTGTAAAGTTGCAAATGTTCAGGGTTAAAATAATAAAGTTATGAAACTTTAGGGTTAAATATCGTAATTAGATAAAAGTTAGATTTTTTTTAAAAGTAACCGACCTTACCTCCTGCATAATTCTCCATTTTTCTTTCTTTCAATTACCTTTGCCGAGAGAAAATCGAGAGAAAACAGAAAGCAAAATAAAATAGGTACGAAGATTACGTTTTTGCAATTGGTCATCAAAACTCCGCCGAATCGAGTCGAGCCTTAAGGAAAAGTTGTTCTATACGTTGAGGGCTACGCAACGGTATAAGAATTGTAGAGTTGTGCTGGTTGGGGTTTGAGTATCAACTCAAATTTCATTATTTAGGGCTAAATATTATGAGGTAGTGGTTTAATTATTTTTAAAAGCTGATAGTATAATTTTATTATATATGAATCATTATATTTTAATTGTCTTTATTTTAAGAATTATTATATGATGAGGATGATGATGATGTTTTGTGATTTATAAAGTCATGTGTATGTTATTTGAAGCAAGATATGCCATTATACTTGATACATTTGTATTATTTGATATACATGAGATATCCCTTGGATGTATAAATATTGTATATTTATGAAATTAATTAATTGATGAATTATATACATTAAGGGACATGTATAGAGATTTGTTGTGGTTATATGGCATAAGTTGTTTCAAATATTCATTTATTAGCATGTTATGCATACCGTGCATTGTCATTGTGTCAACCGAATTCTTGGAGACTTTTTGACAAGCTTGGATTATTCTTATGGCCTATCATGTGGGCATATATCTTGTATCTATGGTGCCGAAAGTTTCTTATATCTGCTGAATTATTCTGGGATGTGATATGTTTCTGTAATGGGTTTGATATGATTGTTATTGTGGCCCTTCGATGATGAAAGGAATATGTATTGATTAGTGTTTGTCGATGTAAAAATAAGTAGGGCTCGGTGCCCTTGGGTTAAAAATCCCTAAACTCCCAGGGGACAGCAATGAGGTCGGCTGTCTAGAGCCAGCGGTGAGTAGCCCGAGAATCTAAGCCTCGGCAAAGTACTGGTGATTCTGTGATATGATATGGATGGACATGTAGTCCAATTATATTATGATATGATGATGATCATTTATGGACTGGATGATATTATATTGTGATTATGGTTGACTTATTCTCTGGAGCGGTCATGCCCATTCTTCTTCTTATGAATATGATTTGTCCCAGCTTCGGTATTTCTTGGGGGCGGTTAGGCCCATTGTTATTATCATTATTATGATTCGGTTCGGTCTCGGTATTCTTACGGTATAATGGTTGACACAAGGGAGGTAACATGCATATGCACATGCATACATTATTTTATTGGTTGAGCCATGATTTATGATTAAATAGTTAATTACGTTTTGTACGTAATATTGCCTGTTATATCCCCCTACTGAGCTGTGAGCTCACCCCTTTTTATGTAAACAAATTCAGGTATCCAAGAGACGGATATGACAAAAGAAGCAACTGGGTCGGGAACGAAATAGAGGATTTCTGATACCGACTCATTTATGTTGTATAGGTGTGTACATGGCAAGCCACGGCTAGCCTGAGTTATTGTTTACTCTGTAATACATATTAACATAGTGTGTATGTCTTTTGAATTTCATGTCTATGTATAGATGTATATTGCACTCATGTTTTATATTATCGCCCGTAACATGAGTATTAGGGTTGTTTATTCCAGGTTATGTGATTTTCTTGGATTTATTGTTTTATTATTTATTTCAAACCTACTTTAGCTCTTCTAAGGTGGGTTAGTAATGCTCCAGGTCTTAATTACAGGTGTTATCCTACTAATTAAGGCGGGGCTGTTACAAATGAGGTTGAAACATTTGATCCCTCTTCTCTAGAGGTCTTAAGGTCAATCCAAAAACCAACCGAACTGACTGAACCAATACTGACAGATCCGTAAAACCCTGAACCAAAAAAAATCAAAAACGAAAACGAAAAAATTAAATCAAAACTGAATAGTTTAGTTCAGGTTTAGGGCAAGCTAGTCCAAAACCGAACTAAACCGAACCGAACCAAATTATGTATAAAAAAATTAAAAAATGTTAATATATACTCTAAGAACACATGTTAATTATACTATTGTGAGAACCCGCGCTCTCGACGCCGGCCCCCCGTTGGCGGCGATTCTTCCGATTTTTTTGTTTAATTTTGAAAAACGGTTCGTTTTATTATAGAGAAAAAATGACGATTTACAAAGGAATCAGAATTGCCAATTTGTTTTACTAAACAAACAAAAGGTTTGTGTAAAAGAGGAACATTCATGAATTAAACAACCTCTTAAACACAATTAATGCGAAACTAGTTGATTCGAAAGTTCGGGGATTAAGTTACGCATCCGGAAGGTGTTAGGCACCCAATTCGCCCTTTCGGTCTCTAAGTAATATATGCGTGGAATTATAATCGAATATTGGCATGTTTATTGATGTAATTACAAATCAACCCATATTTTTTAAGAAAATGGGATTTTAGGGTAGCGATGGAAAGCATGTGCTTCATAATTCGCCCTTCGATTTTAGAAACTAGTGTGTGTGTGTGTGTGATTTGAAAAATGATTGTTGACAATAATAGATAGCAAAACATGTGTTTTGGGAAAGATTTAGGAATTTTCAGAAGTTAATTCGATTTGAAATCGGATATCCAGCAATCTTCGAGATTCGTTCATCAATAGTGTACTACAGTTTAGTATTTTAAACCGGCATTGACAAATCCAGTACTCTCATATTGGTATTTAGGTATGCACTGCGATTTATAAATTAAACCTGGTATAAACGTGTATTGATTCCTTCGTAAATCGAGACTGATAAAACCAAGACTTTGTAAAATTAACTGATAAAAATATGTTTTAAACTGGTTTCAGCTCGTTTTACGCCTTTGGTTTTGAAAACGGGGTTTAAGTGTGAAATGTGGACTGATTTTGAGATAAACAATAATTTTTATATGCAATTGACCAATTATAACTGACAAAATAAAGGCAGATAAAAAAATAAAGCCGAAATGAGATAAAAAAAATACCTGAGAGCCTCGAAAATAGTAGAATACTATTTTAAAGCACTGTTCCCGAAATTCAAAAGCTGACTGATGCCTCAAATAGGGTCAATACAGGTGTATTTATAGCTGTAGAATAATTAATAGGTTGGACTAGAAGTGTTTGTCCGCGGACAAACCCCTAATTTAAACATGCGACGAATTTTGCAATTTTGGCCAAACTAAACATTGGATTAATTTGATTTTTTACCATGTTATAACCCATGTTACGACCTACCTACTGTCCAAATTTTAGAATTTATGGACATCGGGAAGACCTCCGTTTTATTTTTCAAGATGAAATCTCGGTTTTTCGAATTCTCAAAGATCCGACTGTCAGATTGAGCTGATTTTTTAATATGTTATTCCCAGTAATATCTTCTAACTCTCCACAAAATTTTATGAATTTTGGAGGTCAGAAGGTATCAAAACAAGAAAAAGTAAAAAATCGGCTATGAGGGGTTTATCCACGGACACAAGCACCAAATGCTTGTGTTGTGCGGACACACCCGTGGAGGTGTGTGTCCGTACGCAGTTTCTTTAATTTTAGGCAAATGGCTTATCGAATTGATTTAATTTTTTAATATGTTGTTCCCTATTATATACCCTGTCTACTAACTAAATTTGAGCTCATTTGGACTTCGGGAAGGTCATCTTTTGATTACCCGAAGTAAACAATCAGTTTTTTGAATTTTCAGAGATCCGGCAATCAGATCAAGATGATTTTTGAGTATGTTTCTCCTTGTAGCAATTTCTAATAACTCTCAAAGTTTGAGAATGATCATTAATGAGTAACTCTCCTTTCATAAGTTTCTAGGAGTTTTGACGGTTTTCGGTTCCAGTGGCTTCCGGTAATTCTCGTAACTTCTCATACGGGTGTTCTTTTGGCTTCCTTCTTTGACTTGTATCACATGTATATGGTATATATATATATCTAGGAATGCTTGTGCATGCATGTGTGCTCATTTTCTAAGATTTCGGGATTCTTGCGGGGGTCGCAAAATGAGGTGTTCACAACTATAATATAAAAAAATGGTCTTTTATAGGATTATGTTCCTTATTAATTACATATTGTGATCATCTTAAAAAGAGTTATTAATGCGTGCCCTTATTATTAAAAAACCATGACTTTTAATTTGAATATGAATTAATCTTACATTAAAACCATGGCTTTTAATTTGAATATGAACCAATCTTATATTACTATTAATATAACATTGTAATGTTAAATTGATTTTTTTTAAAAATTCAAAACCGAATAAAACCGAACCGAAAATTTTGGTTCAAGTTGGGATTTCGAAGATTTAAAATCGAACTGAACTGAAACCGAATTTTTACATTTAATTTGTATTCAAAATACCTTAGTTTCTATTCTGACCTTAACCAAAAACACCCCTACTCTCCTCTTCACCCTTCTATAATTGTGAATTATATGACATTTGACAAATTCAGTGAAACAAATATGCATGGTCAACTATATATATATTTACTTCTAACCTACTGCCATACACAGAGGCGGAACCAAAATTTTGGTTCAGGTGGGGCCAAATTATTACATAATAAGAATTTTTTGCATATACTATAATAAGGCCAAAATCAAAATATTATATTAAAATACTTAACGTCTTATACATCAAAAATTAAAATGACATATACTTAGTTACAACATTCCCCTTCGAGACTTTATATTTTGAAAATGCTGAATGATATATTTATTGTCGATAGCTTCAAAAATATTTTTCTCGATATATGTTACCAACCAATCATTCATGAAATCATCTCCCAACCGATTCCGTAATTGAGTCTTGATTAGTTTCTTTGCGGAAAAAAGTCTTTCAACCGTTGCAGTTGCAACAAGTAAAAGTAGAGCCAACTTGATGAGCATATATACTAATGAAAATGTACGATGCTTCTTCAATTGAACAATTTTCTTAACGAGCCCACTAATCCCCGTCACTTCTAAAAATTGGTCATTTGAACGCACATCCAAAATGTAGTTATCAAGTTGATATTCAAGTGCATTTAAATCTATTATTGAGAAGTCAGATGGATAAAACTCGACAAATCGGAACAACTTTACCTTATCAAAAGTTGAGAATGAATCTCTTGAATCAAGACAACCAACCATGCACAACAACTCCAAATTTACCTCATTAAAACGGGTATTCAACTCTTGAAGTAACATATCTATCACGGAAGCGGAGTGCAGAGTGCGGATTTGTGATCTTATGAAACAAATGAGGAATGAATGAAGAGGGGTTGGCCCAGTGGTAGGCAACCTCCACCCTTGCCTTGAGGTCAAGGGTTCGACTCATGGGGTGGGAGGGGAGGGTTTTTCTTTATTTGTAGGATTAAGGGAGAGACTTAGACCTCCCTTAATTTAAAAAAAAAAAAAAAAAAAAGAAGGAGGAAATAATTGAAGGAGAGAACAGAGAAAACGAAAGCTACGGCCTGCGGCGGAAGTGGAAGTGTGGAAAAGAAATAAAATCAAAGAAGACTACTGCTTGCTTTGATAAACTCGTCAAACCTAACTATAATTACATCCCCCCCCCCCATTTATACATTTAATCGCACAAACGTCCCTCATTCACTTAAGTTCTTTTAATTACATAATCAACCCCTATATTTCCGCACTCTCGCAAAATAACCCTCATACTCGGTAAAAAAATTTGAAAAATCCAGGTGGGGCTACATACCTCCGCCCCTGGCCATACATACACATATACTCTATATATTATATTATTAAGCATCGATTTTTTTTAAGCCATGTCCAATTTATTTGCCATGCTGCTGGAGTACTAATGAATTCTCGATCATACCAATAATCATAATTAAACGTTAGAAAATTCTTAATCTTTACTCAAAGTTTTATTATATAATCCTACGTGACAGGCAAATCAACTTAATAGTAGAATGAGTAAAAATGCCATTAATGCAATTTATGCAAAGAAAATAATCTTCACCTTTTCTAATAATTCGGTGGATTCAAATAAAGTGAAATAAGTATATGAAACGAAAACATGTTCATACATTTTGTGTAACCTATTAGAAAATTAACATGCTTTTCTTACAAGATTAATATTTCCTTTTTTTTTTTTGTCTTTTCTCACTTTTCCTCGTTATTTGTCGTTGTGTTTTCATAATTATTAGACTTTACACCCTATATGTAACTTTCGAAAAGATACATAAGAATCAGAGAATCAGTCAAATAATTACATTGAAAAAAAGTTAGACATGTGCGTCCCTGTATTTATGTAATTTTTTGAGATTTTCTCGATACTGAATTAAGAAATAACCCTTTTCTTCCCTTAAAATAAAGGCCAAAAATAATAATCGATCTTATAACATTATCTTTTTGATCCATCTAAAATTTTAAGATAGGCAGGTGAGGGGAGATTTTCTCTCGTACGAGAAATATTTTGAAGCCCATCTGTTCCTCTGTGGTTAATAATATATAGATTAATTTGTTAAATAATTTTTTTAATCAATTAATGTGATATAATTTTATTTTTTTTGATACAATCGATAATAATTCAGGTGGTTCTTGGGAGAGAGAGTAGGAAAGGAAAATTGAACCGTAGCGCCTTATGTAAATTATACACTCTTAATCATTGGGACAAAATCCAAATATAATCCGATAAACTTATATCGTTTATCATGAAATGATAATAAGGTATTTATGAAACTATAAATTGAAGTACACAATTTAATAAGGTAAATTACAATAAACCCCCTGAACTAATACGCTTATCCCGAATGCCGCTTGAAAAAAAAATTGACAGTAAACTCCTTGAACTAACATATTTGCTTATTCGGGTCACGTAATTATCACGCCATTAATGAAAACGCATAAATGACGAAAATGACCACTAGTAAGTTGCAATGGTCTACTAATCCAGTTAGATATTTGACTTTCGCCTTTGTCCAAACACCTCACTTGAAGAGATGTTTTTATGAATTATTTTTATAGCCAAAAATGAATTGTTATGACTTGTATTTGATATTTATTTATACAATATATAAGTTATATTATTTTTATTATGTCGCTCAAATTTAATTGTGTAATTTTCTAATGATTACTAAAATACGAAAAATGAAGTATTTTTATTAAATATGAATAAGCGATAGATTTAAAGGTTTAGGGGGATATTTCAATTATCAGTGAACCATGAGTTTATAAAAAAAATTGTGAGATCAATAATGAATTTTGTGGATGTGCAATGAAAAAAAAAATAGGTTTTATTGTTTGATGTATAAAAAAGAGGTGGTATGTCATTGGCGTGTATAAAATAGATGGGATGGATTGAATGTTTTTGATAAAAAAATATGATGGAGTGAAATGTAAATTTTCTTTTACTAGGTGAGAATGATATTTTTGTAAGTTTATATAAAATTTTCATGTTTTAGTTTTAGCGACAACGAAAATTAAACTCCCTATATTACATTCCGTAAACTCACCCTATCATTGGGGCGAATTGAAAGTTTTTTTGAAAAATAAATAGGATGAGAAGAAATTATTTTCTTACTGGGATGAAAAGATTAATTGGTGGGTTCATTTAAAAACTCCCATAAAAAAAACAGTTGCAAATATCAACATTGCTGCTCTTTCACTCATCAATTTAGGTTCGTCTATACTTTCATCAAAATCCCAGTACAACAAATGTACTGTAAAAATAATTAATTAGTGTATACACCCCAAAGGGGAAGATTCAAATTATTTCAATGTAAGATTAAAAAATTTCACCCCACTTATAACTTTTTCTTAGATTCAACGCTAGATAAATATTTGACCAGATTTGATAAAACATAAAAAGTTTTAAATTAATCCGGTATTTATAATCATATAATTAATATATTTATTTTTATCTAATTTTTGTAAAATTCATAATTCAATATATAACATGATTATAGTAAGGTACTTTTACATTTTCGATTAATTTATTTTTTTGGATATATTTTTGAGATATTATAATTATCTAATTTAACAGCTGAATTGATAAAAAATGAAAAACATATATAAAACTTCTTTGTTTTACACCAGGTACAACTCGAACTTTCCCCTATACCAAAAATCCCACTCTACACAATCAACAAGTTCTAAATACAAAGAAGCCCTAGGTTCGTCTATCTTCAATAAATGTAAGTGGTACGCGAACAAAAGCAACAAACCCAAATAAATTTGAAACCAAAGAATTTCAAACCCAAATCAATATATTCATTTTTCGAACTCAAAAGAATATCGAAAACCAAATTAATATATCCAAATAGATGAAGTTTTTTCTTTAGGTCAAGTTCAACAATACCACCAAAACTATAATAAACAAAAAGAAAAATACAGCAGATAGATCAGTCTATACTTACATCAAAATCCCATTCTTCGCGATCATTAATTTCGAAATATAATACAAAGAAACCCTAGGTTTGTCTAAAAAGAGAGCACCACTTACACAAGTTCAGTCTAGATTCACGAGCTGCAAGTTTCGAAAATATTGATGTCGAAATTATTGATGTGCACTAAAAACACTTACTTAGTTTAGGGTGCAAAGAAGAATAAAATAAAATCTAAGGTGCAATTTAAATCAATGAGCAAAGTTTAGGGTACAAATTGATCATTTACTCAATACATGCATTACTCTTAGGCCTCGCTTGGTTCTCGAATTTGAAAACTCGGGAAAGGAAAGTCATTACTTTCCTTTGTTTAATAAGCACAAATTCCGGAAATATTTTCCTAACAGAGGAAAAGTAATAGGAAAGTAATTTCACTCAGACTTCATGGCATTGATTTTTCCTTCTAATTTTTCAGCATTTATTACAAAAGTTTTGGACAACAATACACCTAACTAAATAGGCTATTGCCAAATTTGTCAGTATTTGTGATATTGTTTTTATTTTAAAATACAAGTGTATTATTGAAATATATATATATTTACTTTTATTTTCTATAACAATCAAACACCGGAAAGAAAATTAAATGATATTTCTTGAATATTTTTTATAGTTTACCAAACACATGAAAAAAAATCTTATAAGAACTTTAGTTTTCTACTCTCATAAAAAAGACGAGAATTTATTTCAATTACAAGAAGAAGAAGGGGTGACCCAGTCAGGGCCGGCCCTGGGCATAGGCCGCCTAGGGCCTCCGACGTACCAAAGCCCTCGAATTTTTTGGACCTTATATTATATATATATATATATGTATGTATAATGTTCAAATTATTTGACGTTGAAGATAAATAATAAGGATGCTCATTGGCCCAACGGGAACATGGCCATATGGTAAAAATGAACTTAATGCGTGGGTCATTCGTTCAAGCTCTGGTAGCGGAAAGTAACATTTTTACTCTTTTTTTTTTCTTTTAAATGCTTTAGTTTTTCTTTTGACTACATTTTTGTTTTCCTTTGAAAATGTCTATTTTTTTGTTGTTGTTTTGACTATTCTTTTTTCCTTTTAAATGCTTAGTAAACTTTAGTTTGTTTTTTGTTTTACTTAAACAAAAGTTACATTTTTTAGCTTTTGTTTTGACTAAAAATTTAAGGTGTTCTTGTTTACACCAATAGAAATATTCAACCCACCCCGTTCTTTAAGTTAAACCATCTTAAAAACAATTAATCTGGAAAAAAAAATGCAAAACTCTCTTTGAACACCTCATCTTTCTTTCTACCTCTTCAAGTTAAATTAGTTTTAAAAATTCATGACAAAATAAAATTATGAACCCTCTTTAACGTTATATATATACATATCTTCCTCCTCTTGATTTGAATTGATCTTAACACTTTTTCAGTAGAGAAAATCCATCCAACACATGAGGAATTTTCCTAGTTAATTGTTTGAGATCACTTCCCGAAAATTTTATATATTACATGAATATACAAAAATACGAAAGCTCCAAAATAAAAATATTTATTAGCTTTCTTAAACGAAGTTTTCAATTAATTCCTTTCTTTCTTTTTTTAATAAACTCTTCATATTTTTTAACACGTCATTCTGTATTGACAATACACAACACTTTTTATATTCATTTGGTTCGCAGTCATTTCTCTCTATAATTAGTTTATTTAAAGTTGGTTTTATATACATATAACTCTATCTTTTAGTTGTTGTTTCGATTAAATTCGATATCACTGAAAAAATTTAATTACTCTTTTTATAATTTTTTAAATGTCATTGTATTATGGTATATATATATATATATATATATTTTGTTGCGAGTTCATTGGTATACTTCTATTATATAAATATACAAAAATATAAAGGGTTCCGAAACAAAATTTGTCTATGGCCCTTTAAAACTCGGGTCGGCACCGGACCCAGTGATAAGCAATCCCATCTTTATTTAGAGGTTAAAAATTTGACTTATGAAGTGAGATGAGAGGGTTTTTTTATTAATAAAATTAAGAGAGAGTTTAAATTTTCCTTAATTTTAAAAGAAAAAAAAGTAATACAGAAAAATGAGAGCCGTTTGTTAGTCTTACTATATCTACACGTGACGGGTAACGTGGAATTAAGTAATGTTATATGTAATCACTAATCACAAAGTATATTATCCAACTACAGTTTTGCGTCTAAATCAAGAAAAGACCTTGTCAAACTATGAAATTTTATTATAGAATAAGCGGTACAATTATTGATACAGCAAGTGGGCAACAATTATTGGTGTCATTCTTGCTTTTCGACTACGTACTATATCCAACTTTTTTCTTATGGGTGACAATTAACAAAAAAAATCCAAAACAAATGGTTGATATTTTAAGTTTAATTTTTGAAAAGTGTGAAAATAAGTTGAAAAGTAAATTTAATTTTTGTTTAATTTTTTTTTTAGTTAATTTAAAAAAAATTATAAAAAAAATTCAAAAAATAGTCACATTAGATCTTATTTTATAAATCTCGATGAGTAAGTTTCAAATATATATTTTTTTTATCTAATTCCGATTTTTGGATTAAAAGTTATGCTGTTTTAAAAATTTTATGAGAGAGAAAGTAAAATAAAATAAATTTTGAAAAGTATGAAGTAACGTTGACTTTTAGGTAAAAAACTAAAAATATGAATTTTAAAACATAAACCATATGGGGGCAAAAACATTCTAAGTGCGGTCTTATTGATGTATTATCACTTAAATATAATATAATACATAAATATGATGTATAACCACTATAATACACACAAAGCTTTTATCATTACCAAACTTTTTTTTGTGTGGTTGTGTGTTACACTAGCACCAATAAATTTTTTTTTTTGATACAAATGATACACTAATATATATATTTGGTGTTCAGAGAGAAGGAAAATATAGTTCTCATGAATCGATACTTGTGAAGGCCATTAATTCCTTCTTTGAACGTAAGATTTATTCAAAAAGTGAAAAGATGTTTTATTGGACAAAAATAAAATTGGTTTTTCTTCGAATGACAATTATTTTCAAGGACCAAAAAGTATAAGTATACCAAGCATTGCTTGTGGACGGGTTAAACCGTCTCAATAACTTAAAGAGTTCAGCTTATGTAAAAGTCTTCATTTTTTCTTTTTCTTTTTTACAATAATAAATTTGGCAGTTCGATTAAGGGAAAAGGGAGTTGGGTTCGATTAAAATTGCTATAAACTACACAAGCACTAATAAATTATTTTTCTTGTACAAGTGATGCACCAATTAATATCCATGGTGTTCAATTACAGGGTGAGAGAGAAGGAAAACAAGGTTCCCGTAAATCGATACTTACGAAGGCCATTAATCCTTTCTTTGAATGTAAGATTTACTCAAAAATTGAACAGATGTTTCATTGCATTACGAGAAATTTGGGTTTTTACAAGATTAATTTAGCTACACTATAAACAAATGTTGTAAAAAAGTTTTTCAAGCAATTTTTTAACAAATGTCAAGAAATTTGGGTTTTTACTTAAATGTCGAGAAATCGATACTTACGAAGGCTATTAATCCCTTCTTTAAATGTAAGATTTACTCAAAAATTGAAAAGATGTTTCATTGCATTACAAGAAATTTGGATTTTTACGGTATTAATTTAGCTGCACTATAAACAAATGTTGAGAAAAAAGTTTTTCGGGCATTTTTTTTAACAAAACATAGGGAACTTACAGCATTTTATACAAAATATCGAGAATTTATAATATTTTATAACAAATGCCGCAAATTCGTGGCACTCTCCAATGAGTGCCAACATAGTAATTTTCAATTTATGGTATTTCATAACAAAAGCCACAAATTTGTGGCACACTTCAACAAGTGCAAACAATATTAATACTTTTCTTGATATTTTGTACAAAACATCTGGAGTTTATGCCATTCTATACAATACGAAGAAAATTCTCAACATTTTTTATCATATGTCAGTAATGTTAATTAGTTTTTCAACATTTTACATCAAATGTAAACAAAAACGGTTTGCTATACCAAATGCCAAAGGTTTATGAGACTTTCGGACAATTGCTAAAAAGTTATTCCAAAATTTTAAGTTACGAAATATTTTTAATTTGATAATACTTACCAAAATAATATAAGAGATTTATTACAATGCAATATTGATTTAAGTGGAATTTTTATAATTAATTTATTGTTGCTATATTCCCCACTTAAATGCAATAAAAACCCTACTTTTGTATAAAATAATTAAACTAGTATAGCGAATAAGTAAGAGTCAATTCAAATCCAAGTTAATATCTTAAAAGTATGAGAGTTTGTCGAAATCCAATATTTTAGGAACCAAATTAAAACAGTTTTTAAATTTTGATTTTGAAATTATCTAAACTAAGAAATTAAAATAAACCAATTAAATTATATCAACAAAAGTAATCAATATTAAGAAATCCCAATGAAAGAGAATCCACCACCATGGATATAAACAAAAAAATATCTAATTATATTTTTAACATTCATCCCTACTATATAAACAAATTCAAAATCACCATCATTCTTTCTTTAAAACTAATGTAAATTAAAATTGGCATCGCCTGTATCCCTAAATTGATGATCACAAGAGATCATTCCTTTATTTTAAAAACAATTAAAATACTAGAAAGAAAACTCACGTTATAGTAATGATAATTTCAAAATCTATTTTAATTCAAGACAAATAATTAAAAATCAATTATAATTAAATTAAGCCCATTACATCCATGGCGGTTTCATCCCTCCCCTTTGGGAGATAATTTAGCCAAGCATATTAAATAAAGAACACATTAAAATAAAATAATAATTCATCATTAAAATTAAAACTAAAGTACTTAAATACAAATTATGAAAAATTAGAAAGCTAGAAAGCGTCCCTGTTTATGATGCTCGAACTGGCATGTGCCGCAAGGCTTTACGCTGTCCACTTCTTCTCCTTCAATACTTCGGCCGCACGGCAACTAGTATATGGAGGATTTTCTCTCTCTAAAACTCTCTAATAATATCTATATTCTATCTATTTTCCCTACCTATTTTCTATATATTTTTTCTATATCTTTAGGTGTAGAGAATGGATTTACAGGGTTTAGGAAACTAGAATTGTAGAACAAATAACAACTTTGAATTCAATTAGGATTCTAATTAAGAGAGAGAGAAAAGGAGTTCTATTCGAATTAGGAGAGAATATTGAATTGGAATATTCATTCTTCTTTATCTTTCTTTTTGATCTTCAGTAGACTTCTTCCACATTTTTAGGCTTTTTATTATAATTTTCTTCTTTCCTATAAAAAGACAAAATAAATATTAATCATCCATAATTTAAGCATTAATTATATTATAACAAAATATTATTTGTTGGTTAAAATAACAATTTTGGGCACTTATCAAATATTTTTTTAATTTATGATTAGGATATTGATGTAATTATGTGAAACCGGTGTAATCAAATTTATTTATTGAATTTTAATTCTTTTAGCATTAACAAAAGAAAATTTTATTATATATGTGTGTGTATCCTTGCACACCGGCTTTGTGCATCAGCTTGGTGTCGAAAAAGAAAAATAGTTCAATGTATGAATAATCTTGTCTATTTAAATCAAAATTTCAATTATATGTATTTGAATTAAATTGAAGTCTAAATAATATACAAAAATAAATAAAAACCGTCATACAATTGAAATAATTACAAATATATATATAAGTTAATCAACAAATAACTTTATGTAAATTTTGGTCCTTTTTTTATGTAATATGCCAATGTTTTATATTTCTATTTGAATTTTCAATTTATATATATATATATATATATATATATATAATCCAATATTTTTCAATCCTATAGTTAACCCACTTCCCGATTGAATTTTTTGATAAAATTTGGTGGAGATGTTTTACACATGATAGAGAACATCCACCCCCCCCCGAATAAGTTAAGATTCTTACTTGAAAATTTTCATATATATAAGTTATTAAAAGAACTTTACAATTAACTAACAAATAAGAATTTTGGCACAATAGTTAATGGGGAAGGGATAAAGGTTGCGTATCGCTAAACTTGGCATAGGTTGTATTTTACACAAGTCTCACTATAAATGCTGCTAATATTCCCGGCATTTGTAAAAATATTTGAAATATTTTACGACATTGACTTTTAAAGTACTTAAACAAATGCCGAGAAAAATGCTATAAAAGGTTTTAATGGCATTATGCTACTATTGAGAAAAAGGCAAATTGTTTGTAGTGTTGGACAAAGGTAAAATTGATGTTTCTTCAAATGGCAATTTCTTTTGAGGACAAAAACGTAAAGTATACCGAGCATTGCTTGTGAACAGGTTAAACCGTCTCAACAATTTAAAGATTTCAACATATATAATAGTCTTCCCTTTTCTTTTTATTTTTACAATAATAAATTTGAGAGTTCAAGCGAGGGAAAAAAAAGAAAGGGAGTTGGGTCTCCCAAGTTTCAATTTAGTTTGTCCAAAAGTAAGAATTTTATTTAAGAGTTGAGCAAGAAATTTGACTAAAGGGGACAATTATAACACTGTAAAATATAAATTATTTGGGGGAATTACTACTACAATTTTTTTTATTTTATTTTCATAATCAAGAGGGCGAAATAATTAATATTTTTTTAATTTTATAAAAATAATTTAATATTAAAATACCTCGCTTCAAAATCAAAGGGGGATAATTACCAACCCCAAACACCTGCTACCACCCACCCCATGCATCCGCCTCTGGTTGACAATCCAACTTTTGGACACTCGGGGTTAGGTGAAAACGTTCGGAAAAACGGCCAAGGTGAAAATTAAATTTAGTGCAAGTAGGGGCAATTCTTACACGTTGATGGTTTAATTAAGTCTCTACTTGTATATTATAAATAATAAAGAGGTGATAATATAGGAGCTTTAATTTTATATCTAAAATAAAATTATTGTTTTAACAACACTAAAAAAAAAATCACAGCACCCATATAGTCCTCAAATTTAAGCACTAATTTGTTGTCTCGATGTTGAACTTTAACGTTAAATTCCGCCAATAACTATTGAGTTTGTTATTTAATATTGGCAATCTGCCCCTGCACAATTTTTATTTCTATCTCAGTTATGTTGAACTATACCAAGTTACTGTATTATTCCTCAATTGTAGGATACCGAATTTTGAATATACATTTAGGTGGCGTTTCATAAAATTATTGAAAACTAAAAACTGAAACTGAAAAAATTGTTTATTTACTTCTAAAAACTGTCTCTGAAAAAATGTTGTTTGTTTGGATATAACACATCTTAAAACTGAAAAAAAAATGACAAGTTTGCCATTATTAGTTTATTTAGATCACATGTAAAATGAGAAACAAAGAGGGTAAAATAGGTATTTTACAATAAAGTGTTTAAAGTTTTCAGATTTAAGTGGTTTCAAAGTTGTTTGTTTGCCAAAAAAAATTAAAATTTAAGTGGACAAAACAAACAACCCCTTAGTGTGAATATTACCGAGGGGCAGCCAAAATTTATATTTTGTAACCTCAACACCATAAGTTGGTATTTGGACGACTTTATAAAAAATTATCCTTTTCTAAATTCCGGTGTTTTGGCTATAAAACTGAGGTACCTATATCATCACTCATAACAAATAATTCTTCCTATTTTAGATGAGATTCGAACCTGAAATGTCTTAAATTTAAATAAACACTTTTAACATTAAAGTAATCCACTCACTCTTTTTACAAGTTATATAAAGCGTCATAGGCATGAATAAAATTTTCTAAATGTATATGGAGACATAAGGCACAAGTCAGTATTGTATACGGGGATAGTTATGAGAGAATAATAGCTATATTTGCCATTTTTGCATGAGTAAAGACTAACGTTCAAAATTATTTTAATTTTTGGAGTACCGAGTGAAAATTAAAGATTCTTTGAACTTTCTCGAAATTTTGGACTCTTCTACTTCCAAGATTTTAATGTTTATTTTCATATCTGATAAGGCAGAGGTGGACGCTAAGCTAATTTTTTTTAGTGAGTTAATATAATAGGTAAGGTACTCACTTAAATATAAAAGAAGTTTTGAGTGCGAATTTCCTTTGAAGTGAGGAGATATTTTTGTTATTATTATAATAAAAAGAAGAGACTTAGATTTTCCTTCTTAAATAAATAAATGATTTCCGAGCATATTTTTTATTTGTTTGTTTATTTTTGGCAAAGTTAGCCCTCTTTTAGGCCATTTCCACCGGATAACTAAAAGCGTAGATTTAGCTTCTTTTTTATCCACCGAATGGCTTAAAATGCTAAAAGTGGAAAGTAAATCTTAAAACTATGATAAATTAATTTAGCTTCCGGCAACCATTTACCCTAGGCAACACAATGTATGTTGTCCTATTTTGATACCATTTTGGCGGTAATTTGTGTATCGTCCCGTGCAAAAAATAAAAAATTTTAAAAAAACGGCCAACGAATCAAAATTGAGCAATTCATATTTTTATCGATCTCAAATTTTTTTTTTGGGACAACACAATTCAATCATCTCAATTTTTTAATATTTTTTTTATCTGAGGTGTTTGCTCCTTGGACGAGGTATAATTTACACTACTGCAGTGCAATTTCTTTTTTTTACATTGGTAGGGCTATATTTACCTTTTTGCACTACATTTTTAATATATGCGGTGAAAATTGCCTTAGCAAACAAACAACTGTTTTTTGTTTGCATTAAAAGATATATTTAATAATATACATAACACATCCAAAATGATATAATTTAATGTGGGAATTATTTTTAATTAAAATATATTAATATTTAATCTTCTCTTTTTGCTTCCTAGCATGCATTAAATGTTTAGTGGCAAAAATTATTTGGTGTTACTATTTTATAATATAATTGTTTATTTTTAGAGAAACTTTTGCTTTTCTCTAGACACGTTTTGCCACAAAAGATTGTTTTTGTTGTTGCAATTAATATTACTATTAAAGTTTTAACTATAAATAAATAAAGTAATACTTGTTATTTATATTTAGAGTTCATTAAAAAACAAAAGAAGTTGATAAATAAATATTAGTATAATAATAAATAAATAAAAATAGAGCGACCAACCCTTGCACCTCCTAATCCATCCTTGAACACAATGATAATTAAAGAGAGAGAGGAGATGAGATGAGAGGAGAGGAGTTGGATGCAAGTCTTTTTCTAAAACGTGGACCAACCAATCCCCAAATTTATGGATAATAATAGCAAAGAAGATAGATAGAAGGGTGTTGGTGATGAAACCAATTTTTTCTATGTATTTATATGTGCGCGCTGGTACGAATACTTAAGCTGCTTCCTCAACCCAACTCTTATATATATAAATATAGCCATTTTCTTAATGACGATTTTTAAATTAATTAATTTAATGATCGTTTTTTAGGGGGTAAAAGGATAAATTTTTTTATAAAACTTGGTGAAAATTATATCTATAATGAGGAGATCATCTCCATCAAATTTTATAAAAAAAATTAATCAGGAAGTAGATTAACTTAAAAATTGATATATATGGACATTTCTAATCGTTAAAATTTTAGATTTTTAGTTAACTCATTTCCCATTGTCATAAAGATCATTCTCACCAAATTTTATAAAAAAAATTAACTATTTATCGCTCGAAATTAACAGTTCTTAAGATGGCTAACTTAAGAAGAGTTTTTAAGAGAAAATGACTGATATATATATATATATATATATGCAGGATGCAAATTAAAGTAAAAGAACATGGTTGACTCAATAGTTAAACAATTTTCAAGTTGTCAATTAAGATAGGAAAACTACAATTTGTGGTAACCGTAAACCATGGCATATGTATGTATTTGGTTAAGTGGACCGACATAGGCACGGGAATAAATCTGGACACCCCCTGCCTGCGTAAATCTGAACAACGTAACCAGTGACTACACACAACGCAACACAACGCTACGCTATAGCCATTATGTATGTATATATGTGTGAGCAAGAGAGAGAGAGAGAGAGTTGCAGTGTAGCGAGGGAGAGAGAATTCCTCCCCCACCCACCCACAAAAAAATATAGAGTGGGAATTAGAAGAAATTAATTGATTTCTTTTAAAAGGGTCAGTTTCCCAATGCCACTTTCTCTGTCGATGACAATTTTCTTCCTCTTTTCTATATACTGCCATTTTACTTTTGCATCGTTATCCTATCCTCTGAAACAACACTCTGTTTCTTTATGGGTAAATTGTGAAACTTCTTTTTGAATTATGTTTTCATTTTTTTTTTCTGAAAGAACAAAATAATAAAAAAATTAAGTAGAATAGTACAGGTGTACATCTTCTAATTCTCTGTTCTTGTTCATAGCCTCCATCTGTCACACTTTAATTTCCCTTTTTCTTCCACCTACCTCTGTTTGTTTTTATCTCACCCATGGCTGTGACCTTGTACTTCTATTCAATCTCTTAATACTAAATGAGTTCTTGCCATTCCCTAATTTCAGCTACGATTTTCTACATATTTTTTTTTTAATTGAAAACTAAACGGGGGTTTTGTTAATGGGTGTCTTGTAAAAATTTCCTATCTCCAATTTAACCTATTTTATCACCATTTCTTGATTTTTTGTTTTCTTATCCGTGATGAACACTCTTTCTTGATTCCTTCTCTCTCTTTGCTTTCGGTTGGTTAATTTTATTGTACTATGAATCTTTAATTGAACTTCTCATTTATGTTGCAGTTAAAAAGGAAGATGGAATGGGGCACCCAATTATGAAGTTTATTACTATATGTATAGTCAAAAAGGCTGATTGTGATCAATTTGATAGAAACCCATGTGATGCTGATGTTCAAGAAAAAGGAAGAGTTGTATTTAGTTTCTTCATGTGATAGTAGTTAGAAGATGTTGGTTGGAAGACTATTGAAGGAGAACTAAAAGTTGAGAGTTTAAAGGGCTATTGAGGTCTTCTGAATTTTGATTATTGTCATTGTGACTAAATGGAAATGGAGCCTTCAAATCAAAAATCTCTTGAGCGAGTTGTTTCACAAAGAGCTCTGCAGATGGGTACTTCATTTCCATGCCAAATTTGTGCCCTGGGTTTTCTCTGTGGTATTTGTCTTGCCTCCTTGTTTATGGCTGCCCTTACTTCTTTTGGTACATTTGGATTTGGAGGCCTTTCATTTGCTTCATTTTCAACTGGGATTTCGGTATCAGATTCGAATTCCAAAATAATCGGTAAGTGGGATTTCCAAAGTTCTTATTCATCTTTCTTGTTCTGTTATGCAGTCTTATTAGCACAATTTACTTCTTGTTTGCTTAAATCTTGAAATGCAATATAACTTGTATTTTTGGTTAATGTATTTTTAATATAGTTTTTGGTTTGTGTTTGTCCTTGTATGGGATGTTTCATGTCTAGTCTTTTTGTAATCCATTAAATTAAACAGAGTATTGATGCTAATGGACATCAAGATATGTTAATGATATTGTTGATGTTATAATGGTGGAGATTCCGCTCAATACAACCAAATGGAATAAGGGTTTTATGTGGAGGTGGTAGATGGTGGGCTGGATGGAATATTCAAGATGATCCCCAAAACATAGGAATTGGTCTATTTAGAAGATTTTGTGAGTGAGTGAGGTCTGGTGATCTTGGCAAAAATTCATGATTCCAAATCAATAAAACTAAAGTTGGGATAACTTCTAATTCAAACTTACATTATATACTTTTATACTTAAATTTACACAAAGTTGCCAGCTAATGATCTAGCTTAATAACTTAATCCACTTTCGCTTCAATCATACACTTCCTAGTAGAGCATATTTTCAAACTAGCTTTTCTTTGTTATTCTCTATTTCTCTTTTTGGAGATATTGCATTGTCAAAATAGGCATTTATGAATTGGACTATTTTTGTATGCTAATTTCGTTAACTTCTTAGTTTTTAATGTTACATTGCAAATGTGTAAAGCTAGAAAAATCGCATCATTTTGCAGATATGGTTACTAGTGGAGACTGCGATGCTAAACCAAAAGAAATCGAAACAATGATGCATTCAGAGAGAAGTATTGACTCTAAAGTTGACAAGGGGGTGCGTTTACTTAACTCGGTTTGGGGGGGTGCTTTACTAAACAAATCGTTGAACATGAAAGGTCAGTTCTCTCGAAGCACCGAATTGGGCGGGCCCAATGTACCAAATGCCCCTCATTTGGAGAACTGCAAGTTGATAGAGGATGTAAATAAGCGTCTTGATAAACTTGTTGAGAATGAGGGATCACCTCAATGGACAATTTGGAAAGGAATGTTAACTAATTATCCATTTTCGACAGCAAATGAACAGCTGAGGTATCCAAAGCATCAACCCATATCTGAAAGTGCAAATCCTCCCTGGGTATGTTTCTAGTACTGCTTTGACTTTGGTACATTTTGAGTAAACACCAATTTCAACTGATCAGCGGTCAAGAATACACCACATTATTATTGTGAGATTTTGCAGGTCATGGGATCAGATGAAGAAAATTATCCGATTACTAGGAAAGTGCAACGCGATATATGGGTCCACCAGCATCCAATGAACTGCAGTGATCCAAGTGTAAAGTTTCTAGTGGCTGACTGGGAGAGAATTCCAGGTTTTGGTATTGGAGCACAGATTGCCGGGATGTGTGGACTTCTTGCTATTGCTATTAACGAGAAGAGGGTACTTGTTACAAACTATTACAATAGAGCCGACCATGATGGTTGTAAAGGTACAAAACTATAAAATACATGACATTGAACATACTGGAATTAGTTATATACTTATATCAAAATTCTGTCTCAAATTAAGCATCACACTTTCCTTTTTGCTACATTTAAACTAACAATCCTTCTTCTGAAAATATGTTACAAAATAATGTGATATACCAAAATTAACTTTTTAGCGCAATCCATAGCTAACAGCTTATAAATATTCCTTGTGTATTTAATTTGTAGGTCCATCACGCTCTAGTTGGTCTTGCTACTTCTTTCCAGAAACATCCCAAAAATGTAGGAACCGTGCTTTTGAGCTCATGAGGGATAAAGAAGCATGGGAAAAAGGAATTATAGCAGGAAAAGACAATTATACTTCGAAGGAGATATGGGCCGGACGAGTTCCTAGGTAAGCTTTTACACTTGCTAATTTGTTCTTTAATTACATAAGCAAAGAGGTGTAAACTAATCATTTTTATGACTGGTGTCAACATTGACTTGTAGGGTCTGGGGAAATCCTTGGAGTTATTTGCAGCCAACAACCGAAGTAAATGGTAGTCTGGTTGCTTATCATCACAAAATGGATCGTAGGTGGTGGCGAGCACAGGTGCATTTAAATGTCCATTTAGGATTGATGCACATCCTTAAATTTTCTAAATATAGGTTTAAAATGTACATCTGGAGATTTGAGGGAGATCTGTACTTTTCCAGCATTATTATAGACTTCTAACTCTTGCTCTATGACTTGAAGAAATGAAAGAATGGATATTTAATTGATTAAATAAATTGGTATGCTAAGTGATGACATGATATTTCGTGAACAATATAATAATGATAAAGAATGTGATTCTTGAAATATTTGGCGACTATTGCTTTATTCAAATTTAGTTATGTTTTTTGTGTTGCATTATCTTCCAGGCAGTGCGCTACCTAATGAGATTTCAGACAGAGTACACATGCTATCTACTAAATATTGCGCGTCATCAAGCATTCGGTTGGGAAGCTGCCAAGATGGTTCTTGAAACTCCTATTGAAGTCTTCCCTGAGGTTTTCAAGTTTACATAATTGTTCCTTCCTTTTCTTTTCGTCTGTTCTATTAGTGAAGAATAGTGAAGTGAATCTCCTCCATTATCCTATTTTGTGCAAAATTCTCTTTGCAGAATGTTAGAGAGAAGCCTAAATCATCTGATATTGAAGAATATGTATGGTCAAATCACAAGCCGTGGAACCCTAGGCCATTGCTAAGCATGCATGTAAGAATGGGAGACAAGGCATGTGAAATGAAGGTGGTTGAATTCGAAGAATACATGCGTCTTGCTGACCGAATCAGAAGGCGCTTTCCCCATCTTAGCAGCATCTGGCTCTCCACTGAAATGCAGGTTTAGTAACTTAATATCCATACTTCAAAAATAAATCTCGGGTTAACCTCATTATAGGGACAATTTGATATCAAGGATGATCAATAATTGTTGATTCTCTTCGAATTCATACATCAATCTAGGGCTTGTCTTTACAATATCATGATGTTTATTTTCAGGACGTGATCGACAAAACGAGGTTATACCCACACTGGAAGTTTTACTATACAAACGTGACACGCCAAGTGGGAAACATGACAATGGCAACTTATGAAGCGAGTCTTGGGAGGGAAACGAGCACGAATTATCCTCTTGTTAATTTCTTGATGGCCAGTGAAGCCGATTTTTTCATAGGCGCATTGGGTTCTACATGGTGCTTTCTCATAGATGGAATGAGGAACACAGGAGGCAAAGTAATGGCCGGCTACTTGAGCGTCAACAAGGATCGTTTCTGGTAATTAAGTGATTGCTGTAGAGCTTGATTAATGAACCAACCAGTGGCACTTATCGGCTGATGAGGAAGTGTTCTTGTATACAGCTAGCTAAAGCTGGAAGTGTAAGTTGCATGTAGATATAATATATATATATAACTTCACTAGTATTTTCTGTAAATCAAGTGTTCTTTCAATTTTGAATCTCTGTCAACTATACATATCAAAAGTTTAAAGCATGTAAATATGTCTGTATGTTATGCATTGGCTAGATTAGGTTAGATTAGATATATATATATATATATATATATATATGTCTCTATTAATTAGTTTACATGCTTGTTTCTGGGTAATGAAGCTCTGTTATCCTGCTTTCAGAGTAACTGATATTGTTACTGTTCTTTGAATCGAAAATCTTTTCTTCTATAAAATTATTGTTTAGGCTTCCGTCTGATAGTAACATGGAAAATGAAAATAAAAATAACTAATTTGGGTGAAAAGATGAAAAATAAGTTAATGCATGTGGTGAGATCTCTTCATCTCATACTCATTTTTTTTTTAGTATATATCCTCCGTCCTCCCTTAATATTTTGTAGAAAAATTTTCTCCACCATCACCCAAAGAAAATTTTGTCATGAAAAAAGACAAAAGGTAAGAGTTAATCTCCCCACGTTTTTAAATATATTTTCTATCTTTTCACCTAAAATAGTTATTTTTATTTTTATTTTTCATGTTCCTATCAAACGGAGACAATCTCATAATACTAAAAAACTTAACTATCATTAAACCACTGCATGTCCTCTATTTAGTACTCTTCAGACAATTTTGATCAACCAATTTGATACATTAATTAAAACTTGAGACATTAAAAAAAAAAAAAAAGAAGAAGAAGAAGAAGAAGAAGGGAAGAGCATAAGCTAAAACGGATATTTCAATTGCTTCGAAATCCTCGCAATTTTTGGCGGGCTTAAACTAACTTGTTCAACAATGACCATCGACTTTAATAAAATAGCGCCTTCATACACAAAACAAGATTTCTCCCTAACGTGATTATTGCTATGAGTAGGAAACGTCACTTTTTTTGTAGTCATATTTATAATTGTTTTTTGCTATATAATTTTTAATTTTATCTTTACATACAGTGATAAGAAATTTGAGATCTCCAAATTCAAGTGGCTGATGTTGAAAAACAGAAAAATTAGACCAACAAAAGCTCGCTCTACCATGAAAATTATTTCCTAACAATGTAATAGAATCGAACACCACAGAAATGAAAAATATCGAATCTAGAGTGGACATTTTTAAAGAAGACAGATAATGAAATAAAAATCGATCGGAACTTTTCCTAAAAGCTCACAGCACTACAACAGTAGCAAGATGATGGAATGTTACTTAATCAGAAGAAGATTCACCAGTCAAATCTAAGTTCCATGCACTGGTAATCTTCGCTTTTAAAAAGAATCACATATCATAAAAAGAAACTAGATAATTATAAGATGATGTCGATCTGTTTTTCAGAAAAATTACAGCATAGAAACAAATCTATCAATGATACTGAGGAGATTCTGTTCCTCTCAATTTCTACTCTCGCATAACAATACAACAACAATTTCAAGTAGCAGCAGAAGAAGATTAACACCCTTCTTTATCAGCCACCACAAAACAATCCCTCAAACCCCAATTTTATCCCTCTCAACCCTCCAAATCACAACTCGAGCAGTATTCTTTTACCTCCACTTCTAGAAGATGTGGGTCCCAAACCAACAGCATATCGCGTCGCCATTATTCAATTTCTTCACTCAACTGGCGTGCACCATCTGGATTTCTAGCTGCCGCTGCTTGTTTTCTGTGCCTCCTGTTCTTTGCTTTCTTGGCCTTCATCCGGCGTTTTTTCTCGTTGGCATCAACCCATGTATAGTCTGAGGGAATGTGGAACGGATCTATCTCGTCCTTGAAGCCCCGGCTTTCGCTGTCACTCGATTGGCCACCGCCTCGGCTCCCTCTCATCCATGATATCCATGAAGTGGAACCCTCTGCTTCTTTTGACTTTGTGTCTTGAAAATGTGCCGGGCTTGAAAGAGGGGTTGAGAATTCCTCCACTGGCTGAAGCTCCTCGAACTTCGTAAATGTGACAAGGACCCGAATTGTTGGGACAATTGGTATGGCAATCTGCAAAATTATCCGTTCAGGTAAAGGAACAATTCAATTTGGAAAAAGTGATGAATTCACCATAAATATAAAGGGAGAAATAATAAGATACTACCAGTTTGATTGATAAAATAATTTGAATGCACATAAATTAGTGCACTGAGAAGCTATTGTGCACTTGCGCTTCCCAGCATAGTAATGGCACCATCTCACACTAGCTTTACGTGAGCACATGAGGCATGTGCCATGCATATATAAACAAACTGAAATAAAATGTAAACAACATACCAAGATGATAGGGTAAAAATAGGAAATCACAATTGTGACCAGCTACATTGTCTATAGTAGATAAAATTGCCCCACTGTATACATAGTAGATATAGATAGATAGATAAGAATTTAAGGTGGAGCAGGGAACATCAACAACTGAACAAAATATTCATGATTCAGGTAACTATCAAAGTACCATACGAGCTCAAAACAGAAAAAGTATCAAGAAATAGGAATTCATCTTCAGGAACTTCCACTATAACTAGTAACTAAAGCATATGGATGATCAAGGGTCAGATGCAAGTTTTACTTCCACTCACGTGGTGTTCAAGATTATTATTTTTTTAATCATAAAAAAGAGAGTTTAAATGATTCGAAACATACTATTCAAGCCCAAGTCACTAAATCATTAGGTAATCCCCAAAATCTATTCTATACTACCCCTCCATCCCAAATCAAGAGTCCACCATTTTTTGGTACATCCCAATTAAGACTCCATTTACCCTATCTGGACATAATCCGTGCACCAAATCTCACGATACTAAACAATTTTGGTACTTGAAGGTGCGTGCTTGGAGCAAGTGGATAAATTGTTGTCTTACCATGATTAAAGACTCCAGAGTTCATCTCACTTGTGAAAACTGTGTTCAAGTACCTTAGTCATATTAACACACATCTTAAGAAAGGCCCAATTCGGACTATCATAGTAGAACATTACTACCATTAACAAAATAATTTATTCATTTAATGGCCTTCATAATTTATTCACTACATTACCCATCTATTTCACCATTCTCTTGCCTACATGACACCTTCATCTTGAACGAACTCATCATTTTTTACTAATCGGTTGATTAATCTTCAACAAACATCATCGAACCCGTAGCAAAGACAGCCAAAAGATTGTTTCTACAATCATATTTGAATGGAAACATCGACCCGCTGCTTATAAAGAAGCAAGAACCTCGGTACAACGAAGGAATATGGAGTGGAACCGCAACCTGTCACCTATAAATAGATGCGAACCTTGGTATGTTGAAGACACCACAATCGGCGATGGAAGAGCCGATTGATAAGTCAATAATGAACGCCATAGAAAATTCTAGTAAGTTCAATAGTTCTTCAAACTTCAAAGAACCAAAGAGAAATAAACTCTCAAAATTTATTAATCAACTTGTCTCTCCCTCTAATTAAAATAATACAATCAACCCCTTTAAATAGGGTGTAGAAAATAAATACTAATTCAAACACAATAAGGAAAGTAGAACAATCCTAATTGACTAATTAAAACATTCCTAATTGAATATCCTATTGGACTAAGGAAATATGCCTAAAACAATCCTAATTGAATAAGGAAATATGCCTAAAACAATCCAAAACAGAAAGCCTACATCAACCAGATTCTAGCAAAGGACCAAAGGACCAAAGACTAAAGCATTTATACTACTTGCACACTTACTACCAACAGCTCATGTTATGATCTGCTTATTGTAAATATTATCTTAGAAGATGCAATACCACATTAAAAAATGGAAGGATATACATAATGAAAGCAGCCAGAAATGTAGATATAAATGTACAATAAAGGCTCTCTATATGAAGGAAAAATTGATAGATTATTCAATAACAAGTAACGAAAGTAGCATTTACTATGCAGTGTAACGCAAAAGCGTGAAGGAAAAAGCATTAATAAAGAAGGCAGGGTTAGGGGTAAGGGAGGAAAGTCAACATATTAACAACATAATCAAAAGTGCAACACGAATAAAGAAACAAATTACCTTGACAGGAAACGTGCCATGAGGTAGCTTAGTAGTAAGAAGCTCCCTCAGTCTCCTAACAGCTTTTACTTTGTTGGCCAATATGTCAAGTAAAGGCAACAGCTCTTCTGTTTTCAAAGGAAAATCAGGCGTCAACCACAAAACAGGTCTTAAACCCTTTTTATACTCACTCTCATGCTTAGGCTCAGTTGTGACCCCTTTCTTCTTTTTCTTTCTGCTGCTTTTATCTTTGTTCTTTTTATGATCCCCCATATCCTCCCTTGGAAATTCAGATGACGATCTTTGACTTTCATTGGGTCTCTGATTGCTACCTTCAGGGGTCAATTTTGAGAACTTCTTTAGAATCTTTGAATCCTCAGGATCATCACCTCCATTTTTTGCACCTTTCTTGTTCCAACCGAACCAACTTTTCTTCTCTTTGTTGACACCATTGGATTCACAACTTTCAAAGGAACCCCCTTCACCATTTTCATGGCAATCCGGAACCTCAGGTTCCTCATCATCACAAAGGCCATCTGAATTCCCCATGCGAAGCGCCGAATCTAACTGCATCCTTTCTTCAGCTGTTAATACATCATCATACTCATCATGTTCACCTCCATTTGCTATCCTTTCATCATCATTCACTGAAAAGAGTTCCTCGTCGGTCATAGCACCAGGAACCCGCCTTGATTTAACACTCACCATTACATGAAGCATGTCATAGACCTTGCCCTTCCAGGGTCCTACCATTTCAGTCCTCTCCTGCCGCCGCCAGTTCAGATGAGGAATAAGCTCAGCCTGAGTAACATCAATCCCAGGCCTGTACATGTTAGTTTGAGACATCAAGGCAACTTCATGGGCAACCTCAGCTTCTGATGGTTGTGCACCAGCTCCCTCCAAAGCATTTGTGATTTCTTTCTCCTTGTGAGAAAGCACAATTAAAGAACCAGGAGCCAGAGATGTATTACCATCTTCAGACAAGTATCCCTCTCCAAGGAAGAGAAAAGTTTGATCAGACCGCTGAATGCGGAACCCATCAAATCCTGCAAGGGTCATATCAGCACGGAGATTGGAACCACGCTTCCAAATCCTGTAGGTGTCTGACGGGGCAATCCGACCAATGAACGGAATCACGGAGCTTTCAAAATGAAAAGTTATCTCCATGTAGAAATCACGAATTCGAGCCGCTGAAGCAACAATGCGGGGCAGCCGACGACACCACTTCGCCCAGGCAAGTGGCTGGTAGTGACGAGCAATGATCATAGCAATATTTTCCTCTCTGTTGCATACTGCCTCTTGGAGAGCACTCCACCCATTCTCATTCTGAAGACTCCAATCTGCACCGGCTGCCATTAGAATTTCTGCCGAGATTGGATCCCGGATGCGCACTGCAAGATGCAGAGGGGTTTCGCGACCAGGAACATCCCGACGATCAATTACTGCAGACACAGCATCAGCTTCGAGCTCAGCAGAGACAGATTCAGCCTCCGAATTAACATCACCAGCCTTGGCAAGCCGAGGTAGGGTTGAAATAATCTTTTTAAGGGCAGCATAGTCACGGCGTGCAACAGCCAAATGAGCAGGACTGTGAGCATATTTAGACCAATCTTCCATTGAATGCTTTGGTCCAATTACTTCACCTAAGCTACACTCTCTTCCATTTTCATTCAATATAGAAGCGCCAGAGCCGAAACATCAGAGAAATCACCCAAATTTCGTATCTCCTCTCAAAACCTAAAACAATTTACAAGTTTCGTACGCTAGAAACTCCAGAAGATCACACGGCTTTGGTCATCACTACAGTTATCTTGCGATTTACAGCTATTGAAACAAATCGTTTTCAACATTGGTAAGCAAATCACTTGTATGCAAACGCTCGAATTGATTATCTAGTTTACACACTTCAACTATCTGATCTCAAATCAAGTACACTGTCTTGGCGCTATCCGAGTACTCAAATCTGAAAAGAAAAATCAAAAACAACAAAATTTAACAGAACTGGTATTACACAATCCGAACGAAGCGATCTCGCTGTTCACCAAACTACTATTTATTTATGCCATATATCAAACTAAACTACATCATGAATGAAAAGAAAAGAAAAAAGGCTCACTACTGTCTCCTACGAGCACAAAGCGTATAAATAGGCTACACAAATACCTACACAGTAGACGACAAGTATATATACACACTCGCATATTTCGCAGATGTGTGTATTAAAAGTAGGTATTAACTCGAAAGCGGAAAGAAGATCAAGGAAGAAGAATAGGAGGAGAAATACCTGAAGAAGTCAAATCGAGTGACTGCTGATTGAGATTCTTCTTCTTCTTCTTCTTATTCAACTTGTAATGAACTTCAGATTGAGCTTTAGAGAGTAGAGGAGAGAGAAGGTGAACATAGATCGATCATCATCTTCTCCACCGCAGTAGCTCAGATCTCTCTTCTCTTCTCTTCTCTTCTCTTCTCTTACTCTTCCCTCTATCTATCCTTCTGTCTACAGTAGTATATATATATATATATATTATAATAAAATAATAATGTTATGTATTATTATTATTAACTCTGTTCTTCACTTTTGCCTTTACTGTTGTCGTTTCAGAGTAAGGGAAAACAAACTAGTTGCCCTTCATTTATGCCTTTTATTACTACTTTGCCCTCTCCTTAGATCTCACACAGTGACAGTGTCGTCCCCCGCTGCCGCTGCCGCTGATGCTCTTTTCACAAGATGATTGATGATCACGCGTTCACTAAAAAGGAATTAGATTACCATAATTATATTTATACCTACCATGTTCAATTAAAATTGTTCATCTACAAAATAAATATAAATTTGGTTATTACTATAGATGTTTTTAATCGCCTTCTAATTAAGCTTTTATTCTTTTAAAAAATTAAATATATATTTTTTTTTTAATGTTCTCATTGTCTATTACTCAATTTCTTTAGTACTTAGTCTTAGACAAATACTCCATTTAATAATGAATGAAAAATATATCGAAAAACAATAAATTTATGTAAAAATTTGAAAAATAAGTGATAATGTGATAAAATACTTTTCACCACCAATCAAATAATTTTTTCCATAAAAAATGCTAGAAAGTAATAAAACACCTCACCATAATTTTTAACTTATTTTTCAACTTTTCACGTAAATCTATTAATTTTTCTTTTATTTTTTATGATAAAACGGGATTTTAATAGTACTCAATTTCCTTTTACTAAAATGGTAGCAATAGCATGCTCATTTATGACGCCGCCCTAGATATCACTGCAGTTTTCTTTATTTTCTTTCTACTTCTCTAAATAAAGATGCATCTATATCTTTTGCAGGAGTTTCAAGTTATTAATGTTATTGATAGTAACACAAGTTGCATGGTTAAATTATCTTACGGATAAATTTGGTTTTCTCCTAGAATGGAAAACGAGAAAACGAAAATTTATAAAACATTATCATTTATGGGAACAAAGAATTACTACTATACCCTCAATTTAATAGCATCCCACCTTGACTTTAATATTCATAAATAAAAAATAAAAAAGTGTAACACTCAAGATATTTTTTAAGTGGTAAACCAACTCCAGAATCATGAGTTCGAGCCCTCCCCTCTCCTCTTTCCACCGGGTTAATAAATTGGATTTGAATATAAGCCTAATCGCCTTTCAATTAGGCATGTCAATAGATCGAATATATATCCAAATATGTTTAGCCTATGCTTAATAAATTGAATATGGATGATATATCCCAATTCAATATGTTTACAACCGAGCCAACATATACACAAAGACATAAACACACACACATATATATATATACTTGTATATTTATAATTACATATTATCTTTGAAAATGTTAAGGTCACCTATTTGTTCAACCAATTACAATATGTTATCCATTATCTTTAAATACATTTCAATTCTTAACACAACTCTTGCACTTCACCACTCTTTCTCTCTCTCCTTCTTATATGTCTATTACCCATATCAAATTATATGTAAAAATCAACTTCAACTTATATATACTAAGCCTCCCAACCGTCATACTAAGAGATTATTGTATTACTACTTCAAAAAATTATTCCAGGCAACACACAAGTGACTAATTCTTTCGACAACTCAATTAAGAAAGTATTTTATTGAATTTTTGGTACAAGATTGTTAAGTTGGACTCATTTTGTTAAGAAAGTATGTTAATGAAAATGTTCCATGTGTTCTTTAATTTATTTTTTTGAAAAAGGTATTTCATGTAAATGAATTTAACTGTCTTTATTTTTTTATTCTAAGTAAAAATTCAATTCCATTTGTCCCATTTTTATTTTTTTTAGCTATAATTCTTTAAATTTCATATAGGATCAAATATATGGATCAAATATCCGTTTGATAATAAATCAAATATGGATAGTGTTTTACATATTCATTGGATTAATGGATCATATCGGATTTGGATACAACATGATCCAATCCACATCTGATTCGTTGACGGTAGGCCTATCAATAAATCGGATTATTAATACACTTAAAAGAAATAAATATAACTCAAAAATTATTAAATAAGTTTCTTTTTATAAGAAAAGAAGAAATGTGACTGTATTAAGTTTAACTTTTATGTTAGTTTCATTATTTTTTATATATTTACAAATTAATTCTTATATAATTAAAATTTGAGTAAACTACCCTAATGGCCCTTGAACTATTGGATTAGTGTCATTTTGGCCACTAAACTAAAAAACGCGCCACTTTAGCCATTAAACTATTAACGAGTGTCACTTTGGCCCTTCCATCCACAATTTCCGTTAAGTTGGACGGAAATGGAGGGTATTCTTGCCATTTCAATTTTTTTTAAAAGTAAATTTAATTAGTTTTTTTATTAAAAAATATTATAAAAATATAAAATAAAAGAAGAAATAGAGAAAGAAAGAAAGAAACATAAAAGAAAAAAACAAAAAAGAGAGAGATTCCCGTCCTCTCCCCACAGCCATCATCTCAGGCCACCTCTTCCATTCCGGTGGTGGGTAGGATTTCTTAGAAAATTGGGGCTTTTTATTTCAATTTATTCAGATTTTTGATCTAATGGTGATGGTGGTGATGTATGTATTTATGTATTTGTATAAGAGAGAAAAATGGGGGGTTTTGGAGAGAGATGTGTTATGTGTGTGTGTATGTATGTATCTGGGTCAAAAATGGATGGGTCGAAAATTTTAGTATATATGTGGTGTTTTGGAGAGAGATCTTCGTTGGCCGGCGCCGGAGCCAGAGAACATTTCTTTGAGGAACATTTCTTCGATTTTGCCTCAATATAATTTGTAGAGAGAAATGGGTTTGATGGGGGCAGATATATATTGTGGTACTGGTGGTGCAGTGGTGATAGAGGGGTATAGATGGCGGTGGTGGAGGTGGCAAGAGGAGATGGTCGGAGATGAGGGATGGAGAAGGGATGGTCGGAGATGAGGGGATGGTGACTGAGGGCTCTTCTTTTTTTATTTTGTTTTTTAATAAAAAAATTAATTAAATTTACTTTAAAAAATATTTGAAATGGCAAAAATACCCTCCATTTCTGTCCAACTTAATAAAAAATGTGGACGGAAGGGCCAAAGTGACACTCGCTAATAATTCAAGAGCTAAAGTGACGCGTTTTTTAATTTAGTGACCAAAGTGATACTAACACAATAGTTCAAGGGCCATTAGAGTAGTTTACTCTTAAAATTTTAAATGGATCAAATATAATCCGATCCGAATGAATTTGGTTATGAATCGATGTTTTGGTGATCCGTTACATGATTCGATACGGATCCAATTCGAAAACTTTTTCAAATATGGATTTAGATTCACCCTGATCCGATCCGTTGATAGGCCTATGTACAATGACACGTATCAAAAAAAATGAAACAAAGAACAAAATAAATTCTATTTTAATATTTTATAAATTAATTATGTTTCAAAAGTTAAATAGAACAATTAATTTGAGACGCTTGTAAGAATAAGTTAGAGTATTAATTTCAGAAGAGAAAGTATGCATAGACAGCATACACGTTCAAAAATTGTCACTCTCACAAATAATAATTTGCAATGTTGAAAATTTTGAATAAGTAACAATGTTAAATATGCAACTTATGCCTCCAAACGTCTAGTTAAAAAAAATCACGTCTAGTTAAAGAAAAATCTGATATTAAAATCTCTAGAAATTGACAAATCTAGTGTAATTGTATAAATATTATGTATTTATTGGAACATAGGGTTTATATACACATTTATTTTTATCAAGATCTATTCCAATTAATAAATAATCAAAAAGTGTTAATTTTTTATGTCACGTAAATATATTCGTATCTAACGACTTGATTACCAGATTACCTAGTTAATTGCTTTAGCATTCTATTTATTTTGTTTAAATTGCTTTAGCATTCAACATTTGACAGTCCAAACAAAATTAACTTTATATGTCACAAATCAGATTGTTGTCCATTACGCGTTGGCCCGCGTTGGAATGATTAGAAATAAGTATATTCACTTATTTCTAAAGTGTATTTAACAGTTGGATACATTGTGAAGTTGTTCAAAATAAAAACAGTTATATAAGGCTCGGACGAGTTACTAAGTTGAATTATAATTTTGACACAGGAAAAAAAAAAAGAAACAGATTTACTGGTGAGAAAGGTGTACACTATGGGAAGGAGATTAATAATGTTACAACTGTTTTGTTAAAATTTAAATTTGGAACCTCGAAATTATTTTAATTTTTGGTTTAAAGGTTTATATCCATGTTTATTTGGGTCAGCTTTTATATACTTTAACCTGCCAAGAGTGCTTATCACTAGCCACCATAAATTTTGCACATGTTGAAACTCGATTTAAGAAACTCTCAATCAAGTTCGGTGTTCTAAACCTAACAATAGCTAACCACACTTGGACATTCTTGAATTTTAATGGTTGGAACCTCTACACTATGGCGAAAATCCACGTTTGCATAAATAACACACTTGCTCATTATCATATTATCCATAAGAGCATCCATAGCGTGTGAATAAAACTTACAAATTTGTAAATTTGGCACTAAGTTTCTTGAGCGGCTACAATAGATACAACATGAAAAATAGCCATACGGTTGTACCAAACTCATATGAATTTTTAGCTTAAAAAAAATTAGAAAAGTCTCATATAATTGAGGCACACTCGTATGAGAGTGAGGGAAAAGGCTCATACGAGTGTAGTTCAATTGTATGAGCTTAAATAATTTTTTTTTTAACTCTTTCTCAAGGACTTTTTAGCATTAAAAAAAAAGAAAATAAATAATATAAAAGTTCATACATTTGTATGAGGTTTTTCTAATTTCTTTATTTTTTTTTAAAGCTAAAAGTTCATACAATTTTTTAACATAAAAAAAATATAAAATCTTTATATGGCTGCAGCTCAACCGCATGCATAGACAGACCCATTAAGGGGCAGGAGGGGTGCCTTGGATTTGATTTTTTTTTTTTACTACATATGGAGTATTTTTTGAAAAAAAAAAAATATATATATATATATATATATGGACATGTGTAGAACTTGAAATTTTAGGAGAAAATTTTTACTCTTAGAAAAGGCCTCGTGTAGGTGTACTTTTGTAGACGTGAGAGAGAGCCTTATTTTTCTTAAATGCTTAATAATTCATAAGAAGCAATTCCTTATAAACCCGTAAATTTTTTCACAAAGTTTCTATGTAGGACTTTGCTTGTTTCATTCAATTTTTTCATCTCAAATAACTCACTTTGGGGGTTTATTTCTCATTCACCACATAATTATTTTAAGCAAATAAATATACGATTTCGATATCCTCACATACAAGAACACGAATTTATAATAACTTTTCACAATCAAGTGTGATGTTCCACTTAAAATTACTCTCAAAACTGCTCAAAAATGATATTTTTAACCCATTTTTTCAACGCTACCAAGGTAAATCCTTTCTTAAATTTATTTTTTAATATTAGGTATAATTTATTTCTTGATTACTTGTGTAATACTATTTGTATTTCTTGATTAATTACATATTATTATTAATGTTACTATGTTTGCGTTAAAATTTTATGACTTTAAATGTATTTTTGTATGCTTTGAATTTTGCCCCCCACCCCCCAAAAACCTGGATTCTTAAGTCTCCACTGCCATATGAGTATGAAAAAATAAAAAAAGCCCTATACAGTTGTGACTCAATCGTATTAAGTTACTAATTTTTTTATTTTTTTGTACAAATAAAGAACACTCGTATGACTTATACAAGTAAGATACAACTGTATGAGTAAAATTTAAACATATGGTAAATTTGATCTCTCGCTACCATACAATACTGGATTTGTGCTTTAAGTTCTCTCCGCTGTAGTAATAGGTACGGTAAATTAGAAAATTTGTCACGGAAAGCGGGAATTACAAATTAGTAATTGATAAAGAAAAGAAATGGTTGAGGCGTGAAAAGACAACTAATGTCACGTGAAAAAGTGATCGGTATTGTAGGTGCGAGTACTACCACTACCTCTCATTGTGCTTTTAGTTTTGTTGGTTTGTACGTGTCGATCAAGTTCCCATTAACCAATCCAATAATTTCTCCCCTCCCACTTCATAAAAGTCCTAATAGAAATTACTTTGTAGCATACATAGCTAAATTTCAAAAGATGCATAAGGTGTTCTAATATCAAAATAAAAGCATTAATTTACAATGGATAATGTTTTCAATATCGTATATATGACTTCCGGCTGCTATGTCTTAGTAGGGCAACAAGAAGTTAATGAATTAGTTTACAATTACCCTAAATAACAAGTTGTAACTTTGTTAAACAAAATAGAATGGAGACATTGTACCGCTCCAAACAATTAGGACAAGATTGGGTTTTAAGTGAGTTGAAGGAAAGGACATTTGTGCACATAAAAGCCAGTCCTCTCTTTGCTTATTTTGTATTACACTAAATGGTGAATTGGGTTGGGACCGTATTGATTTGGTGTTAGTGATTTTTATGTTTGGTAGATCCGAGGGATGACCCCATTTCTGTCTCTCAACTACTGCACCCCGTGGCTTGTGGGTGCCCTCTTTTGCTGGACACACATGCCCTGCCCCCCTCCTACTGTCTATGGTCCCCCTCCGCTATCTTATTGCTTTATTCATTCTTTCTCGGTTTGATAGCTCCCTAACCATCTAAACCATCTCGCACAAAATGTCAAGGCCGGCCCCGGACAGGTTAGTGCATCTAACCATCTTCACAACCATGGACTACCAATTTTTAATGCAAAACAGAGTATGTTAGTGTCAGTATATGTGAGTGAGTGAGCGAGTGAGTGAGAGTAGCAAACATTAGCTTGTTTCGTAACTTAATTTTAAAAGCAATGAAATGGTGTTGATAACATGGTTGTCCACCACTCCTTTGTGTCTTTTTTTTCTCTTTTCTCATGAGGTTTTCCTAGTTAAACAAAGCAAACAGATGGTTTTTGCATAAATCAACAATGAGGAGCTCAAGATTTAGTGGCAAATAGCTCACAGGTAAATATATCATCCATAGACATCGCAGATCTCCCAACTCCTAAGACAGGGACGAGGTTGATCATGGGTTCCTCGTTAATCTTTACCCTTTCACTTATTTCAGCAAATTCACCGAATGCCCTACTGAAGATTTTCAACAATGTTCCATGAGACATGTCAAGACTTGTTGGATAGTAGAGCCTCAAATTCTACAAAAGGGAAAGAGAACAAATATGAAGAAAGACAGCAGGAAATGTAAAGCACTAGAGCTCAGTGTCAAAAGCAGAAGTCAGTCTATTTTCTTATAATGAATGGCCAAAATCAAATTTCACAACACAGTTAAAATTGGGACGTCAGGAAGAAAAGGAAAGCGTGACTGTTAATTTGGGTCGGTGGTAGTGTTTTAACATTATTATCCATGCAAAAAACAGTACTAAATTTTTTTATGTATTAAAATAAGAAATTGTTCATGATCTTGATCTTGGTCTTGGTCTTCTTCTTGGTCACAAATACGAAGTTTAAGGCCATAAGCTTACTAAGCAATGCAAAACGTCCAGATGTAACAGAATAGGCACACAAAAACTAAAAATGTTTTTTTCCCAATGGAAGAGAAACTAACCGTTGCATTGTCCCAAGATAAATAGTTTTCAAGAAGGATTTTATCAAGACGATAAAGGCAAAATCTTGCTATTATTTCCATTTTCCTCTCCATGAGGGAACCTTGACAACCTACATCATCCAGATTACTCTTGGTAGACTCCTCAGAGCAGATCTTCACAGCCACTTCATCTGTTATAGATAGGATTACTGCACACATTTTTCCTTGAACAATACATTTTTGAAGGCAAAAATCATGCCAGTTTTTGTGTTGAAATCCCCAATAACTTTCAGCCATGTTCGGAGACAGGTCTACCCTAACATGATCAGTGGCAGTTTCCTCGTTCTCCGCTGCATAAAGAATGGGCTTAACTTCCACAAAAGCTCTGCATACCACAATCAAAAGAACATAATAATATGAAAAAAGATATAAAGAAATGGCGCGGTACTTTCAATTAAGCCATAAGCAAATGCACAGAGAGATTACCCTTTCGGCAGATCAGGCACGAGAACGTACAAAAAATTTGGATCAAGCACTTCATACACGTTTCCGTTGTCTAAACGTTGAGACTTCATTTCCTTGAGGATTTCATCTTGCTTTTCTTGAATACTGGCCATGTCGGATGTAGGAATGGAAGTTGAGCAGTAAATGACAAAGAGAATGGTAGACAGAGAGATTGAGCAATTAAAGCAATTTGCCACAGCTTCAGAGTTTGATAGTGCTTGTTCAAGCTCAGCAGTAGGGCCTCCACTACATACTAACATTGTTGGAGGGTCAAGGCCCAACTGCCCAGCCATGTGAAGTATCTCCTTGTGCAAGGTTGCCTACAAGCAAGCAAATTTTGGGTAGCTAAATTACACAAATATATAAAATGAAAGTTAATCAATTACCTGATTATACGATCAATGCACAAATCAATTACCTAACTACCAAGTAATAAGATGAAAGTTATAACTACCTGACTATACGGTCCAATGCAACTAGGAGCCCAGCAAGAGATACTTTGCACATGCAACACTCTTTTGCCTTGATCCTTTGCCACCAGAACTTCAATATATGCCCTCCCTAAACCAGCTTGCAACAAAGGGAGTTCAATTGTACTGCGGGAGGGAACACCAAATCGACACTTCTCTTGAGTAATAAATTTGACATATGTTTCATTTGCGATTCCAAACTTATTCATATCAGCAATGTAGAGGTGGATATAGAGTACATTCTCCCAAGAAAACCCATATTCCATAAGTTCCAATTCAATTTTTTGTAGAACAGCCTTCAGATCCTCTTGTGAATCTGCCAATCAAAGAAAATAAACTGAAAATTCAAATATATACAAAAGAAAATAAGATATGGAGAATTGAGCATGAAGCGAATGAAAAATAAATAAATGATCTTCATTAACAAAATAAATACTGCAACACTTGTGCAATTGAATTTACCTACTGAAGTTTTACACGAGTCTTCCAACCAGCAAGAAATAGAGAAAACGTTTGACGACTTAGTTTTTGAAATATGAAGTTTATGGTCTTTAGCTTTGAATGAATCAACCGCTACATCAGTAGGCTGAGACTTGGCATCACATCTTTGTAGGCAGTTTCCTTGCACTTCACGTACAGAATCCATTTCCTCCTGATAGGCATCATTTCTTGTGTTACAGTCACTTACAGATGTACTCTCTTCTTTATGTTCCAAATGGTATTTCAAGGGATGAAGTATCCCAACAGGAGCTATGGAATCTGAAGAGTGCAATACAACTTGAAATTCATCTAGCACGACACGAGCATTCTGGAAAAAATTCAATATATTAAAATGGTTGGAAGTGGTACGAAAACAAGAGCCATAAAGTTTTTAAATACCAAATGTAATCTCAACTTCTTGAATATGGAAGTAATAAACGACCAAAAAAAAAAATACCTTCCCAGAAACGATAGAAGACAATATCACAGGTTAGAAAGGAGGACCTTTAAACTTTTTTACAGCAACTTACGACTACAATAGTTGAAGGTTGCAATTGACTCATAAGACTAGTAATGCTTAAAAAAGTAAAAGACAAAACATGGATAACGAAATAAAGTCAACTCTAAAAGGAGATATTAACAAGGGAAGACGTACTTTAAAGAGGGGACAGTCGAGTGTTAATGTTTCGTATTCTCCTCCTTCACCACATACATTACTTCCATACAACCTGAGAAAGGATTGGCTGACTAAATTGCTGACTGCTTCAAAATTAACAATACAAGAATCTTTTCAATTTGCATAAGTCAAACATACTCTTTTAACTTGAGCAGATGCGCATTCAAGTATGGTAATTCTTTGCCCAAGTGCTTCAAAGGATCCAATCCAATGGCTGCCACCTAAGACATCCAAAGAGCAGAACATCAAAAGACTAGAACCACGTTCCACAACCTAACTAAGAACATATATACAAGATAGTGCCAACATAGAAAAGTAATTCAAGTACAGAAACAGAGCTCATGACCAAATCCTATATCATATGCAGTTGTCATCTTAATGAAGACCAAAAATGAAGAAAAATCATACATATTTAGGCCGGAGTCCATGAAACTATGCATGAGTAACAGAATATGATAAAGTCCCCCAGCATAACAAAATCAACTCTACTCAAATGCAAATCATGAAGACTACCATGATAATGAAAAAGTAGTTATGTGAGACACTGCCAGAACTACATTGGGAGGGCGTACATAAAAATATCAAGGCGATTCTTAAAAGTCAAAACTCGGCCAAGAATCTTTCAAAGATTCACCCAAAAAAAAAAAAAGTTTAAACAAAACAAAACAGAAAGCTGTATTTTACCTTTACAAAGATGGCAACAAGCCCAGCTTTAATCTGGTTGGAGGAGAACGAGGCAAACATAATTAGTACAGGAATACTGAATGTTGATTGGGGTATCATGTATACAGATAAAATACACTAACCATCTCTTCGAGGAGCAATGACTGATCTTGTCTCCATAAATATGCCAAAGAAACGAGCCCTAACCTTGAACATACACTTTCCACCCGTAATCTTTGGTAGTCAGAAGCAATTGCACCAGAAGACACTGCTGTGATGGAGGGTATCTGTCGTTTTATTTCATTTAACAGGATGAACATATCTTCAACTTCATCACCGGGGGTCAAACTGTAGCTAAGATCGTGATGCCTGTGTAATCCAAAATAACAATTAGAAATCTAGAATTGGCTATTAATTTGTTTACACGTTCTATTAAAGGCGAAGGGAACTAAATTTATATTTGGTGATCACTATAAAGGAGAATGCTTATGAAATTTTACTAAAATCTAGATGGGAAGGGAGCATTATTAGATATATACACCCTACATTTCTGAAAGTAAATGTGAAGGTAATCAAACTGCAGGTTGTGCGAATGAATTATCTGTCTTACTAAATGTAATATTAGATTGGCAAGCCGATGTAATTAACAGGAAGCATATAGATCCTTCCTTCTAAGTAAT
Organism: Lonicera japonica; assembly: GCA_021464415.1. Classification (NCBI taxonomy): domain Eukaryota; kingdom Viridiplantae; phylum Streptophyta; class Magnoliopsida; order Dipsacales; family Caprifoliaceae; genus Lonicera; species Lonicera japonica. The sequence continues at coordinate 4,029,223 of CM038464.1, read as the reverse complement.
TAAGCGTTTGCTTTCTCATATAGCAAACAATATATCTATTTAACTTCGTACTTCATAATTTCAACAAACACCACCAATTGTCTTTAATTTCAGAACGTCACTGCCACATCATTCTTGTAAGGTATTATGCATATAATATTTGTGGTTTCCAATTGGATTTTAAAGGTAACAACCAAATTCCACTGCATAAATTGCGCGCATTGAACCTACCATACGGGCCCATTGATGACATGACAAAAGATAACCAACGCTACGCTTTTCCAATTGCACCCCTAGATTTTCAAAATACATTATGTAAGTTGCAAACTCAATACTTACGAATAAAATAGCAACCCAAGAACAGAAATGGGCTTGATCACCAAAAGTAAGTTTGTTTGTTTTTTGTTTTTGATATCCGTGGTTATATGGGCCCCACCCCAACTAATCCCATGAGGCCTGGCGCTTATCGACCCGGCGATGCCCCAGTGGCCCCAAGAATCTTAACACAGCGGGGAATAGAACCGAGATCATGCACCTAACCACACAATCCCAAATACGCCCTTACCGCTAAGGCAACCCCTTGGGGATACCCAAAAAAAAGTTATAATCCATGAACTAGAAGCCCAAGCCCAGCAGCAAGATAACTTTCTCAGTCCCATAATTTTGAGAAAAGACTATAGTTTCTCCAAAATAAGATAATTGGTTTTACCAAAAACTTCCCGCTTAAAGAGCTTGCCTTGTGGATCCTTGTATTCTCCTTCGGAACAATGGCACTCCCATGCATTTTGAATAGCTCACAACTATCTGATGCCCCACCTGAGGAACATTAAAAAAATCCAACCCATACTAATTAATGAGCAACTCAATATGAAAATAATCATTTACCCGCCTACCCGCAATTTTATCTGCATTCAAATATCTCATATTTCCATCGATCTGTACAGAACACCTTTTCTACAAACTCTGAAGATTTATTCAGCAAATGGTCTGACATGGATTAGAGCGAATCAGAAAGGTCAACAACTTTTCCTTTAAAATTCCCTAGCCAGGCCCAAGGACGGCCAAGAACGAGCTTGGCGGACCCATGACCCAGCCACAGTTTCATTGTTTCCTAATTCGAAGAGGATAGTTTAAGCAATTATTTAGCTAAGACAGAGAACATGTTTCCTGATTTCATTGTAACGCTGTGCCTCTAGCAGTGTAACCTATACAAAAGAAACTATCAAGTTGGAAGGTCGGTCAAAATCTTGAAGCCCTCCTTTTCTCTTCTCACATAACTACGAGGGTCTATATAGACTGAGTTTGTGCTTGCGTTTTTAAATTAAACTAGACACTGACTCAGCATAATTTCATATATTTATACTAAAGTCAAAGTTATTGTGACAACTGACAAAGAGCATCCCTAAGAGATACAGAAAATCGACTTTATTCTCCCAGGACATACAAACAAAAACGCGTGTTAGAATATACCTCCTTATCAATGCATCACATACACATCAAAAAGGAGGATAGTTTTAAAAAAGTTCCATGAAAATTAATCAACAACGTCTATAGAACTCCAAACTTACTACTGGTGCAGCAATTCATCCGTCTGCGTAAGTAATTAACAATAGCAATAAATAAACATCTATACAGAATTGCTGAAGTTTCAGAGAGAGTGACAGAGAGAGGAGGGGTGCTTACAGTCTGATACATGTAACTATCGAGTTCGTCCACAGAATCATCGGCCGGCATCAAGTTGGCCAGAGCAACAATCTACAGTAGTACAAATTGATAGATACCGAGTTTGTATCAATTTTTTAGCGTATACACAATATATATATATATATATATAGAGAGAGAGAGAGAATGAATGAATAGGGAAAGGGGGCGGACCTTGTATCCGTAGTGAAGACATTTCATCATGGCAAAGCAGCTGTCCTTGCCGCCACTCACTAACCCCACTACCCCCTTCTTCATATCTTCCTTCCTTCCCTTCCGTTATGATTATATTATAATCTCTCCTCTCCTCTTCTCCTCTCCTGTTTCTTTGAGGTTGATGGAGGGGTCTCTTAGGGATTCAAGTTCAAGGGTAGGGTTCCGGAACTTGGACCCGGACAATGATGTATCTAAATTGTTCGTTTTGTTTGGTTAAATTTTTAAAAAATATTTTAAGTGTTTTTTTTAAAAAAAAAAAAATTGTTTTTGATTTACCTATTTTAATATTTAAAAAATTTAACCAAATAGAGTAATTTTCTATTTTTTAAAAGTGACACTAAACCTCCTTAAACTATTAGATGTAATTACTTAATCCCCAAAATTACATAAATGACCCTGTACAAAGTTGGGTAAAAAAACACTAAACCCCCTCAAACTATCACTTTTTATCACTAAACTTTCCTAAACTATCACAACTTGACACTTTACCCCCGAATTTATAAAAGGGTATTTCTTTACAAGGGCATTTATGTAATTTGAAGGGTTAAGTGATTACATCTAATAGTTTAAGGGGTTTAATGTCACTTTTAAAAGATGTGGAGGTTTAGTGCAAAAAAGTGATAGTTTGAAGGGATTTAGTGTTTTTTTCCTGTGTTTATAAACAAAGAGGAAAAAAAAACTTCTCACCTCCATAAATCAAACCCTTAATTCAAGACAAAATTAGAGACTTTAAGTTTATTGCCTTTTAGAGCATCCACATCGGGTAGGATAAAATTTAGGCCAAATTTACTAATTGTTTATTAAGTTTCAAAGCCTGCACACAACAGAAAGGGTAAAATAATTTAGTTATACAGGCCTCTCACACTTGTATAATTCTATGTCACTCGTAAGAATTTAAAAAAAAAAAACAAACTTTTTTAACCATATGAGGCTGTCACCCTCGTATGACTTGTTTTGAATTGTTTTGTTTTTTTTTATTTTAAAGTTTTGTCTCACTCTCATATGAGTTAAAAAAAATTGAGAAAAGCCATACGAGTTGCCCGTATGGGGTACTTTTAAAAAAAATAATAATAAAAAAAATCCCATACGAGTGAGCCAGACTCATATGAGTTTTTTTCGATATTTGATACGGCTCCACCACGCTCGTATGACTCATACGAGTGGCCCATACTCGTATAAGATAAAATTTAAGTGAATGGTAAATTTAGTCGGTCTCTACCCTATAAACCAAATTTTATCCATCTAAATTTCTGCACTGTAAAAAGGGATAGGGTAAATTTATGAGTTTATCCTACCCGATGCAAATGCTCTTAAAGGTGTTTTATATATATATATATATAAAGAAGGAATATTTTTGATAATTATTTTTTCAGTTTAGTGTAATTAGCCAATGACTTTGTATCACGGTGAGTGTTGACTGATTCTTGTTCAGAAAAAAAGATAAAGAGAGGATTTTACTCAAAAAAAAAAGAGAAGAGAAGAGTGACGAGATTGTATTGGTCTTATGTATCTCTGTCTCATTATTTTTATAAAAAGAAAAATTGTTGGTTGGTTGACAACGAATTTTTTTTTTTTTCTTGAAACCTAGTTCCCTTTTTAGATTCTGCTTTTCTGAAGTGAATGCTCAAAAAAAATTTGACTCCGGTTGCATTCAATAATATTCTTATTTTATATACGGTCTTGCTTCTAAATTTTATGACTCCCATTTTAAGTTTGAAACAACAAAAACTTAAACGCACTCAAATGTTACAACTTACAACTTCAGTTGGAAATTGTCGTCCAAATTATTAATGACAAATGTCTACAACTTACAACTTCAGTTGGAAATTGTCGTCCAAATTATTAATGACAAATGTCTACGTGTCATAATGACCCGACGACCCCAGCTTAATGGAGCAGGTTTGGCCGGGTTATTTTTGAACCAGGACGGCTTCAAGTTTTCCAAAAGAAAAATCCACCTTGACTCGGGTTCACATAAAAATACAACCATTTGACCCTACCTACTCCTCCGAATGTAACTTTGTCTTCAAATACCTCAAAAGATCATATAATTACACCATATCAGGCCAGGAGGGTCAAATTTTTCAAAATAAAAACCCCCAGGTCAGGTATATTTCACTGCAAATCCGATTTGAGTTTGGCCAACCCCAACCCAGTTAAAACACTTAACCAAGAATCGCAGAAGAATCGAGTAAGACGGGAAGTTAAAAAGACCCTAAAAAAAAAAAAAAAACGCAAAACAACCCACTTACATTTTCACACATGCCCAAGACAACTCACAACCAACAACTTATTATTATGTTCTTTCCATAACAATGAGCCAAGTTCTTAACTATCGCCAAGATTCTTCAATGCATCATTCTTGTATACAGCACTGGTCTTGCTGCCAGAAAAGTATGATAAGCAAACAAAACTATGCAGCAAAGTAGATGTTCTAGATCAACCTAAAAACTCAACGCTGGGTCTCAAGCCATCTCCAATGGTGTTTTCTATCTTTGCATTTCTATCCTGTGTATCAATATTAGTTTATAATAATTCTATATCTATTGTCAATATTTGCATTGGTATAAAAGGATAGAAAAGATGGTCTCCAATGGTAATTTCTATTGTTCCATTTCTTCCTTACTTGTCCCTTTATTTAAGAAGGGAGAGAATTAGTGGGTATTGCAACAACCAATGAAATTTTTCTATTACCATTTCTACATGTAGAAATGGTGATAGAAATTCCCAATCCTACTAGACTTCCACCTAGGATAGAAATGCCAATTGGAGAAAAAATTTTCTATTATTCATTTATATCATATAAATTTGCTTGTCTAGAAATGCCCATTGGAGATGGCCTCATGTATCTTCTAATTCTTTATCTACAAAAATGAAAATATATGGTAACCATTCTGCATTAGGAATTGAAATACTACACACTTAAAAAAGAAACATCATAATTTAGATCTAATAGATCGACTAATACATGCAACTATCTCCAGAGAGTCAGAGTAGCCATAAATTAAAGAAAACAAAAGCGAAAAGAAAAGGATGAACTGACAAACAACAAACAAACAAACGAAAACAAAGGCCAACAGCCAAATCAGCCTGCCTCGCTGAACCAAAACCCCACTTGACAAAAGTCACGTCTAAAACAATCACTAGAAATGAAAAACAAGCTCTAGACCAAAGAAATATTTATCGCAACCAAATGTAGGAAGAGAAAGGTGATAAATATAGGTGAGCTACTTTGCACTGTTCCAACTAATCACCTGTCACCAATTAGTGGCTAGCGCCAAAGTCCTTTTATGATCTTCTCTACTTATAAACTTGGCATTTTTCACAACTGTAGTTATGCGCTGCTGCTGATTAAGGGAAAAAAAAGATTTCACTACGTCAACATCATAATAACATATGTCGGGTGGGGTTGAACACAGTCTGCTGATCCCATCCACAGACTAGTCCTGCAAATGAACGCTTCTTTCCGGCTGGCTGCCTGGCTAGTTTGAAGTAAAGAATTCTTTATAAACACCTGTATGCATAGAATAGTTCAAATAATAAGGGAAAATGGGAAAAAGAAAATTATGCTGGGTTTTATTGAATAATGTACAGGGTGACCACTAAAACTTAGGTATCCATGTATCAAAGTGTTCATGACACGCTTTGCGCCTAATCTGGCACTTGTCTGCACATTTTTTTTTACTTCTTTACTGCCCCCCTTAACAATACATCTTCCAAATTTGAACATTTTGTCCGAAAATGTTGCAACACAGAAAGGATTAAGGGAAGTTGGAAGATAAAATCATCCTAACCACAAGACAAATTTGCTATGCTTTTTGTACTACTCCCATCGTCTCAATTAAGAGTACCTGTGAAAGTCCAAACATAGTGAGAAGTATTACAAACATTCCTAGTTACCCTTCACTTAAAGAGAGGGACAGGAAGGGAGTGATTATTGTAACTGTTAGCCGCATCTCACATTGTTTCACACCCTATTCTCAAACAAAACTATTATTCGGAGACGGAGGGTGTAATTACCCTCAACCCCCACCCACAGCCCACTCCCCAAAACGACAAATAAATTATGATGGAAATTACTTAGTGACAAGCTCATGACATCACACCATGGAGCTTAAGGAAGTGTGACGCTATGGAGTTAGAACTTCCCGAGTGTTCTGAAATCTGCCATCTTCACGGTTGTACTAAATTTAACGGAACACTTAGCATCAGATCCTGAATTAAGTAAGTAGCTTACCAAGGAAAACTCAAAAGGGGGCCTCAAGAGATTCATCCCAAACATCTGCACTTCCATTTGACGCATCTTCAGCATCTTCTTCCATTGACAGCCTAATATATTCCCTGTGTGCAAACCTATCCCATTCTGTCCATGTTGGATTCTCTCGCTCCTGTTTACAATACACCCGTCACTGTGGGTTCTCAATAGCAATAGTTAAGCAGTTCCCTAATTCTAGAATCTTCAACAGTACAATACAAAGAAATTGATAACAAGAAATAAAAGCCTGAAAATGTCTGACATACCTGACGTATTAGAAATGGATCACGAGTTTCAAAGGCCATAAACTTGTTAAGGTTAAAGAGGATGTTGAAAACGCTGCCCGAAAGTCTGCTACCTTTCAAGTCACGTAGTAAAATATAGCTCTCATTCTGCAAGTAAAAATTCTTGCAATGTCAGACACGATTATTACATCTGGAATATGCCAAATAGCTTAGCAAGTAAGGCATGTTGGTGGTAACATTAAAACCATCATTGCTAGAGCACCCCCCCCCCTCCTCCTTCCGGGGGAACCCAGCCACCAAATCACATCCATTCTATACTCTTTGAAAGTTTTAATACCATCTTGCTGCTTGCTTATCTTACAGATACTTCATCTCAACTGTTGGAATTATGGCTTAATCAAAAATGACTCCCACTGGGCATACAAGTAGTTCACTAGATGCTCCATGCTTCAATCTTTAGGAAAACGGTTGCTCGAAGCATGGTTCCCTAACGAAAATGAGTGGTTTATAGGATTTGCAGGTCCTACCAACATTTGGAAAAGGTACAAAACGCAATATTAACAGTAGCAGGATAGTGAATATTTTGCATCATAAGCTACGACAGATACATCTTTATTTTTATATATGTACCCTTTAACGTGTTTCATAGCTGCTTCTATTTAGGAGTGCTTTCTCAAGAAATACGTAAAATAATATTTAAAAAGAATACACCCTTTTGACAAAAAATTCACTAGATTCTGAATATGTTCAACACAATAGGTTACATCACACTCCTTTTATAGATCTTGTGCAATCCTCGTTTGCCACCATTTTTTGGCAGTCATACAAATACTCTGCTTATAAGAAATAATACATAGGTTACATACCATTATTATTCCCCATGAAATGGTAAGATTTGAATTGTATATCATACAACATTTTTGATATAGTTTACATTAGTGTTATCAAAAGAATCATCAGAGCGCAAGATGTCAGGGATACGGTAATCTAAAAATGTACCCACCATTAGCCTAAATGAAAAGTACTCGGTGTCCCCCTGCTAATAATAGGGCACTGCCAGTAACTTCCAAAGTTATGAAGAAATTATAGCCCAGACAATATTTTGATCTCCTTTCTTTTCTTGAGAAGATCTGTTAAATAGGGGTTCTGTTCAGCATGATAACTTCATTAAATGACAGGGTAAAATTTTCAGAATTACAAGGGTGGAATTCTATTTTTGCATTCTTATTTTACAACACAAAATAGTACTCCCTCCACCTCAAAATTAAGTCATACTTCATATTTTGACTTTTAAACCAGACTCTTAATGTGTGACAGAGGTAGTAGTATCCGGGAATTTTGGTTCCTAACGCAGATGGAAAGAAGACCCAAAACAATCATTAAAAAACAAAAAGGAACTGAAACATAAACATAAAGGAATTTTAACAAAGATGTAACCTCTGGTTTAATCATGTCAATAATCTGACACAAAATATCTTCAAAAAGCACAGGTTCTTGAGCCATGCATTCCATTCGATGCAACTGCTCCTCATAAAAGAATTGCATTTCATTCCTTGTCAGAACACCGTTTCCATCCAAATCTATGCATTTGAACCTGATCATGAAATTCAATATCACGTTAGTATTTAACAACCAAAAAAGGGTGTTGGTTTACATGTTATTATTTGTCTTATTAGCAAGATAATAACTTTATCAAAGATACGCCTTCTTTTGAATGATTAGAACAGAAGACGTATTGTTGAATTTCAAAATATTTTACCATGTAAAAAGGTGTACAAAGCATAACAAAATAATAATAAAATTTCAAAGGCCTCAAAACTTAAAAGACTGACAATTTGGAATACTGACACAGGTTTTCTTGACCACTTAGTGTGACCATTAAAAAGTCCATTCAAGGCCTTTCTTCAATCACGGCCATAATTAAATTTTCAAAGAGAGCAGCTCCACTCTCGCCAAATGAACAATTGCTTGTTACTCTCCACATACATGCACAGAGACAACAAATACCTCTTTTTTCAACAAGTTAGACTGGTGATCCTTCCACTCTCCGTGATTATTACTACAACCTACGAGGATGAATATAGAACACGACGTCGAGTCCCACTACATTTTCTAAATGTCGGGTTCATACAGTATTCCTACACGTTGGTTATCTTAGAGTTGTGTGTTCCTTTCTGGGAAGCCCCGGATAACTAGCCATGTTACCCTTTTTGGGGCATAATCAATGGTCCGAATATCATGATATTAAATAAGTTTATTCTTGACCGTTAATTACATTGAAATTAGTGTTCTTAAAATGTGTGAAAGTGAATCAAGTACATTTTAATGCATTATACACTTGGGAAAAAGAAATGGAACATAGAGGAAAAGATGGGCAGACATTACCAGTACTCAAGACTAGGTTCAGATGATTTATCCTCCTCTGACAATATAAAGTAAACAAAATCTTCATATCCCATCTTTCCTTCAATCTTACTGGTAAACTTTCTTGGAACCTGAGATGATATTGTAGCTTAAAAAATATAAAATAAAAAGAAAGAGGAAGCATCCATTGATACAGTTTTTGTGTTTGGGGAGAAATCAGGTGTTGTGACCTAAACAAGACAAGCAGTACAAGAATGACACGAACCTGAGAAAATATTCTATCAACAATCCTGTATGTAAGAGCATGGTTACCATATCTAATAAGGTTCTCCTTATCGATCAAGAAATCGTGATCAGTATCCAGCTCCCAAAACTTGCAATATATCACATAAAAGTGTTCATAAGAGAAGTACCTGAAGAGAAGAAAATATGGGGAAAAGAATATAATAAACAACAACTATTAGAATTTATGGCAGATAGCATATTGCTAACCCCGTCTCAAAAGTAGAGCCCCATCTGAAAGTCAAGCTTTTAAAGGTAACACTTTCTTCAGTATAATAAATGCCGAGAACAAAACTTGCTTAATATTATCAGATTTGGTACCTTGAATTTCAAATGGGATTTATTTTGAGATATTCAAAACAAGGAAAGTTGGATTTTTATGGAGACTGTAGAGCCATAGAAGCATCAGAAAAGAAGAGACATTCTTAAGCGCATAAGAATATGTTTTCACACGGCTTCTTCAAAAATAAAAATAAAAACTACTAAGAAATATAACCGCCATAATTAATATTAGTTGAGGATTTTAAAGCCGAGCCTACTTAATACAGAGACATGAGATCATCTTGTAAACAGACAACCAAAGCAAAAAAATAAATAATAAAGTTTTCAGGCCCAGCTCAACGGGCCCAAGAGCTCAAGCTCCTAACAGATTTTATGAATAATATTCAAGGTTGCTCATGCAGCAAACAAGTTTGCTAGAACTTGATTACTATTAGCTGGCATTGCTAGCAGCAGAGTGCCCACATCATGCAATGGGGCAGTAGAAAGTAAAGAAAAGGCTGCCTCGAGAGGTCACAAGGCAATGGTAATTGGTAAATGCAAATACACATATATACTCGAACATGTCATTTTACATATACTTGCCAAAAAAAAAATCAATTCAAGATCTTGTCAGTTACTTAGTTCTCATAAACAATATCCTTGAAAGGAGATCAAATATGCAATGACCATAAAACTTGAACAAATAAGAAGGCAATAGAAGCAACGCAAAACACGTCGTGTCCAGGTGGTGGCAACCTTCCTTTAATTTCCAAAGGTAACTAGTCTAATGCACATGAACATACCTATACCAATATCTCACCTACCTTTTGATGACAGGCACTTGTCTAGGACATGAACTATGATACACCAGCATCGGATATAACTCAAGACTTATGAACAAGCACAGATTTGTTTTAAGATTTCCATTTCTCTCAAAAGGTTATAGGTTCATATCTCCACCCGCCCATTTTTCTTTATAAAAATAAATAAAACACAAGGGGCTTTTAGTTTTTCAGGTATAGACCACGAACTCTTGCTCCGCGTATGGTGTAGATAAAATTACAAAACATAGGAATTAAAAATGCAATAATATCAAAACACAAAAGATACCTTTCTTCAAGTACAATCAAACCATATTTTGGATTCTATATTTACCTCAAAACTTTATTAATATCTTCTTCTTCATCTGCATGCTGCATTGCAGCAATTAAGTTGCCACGTTTCAGCTCCCTGAGGGTAAGACGACCATTTCCCGCTCTATTCACATAGTAAAATATTCTGTATATTACAGTTTCAGCTGCCCATTGCAATGAAAATTAAATGTTAAGAGCATCAAGAGAATCCAGCTTCTCAAACGGTGCCACAAGTATGAAAAAGAACTCCAAACATGAAAACAACGAGCTCCATAGGGATCATAAAAAATTTATATGATGGCTATCAGTATAACCAAAATCACAATGTTTCCCCATCTTGTGTAAACCAGATAATGAAATGACAACAAAATGAAAGGAAAACTGAAAATGTATCCAACAAAATGTCACAAGAAAATAACAACAAAGTCATAGCCATTATACAAAAAAAGATATAGACATACAAATATAATTCAACGTTGTAATCATAGTAAACACTATTACTCAATTTGGATTCAAGTATCAAAGATCACAGTTGCAAAGACCAGTCGCAAAGACCAGGAAATGATTGTAGAATGATTTCTTCACTTGAGAAGGTCTTTCACTTCAATCGATGTTTAGAGAAAATACAGAACAGATGTACATTATATGTACCGTGGTCCCTAATTAGGCTAAGACGACGACCAATTTCAGCTGAAAACTTTTGGGGCAATTTGATCTATCATAACTTGTTCATAACCACCACTTGGCATTGTAGGTACTCTAAAGCCCTATTTAGATTTCATTTTTCCTATTTCTGCTTTATGTAGTCTTTATTCTTCGTTGTTTTTATTAACAGTTGTATTCAACTTACAACGGACAGAACTTTCATTTTTCCTATTTCCTGATTGATTACGGTAAGATGGTAGTGTGTTTCAGGGTAGTGAGAATAATAAGAGGCGTAACCCAGTCAGTGTAAATGATGTGTTATGACATTAGTTAATCATACAAGTACAATGTTTGATATATCAGAGAGCACTGATATATTGATCAGTGGACATAGGCACCCAATCGACAGACAGAGAGCACAAGAGACACCAAGGGAAGTTGTGTTGGGGGTTCGTATATCGATCAAAGAGCTCTTGTGTATAGTAAGATAGGAGTTCTGGTAGATGAGAGGTGATTAGTGGCGATTTAAGACTCTAATTTATAGTTTTAGTTATGAAACAAAGGGTTAAATCACAATTAATGCTAATAGATAAGTTTAAGGGTATGTGACAGATTGATCGGGCCATAACATTGTCTCACGGGTAATGAGCCAGTGTCTCTATCTATTGTCAGGGTGATTGAGCCTTGTCTTGAGCCAATGATCACTATGTCCAATCCTCCAAGGCTCCAAGCCAAATACTCTTGAGTTCCCATGACAAAACACTGGTCTGTTGGGCTCTGATTTTCCCGTGATGACTATGTTTGCATGTTAACTCTATTGGTGGGGTCCTATCTACAATTACCAAAAGAATCAATCAGGGAAAAAAATTAAATAAAAAAAGTTAGAGCTGTAAGACTAACCACAAGTTTACAAGGAAAAAAATTGCTTGAGTTCTGCCTGATAGACTTGTGGAGGTATTGGGTGATGCAGTTTCTTCAAATCAAGGGACTTTTGAGTTTTGGCGGAGGGAGACAAACTTTGGACCTCCTGAAGATGTGATGGAATATAGAGTTCTTAAGCTTAAGAATTCTATATCAAATTGGAGCTTCGAATCTTGGTTTCAACTTTCAACAAGAAGCTCCCTCCATACATCTAACCTAAAAAATTAAACTTCTACACCCCCTAGGATTTGGTTTTACACATACCCAAAATTCACATGCACAACCTCTACATAACTCTCTCTCTCTCTCCCTCCCTCCCTCCCTCCCGCTCCCCACCCATTTGAATTTTGAAAGTCAAATGACTCTTAAACTGATTATTTTGCTTTGTTTGGGAACGGAGGGTAGTTTCAGCAACTTTGCTGAGGTAATAAAATTGTTTGATGATCAAGGGATTAATTACCATAAAAAGAGGTGTGATTGTAGGCGTCAATTTGGAGGAACATAGATCAGAAAATTTAGCTAGGGAAGTGGGATTTGAGATAACAGACTGGCATCGAGGTATGTTGGTTTACCTTCATGGCTGAATCTTAATTCTTCATGATTTTGGAATTAGGTTTTAAGCAACAGTTTACACAAAGAGAGAGAGAGAGAGAGAGAAAGAGTGTGTTAGGGTGGGGAAAGGGAAACTGTTAAAAGGCAAAGACTAGCTCCAGTTTAAGCGGTTTTAAGCAGCATTCCACCAATAGCCTCTGTAGCACAATGATAGTGCCGGCTGGCACCTGGGATTGGGAGGGGTGGGTTAGGGGGTTTGATATCCATCATTGTAATTATTTTAATTTGAAGGGAAAAGTTAGATGGAGCAAGTTCCTGGAGCCTGACTTGAGAATCAACACATCATCAATATGATCCATGTCTTTTTATGATGTACTGGATGACCATACTACTGGCATGAATGTCATCATCTCTGGTACCAACCTGAAGGTATCCTGTTTTAGGCTACTTTTTTGTGTCCTCTTCGGGTTTCCTTTCAAGTTCTCAGTTTGTGGTCCTTTTTGATTGCATATATAGCGGACAACTTGTCAGTTGTCACTCATCCGATGTCTATTCTGAGTTTATAATTTCTAGTAAAAAAAAAAGATCATGTTTCTGATTACAAAATAAACAGAAGTTAACAAACTAGGATGATGCATATGAAACCACCTGCGTTGCAAAAGTAGCAACCTCTAACGAAGAGAAACATCATTTAACATGACCAATAATATGTCAGAGAAGAATTTTCATCTTTCACCATTTCATCATTTATTATAAAGCAACACATGCAAATTCCAGTTTATAGCAACGTAAAACCAACCATTTTTAAAAGTGAACTGAGAATTAGAATCATACCGTATCTTTCTTGAAATTCAGGTGTGCTTGATAAGAATTCCAACCCTGGGTGAGTTGCCAAAAGTTCTCGAAGCACAGGTTTGAAGTCATCCTATCATCGCGTTAATAAACATTTTAAAGAGAACGGGAAATTTATTTAATAATAAAGGCCCAACCTAATCTTGCCATACAGGAGAATCATTTATGACACTGAAATGACCACCCCTTTTGTAATAGATAGTTAATGTAGGGTATATATAAAATTATTTACCCTACATTAACTATCTCTTACAAAAAGGGGTGGTCATTTCACTGTCATAAATGATCCTCCTGTATGCCAAGAGATAGTTAATGTAGGGTATATATAAATTATTTACTAGAAAATATGTCATATTTATTTAGAAGTTACGCAGTAAATGTACGAAGAGTTTATTAAAGGAAAAACAAATTAGAAAGTTACCTGAGTGAGGTATTTAAGATCTGGCTGCTTTAACACTGTAAATATTTGGGTTGCAGTATCCTTCGTCAGCATGTTGCCATTGACCCAGTATTCAACAAATGCATCCCTTCAGACAAGTAAATAAAAAGTATACAGAGTTACTAGTAGCGGCATATCAATCAACAGCTTCAACAAGAAACCCAAACAAATCAATACCCCGCCCCCTAAATATCAACAAGGGGTTTTGCTTTGCTAAGACCATATGCAAACAAAAAGGGAAGATTGGCATATATAGCATGCCTAAGATCGCATAATCAAGTCTTGGCGAGTAACATGTTCTTTCATTAGCCGTGTGATGCTCTGTTTGTTCCAAATATTGCTCTGCTGAAATGGAAGGTCAGAGTTTTTCCGAAAAGTTTCATCATTCTTTCCTGCTAAGATAATTACGTACAAAAGAAATGGAGGGTCAGAGTACGCTCTGTCACACTGCGCAGTGGGATGTCTGTCGCAGCAAGAGGTGAAGCGAATGAGGTCAGAAGAAAAGTCCAACGTTGTCTCAGACTCAAAACTTCCTTACCCAAACTTATTTCTTGCTGTTGTATCCTAAGGGTATAGCTGGGATAGTTGCTTTGGATATTGAGGTTGAAGAAGTCTAATGCAGAAGCCGTTTTCTATTCCTTGAGAGGTGTTTGATAATGAGAGTTATTGCCTTCGTGGGATAATTCGAACTCTGAAGCTCCCTTTAGCTCTGAGATGGATGCGTGGGTGAGAATTGATGAAAAACGCCAGTAGGATTGAAGTGCAACTTGACGAGATTTTTTTCTTGTTTATCCCTCATAAAAGGCGGAGCCAAAAATAATATTTCAGTAAAGGCGGAGGAAAAACAGGTGAAGGCACTGCACCTTTTGGTCGCTTGGAGTTCGGATTCAAATATTTGTCAGGACTTATCATTTCAAGTACTGAGTCAAATAATTCATTTCTCCTTTCTCTCTGCTTGAGTATCAGACATTGGGTCAACCATAGATACTTCAAATAAACTGCCTTGTGTAATTTACGTAGACAATATAGTTTCTCAATGTGCATTGCTTCTCTTCCAAAACGTTATTCTTGAGATTTTCCAAATTACCTCAATTTATCCATATGATATTCTTAGCCACAATCACCAGCTTCCAACAAATTATGACATCCAATTCTTCCTAGAAGCTAGTAGCCTTTGTAGGCAATAACTGGTTTTATGTACTCAGAGGAGGAACGCTAAATGAACCGACGACTTGAAAGACAGACAAGAAGCTCAAGAGTGAGAGAAAAGAGAGACAAATGAAAATTAACCAACTATGTTTACTATGTTTCTATGCACATCTACAGATACTTTATAAGTGCACTTTACAGAGATGGATGTATGTATATTGGTTAAAAGAAAAGGTCCTGTCATTTATATAAGAATTATGTTTTCGAAAAAATTTAGGGAATTTTAGAAGTTACAAAGAGAAAGTAGTTGAGCCAATCAAGGGAAACGGTAAATTATTTTTTTGGTAGGTTCTGTAGATATAGAAGTTGGATAATTGTCCATCCAGTCAGGCAGGCTAGAATTTTAGTATTTGCACATTAATGATAGATTTGAAAATCTAGCGCATGAAATTAAATTATGGAGATATATGTTCAGCAACTCACATTAGACAATTCATACCTGCTCACAATGCCACTTGAACCAACATCGATCTCCTTAAAGAGAGCAGTGGAGAAGAATGATGGCAGCTTGCAAATTTCCTTAGTTACTGGTTTAAATTCTGGCATCCCACAAGAAACAAATGAAAACAAACTTCTGACATCCCAAAAGGATAAAAGGACAGAAATAATCAGTTCAAAAGAGACATACAAGAGCATATTTCAAGCATATCTCACCATGTATTTGCAGTCCATCCATGTGACCATAAAAAAACTGGTTAATTCTAAACAAACATCGTTCTTTTAGTTCGTTTGGAGCTGGTCGCCCATTTTGAAAGTAGAACTGCAATCATTGCAAGAAATTAATCAAAACCAAAATATGAAAGTACCAATATATGTATGTGGCCAGCAACAAAGCAATCCGAAAGTAACAAAAATAAGTGGGAAAAAGCCAGCCTATAAAAGTAAAAACTACCAGAGATCTGCCAAACCTGCGGGATCAACTCTTTAGCTGGCTCGCTCACTAATTTTAAAGGGGATCCTAAAACAGAAGGTCCTGCCCTCTGTTTCATAATCCGAGGAGAACCAGATGAACTCCGTGGTGAAAGTGGAGGTGCACTGCCAGCAGGAAACATGGAAGGTAATGAATTGCTTGAAGCAGCATTTGGGCTCGAAGATGAACCAGGGACATTCAAAGGAACACCTGCCTTGGCATTGTTAAGCAAAGACTTTACCTGCAACAGCGGAAACGTAGTTGTGAATAGGTACCATTCAATATATCAAAAAAAAAAAAAACATGTAGTGTGTTGCTTCCTCACTGAGAAAGTGAACAGTGAACTAATGGCAAGAGAATTAGCAGGTATGGTTGACCATTGGCAATGTCATGGGCTTTATAATTCTCTACTAATAATAGATTTATGAATAGACAACTTATTGAAACACACTTTTCCATATATACTAAGCAAGTGGTACAAGAAGTTAGCAATTTCAACAGGAAAAGGTAAATTAAATCACAAGGTCATTAGTTTGAGTGAAATCTCCTGCGACTAGTTAAAAAATTCAAGGATGTCAATAAACGGAAACATAGTTGGACCATGTTGACCAAAGGAACACCTTACATTGTATAACCGAGATCCGAGCAGATATAGTTTCAGTCTCCATTAATATAAGAAAGTGATACAAAATTAGTGATTCCAACTGTAACTAGTAGCAGAAATAATATGATCATTAATTGCAGACTTGCAGTGGAATCTCTAACAAATTTTTTTTGCATATTTCCACCTGTGAAAGTCTACGCAGAGTTCAACCTGCAGTGTACCAATGTACCTCTAAAGCACATATTGAGAACTAAAAAGTTGTTTCTTCATGTAATAAATATTCAGGTCCCATCTTACTCACGGCATCCACCTATTATTGGTACCATCATGAGCAAAATACACCTACAATAACAACTTCTCTTAGGGATGAAATATTACCATCACCAAATCCCCCTAGCTAGCTGTATTCTTCTTGTGATATTTGTCTTATTCAAGTCAGTTTCTTTCTAATAGCCAATTCATTCGTATTATTGCTTGAACTGATAACCACCTGGCTTAATAACAAATTTGCGAAAACCACGTTTTCAATGGAAGGGGAAAAAAAGGAAAATAAACAATCACTGTGCAATGCTAACAATGAAACTCAATCAATCAATTACCTATGTGAAACACTTATAAAGGTTAAAACTTGAAAGTATAATAGATATTGTTACCAGTGGAGAGGTATCAGGAAGCGAAAGCCATTGCTCAAACAGCTTCTCGGCAACGTAAGGATTTGATTTAATGGCGAGAGGAGATACCTCCGTAAGCTGCAACAATTCGGCATCGAGACAGCCAACATCTCCATTGAAATCCATATCCATCTCAACCCCCAAAAATCAATCTCTCTCTCTCTGTAAATATCCGAAAACTCAGATCTCAAAAACACGCGACCACTTAACCCTAATAAAACGACGCATATCACCTCGGCCTTGTTCGTCTCTCCATTTGATTTTTGCAGCGTTCGTATTGGATTGAATGCGACGGAATAAGTATGAATTGAATTTGTTCAGATTGGAGGCTCTGTAGATCTTCGTGAATACCGATTCAAGCTACCAGTGGGAGATCCAGAGAGTTTGATGCTAATCCCTGTATCCCAGATATAGAACTGAATTAAGCCAAATTTGACTTTGTGCCCACTTTTTGCCCTTAATTTTACTTTGCATCCCTGACTTTTAAGGTCTTTTAAGTTTGTCTCCAAAAAAAAAAAAAAGAGTTACCTCCGTTTGTCAGCCACCAAAATAGTACTAGCAAATTTGCGGCATACGCGATTGCACACGCTTTATAATTTTTTAACTACATATACAAATTGCAACAAATCAAAAAATAATTGGAACATTTTATAAATAACGTAAACTAATTTGAATTGCAAGCATTAATCAATTACTAAAAAAATAAAATTAATAAGCATTTCTTAAAAAAGTTAATATCAACTGAGACGTTAAGAAAAAATATATATTTAATCAAATAAAACAACCAAAAATAAAATAAAAATGGAAGACGAAGTTGAAAGATTTTCATTATATATCAATATAAATTTTTTAAAAGCCTTAACAATTGGACTATATAATAAGATTAAAGAATCATATGATGAAGTTAGGAGGTTTGAACCAAAACAATCAGCCATCACTACAATTTTCTATTGATTTACTTTAGAAATTCTCAAATAGAGAAATGTAATAGGTATTAATTTATAACCCAATTTAATATAATTAACGAAAAAATTGTAAGGTGTAAAAAAGATAACTTGGTGATCGTTAATTAATTGAGACAATAATTTAAGTAGGTGTGAGATAAAGTAAGAGACATAAGTATGAAGCGTGGCTAATTAATAAGGCACATTGATAGTTTGCTACGCGACACAATGTGAATGAGGTATGGCGTTTCACTATGTATATATAATACAATGTCCACCTTTTTTCAAAAAGAACAAAGAGATAGAGAGATCTAACCTTTTGATAAGCACGTGGAATAAAAAGAACAATAGTTTTGTGTGATTTAGAGGGATGTTTAGACTTTGCACCTCACATTTTAACTATTAATTTGATATTGCACCATATGTTTTCAATCATTTAACTTTGTACTCAGCTATTAGTATTTTCTGTTTGTCCCATTAATGAATTTTTCTTTGGACCACTACGCCCTTATGATCTAACGGCTTGGAGTATATTGCCGTTGAAAGGTAAATCCATATCCCCAACTATAAAAAAAATCAAAAATATAGATAAAATCATAAAGAAATATTATACAACCATGAATCATTGATAATTGATAAGATACAATAGTGAACCAAACACGTGAGGAACCAAAAGAAAAGAAAAAAATACTAAAAGTTCATAATCATAAAAATCCTGCCAAGAAATCATCAAAACCCATCTTAAGGATCATCAATTGATATAAATCCACAATACCCACAAGAGGAAAAAAAGGGGGAAAAATACCTTCTTAAGTTCTTTAATCATCATTTAACAAAACCCATGGGGAAAAAAATCAATACCAAGAAATTAAAAAAAAAAAAAACATCTTAAAGAACATCAATCAATACAAACCCATCAAATCACATAAGAGAACAAAAAAGGCATTCTTAAGTTCTTGGGTCGCCAATTAACAAAACCCAAATCCCTAATGAATTAAATTAAAAAACCAAAATAAAATAAAATTGAATGATTTATTGATTAACTTAAAAAAAAGATATCCATTTGTTGATTATTTGGAACAATGGAAACGGCAATATCTTCTTATTCTTCAGATTGTTGTTGATGTTAATTATTATTATGACTTTTTTTAGTTTGCCCCTTGTTAATAATACGAAATTTAAAATACCTTCTATTTTACTAATCTTTTGAGTTACTCTCTAGGATTGAACGAAATACTAACTCTGTTAAATTTTATGTCGTTTTAACCATTTTACCCTTACTATTCTTTATCTTCATCACTCAATAATTATTCAAGAACCATAACTTTATTTTTTCTCTTCTTAAACTCAAAACCCAACAACTTTATCTCTTAAATTTCATCTCATTCCTTCTCCATCATTTCTCCATCTCAACCTTCAAGAAACTCGTTTCGTAATTATATCAAATTGCTTATTTTCATTCTCCAAACCCTATCAACTTTATCTCTAATTTGATTTCCCTCCTTCTCCGTTTTTTCTCCATCTCAACTTTAAAGAAACCATTTTGTAATTATATCCAAAAGTTTTAACTTGTTATCTCTCAAAAATTAGTTGATTTGGGGATCTAATTTAAATTTGGATCTTTAAATCTCAAATTTCATATCTCAAATTTTATTGCATATGTTTCAATCGCTGCAATGAGATGATGAAGAAATATTATATAGGTAAGAAAGAGTGAGGAAATAGGGGAGCAAGAAGAGAAAGAAATATGTGTTTATCATCATCACAACCACTATTTTTCTTCATATCCGAAATAGATCTTTCTTCGGCAAGCTTACTTCGAAGCAAATAGCGTATAGGGCTGAAGGTGGTGATTGCGCGGTTGTGGAAGGAAGGATAGGGGGCTCGACAAGCGAGAGAGAGAGAAATATGGAGGTGAATAAATTAAGGAGTGTGTAACAATGGAATTTTAGGGGTTTTTCTAAAGAAAATGAACAGTTACATACGACATGAACAAAATGGCCAATCGGAATTTTTTTTGGACGGAATTAGCATTCCTTAAATCCTATAGGGTAACTCTAAAAATTAGTAAAATAGGGGTATCTTAAGCTTCGTCTTGATAATAAGGGGAACACTAAAAAAATCCCTTATTATTATAGCCGAATACCCTTGCAATAATTGGTAATGGTGAAAATATAAACACTTGAACTTTGCTTTCGGTCGCTACCCTCTATCTTTCTACAAATTTTCGCATTTCTCTATCTATAAATTCTTTTTATCTTCCTCCTCATTTTTATCATATTTAATAGCGGAGTAAATTAAAGGCTTTTATTTTAATTACGAGAGAGAAGATAAATGGGGTAATATGTATTACCATTGAACGTGTTCACTGTGCTTTCAACACCATGTACTCCAAGCCGTCGGATCATAAGGGCATGATAGTCCAAAGAAATATTCATTATCAGGACATTAAAAAAAAATAGCGGGGTGTAAAGTCAAAAGATTTAAAATATGGTGAGCAATCTTAAATTATGGGTCAAAATGTGGGGTATAAAGTCTAAATATTTATAAATTATAAAATAAGTTGGGCCATACGGTGAGATATTTGCATCCTATACTTATTTTAGTCAAAAGATCTAAAATGTTTTATTCCCTATAAATTAAATATATCATTGCATCCCTCAACTTAGTTTTCAATTTCTCATGTAAATCAAATGTTTTTCCAATAATTTCACATCTTGATATCAAAATATCATAAGTCTATCATTTTAACTTCAAATAAATAAAACCTTACCCCAAACCCCTTTAATGAGACTTGAACTTGGATTGCATGTGTAGCATAGTTTAGATTAAGTACATATTCAATTATGACACCAAATTTTAGTGATTTTTCCTAATTTACCCCTGTTGACATTAATGTTAAAAAAATACAATTTTTTCCCAACAATTTTACATTTTCCTATCAAACAGATGTTTTAGTAATTTTCTTAATTTATATCTGTTGCCATTAATGTTAAAAATAATAGTTTTATACCAATACTTTAATTTGTGGCTTCTTGGTAACTTAAATTGTATTAACCGTTGAGCTATCTCCCTTTGTGTTTATTACGTGTATTTATTATTTATACAAGCGTTACATGTGATTTGTGTCTAGTTGTAAGTATAGTTAATATAAAATATAAATGTTGATAAGTGGTTACGATACCAAATTATTTTCTCCATGTATTTATTATTTTATTTAAAAATATTATTGACCGGACTCAAACATGTAAACTTAAGTTTAATATTGAAAATGCCTTACGAATCACGTGTGTCCGTATTTAGCCAAGCTTCAAATTGAAACTTTTGATCGAAATGAAAAATGATGATTAAAATCAAACCCTATTCCATCACAAACTCATTTTTACTCTCTAGTATCTTTAAAATATAATATGGGCCATTAAGCACTCTAAACAACTCTTACTATTTTGCAGTATCGAACAACAATCTCCTTGTTTTAAAGACCAACAATTTCGAAATGTAAACTGATGAATTTTTTCATAAAACTTCGTTGAGATGGTCTTATAATGAGTAAATTATCTTTACAAAAATTCATAAAAAAAACTTTAAAGGGAAGTGGGTTAACTACGAAATTGATATACGTGCTCAATTTTAGATGTTCAAATTTTAAATGCTCAATTAGCTTACTTCCTATATGATTTTTGTGGAAACGATTTATTTACCACATGAAAATGAACGGTGCTTAAGTTACATAAAGACTGTCCTTAAAATAATTGGTCTCTATCGAACAATAAATATTCAGTGTATAACTAAACAAAATATAATTAATTTATTCAACGTACAATTATAAATCTTTATTTATTACATTATTCCACTTTTACTTTTCACATTTTATCCGCTCTATAGAGAATAAAAGAGGAAATAATGAAGTCTAATATATTTGAACGTGTACAACTCCACCTTGATACACAGCAAATGAACTAACCAGTTGTTTGGATTAAGGGGAGATAATGGAAAGGAAATGGTTAAATATATATGAAGGAAATGATTGTAGTGAAATAAAAATTAATTGTTTTAATTTTATTATTATTTTGACAGCTATGGAAGGAAAATAAAGGAATGTAAACAACTCTTGTTTTGGTAAATAGTTGAAAAAAATGGAACGAATGTGGTTTAATATATTATTAACAAATTATGGTTAAATTTGACAAATGATAAATTTTTCGTTGAAATATTTTTTTCTTTCCCTCCCTATCTTCCAAGGAATATAAGGTATTGACAATCCCTCCGTTTTATTTACATTCGTCCTTACAAATGTATTCAAATAAGTGATTTTTAATTACTCATTATATTTTCCTTTATTTTCCCTCATATATCCTCAATCCAAAGTGAACTGTGAAATCATATAATTTTATTAGCTTCACTTTTTCCTAAATTTTGTTTGTTGTGTACTCGTATTAAGTGGATTTTGACTACATACATGCTATTACTGTAAATTCTTTGAAAAAAAATGAAGTGTTTAGTGGTTAAGCAACTTTCATATACAACTAAAATCATAAAGTAATTATTATTACTTTTTTTAATCTTGTATGCATTATTCGTTTTTTTTCACAATGACCAAAATTTATTTATAGTCACGATACCTTATATATTATTTTTTATAGAATAATAAGAAATTTGCGATGCATAATATATATATTAACTCAATTGAATTGTAGTGTAGCTATTGATACCAGAGCATTTATAATTATTTTTTAACTATATACAGGGTACGCTTTAATTAACCTAAGACCCAAGTGGTATGGGCTTCAAAGGTTGACGAATCAACCCAAGTTCATTATACGGGGATAAAAAAAAATGAAATTCTTTACCCAATACCCAAAAAAATTATAACATCATGAATTAATTATTTTCTTTAGATAAATTTTTAATAAAACTACCCCTACAAATTTTTAAAGTTAATTCCACACATAGCTTCTTTTTATATATATATATATATACGAAGCGATAATTTCACATCGCAACTTTTTTTGACACAATACAATTTTTTTTTCACAAAACTATGAATGTACAACCACCACAATAAGAGTAGACCACAAAAGTTTCGACAACCACATCTATGTGGGTTGAATGCATGACCTCCCTGTTACGAGAATAGTAAGGATGACAAATTACAAATGGACTACAAGATCATTTGCACGCTCCTTAAACATCATGGATTTAATCATGGGTTTTTAAATTGACAGCGTTAATGGAGATATGAGATTTTCTAATGTTAGTTCTTGAAGATAGGGATATATATCTTCTTCATATGTTAGTTATTGCGGGTCGTATATTGATTTGCCTTCTACGTATAAGAAGGACATGCCCATTAGGTAAAATAATAAACATGGCAGAAGCCTAAAAGAGATTTAAAGCATGAATCCTATTTGGAGGATGCGAAACTTCATAGTTTTGTGAAAAAAAATTGTATGAGTTCACAGTTCCTAATTGCCCAAAATACACATTTAGTCAAAAGACGACCACTTATATATATATATATATATATATATAGAAGAATTGTAATTAAAAATAAAACTACTTAACACTGAAAAAAAAAGAAGTCATTTACGTCTCTCACTCAATGATCGGTGAGTGGATTCACACACACTTACCTTACGTTAGGTGAATGTGTTGTAAGTGACTTGCCTAATATAAGGTAATGGAGTGCGGAGTGTACTGGAGTATTTTTAAATTATACTGAATTCACACACAATCACTCCACATTAGGTGAACGTGTTGTAAGTGATTCGCCTAATAACACACACTCGTCTCACATGGGGTGAGTGTGTCTGTATATACTCGCCTTATTTGAGGAGAGTTGTAACTAAATTATTCTCCTTATATAAAGCGAATCAATCCTGAACAAAACCCGTTTTATACTTTGTTTTGGGGATGACATATTTGTTTCAATCTCAATGTTGTAGAATGGTATATGAAAGCTAATATACACATCAATACACCAATTATAGCAATAATAATACATCTTTGACTTTATTTTGGAGTGAAGTTTCACTACCAACTTTTTATTAAACTTCTTATTTCTCCACAATTTCATGAACAATGCTTCTTATTTATCATAATCCAAGCTTCAAACTTTTTATTAATAATGTTTGTGCTTTGATTTGGTTGTGATTTATTGATTTTGAGAACTCAAATGATAAAGAAGTGAGTCTATTTTCTCTCTATTGTTTTACTTGAAGCAATGGAATGTAATTGTGAATGAGGAAAAAATGGGAGATACATGTTTAATTTTTTAGGTTAATGTTAGATTAGTTTATTAAAAAATGAATAAATAAATAGGTTAATATTTTAATCACTGGATAAATAAATTAAGTGATGATTAAATGAAAAAATATTTGTGATAAAAAGGGTGTTCTTAAATGCACCAATATAATTAGTCTTCTCATCCCAATGTGTGAATACTTTCTTCTCACCCCATCAAATCTTTAAAAAATCTTGCACTTCACCCCAGTGTTAGGGTGAGTTTACTAAAATAATGTAAAGACGATAAAGTTATGTTGCTAAAAGTAAAAATATTAAATAATATTAAAATTTTCATCAATATAAGATATAATAAACAAAATTTACATTGTTCATAATAAATTTCATTAAAAATTTCGTCTAAATAGTACATCTGAAAATACAAAATATTAATTATGATAAATACAATTTTAGCAATTATATGATATTTTATATAATCTTTTATTATTCATTACTCTTAAATAGCTATTATTCATATTTTAAATTTGTTTAAATATTTTTTTATCAAATAAGTAAATATAAGTCTTAATTCACTGCATCAAAAATATTAAAAGACCAAAAGCTTTGTTCCATATATATATATATAGTAGTATGTATGATATACAAAAGAAATTTAAAATATTTACTTCGTTTTCAATTAAATTTAGATCATCCTTTAAATTTTAAGAATTTTGAAAAAAAATTATTAGTTGATTTCAACAAAATTATTATTAAAACAAGATTAATTTTGTTTTTTTTACAATATGAAAATTTAAACATTAATTATAATTAAAGAAAAGCCCAGAGAAGCCCTTAAATTATTTTTTTTATACATACGTAAACTATCTCTTTCTATCTAAAACGTACATGTGAGCGGTATGGATCAATAATTTAGGTTAGATTGCAAAGGCTAAGTGGAGCCGTTGAAGTTAACTAATTAATTAATAAAAGTAATAATTAAATCTTATACTATATAAATATATCTTAATTCATTACATCAAAAATATTAGCAGATCAATTTTATTTTTATTAAAAATATTAAAAGAAATATAACGAAGAAAGAAAAACCTCACGTGAAAAAAGTGATTAGTGATGAATTTTTTCAGGTATTCTTAAATGCATCCGTCCATCTTCTCACTCCAGGTGTTCTTAAATGATTTTTTGACGACTTAAAGACACTTTGTTCTTTCTTTTTAAAAAATATTATCTTTTGTGAAAAGGGGAAAAATGAATTTAAAAAATAAAATAGTTTTCATAAAAGTAAATCATTTATTAAAATATTATGTTACTTCGATTTATAAGATATTTAATTTTTTGGAAACTCAAGAAAACGATTTCCTTGCAAAATATTAAAATGATATAGATTTTCTCACCAAACTATTTTATTTTTCAATATTTTTTTATGAGTAATTTTAAGAATTTAAATATTGGAACAATAAAAGCACAATATACAATACATATATATATATATATATTATTTATAACATATTAGGCACATGTTAAGACAAACATTTTTTTAACTTTGACATTGCATAACTTAATGTAAGTTTTAATGAGCTTTACATGCATGCACAAATAAAAAGATTGAATAAATAAAAAGAAATAATTAAAAACGTAATCGTGCCAGAGCGAATAAAAATAAAAGTATAACACTTAATATAAAAGTGTGAGGATATTTATTATAAGCTTACATTTATGAGATGTATGTAATTAAGTGAAAATAGTAGATATTTGTTTGTTTGAAAAAATAAAGTTTTTTAATTAATTTTTAAAATTTTAAATGGGAGAAAAGACAATTTAGTGGCGATTTTTTCAAAATATAAAAAGCGGGGTGAGAAGAAAAATTTTTACGCTATATTTTAAGTTAAGATTAATGTAATTTTAATTTTTGGTAGAGTAAGAAAATAAATTACGTTAGTGAATTTAAAAACACCTTAAAAAAATAAGATGTTAAAATATATTTTTTTATCAAATTATAAATAATAAATAATGATGTTAGCTATAAAATTGGGGCGTAAATAAATAGCCCCCCTTACAATTAAGCTTAAAAACCCTCCTTTGCTTAAACACAAACGGACCTACTCCTCTGCTTCTCTCCGAGTCTCCGTCTCTCCGACGCCGACGGCATCCTCACTTCTCCGATCCTCTCCCCGTAATCATACTCCAGCAGTCCAGCCAAGAGCCACCTTGCCTCCACCAGTCCACAGTCACACTCGCCTCTCTCTTTTCAAAAACCCCTTTTCTCACATCTCAATCTAGCCCTAAAACTCCAAAACCCAGGTACAATCTTTATTTCTTTTTCTCAATCTCTTCGGTTTTTTCTTTTCTTTTTATTTCTGGGCAATTTCGGTAATACCGAAAATTAAACTATACCATACCGAATTATCCAGTCCTAGGCAGATCCACTACAAGGTAGTACTCGAATCCCTCTTTCCTTGCATCTTTTTTCTTACACACAACACAATCTCTCAACTTTGTATTTATACTCTTCACACTTCTCTGATTTGTAGAATTTTAGTGGGATTTGATTTGATGGTTTTGTTCCTCTCTTTATTGATGGGAAGAATTTTAGTGGAGAGAGATAGGAACATGAATGAACGCGTGAAATATTGTTTAATTTCAGGTTATACAAGAAAACCCATGGTTATCACATTAGGGGATCATGGTTAGGATTGCCTCTGTGTTTTGTGAATCGAATTCACAAAGGATAAACAAAATTTATATGCACAAATCCTCTGTATTTCATATGTTTGTAATTCCGCCTTGTTGATTCGAGTCTCTGTGGTTTGTTATTTTGTTTTGCTACAGTTATACACCATATGCATTCACGCTTCTTCCTATCTGTTTTCTATTTTACTTTTATTCTATTTTGCTTATTCAATATTCCAATTATTTATTCTTTAAAATTTCCATGTTGCTGCCTGATGTTGTTTTCATTAATATTCCCATTGTCAGTTTGATATTTTAGCAAATTGTGTTAGACTGCTATACAACATTATCCGCATCTGCGAGGTGGGTTAATTTTTATGGTTATTACAATTTTTTTGGCAGAAGTGCTTCAAAC
Organism: Lonicera japonica; assembly: GCA_021464415.1. Classification (NCBI taxonomy): domain Eukaryota; kingdom Viridiplantae; phylum Streptophyta; class Magnoliopsida; order Dipsacales; family Caprifoliaceae; genus Lonicera; species Lonicera japonica. Next base: position 4,001,715 of record CM038464.1, on the reverse strand, counting down.
ATGCTCTTTTGGATGCCTAGCAATAATCAATGATTGGCTAAGATAACCTTTGAGAGGTGTGTGTTATGTTTTGAATCCGTGCTAGTAGAGTTTCTGAATTTGAAGTGCTGCCTTAATCTCATATTCTATGCGTTTTCTTGGGGGAGAACACAAATATCTCATTTTCCTTAAGTTTCTGTGAACTTGGGATTGCTGGGAATAATAAAGCAAATACACGGTTCGGTTTCGGTAAAATATACTTCTTCCATCTCCAATGAAGTGTTCCTCTTTTCTTTGGAGGGAAGTACTGTTTTTATCAATGCAGCATTCTTTTTATTTAGGTTTGGTTTTACTTGCATATGTAGACTTGATGTGGTGATGCATGTAAATAATATGAACAAGGAATGCCTATTACATCCCATTGTAGGCGAACATTTACCTCATAGAAACTATGTACAGATAAGTTGTTTCCATTTTTTCTAAATATGCAAGGTGATGAATACCATTGCATAGATCATGTTACCATTGTCTAGAAAAGATATTCACGGTGATGTTTCTGTTCAGCTAAATTTTTCGAATTACATTATAGCGCAGTAGGCACGGGTTACCCCTAGTATTTAGCGGGAAATCAAACTCATTAATTTGAGAGAAAATCTAAGAGAGGAATTAATGTTTTTCATGTTAAACATCTGTTTACTCAATTATTATCAGAACGAGTTGGCCTTCATTTTTATCAACTAAATGGCCCTTTCATGCTTTGAGACCCTAGGCAATGGTTTAAGTGGTCTTGTGGATGGGTCACCTCTTAGTGCGATTGGTTTATACGGAAATAATCAAATTATATATTATTATTATTATTATTATTTTTAAAAAAATTATGGGTGGAACTGGGCAGTTTTTTCATGGAAAAGCAAAGACTTCAAACTAGGAGAGGTAGGTTTTGTATTTCAAATTAATGGGCAGCCTATTATTTGGTTGTTAGGATTTGCTCTGCATTGTAGTGTTGAATGGATTATGTTTTGGAAGTGCGATGAATGATGTATTCAGGTTCACCACACGTCCATTTCAGTAGGTTTTTTGATTTTATGTATGCCCAACTAGAAGTGTAGGAGTGTTGAGCCTTTGATGCAACTTGGAAAATTTGTTTCATATGACAACACGGAACTTTAAGGGTAATTGGTATGACATCAGTGGGTGGTAGAAATTACTCATGTGCAATGGCCAAAGTCTAACAATCATCATGAATGGTAACTTTTAATTTGAACTATTGAAAAGGAGGCAAAGTAAATAAACCCCACCCCCAACAAACAAAAAAAAATGGAAAAATAAACAAATTCAATATTGTTCAAATATTGAATTTAGGAAGATAATTTCATATCTATAAATCCTAATGGATTTAATATTGATTGCAAGTTCACATTTACCATATAATTGTTAGAAATGTTGCTTCAGATTTTTTTCGTTACTCTACAATGGTATACTAGTTTATACAATGCAAATACACACCCCTCTAAAATGACTTTGTTACAGGGCATTGGCTTATGTTCCAGAGTTGATTCTCTCTTCCTTTCTCTCCCTCTCTATTTATGCAAACTATGAGTGCAAAGGAGTCATCTTGTGAACCAAGGCCTTCAGATCTTTTGAGCCAGTTAGAGCACATATTGGAGTCTGACCCTTTAATGTAAGCCGTTGTCTTGAGCACATGTACAAATCTATGGCTAAATGCATTTGTGTACTAAATTTATGCGAGGTGGGGTCATCCCTTGATCCTATCATTAATAATAATCCTCTTTTTCAATTTAAGTTTTACAATGCAGGAATATTTGTGTAATCTTTTAAAAATTTGTTTCTTCAACTCAGCCAAATGATATGCAAATCTTAGTGAATGCAGACCATGTTTGCTCTAAATTTATATTTAGTACCCCCATGTTGTATACAATCATACTCTATTTTCTCTCATCATCCTTGTGCTTACTACTTCCATCATCTGTTTCTTGGGTGCATATTGTCTATTCTCTCACTTAGCTTCTTCAATGGAATATCTTGTTGGATCAATTCAATTACAAGAGGTTACAAGGATGTGATTGCTTTTGAAATTGACGCTACCAGTGGACTGGTTTGATAAACAGCTGATGTTTCAAACTGAACGTGCTTTATGTAGTAACTTTTCCCAAAAACTGTCTCACATTATTTTAACTTCTATACATAACGCCACCCCTTTTTCAGGAAAACATTCCAGCTTGGTTTTCAAAGAGATGATGTTGGAGAAATTCTCAATGAAGACAATTGGTCTTTGGAATTTTAAACGCTCTCTGTTGTGCTTCTGTTATTTTACTGGTTGTGTTTAGCGTTATGTTTTTGACATGGAGTAATCTTCACATTCGGAAATCTAAATATGAATTAGTTTTTGTATAAACACTGACCCATTAACTAATCAAACCAATAAGTTTGTGAAATAAAAACACACACACACACACACACTCTTGTATATGTGTATGTATGTGTATTACAGTTGAAATTGAAAAAGTAAATTAGTTACAACACAAAGTCACATAAGAAATATGTATATCCATTACCTGTCATATAGTATTTCATTTCCTTAGTCTTATCTTAAATTTTTCACTTGTATCCAGTGATGAGGTGGGTCTTATTCATCCGTCCCAGTTTCTAGCACTGAGTGCAGAGGCTGGTACTCCCTTCCTTCCTGAGTCAGCTGATGGGCGTGCTGAATCAGAAGTATCAGAATGTAATCCTTCTGATACAGTTTTCTGGATTAGAGATCATAAGTTGGGCATTTCAACCCAGGCTCTCCTTCCCTTGTATAATGCAGCTAAATATGCATTTATGGCTGCATATCAGATGCTCAACAATGTGTATCTAAACAAAGATGATGTTGGAAATGAAACTTTGTCAAGCTGCTCTTCATCTGTCACATACCTCATTGAGAGTGAAGTCATGAAGCATAGCAGGGCACTTTTGATGCTAAGTTGTGATTTTGGCGCTGCATGGAATTCCAGGTTTCTTTCCCTTGTTATCCGTTTCATGCTGAAGTCTTTATTTCTTTGTTCTTTTACTTGTTTTTTGTTGCTAATCCTGTTGCTTAAAGATTCCATGCTTGCAAGGTTCTCACTTGTAGTTTCATTTATTTGTGGAGCTAACGTTTTAAACGCTTAGTGAACTCGAGTTATAAATATTAAAGGGGAAAAAAACTTGTTTTGCTTCCATCTTTCAACTGTTCCACAACTGTCATGTAAATGTGCCATGATTGACTAACCAATTCTTCAGAAAATGATTTAACCATCAGGTTTTCTAACCTAGAATATGATCGATTACTTATATGATTTTGAGCTATAAAGCCCAGCCTTAATTATGGGAACTTGTTTCTGTTTTTCAAATATCACGCAGGAAGCTAGTTGTGTCAAAGAAGCAACACTTTTCAGTATTAATGGATGAACTCCTTTTGTCAGCTCTGGTTCTTTCATATTCACCAAAAAGTGAAAAAGCTTGGAGCCATAGGTAACATATTTGTATTGGTTTGTTATACATCTTTACACATAAGTAATGCTGCATGCATCTTGACGCTGCTAGTGACAAAAGTATAGGAACATTGACTTCATAAGTACGAGTATGCTGTTCTTTTGTATTCCTGATCTGCTGTGTTATTTCTATTGATGTGCTTTTCCATTACTTGTTTTTTACATTCATAGAAGGTATGTTATTTTTAGTTAACTTATTATGCTTGTACACATTTATGTACATTGAATTGAGGTATTTTCTAATGAGAAGTGTTATTTCCGCATAGTTCATTGAGCACAATTCCTTTTTATGTCAATTATTGATAGGCGGTGGGTGATCAAGATGATTGCTGGGAAGTGTTCAAATGTGCAAGAGATTGTAGAAAAGGAATCTCAGTTAGTGAAAAACTTTGCAGAGGTTTAGTTTTGGTTCTGTAACTGTATATGTATTTTGAAGGCATATTAATTTCTAACTTTTATGTTTTCAACTGATCACCTTGTTCATTACCCTTTGTTTTCTTGAACTATTTTGGCTTCCCTTTCTCCTGCATTGCTGTCGCAGTCGAGGACCACTTAAATCTCCCTGGCTTCCTTTTGTGGGAAAAAAACTTTTAAATCCTTCAATCATTTCATTGTTTACTAAAATTTATAAAAAGACAACATGTTGTGTATTTTTGCATAAGTTCATAACTATTCTCTCAGATCTTGCTTGTGTAATGGATTTTGATGTGGATTTGACTTCATTAAATTCTTTCTATTCACTTCATTAAATTCTTCTTTCTGATCATGTAATCACTGTACATGGACAAGCAATCGTTGCAAACTAATTGTGGATCCATGAAGACACTCCCAAAGAAGTTGTTAATTCAGTACTCCATGCCTCCATTGCTGGATCCCTCAATTTGGTGGCTACATTCTTGTTTGGGTTTAAAATGTGCTGAGTAGTAATGGCTTCATTTCTATTGCACTTTCTAGGCTTGTAAGGAAAATGAATTACAATTGATTATATTTACAGTTCAAATCGATACAGTTGGTTACAGTTTTTCAGGTAAAATCTAGTTGTGCATTTTGTCTCAGACAGACAAACAAACTGTTGTGCATTTGACATGTAGACAACTTGCATTGAGGCTGTAAAGGACCCTGCGTTCATATGATCAGTTTTCTGTTTAATTGTTATTACTTGTTATTTTCTTTATGTTCTTGTTGGGGTGCAAGGTGACTGCTATTTTGATTGCTTTCTCTACTGAGGTTTGTAATCTGTATTATTTATACTGCACGCCTTTTATGCTCTTTCATGTCTTTATTCAAATATTAGCTATGTATTATACAATTGCAAGAACTGTGGGAGTGCAAATTAAATTGAATTCATTCTATCCTGTTGAAAACTTGTGAAAAATTGATGTAGCTTAAAAACAGTGAATTATGACAATCTTGTTCTCCCTTTGTTTTGCAGAAATCAAAAATGAATTATCGTGCATGGTATCACCGGAGCTGGTTAGTTCCCTATATGTCAAGAGGACAGGTTAGATTTAAATTTACGGGCCTTTCAACTGTTGAATACTTTGCTGTCCAATTGCTGCCTAGTAGCTGCGACATGTGCGGAAGAAGTGTTAGTTGTTGTAGGTTCTTCCTGATACTACTGAAAAGAATTAGTATTCCACTTCTCATCATTGCACGTGTCTTGTTTTTATTAAGGTTGCCACGTTCAAGTTTTTAGTTGTTTGCACGTGTACATAATGTCTGAAGCAATTTTTGTTGCCTTATTGGTCTTTTATGGAGCATTGTGCGTACGTGCAGGTGCTTCATGAGCTGAACAAAAGCAGAGATTGGGCTGGATTGCATGTTGCTGATAACTCTTGCTTTCACTATCGCACTGTGAGTTCCTATATAGTGACCTATGCTTTGCTAAGTTATTTTCTTGTCCTCAATTTGCCACCTATAAACTCTGTTCCCTAAGTGCTTCCAAAGTAATAATGAAATCTACGTTTTTAAGGGCCCCAGGACACTGCTGCAGGGGGCATGTCCACTCTTATTTTGTGGGGTCACTACTTGATAGTTGAAAAAATATGCGTATGAATAAGATAAATTTTAGATGTATCTGGACTAGTGTGTATAATTGACACCACTTAAAATTTATTAAAAAATAGTTAATAATGGGGTCAACTTATGAAAGAAATAAAAAAGATGTGGCCCAAATATATTTTCCATGAGAAATGCTATTCAACCTAAAACATGTCCCAAAAATTGTGTCCCAAATAAAGATGCAATTGGGTTGTTGTGCTGTTTTAGGCTGAGTATTGTTGCTAGTTCCTAATTTTTTCTGTAGTATTAATTTAGTCACTACAGTTAGTGTGAGATGATGATAAATTATTAAATGACCCCACTGACCAAATTTTCTGGCTACGCCACTGCAGTGCCATGTACGGAATGCATTGAATTTAACCCTTATACGAAACCAACTAAAAAGATTTCATTTCTTTTCCTTTTCCCTAAGCAACTGTCCTTTCCTCCTGTCTGATGATCAAATGAAGTACCTCAAGAAGAACAATAAGGGCCCGTTTGGTTGTGTGATTTGTCTAATTTTTGATTTAGTTCAATTGTGCACTTATAAATAATTCAATTCTAAATAATGGAGTATTGGAAGACATAAATGGGAAATTTCAAATGTTAGAATAAAAACATGTTCTAAAATCCTGTTTGTTATTTAAAATTTTGTGTAGAGGCGTCTAGTTAAAATGTAGACACTAGATCACCTCAAGGTATAAAGTTGGAGTGAATTCCCTACTTCTAAAATTAAGCAATCTCAATTTTTTCTTGAAATAACTTGATTCTAGTTTTCATGAATCAACTTGAATTATCATATTGTTCAATTTTCACAGCCAAACACAAATAAATTTAAAATTTGTAAATTGCCACCAAACGCACCTATTGGATACTCCCTGTCGTGAAAACCTTAAGTGTAGGATTCCAAGGCATTCCTCCACCTTCGAAAGCAACCGCAAAATCTACGCTTGCCACCTTGCCCGTGAATGTTAAAAAGGGAAGTAATATTATTTTCACACTCCTTGTTGATGTTATATTTAGCCTGCTCATGACCATGAAGATTACCTGCCAAACTTAGCAAATTGTATGCAGTTTTATGATGATGTCAGTTTAGTATTTTTTTTTATCTTGCAGTTACAGTTTTCTCTAATTGACAGCGGTTGATGCTCAGAATGTTGGAGGATTCATTCCATAAACAGGATCCAATTGTATGCCCTGGTTACGATGCAGAACTTCATAAAGTGTGGAAGGTAGACTCTTGCCTCTCTTTTGCTTTTATTCCCTCTGTCCCAAAATTCACATGTTCCTTTTTGGTACATCCCAAATTAAGAGCCGCTTTCCCTTTTTGGGATATATAACATAATAAATGTACCAAATCACACAAGCGTAAATAAAATTTGTTCATGACCATTTATGATTTTGAAATTTCCATTCTCTTCAAATGTGTGAAAATCAAACAGTGACTCTGGATTAGCAGAGGACAATAAATCTAGTCAAGGGGGTTGCCAAGCATTTTTTTGCCTCTTATCTATGTTCATTTACACCACTTCTCTGTTCTTGCATGTCAATTTGCTTCAGGGATACCTTCTCCGTGATACACTTCTAGTTGTTATGCGACTTAAGTTCTCTGTTGAATATTCTTAAATATCCCCTTGGAGACTGCCTTTAGTTTCAGGGTAAATCACTCTAAACCCTCTTGTTTTTTGTGTTAGCTGGTTACCCTTTTCGGTTATTGTACCGCCACTTTACCTCATTCATCTATGGTGCCTTTTGCACCCTAACACTATTCCATTACTGAGAAAGAAACAGGTGCCTTGCACTTGATGAAAATTAAATTTAATGACTATAGGATAGCTAACCCAACCTCATCTTTAGTTCAAACCAATTTCAATGCCCAATGTTTTCTCTGTGCAATGCCATCTAATCTTTCTGAGAAGATAACCAGTTTATAGCATATTTGTATTTTAATATTTCATGTAATACCAAAAGAGAAAATTCAACTACTCCGGAAAATTACAATATTTTATGATTGAAGTCAATGTTGGATAATGCGGTGTGGATAACTGGTGACTTAGATATTAAACAATGATATGTTAGGGTGGATAAGCTTGGGCCTTGATTATAATATAACAATGGTAATACTTTTCACTTGTAAAACTTAAGAAGGGAGCATATGGCATAGATTGCGGGTTATCATTATTTTTGGCTGTTGTACTGTAGAAATAGAAGAGGAGTATATGTTTACAAGAATTTAATTGGTGTTGCTGCTGTTTGCCATGAATAATTTTCTTATAGCAGTGGTCTAATTGTCTACAAACATCATCAACCGAGAAATTTATTGTTGTTCATTACATGTTTGGCATGAGTAATGTGCTTGCAGTGATCCAACTGTGCATAAACAACGCTATTCGTAACACAATACTATAACATGACCTGAATCAGACATGGAATTAGAGGGTTAGGGTTGAGCCTAAACTGATTCGAGTCAAAACCGTGTCGACGCACTTAACATGATTAATAAATGGGCTGTGTTCGGAACCAACCCGTCTAACCAATGCCTATATTAACTGGAGCCGTGCTAACACGTCAATCGTCCCACTTAAGAGAGGATATTATAGTCATTAAAACACATTTACTGGAAACCTTAATGATTTTGAACTCATTGAATTCGCTTCTCTCTTGCTTCTTTAGCCTCTTTAAATTCGAACTGTATTGTGTCTTGGAATTTATCTTTTTCCAGAAACTTGAATGAGAGAGAGTTGGAGGAGTATCTTTCTTTGTTGAGAGTCATTGAGGGTGTTAGATTGTTTCCAGGGAGTATGGACTATAGGCGATGGTTGTTGAAAGGGGAGGGTTTCTCGTGCTCTTCTTTTTACAAATCTCTTATCGATTCTCCAACGCATCCACAATTTGCTCCTTCAAAAGTCATTTGGGCAGCTGGTATTCCCACTAAAGTGAAGGTGTTCTCTTGGGTAGTTGCTCACGGGAGGGTTAATACCTATGATCTGTTGCAAAAGAGAAGACCGAATTGTTGCCTCTCCCGATCTTGGTGTGTACTGTGCAAGAGCGATGCAGAATCTTTGAACCACTTGTTGTTACATTGCCCTTTTTCATATTTCATATGGAACAAAGCTTGTGCAGAATTTGGGTTTAGTTGGGCCATTCCCAAAGATGGCACGAGTCTTCTTATGCTGGAAATCAATAGCTATAGAGACAAATCTAAAGGCAGGGAGCTTTGGAGATGTGTCAAAGTCGCTTCATTTTGGCTATTATGGATGGAGAGGAATTATAGAATTTTTGAAGGAAAGATAGAAGAAAAGGAGTGGCTGTGGGAAAGAGTCAAATTCATGGCTTCGTTGTGGGCTTCCAACACCAAGCCTTTCAAAAATTATAGAGTGGAAGACATCAAGAACAATTGGAGAGCTTGGATTCTTGAATAGTGTTCCATTGTATTATATTTGGGTTCTATTCTAAGGGTGCTTTGTTGGCTATGGGTTTTGGCAGGATTATATTTCCTTTATTTTCTTTTTGTGGGTTATATGTTTGGTTGGTGGACTCCTTGTCCCCTCTATATTTGTACTTTTAATCTTTATTATGAATGGAATCTTGTTTCTTATCAAAAAAAGAATGGGTCAGATTATAGTGTGTGGTCGAAGATTGGAAATTTCAGATTATGAGCTTTTCAAATGTATTTTAGAATCAAGGCCCTATGCTGAGAATGAAGATTGGAAATTTATTTGGAAGGATGGCATTCCTTCAAAATTAAGAGGAAGCTAAATACATGTGATTTGCTTCAAAAAAGGAGGCCTTCAAAATGTTCATCTCCTCATTGGTGTGTTCTTTGTCAATCAGCAGGGGAGGATCTGGAATCTGTTCCTTCATTACTCTTTCACTTCTTGCATTTGCCAAAAAGTGTTTTATACCTTTCAAGTGATAGGTGCAGTTCCTGGGAGCTGGAAGGCTTTTTGGAGAGTGGCGTGGTTCCCTTGGGCAACAAGAAAAGGCTCAAACGGTTGTATTTTGATGGCAGCAATGTGGTATATTTGGCTGCAAAGGAATGCTCGGATTTTTGAAGATAAGGAATGTGATAAGGAAGGCATTTGGGATGGGGTGATTTATTTGGCATCTTTGTGGGCGTCACTTTCTAAGGAATTTTCTGGGTTGGGGATTAATATCATTATGCGAAATTGGGCTGAGATTTGTTTACATTAATTGTTTTTAGTTTCCGGTTCTCAGTCTGTTTTTTCGTGTTTTGGTTTTTAGAGTCTTAGTGGTGGTGTTTATGTGGCGGTAAGTGTTCTTTTTTGGGTTCCTGTAGGAGACATCTTGTCCCTTCTTCTGTAATTTTTTTCTATATTAATAATATTTGGTTTCTTATGAAAAAAAATTAAAACACATTTACTAAGGGTTGACCGAGGATGAAGAGATGTCTGTCAGTCAACCTGTGTAACATGATATGATTGCTACTCATGACTATATGTGTACATATTCATGGATGTCTGTTGGTTTGTTCGGTTGGCTGACATGAACAATTGCATGTGGAAGTGGCCCATTTCAAAATGATATAGACTCGTCTCTAAAACTTGATATTTTGTACTTATGTCTCTTTCTGCTTTTACCATCTCCTCAAGCCAATAACTTTTGACGTCATGTGTCAGGAAGAGCTTGACTGGGATGAGATATTGGTGAAGCGTTACATAGGACGAGAGGTACGTAATAAATCTGTCCAAAGCTTTTGTTTTTCAATAATCTCAAGAATTGAATAACGATTGGGATTTAGATTATGTAAGATGAATCCAAATTCCAAAAAAGGTTTGTAAAAATTTCACACTACTCTCACTAAGTTTTGTGCTTTGTCAGGCCCTTTGGGTTCACCGCCGCTTCCTCTCCCTTTATTGGATAAAGCATTTTGCAACAGATCTTTATGCCATTGATATGTTTGTGGATAGCGAAATACAACTCTTCCGCTCCAATTCTAGTATTCCTGATTATAACTTTGAGGATCACTGCGCCCAAGCCATTTTTTCCGCTACTTACATCTTATGGTTGACAAAGGTAATTTAATTTTCTTCGGCATTCATCATTACATAACCGAGGTTTTTGAGTTGTTTATATTCTCACATTATTTTACATCGCGCGTGTAGCATATGTATGAATCTCTTGGGATTGAGCTTGGAAATAAGCTGCAACCAGGAGAAGTGGATACTGTGTTAAAGAAAGTATGCCCAGAAAAGGCCTTCCTTTGGGATTCACTAAGAATGATGATGTGTGGAAGAAAATGAGTTCTCTTTTGTAAATTTGACAGAACAGTTTCATGATCCTTTTAACGTTTGTGAATGTTATATCCCTTATATTGGTTAACTTTGATGTGTCCGGGCCAACCAAAGCTAAATTATAAAATTAGTTAATTGTTCGAAATGTTTGATGATTAGAATTATAATTTATTTTCCTAGGCGGGGTTATGAATTGCCAGAAAGGAGAACACAAGTTTGATGGATGAAGTGGATGATGTTTTTTGCATTTCTAATTTTATCCGGTAATCATTTTTACGACTTCGTTTATGTTTCTGACAACTTGATTTCGTTTTTTAACTAGAAATCTTTGAATTTCTTGCCTAATTATAGATTTTCCCATAGTTTGTGTGTAAAATTAGGATGCAATGGTATCAGTGGAATATATATGTATACATAAGCGTATAAGAGTCCCTTTTTCTTGACGGCTATTTTTAAGTTAACTAATTTAAGGACTCTTAATTTTGAGAGGGTAAAACGGATGGATTTTATTTATGAAACTTGGTAAAAATGATCTTTATAATGAGTGAGTGTATCTCGTTTGCCAAATTGTTTCAAAAAACTCATTGAGGAAGTAGTTAACTAAAACATTTTTATATATATATACACGCTTTTAGATGTTGAAATTTTAGAGGTTGATAACCAATTTCCTGATTTTGTCTTTTGTTGAAATTTAGTAGAGATAATTTATTAATTATATAAATTATTTTTACCAAGTTTCAAAAACAATAAAAAATTAATATATTTATTCCTTGAAATGGACACCAAGGACCCTTTTTAAGAGAAGGGAACTCTCTCTCTCTATATATATATGTATAATAATCTAACGCTTATATGGTGACTACTGACTAACAAAATAATTGGGTTGTAATTTTTTTTTTCTAAATATAAATATTAGAATAATAAATTACGTTAACAGGTGTTAATCATGATAGAGTTTTGATAACCCAATGAATGAATAAATGATCTGGTGTCACTATATTAGATTTCATTTTTTTTTGAAGGTAATACTAAGGGTCCTATTAAATTAACTCGGAGATCCATTCTTTTTAAAAATTATTTATATCTTTAAGAGGCATTACTTATAAAGTGAGTGTTCAAAAGTTGTTATGACAAAAACACTTAGGTGTCCCAAAATATATATATATATATATATATACAAAGACTTGAGACATGTATGTACACATATTCACACAAAAACAGAAAAACTCTTCACCATCTTTTGTCTTTTATCTTTCTTTCTTTTTTTTTTCTACGAAGAATGAAAATTTCTCTCTGTATTATGACCAACTGAATCAAACCGTACACAAATGCTATTATAGGTCTACACATAAGATGAAAGGATCCCACAGATATATATTTTAGGGCTTAACGTGAGTTTACTCTGACGGAATTAGGTCGAGTTTGTAAAAGTTATTGTATTCTTGAACATCATATTCCGTGAGCGTGTGTTAAGTTTTATTCCAATATTTGGTGCCGGGAGTGTGTATTATTATTTAATTTTTTTTCTGAAAGAGAAATGTCAAATGTCAATAGGTAATTTTTTAAAGAGAAGTTCTTTTAGTGTAGTGTTTCACAAAATGGTGTTTAGAGTAAATATTATTAAATATGCGGTGTTACCAAAAGTATGGATGTCTAAAGTTAATGTAGTGGTGCCCTTAGCGCCATTTTTTCTTAAAACATTTACGATGGATGTTTAGTGGCATGATAAATAGGGTATATTTATTATATTTTTATTTGGGTGTTGTAATAACAGTATTGTAGAAAGAAAGATAAAATAAATATTGTGTTTATATTTTAAAAGAGTGTAAAGAGATATAGTAAAAATAAGAGATGGAGAGAAAAATTAGAAGAGACGGTTCAACACCACATCCATTAACCGCATTTCTACCATACATATATGTTATAGAGCAGTGTTTTGTATTATTGACATACACTATTATTATTGCGCGTGTGTAAAATAAAATTAAGCTATTTATACTTATATCATGGAGATGCTCTTAGAGTTTCAAGTTTCAAACTGAAATTCTAATTTTATAATCTTACGAGAAAGTAGAAGATAATATGTAAAATATTACATAAAAATATGTTGTTAGTACAAACACAAAAAAGAGAAAGAAAATGGGTGGTGATAAATGCATCACTTTTTTTTTGTTACTAACACCTTTTATACTTTACACCCCTTAATTTTTAATTTTTTTTCACAAACACTCCACTCCATCATCCTCTAACTTAAGAAACATAATTAAGTGGTAATACTCGGCCTTCATTAGGTGAATATTTCACTAGCACTTGCTTGACATTGAGCATCTAGTATTTTAATAATAATTAAGGCCACTATCCATTTTTTGAGATATTCTCGACTAATTTATGATAAGTGAATGTGGTAATATTTGGCCGTTATTGGGTGAGTATCTTCATTGGCACTTGCTCGACATTGAGTACCTAGTATTTGAATAATAACTAAGGTCACTGACCATTTTTTGAGATATACTTGTCCAATATATGGTGAGTGAATGTGGTAATACTCGGTTGTTATTGGGTGAGTATTTTCATTGGTACTCACTTGACGTTGAGTATTTAGTACTTGAATAATAACTAAGGCCAAAAAACCCCAAAGATGAGAGTTACATCTTGTAATGACAAAAAATTATAGATGATCATTTATTTATTAACTTTCCAAAAAGTTACATGATAGTTACATCTTGAAAAAAAATTATATGAGAGTTACATCATCACAAAAATTACATAAGAGTTAAGTTTTATAAAAAATTACATGAGAGATACTCCTTTACATTAAGCTAGTATTTGTTAACATATTCGTTAACATATTCGTTTGACACTTGATGTCAAGTGAGTGATTGTTAAATAATTTTTTACAGCCCTACTTTTTTTACATGAATCGAGTGTGAAGCCTGCAAATCGGTTGACATGAAGCGAGTGAATCAAAAGATCTATGGTTATATATTTTTTCGTTTGTTTTTTTAGAAGAGATATATATATATATATATATATGCATTTTTTGTTTGTATTTTCTTTATTAGAATATATATATGTGTGTGTGTGTATATGTGTTTTGAAGAAGAATAAGAAGAAGAGGAGGAGGAGAAAGAAGAATATGGTGAAGGAACAGTGAAAGATGGTGAAATTGTTTTATTATGATTAAGAAATGAATGTATCGAAGATTTAAGTTAATTATATTATTAGTTAATAGTTAGTTACTTTTAATTGTAGGATAAAAAATGAAATAAAAGTGTTAAATTTTTTATTTTATTTTAATATTAATAAGGTGCATTTATCAAGGGTAGTGATACATGCACCCCAATTTGTTATCACTAACATCTTCTAAAATTTTTATTAATATTAAAATAAATTTTATTCCCACCACCCTCTCATTTTACTTTTTTATCCAAAAGTTAACTATTAATGAATTTAATTAATTAATCATTAATCACAACAAAACAATACTACAATTTATCACTACCCCCTCACCACCCTCTCCTCCTCCTCTTTTTTAAAACATATATATACATAAATATATATAAATTTGAAAACAAAAGGTTATGAATTATTCTTCCTCTTCCTCCTCTTCTTCAAAACATAAATATACACATATACACACACACACATATATATATACATACACACATACATACTCTAAAACGAAAGGAAAAAAAAAGAACAAATGCATATATATAGATCTTTTTTAAAAAAACGAAAAAAATTCACACCCACAGATCTGTTTAAATTTCAGATACTCAATGTCGAGCGAGTAACAATGAAAATACACTTCTAATGACGGGAGAGTTTTACCACATTTACTTACCATAAATTGGATGGATATATTTCAAAAAATGGATTGTAACTTAAGTTATTGTTGAAGTTCTAGATACTTAATGTCGAGTAAGGACCAATGAATATACTGTCCCAATATTGGGAGAGTATTAACACATTTTCTCACAATAAATTAGATGAGTATATCTAAAAAATGGGTTATACTTTAAGTTATTAATGAAGTTCAAAATATTTAACGTCGAACGAGTACCAATGAAGATACTCTTCTAATGATAGAAGATTATTAACATAATTATGATTATTAGGTTAGAGGGTGGTGGAGTAAGGTGTTTGTGATAAAAATTTTAAAAGTGAGAAATATAAAATATAGAGGTTGTTAGGCCATTTCCAATAGTCATTTATATCTAAGCAAATTTCTATGTTAGAAAAGAGAAAAGAAAAAAAAGTGTTCCGATGGCTATTTTTGTAACTTTTTTATATGAGGTAGAAGGTGAATCATATAGAAAATTTCTATAAATATTTTTACATATAAAAAAAGTGATAGAAATTTTCTATATAACATGAAACAATTTTATTGAATATCACTAAACTCACTAATTATCTTTTTTCTTAAATAAATGTTAAGTAAGATAGAAATAATATACTATTGGAGACCATTTTTTTTAATCATTTTTTATCTATGTAAATATATTATCAATCAAACATAAATTTCTTTTTTATAAAATTTATAACACATAAAATAAAAATACAAAAATAAAAATTACCATTCAAAAGGACGTACATTTATTACCGCTCTTTATCAACCCCAAGAAAATTGCGTAGTCATTCCGGATCAAAGAAAGTTTGGATCCGACCCAGTAATCACTGGCTTAACCACGGGTCGCCTTATACATAGAGCAAACGAAACGGGGATTTTGGACGGGAGAAGAGAACAAACTCAATCGAAGAACCGTCTTCTTTTTTCCCATTCAGAATTTCAGGTGATTTTCTTGACATTGTTGTTGTTATTGTTGTTTTATAATCCGTCAATTTTGAATATCAAATAGAACAAGGAGGCAATTGAATCGATGGCCATAGTTTGTTGTATAATCCGTCAGTTTTGAATATCAAATAGAACAAGGAGGCAGTTGAATCGATGGCCATAGTTTCTGCAGAGTTGTTTCCAAATCCTGGTTGCCTCCTCTTTGGCACCCGTCTCATTAAACCCACTTCACCTTCTTCCCACAACTCTGTTGTGAAATGCACAAACCCTAACTCCAAAGAAAGTTATTATAAAAACCCACCAAACGTTAAGGTTTCTTCTACTGAAACTAGACCAACCCATTTTCTGTATCCCTATTTCAATGAACCCGCTTTGCTTAAAGAGCTTGTTAGTTCTTGCAAAGCAGGCAAATATGACGATTCACTCTACTTCCTAGAGTGTATGCTCGATATGGGTTATGTCCCAGATTCACATATCTGTACACAGCTCATTAAAGGCTTCTTCAGATCGAAAAATGTCAAAAATGCCTTTAGGGCCATGGAAATCTTGGAGACACGCGGGGAACCAGATTTATATGCATATAATGCACTCATCAGTGGGTTATGTAAGTTGAATCAAATCAATTCGGCCAACAAAGTGATAGATCGGATGATGGATCGAGGCCTTCTGCCCTGTACAACTACGTACAATATAATATTAGACTCTCTTTGTAGTTGGGGAAAGGTAGGGTTGGCTTTGAAGTTCTTTGATCAGTTATTGGAAGATGATTTCGAGCCTAATGTAAGTACATACAGAATTCTCATAGAAGCAACTGCAATTGTTGGTAGGATTAATGAAGCAATGAAGCTCTTAGATGATATGTTGTCAACAGGGCTGCAACCTGATACCTATACTTACAATGCAATCATTAGGGGAATGTGCAGAGAAGGAATGATAAAGAGGGCTTTTGAATTGCTTAGAAGCTTACCTGAAAAAGGTTTAGAACCGGATGCATTCTCATATAATACCTTGCTAATGGCATTGTTGAATCAGAGGAAATGGAATGATGGGGAGAATCTTGTTAGAGAAATGGTTGAGCGTGGTTGTAAACCAAACGAGTTTACTTATGGCTTTTTGATTAGCTCGCTTTGTAAAGATGGGAAAATGGACTACGCGATGGACTTATATACACTTATGATGGAGAACGGACTAACTCCTTGCAAAAATAGTTTTGATGAACTGATATCGGGGTTCTGCAAGGTGGGTAGGGTAGATTTCGCAATTTCTTTTTTAGATTCAATGATTTTGGATGGTTTTGTACCGAATTATGTGAACTACAATACAGTATTATCAGCTTTGGGAAAGAAGGGGAGTGTAGATAAAGCTCTAAGGATCTTTGACATGCTGGGAGAAATGGATTGTCCTCCTGATGTGAGTACTTACAACACAATGTTTAGTGTTTTGTGGAACAATGGACAAAGAACTAGGGCACTGTGTATGGTCTCCGAGATGTTAAACAAAGGGATTGACCCTGATGAGATCACTTACAACTCACTTATGTCGTTTTTGTGCAGAGACGGAATGGTGGACGAGGCTATGGGGTTGTTAAGGGACATGGAGAGTTGTAGTTCTTGCTGCCCAACAGTAGTCACTTACAACATTGTCCTTCGTGCATTGTGCATAAATAATAGAATTGATGATGCTATTGAACTGCTAGCTGAAATGGTCGAAAAGGGCTGTCGGCCTGATGAAAACTCATATGTTGTGGTGATCAAAGGGATTGGTTTTGCAGGATGGCGAACTCAGGCTATGGATTTGGCGGAATACCTGCTTGTAATCGATATTATTTCAGAAGAGTCGTTGGTAGAGTTGCGCAAAAAAGTTTGCCATTCCTAACTTTGGTAAATAGTTGACTCGTTCAGGAACAAAGTAGTAGTTGATAATTTGGAATTGGCGAATTTCCGGCTCTTGATTGATATTGTTTCAAGCAAGTCGTTGAAACTGTTTGAAAGGATACGTTTATGAAGACTGAAGTCAGTGGGAAATGAAGAAGTAGATCTTTTCACTGATCTTGTGAAGGGGATCTGCTGCAAAAGAAGTTCTTTCAAGTATGAGGTACAGCTGTGGGTCATGATCAGACATTTTCTACTTTTAAGCCCGGTGAGTTCGTGCATATAACCTTGGTGGGGAGTTAAGAAATGCCATTGCTATCTTTTGATTTGATCCTAGTACCAAGAGTAGACAGATTCAGTTATTCAGAAGAATTAAGAAAAATTATTCAGCAAGGTCATATTTATGTGATAATGCGGAATGTAGATCAGTCGTGACTTTATCATAGGTTATACGCCATCATTATTATGGTTTTTTTTTTTCTTTTTAACAAAGGATGAATTTGCACCAATGGAGTTGTTGTTTGTTACATGTATATAGGCTTGTGTTTCCAAACATCTGGCTGATTGTTACCATGTTTTTTTGTATCAGTTTTTATTCATCTACAGCTTGTCTTCCATATATATCCCCGTGTACTTCTCTCTATGATCGATAAAATTCGTGCCTGGAAAGAAATAGCGGAATCCTGAATACACCCCTTGCCTTTTTAATTTTGAAAATTAAAGCAAGTACTATTATTTTGACAACCCTTGCCTTTTTCTATTCGACCTTTATCCTATCTTATCGTACCTTGTTATCTGGTGCCGGATATGCTTACCGTTGTGTCAATTTATTTTCTTATACGCAAGGCCCATTAGAATGCCATGGCATTCGATAACCTGCACACCGGATATACCCTCTGGATTCACCAAGCCACAATGATGTGCCCCAGGTATCGAATCCGTGACCTCCTCTGATATCAATTGTGAGGATCAAGCGCTTACCGTTGCGCCAAAAGCTATAGCTGTTAGCGAAAGCGCAACTTTATGTCTTTATACGCAAGGTCCATTAGAGCGTCACGGCATTCGATAACATGCACAGCGGATATACCCTTCGGATTCACCACGGAAAGGAGTGCAATTGTGGATTTACCTCCACCAGTTCCGGTTCGGTTTCGGTTTTGATACCTATGAAACCCAAACCCTCCCCAAATTATTCGGTTTCGGTCCGATTCGGTCGGTTTCAATTTGTTTTATATTGTTAAAATTTTAGTTAAAAGCTACATTTAAAAAAAAAAAAAACACTAAAAATGCTATAAAACTGTATTAAAATTTGCCTATAAAACTGTAGTAAATAGCACTAAAATGTGCCTATAAAACTGCACCAAAATTGCACTAAAACTACATTGTATTTCGATAAAATTGTACTAAAATAGCAATAAATAGCATTAAAATATGCTTAAAAAAAGCACAATAAAACAATATTAAAATTTGCTTTAAAAAAATAGCAATAAAACAATATTAAAATCTGCTTTAAAAAAACAGCAATAAAATAGCACTAAAACTAACAGCAATAAAACAGCATTAAAATTTGTTTTAAAAAAACAGCAATAAAACAGTACATCTATCTGCTTTAAAAAACCAGCAATAAAACATTAAAACAATACTAAAATCTACTTTTAAAAAATTCATAAATATAAAACAATCTATAACAAACATTTAAAAGTCCATAAAACAGTTCACAAATATTCAAAAGTCCACAAACATTCAAAAGTCCATAAAACAATCTACAAACATTTAAAATAATACATAACAAAATAGTTTACAAACAACCCATGAATCATCAAAAAAAATGTACTAATTCAAAGATATTTTAACATCTGCCAGTAAAACAATCCACTAGCATTTCTTTTATCTTCCACCCTTTGCCGGTAACATGATATTCTTTGACATTTCTATATAAAAAAAAGTATATAATAATTAGTAGATTATAAGATTAAAAATAGAAACAATTTGAAATAAAGTATACTAATTCAAAGATAAAAATTACATTTTTCAATCTTTTCACAAAACTCCACTTCCTCCGCCGTTGGTTCATGATCTAAAGCAACGTGACTTCTCCTTAGCCAATTTTGAGTACAAATTAAAGCTTCCACTATTTTGAGACTCAAAGAAGAGCGGAATGAATTAATGATACGTCCACTCGTACTAAAGCATGACTCAGAGGCAATTGTTGAAACCGGAATTGCTAAAATGTTACGAGCAATATGTGCCAATATAAGGTATTTAAATGCCCCATTAACTCTCCACCAATTTAAAATATCAAAATTTTCATCCTCATCCCCTTCTTTAGTATCCAATAAATATCTATCTACATCATTTTGTATAATACCACTTTTTTTTAACTTTCCTCATTAAACTTTTTTCTTGCAATCTCTTTTCAACTTAAGAACTCAAACTTGCCATCTCATTACCACTTGAAATGCATGAACTACTACCCCCAACGCTATTAGTCTCACTTTGTGGTGGTGGAACAGCCACGGATGCATCTGCCCTATAAACATTATATAGTTTTTTCAATAATTTCTTCACCCCATTTATGTGACCTTCAACGATCATTTCACTAAAATCATCATCCCCACATATAACCTCAAAAAAATCTATCACCTTATCCAATTTATGGCGGGGATCAAGTGCAATGGCTAAAAAAAAATACATTTATTAACTTTTTCTAAGTCCCCCCAATACTTGTGATATTTAGATTGCATGAAATTTTTAATGGAATCTAACTCGTTAATGCCATTAGTTTCGTGCAAAAGACTAAAAATTTTAAACACATCCATAAAATGGTGATGAACCGTTGGTGTATTTGAGCAACTTGCTCTTAAAATGATATCATAAAATGGTTTCAAGAAATTAGCAAACATATTTGCATTTTTTCAATCTACATCATTTGGTGGCCCAATTATTTTATCACTAATAAAATAGGATTCATAACCAGAATCATCATTTTTTAGTCTATTAAATGCGACATGAAATTTTAAAGCGAATTGCAATATTAAATATGTGGAATTCCATCTAGTTCGAACATCCATAATCACAAGTCCTTTGGAAACTATTTTCACTTTCTCTACACAATTTTTGAAGGAATCTAACCTTTGGGGAGATGATCTTGAATATCTAATGGCACTACAAATGCTTTAAATGCATTTGTTTTTTAGCCTCTCCTTCAGAGCGTCTTTCTCGAACAACATTAACTTGTGGATTTCTTTTTGGAGATGGTAGGGGAGCTATAATAGAGAACTCATCATAAGATTCTCCTTATTTAGAACTGGATTGGTCGGCATCAGACCCACTGGGTCTGCCTCGACTTTTCCTATACCTCCGGCGGTGTTCCCCCAACCTTTCAACGGCTGGGATTTGCGCAGGGGCTAGGAGAGCCAGTGCAGAAACAGGGGTCAGAGGCGATCCATCTCTTGAACTGTACGAATGAGATTCTCTCTGAGCCATCAATCTGTCAATCTGGACCTGGAGAGCAGTTTGTTGAGCCAATAAGGCTATCAAGGGGTCTATTTGGGTGTTTTCTGACCGGGACATGGTGAATGTATGGTTTTTTAGCTTTTTGAGAAGCGTGTTTCCCACAGACGGCGCCAAACTGATGGTGTCAAAATCTAGAACAGATAATTGACGACCGACCAATCAATGAATAATGGTGAATTGGAGGTTTAATAATGGATTGTAACTGTGAACAGTGATTATGAACAGTACCACCGTATATGTGAACAGTGGTTGTGAACAGTACCACTGTATATGTGAACAGTGACTGTGAACAGTACCACCGTATATGTGAACAGTACCACCGTATATGTGAACAGTGACTGTGAACAGTACCGGCAGAAACTGATTAAAAATGAAGATGAACACGAGACATGTGCTTGCTTTGTATTAGTTCAAAGGCAATCAATTTGGATGATAATACAAGCTACCAATCTCTCTCTCTTTCTTTCTATAATTTCCTTAATTCTATTTATAAGTATAGAATTAGGATTACAAATATTTCAACAGAATAAATAATAAACTGTGTAGGAGAGAGAGCGTATAAGGATTGATATTTTTTGGGGTATGAAAAGAGAGAGTATAAGACCCTCAAAAATTGGCTTGTATTTATATTGCCAATGGCTTTATATCTCTTAGAAGAGATAGATGGATATTGAGAGAGAAAGAATATATGTTTTTTGGTGTCTTTTTAATGAATGAATGAGGGGGTATTTATAGGTAAGAATGAAGGGCAAAAATGTAATTTGTGTAATATATATGATGTGTATGCTTAGGTCACATGCATTCTAGAATGTAGATGATGTGTATGCTTAGGTCACATAGGTAAAAATGAGATTTTACTGGAGGTAAAAAATGGTATTTTACTGGAGGTAAAAGTGTTGAATTACCTTTGTAGGTCAATGGTAAAATTAGTATTTAACCCCATCAGCAAGGATTTTATGAACTCTTGTAATATGAAGGTAATTAATGAAATAAATCAATAGCCAGATCTAACTACAAGTTCAAATTAAAATGTACATTTACATATGAATGAAATACATGGCTGTCTAGTTTCAATTCCTCAGTAATCATTACAATAGTTCATGAAATCAAGGGAAGGTTGAGGTGGGTGTACAATATTCAATTGTGTATGGGTTCCTGCTAAAGATTAGGATAAGAGATAAAATTATCTTTTTCTTGCAGAGTGCTTATTTCGTCTAATTTACAGAGTGCTTATTTCTTCTAATTTCAATGGGAACAAGGTTGTTTATATACTATCTATATAAATATATGTACATACATATTTGATGCTAGCTGTAAATAAAGGAAACCCAAATGATTCTCTGCCTATTACTACATGAACAAAAAAACAGGACATAAGGACTTTGTTTGCTTGGTTGCTTCAACTGCCAAAAATCAAAAGAGGGAAAGGGAAAAAAAAAAGATACAGGTTTTCAATAGAAATATAAAACTTAA
Source organism: Lonicera japonica (assembly GCA_021464415.1). Lineage (NCBI taxonomy): Eukaryota > Viridiplantae > Streptophyta > Magnoliopsida > Dipsacales > Caprifoliaceae > Lonicera > Lonicera japonica. The sequence goes on along the minus strand of CM038464.1, from coordinate 3,979,250 downwards.
CTTATTTTCCTGTTTTTCCAGATTGGGACGAAGGGTATTGAATTATTGATGCAATTGTGAGGGCAAACTAGTACGATGGAGGGAACTCTTAGAAGGATGGAGGCTGAGCAAATTGAAGGAAATTCAAAGACTGAAAGCAAAAAAATAAATAAAATGACTTGGACTTGACAGATCAGCGTGTCAACTGTTTGAGTTGCCCAAATTGAGTCGGTGTAGAATACTAGAATTACTCTTTAAGAATTGGGTTATCTTTAATTTTTAACATATACATATATCTATATATTAATATTCTTGCAATTTTATCCCTTTATACAATATACACAATATTGTATTCTATTTGGAAAATGTTATTTGGTGAAAGTGTTCTATTTTTTCTCTGGAATAAATTTTTTTGTGTGCATTACAAAAAAATAATTGAACATCTCATAAAATTATATATTTTTTCAATTTCTCATAAAAATTAATAGCATTTTCAATATGCTAACACAATACAACATCCGAGTTAGTTTTGTTGATATCTTAATACATTTCTTCTTGTGGTTAAATTGCTCGCAAAACTGCTATCCTTCTAATAAAAGTTGATTTTATCTTGAATATAATGAAAATATTTAAATAATTTTTGCACATGTATATAAAAAAGGGTGTTCTTAAATTCACCCACAAAATTATTCTTCTCACCCCTATTTTAGATACATTAAACTCACCCCATAAAATCCTACAAAATCCCGTAAACTCACCCCAACTATTTTGCAATTGCCAAACAAAAAATTAATTTTTTCTCTCTCCCCCATTGACATTCTCTCTCCTCTCTTTCCATCAATCTCTCTCTCCCACCTATCACCATTCCGCCCATCTACGACCTCCGCATTTCACTTCCCCTCCGTCAATGGTGGCCATAAAAATGAAAAATTTGGCTCAAGTAATCATCTTAATTCTTAAATTTGTTTTTGTACTCCCTCAACTTCCCCCAACTTCAATCTATTTTCAACTATTTTTCTCACTCTATATATATTTACACAACTATTCAATCTCTTTACAACAAAAAGGAATTAAGGTAAATAAAGCCAAAACTAAAGGCCTCCTATTGTGTTTTTCCTCCATAAAATACTACCATCGGCGATCAATTCATTGAAAACCTTTCAATTATCATCTTCTTTTTAAGTCCTTTATGGCATTTTTTCTACAAATGGGTCTATACTCGTAAGGCTTTATATACATAGGGAGAATTTAATCAAAGATGACCCAAATCCGAATAATTCTTTCATCTCTAATTTTTGGTGAAAAACAGGAAACAAAGCAGCAACCAAAGTCACAATATTACAGACCAAACAATAACAAAAAAGCAGTCAAAACCAAAAGAAAACCAAACGAAAAAAAACTGAAAGGGACTCCTCGTAAGCATCAGCATGCTAGCTCTATCAAAGATAAAAAATTAGGTTAGATAGAGAAACTACTTTAATTTAATTCTATTTATTTATATTTAGTGTAATTTTTTTCGGGCTTTCTTGTTTTGATTCAAGGCCACCATAAACGAAACAGGAGTGAAGTGCGGTGGACGAGCATCAGCAGTGGATGGTATGAGGGAGTGTACCAGGACTGGAGGGCGGTAGTGTTCGGCTGTCCATGGAAGAGACTAGAAGAGAATGTCAATGTGAAGAAATTGGAGTATAGGAGAAATAAAATTAGGCCTTGTTTGGTTGAAAGTTTGGATTTTCTTGTGAAATAATTTTTAAAATAAGTGGGGTAAAAAGAATAATTTGGTGGGTTCATTTAAGAATACCCATAAAAAAAGGCCCCCGTTTTCCAAACTTGTTTTGGCCCCTAAATTTCGTGAGCCGACACTAATAACTAGTAATAATAACAGTGACTAGTAGGCCTGTGAATGGATTAGATTTTTGCTTAAATTTAATTTAGATTTAATCTATTTATAGCGTGTTTGTTTCGCTGTCCGAATCTGAATGAAAATTTGAATAATGAAGATTGGTTTTGAAGTCTAAAAAATCTATTTCTTTTGTTTTTGATTGTCATAGATAAATATGTGTTGTTTATTTGAACATATCACATCTGAATATTGAATAAATGTTATTTGGTCAAAATTGTCATTTATCCTCTTATTTTATAAAAATGACTATATCTTAAAATGTGAGGGAAAAAGAAGTATTTTACCGCTTTAAAAAATAAAACTTTAGACTCAAGGAATATGAATACCTCTTATTTTCTAAGAGGTAGAATAAGTATTCTCATTAAAAAATTTAAACCAACCAAACAAAATTAAGACATCTTGAGTCTAAAAATGGACCACCCATTCATACTTAGAGGCTCAATAAAACAACTCCTTAGTCAAATATTGTAAGAAAAATTTTAATCCGACTATCTAAACCTGTTAAGTCTTGGATTAACCAATTGGATATTAATATATTATTATCTCATCCAATTTGACACATATATACTTAGTTTTATCATTATTTATCTATTTGTTATTACCTATTAATTATAATCTAAATACAATTAAAATTATATTCTTTCGAGAGTTAAAAAAAAAGAAAGAAAAAAAAAGTTTATTGTTTCAGAAAAGAGGAAGATGGACTCGTTGAAAGGAGAGAGTTGGATTTGGTACATTTTGAGTGACTTACTGGGCCTCTCTGTCAGGCTTTATTTTAATTTCGGTTTGGTCTCTTTAGCTTCCTCTAACAAAATGCAATAACGAAAAATTACCTAAAAGTTGGCCTGGTAGTGATATTATTAAATAAAAGTTTTGTAAAAATTATTATTAATTAAATTTCAAAACTATTATTTCAGGTAAGATCGACGTGAATGATAATCTAAAATTAAAACCACAAAACTATTAAGTATTTCAATGCAAATTAAAATGGGAAATGCAAATAATTTAAAATGATTGTATTAATTAACTCATAAACAAATACATTAAGATTGAAATCCAGGCAAAGGCATATGCTACGGCAGAGGGAGAAGAAAGAAACGACGAATGATGGAAGAAAAAAATCAACAAAAGACTACTCCAATCTAATTAATTATTCATATTTTCTTCAAGCGACAATATATACGATCGAGAAGAAAAATTAACGGACGAGCCCGCCCGCAGCTTCAGTGTCCTTCTGGTTATGAGGGAATCAGTTTTTTTTTGGGTTATAAAACCGGAGGGTAAGAAACCTTGTCGGATTTTCAATTTTGCTCTATTTGGATTTGAACTCTCGCGCTTTCTAAGATAAACAAAATTCTTCGACCACTTTGATATGTATTATTTTTTAAACTTTTTTCTTTAAATTATATATACTTTAATAGCACATGTATTATGTGTGCACAAAATTAATATCGACTTATGTATAATGTTGTTACATGATTTGGTTGGCTGAGTTACGTTGATGGTATGTGGCAAATTTAATAGAGTAATTGAGGTCAAGGGTTCTTCAACTCATGGGGTTGAGAGGTTTTTTTTTTCTTTCTTTGTTCATAGGATGGGGCTTTTTTTTTATTTTTTAAAGGAAAAATGTCACGGTCTTTTTCTAACAAATGAGACTCTTTTTTGGAAATTAGTTTGAAGGACAACTTTAGTTATGAGAACAAAATGTAATTTTATTTATTAATAATAAAATTTAGAGTGTTTTCTAAACTACCCTTATTAAAGATAAATAATAACTAAATAAATTAAAATATTAAAATTAAACAGAAACAAAATAAAAACAAATCAAGTGCTTTTCTTATCATTTTTCATAAAAAATATGAAAGATATAGAACATTTATTAATAAAAATGAACATAAGACGGATAGCATATCATCATATGCCTCAACTTATTTTCAAAACTTCTTACACAAATCAAGTGTTTTTCTTATCATTTTTCATACTGCTATCAAATGGAGTCTTAATATCTAATTCACCCATGTTTTACTTTTTCGGCACCCTTATTAATTTATCAATTTTAGAAAGACACCCTCACAATTAGAGCCCCTGAACTAAAAACAAAAGTAAGCATTCCCTGAGTTACATTTTTACTTGCTATTAACAGTGACATAGATAAGCAAACCGATTATTTAGTTGCAACATAAGACCAATTCGACAATAAATTAATTTTTATTTTTTTATGCTAGTTAGTGTTTTGATATAGACTTTTCACTGTGTGAATAATTTTTTTTTACACAAAATATATAGTAGAGATACAGACATAATATGTCTGCCATAAAATTGAAAAAAAATGTAATTTAATATATCTTGTAGAACATTGAAAAGATATAACTTAACATGTTTGACAAAAAATTGAAAAGATGCAATTTAAGATGTTAGCCAGAAAATTAATTAGATGAATGTAACTTAATATGTCTAATTGCTATATTATGTTTGGCTAGTTAAAGACATTTTATTGCTTTGACTTTTTTTAAAATAATTCTTACATTTATCTTTTTATTTGGTTTTCTTGTGATATGTGTTTGAATTTATTTTTATTAATTTAATTGCATATTTATTTTCTTCTATATAACAAAATAATTAATATTTTGTCCTTTGAACTAATGATTTTAAATGGACGACTTTTATTATAACTACCATTTATATAATGTCCTATTATTATTATTATTATTATTATTATTATTATTATTATTATTATTATTATTATTATTATTATTATTATTATTATTATTATTATTTTCTATTGTAGAATTAATGGAGAGATTTATATTTCCCTTAATTTTAAAAAAGAGTGAAAAAAAGAGACATATTATTGTTAGAGTGGAAAAAAGAGATATATTCTATTGTAAAATAGAATTTTGGAACTGAGGGAAATTAAACAGAGAGAGAAACTGATTGATGATCGAGAGAGTATGTATACTTATAATTCTTAATTGGTTTTGTAGAGTTTACAAATTCAATGTATGAAAATTAAGTAGGAGTATAATCATATATATATATATATATATATATACTGGGCCTCCATGATGGTGCTAGTTGGTTGTTGTATCACTTACCTCCATATCACGAATTCAAGGTTTGGTAGATGAAGAATCTTAGAATCATATTGTAATACCACCGCCTTAATTAATAAGATAATACTCGTAATTAAGACCTGAAACGTTACTAACCCACCTTAAATTAACTAAAATTAGTTTAATATAACAATGAATCAAGGTAAATCATATAACTTATGTCAACCAACCATTCGATATTCATATAGTTGATAAGATAATACGAAAGCATAACACATATGTATATATCCGAAAAATTTACAAAAATCATGTCACATGCAATTAAACATCTCAAGTAACTTAGGCTAGTCGTGACTTCCCTTAAAGTTTATATATACAACAAAACAAGGCTATATGTATTAGAGCCATATATTTCATTCCCGACCCCGTCGCCTCCTTAGTATATGTCATTTTTTTAAGTACCTAAATTTTATTAGAAAATCAGGTGAGCTATTCACACAGTAAAGGGGACAATAAGGGAATAATATCTTTAAAATATAATAAACGGTTTCAATGCAATCAACTATAATCGACTTATCAATTTAAAAGTATCATACAATATATAAATGTATGCTTGTGCTTATGCAAGTTACCTTCATTGTGTTAACCGCGGTGCCACGTTGCCAGAATATACTAATGCCGAATCGAAGTTTCATAAGGGCTTGACCACCCAAGAGAATAACCAAACATAATAATATGGCACCATCTATTTCGATAGGATATCATTAAATAATAATATAATGGACCACATGTTCACCAATATCACATCAACATAATTATCAGTGCATTGCCGTTATTTAGATTTTCGGGCTATCTACCGCTGACTTTAGACAGCCGTCGCTTTGCTGCATTCTGAAGGTTTATGGATTTTCAACCCAAAGGCACCAGGACCTATTTATTTTCACACCGGCAAGCACCAACCAATACCCATTTTCTTTCTCGTCGGAAGGCCACAATAGAACAATAATTGAATTCATCTCGAGATTATATCCCATCCCAGAATGGCACAACAAGTATATGAAGCTTTTGACATCACAAATAAGAGATAAATATCCATACCATATATCATAAGAATACTCCGAACTTGCCAAGATATCTCCAGGATGCCGGGTTGACATAATAATAATGCATAACATGCTTATCATGCTTTTAATGTAAAATAGAAACAACTTATGCCATGTAAACTCTAGTAACCACTCATTCATGTCCCTTGGCGTATACAAAACTATTCTAGAATTTACTTTTATTAAACCATTACAAAGACCCTCACTGAACATCCCGTATAAATCAAATAACACATGAATATCGAGTTTAAATGACATATCTTGCTTCAACTCTTGGACTTTTAGTTCAAACATTTATAGATCATCATTAACAATAAACATGGTTTATATATCAAATATATATGCATAAAATCTTTTAGTTTTTGACAAATGAAATCATATTAATGAATTTGAAAACATATAAACTCCTACCTCGAATTTATAAGCCGAATAGAAGAAAGAAATATGATGACCGAAACCCTGTTCGGTGAAATCCTGAGATTCCTAAGCCTCATCAATCCTCGTGTTGAATATAATAACTTTTTCTAAAGCCAAATCGAATTTCATAGGCTTATTTTAGGTGAAATTATAGAGAGAGTAAATAAATGTTTTTTTTTGAATTTGGAGTGAAAAAGTGTGGAAATTGTGAAAAAGAAAGCTTTAGAAGCCTTTTAAAATTTTTCCACCGACCTTCCCACAGGCGCTTATTGAGCCTCAACAGGCACTTATTGAGCATCGATTTTTTTTTATTGAAAATCCACCCCAACAATCGGCTATTTCCTATAACAAGCGCCTGTTGTCTCCAAAACTATAAAACTTTGACTTTTAATGCACTATAACCATTTATAAGCAAATTACACACAAGACACGATTAGTAAAACACAATTTACATTAATTTAAACACAAGGGGTTACACGCATATATATATATATATATATTATTGAAAAAATTATTTATTGATTGATTAATTAGTCGATATTAATTAGTTTCCTCGATTGATTACTCATTCTTTATTCACATGCAATCTCATATTTATAGATAGTAACTAGCTATAAACCCATGTGATGCACTGAAAAATAGCTGAAAAATATTTAGTTCTATCAATGCCAAAAGATTATAAAATGGACATTCGAAAAAAGAAATGAAAAGAAAAATATACGGAGAAAAATGAGTAAAATTTGGAAAAATGGTTTGAGATTATAATAAAAAATATGCTACTTATAAAGGAATATATAGATGCTTCTCTAAATTAAGTTATATGTCCTAAGGTAAATTAAGTAAGGAAATTGGTAATATGAACCCCAAATTTAGTTAATTAATTTTGGCCTTTTAATTTCTTTAGAATTTTAAATCCTTATATTAATTGTTAGATTTCCCAAATTATAGATAAGTGGATAGATATGTAAATACACACACAGAGCGAGAGAATTTGTTAATTTATAGATTTCCCAAATTATGAACATATGGATAGATATGCAAAAATATACACATAAGCTTGTAATACTTTATACTGTCCGGCTATTAAAAGGGATTCTTTTACATTATTCGTGTAGGATGGATATATTATTCCCATAACCAAACAAAATAGTTATACTCCTTGTTAAAAAAAAAACAAGTAAATTATCCCCTTCCCCAAATTCAATTTCTCTCTCTACTCTCTCTTTCTAGACTCTACCTTACACAATACACACTTTCCTTCCTTAAATTGCAAGCCTCCCTCTCCAACGGCGTCTGTAGCCCTTTCTCCTCGACTAGACAAATTTTTTTGCTCTCTCTTTATCTCTCTCGCGCACAATTTCTCTGGTATATATATACACAGCAAATCCCCTCCCCCAAATTGACGACATCCCTCTCTCACTGTCCCTCTTCAACGCTGGCCTCTCTCATCTGACACCGGCCATCGCCACCTCCAAAGCCCCAATTCTCCTTAATTTTCTCTTTTCGGTCTTGATGGTAAATAATTTATGTATTCTAAACTATTAATTTTCTCCTACCAATTGATAATATAATATCTAATATAGTTGAGGATATTATGTAATTGGTATTTGACAAACTTATTGTTGGGTATTTGATATTTGATGGTTGAGGATGATATTTGGTATTTGATATTTGAGGATATTGTTTATTTAAGATTTCTTTATTCAATGGAATTGAATAACATGCAAGTTATTAGAGAAAACCTGAGTCGTGGCTAAAATGAATAGAAAACATGTTATTAGGTATTTGATATTTGATTATTGTGGCCAAAGTGAATTAAAAACTTGTAACTAATTTATTAAAGACTATTTAAGCATATACATATGTACATCTTGCAGCTTGCAGCTTGATGACCATTTACCATAGTGCAGGACAAATATTAATAAACAAGGGTAATTACCAAAAGAAAAAATTGTTGTTATGACTTATTCCTTCCTCAATGTTCTCATTATTTGAAACTAAATAATGAAGTATGTTAGGTGCGTATTTGATTGTCAGTTTGATTATTTAAAGCTTTGTGCTTGCATGCTATAGGTTAAGCCTGCCATTACTCTACCTAACTCACCAATTCTACCATCAATATTAAGGTTAATCTGAAAGCTTTTCTGACACGTAGGAGGGAATGATTGGTTTGTTCTTGAAACAAAACTATTTCTTGGTTCATTTATGCAGTTATTGGCTTAATCAGTTCAGTATTATGTTTATATTTATAGATTTGTTCAAATGGCTTTTCATGTTGTTCAAATGACTCTGTCAGAACTGTCTTCGTAAGTGATGCCTTGAAACTTTTGGCCTATAATTCATACAATGTGCATTTAGAAATGTAACTTAGTTTACATTTCAAAACTTAACTTAGTTTGCATTTCAAAACCTAACTTATATTAACAATTTTTTTTCTCTAGGCCCACATCAGCTCCTGAAGGTCTATCAAGAGGTCGAATATACCACGAAACTTATGGGTGTCAAATGAATGTCAATGATATATAGATTATCTTATCTATCATGAATAAATATACATATAGTGAAGTTGTGGAGGTTCCTGAGAGTGCAGAGGTAATTTTTATCAACATTTGTGCTATTAGGGACAATACAGAGCAAATGGTTTGGCAGAGACTTAATTATTTTTTTGGAATTCATCCGATGTGTTAGAGCCTGCAGCATTTACCTTACTTCTAAATATTGTGCCAATAAGGCCACTTTTGGCAAGTAACTGCCTTGCAAAACAAGTATGTTATTTCTGGCCAGAAGACTCCACTTGCCTAATATGGCTCGATCAACTGCCAACCTGCTTAGTCATCTATGCAGATCAGTCGTTCCAAGAAGGCGAACATAAGACGAAAATGGCTCTTACTTGTGTTTGTGACTTTTTTTGTTTTTGTTTGCTACGTACTGTAGATAGTAAGTATTCTATTTATGTGATGACAGTAGAAAGAGATATAATGTAGTGTTGTAATGACTTCTGGTGTATTTTTTTGTGACTTAGTAGTAAGTGTTTGCGAACTTAATTGAAATTGCAATCTTTATGACTTGAATTAGTAAGTGTAATGACTTTTGTTGTATTTATTTTTGTTTTCTAATTTAGTGTACAATGGTGAAAATAGTTACAATAAAAAAAGAACTACCACAGTAGATAGAATAAAAAGAGAACTACCACAAAGTGACATTAAAATTTGATTCCCTATTTAACCGTCATTACATATAATCTAGAAAATGCAATATTTAAAACCAATCCATGCTTGCATAATCAAACTACCTATAAACTGCAAATATTCAAGTTCAAACTATTCTCACATATTTACACTAGAAAAATTAAATATTCAAAACAAGCTTGCATGCTTACATAGTTAAACTATAAATTAAAATTAAATAATAAAAGTCAATCTTCATAATCTATATCTGCCTTATTCCTATCTTCGCTAGATGACCCATTCTCTTCAAATAATTGTGCATATTTGTCGCATAAAGAGGACGTATCAAACCAAAAAATAATATAACTTAATATGTACTGGATTCATTATTTTGAAGATAAAAAAGAAAAGAAAAAAAAACAATAAATAATATTTCCTTGCGGGTTTAGAAATGACAAACAATTTCTTTTATCATGAGCTTGACCAACTTTACCACACCCATGGCACTGTCTAGCTTTATGTTACTTGGCTTTTATTAGTGCTTTTTCTTTTCCACATTAAGCCTTTTTTCATATTCCTTTACTGGTACTTGATTTGGTTCATTATAAACATGCTCATAATTACTCGAAGCATTCCCACTTGTAGCACAACCACCTGAAGGGCTATATTTTTTACTACAACCCAACGCGTTAATTGTTTCACTAATACTTTGTAAACCGTCATTAAAAATCTTTGTTGCTTTTTCACTAGTGAGGGATTGTCAATAACATCCAAAAAGCTTTTACTGATTGGCTTTGCTTTATGATATACTATTTGTCAATAACCTAGATGCAACCCACCATCATTAATCACTATCCCAACTTTTGTTGATGGACTACATGAGATGTTAAAGCTCTGAAATTTACTTCAACTGCAAGAAGCAAAATTCGAGTGCCTATTATAAAGAATCTCACGGACTCTAGTAGTTTTCGCATCTTTTCTTTGAACCCTAAACACCTTTTCATTATATATTTCCTTAAAAAACATAAGTTTACACTTCAAGCGAACTCACATCTTATCCTCAAATTTGCAATACATTTCATGGGTATAAAGTTCAATAATATGTTCCGAAAAATATGATTCATTTTCACTTCGGGCTTCTCAATTATATCTTTATTATCGGCAATCAATTCTTGATGATGTTGTTTCACAAGTCCTCTACTAAATTGCATCATAAAATAAACCAAATAGTTGTTTTAAATTTCTTAAAAAATGCGTGACTGCTCTATGCTCTTTGGTTACTTGACATGCTGGCTGAGAAAACATGATTAACATACATTGGAATCCATTTAAACCAAATGTCTTACATATCTTTCAACTACTTGTTGTTTTTTAATCCATTTTTCGCAACAAGTCCCGTTCACTTCAAGTTAAACTTTTCACAACTCTTGGAATTCTATATGCAATCTGCAAACTCAATATAGTATGACGTGTATTTATTCGCATTAATCATCTCCGAAAACTTTATACAAATGTGCTAACTATAGCGTTTCATGGTTATATAAATCCTTTTGTGTGCACCCAAAATTTTCAATCTCTCCTGATTGTACTTAAAACAAATTATATTGTTGATGTGGGGGTATATTGACCATAGAGAATTGTTGAGTCAAGCATTTTGCCGTATTTAAACCTGACGATGAAACTATAGGAGATGGGTTTTCCTAGGAGTTGATAACGGGTGGTTGTGCCCCTCTTTAAATATAAACTCATAACAAAAGAAGCTGTTTTTGTTTTTACGACCACTAATTTAGCATTATAACTAGCTTTGAACTATCCCCAATGCTTTTTTTGCATCTACGTTTGCAAATCTTTCATTTTTCTCTTGTTTGAAACACATAAATTCGTTCCTTATAATCTCTTTAGTTCCATTCTTCTTCTTTGAAGATTAACTTTTAACATTAAAACAAGCTTCTTTAGCATATGCATTATAAAAAAATTGAGATTCGTCTAATGTACGGAATGCTTGTCCTTTTATTGACTTAATCTTATCACTTACACGAGGATTGTAATTACCAGAGGAATTGACTGTAGTTTTTAGCTCATGGGTTGTTTTTCCTTCAAGGTTTACATTATCTTCTGTATCAACACACAAATCAATATTTTCTCCTTCATTAGAACTTTCTTTATCCATCTCCACAACTAAAATCAAATACCTAATCCAGATATGTAAAAATTAGCATGAAATATATTTTAAAAATCAAAAACCTAATTTTATTTTAATATTATAAATAATTAGCAGAAAATATATTGGTTAGAAATTTATAGTGACACCTTCAATTTGAAAAATCAAGAATTTAAAGGTAGCAGAAAAACAGTGGCAGAAGAGTTTGGCGGAGAACGATGGGCGGTACTAGACAGTAAATAAAGAGAGATGCTGGCTGGATGAAGGAGCTAGAGAGGGAGATCGTCGATTTGATGAGCGGGAGGAGGGTTTAGCATGTGTGTAAGAAGAGGAAAAATTATATAAGGATTGATTTTAGCATGTAAACAAACCTAGTGATTTGCATGGGGCAGGAAAGGTATGTGTAGTGTAAGCTAGAGTATAGAAAGAGAAAGTCTAGAAAGATAAATGAATTGAATTTGGGGGAAAGTGATAATTAACGTGCTTTTTTTTTAACAGGGAGTGTATCTATTATATTTGGTTGTAGGACTAACATATTCATCCCACACGAATAATATAAGGGAATCCCTCTTAATAGTCGAACTATTATATTATATATGTTAATATATTTAAGAATGAAATATAATCTTTAGAAAGCACATAGCTACTTAACTTAACCTATTGAATCTCCAATTACATAAGAGTGGGAAAGGTTTAAGTCTGAAATATGTTTTATCTTACTTTTTTATTTCACTATTTTCTGCTTATTTTTTTTTTGTTAAGAAAAAAAGTAATACAATCCAAATATAAGTTTTGTCATTAGCGAGGATGATTCATCATTAAGCTATTCATTGATTTTTTTTAATTTATATCATATACATTTCTGTAAAGTATAAGTTTTGAACAAACTTAGAGCTTTAATTCGATTATCATCTAAGTACATAAATTAACTAAAGAAAAAAAAAATCTTTCCCTAGTGGGTATTTATTTAAAGGAAAAAATAGGGCGCATTATTGACATATACCACTTTATTTGATAATACTATATTTCTTACTGGCATTATGTTAAATCTATTTTTCTTTTTCAAACATTACATTAGTGAGCACCCCTTTTAATAGTAGTCATTAATGTTACTAATAATCAAATTAAATTAAATACAAAATCAAAATTACGTCCACGCCTACGACGATCTGTACCACACCTCACCCTGATACACGCTCATTTCTTCTTATTATTCTTCTCTTTCTAACCCATGCTCTCTCTTTGTAATCTTGGTGAATGATCCGTGAATGATGATGACTATAATCTTGGTGAATGATCCATAAATGACGACGACGACAACGACGATAAGGTTTTGAGCTAGGGGCGGAGCCATGTAGAGGCATGGCCCCCTGGACTTTTTTGAAAATTTTGCTGAGTATGAGGGTTTGTTTGAGATAGTATAGAAAGTTAGGGATTGGTGATGTAATAAAAGAGAAACTGGTGGGCGAGGGAAGAGGGGCTTTTGTGCGATGAATATTATAAGTTTCGGGGCCGGCGATTGTACTTAGTGGGTGATGTTTAGGGGCCCTCTTATAATCTTATAGCCCTCTTTCCTTTTGTTTTTAAAATTTTTGAATATTAAGATTTAAGTGTTTTAATATTGATTTGCTTTTTAAATTGTTAATATATTTGTTTGTTGGTTATTATTTATTAATGTTGATTTGCTTATTAGATTGTTAAATATTGATATTAATGTTGATATTTGCTTTCAGGTGTTTATTAATATATTTGTTTGTTGGTTATTATTTATTAATGTTGATTTTTTATTAGATTGTTAAATACTGATAATAAATTTTGTTATTGAGATTGATTTGCTTATTAGATTATTATTTGATAAGTTAATATTAAGATTAATATATTTATTTTTTGATTATTGTGATTGATTTAATATTAGCTTAGAAAATTCATTTAAATTTTTTTTTTGTCCCACCTGAACAAAATTTTTGACTCCGCCACTGTTTTGAGCAATGGGATTAATAATTTGAGTTAATAGTTTAATCGTAAATCATTGTTTTAATTATTAGATAAAAGATTAAAAAAAAAAGAGAAGGCGGTACGTGTCATTAAGAAAGTTGGGGCTTTTTTTTTTCTGAACGTGGGAATGCCAAGTAAAGTGGTGTGTTTGTCCACCAAAAAACGAAACCGTGAACCATGTATGTGCCTTATCCCATCTTCTAAATAAAACTCGGGAACTTTCAAGAGTATGGTCAGCTAAATTGTTTCTATAACAGAATTTACAGGTACTTTTTTCTCTCAGTTTCTCAAGATTTTCTTGAAAATGGTTGTGTTGGATTAGTTTTGAATTTCTTCCGAGGCAACAAATAAGAAAGGGTAATCAATGCCAATTGTTTCTGCTGAGCACTTTCCCCTGTGGCTCCTTTCCGGTGTCAAGCTGAAATCATCCACTTCAACTTCTTATCACGAATCTGTGGTGAGATGTAGAAAAAGCGGTAACCCTAGAAATACTAATTTTAGAAACCCGCAAAAGATTAAGGTTTTTACTAAAACAAGCCCAGCCCATTTTCGATCTTATGATAACATCAGAGAAACCCATTTTATTCACCTGCTCAATAGGTCCTGCAAAGCAGGCAAATTCAATGAGTCACTCTACTTTCTTGAGTGTATGGTCAATAAGGGTTATAAACCGGATGTAATCTACTGTACCAAACTCATTAGAGGGTTCTTCAGTTTGAAAAATGTCGAAAAAGCTCTTAGGGCTATGCAAATTTTGGAATCACACGGTGAGCCGGATGTTTATTCGTATAATACACTCATCAGTGGGTTGTGCAAGTTAAATCAAATTGAATCCGCGAACAAAGTGTTGAATAGGATGAGAAATCGAGGCTATACGCCCGATGTGGTTACATACAATATAGTGATAGGGTCTCTATGTAGTAGGGGAAAGCTAGGGTTAGCTTTGAACATGCTTAATCAGTTAAGGGAAGATAACTGTAAGCCTAGTGTGATTACGTACACAATTCTGATAGAAGCAACCATAGTTGAAGGTGGGATTAATGAAGCAATGAAGCTCTTAGATGAGATGTTATCAAGAGGGCTTCAACCCGATACGTGTACTTGGAACGCGATCATCAGAGGAATGTGTAGAGAAGGAATGGTAGATAGGGCTCTTGAGTTTCTTAGGAGCGTAGCTGGGGATGACTGCAAACCGGACGTGATCTCCTTCAATATCTTGTTAAAGGCATTACTGAATGAAGGGAGATGGAATGATGGAGAGAAGTTAGTGAGAGAAATGTTTTCGAGAGGTTGTGATCCTAATGAGGTTACTTACAGCATCTTGATCAACTCGCTTTGTCGCATTGGGAAAGTAGACCAAGCAATCGACTTATTGAAGCTCATGAGGGAGAAGGGATTTACTATGGATACTTACACTTTCGATCCATTTATATCCACTTTTTGCAAAGAGGGTAGATTAGATATGGCAATTTCATTCTTGGATAACATGATTTCAAGTGGTTGCTTGCCGGATATTGTGAGCTACAACACAATATTGTCAACTTTGGGGAAGAACGGGAACATTGATCAGGCTCTGCAGGTATTTGATATGCTAGGCGAAACGGGTTGTTCTCCAGACGTGACTTCTTACAACACGATGATCAGTGTTTTGTGGAACAATGGGAATAGAACTAGGGCTTTGGGTATGATTTCCGAGATGCTAAACAAAGGGATTGACCCCGATGAGATCACTTACAACTCATTAATTTCGTGTTTGTGCCGAGATGGAATGGTGGACGAGGCTATGGTGTTGTTAGGGGAAATGAAAAGAAGCGGTTACCATCCAACAGTCATCACCTACAACATATTGCTTCTGGGATTGTGCAAAGCTCACAGAATCGATGATGCTATTGAAGTGCTAGCGGAAATGGTTGAAAGGGGTTGTCGGCCTAACGAAACCACTTACATCTTGTTAATTGAAGGGATTGGATATTCAGGATGGAGAGGTGAGGCTATGAAATTGGCGAATTCTTTGCTTGTATTCGATATTATTTCAAGAGAGTCGTTTGATCACTTGAGGAAAACTTTCCCCAAGCTCATTTACAAAAAGATTACTGATTCAGAAGCAAAGAAGTAGCTTGCTGTGAATTCTTTGTTGTTTTAACTAATCTATTATGGGGCTTTGTTTCAAGTCGGGTTTTGAGGCAAATGGGAAACTGTTGCCCAGTTTCGGATCAAAATAATTATATTTTCATCAAATGGGTGCTTTTAGATCAGTGAATGCTGAAATGCTTTCGGGTGTTGTGATCTGATTGAGAACAAACATAGCGTTATAGTACAGAGTTAGAGTGAATTTAATGGTTCATTATTTTTGATTTGTATTGGCAGAGATGATTCCTGGTTTATCGTCCCCAGCTGAGGAGTGAATATGTACATTATGTCTGTTATAATGATATCTATGTTCTTGGTCTAGTTTACACAATAACGTTGGCATTAGATCCATGTGATTAGTAAGAGACCAAAATCGGAGATACTTACCCAAGAGTTACGCTGTCATTTGTATCTTTAAATCCTTCGAGAACATGTCATTTTTCATGTTACTATTAAATAGAGACAGGTTCTCTTTGGTTGGAGATTTTAAATTTTGAATTTAAAATTTATTCTTAAGTATAGTTCTTTAAATTTGTTTTTCAATTTGATTTGTGCATGATTACTATTTTTTATTTTTTTAAAAAAAATGTAATTTTTGTTTATTTTTTCATTTCTCAAAGTTTTTTAGAATACAAAGGAAAAAAAAATATTCTTTTTATTTGAATGAAAATTTTAAAATGGGTGAACCTAACAAATTTTTTTCAAAAAAATACCCTCAAAATTTTTTTTTAAAAACCCAACCAAACAATACCGTGTTCAAAGTTGTGGCCATTTATTTCGGTGTGGTTTGTTTTTTGCTTTGTTCAAGAGTGCGTTAATGTTAAATTTTATGAGAAGTTGGAAAAGGAGACAAGTGATTTGGATTTGGTATGTGTTCTATTTTTCTCAATGAAATAAAAATTCTTTGTGGGAAGGGTAGAACAAATTTTCAAGAAAAAAATCTGATAAAAACATCTCAATAAATCACATTTTTTTTTCTTTCTAACTTCTCATAAAAATTAACAATATTTTTAATTATTTTCCAACCTTCTATCACAAGGTCCCTAAGTTTAATCCATTCAGACTATATAGTGAAGTCTTTCAAATGGTTAATGCGTCGCAACAGCCTTTCTACCAAATACACACGGTCTTTAGCTTTTCTTGCTTGTGTAATGAGACATTCCTGATTGGACTGTGAAACAATTTAGAAATTGCTTTTCTGATTTATTCAGATATATATATATATATATATAATCAAATATATATGATCCCCCAATAATACAATGAAATACTTTGCCTTAAAGTGCAAGAAATTAATTTCTTCTCTTATTAATTTGATACTCGGTTGGGTTGTGATGTCTTAAATTACCTAAGATTTTAATCAATACTGAATCTTAAAAAATTGTAAAATATGTACAACAGTACAAATTAATATTATACACCTAGTGGCGGATCCAGGATTATTTGGTTAAGGGGACTTAATGTAAAAGTTCCAAATTTTTTCAATTAGTCTTACATTTGAACTACCTGGATTAGATGGAGAAAGACTATGTGTAGATAATTTTCTTTTAAAGAATCATTCCATAAATCTACAAATCAATTAATACAATTAATTATTAAATTTTATCCAACTTATCATGTGAATATGAAAATGTCAATAAACCACTTTCAATATTCAATAATCAATATATTCATTTTTTTTTGCAAATCAACATTAATAAATAATAACCAACAAATAAATATATTAATAAACAGAAAAACCCAATAACGAACAGAGGCAATTAGGCATAAGAGCTTATTCTAATAATAACATAATTATAAAGGACACTTAAAAATTAGCCGTGTAAATTAAGGACACTGTGTAAAAAAGGCACTAATACCCCTTTCTTATAACATTCCACGTCTGATTATGACACTAACAACAACCAGAAGGTGCTAAATGCATTTAGCACATGTATGCATAAAACTAGTTGCCAGAAAAACTTAAAATATCCCCTTCCATTCATGTTAAGAACCAATATTACTTTATTGCATGTTTAAAATGAAGTGTTCGCTTTCTATTTTTATGATACAATCAATCTACTAAGTTTTATAAAAATAAACGAGTTCTGACTTGTATTTTTGATTGCAAAAATCAAAATAAACTCCTCTTGATTTTTATTTTTTAAATTAAGGTCGGTTCCCACCCATCCCATGAATTGAATCATTGACCTCAAGATAAGAATGGAGGTTGCCTACTACTTGGACAACCCCTCTCCTCTCCTCTTGATTTAAAACGTATGGAGTTTAGTTTATTGTATATTTTGAAAATTAAAGGCAATGTTGATGGATGTAGACTTTAAGCAAGATTGTTGAGAGCTGAGTAAGTTGAGCTAGCTTTCTCCCGTCATATCCCAATTCCAAAATGTGACTGCGCTCGCTGCAGTGCAATAGATGGCAAGGTAAATACTTCAATAATTCATATATATATACATCGACTGCACATTCACATGCCCATTTAGTGAAATGTCATTCTTCAAGCTAGTCATTACTCATCAGTCATCACTCTAAAAGACCTGCAATTTATTAAAGCTAGCTTCCACTTACGTATTCAAGAAAGAGAGAAACGAACGAATGTTTAACTTTGTTGTACTCAATTATATGAATAAAAAGTTATAAAATCACTTACACAAAAATACAAGATTTCTAAAGAAAATCATGAATAATTTGTAAATACTATTTTTTTTTATCCAAGAAATAAAATGTTATCTACAAATATTTTGGTAAATGCAAATCATTCAAAGGGAAGTATTCTTTGTTAGGAATATTTTGGTAAATGCATTTAGCACTACTTGGACAACAACCAGAAGGTACTAAATGCATTTAGCACCACTTGAAGAACAACCAGAAGGTGCTAAAATGATTTTAGCACCATTACAAACAGTGGCGGATCCAGGATTTGGAGTACCGGGGGGGGGGGGGGGGGGCGGCAAAACACAACATAAAAAATATGATACTTTATAAATTTATTAAGAGAAATCACAGCCACTTAAATTTATTGAATACTTATAATATAAATAATAATGGGTATAACTATTAACACTCCATAAAAAAATAACACTCTAAAATAATTTTTAGAAATAAAAAAATTTATAACAAAATAAAAATGTATAATTTTATTTAAAGAGTGCCAACAACTATATCTATAAAAAAAATACTAATACAAATGGGGGTTTAAAATATCTCGGGGGGACCCGGGCCCCCCTCCATCCGCCACTAATTACAAAACATTAGAATAAAAAAATTAATAAGATCAACATCCACTCTATTTATATATATATGTATGAATCGATGCAGGATTTGTAAAAAAAAAAAGAAGGAACTGTCAAGATTTTTTTTTCAAAATCCCTTTCGATAGCAAAACGACCTCTGATCATCTTGATTTATGTGAAATATAGTAACTTTGTCTTCCGAATAACATATCCGAAAATCAATTAAATTCAACGATTCAATCAAAAGTTATATCTATTTTATGATTGCCCCTGCAGAAAAAAAGAAAGATGATGATGAGAACGGCGCTCCTCCAAGAGATACAATCGGAGAATCAAGTGGTGGTGGTGGTGGTGGTGGTGGAGGAGGAGGTGAGGTCGTTAGTGAGACAAAGGTGAGTATTTGATGATTGAATGGAATATAAAGATAGATGAGGTATTAGAAGTTTAGGTGGGGCAGAAGGGGTTAAGAGATGTTTATATTAGGGGTATTTTTGTCCATCAATATTTATCATTTTCCTTAAAATAAATCAATATTATGAAAATTGTCCTTATTGCAAAACCAAATTATAAAATTAGTACTACTTCTCTTTATTAAACATGAGCTTGTCCTTAGTGTTATGAAACGTTACGGAGTGAGGCCTTATACCCCATTATCTCTAACAAAAAAATAACTGTATTAATCAACATTAAAAAAAAAAAAAAGTCAAAATTTAAGAAAACACTTAAATCTTAATATTTAAAATAATAAAAAAAATATAAGAAAGAAATCTAACTCAAAAGCAAAAGCAAAGCTGCAAAAAAAGAAGAACAAAAATGAGCTACGAAAGGAAAAGAAGTAGAGAAAAAAGAGCTGACAGCAAAAAGAAGAAGCAATTAAAAGGAGTTACGACGGAAAAATAATAGAGAAAAAAGTCTTGTGGCAGAAAACATGTTATAACCAATTTACTAATTACAAAATTTGAACCCAAAGTCATATAATGTCTTGCACAAACACCCTCAAAGTCATATAATATCTCGCACAAACACCCTTCCAGCCGCCCACTAGCCAACTTTTTCAAATTATACAAACCTTTCCCAAAGTTTTGCTCTCTTGAACAAAAACCTAAATACTTTAGCATGGTTTTTCAAAAATCCAAGGGGTCATCCGACTCCTACTATCCCAGTGTGCATCCACTAGTGTATACCACTAGTCTAGAATTTTCAAAACTTACTATATATATATATATATGTTAATGGGTCAATTTATTTTGAAAAAGATGTCCTAACATTATCTTTTATGCTATTGTTAAAGGCATTTTATATTCATCCTCCAAAAAAGTTACTAATTCATTTTAAAGTTCACTTTAATTATCAAAGGTGACACAAATATTAAGGATGAAATTTCCTCTTTTTTGGTCGGGCTTTTTGCAGACATGGCAATATATGATAAGATCGAGAAACTCGGTACAGAAACGAAGAACGACAAAATCATTTTCCATTTTAAAGGGAACTTATACAAATATAAGGAGACTGACAAATTTAAACATTTCATTTTAATACAACCAACAAACCTCAAGGGGTTGGTTTACTGGCTTCGGCCTGAGACTAAAGGCTCTTAGCAGCCGGTTTCAAATTCGAATCCTGGCAACATCAACACCTTGGAGCTAGTCATCACTCATGAAGATACTCATGAAGAACGGGCCGACATTTAATGACAATACATCCGCCATGAGGTTTAGTCACCTTGTATAGCGATAGCCTGTACGAGGACCAGGGATTAGTCAGACCGAAGGTGCGGATACCCCGGAGCACGGCCAAAAAAAATAAATAATAAATAAATAAAAATACAACCAACAAAATAATAAGATCTAGATTTTATCTTAATGATTAAGAGTGTAAAAATTTACACGTGTTGTCATAATTCAATCTCCCACTATTTTTCTTTTTCTCAAAAATCACCTAAATTTATTATTATTTATATAAAAAATCAAAAAAAAAATTAATTTAGCAATTTATCGTTAAAAATTAACGAGAACGCGATAGAAAATAAATCTATACTAACACAATTCAATATCAAAGTTATTTTTGTTCTAACTCTTGTATAATTTCTTGTCGTGGTCAAATTGTCTGCAAAAGTGCTAATCCAATAGAAAAAAATGATTTTATCTTGAATATATAACAAAAGGAAATGAATAAATTTTTCACATGTGTATATAAGAGGATCCCTTTTTTTTTTTTCAAAACTTGGCGAGTAAGGCGCTTGTAAATGGGTCAGATATTTGCTTGAGTTTAATTCATATCCCATCTATTTAGGCGGATATTTTAAGAAATTTCTAATTTATACTAGTTATAGAATATGTGTTATGCACGGACTTAAAATATTATTACAAAAAAATTATTTAAACAAATATGAGTTAAAATTGAAAATATCAATTACAAAAAATACTTTTGGGAAAATATGAAATTGCATGGATGAAATACTTCTCTTTATGATTGTTGGAACATAATATAAATGATTATACTTAAACAAAAGAAGCATACATAACTTTTACATAAAAGTCAACAATAATGGCTATATTAAAAAAAATGTTTCATACTTTTTTTTTTGAAACAGAAAGAAAAATAGATTAATTCAGATCTGAACTCAAAACATCCGCAATGAACGGGGGGCACAAATTCCACTCCTGGCGATCAGACAAAGAAAAAGACGCCCTAGCTAAACTATGGGCGACACAATTCGCTGACCTATACACGAAGCTTAGAAAGCACTGATTCATGGCACTAATAATGGCCTTACAATCATCGAACACAACACCAATACTAGAACGATAACTTTCTGCACTATTGATCGTCTGCGCTAGACTCTAGGCATCCGTCTCAACTAACACCGGTCCGATCTCTCGATCTTTAAGCCAGCTGAGGACCTCTCTAAGACCAATAGATTCAGCCATTAAAGGTTGGTAGACACCCTCCTTTTCTACCTTGAATTGCAGCAACAAAAGAACCGTTCCAATCACGCACCACACCTGCGAATCCCATCAACGTTACACTTTAAAGTACCAGTTGGAGGCTTTGACCAGCCCTTTAACCGATCAGAACTTGCCGAAGGCGGAATAGAAGACTGCGTGGTCGCTGACTGCCATTCAGCAAGGCAGTAGCCGTCCTGATTGAGCACCATCGCCGCTGAACGTGATTTACCATGCCAAATAAAATCATTTATGCTTTGCCAAATAGCCCAGCAAACAGCCGCTATATAGGCCATTTTGGACTTCGAACACCGACGCTTCAGCTCATTCCAACACTCAACCACATTGCCTTCAATAGGGAACGCATCATGAACCTGGGACTTGCACCAGACCTGCACTATAACTGGACAGAAAAAAAGCACATGTGCAGCAGTTTCATTGTTTCCCCGGCAGCGCGAACATGGAGCATCGATATCAATATGTTTACTCCGCAGCGCTACTGTAGTTGGCACACAATAATTCAATAAGCGCCACATGAAAGATCGGACTTTGGGAGGCACCGAAAGAGACCAAATAAAAGCCCAATCAGTGACAACTGGATTAACACACTGCTGATCAGCTTCACAAAGGATTTTATAACCGTTTTTCACACTATAATTACCTTTTGAATCCCAATTCCAAAACCAATGTTTCATACTTGAAACTTTGATAAACTTTAAATGAATATGATTTCATTTTATTTTTTTTACCATGGACAACTAAAAAAAAGTCATAAAAATTAAAATATTATTATAATTATTAAAATCTATTTTTTTGTTTTTAAGAACCAGTTTGGCTTCAAATCTTGGAAACAAATTGGACCAATTGGCAAAATACATAGTGAACTAAACAAAAGAAGAAACAGGTTTGAGTGTATTAAAAAAAGAAAAAAGAAATAGGTTAAGAAAATCGATAACCTGGATTTAACCCTATGCTCCCAATCCTTTTAAACCAAGAATCTGGATTTAAAATACTCAATAAATGTCAAAAAGAGACTCAAATACACAATATAAGGTTATTTTATATATGTAAAATGCTCAATTTATCATGGCTAGGAAGACCTATTTACTCAAACATTGACAATTATTTAAACACACGAAATATTTAACAAAGAGAGAGCCTATCTTCCCAGTTTTTTTAAAAAAAAATATGCTTGCAAAAGTCTCAAATTGAAAATATATTTTGATTAAACAAAATCTTGGAATTTTATGTATCTAGAATAACATGACTGTGAAAAATAACAAAGAAGAAAAAAGAAGTAAAATAGAAGAGAGTTAAAAATAAGTAAAGATCATAGCTATGGAGAAAAATAAAATATTAAATAGCAATTTACCTTTGTAATATTTCTTGAGAAAATTAAATGCAAGAAAGAGCAAAGGCAATAAAGAGATATTGTGGTTTCTATTTTATTTAAAAAATATGTTAACGTGGGGGAGCTTAATAAAAAAAAACTATTAAAATTGAAAAGAAAAAGAGAGATGGTATTTGATGGTAAACATAAAGACCAATTCACCTATTAGACTTTTTAACTTTCCACCTAATAGAAAACTATTTAAAGCAATTGAAATGATTTTAATAATTAACTTTAATTAATTCATAAAAACTAATTTCAATTTCAAAAACCACTAAATTAAAATCAAACCTCTCTTCAAAGAATCAGTTATAATGGTGTGGTCAATATTTTTTATTTTTTTTTTTATTGAGATAGATAAACTATGGATGTGAAAGCACATTAAGTTAAAAAATATATTTCTTTCTAAAAATATGAATATGAATTTAACCCCTTTTTTGGAAATGGAAGGAGACAAAAAGGAAAAAGGAGAAAATATTGAAATTTTAAAAAAATATGTTTAGAAGATGGAGATTTTCAAGAAAAAGTTCTTGAATATTAGATATTATAATATTCTATCATAAATTAAATTAGATATTAGATTTTCTATATTACAAAATAGAATAAACAGCCGCAATGATCAAAAAACTTTTGATCTAGTATCACTTTGACTATCAAACTTCAAAACGAACCACTTTGATCATCTAACTTTAAATTGAGTGCCATTTTGATCATTCCTTCAAATTTCTTTAGTCATCCAACTTTGGAGTAAGTACCACTTTGACCATTCCATCAAATTTGACTGTTAAAATTAATGCATTTCTGTGGCACATGATTTCGTGTAAGGTCATTCTAGTCATATTGCAACAAAACAACATTTTTTTCCAATAATTCTTGCCAAAATGAAACACGCACAATATATAAAATATAGGAATATTTTTAAAAAATATCCCAATTTGAACTATTTTATAACACAAATGATTAAAATACACTTAAATAAAATCATGTATCTTGCACATGGTTTCATTTCATTCAATTTAACGGTCAAATTGGAACAAATGAGCAAAGTGGTAGTCACTTCAAAGTTGAATGAATAAATTGTTTTGTTTTAAATTTAATGGTCAAAATGGTACTAAATCGAAAGTTTAATGGATCATTTTAGCTGCTTACTCTACAAAATATATATTATATTATAAATTAAATTAGAAATGAGATATTGAGAAAATTAAAAAAAATAAAGCACGTTTATTATATTGCAACATGGCACAATTTGGTGAAAATAGTGAGTTTTACTGTCTATTTATACAGATCCATGAAATAAGTCAAGTCAAGTTGGATTCAATTGAGTCTAAGACTAGGGGAACTCAAGCCATAATTTCTGATTTGGGTTTTACCATAGAGAATCCTTGATTAATTAGATATATTGATTTGGGTTTTGTGTTTTGAGTGTGAGATTTATGAAGAGAGGGGAATAAGGGAGAGAGAGTTGCTTTTATCAATCCGCACATATCCATCCGTTCGGGAAAGGTTTGTGTGTATATATATATATATATTAGGGGAATCTGTACTTATTGTACTAGAGTGTAATAGGTTTATTTTTATTTTTTACCCATTGTCGCAGTGCAAGTTCCATATGAAGTTAGAAGGTAAAAGAAAGGGGGAGAAGATATGATATTTTATCCTGTAGTAAAGTGAGTGATAATATATATATATATATATATATATATATATATATATATATATATTATTTTAAGTTAAAATTGAATTAAAATTAACAAATTTACCTTTCAAATTATACTACTCAATCTAAACCTTACAAAGTTTTTATCCTTTATACATTTTTTTCTTACTATTTTATTATTATCGATATATGAAAACAACTATAGTATCTAATGTTTTGTTATAATTTGTTGTAGAATTAAATTTGTACTTTCACAAAAATTGAGGTTTTGTTTATGTGATTGTGAATTATTGCAATATGGTTAGTGAGAAAAAAATAAATTCACAATTCATTTTTTATTTTTTGAATAGTGTCAAAGTTAAGTCAAATTTTTAAGAAATTGGAAAACTCCGAAAATTCTAAATATTTTGAGGAAACCGATTTTGACCTTTTTTTTTCAATTTGTCAAAGTTTTTGAATTGGAACATATTTGATATTCTGAATTTTTTGAAAAACGTTTTTTTGATCCGTTTCATCCGATGAACACCCTTATGCAGGAGTAACGTGTGAAAGTTTTAGTGCTATAATGATTGTGTATGTAAACCACTTTGCCAATTCACTAATGTGCAAAGTCAACGTGAATAATACACACTCGATCTTTTTACACATTTATATCATCTTTTTCTATCTTTATTAACTTTTTTAAAAATTTTAAAATAAAATAACTTTAAATCGAAAATTACATTTTAATAGATTTATATATTTAAAATCAACTCAAAAGAGTTACAAAACTCAATCCATTGTAATTATAAAATATACAAAAAGTTAATATATAAAGGCTACCCCTATTGCAATAATACTACCTCATATATACATTGATGGGAAAAATAGATGCAATTTAACTCCGGTGAAAATTAATTTGTCACAAAATAAATAATTATCAAGCAAGGAAATAAAGATACAAACATAATAAAGATAGAGAACTTATCGGATTTTAATGACTGGTTTAGTTAGATTTAAAATGTTTTAATTTTATTTGATAAGTTTAAAAACTTAGATCCGAACATCTATTTTGCCTTTTAAATAAGGGGCTTTTTTTTAAAGGACAAATATCACTCTCTCTTTCCAACCAAGGACATCCTTTTTATTTCATTTGTTTAAAGGATAACTTTAGAAATAAGGACAAGATATTAATTATTTTTATTATTTGAATTAATTAAGTTGGATACCAATATTACCCTTTTTAAAGATAAATACAAGAAAATAAAAAATAAAATTTAATTGGGAATTTTAAACAGGAAAAATAAATTCAAACAAATTAGAATACAATTCAAATACATATTACAAGAAGATAAACACAAAATCAAACAAATTCAAACCAATTCAAATAATCCAATTCAAACACATATCACAAGAAGATAAACACAAATTCAAATCAATTCAAATATATATATTTCAAACAAGAAGACAAACAAAAAAAATATTCAAAAAATTCAAAACATGTAAGTATCTCAAACTAGCAAACAGACATATTAAGTTACTTTTTTTTAATTAATTTTTTGGAAGACATATTAAGTTGCGCTAATCTAATTAATTTTCTGTCAGACATATTAAACTACGACTTTTTAATTTTTTGGCAGACATATTAAGTTACATCTTTTTAATTTTCTGCCAGGCATATTATGTTACATCTTTTCAATTTTCTACTAGACATATTAAATTACACTATTATTTTAATTTTTTGACAAATATATTGAGTTACATTATTTTTTAAATTTTTTTGACAGACATAATATAAAATAAGAAGACATATTAAATTACATTTATTCACTAAATAGTATAGATAAATTCATCGTTTGTTTGTCGTGGTACAAATTACACCTATGATGTTGTTCTGAGTACATCTATAAAGATAAAATCATCGTTTTCACAATTGCTCATATCATATTATATATATAGCCTCTACAACCATATAAACACTAACTAAAATTACATGGAAGATTTAATGGCTAGTCTTTCAAGAACCAGAAAAGCCATATCAAGAAACAACACAAATTCATTGGAAACTTACTTTTAAAATAACATTAATAATAATAATCTTGAAAAAAGGAAGAAACCACATACTACTCGGAGGTACTTGAAGTAATATTGCCAGTAGAACAAATCCCCATCTCACTCTCTCAAGAAATTTATGAAGACATACAAATGATGCAGCTTTATTGAGGGTAGTTATTGATTTAAGAAGATTTTGATCAAACATGTGGATTTGAAGGCCCTTTGTTTCTGCACTCTATTTGTTTCAGCTTTACAAGAAATTTATCTCGCATGGTATTATATCACATTCCAGAAGAATTTTAAATCCATTTATGGGACAAAGCCAAAACCAATTTGAATTCAAATTAATTATATAGGGACAAACAATCAAGCTAATATGTAAAAATACATAGGGACAAAAAAAGTAAAAAAAAACAATTTAACAAAATAATTAATAAGTAATTAAAATAACGTCAATTTATCCTTTATTAAAAACTTGTCATTTAAACTAAGTCTAAAAATATAATGTCCTTTGTTAAAACTATTAATATACTAATGTCCTTAATTATTATTTTCTATTTAAATAATAAGAGGTTGTCTTACTTTTAAGTTTGAAATCTTAATTTTTAATGAGGTATAATAACTCTTTTGCCCTTGAGTGGATAAGGGCAAAATAGTTATTAAATAAAGGCGGTGTTATTTACACCATCATATTTGTTACAAACACTCCATTAAATTAAATTTCTAATAACTAATATCCCCAAGACTAACCTAATAAGAGGTGAGTGCAATCAAACACATTCGCCCCACTTTGGGAGAATTTGTTTATAAGATCTTGCTAACATCAACCATATGATTACTGCAGTATTTTTTAAATAAGACTCACCTAATGAGAGGTGAATACACTTATATAAACTTAACTCATATGAGGAGAGTGTATTGTTAAGTAGGAGTGTTTTTTAAATAATGACTACCTAATAAGAGGTGAATACATTTATATAAACTCGACTCACATAAAGAGAATGTGTTACTAAGAACTCACCTAATATCAAGCAATGGAGGGTGTGTTTATGATAAAAAAAAGGTGTGTTAAAATTTGCGTTTAGTTAAATTTTGGAGAGGGTGGTTGTGACACATTTAGGGGTGTAAATACTAGCACCCTTAAATAAAGTCATTTTTATTAAGTAAGTGATTAAGGACAAATTTATTCAAATAACATTTATAGTGTAATATGTTCAAACAAACAAATTTATTTAAATATGGCATTTAGAAATAAGACAAATAGATTTTTCAAATTTAATTTTTAGACTTAAAATCTAGTATTCGGTCTTTAGATTTAACACGCAGATAGACAATGAAACAAACCCACCCTTAGTATTTATTATGGGATGTGTTATTTATACTCTTTATATTTGTCAAAAACACCCCATAAGATAATGAAGCAATTAAGCTCTTGGAAGAGAAGTTACCAAGAGGGCTTCAACCTGATATGTCTACTTACAATGCAATCATTAAGGGAATGTGCAGAAAAGGAATGATAGATGTGGCTTTTGAATTGTTTAGAAGCTTACCTGAAAAAGGTTTCAAACCGGACGTATTCTCATACAATACCTTGTTAAAGGCATTATTGCAACAGAGGAAGAAATGGAATGACGGGGAGAAGCTAGTTAGAGAAATGGTTTCAAGCGGTTGTGATCCAAATGAGGTTACTTACAGCCACTTGATTACCTCACTTTGTTGCGATGGGAAAATGGACTATGCGATGAACTTGTTGAAGCTTATGGTGGACAAGGGACTAACTCCTCATAAGCATAGTTTCGATGAATTGATATCGAGGTTCTGCAAAGAGGGTAGGGTAGATATGGCAATTTCAGCCCTCGATTACATGATTTCGAGTGGTTTTGAACCGACTTATGTGAACTAAAACACAATATTTTCAGCTTTGGGGAAGAATGGGAATGTTGATGAAGCTCTGGAGATCTTCGAGATGCTACGTGAAAGGAGTGGTCCACTTGATGTGAGTTCTTACAACACAATGTCAAGTATTTTGTGGAACCATGGGTACAAAAATAGGGCTTTAGATATGGTTTCTGAGATGATAAACAAAGGGATTGACCCAAATGAGATCACTTACAACTTGCTTATATCGCATTTATGCAGAGATGGAATGTTGGATGAGGCTATGGAGTTGTTAGGGGAGATGGAGAATAACAGTGTTTGCTCCCCAACCGTCATCACTTACAACATTGTGCTTCGTGGATTGAGCACGGCTAATAGAATTGATGATGCTATTGAAGTGCTAGCTCAAATGGTTGAAAAGGGGTGTCGGCCTAACGAAAAGTCTTATGTTTGGATGATTAAAGGGTTTGGATATTCTGGATGGCAAGCTGAGGCTATGGATTTGGCGAATTCCCTCCTTGCTATTGATATGATCTCAAGGGAGTCATATGAACATTTGCTCAAAAAGCTTCCTGTGCTCGGGTTTGATTAATAGTTAAACTCATTCAGAAACTGAAACTTCTTGTGAACTATAGCTGATTCTAATTGATCTTTAAATGGGGTGTGTTTCGACAGACGTCCTTGCAATTATGGCCAAGTAAAGGAGTGAAAATGTAAGTTTGTGTATCTGTTGTTGGTTTCTAGGTTTTCTAGTTTACCAAGTTTAGTTACATGAGATTCATTTTATTTTATTTTTGTAAAAAGATTCATTTGAATATATATATATATATAATAAAATATATATAAGAGGATCGGAGTACCTCCAACGAAAGTTCTGCTTTTCTTTTTTAGACTGTAGGATTTGCATTGCTGTGGATTTTGTCTCCTTGTGTTAATTTATATGTTAGTTTACTCTATCTACCACTGGTCCAGTGAGAGTCTTACCTTCTCTGAGAAGTCATATCTTTGAAATCCTCCAAGAACATGTGGTTTATCATACCCTGTAACCAATGTCGAATGCTTTCCCTTCAACACGAGTTGTAAAACTGGGGCATGCATATGAATAGCATAACTGGGGGAAAAGCTAAAAATGAAATAATGCCTAATCTTCCAATGCAGCTTGTCCGATTGGGACCGCCAAGAACATAGCAAGGATCTTGAATAAATTTAGAACTTTTTGTTGAAAAGTTTCACGCAACACTCCTTGTACATCCCTTGCAGAGCTGGGGTTTGTGTTGCTCCTTAATTTGATTTACTTTGACAGTGATGATCTCTGGTTTATAAGAGCAAATTGGAGAAACTTCAGTTACAGTTTTTCTTTCCTTTTAAACACCGTATTGTTAGAACCGACATGGATTCAGTTTTATGGTCTTAGATTTTTATGTTGCAAATTTCTCTGTTCATAATGAGTTGTCAAGAAAAATATAATGAAAAATTATGGTTCCCTTTCCAGATTCTGTAGTGTTATAGCTGCTATGGATTTCCCTGTGTTATATTTATGTGTTGGTATATTCCATCTACCACAAGGCTAGTGGAAGTCCAAAATTCTTAGGGAAAAAAAAGAAGTCCATCCTCAAAATATTTCAAGAACCTGATCAACTCTTTGCCAAAATTCTTGTTTAGTGTTGTGAACTTAAGAGGGAAAACGGAAAGGCTTGGTTTGACTATCAGGGTTAGTTTGATAACAAAATGTAAAATAAAAGAAGAAACAATCGATTTGTGTGATAAGTTGAGGGAAATGATATGGTGAGAAGCTTTTTTTACGAGGAGATGTCTTCCATCATTTTTTATTTTGTGTGGCATTTTTGTCTCTCAGAACACCCAAAGAAAATTTTTCCTCGGAAAAAAGCCAAAAAGAAAGAGGATATCACACTACATTTCCTTTATTTATTTTCCAACTTCTCACACAAATTAAATTGATTTTTCTATCATTTTCCATCTCGTTATCAAACAAACCTCAGTGATAGTTTCTACTCTCTTTGGGAAAATGGAAATAAAACCATTGATGTCAGAGATCTTAGCTTGGTTAAAATGAATCTCGTATACTAAAACACACAAAAGGAAAAAAATTGGACCATTATACCATTTAACACAAATCCTCTACATTGGTAAACGAAAGCCTGTAACAAGCAATGGAAATTAGGGATGTCTAAAAGATTCATATCTAATTGCATTAGAGTGGCTAAACCAACAACCAATGGCCAAAATTTTGTCAACTATCACAACAACAATGAAGAGCTTGCCAAACATGCACAAGAAGTATTTTTCAAGATATAATTAATGTACCAAATCTCAAATACAAGTATGTTGTATTATTGACCATTAATTAAGTTGAAATTAGTGTTCTCTTAAAAAACTCCAAAGTCAAAAGGGGGACTGTCGATTTGGATCGTTAGTTGTATAAACAGAATATATATCCTTAGGCTGAGATAAAGCAACATGTTTCTTGCAATATTAAATGTATGATTCCCATAAACTCAGCCATAATGAACATGGATCACATGAAGCAGAAATTAAGAGGAGACTCTTAAAATGCAAAACTACAAGGATTGAGCATTAAGAATTTCGATACGCACCAACAGAGAAACTTTAAACAAGCACTCCATATTGAAATGGTATATTCTATACAGCACCTGGTAAAAACTAGCCTAGAACATGAATTCCCAATGTGGATGGTCAAAATGTTGCACATGCTCTGTTCATGCCAACACCGTTCCCTCTTTGAAAATCTTCCATTCAATCAACTTTTGACGTAATTCATTAGCCTCTTCAGTCATGCCAGCAGCAGCCACCCCTTTGACTATGTTGGAATACATCATCTCCCCAAATTTGCATCGACTTGCAATCATAATTTCTAGGACTTGTATAGCCAGATCCACCTTCTTGTTCTTGCATAATCCATGGATCATAATTCTATAAGCACTATTTCTAATCCTATGGTCTCTCTTACCCATAACCTTCAAAATTTCCACAGCTTCCTCTACCATATCTACTTGACAGAACCCCCAGATTAGGCACCGATGTGTAATATCATCAGGAGTAACCCTATGCTTTATCATGTGATTATACAATCCCTTTGCTTTCTCCATATAACCCTTTTTCGCCAATCCATCAATAACAATATTATAAGTGACCAAGCTAGGCGGGCAGTTGTTATCGTCTAAATGGCGAAGAATTTGGAGTGTCTCATCTATCATTCCCTCTTTACAAAGAGAACGTAGGAGGGTGTTGTAAGTGATTATATCCGGACAACAGTTTTGAGAAACCATTTGGTCAAAGAACCCGATGGCACGATCCAAAAGGCCGTACTTACATAAACCATTGATCAAAATATTGTAAGTAACAACAGTCGGGGGATGGGAGGTTTCATTCATAAATGACATAATCTCATGTACCTCGTCCCAACATCCCAGACTACAAAGAGCGTGGAGAAGTGTGTTGTATGTCACCGTATTTGGCTCCATTCCACGTGATAGAAGATTATTAATAACCAAAGCTGTATCTTTAAATTTTCCTTGTTTGCAAGTAAAATTGACAATCAAATTGTAGGTCACAAGATCAGGATAACAACCCTCAACTGCCATATCTTCCAATACTTCAATAGCCGCTGCAATCCCAGAGTGCTTGCAGACTAGTTCAATGAGAATCGTATAGGTCATAATATAAGGAGGGCAACCTTTTCTCAATTGATTCTTCCAAAATCCAACCGCCTGATCAAACCTACCAAGATTAAACATGTAACGCAGTATGGTGTTATAAGTAATCACATCTGGGGGGCAACCACTCAAGCTCATGTCCTCTACGACATCAATGGCATGATTTGTCCATCCCTTCCTACATAGACCACTGATAAACATGTTATACGTTATAATATCTGGAATCCCACCCGACATAACCATGATTTTTAGGACCTTTGTGGCTTTGTCAGCCAGGTCCATCCTGAGAAGGCCCCTTATTAGGTTTATGCAAGAAGGGAAATGGGGAATTTGGTTTCGACGAGCCATCAGTTCCACCAAGTTTGATGCGTTGATTAACTTCCCGTAACGGCACAAATTTTGAAGGATCTTGTTGTTAGTCTCTTCATTGTTCTCAATGAAGGACCCCTCTGAAGACAATGTTAAGGATTTAGGATGGTTTGCTACTTTTATTAGCTCGCTACATTTCTCCTCAACTGACACTTGGTATCCATCGGAGTTCCATTGATCTTGTTCAACCTCATTAACTCGGTCGAGGCAAGCACCTCTCTGCTGGCCTCTACACTGTAGGAAACGCCCATTTCTTCCTGAACCAGCAACTCCCCTGCAGCGAAAAGATTGGATTTTGATATTACCCTTGATAGAACAACTGAAGTTAATAGCTGTTGCTTTTGCAAAAGAACGATGACTAATACCAGAAGTAGAGTCCATTTGGTTAGAACCCAAATAATGATACAAATAAGGAACTTCGACAATCGTTTTCTGAGATATGATTGTGCAACCCATTTCTCTCCTCTCAATGAACACCTAAAAGGGTAACAAAGAATATAACAGCCCCCAACAATTATAAACCTTCCTTCGAACTAATCTAAGAAGCAGAGCCAAATACATTCGCTCACAGTGAGATCATAATTCGCTTTATGCTACATCGAAATCCTTAGTATTCTAGACAAAATTTATTCAGCTTTTCTTATCATCGAAAGGAAAATATCATGGACCGTAGATCTAGAAACACTTTTATCATGTGTTGGGCAGAAGAACATCTTTCAGAACCTGAAAAGCCAACAAATTCAAAACCCAGTTCAGAAAAATGAAACGAACAAATTTCAATTGATTATAGAAAATGTTGGGGGAGAAAAGAGATGGAGTATGAGCCCATATTCATCTCTCTAAAACTCTAACCCAACTCACAAACTTCAAACTTTGAAATTCAATGCGGAATTAGTACTTTCAACTCATTCAAAGTATTAAAGCATCACACAGAATAACAGGGGAAAAAAATTGGTAATAGCACTAGGACGATTATTCAGTTCAAAATATATATATAGAGAACAAAAAATATATAAACTCGCCACATATCAATAGATTTGATGCTTTGCGCTTTAGTATCTCGTATCTGTAATATATCGAGCATGTGTTCGTTCTTCCTTCTGGTCGTTGGAACAGAAAAAGGGACGTTAATAACTAGGGTTAGGGTTTTACAACAAGCTCCCTTTGAAGGCGGCAATGAAGGGTACTAGTTTTTTTCCGGGGGCAGTAGTTGTTTTCTTCTGCAATAGTTTTTTTTAAGTAAAAAGTAAAAAATTCCGTTGCCGGGAATCGAACCCGGGTCTCCTGGGTGAAAGCCAGATATCCTAACCGCTGGACGACAACGGAAGATGCATTATGTGTTTTCGTAATACCTCTATATTAATTTTTACATAATATTGTTCGGTATTTCTTAGTTGTTTGATAATTACGGTATTTCGATTTCAAAGATGGTAAAACAAAAATCATCGATATTTGTTTCTTTGAATTTAAATATCTAAACTCAAAAAAAAATAAAAAATTGAACAAATACGATATAATTCAGTCAAAAACTAACCTATTAAGTTGGTAACATGAAAACTAAATTTAAGGACATTTTCAATGTAAATATAAATTGATAAACTCGTAATCATAAATGCATGTAAGCATGGTTAAAGACTTACATTCTATGGGGAAAAAGAAAACTTTTCTTGTAGACAAATCCTAAAAAAAGGATATCCGATGGTATTGTCCGTGGAACTTTCTTTATGATATATTCATCGCTTTAATTTTGAAAAAATGGATATTAAATTTCAAATATTAACATAAAGATTTGGTAAATCACATGATTTATGTAATTTAAGAGTGTTTTTGGGATAAGTGTTAGATATTTTAAAATTTCGTCAAATTTTGAAATCCATTCAAAATGTTTGGATTTTCGAATTGCGTATTAAATTATGGGTGATGATTTTGCCCATCCTATATTTTATCACAAACATCACCCTTATGCCAAACATCCCTTTATGTGTTATTTTTTTATCACTAACATGATTCACATCCTCTTGTGTTATTTTCTAGATAATTAACCCTTAATACAAATAATTAACCTTAACATAAGTAATTAATCTAAACAAATAATTAACATTAACAATTAAAAGGGAAAAAATAACAAAATAATAGTGAACAAACATCATCCACCGTTATTCTTTCTCCCTCTCCTAGCTCTCCCTTTACATCATTCACATCGCTCAAGTTCTTTTTTGCTTCCTTTACTTGTGTTTAAGAACTTTTATATTTCTATTTTGAGTTTGAACTCTTTTTTACTTGTGATTTTCTCAAGAGCTTTTGCGGGGCAAGGTGTTCCATCTCCGTTGCTCTTTTTTTCCATTCTACCATCATGAACCAAAATCAATGCTTTCACTCGGTCCATCATAATCGAAAAAATTTTAAATGCTCTATTCGAGTTATAAGGTTCGAGTTATATGCCTACATTCAGTTTATAAGGTTTGAGTTCTATGACTACGTTTGGTTTATATGGGCTGAGTGAGGCCTGGACATGCCTCGCGATGCTCTGTTCTAGATAAGTTTATCTTCAATGTTTTATTCCTTCACCATTCCCATCTATAAGCTTTACTAACACCCACAACTTTGATCAAAGCTTCAAATAAAACTTCAACTTTGATCCAACACCTATTCTTGAGTTCTTTCTTTGATTTTTGGAATGGGGTAATGTTTGCTTTTGGGTGGTTTAATGCTTTTAACCATTGTGTAAAAGATTAATCGTAGAAGATGGTAGTGACAAATTTTTGGAATGGCAATATAAGAAACTATCTTAATTTATTAGAGGATGTTTATGACAAAAGATGTGATGGGCAATATCATCACCCTAAATTATAGAGTTTGAATTTGATTAATCTATTTTTAATTATATCTCTCCTCTATTATTAATTACAGAGACTTTTCTCTTAAACTAAAATACCTAAATGAATAAAAATATCACTTAAACTTAACTTACATTACTATATTTTAAAATTTTCTTATTTTTTTAAAAATAACACCTAAATTGAAAATCATGAGATTTACTTTATATCTAGGCCTTATAATTACTGTGGCAATTGTCGCGCTGCAATACAGTAGATTATATATATTATTCAAAAGAAAAAATAATGGGAATTTTTAAATAGACCTAATAAATATTTTTCTCACCCTATTATTTTATGTCTTTTCATCCCACCTTTTTGGGGACTCTAAACAAAACTTAATCCACAATTATGCACCCACGACAAATCCAAAGTTATAAATTTTTCATGCAAGACAAAACTACTCTACTTTCATTATTTTACAAATCATTCAACAAATATTTGAGATATGTTTTTTAAATAGGTGATTTTATACCTATCTACTAAATCTTTCAGCCTATCCACCCTAAAAAGTAGATAGTTGACTATTATATATTTATTTTTGACATAGTTACAATGATAAGTTATCCACCTAAAATTTTATTACTATTAATAATTATTAAAATCTAAAAGTCCTTTGATACCTTTATCTTTTAGGTTATATACATATATGATGTGTGTATGTGTGTATATATACGTCACCTCTTATGGCACATAATAAGAATAGCACCTCGATCACGCCATTGGCCACTTCTCATAAGTAAGCACATGACTAACCATTTCATCTCCATTGACTTGTATAATTTTATAAACATATATTTTCTTAAAAATTGGGTCATAGTATCAATTAAACGAATAAAAGCGATAAGACCATTCTTATCTAGCCTAGCATGCTAGAGACCTTAAGAAACATAGTCTAGTTGGGTTTCTCAAAGGTGGAGAATTTATTAGCTTTGATGGATCTCAATCAAATTTGTATCCTAATTGGATCTATAATTTTCTTCCGGTGAAACATATTTATGGATCTCAAAGAACAGGTATGATGAATTTTTTTATTGAGAAACATGTCAAAAAAAATTCATTATATTCATGAACATGAATTGAATCAGCAAATTCTTTTCAGTTTCAAGGTCGTCTAAAAGCAAATTTAATGGAAGAATTATACAAGCACATCAACTAAGAAATGGAATTAATTGGGTTTTCATATAAAGAAAATGAGAGCATTTTAGAAAATTATATCTGTCAATATCATATTTAAAAAAATAATAATTACAAACCTAAAAGTTTTTAGTTTTTGTAAGTTTATCCCAACAAGTGGATAAATTAAACAAAAAAAATGTGATTTAACTTAAATGTGGATAAACTTCCAAATATTGCGGCTTAATTTAAAATCGCCTTAGCCTTTTGATTTGGTTTTAGTTTAAACTTCAAAATTGCTCTAAGATCTTAATCGAAGAGAAATCATGGATGGATTGCATAAATTGAAATTTAGAAAGTGGGAAATTTCTCTCTCACAAATTAGATTTACAAGGTTGTATTTACATATATGTGTATATTATATAATATAAGATCAATTATTGACTTGATTTGGTGGCTTCATCAGCCCCTTTGAAATTTCCATTGTCGCCAATGGATTTTTTTCTTTTTAGTTGTGTGCACTCTAAAGTACGAATACTCCATATAGGGTTGCCATATCCATATTTCAATACACCCGGAATCCCGGATGCATACATGATACGTATCAAAATTTTCATATTTATTATTTTTTGGAT
Organism: Lonicera japonica; assembly: GCA_021464415.1. Classification (NCBI taxonomy): domain Eukaryota; kingdom Viridiplantae; phylum Streptophyta; class Magnoliopsida; order Dipsacales; family Caprifoliaceae; genus Lonicera; species Lonicera japonica. The sequence continues at coordinate 3,941,514 of CM038464.1, read as the reverse complement.
ATTTCTTGGACACATTTGGCCATCTAGAATACACTACAGATACATTTAGGACATGACATACATACATGGTAATATTTTGTAAAAGTGGTAAATATTGGTTAATTCATTATATTGAAAATGCACGCGTAGGAAAAAATTATTAAATACCTCCAAAACAGTTATGAATCAATGCTCACTTACTTGAGGTTGATAGTCATGAGTATTTTTTTATTTTTTTTATGACGACATTATTTGCTACCTTTCGAGATAATGGGGGTGGACATGAAATGTGAAATGATATTTCTTTTAACGAGGTGTGTGAAATATTAGCGAATTAAAGCCAAATAGCGAGTTCATATTATATATAATTGATTCTTAGATTCATGGTTTCATGAATATCGACATTAGTATTCATAAACTTTGTAAAACAAATAACTTTTATGTATAAGAATATATTACTCATTAATTTTTATAGCATATCGTGGCCATATCGTATCCTAATATTTTATAGATTATCCGTATTCCCGTATCGATACTGTATCGTATCAGATATCTATATCCATGTCCATGCTTGCTAGTGTATATATATATGAGTGTGTCAAATAAGTTTATATTAACTTATAGAAATTGAATTATTTATGGAATATACATATACATATGTGTGTTTGTGAACTGTACAAACTTATTGAAAGAAATGAGATAGTATGTGAAATAATTTGATTTTGAGTTTGGTGGTTGCAAAATAAATTGGCTTCGTTCCTTTTAGTTGCTTAAGGGTATAAAAATGACTTAAGAAATGCCATGAAAACCATGGACATATGTGAGTCTGTGACGGAGTGCTTCAAAGGGGTTGAAATGCTACGGGTGGCAATTTTTAAAACGACGTGACAAAATGACACGAAACAAAATGAAATTGGGAAGAAATAAAAATAAGGTATCGTGTTTGTGTCGTGTTTAGGTTTGCCGTTTTTAACATGACCTCGGGTCATGTCGTGTTTGCATTAAAAAATTAACCCAAATTAAACACGAAATTGGCACGAATTAACCACGATTAAATTAAAAGCCATTTAACAATTTACCTTTTATAAAAAAAGGTTTTTCCCCTTCCATCATCCGTCCTCCTCTTTCCCCTTCCATCATCCATCACTACCTTGTATTTCTTCTTTTTTTCTTCTCTTTCACTACTCCACCATCGTTCAACAATAACCACCGATCCTCTTTTCCCTATTTTTTTCTCATTCCCCCTCTTCTTTTCTCCTCCTCCAGCCTTGTTTTATAATACAAATATAGCCCAAGGTTCATTCGAGGTGGAAATGCACCCTATTTGATTGATGTATTTGCTGAGGTCTTAATGGTTATTTTACTGGTGTATGAATTTGAAGAAGAAATCACTTATTTTACAGTGTTTGTTGAACTTTTCATCATATTTTTTTATGTTTTTTGTGTTCGGTCATGTTTAAATTAAGTCGTTTTCGTGTTAACCAAAAAAAACACGACTTCATGTCTTGTCGTTTTCGTGTTAACTTCTATGTTTTTTGGTCGTTTCGTGTTAAGTCAAAACACCACACGAAAACCCGATTTGCCACCCGTATTGAATGCGTAGAAAGTGTCTAGGGATTGTTTGGTTTGTAAGAGTTGATTTTATCTTTCAAATCTCAAAAGTTTAATTAGAAATGGAGCAAAAAGTTTCAATTTCATAGAATAATATTTTTTTGAAATAAGGCTCCATTTAAAAATAAATAAAAATGAAATAAGGGTTTTATCACTTGTGTTTTAAAATAACTTTTTTGACCAAAATTATGTTTTGTGTAAACTTAACTTTTCACGAAATTGTACTTTATGTAAACTTAACTTTGTTTGCATGAATTGTTTATGTTTTTTAAGTAGTATATTTTTATGTGTCACTAAAGTAACTCTAAAACAACCTCAAATAAATCCCAACACATAATAATGCATTTGAAAATAAGCAGTACAAACTTAACTTTGTATAACCGAAAAAATCTATGATATATGTTTTATTAATAAAGAGTTTAAATTTGTAACTTCTATAAATAATTCTAAAGCGCGCTAAGTCAATTAAATACTTAGACATAGTAATCTTCTAGAAAACATGCAATACAAACTTAATTTTGCACAATAGCATAAAATATTACAACTTGAAATTCTACTGCAAAATTAACATTGCACTCCTTTTGAAGTTTGGTCAAAACTAGGCCTTTAATTTATAAAAATATTATTCACAAGTTCTTTTGCATTGAACTTTTTAAAAGAATCCCCATTTTTCAATATCCCAAAAATTTAAGTGAGGTGAGTTGCATATTTTAGTGGGTATAAACAAGATTACCCAAAAAATAATAAAAGAAAAAGTAAATGTCTTTATTTTAAAATTAAAAATTAAAGTATAATTTATTTTTCTTGAATATGATTGTGAAAGAAGTTATTCAAATTTATTGCGAATATATTAAAATTTTATTTATATGTAATTTATGTATGATTTAGATATAAATATATATTTTTTTCTCTATACTAAATATATTGGAACCAGCTTGCACACACTTTAATTAATTTCTTTTAAGAAAGATATCAATCGCTGAATGCAATAAATTTTGCACATGCTAAAGCTTGAATTAATCAGTGACACAACCTCAAAATGAATGATGATTGCATGAGACAATAAATTATTTAAGTAAACATTTTGCAGATGCTCTACCATATTGCCACGCCGCATGGATTACATGGAGAGGTCATATATATAGATAGATAGATAGATGATCGCATATTTGCAGAATAAAATACAACCACGGAAGTATGCTATGCGTGCTGTGCATGCATAATATTCTATTGCCTTATATCTTGGTTTCAAATGAACTTTTGTAACTTTGTCAAAAAATATAAAATATAAAATATCAGGTATTGTTTGTATTGGATGGTACAATTAATTCAAAAAAATAAAAATTAGAGTATTATTTAAAAGAAAAAATTAGGGTACAGTCCATTTTTTGGAACTTTCTAATTTGCGGGCCATAATTTATTTTTTTGATAAATTGTGTTCCTGATTTTCTGTTACTCAATTCATATTATAAAACTACAATAATATGTATTTCTTATGTTATCTAATTACTATAACATTTTTTTCTCGGCATTTTTTTCGGTTATCTGACTACCGTAGTATATATTTATCAAGTTTCAACTATAATATGAAAACTAAAAATTGATTGGAACAGTAAAATTTTAAAAAAAATGTACGAACCACAAGTTAAAATTTTTTAAAGAGAGAGACCAATCGCTAAGAACCACCATTTAAAATGGCATAACAAATAGTAAGAGTACAAAACTATTACTTGTTATACAACACTACAGGAAAAAAAAATCCCACGCGCTAAATAATTGCTCACAATATATATTTTGAAAAAAAAAACATTTGTATACAAAAGCACATAAAAACTCATATACTATAAAATTAATTAATATCCGAATATTGAGTCATCAACCGCTGAGCTATTCTGGGCGTCACTACCATCACATATTCATATATCATATCCATATAGTTAGCCCATTGTCTACAGTTGCATACAAAATTCTTCATGTTATTAAAATATTAAGGACATTTGGACTTAAATATAGATTATATACAAAATTAACTAAAAATGAAAATAAAGTGTTAATACCTTTGGTGAGTGTAAACAACCACCGTGGAAAATTAAGAAAAGGTAACAAGTAAAAACATCAGCTATATTTTATATAAAATGATAGTGAAATTCAGTGGTTTTGTAAAAGAGGGGATTCGAACCTTAACGATTACATAATAATTCACACTTTTTGTAAATATTTGAAAAAACACATTTCTTTGAAAAAAAAAAAAACTAAACATGTTGTTATCTTCTTTATTATTATTATTATTATTATTATTATTATTATTATTTAACGATATAACTAACTACATTGTTAAAAAGCTCTAACAACAATTTAGTTAAAGTTGGATGATAAAAATTACCACATCAACTTTTAATTATTTAATTAAAAAAAATTGTAGCAATTTTAATTTCCATAGTAAGAATTACATTTTTTCAGTGTCATAATTATTAAAGTGCGGTTTTGTTTTTATTAAGGGTGGTGATGTTGGCACCCCCACAATCACTTGGTAACACTTCCACTAAAAAAAAAAGCTTCAATTGTTATTTCCACCCCATTTGTTTTAATTTAACTCAAAAGTTAATTAACTCCCTAATTATATAATTATCTCTTATCTATTTAGAAACAAATTTTGGTTGCACAAAAACAACAAATAAAACCTCCATTGAAGCAAAACTCTAAGTTTGAGAAGAATGGTATAAACAAAACCTCCATTGATGCAAAACTCAAAATTTGAGAATAATGGTAGAAAAATGAGAAACTTTGAAATAAGGGAAGGAAAACAAGTAAGAAATAGTTAATGAAAGAGAGATATACATATTTTTATTTTGTTTCATTGTTTATATTATTTTCATAACATATACATCAAATATATAAACAAAAAACACAATTTTCTGTTTGAAGCACGAAGAAGGTTTACTCGGTTCTCCGTAACCGAGTTGCAGGCTTGTACACTCGGCTGCTCTCAATCGAGTATGAAATTCCATATATAAAATGTCAAATTGATATGCTCTCGGGACCTTCATTTGGTTGAGAGCAACCGAGTGTTCGAGTATGAAATCCCATATATAAAATGTCAAATTGATATACTCTCGGGACCTTCATTTGGTTGAGAGCAACCGAGTGTTCTTAATGTTACTCAGCTGATCACAGCCGAGTGTACAGGTCTGCAACTCGGTTACGAAAAATCGAGTTAACCTTCTTCGTGGTTTAAACAGAAATGGTGTTTTTTGTTTATATATTTGATGTGTATGTTATAAAAATAATGTAAACAATGAAACAAAATATAAACATGCATGTCTCTCTTTCATTAACTATTTCTTACTTATTTTCCTTTCCTTATTCAAAAATTAAGTTATTATATAGTTTTGCTTGTTTGAGAAGATGATAAAGATGGAGAAATTTTGGAGTTAGTTTAGGGTATTTAGTTTTATGTAGTTAATTACTTAATGATGTTATTAATTAATTAAGTAAGGGATAACCCAAAAATAAGTGGGAGTGGTAGGTATAACATGAGAGTGTTATTAAGATAAAAATGTAAAAGTGGGAGTGTTAGTAAGAGTGTGAGTGTTAGCAAGAGTTTTGTGGGGTGCCAACATCACCACCCTTTATTAATATTAGATTTTTGCACATACGTTATTCATGTGTGATGCAAGGCACTACTCGAATTCAGGAAAAGTCCTAAGTTCTAGTCTTATCCGAGGATGATTTTCGTTACTATTGTAGTACAAAGAAGAGATTTATATCTTTTTCTTTTTCCTAAAAAAAAGAGTGATTTAAAAGAACAAAAGTTAAGAAAGTAGTAAGCGGGGTTCTATATACTCTTTGTTAGTCTACAAACTTTTGTGAAATTAAAATACGAAAAAACAAAATTAGAAAAAACAAAAATTAATGCACAACTTCAAAGCAAGTGAAATAATTTGACATTATGCAATAGTAGATAGATAGATAGATAGATAGACATATAGGTGTTTTAGGAGAGTGTATTCAATTTATAATATATAGGACTTTTTTGAACTTTTAAAGTAAGTGAGCACTTAATTACGATTTTAGAAAATGTGTTAAATATTTAAAAAAACACTCAATTTTTTTTAAAACCCAACCAAACAACACATTAGGATTTTAAAATATCATTCTAAATCTTATCATATTCAAAATTCTAATGACTTTTAAAGATTTTATAAATTTATCAAATTATGGTGGATTTTAGGCCATTAGTATAAATACTAAATCCACTAACAAATTTTTTCTTACATCTCAAAAGTTTTTACATTCCATAACCTTTCCGTCCCCTCCCTCTTCCTCCCAAAATGATAAACAAAAGTTATTTTATGTCTTCGCTTTATTTAATAGGCTAGTTATCATGTATTATAGTTATGATATAATATTTAATAATAAAATTATTAGGTCTTCACATATGAAATGAAAACATATAAAAAAAACTTAAATTATAAATAACAATTTTCTAATCATGAAGTATAAAAAAAACTAATATATCTATATAGGAGTTTCTTACGATTCAGATCTAATAAATCTTGAATCTCCAACCTTTTCTCTTTGCGTAATAATATTAATAAAAATATATAAAAAGGAACAAAGAGTCATATACAATATAATCCAAACTTTACGCTGATTCCACTTTTGACGCAACAAAATATGTTCAAAGAATCTCATTATCGCTTTTTTTTTTATTAAGAAAATACAGAATTGTTTGAAGTCTTAAAAAAAAAAATATACTAGTACTAAAAAATCTATGCATTAAAATTTTTAACTTTATATGAACTTAAAAATTCAATAATCGCAGTCTTTTAGAATTTGAATTAAACACACACCTGCAAATTCTTTTGTTTAAATTAGACTATCGGGATTCGGGATAGTAAAGGGTACCATTTTTCTCAGGAAGCTTTTCCGGTAGCCACGCGTATCGGAAGAGCTAGTATATTGGGCCCAAGTAGTAGCCGTAGTAGTGTGAGCAACGAGACGATGATGATGACCTTGGAAGGCGCCGTGTACAAATTTCCATCTCTAAAAATCATAAAAAACCCTAATCCTACCAACCGCTCACCTACATCCCTCCGATTCCGAACGCCCGTATCAACCTCAATAGTTTCTTCTTCTTCTTCTTCTTCTTCTTCTTCTTCTTCTTCACAAGAGCCTTCTTCTCTCGGACACATCACCCGACCCGACTTCCCTATTCTCCACCAGGTAGGTATCATCCTATCTGCGCCCTTGTTTCTTCTTCTAATAATACTGGGGAGTGTTCAATTTTCATGCTCCGTTTGTGGATGAACAAAGTAGTAATAATGCTTTCGCTTATTTGAGTTTAGTTGTACTTTGAATCCAATTAGAAGCTTGTGTGTTTCTGGGTGTTGTTGTATCATATTATATGGCTAAATAGATAGATGCCTATACTTACTTTTGACACTGGAAGAAAACTATGTTGGCTAAGCTATTATTTCGTAATTGCTAAAATTGATAATTGTCTTCTAATAATTCTATGGTAGCATTAGGTCTGTAAAATTAGAAGCTTCAATATTTTAGTCAATTATAGTGTAAAGTGTAAACTTACTAGAAGACAAATGGAGGGCTAATGAACAGATTAAACGCAACGCTTGAAACCCATAAAGTAAGAAACTAGACAAAACCTTCAAGTGGAAGAGTAAATTCTAATCTGGCATAAGCCACAGCAATAGGTGGTTGCCTCAGGTGATGACATTGGAGTAAACGTCCTTTAAGTTCAAGCGGCTGAGTCCCCAAAGGTTTTATTCATTATTGTGATCATCCATTTTGATATTCCTATCTTGAAACTTATATGAGATTACGAGGTACCTTAATGTAATCCAAAATTAATAAATAAAATTAACTTGCATTTGAGGGTCCTCTCTTTGACATCGTCTCTGCGAATATGTTTGTGCCTCAGGAAAAGGAAGATAAAAGCTACATCTAGCCTAATATTTACTAACTCATTATTTTTAACTCTCTACACCAAGTTAAATTAGTTAATGATTAAATCCAGTTGGTAATCTTTACAGTTATATCATCATTGGGGCATTTTATGATTGTGTCTTTAAGCTCCAAGTGATTTGCAGGAGGTAAATGGTTCAAAACTTGTCTATTTGGACAATGCTGCAACCTCTCAGAAGCCCGCTGCTGTTCTGGATGCTTTACGGAACTATTACGAATCATACAATTCAAATGTGCACCGCGGGGTTCATTTCTTGAGGTATTTGTATATTTTTTGAAAGATAAGTTCATTCAAAAGACCTAAGGGGTTGGGGGTGGAAACCTTTTATGAGAAGTAACCAGTCTACAAAAAAAAAAGATGTAAAGATAGCAAGCAGCAGTATGACTTAACCGAACACCACTGCCTTTCCCCTTTTCTATTTGATAGAATATATGTATACGTTAGTAGTTGTAGTTAGAAAATTTGCTAAATCATATGAATCGTTGACAAGGTGTGGTACGTTGAAGCTGTTGTTCTTCAACACGATTCATCTTCTGTTTTTACTTTGAGAGGGGAGTGGCTTTGAAGGTTTTACTCTTGGATGATATACACATAAAAATGAAATAAAAATAAAATATATACATTCTTACAATTTCTTTTGGAACCCAGTGCAAGGGCAACGGATGCGTATGAATTAGCAAGAAAAAAGGTGGCAACTTTCATCAATGCATCCGAGTCTAGTGAAATAGTATTTACGAGAAATGCTACTGAAGCTATCAACCTAGTTGCTTATTCTTGGGGCCATGCAAATCTTAGGCCAGGAGATGAGGTTTGCCTTTTGTTTTAGTCTACAACATGTTTTTGCTCCACGTTAAAACATTTCGAACTCCTTCCTTTGAAAGTATGGATTTTACCTCATTTGAGTTGTATATGGATAGAAAGTCCTCAAGGTTATTGTAAATAATTCAGGCTCTTGTTGTTTTGGTATCTTGTGTGTACATCATCTATTTTGCAGGTTGTAACCACAATTGCTGAACACCACAGTGCTATTGTTCCTTGGCAAATTGTAGCTGAAAAGACTGGTGCCATTTTGAAGTTTGCAAGTTTAACTCAAGATGAAGTTCCAGATGCAGGGTATTTGAGGGAAATAATCTCGAAGAAGACAAAACTTGTTGTTGTTCATCATGTTTCAAACATGCTTGGTAGGTGACCACCTCCCTTCTCTCTCTTCCCTTTTTTTGGGGGGTCAGAGGGGGTTGGGCGTTGGTGAGGGGCTTAACCATTGGTTTTCCTTCTTTAGTACTTAGTCCAAGGCACACAGTGATCTTTGTCTGTGTGCATACATGCTTAGCATGACTTAATTTACTACAAGGCATGGTTTAACTTAGGACGGAGTTAAAGCTATGTTTTCTGCAGAAGTATTGTTTATCAGGCTCTGTTGTAGATATTTATTTACTTGTAGGGGAAGGATCTAAAGACGGCCAATTTTTTGGTCCTTAAATGTGGACCAACCATTTTGAGGGGATAAATGGATGAATTTTTTGATAAAATTTGGTGTAAGATGATCTCCATGATTAGTAGATTGTCTTCACCATATCAAAAAATTCAACCGGGAAGTGGACTAGCTAAACATCTGAAATTTTAATGGCCATAAGTGTGCACATATATCAATTTTTTAGTTAACCCACTTCCCGATTGAATTTTTCGATAAAATTTGGAGGAGACGACATACTAATCATGGAGATCATCTTCACCAAGTTTCATAAAAAAAATCATCCGTTTACCCCCTCCCGGTCCGCATTTAAGGACCAAAAAATTGGTCCTCTTAAGATCCTTCCCCTTTACTTGTATAGATATATATTAAAGCAACTGACTTTATTCCAAGAGAAAAACATGCCCAGTAGAGATTCAGAATAATTCCATCCTGACGCATATCAGAGTTAAAAGTGATTTTTTTTGTATCTTAAGGTTTATTTCTGGGCGTTGGTTATTGTCGTTTCAAACTTTAGTTGTATATTTATTTACTTGTATATAAATATATAGAAGTAACCGACTTTATTCCAAGAGGAAAACATGCCCGGTAGAGATTCATAATAATTCCATCCTGACGCATATCAGTGTTAAAAGTGAATATTTTTGTAACTTAAAGGTTATTTCTGAGCATTGGTTATTGTTGTTTCAGACTTTAGTAGTGAGTTGACTTCCGTGTGATACTTAAGTACTCCCTCTCTGCCCAGTTAAGAATCCCACTTGTGCACTTTTCATGAAAGCGCCAATATCTAGCATAATCAGTGGTGAAGAATAAAGCTTATTTACTATAGTGAGATTTTGTATATCAATTATGTCCAGAAAAATGGAATGGGACTCTTAATTTGAGATTCTCCAAAAAGGAGAGTGGGATTCTTGATTTGAGAAGGTGGGGAGTACATTGTCAGTGTGGAGCTACGGAAAGCTTTGAGGATGGATGTTAGCATGTATTTTCGTGTAATTGAAGATCTGTAATATATGCATCGTCGCAATTACTTCTCATATTCTTTGTTTTTGTTTATTTGCCATTATTTTATTTTTATTTTATTTTTCTTGAAGCTTCTGTTCTACCGGTTGATGATATTGTGCTTTGGGCACATGAGGTTGGGGCAAAGGTACTGATAGATGCTTGTCAAAGTGTTCCACACATGGTGGTAGATGTTAAAAACCTTAATGCTGATTTCCTTGTTGCTTCTTCTCACAAGGTTTGCTTATTCCCATATATTCTAAGATCTTTTAAGTCTTATTGGCTGAGTGGTTGAATTGAAGAATAAACATGCTTCAGATGTGTGGGCCTACAGGCGTTGGATTCCTATATGCTAAGAGAGAGCTGTTGTCTGCCATGCCTCCTTTCTTAGGTGAGGATATTCTCTTTATGGCAAGGCTATTTATTTTCCTTGAGTGTAATTTGGAACTTGCCACATGTACTCCCTCTGTCTCAAATTAAGAGTTACGGTTGGAATTCAAATAATTTTTTGGATTTGGTAATTACTCTTAATCTAAACTAAAGGAAGGGGAGATAGTGAATGACATTAGCTTGTTTTTTTAACCCTTGAACCATGAGAGGATGGTGGGACTCTTAATTTGAGGGCCGGAGTAATAACAATAATAACATTTGAAAAGTATCAAATGTTAGAGACACGAGGTTACCAAAACCAGATTCTGAAATTACCTCCTTATCATCCCTAAATCACAGGCGGTGGCGAAATGATTTCAGACGTATTTCTAGACCATTCCACGTATGCTGAACCTCCATCCAGGCAAGTGCCTAATTTGCTGCTTAACCTGGAAATAATATATGAATCTCTGTATATGTCTTAACTGTCTATATATATAGACATATATCATATTACATAATATAATAAATCAATAGTAATGGTAATAAAACTTATTTATGTTCCATAGAGCTTGTAAATCGAGAACATTGGTTCTTGAAATTGGCTTAATTTTTTTATTTGTTACTAAGTACATGCTCACTTCTAAATTGCAAGTCGTCTTGTATATCCATGTTTTAATTGGATCAGATTCGAAGCTGGAACACCAGCAATTGGAGAGGCAATTGGGTTAGCAGCCGCAATTGACTATCTATCTGGAATTGGCATGCAAAAAATTCATGATTATGAGGTGCGCTTTTCTTTACTTCTTCTGTTGGTGGGGTGGGGGGTGGTAATTTTTATATTTTGGGATAATACGCACAGATGTCTTGATGATCTCTTGCAAGAAACAGATACTTGTTTTTTCTCTTCCTTTTTCCTTGCAAATTCTGGAATGATTCTTTGTACCTTGATCACTCATGATTTGGGTCCTGGACCTCTACTAACTGAGACATCTCAGGCCCCATGTCATACCAGGTCATTGATAATATAGGTTGCTGTTTCGATTTGCTTTTTCCAGGCAGAGCTGGCTAATTACCTGTATGAAAGTCTCAGTTCAGTCCCTGGTGTAAGAATCTATGGTCCCGCACCTTCAGAAACAGTCAGACGAGCTGCTCTTTGTTCTTTCAATGTGGAAGATATTCAGGCAACAGATATTGCAACTATCCTTGACCAGGTACACAAACACGACTAATAGTCTACTGCAATGTGGTACATTTGCTTATTTTTTACTCGTGTATCTGGCAATAAGTACACTCTGGATGATTAAGTGGTGGTTCTTTTCGATGTTTATATTATTAAACAAGCATTTGAGAAAAATTATAGAAAAGAGATGGTGCGAACTAACATTTTATTTATTGGTTCCAGCATGGGGTAGCTATTAGATCAGGCCACCACTGTGCTCAGCCCCTTCACCGGCATTTGGGAATAAATTCAAGTGCACGTGCTAGCTTGTATTTCTATAACACCAAACAGGACGTTGATGACTTCATTGTTGCACTCAATGAGACGATCCGCTTCTTCAATTCTTACAAATAGTGGGTAGTTTTTCGGTTTAAGCTACTGCAGGTAATATTATATCTAGCCAGTTGCCTTTTCCTTAACACTAGACTTCTATACAGGGTGGGCATGACATTGGCCTTGTAGTGTATGTAACTTAATTTTGAATATTTTTTTTTTGTTCGATTTTTTTTTATTGGTTCTCCATAGAAAGGTAAGAGATGAAAATGAAGATTATGAGTTTGACATTTGAACGTGATGTAAAAATGTTGAAGAGAATCTCACTAAACAAGTCAACTTCATCACTCGTGTTCACTGTCATTTTTCTTTTCATTTTTGTTATCGCAACTGCCCGTTTTGGTTGTATTCAAAATCGTTACGCATAAACAACTGAAGATACTGGCCACTATGCAATTTATTCCCCAATTTCGATTCGGCCAGTTCTGTTCTCCGGAGTTATTATGATTTAGAAGCAGTAGTCTTGGGTAGCATGGTCCACGATATTCGGCATTTAAAGATGAATATAATTTAATCTATTTTATGAAAAGGTTAGTTCTTCAAAACATTTCTAAAAGCCATCCTAACCTCCCTTTACACTATATTCATTACAACGAAAGGATCGACATAAAAATAAGATTCATAACAGCATTGCACTTTTTCTTTCTCAACATGATCTTTGTGAACGTACTGAAGTCGGACGTAGACCATTGTCTAGGAGGCTTATCATTTAGCCGCTTAAAAGCATCATTGTCAAGTTTCAACATCTCTTTCAGCTCATCATCAAGGGCAGGCACAATGGTTACTCTAGCACATGCATAGAACTCAGTCCATTGTATTTCAACTTGAAATTGTTATGCAAGTGCCTAGCACATGTCCTATGCTCTGAATTTGAGATACGATATTTTTTTTATTTCTTTTTTAAATACAAGTAAATTTATACATTTAAGCTCCGTTTGATTGCAAAGTGAAAAAGGAAAATAAATTGAGTTAGTTTTGATGAAAACATGAAAAATAAGTTAAGTGATAGAGGTGATATTCTCTTGATTTTGTAAGTTTTTCCATGAAGAAATTTTCTTTACTTGGTTCTCTTGATTTTTAAGTTTTTCCATGAAAAAATTTTCTTTACTTGGTAGTAAGTAAAGATTTTCCATCAAAAATATTGAAGGATGGAGAATATATACTCATAAAATGAGTAACATCTCTCGCTTTATTTTCTATCTTTTTACACAAACTAACTAAATTTATTTTCATTTTCCATCTTTGCAATCAAACGAAGATTGAACAAAGAAGAGGAAAATAAAATCATTTAAAGGGTGAGAAGCTAACACTCTAAAAAAGTCGGATATATAATCAACTTTAGAGCATCTCCAAGAGACTCTTTATTACACAAATATTTTTTGTAATAGCTAACACATACTCAAAAAATAAAATCCAACAGCATAACTAAAGTAGAGAGGATGAGTGAAGAGCTTCCTTGGCTCTCTATTCAATATTTTGCATTAAAAAAACAACATACTAAACACCTACTTTTTCATATATTTATTAACAATCAATTAAATTGCGACACATTTTATGATAATAACATGAAAAAAGAGTATTGTTGGAATATCTCACTCTCTACTTGAAAGATACTCTATATTTAAAAAAAAAATTGATCTCTAAAATGGAGAGTATCATTAGAGATACTCTTACGAACAAACACTAAAAATAAGGGAAACAACATCGATTCAAGAGTATATTAATCATTATACCAACATTAAATTTATAAAAAAAATAAAAATTACTCATGACTTTAAACAAAAGTGTGTCCTATTTTACAAAGTTTGAACTTTAAATAGGGGGTGTAAATAACACCCCCGTATTTGTTACTAACACCCCCCTTTTTTTTTAACTAAAAACACATTTCAACACCCCTATTTTTTTTGTCACAAGCACCCCTTCACCTAAACCTCACTTAACTATTTTACCCAACGATTATAAACATTAACTTATCTATTTATCCAATTGTTAATAAATTAATCTAACATTAACCTAAATAATCAAACTCATCTATCCAATTTCCCCCATTCATCATCACATACCTCTTGCATCAAGTAAAACAAAATAGATGAGATATTTGGTTCTTTATTATTTGAGCTCTCAAAATCAAGAAATCGCAACCAATTCAAAGTACAAACATAATTGTTGGGTAGTTTGAAACTTGGATTATAATAGAGAATAAGCATTGTACTTAAGGTGGTGGTGAAATAAGAAGTTCAAGAGAAAGTTGATGTTGACATTCTACTATAAGATGAAGCTAAGAGGTACTGTAGTTGTTATTATTGGTGTATTAATGTGTATATAATTTTTTCATTCATTATTTTACATCATTCAAATTGAAACAAACGTACAATCCCCAAAACAAAGTACAAAACGAGTTATGTCCATGCCTTACTCAATTTATATAAGGAGAGTAAGTCAGCTATAACTCTTTCCAAGTAAGACGCGTGTGTACAAACACACTCACCTAAGAGAACTGAGTTTGTAGTAAGTTGCTCTCCCAAAGTAAACCGAGCCAGTACTAACTTTGTATATAATTTTAGGATTTATCACTTCAATATAACATAAAGGGAGAAATATCTATGTTTGAAAATATTGATTTCACAGCAATACAATTACAACCAAATCCTAAACCGGCTTGTATTTTCAAATGTACCTAGCATATTGTTGAAAAAGAAATTCCGAAGAATCTTAATTATAAACTTGATTATGCATTAATAATCGAGCCAAAGTTGATTTTTTCTTACCCAAAGCCGAAGACCCAAAACATTGGATGTCCATGTCTGATGCAGGTTTCATCACAACATCAACATACAACTGTGTAATTGTGTTCTTATTAAATACATGAAGTTTAACTTTTTCCCCCATGCCGAGCTGCCAGTGGAAAGTAGTGAAGTTTGTGTTATCTACTTTATGCTTATTTATGGTAACCACTTTGTTAGCATCATCTTGAAGGATCATGCCCACTCCCCAACGTTACTGGCATGTGAAATGTATTTCGACCTGAGGCAACCGCTTGGAAGCAACTTTTCATTGATAGACTTCAATTTTACAAAGAAGGATATATGATTGACCCTAGAATAAAAGACTCACCGATCATAATCAAATAATTAATGATTGCTTAAGCTCTTTATTGTTATGCGTAGTCCGTGTTGTGTTTTTTATGAATGTAGGTAAAATTGAGGATGTAAAGCCGAGGTTTTACATATGTTTTTTTTGTGAAGTTGACATGAATTGAAAATGTAAATGTCGTATATGTATTTTTGTAAAGTTATGTTGAATTGAAAATGTAAACCTTTTATATGTAACTTTTGTTATATGAATGAAGTAACAAATCTCTCTTATTATGTGTACATTTTGTTATATGGTGAATGAGTGTGTAACTTTCTGAATATTGTAATATCCTGCCTCACCATTATTTTGCCTTATGTTAGGCGAGTAATTATTAACACACTCATCCTATGTGGGACGAGTGTGTTATTAGGTTTATATTTTTAGTTGGCTTAATTCCGATGCCAAAAATACTTTTTCTGTTGTAATTTTTTGAGTTGAATTGAAAATTTGAATATATGACAATTAACAGAAGCTCACCAAACTTACCGGATTCATCTTACATAATTCAGAACCTAAAGTAAGTTGGTTATATGGTTTGATTCAAAATATAGGTGGTGGTTAAGTTTAAAATTCCAATTTAAAAGCTTTTAAGTCAAAACTATTTTTAAGTATTTTTACTGAGATTTGTCAAGATCCAAAAAAAATTCCAGTTGACACAAATTATTGAGAAAACTCATTTTTTTCATATCTAACATATTTTATAAAATAGTTTTTGAAATTTATGTCGAATTAGTATCTAAACAAATTTAATATAGCAAAATAAAGTAAAAAGAAATATTAAAATAAAATTTTTATTTAATAAATAAAAAGGAAAATAAAAGGCAAACTATGAAAAGTCAAAGTTCTAATATTTTTAAGAAAACCCACGTGCCACCTTTTCCCAATTTGATTTACAACCATTTAATGTCCTTGCCACTTGTCATTGAGAAGAAAAAGGTAGGCAGCACATTTAAAGGGATGGATCGGAATAAGTTATAAACACTTGGACCGGTCCGACAAATGGGATTTTAGAGACGGGGTGAGCGAAGTTGCTAACGCGCGATAAGGAAGATCGCAGATAGAGGTGAATGATTGTGATCAAGTACGTAAAAGGAGGCGACGGGTAAGCCGAAAAATGCTGGAAGTGCTACTCCAAGCCAGCAGCGATTGGATTCTACATTCAAGGGATTAATGAGACTGTTGCATAAATTGTGAAGAAGCAATTTTTGTAAGTCATCGAATCTGTAATTCCGTTTTGATCATAGTGAATTAATGTCGGTTAGTCTCGAGAATTAGTCATATGCAATTAGGGATACATCGTAAATTTCTGGTGTTGTGTGATTATTTTTTTTGTTATTGCTTGATATAATTGTTAGACAACACAACACATGTTTCAATTGTAAAATTGATCAGACCTAGGGCTTTAATTCTACTTATGAAATCTCAAATTATTTGAGAAAAATCCTAAAATCAACCTAAGCAATATGATGCCCTAAATATTTTGAGTCTCTTCAATTAGTATCAGATGAGGTTTCATTAATTTGCTAGGATTTGCATCTAGGTTGATTTGTGTCTATTTGTTTACTTTGTTTTATTTGATTTGTTTGGTTTTCTATGGTTACTATGAATAATTCTAAGAATTCACTTTCTGATGAAGAATAAGACTTTCCGGATCTTCAATCGGCTTATGACGCTTTCTTACTAGAATGTCAAAAAAAATTCGTGGAAAATTCAAAACTTAAATCCAAAAATAATTGTTTTGAAAAAGAGCTTATCGATTTAAAAAAGGATAAAGTAAGTTTTAAAAATTCAAAGGCTAAGAAAATCGAATTTTTAAAGAAAATTATACAACTTAAAAGCGATAACGAAAATTGTCTTGGTATAATTAGTTCTTTAAAAAAGGAAAATTTGAAATATGAGGATAACATCAAACGACTAGGAGAACGCGTTTACAATCTAACTCAACAACTTGAAAATGCTTTAACCGTCAAAGTTGGGTTATAAACTAATTCTAAGAAACTTGAATTAATGCTTTCAAATCAAAATAGTGGAAATAACAAAGAAAGATTTGGATTCTCAAATTTTAGTTCTAAAAAGCAAACTAAGACCATATTTATGAAAGCCATTTCCCAAAATTCAAGTTTTAAGGGTGCTAGTTCTTCAAAGTCAAAAACTTTCATTGATAAAACTTCTCAAACTTCAAAGAAAGCTAAGACCATTCAAACGGGGAAACAAGTTTTTGCTCAAAAATCAGTTTATCAAAAAGTTTCTTATTTGAAAGTTTTTGAAGACCAAGTGATACCTTTTGAAGTGTACAAGCACACACTCCCACAACCCTTTTGGTATGAGTATTATGAGATGAGAGGTCACTTGAGATAATTTTGTCGGCAAGCCTTGAATCAAATGCCGAATAATGTTCTAATTCTTAGACAGAAACCTAAACCAATAGGGAAAAACAAGAGGGTTAGGGTTTTAAATAGCGAGGACATAAGAAAGATAGGATTCCACGGATCAAAAAAATTTGGGCACCGAAAGGGATCATTGCACCTACTTAGGTCATAAGGGGTCCCACCTAACATGAAATTGATTAGATGGATGGCTATGCTAGGTGAGTTTGTTACTTCGGTCGATTTTAACTCCTCCCACAGGTACTGAAGAAAAGTGAATTTTGATTTTGAATTTTTTATTGCAACCTGAATTCGTTGAAAAATTGATTACTTGCATATATGTGATTGTAACGACATTATATTCTAGATATCTCAAGATTCTCAAAATTAAATGCTTAATTTGGAGATATGTGTGTATAATGCTTTGACAATTCGATAACCGATAGTATGTTATTTCAATCACATAATAGTTTTTGTGTATATCCCACACACTATACTGTACAATTTACATTGATGTATGTTGAATAATCACTTGGGTTAGTCTCTTGCTTTTAATTTAAAATTTCAAAAGCTCCGATACTGTTTATTTAGGGATAGATAGTCTAAGAAAATCATTGTGATTAATGCAGTGAGATTTTTGTGATGTAGTTATGAGCGAAAAATTAAAAGACAAGCATGTGAGGAAAAAATGTAGAGGGGATGGAAAAGGGCTAGTATAGTAGAAAGATAATCGAAAGCTACAAAAAATGAAATAGCTTGGTTCCATTAGGGGTGAAAGCCTCCATCGCAAAAAGTCGATGCTTGCACAAAAACATCACAAGTTTGAATGCAAAATTGCATATTTTATTTCATTTATTTTTAAAAAAAGACTGCTTCTGAGGGAGAAAATAATTTAGTTGAAAAATAATGGCCTAGAGGCTTTCTAAATTTTCTTGTATTTGGATGCGCGAGTGTTTCAAAACTCATAATTATTTAATAGCACTTTGTATGATCCATATTTATAGTACAATGTGATATATACTTATACTCTGTATTGCTTGATGTATATATGCTGAATTGTTATATGCATAGTACATGTGTCATATTAGTGAAAATCATGTGTTTTGAAACTTAATTGGTATATTACGGATTTGATATATGTTATATAGCAATGCATGTTGAGTATTTGTGCTAAAATATTTTTTTAGGCAGTTTTGCTCTTGAAATTCCAAACCAAATCCATGGAAAGTTGAAAATTGGTAATGAGGGGTTTCTCAAGGTTTAGCTAAAAGGTTTTTAAATTAGTTGATATCTTTGCTAACTATAACCTTGTGATTGAACAAGATATGCAATTAGTGTTAATTGATATTATTTGCTTTGCATGATCTTGTTTTCAATGCTTTACTGCTTTCCATGCTCATTACTTTGTTTATTCCGAGGGGGAGTAGTAAAGTAGGAATATTTTGAGGGGGAAGGGGAGAAATATATAATTTTTTTTATTTGATTATTATATCTCGTTACGCCCATACTTCACTAGGTGCTTGTTGAGTTTTGGTGTTTCAGGATTAACAGGTAGAATTTTTAGCCTTTTTTTTTGCTTTGTGAAGTGTTGTAGCCAATATCGAGACTTAAAGTTAAGTATGTCTTTGAGTTTTGTTGTTGTATAGACTGATTCGACTTAGAGTCTGTAATTGAGATGTTATAGACATCACGTCTAAAGCGTCTGTATTAGCCATATGTGTTTTATCATCGGAATAGTCAAAAGGCGAGATTGTTAGGTTTATATTTTTAATTGGTTTAATTCCGATACCAAAAACACTTTTTCCATTGTAATTGTTTGAGTCAAATTGAAGATTTGAAAATGCGACAATTAACGGAAGCTCGTCGAACTTACCAGATTCATTTTACATAATTCAAGATTTAAGATAAGTTAGTTATATGGTTTGATTCAAAATATAGGTGGTGGTTGAGATTAAAATTTGAATTAAAAATCTTTTAAGTCAAAACTATTTTTAAGTATTTTTACCTAATTTTTTCGGAATCTGAAAAAAGCTCAATCGACACAAATTTTTGAGGAATTTTTTTTCATATCTAACGTGTTCCATAAAATTACCTCTAAAATTTATGTCGAATTAGTATTCAAACGGATTTAATACGGCGAAATAAAATAAAAAAATATTTAAATAAAAAGCAAAAAGTAACTTAGAAAAGCCAAAGTTCTAATATTTTTAAGAAAACCCACGTTCCACCTTTTCCCAATTTGGTTTACAACCATTTAACGTCCTTGCCATGTGTCATTGAGAAGAAAAATGTAGGCAGCACATTTAAAGGGGTGGACCGGTACAAGTTATAAACACTTCGACCGGTCCGGCAAATGAGATTTTCTTAGAATTTGCTTTTCCAAATTTCGAACCGATCTATATTTTTTAGAGTTGTATCAGTTCGTTGTGTATTTTTTTGGGCACAAATTTTTATCGTAATTTTTTTTATATATTTTTAACGTATTTAAAAAGGACTTTGACTTTATATTTTTCCTATAAATATAATCATTGGTTTGGGTAAAAAATACATGATTTTAGAGAGTTTTTTTAGGTTTAAAAAAATATCCAAACGTTAAAATCAATTTTTGAGAGTTTTGAGACACCACCTAGATTTTGTTTACATGACATACAAGATCATATAGTTCTTCAAATTTAAGAACTAGGATTCCAAACATTCACAGTCTTATAGGAGTGTCTTCGGTTGCGATTGGAGACGGGGTGAGCGAAGTGGCTAACGCGCAGTAAGGAAGATCACAGACAGAGGTGAAGGATTGTGATCAAGTGCGTAGAAGGAGGCGACGAGTAAGCTGAAAAAAGCGGAAAGCGCTAAGCCAAGCTAGCTGCAGTTGGATTCTACATTTAAAAGATTGACGGGACTATTGCGTAAATTGTGGGAAAATAATTTTTGTAAGTCATCGAGTTTTATTATTCCGTTTTGGTCATAGTGAAGTATTGTCGGTTGGTCTTGGTCCCGATGATTAGTCCTATGCAACTAGGGATATCTCATAAATTTCTAGTGTTGTGTGGTTGCTTTTTGTGTAATTGCTTGATATAATTGTTAGATAACACAACACAGGTTTCGACAATAAAATTGATTAGACCTAGAGTTTTAATTCCGCTTATGAAATCTCAAATTGTTTTTGAGAAAAAACCTTAAAATCAACCTAGGCAATACAGTCCCCTAAATTTTCTAGTTTCTTTATGTGTGTGATTATACTCACATCTCATTAGGCGGGGTTTATTTGAAAAATACTCTAATACATTTAGTACTCTATTATTTTATGTTATGTTAATGTTTAATAACACATTCACCCCACGTAAGATGAGTGTGTATGAATGCACTCGCATCTCATTAGGCAAACCTAATTTGGAAAACACTCAAGTACTCTTAGCATTCTATTGCTTTATGTTAGGGAAATTCTTAACAACACACTCACTTCGTGCGAGATGAGTATATGTCACTACACTATTTCATGAAATTTGAAACACACCGTTTTTGCAATTAATAACGGATTAAATCCATTAAAAGCTAGCAACACGTTTAATCCGTTACGGATGTAAAATATCCGTTACTGAATGAGAAACTATTATTTTTCCCACTATTAAATAATTGTTGGTTAAAAAAATTTAAAAAGTGACATTTAATCCGTTAGAAAAACATTACCAAAAAAAAAATGCCTGATTAAATTTTCACTTTACCTCTCACACTTAAATAAAAAATGAAAATAACACAAAAGCCCTAGGTCACTCGCTACCCCCTTCGCCTTACCGCCACTATCGAACCTCTCACCCCCTTTGCCTTGCCGTCGTCCGTCTCACCCCCTTCCTTGTTTTCGTTCTCTCATACTCACTCCAGTTTCTTACTACCGCCATTTCTCAGATGTTAGGGGATCTAATCAAAGTTAACCTCTATTCTAAGACTAGTTGTTTGTAGAGTTTGATCAAGATATGGTGGTATAAACTCTAATTCCCAGTTCTTCCAGTGAAACTAAAAGAATAAGGAAGTAAGTTTCATTCCCCTATTTCGTAATTAATGTCAAGAGTTTAAGAAGAAAATGTGCGCTTTGCTGATTCGATCAAAGCTTTTTCGCAAAGGGCAAGTCTATGGTTACATAAAGGTCAATTTAATCAAAAATTCTTGCAGAACATATACACCTCCACCCCCTCCCTCCCGTCCTATTTTATTTTATTTTATTAAACCATGATTATTATTCCGTGCAATAACGATTTTGCTCGCATATATATAAAAAAACACTCTGTATAACAGCAAGTAATAAATAATCATTTAATTAAATAAATAAATGGGCTTTTGAAAACTCTTAAGGGTTTATTAGTCTTTGTGTTTCCCTTTTACAGGTTTCTTCTCAGACCCTCTTTGATTTTAAAATAGTTCCAATTCCTTTATGAGGTGAGGTTTGTTCTTTGATTATATATATATGCATATGCATATCTATATATATATATTTGTTTTGTCGAAGTCGCTAAAGTCTCGTTCCCTATCAAAAATGTCCTCGTGTTATGTATCTTCTTCAATGTTGATATAGATATAGATGTATGTATGTAATAAATGTTTAATTCTTGGTTGATGTTCTTACAGTAGGTTGAAGAAGGGCCATCTCTTTTTCAAGTCTTCAAAATTTCATTATGTTCTTACGCTAGATTCATACTTTGTGTGTCTATGCGTGTGCGTGAGAGAGATGCATTAGTATGTGTTACCTAATAAATCTGCTGGTACTTTTCCATCACTAAACCTGCCTGTTGGTATATTACATCCTTGAAATCTTTCCCATTATTAGTTTTTGATTAATGAAAGCATTTGGGTTATTATTTATTGTTCTATAGAAAAAGGTTTTGCAGTGTGTATGTTGAAAGAGGCTCCATATATAGCATAAGTGATATATGGTTGCAAGGATCTTTAATTTATGAGAAGACATGGTAGTAGTTTTGGCCCATACTGTGTGAGCAAGATTAATGACTATCTATAAATATGAACATGGCTAGAAAGTGAAAAATAGAGTCAAATATCAAAGACTATCAAATCTTCAAAGGGTTGGTTCATTTACCATTTTACTATAGTACATGAATACATTGTAGTGGTTGAATCAAAAAATATTTATAAGGTGGACAAATATGTTATATTCAAAGAAATTCAGTTACATATATAGAGGGACACGCTCTTGTATAAAATGTATATGTATGTATAAATGTTAAGTAAGGTGGGCAACAATATAATTAATTTATATCGTTAGTGGATCAGATATTTAATGATTGCACTAGTATAAATATAAAAATAACTATTATTCTTTCATTGTAAATTAAAAAATAAAGTATGATCTATGATATATTTGTGCTGCTCTATGCATTCGTACTGCAACTTTTTTCACATAATTTCAAACCTCATTCTTGTTCTCTCTCATTCTCAGTCACGTTTTCACTGCTGCTGCTGTGTGCTTGTGCCTTATTCTCTCACTGCCACTGTTGTGCCTCACTGCGTCACTGCCGTCCACCGCTGTGCCCGCTGCTGCCTGCTGTTGCACAGGTATGCTCATTTTGATGCATACTTCAAAATTTAAGTTGAGAATGAGATTAGCTTTGTTGAACCTAGATGCTACTGATTTACTTATTGGATGGTGTTAACTGTTGCACAATTGTATACAAATAAGCTTTTGTGTATGTATTAGGTAGCCCATCACATAATTTCTATGATATAATTGCTTTTACACAATGTGATAATGGTTGCTTGACAAGTCCTAATTGGGTTTGACTTTGTATATCTCTATTCATGTTTGTAGGTTATTCCATGTATTTTTTTTCATGTATGTATTTCAATTTTTTGTCCACTGCGTTTTAATTTTTTTCTCTGTTCATTTTCACCCGAAGGTATTTAAATTCGTACAGTTGCAAATGAGAGGAATTTAGTTTTTCTTAAAGTGCATATAGAGTATAGATCGTGATAGATACATTGGTAGTAGGAGAATGAAGAAAGTCAATGAAGCAAAAGCAAAAAGAAAAAGTGGAGAGGTATCTGGTAGTACTATTGAGAACGACGAATTGTCTGAAGTTTTCGGTAAAGATCCAAGGGGAAGAGTTCGTGGAGCTGGTTCACATGTTACTAAACAACAGATGATTCACTTGGGGATAGCAAACGCGAAAGAGAAAGCCAATAAAGTAGATAAAGAAGTAATTAATGCATAGAAGGATGAATTTAAATCATACGTCTGAGAAGCAGTGATGGTACAATTTCAAGATTTTCAATTAGCAATCCAAGGTACTATGCAAAGTATGATGGCTGATTTAAATCATGGTTCACCGCATGTGATGATGACGCTTAGAAGTGAGTTTGCTAGTAACTCCGTTCATCGTTCTTATAACCTAACCTAAAATTTAGATAATGTTTTCACCCTGAGTTCCGTTGAAAGGCTTAATTCGTCCGACAAACCTCCGGTTATATTGATTGATAGAGAAAATAAAGAATTAACCAAGGGGTACGTCGTGACAGATGCAACAGCTAGAATTTGTCATGGTAAGAAGGTTGGTATCGGTGAGAATAAAGTCTATATTGATGAAGTATTAGAACCTGATGCTCCATTATGGTTCCCGCAATATGGTAATGATACTTCCTCTGCCTATATTGCTAGGGGCTATATAATTTGGTTCGAGCATTAGTTGAAGTATATCCAGTTTACTTTTATATTTGTTATGTGCACTTTTGAGTATTTTCTTTCGGACACGATGGTATTTTATATTTTGACTTGAACATTTTGGTTTTAGTATGTTTGATGTATGGTTAGATAATTTTGGTACCTTATATTTGTGGATGGATATATTTTTGTAAGAATATTGTGTTGGTTTTTCGGATGAATATTGGTTTGTTAGTTTTTGGATGAATATTACTTTGTATGATACTATTATATCGTAATATGAGAATTTGTGTGCACTAAAACTGGTTGTATTTATTGCTACTAAAATTTGTATTGTTCTATACAGGGATAATGGACAAAAAAATAAAAATAAAAATTAATTGATACTCTGTAAGGCTATAAACCGTTACAAACATGTAACAGTTTTCCTATCAATAACGGTTATATTCTGTTACAAACCATCAATGATGTAATTACTTTT
Organism: Lonicera japonica; assembly: GCA_021464415.1. Classification (NCBI taxonomy): domain Eukaryota; kingdom Viridiplantae; phylum Streptophyta; class Magnoliopsida; order Dipsacales; family Caprifoliaceae; genus Lonicera; species Lonicera japonica. The sequence goes on along the minus strand of CM038464.1, from coordinate 3,916,898 downwards.
ACGTGGCATTGTAACTGTTGTTTAATATTTGTAACGGATTAAATCCGTTATTAAAAATAGTATTGTAACGAATTAGCAATGTTTTTAGTCTGTTACTAAAGTATTTCCCACGCCTAATTAGTAACGGATTTTAAGTGTTAGAAACATTTTTTTCCAACGGATTAAGTCCATCACAAAAGGGTCATTCTGGTGTAATCTACGAATGCATTCACTTATTATTATGTGCGCCTAATTTGAAAAACAATCCATATAGAGGATGGAGTTAGAGCTGGGGCCGATGGATATACAATGAGGTTCAACGAATGTGAGAGACGTGAGAGGGGGTCTGGTTTGGTGTGTTTTTTTTTTCCAATTTTAATTAGAGTTGGTTTTAATTAATGTATTAAATTTTAATTGAGAAGGAGTGTTAGTGATTAAAAATTAACCTTAAGGGGCTATTTATGACAAATATTGTTGGGGGGGGGGGGGGGGTAAATAACACTCTCTTAAATAATGGGTCTAAATATTGTCCTTTAAACAACCTTGCCAATTTGTGAAGGATCTTAAACTAAGGGCGTGTTGTTTTTTTTTTAACCTTTAATTCCTGAATGTTTATTACTAAATGTTGAATCCAAGTTTTAAAAATTATGTTTGTTTTTTTATTCTGAATCCTAATTGCTTGTATAAAACAATAATTTAAATTCAGTATAAGAACTTAGTGGGGTTTATGCCTCTTAATATGCATGCTTAATCATTAAAAAAACATTAACCTCTTAATAATTTAAAAAAACAAACAACTTATTATATATTTAAATAGTTAAGACCATTTTATTAAATATTCAAAAGAAAAAATAAAAACTCTTATAGCTATAACCCCTCGATGTGCCCGGTGTGTAACCTTGATCATGAAGCGACGTATCATGCATTAGTTGGCTGTGTAAGTGCTTAGCGAGTAAGGAGATTATTACATTTGGGTGACAACCATCGTCTAGCTGTGGATCTCTCTCAATGGTGGAACACGATAAATGGGCTCTTTAATGCAAAAGATATGGGTGTTGTAGCAATGGTAAAGTAGGCTATATGGAATCATTGTAATAATCTTGTTTGGAATGTGAAGAAATCGAATGAAGCAGTAACTTTGGATTTGGCGGTGGGTATTCTTTAACAGTGGCATGCCTCTCGCTCAAGTAGAGTGATACCTCGGGTTCGGCTTCCTCGAAAGGGTTTTTAAAGTGGCTTAAATCGATTAGGTTTTTAAAAGTGTAATGTCGACGCTGCTATTTTTGAATTGGATGGGAAAGTCGGCCATAGAATTGTTATTTGGAATTCAGCGGGGGTTATTGAATAAAGCTCGGAATGGCTCGTTTCCGGCATCTTCTGACCCTCTTTTAACCAAAGCATTAAGCTACTATGAAACTCTAAGTTGGTTGAAGGAAATGAATCTTTTAAATGTGACTATGAAATCAGACCCACTTATGTTAATTAATGCGATCCGTGAAAATTTTAGTACTTTTTCGTATTTTAGTATAATTGTTCAGGATTGTAAAGTTCTAACCAAAAATGTAAAAAATTATTCTTTTTCTTTTATTTGTCGTTCAGCGAATCAAACTGCTATGCCCTTACAAGGGCCATTTGATTCCGTATTGATATAGGGTGTTGAAACTTTATTACCCCTTCCCTTAATTCTAAATATTTTGGCATTAGATTTAATATTATAAGTTTTTTGGTTGTCCAAAAACAAAAGAAAAAATAAACACTCCTAACTTTTTACTTATTTAACTATTTCCTTTTAGTTGCCTGCCCACAGTACAAAGAAGCTGCGAGTGTAGCCTCTTCTCTAGGAATGGCAACGGGGCGGTTTCGCTTAAATCCGAAATCGAACCGCATTTTTTTGTACTGAACCAAAATCACAAATTTTTTTTTTAAGACCAAAACTGCCCAAAGTTAATTCGCGGTTAACTGAATCTGAACCGTCCCGCCCCGAATATAAGGATTACGGGTTGCCCCAACCCGCCCAGCCCCGAATAATCATTATTTTAAACTAAAAATAGATTTTAAACATTAAATCAAAATAAATGCAAATTGTTAATAAATATCTCCATATATATTTTTTATTAAAAAATACTTTAAAATCGCTCCAAACGAATTAGATCGGTTCGGTAAACCGGCGGTTTGGTTTTTTTTGGCACGCCTGCTCTTTGCCCGCCTCCCCCTCCAGCGATTGATTTCATCTCCTCTCTCCCTATGCGATTCGTCTTTTACTTACATCTCCGATTAAACCTTTTATTGCAAAATCGTTAGGGTTTTCATAATCCTTTTTTTTTTCACAATCACACACTCTACTGTCACTAACCCCTCGATTCAATACACATATACGCGCACAATTTCACAGTGAGTGAAGATGCAGCAAGTTTATCCCCAAACTGGTCCTCTTGATGTCACTCAGCTTCAAGCCACCATGCAAGCGATCGAAATCGCCTGCGGTTCTGTTCAGGTCTCTTTCTCTCTCCCTCCCTTCCTCATGATGATCATCATCATTTTAACATTGTGTTTATTTGCTATGAGTTTATTCTTAAGTATTTGCTTTCACGAGGAAACAAGGAATTAGGAATTACTATATGTTACGTATATCACATATCTAAGTATGTGACTTAATGCATTTTGAATGGTTGGCAATGCCTTTGGCACGGGTTAAGGCCCAGTATATTGATGGTACACACATTAGGTTGTAACCATGCTAAATGACCTATCAACCACTCAAAAAAAAGCATCTTAAATTTTAACTATGCAATTTGTTATTCGTTATTCTTTATGCATTTTTAAGATTCAAGAGTAAATGTCCCTTATTATATAATAGGATGTAACACATGCAAAAGATACTATCAACCATTAAAAAACATCTTAAATATTAGCAACACAATTTTTTATCTCTTATACATTTTCAAGATTCAAAAACTATTGCCCTTTACTATATAGACTAGATCGTAACAGCCTAACCGGTGCCAAAGGCAATCAACCATTCAAAAAGTATCTTAAATCTTAGCCACACAATTCTTTCTCTCTTATACATTTTTAAAACTCAAAAACCATTGCCCCTTATTATATTACTAGGTCGGAACTTGTCCGAAAGGCAATATCTACCTTTAAAAAAGCATCCTCAATTCCAACCACACAATTCTTTATCCATTATACATTTTCAAGATTCAAAAACCATTGTCCCTTATAATATATATATATATATATATATATATATTATACTAGGGGTAATGCATGCCAAAAGCACTATTCACCGTTGAAAAAAGCATCTTGCAACATCAACCACGCAATCTTTTATTCTTTATGCATTTTTAGGATTCAAATACCATTGCCCCTTATTATATAGACTAGGTTGTAACCCGTGCCAAAGGCGCTACCGACCATTCAAAACTATTTTAAATCTTAGCCACACAATTCTTTATCTCCTTATACATTTGTAAGATTCAAAAACCATGGCCCCTTATTATATAGATATATATAAGCGTTCCACTCATACGAAGCACATCAGTTGAGACTTGAGATTTATCCAATTTCTATCCCAATGGTTTAGAATATCTCATGCACTTCCATTTATCTAACAAGTCTCACAACCTCTCAATGTCTTGCTTAAATTAAAGTTATTCCCTCTTTTCTCGTTCTTTTTGCATGTTAAGGGCATTTTCTGTCTGTGCACACAATTCGTGAATGAATTGCGTATGCATACTACATAGATAGTTGCTTTTTCTTGTTTAGCAAGATCTAAAGCCTCATCACAGTTCCATTAAATATTTTATCACACATCATTAGAATCAATGATCTGAGTATGTCACACCAGTTGAACCACCATCTGTCTCACAGAGCATTTTGAGTACATTATACTTTTGAGTCTTAGGTTTCATCATTTTTGTTATTGTTTGAACCAGTTTTCATTTCAATCTAAGTTTAGTTCTGTGAATCCAAGATTAGTTGGCAAATTTGAGTCTATAGTAATGAGTATCTAATACTATGGGTATCTGCATCTTGATATTATGTGTTGCGCTTAACTTGTTTATTCAAGGGTAGTAAGGAATATAAGTTATTTAGAGTCAATTAATTTTGGGCCCCTTTACTTAGAATGAGGATGAATAGCCCTACTTAGCATGATTCAGCATCATGTCTACTAAGAAAGAAGTCTTGCAAGTGATGCAGAATGTATTAACAATACAATTGGAATCTCGTATGGAGCTTGCATGGGAATTTATATACTTCTATTTATGGTTTAATGGAACCTGTACTAAGGCCTCATACTTTTTGTCGATGCTACTTCGCTTCAGTTAATTCCTTCCTGTACTTGTTCGCAATTGGGAAAAGAATTTTGCAGCATTTTAAGCCTTGGACCACACTTCAACTACGAACTTTTTATGTGTGTAGTTCATCTCAGAGGTGGACCACACTTCAACCCTTTGCATTTTGTATATCCAAATTCACAGTGACCAACTGTTGGACCTTCCTTGGTATTGATGACTCATAATGTATTTGACAGAGAAGCTAATAGACATGGGTGAGCAATAACAATCAGTTATCAGGATATGTATTTTTTTTCCAATTGTATTGCTTTATTTATCACTTGGACTAAGTATGCCACTCTCATCTACCAAGTTACCGAAGTGCCTGGAACCTAACACACTTCCCCTTAATTGTTGTTTCCTTAAGCAGATGCATGTGAATCCAGCAGCTGCTGAGGCGACTATATTAGCTCTATGCCAGTCTTCTCGACCCTACCAGGCATGCGAGTTCATTATGGGTAAGTTAGTGTGAAAATATATATTTGGTCCTATCCCTGTGGAAGGCTATCTCATGAATATGACTATAAAGGAATAACCATCCTCCAATTTACAATCTTGGAATTGCTTCCTAGGTTTAGGGTTCCATCCTAGTTTGCCACCCATAGTGAGCACATATTTTGTAATAGAAGCTTCTTTGTTTAGCGCTGGCAGAAAGATCCTGGGAAACTCCTATCAAATAACACTACATGCCGTGCTGAAACTTCAGTCTTACAGTTTGCAACCACGAAGGAGCTTGGAAGGAGGCTGTAAAACTCTTGGAAAAGAACAAGGCATCCCAGTTGGGAACTTTACCTCTCTAGTAATCCATCCATCAAGTTTCTTATTGAACTTAGAATCAGTAGTCTATTCATTGCTGTAGCCTGTCATCCTTCCTAGTTTATACTTTATTATATCTATATCCACTCACTCAAGAGAGTGAGGTTGAATAAGCTTTGATCTTCAATTCCCAAGGCCTCCTCTCAAACTTGGCTACAAATCTTTTCCCATCCTATCAAGGGATACTTATGGACTTGAGATCATATAATTGATTCTATGATTTAGTTGATTTATAGTCTCTGCAAGAAGCAATTTGAGAAAAACAGTTTGGAATTTTTTATGGTGGCATTTTGTAGTTCGTACATTGGGCTGTATAATCTCTTCATACTAACAATTGTTTAAATATGTCCAGAAAATTCTCAGCTGGCAAATGCAAGGTTTCAAGCTGCTGGAGCAATTCGAGTTGCAGCTATCAGAGAATGGGGATTTCTCACGGCTGATGATAAGAGAAGCTTGATTAGGTAATTTTACAAGTTGGAAGTCCCTATAAATATCATAAACAGTTGCAGGGCACCAATTGATATCAACGTCAGTGCATGCACTCAATTAGTCTTGTATTTACCTTGTAATTGATTGTATACGTTGCAGTTTTTGTTTGTGCTTTATTATGCAACATGCGAGCTCACCTGAGGGCTTTGTCCAAGCAAAAGTTTCATCAGTAGCTGCTCAGTTGATGAAAAGGGGTTGGTAAGTTCACAATTCAGAATTTTGAACACTTGATCCTAACCTTTGAATATGTGTAGGCAATGCTTGCTTCCTGCAATGTAATCTATAAAGTTAAAAGGGGAGTAGTGGTGTCAAGTGTCAGCGAGCGTTTAACTGGCCAGACAGCTGAATGCCCATTAGTGAGAGTGACCTAGCCTGTTAATTAGATGGGTAATCGGTCTTATTGGGTTGCCCAATAAACCTAACCCCCAAACCTGCAAGGTTGCATACTGATCCTTAGTGGCTAGATCAACAGCTTCATGTTTCTGGCTTTCTTTTCAAATGATGAAGAATCATGTAGATTAGTTTAAATTAGATTTGTATACACATCTTCTTATCAAAAAAAGATTTGTATACACGTCTGTCTCTCTATCCTTTATCTGACAATACTTTGGTTCAAAGAAATGAAAGAATTTTTGAGAATAAGGAGAGTGAGAAGGAGAGAATTTGGGATATAGGGCAGAGTGCTATACCTATGTTCGCTTTGGGCATCCCTATTGAAGGATTTTTTTGGGTTGGGTGTTGATTGTAAAATGCGTAATTGGATTGAAGTCTGCTTATGAGCCTCTTTTTCTTTTTACTGATTTTCTATTTTTCCCAGGAGTTAGGAGGCTAGAAAATTTGTCTATTGCGATTCTCTGGTTTTTACTCTTTGATTGTTGTAGTGGAACCTCCTGCTTATTTTGTGTTTTGTGTTCCTTAGATTATTTCTGTTAGTGGTGGTCGTTTCTTTGGGTTCTCTGATGGGGACGCCTTGTCCCATCCGCATTATCTTGTAATTTCTCTTTTGCAGTGGCAATGAAATTTCTGTTTTTTTATCAAAAAGAATAAAAATAAATTAATAATTTGTAGATTGACCCTCGAATTTTATGAAGTTCCAGACTTCCATCATAATGAGATACACACTCATTTTGCATGGTTGTTTTGAATGTGAACCCTTGAAGGAGAAACTCTGGAGTAGTATTGCTGGAATCAACTCAGCCGTTGGTTTATAGATGGAGATCTTTAGCATTTAAAGAATTGGATTATAAGTGTTAACACCAAGTAGCATCAATGAATAGTGAAACACCATTGTTGCCGTGTATATAGATATGCCGGAGTTGTTTCAGCTACGCATTTTACTAAAATAGGGAGGAGTTTGTTGAGGTAATTTATGTCTAAAAAACCTTCTGCAACAGTACACTAATTTTGACCCAATGGACACTTAATTTAACCTGGTCGCACATGTCTTGAGGTTAAGCATCATTTCCTTTGGACCCAGTGTGATGAATTGCTTGGGGACATCCTCGGTAAATGGCTATGGAGATTCCTGCTTGAAATGGAATCGCTTTGGCATGAAATAATTGTGAGCAAATATAGTCTTCATCCTAATGGGTGGGATGCTAACATTGATATCAAATGCTCTCTTCGGTCCCCTTGGAAATCAATAGCTAAGGTATGGAGCATGTTTGTGCAAAATACTAAACTTGTTGTGGGAAAGGGAGATAGAATCCGATTTTGGGAAGATGAATGGGTTGGGAATTGTCCGCTAAAAGAGTCATTTCCTAGAATTTATTGTCTCTCAAACAACCATAACATGTCAATTAGTTTGGTCGTCTCTTGGTCTTCGTATACCGAGTTCTCATGGGATTTTAGTTTCTCTCGAAACTTCAGTGATAGGGAGTATGGGGAATTCATGTCCTTGTTATATTCACTTCAAAGTGTGAGTCTCAACCAGAACTCTTTAGACAAAAGGGCTTGGACAAGTCATCATTCCGACGAATTTTCGTCTAAATCTTTCTTTGTAGTCCTTTCTAATCATCCATCGACGAACACATTACCATTTCTGAAATTCATATGGAAAGGAGGGGTTCCTTCCAAGATTAAGGTGTTTGCTTGGCTAGCCTTGTTGGGTAAAGTGAACACATGTGATGTGATCCAAAAGAGGAGGTCTCATATGTTCTTATGTCCTTCATGGCGTGTCTTACGTAAGGCTAGCAGTGAGGACATAGATCATATCCTACTCCACTGCCAGTTTGTTCAAAATTTGTGGGGGAAATTATTTAATTTGTTTGGTATAGTGGGGGTTCTACCTAGAAGGTGGGCTGATTTGGCTGCAATCAAATGGGTTTTTAAACAAAGTGATAGCAAATTCAAGCAGTTGTGGAGGCTCTCGGTAATGGTAGCTACATGGTCAATATGGTTGGAGAGAAATAAAAGGGTTTTTGAAGATAAAGAAAGCGCGGTGGAAGTGATATGGAATCATACCATTTTTCTAGTTGGTTTATGGGCCAAAGCATGGAATATCTTTGATAGTTTTTTGGATTGATGTATTTGGTATTTTAGGATCATGTCGCAGTGGAAGGCTCATCCACTAGGCTGAGCCTATTATTTTGTTGTATTCTTGTTTTAGTTGCTAAAAAATTTCTGTTTCTTATATAAAAAAAATAAAAATTGCTTGGGGACTTCCATCATCCCAGTTTATATGTGAGGACTTCCCTTTTCCTTTTCTACGGCTATCTTAGTTATTCTTATGGGTTATATTCAACTTTATAACCATGCATTACATTGTGCTCCAAGTTAACTTTCAAGAGAATGGAGCAAAACCTTGTAGATTTTACCGCATTTTGTCCATTGCAGGTTAGACTTCACTGCTGCTGAGAAGGAGGCATATTTTTGCGAGGTATCTTTTTACTTCCCCAAAGTATCTTAAGCTACTTTTCTTGGACTTCACAACTGAACCTTAGAAAAAATTCTTTCATGCCCCCAATTAATTGCTTTTCCTTTATATTATTTGCAGTATTTACTTTATGTAGCGCATTTCGTATGCATCCGCACTGTTACTACTGTACATAAAATGTAGTTGAAGAGATTCATCCTATCTCTACCCCACTAAAATTATGTCAATTATCTGACTTTTTGATTACTTAATACCAATAAAATGGAAAGTCCTTTAATTCTTTTAAGTTTTGCTTGTAGTAGTATCTTTGTGTACTAGATTAGTGGGCATGCTTGCATAAGATGGTGTGGAATCGTCATTCATCCTTTCCCTGCTTGTACTGCGGCTTCTGCCACTAAGATGATGTCTCTGTTTTGTTAATCATTGTAACACGTTTGGATCCTAGAAAGTGCATCTCCACCCAAAATTTTTGGCCATTGAGTTATTTTGAAGCAAGGGTCAAAACTTCAACGGAAGAATTTCATTTGACTAGAGAAGAAATATGTTTATGAATCAGAATGGGGAACTGGTAAGATCTGAAAAACCTTGAAACATAACATAAAAGTTGTGAATGGGGTAAGCTGAAAAAGGAGTTTTTTAAAGGTGTTTCTGGCCTATCTGAAGGAGAAACAGCCCAGTAAGAAATTGTCCACTTTGGGCTTCGGCCCACATGATTTTGATTTTAGCCTCAAAATGCCTCTTTCTAGGAAAAACTAGTGTCCGCACATACGTAGCACATTTTCACCAACACCCAGGTGATGTGGGATGAACACGCATAGCGTGTAGCCTGCCAGAACATACTGCAGCCACACCGGGCCCATACAGTAGCCCTGCCCACAGCACTAGGGTCGTTACATTCTCTGGTATTTTTGATTGAATATATAAATCAATACCATAAGTCATAACTAAAATAGATTCTGTAAATCAATATAGTCCCATACATAATGAGAATATTGAATCTCAACATGATGTTTCTTCCACTCTACCAAAATTTGATGACAAAATGTTTAAAGAATTAGGGTCGCACGTTGGTTACAAATATTTATGTACAAAATAGACCCATGTCCTGGCCAGTCGACAACCACTGCGGAGGAGGGTTGTGGATATTTACTGCAAATAGGGGAGGCCTTTAGCGTCACCATTACCTTTGTGTTTGTTGGTCAGCGGCTGAGTTTTTCACCGCACTGATGGTGTGTTCAATCTCCTTTGAGAATTATTTCCCCAAGTTCTATTTCTGTTAATGTCAGTGTTATCTGGTATCCCTGGTTTAGAATGCAATTTATTGATCTGGAGGAGATTACTGATGCTCTGTTTGCTATTGTGGAGTAGGTGGATCTGCATAATTTGACCAATCATTTAATGATCTGCACAGCATACTGTTCATGAATAGCTTGGTTCATTTTCTACCTACATTGTCAGGTCCCTTGGTGGCTTAATTGTTTGCAAAACCCTTTCCGAAGCCTGTTGGTTTATTTATTAGTATAATGGTGCAATTAATTTGTTTATGAAGTAAAAATGGTTACTTGTATGAGCTATATTTCCCAGGTCATGCATTTTTGTCTTTTATGGTTGAAATGTCTAATAGATCTATTGATACAGGTAAAACAAGCAGTTGTAGGCAACCACGGTCTAGATGTGCAGTTCATTGGAATCAATTTTCTGGAGTCTCTGGTATTAATTGTGAACATATAATCACTTTCATACTAGTAGTTTTTGAATGTTTTTCGGCTTCAGTTCTACCATATTTTTATCCTAAATTTGCGGCCAAGAAATGTTTTTTCAGGTGTCTGAATTTTCACCCTCTACGTCAAGTGCAATGGGTCTTCCTAGGGAGTTTCATGAGCAATGCCGGGCATCATTAGAGCTAGACTACCTGAAGGTACTTCTATTGATATGACATTATTTTTCACTGCATTCAACATTCTTCTTGTATTCCTTGCAGCACGGCCTATTTTATTATTTTTATTTCTATTACCAATAATTTTCTGAGCCTCTCATTTCTTTTGTCTCATGCTGCTTTTTAACTGAACTTTTACAGACATTGTACTGCTGGGCACAAGATGCTGCTGTAAGTGTGACAAATAGAATTATTGAATCTGATTCTGCCGTCCCCGAGGTTAGAGTTTGTGCATCTGCACTACGTCTCATGCTTCAGATCTTGACCTGGGAGTTTCGGTACAACACGAATGCAGTCGAAGGTGCAAAAAAAAGCATAGATGTTTTTTCCACTGGAATTGGGCAGGATAGTGGCTCACCGAAGAGGTCTGATTGCACCTTAGTTCAGGTAAGAACTCTGTTCTTTTCTATAATCGGAGTTCATAATTGGAACGGCATACTCGTGATAAGAACGTGCCAGATGAGATAGAAGTCGCTATATCATTAATTAATTCTCTGGAAAAAGAAGATTTTTATTTCCTAGAGGCATTTTCTTGAAATTAATTTAGTATTTGAAAAACTAATTTTATATGAAAAGAACTGTTCTACAGCAAGAACAAAGTGGATTGCCGAGTTGGAAAGTACCCAATTCTTTATTATGATACCTTGTCTATGTTACTTCTTTTGTTGAAACATTTGATTTATTACAATTCTCATTGGATTTCACCTCATGCTTCGATCGTTGACCATGTTGAATTTCATCACTTCGTGATTCTTCTGTTATGCTGCATGTAGCCTGGTCCATCTTGGCGTGACGTTCTGATTTCAAGTGGTCATATTGGTTGGCTTTTGAATCTGTATGGTGCACTGAGACACAAGTTTTCATCTGAAGGTTACTGGCTTGACTGCCCAATTGCAGTCTCTGCTCGGAAGCTTATAGTACAGTTCTGTTCCTTGACAGGAACTATCTTTCCATCTGGTATGGTTTTTCCTTCTAAGTTATCCTTGGTGGTTAACTACTCTATGTTGCATACTTCCATCGGATAACCTTTTTCTATAGCACTAAATCCTTATCATAGATGTATACTACTCTCATGGATAAGATGTAATGTCGTCACAGACGTCCTCTATTAGTAGTTGTGGTTTGATCTCCATAATGTAAACATGGCATGTAACATGTACTTTTGGGAATGCACTTTGTACTATATAGGGATATACATATACTATTTATATATAAGAAGATAAAGATACGATTTCAAGAATATTGACTTATATGACTTTTGGTTGATCATTCCTATTAAAAATTAGATATGGGACCTACACAAGTCAGTTGTTGATTAATTGGTGGTCCCAGTCTCTTTTCTCCAATATGGACAAAGTTTTTGTTATTGATTGGTGTAAGGTGTTTCTTTGAAAAGGTTCCTGTGGAAGTATTGGTTACTTGCATCCTTTTGAAGACCAATTCAATTGGTAAAACCCTCCCTGTTTTCATCCTTTTCTGTAACACACCAATAAGGGAACTGCATGTGTAAGTTATTTATGCTATCACTCTAATGGCCTTCATTGGGCAAAGAGGACTTTAAAAAAAAAAAAAAAAAAAGAGTCCCCCAGAGCTTTCCTACACTAGGTATAATTGATTAAATACAATTTCACTGTTCTTAAAGATGCTTTTATCTTTTTGCATTAGAATATTTTATGTATCTGTTGGTGGGATGATTCCATTCCCAAAAGTAGACAGATCAGTTAATGAATAAGTGGGTTACTTGAAGGGTCATTCTTACCCACATTACCTTGTTTTTCTTCTTGTCTTGAAGGACCCCCTAACTTCGCCGTTGAATATTTTTTCTAAATCAATTTTCCTTTCCACTTGTGCATGGCATTTAGAGCCTGAAATGACTTAATGGTGGCATTAATATGAGTCCTTGTTGCCAAGTTACTGTTTCATCTTTGTATTCTCTTTAACAAAATATTGTTTATTATTTAGCTAGCAAGTTAACTGTTTACTTGTTTCTTCTAGAATAAGATACGGTTCTTATTTTTCTGAAGGAAGTCCTTGCAGGAATTCGATACTCTAATAATTTCTACTTATATATACGAATTTCATATATGGTTCCTGTAAATAAGGTTTCCTGTGGCTACTGGAAAAGATGTCTGTGGTTCTGTTTTGGTAAGCTAGGGTCCTTAGTAGCTTGATCATTTTAAATTAATTTTTTCGTTGTAGTATAGATAATGGGCATGCACAAGTGCAGCATCTTTTGCAATTGCTCTCTGGAATCATACTATGGATTGATCCTCCTGATGCCATTTCAAATGCAATTGCATGTGGAAAAAGTGAAAGGTTACAGTCCTGTACAATACGCTCTCCTTTTTTGTGTTGTATGAGTTGTTTGGTGCCTTATGTATTCTCTGGTTGGTTCAGCGAGATGCTTGATGGTTGTCGTGCACTGTTATCAGTTGCAACTGCAACTACGTTGCCTGTCTTTGATGAACTCTTAAAATCCATAAGGTTAGTTGTATGATATCATATTGCATCCCTTGGTATTATTTTTTAGTTGAAGAAGGATTTTGTGCCTTCAGTATCCGTGAGGACAAATAAAGTTCTATATATATATGGCTTTTGACACGACTTGAATTTTTCCTTTGATTTTCAGGCCTTTTGGCACTCTCAGACTGTTGTCTTCCTTGATGTGTGAAGTTGTTAAAGATCTCATGGTTCATAATACTGAAGAAGAGACATGGAGTTGGGTTGCACGTGATATCTTATTAGATACCTGGACTGCACTTCTTGTGGTATATTTATGTTCTAATATGCATTTGCTCATATTTACACTTGCATGATATTTCAGAACTACTCTTATGCTCCGTTTGATAACAACATGGAAAATGACAAGAAAAACAACTATTTTTGGTGAGAAGATGGAAAATAAGTTTAGGATGTGGTGAGAGATGCTCTACATCTCATGCTCATTTTTATGTGTCCTCCATCCTCCTTCATGTTTTGTGGAAAAAATTTCTAAGCCAAGAAGCAAGAGTTAATCTTGCCACATCTCTCAACTTATTTCCAACTTACTCACAAACATACATTGTTTCTCTGTTTTCAAACGGAGCCTTAATTGTTGTTTTCCCCTGAAGTGTTGTCACAGAGAGCGAGAGCGAGAGAGAGAGAGAGAGAGAGAAGACTCTCCCTTGATCTCTTTCAATTCAACAATCAATTCTTTTTAGCATTGACTTTCATGTATGCAACCTATTGCATGATTTGATACAATAATTTAGACGTGGGACAACTAATTTGAGATGGAGGGAGTAGGATTATGTTATTTCAGTATTGGATGCAATGAGGTTCTAATGATATGACATTGTTTCACTATATGAATTTTGTCATCGGTCATCCTATGCTCAGTATCTGCTATGAAACTAAAGAACTTCTAACAATCTTCACAGCCAGTTGATAGTATTGGTCAGAATGCATTGCTTCCACCAGAAGGGATAAATGCTGCAGCCGATCTCTTTGCGCTGATTGTAGAGTCCGAAATTAAGGGTGATTCTGATATTCCACACACACTAGTGCTATTATCTTTATTTGATTTGAGAATTATTTTGTTGTTTCCATTAAAAATCATTTTTTTATGGTGCAGCTGCTTCAGCATCGGCTTTTAGTGATGAAAATGAAGCCAACATTCAAGCTTCTGTAGTTGGTACAATTAAGCTTCCTGGACTGCTCTATTGATTTGTCAACTATTTTAATTGTCATATAGTTTAAAGTGTATATTGGTTTTTAGTAGTTCAGATATGTTATCTGTGCTCTTTGTAGCTATGGATGAAAGGTTAAGCTCTTACGCTCTTATTGCACGGGCAACTATTGACATCACAATACCTTTACTGATAAGACTCTTTTCAGAGCGTTTTGCAAGGCTTTATCAGGTTCCTTCTTTTTCTATATTTCAAGAAGATATTAACATTTTACCATAGTTCTGGGTATTTTTTTTACTATATGATCTCTATTATTTTGTGGCATGATTTCTGTAAATGGATAATGAGTCATTAATGTCTCTTCCCTCTAATGTAGCATGTGATTATGTTGTCGAATTAGTTGTCCCCAATTCAAACCGGCTCTATGTTCGATTGATGTGAGATGCTGAAACTTTCCTGTAGAATGCGAGGAGTTGCTTTGAACTTTTGTATCCCTATAAAAGTTTAAGAGAAGAGATACCTTTTGGATTTTGTGAAAATTGTTAACCATGATATTCATTACGGTTCCCTTTCCTAACAACTTAAGCTTTTGGGAGAGATGGTTCATAACATGGTATCAAAGGTTGGTTTTCTGAGAGGTCCAAGGTTCAAGCCTTGGCACCTCCATTCCCCATTTGTTAATCCGAAATTCGAAATTTGTGTGCTCTCCACGTGCGAGTATGGGGTCACACTTGAGGGAGGGTGTTAACCATGATATTCATTACGGTTCCCTTTCCTAACAGCTTAAGCTTTTGGGAGAGATGGTTCATAACAAAAATGATGGAAGGTCATTGTCATGCTTGATTTGTTGAAAAGATGTTTTTGATATATTTCATGGTGAAGGGGGTTGTGTTGACCAAAATTCAATAGATGTCTTTTTCTTAATAAGAAAACATTCAGGACATCCTCCAGCACTTGAGGATTTCATCGAAAGGTATCGCAGAGTTAGAACCTACCTTTTCATATAAAATAATATTATTGACAGAATGAAGAAGTTTGCATTATAGAGGACGACTGATGTTCCAAAGTCCAAAGGGCTAAAAACAAAGAAAAGAACTGAACTGTGGAGCACCACTGAGAGGCCCAAACCTTCAACTTGACACATTCTAGTCCTTGCATCTTCCATTGACATCATCGTGTGTCTTCTCGGTGTCAGCAACCTTTGTGCTCCCTCATCCACTAATGCTGAATCCCATCCTATGGACACACCATGAGTTAGACTTGGTCCAAAATGAAAACTGAGAATTGCCACAACCCATGCTTATCTCACTGTCGTCTATAAATCGTTGTACTTGCCTAGTTATTGCCCTCTTGGAAACAGCATAACTTCTGACTCCACCAATTTCGCTGCAGTCATCTCTTCTAAGATCAACTACTTTTTCTCTAAAACCCAGATTCAAAAAGGAAGAAACAGCCATTCAGTACAGTGACTTCCAGGCTACCCTCAACCTTGGGTCTAGCAATTTCTTGAAATCCAGAATGGAAGGCCATCAGTACTGCCATCCGTAATTCTTCAGCACGGGACAATCTTCCAAACCATTCCACTTCCCTCTCTTAGTCAGCCTAAAGACAGGGTCACGGGGAAATCTTGCTTCCTGCACTATGTCCTTAATTATATCAGGGCATTTCACCCACCTTGGATAATGACTGTCAATCTAACGCCCTTTGCAAACCTTTTTTTTTTCTTCTTTTCAAGAAAAAAGGGTAATGGAGCTCTCTCTGAATGGGGAATTTTTTTTCCTATTAGTTTTTGGTATCCCTTGCAATCTAATCACGTGATGTAGGGATGAGTTTTGTGCATTAGGATCTTTGTGATTTAGTCAATAATCAGTACTAGGTAAGTTGGATGCCTCTTTGGTAACTTATTGTATACATATATTTTTCTGTAGGTATAATATTGATAATTTAGTATTATTTATTTTAGTTATTTATGTTATTTTATTTGTGGGTAGAATCCCACCTTGATAGGGACTCTAGGTTAATTAGGAGTTGTGTTTCTTTCCTATATAAGATGCATTGTTCTCTTTGTTTATTATTATGGAATAATAAAATCGTTCTCTCTAAATTATCATGGTATCAGAGGGTTGGTTAGAAAATCCATATGCCGCCTAGGTCCAACTAAAACCCTAGGTACGATTAAAACCCTAGCCAAGCTTAAAACCCTAGCCACGCCCAAAACCCTAACCGCCGCCACTGTTGATTGCTCACTGGCATGCGTAATAGGTGAGACTTCCCGGAACAAACCACGCAGCAGTGGTCGGAATCTCCAGACAAGCAGAACTGCGAAAGCCGCACCGAAAAAGGACGTCACACGCGCCCTCACGCGCCACCTATTCCCGCGCGTGGATCTCACGCGCCGTCATCATTCACCGCGCGTGAAAGCGCGTGGCAGCTCCGATCTTCACCAAAATTTCCAGGTTGGATCGTCTCACTGTTCTGCACCTGGTTCTAGCCTTGGTTTGGTTTTATTTAGTTCGATTTGGCTTGGTCAGGTGGTTCAGATTGGATTTCACGTGTGTTACTGTTCCGTTACTATTCCGTTACTGTTCCGTCCAAGTTGAGTTACTGTTCCGTCCAGTGAAGGTACTGTTCAATCCAGCACAGGGTCACCAGGTCAAGTACGAGGGTGTGATCCTCAACAAGTTCCAGAACATCGGGGGTTGAAATTGATTATGTTCATTAGCTTGATTTTGCGAGAATTAATTTTGTGTTTTTTAAGCCCAGCACCTATTACCGTTTCAAGCGTCCTAAGTTTTGGATAGTTGCACCAGATTTAGTGTAACGGCTAGTTTGATTGCTTGCGGTGTTCTTGTTCAGATTTGGTTTTATTTAGTCTTGAGTTTGTTTAGTTGTTGATCCTCTGGCAATATGAACTATAAACTTGCTATGGTGGGTGAGAATCCGGTAGCGAATATCAGTCACAAGTTGAACGGAAGAAACTATCTCGCATGGGCACAATCAATGAGGTTGTTTATTAACGGCAAAAGAAAATTAGGTTATGTGAATGATAGTGCCCGTCACAAGAAGAAGGTTGAGCGATTTCGTGTGTTGGTCTTCGTGGCTGGACTAAATAAGGACCTAGACAAAGTTTGGGGTCGCATTTTAGGCAGTATACCTATGCCCACTATCAGAGAGGTATTTTCTGAGGTAAGAAGAGAAGAGGCTCGACGGTCTGTGATGTTAAAAGACAAACGTGCACCCCATACAGATGGTGGAGGGTCTGCACTGGTAGTTCTTGATAAAGCCGTTGACAGTGATAAACAGGGAGGAAAACAGAGATTGTGGTGTGATTATTGTAAGTGGTCAGGTCATACTAGGGATAGTTGTTGGAAGCTTTATGGTAAACCAGCAACTTGGAAGAAGCGTGATAACAAAACTAGAGGAGGTGCACGAGCATTTCAAACTAGCAATGCTGATTCAGAGCAACAGTCTTCCTCAGAACTACTTCCATTCACAAAGGAACAAATAGAGCATCTGTGTAAAATGGTTCAAAATCATTCCTTAGGAAACTCTGACTCCTCATGTTCCATAGCTCAGTCAGGTAATACGTTTACCGCTACAATTGCCTGCATCAAATCCCATAGCAACTGGATATTAGATTCAGGGGCTACTGACCACATGACTGGTAACTCGGAATTTTTTTCATCATATACTCCGTGTGCAGGAAATCAAAAGGTTAAAATTGCTGATGGTTCTTTTGCTGCGGTTGCTGGCAAAGGAACCATAATCGTCTCACCGTCTCTCACTCTTAAAGATGTCTTACATGTCCCTAATCTATCGTATAATCTTATATCTGTCAGCAAATTAGCGCTTGATCTCAATTGTCAAGTTAACTTTCAGTCTTCTCATTGTGAATTTCAGGATTCAAATTCAGGGAAGACAATTGGGGTTGCTAAACAGGATGGGGGTCTTTACTTCCTCAATAATGGGTCTACCTCTGGAAGGCAAGACCGACAAACTTGTTTTAATTCTATTTCTGTTTCTAGTGATAGTCAGATTTTGTTATGGCATTATAGATTAGGACATCCAAACTTTCAGTATTTAAAGCATTTGTTTCCCAAGTTATTAATGAATAAAAATTTGCTTAAATTTCGATGTGAATCTTGTGAATTAGCAAAACATCAACAAACGGTTTTTCCGTCTCAACCATATAAGAAATCACAACCTTTCACCTTGATTCACAGTGATGTTTGGGGTCCCTCTAGAGTGCCCACTTGGTCTGGCAAACGTTGGTTTGTGACTTTTATTGATGACCACAGTAGAGTATGTTGGGTCTTTCTTTTAAAAGAAAAATCCGAAGTTGGGAGAGTGTTTCAAAACTTTTACACCATGATACACACACAGTTTCAAACCAAAATTCAAATTTTTCGGAGTGATAATGGGAAGGAATTTTTTAATAAGATGTTAGGGGATTTTTTCGTCAAAAATGGGATAATTCATCAAAGTTCTTGTAATTATACTCCTCAACAGAATGGAGTTGCCGAAAGGAAAAATAGACATCTACTTGAAGTTGCTCGTGCTTTAATTTTTCAAACTAAAGTTCCAAAATACCTTTGGGGAGATGCTATTTTGACTGCTACTTACCTTATTAATCGGCTTCCAACACGAACTTTGAAATTTAAAGCCCCTATCAAATTGCTTTCTGATCTATTTCCCAACACTCGGTTATTAGGGGATATTCCCTTAAAAATATTTGGAAGTGTTGCCTTTGTTCATAATCATGACCCCAAAAATTCTAAACTTGATCCAAAGGCACACAAATGTATTTTTGTAGGCTATCCTACAAATCAAAAAGGGTATAAATGTTTTGATCCGATTTCCAAGAAATTATACATTTCTATGGATGTTACCTTCTTCGAGGGGCAATCCTATTACAACTCCCATCTTCAGGGGGAGAGCACGAGTGAAGATGGTGGTTGCGTTTTTGATAATTCAGTCGTTGATGTTTTGTATGAACAAGTACCTAATTATTTTAATACACAATCTGGGAACACAAATGAATTAAATATTGAAGATACTTGTGTTGGTAATGGTGAACAACCAGGGTTAGTGTCATGCCAAAATCTGATTACCGATGGACCAGAGATGTGTGCAAAACGGTATAAAGGTCTTGTTTATTCTAGAAAAAATCCAGAACAAGGAAGGAAAGAAACCATTCCTCTGCAATCCCAAGAATCCAACCTGGAGGTGGATCATGATACTCAAGATGACTCTTCCGAGATACCTGAAGGTAGTTCTCAAGCTAATATCGAGTCAACTCAGTCTGATCAACTTGATCTTCCTATTGCTCTGAGAAAAGGAGTCAGAGCGTGTACGAAATCTCCCAAATATCCCATTTCGAACTTTGTGTCATATAAAAATATCTCACCCTCCTATTCTGCATTTATCTCTCGTGTGTCGAATGTGGTTATTCCTAATAATGTTCAGGATGCTCTAAATGTTCCGGAGTGGAGAGAAGCGATGTATGAGGAGATGAGAGCGCTGGAGAAAAATGCTACTTGGGAGAAAGTAAAGCTTCCAGAAGGAAAGACAGTTGTTGGTTGTAAATGGGTATTCACTGTGAAGTATAACTCAGATGGGTCAGTGGAACGGTACAAGGCTCGTCTGGTGGCTAAAGGCTTCACTCAAACGTATGGAGTCGACTACTCCGAAATTTTTCTCCTGTGGCAAAATTAAATACAGTTCGAGTTCTCTTATCAGTCGCAGCTAACTTGGACTGGCCTCTGAATCAGTTAGATGTGAAGAATGCCTTCTTGAATGGAAACCTAGAAGAGGAAGTCTATGTGGAACCTCCACCTGGTTTTACTAAAGAATTTGGGTCAAAAATATGTAGGCTAAAGAAATCTTTGTATGGCCTTAAACAATCCCCTAGGGCGTGGTTCGAAAGATTAACGAAGTTCCTCAAGGGCCAAGGATATAATCAAGGGCAGTCTGATCATACTCTCTTCACAAAAACGTCCACAAGAAACGAACTTTCTGTTCTCATTGTTTATGTGGATGATATGATTTTGACAGGGGATGATGTTGAAGAAATGAATCGACTGAAGCAAAATCTTGCTAGAGAATTTGAGATTAAGGATCTTGGTGACTTACGATACTTCCTTGGAATGGAAGTGGCCCGTTCAAAAAGTGGTATTGTCGTATCACAACGGAAATATATTTTGGATCTGCTGTCAGAAACTGGGATGAGTGGGTGTAAGCCATCGGATACTCCCATAGAACTGGGTACCAAGCTAGGAGATGTTAAAGATGGTGTTCCGGTCGAAACAGGGAGATACCAAAGGTTAGTTGGGAAACTAATCTACTTGTCTCATACGCGCCCTTACATTGCTTTCGCTGTGAGCATGGTTAGTCAGTTCATGCATTCACCATGTGAAGCGCATCTAGAGGCTGTGTATCGTATTCTTCGTTACCTCAAAGGCTCCCCAGGGAAAGGTCTGTTCTTCAGGAAGAACGATAAAAGAGGGATAGAGGTGTATACCGATGCTGATTGGGCTGGCTCAGTTACTGATAGACGGTCCACGTCTGGTTACTGTACATTTCTTTGGGGCAACTTGGTTACATGGAGAAGCAAGAAGCAAAATGTTGTCGCTAGAAGCAGTGCAGAAGCTGAGTTTAGATCAATGGCTCAAGGAGTGTGTGAGGTCCTTTGGCTACAAAGGGTCTTAGAGGAACTCAAATGGCCAATAAGTCTTCCGATGAAGCTATACTGCGATAACAAGGCTGCTATCAGTATTGCCCACAATCCGGTCTTACATGATAGGACAAAACATGTTGAGATTGATAGGCACTTCATCAAAGAGAAACTAGAAGGTGGAATTATATGTACTCCCTTTGTTCCGTCTAATCAACAAGTTGCAGATATTTTGACCAAGGGTCTGTTAAGGCAACCGTTCGAATTTCAAGTGAGCAAGTTGGGCATGACGGATATCTTCGCACCAACTTGAGGGGGAGTATTGATAATTTAGTATTATTTATTTTAGTTATTTATGTTATTTTATTTGTGGGTAGAATCCCACCTTGATAGGGACTCTAGGTTAATTAGGAGTTGTGTTTCTTTCCTATATAAGGTGCATTGTTCTCTTTGTTTATTATTATGGAATAATAAAATCATTCTCTCTAAATTATCATATAACATGGTGAATGTGTTGTTCGTTGATTCTGTTTGCTGTTTTCTCAATGTTTTTAACATCATTGTAGGGCAGAGGCATAAATGATCCTACAGAAACGTTGGAGGAGCTTTATTCGCTGCTACTGATAAGTGGGCATGTTCTGGCAGATGAAGGACAGGGTGAAACACCATTGGTAATGTTGTTTTATGCATTTAGCCCCTATAATAGTGTCATAATATGGTCTTATTAATTTCACTTCAATTTACATGACAATAATAGCTCACTCTGCAGTTAAATCATTTGTCTTAAGTTTTCGCAGTGTGACATGTTTTGTGGTTCGCTGGGATCTGTTAGCATTTGTATAAGAAATTATGTGTGCTGCTCACTTTATATGTTACTCTGCTCAAAGTCTCAAATGTTGGTTTTGTACTTGATACCAATTCTTCTCTTCGTTCTTCTTGGAAATCAATTACAAAAGTATGGATTTCGTTTGTGCAAAACACTAGACTTGTGGTGGGGAAGGGGGACACTATCCGATTTTGGGAAGACAAATGGGTTGGGGGTAGTCCTTTGAAAGGGTCTTTCCCTATAATTTTTCATCTTTCAAATAATCAAGGCATGTTGATTGGCAGTTGTCTATTGGTCTTCAAACACCACTTATTCTTGAGATCTTAGCTTCTCTAGAAACTTCAATGATAGGGAATATGGTGAGTATTTATCTTTGCTTAACGTGATCCAAATGGTAGTCTTAATCAAAACATGCTTGACAAAAGGGTTTGGATCGCAACCCAAGGGGTTGCCACAACAGTAAGGGCGAACTTGGGACTGTGTGGGTAGGCGCACGGTCTCAGGTTCGATTCCCCGTTGTGTAAAACCTTTCTTGGGCCACTGGGGGCTTCTCCCGGTCAAGCAACCAAGGCCTCATGGGATTAGTGGAGGTGGGGCCCCGATACCCATGGTTATAAAAAAAAAGGGTTTGGATCGCACATTATTACGGGGAGTTCTCTTATAAGTCTTTTTTTGATTTTCTATCAATTCTACAACCTTCAATCCCATTCCTGCAATTCAATTTCATATGGAAGCGTGGAGTCCCTTCTAAGATTAAGGTGTTTGATTGGCTAGCCTCGTTAGGTATAGTGAATCTGTGCCACTTAATCCAAAGGTGGAGACCTTATATGTGCTTGTCTCTCTTATGGTTGTGCTATGTAGGTAAAATGGAGCGGACATTGATCATATTTTAATTCATTGCCAATTTGCTCAAGATTTGTGGATTAGATTGTTTAATCTGTTTGAGTTAGTGGGTGTTCTTCCTAGGAGATGGGTTGATGTTATTGCAATCAAGTGGTCGTTTAAATAATCCGGCAACATGTCTAAATGCATATGGAGGCTTATGGTTTTGGCTATAGCTTTGTTAGTTTGGTTGGAAAGAAATAGAAGTGTCTTTGATGATAGATACAGCTTAGTGGACGAAGTGTGGAATCACATCATATTCTTAGTTGGGCTATGGGCTAGAGCCCTGAATGTTTTTAATTATGTTGATTGTTTTATGTTTGTGTTGGATTGCCACATCTTTATGTTTTGATTGCTATTATTTTATAATGGGTTTAGCAGCTTTTGATGTACTGTTGTAGGTATAGGGCACAACTTCAATGGAAATCTCATTCACCGGGCTTTCCCCTATTTTGATTGTAATTTCCTTTTGAGTTTGAAATAAAATTTTGTTTCTTATAAAAAAAAAGAGTACAAATTAAGAGGGGACAAGAAGTCCACCATCAAATCATATAATCGAACAAAAAGAAAAATATAAAGCCAAAATCCACTGCCAACAACACACCCCTTAGAGTAGATTATACAATGGAACACTATTCAAAGATCAAAGCTCTCCAATTGTTCTTGATGTCTTCCACTCTTTAGTTTTTGAAAGGCTTGGTGTTGGAAGCCCACAACGAAGCCATGAATTTGACTATTTCCCACAACCACTCATTTTCTTCTTATTCTCTTTCAAAAATTCTACAATTCCTCTCCATCCACATTAACCAAAAGGAAGCAACTTTGATACATCTCCATAACTCCTTGCTCTTAGATTTGTCTCTGTTGCTATTGATTTCCAAGAGAAGAAGGCTCATGCCATTTTTAGGAAGGGCCCAACTAAACCCAAATTATGCACAAACTGTGTGCCATATGAAGTATGAGTAAGGGCAGTGTAACAACAAATTATTCAAAGATTATGCATCTCTCTTGCAAAGTACACACCAAGATGGGGAGGGAATAATTCGGTCTTCTCTTTTGCCACAGATCATTAGTATTAACCTTCCCATGAGCAACTAACCAAGAGAACACCTTCACTTTTGTGGGAATACCCACTGCCCAAATGACTTTTGAAGGTGCAAATTGTGGATGCAATGGAGAATCAATAAGAGATTTGAAAAAAGAAGAGCAAGAGAAACCCTCCCCTTTCAACAGCCATCTCCTATAATCTACACTCCCCGAAGACAATCTAACTCCCTCAATGACTCAATAATGAAAGGAACTCCTCCAACTCTCTCTCATTCAAGTTTTTGGAAAAAAGATAGATTCCAAGACACATGGCAGTCCAAGTTCAAAGAGGCTAAAGAAGCAATATAAACTCATTTGTTCAAGGAGAG
This sequence comes from Lonicera japonica, assembly GCA_021464415.1. Taxonomy (NCBI): domain Eukaryota; kingdom Viridiplantae; phylum Streptophyta; class Magnoliopsida; order Dipsacales; family Caprifoliaceae; genus Lonicera; species Lonicera japonica. The sequence goes on along the minus strand of CM038464.1, from coordinate 3,892,999 downwards.
TCTATAAAATCGTGGAAACAAGGAATCAAAGGCTGCCTCACTCCTCCACTTATCCTCCCAAAATATAATTGTGGTCCCCCTCACCCACTTACAGTTTTATGTACTCCAAGAATGATTTTTAAGACCATGATAAATAAATTTTCGAGGGTTTTTATAAGTCCCACTACTCACAACTTTGGAATTCCACCCATTGTTGCTTAATCGATATTTGCTTCTTATGATGCAATACAATAGGGGATTTTGACCAAGGGGAATCTTAATAACCATTTACCTAACAATGTTTATTTCGATTCATCAAAGTACCATTGCCCAACCCCCCTCTGTTTTTCGCTTTAGACATTGTGTCTCAATTTATTAAGTGATCTTTTCTATTGTTATTGCACCCATCCCACAAGAAGTCTCTCATTCTTTTTTCCAAATCATTTTTAACATTCAAAAGGATGAGAAAAATGGACAAAAAATAAGTTAGTAGGCTTGCTAAAACCGATTCAATCAAAATAAGCCTCCCACCTCTCGAAAAGCAACCTTCTTTCCGTCCATCAAGTTTCTTCTTTACTTTTACCAACACCGGATTCCAAAGAGTTTGAATTACTGCCAAAAGGCAACCCCAAGTACTTTAATGGCCAATTCTGAATCCGACAACCTAATCTAGTAGCCTATTCCTTTAACTTCTCTACTTCCATGTTAACACATGCAAGTTTACTCTTTGTCAAATTTAGTTTCAATCCCAATAATGAGCAAAAAATTTGATAATAACTTCACCAAATTGTTGAACTTGCGTTCATCACCCGACAAGAAGAAAATCGTGTCGTCTGCAAATTGTAAATTTGACACCTCCACCTTATCCTTCCCGATCCTAAAACCATTAATCACACTTTGTACTTTAGCCTTCTCCACCAATCTACCCAAATAATCCACAACCATTGTAAACAAAAAAGGAGAGAGTGGATCACCCTGCCTCAACACCCTAGATGCCCGAAAATTCCCTCTTGGTCTTCTATTTACCAAAAATAAAAAAGTTAATTGATGACAAAACAACTTCTAATCCACCTCCTCCATCTATCTTTGAACCCTTTTCTTTTCAATACCTTATCCACAAAGTTCCAATTAACATGGTTGTAAGCTTTCTCAAAATCTATTTTGAACACCATGCCTTTTTTTTATTCTATAAAAATGTTTTAAAAAGCGCAGGCGTAAGCCTAGGCATTTGCTTGACTAAAGGCGAGGCGTAAGCTTCAATAAAATGAGTCGTATGCTTTTCGTGCAAAGCATTTTTATATTAAAAAAGTAAGAAATAATTAATATAGGCATAAAAATAGATTTTGATTGTCATCTTACTCTCAAATTATTTAGTTTAAGGTGCAAAGTGGTAAATGAAAATAACTTAGGGGGTGTGGTAATTTATTAAAATTAAAAAATAAAGTAAAAAAACAAAATCAGATATTTTGCTCTCTTAGTCTCTCTCTTTCTTCTCAGACACTTTTGTAAATCTCTCTCTGTATATGTATATCTCTTTGTACAAATGGCAGATTGGAGCCAATTTTTCAAATTGAGTAGTTGATCTTGCCGGTGAAGGTCATTAGAATGATTAAAAAAACAAACCCCTAATGCTTCTTATTCTTCTCCCTCTTCATTCTTTAACAAATCCATAATTTTTCCCCAAATTTCAACCTAAACTCTAATTTCTCTCCCAAATCAGCACCAGTTCACCACTCAACCTAGTTGTAACTTCAAAAAAAAAAAAATGGCAACAAAAGTGTAAGCCTTAAACGCCTGGGCGTAAAAGGCGTACACCTTGGAAAAAAGCGTGTGCTCAAACCAAAAGGCGTTAGCCTAATGTGCATATCGCACTTTGTAATACACCTGAAGGCATTTTTTGGCAAAGGCGCATCAATGCATGCCTTGATGCACGCGCTTTAGTGCAAAACACTGTTCTATACTCCACCACTTCGTTGGCTACCAAAACTACATCTAAAATTTGTCTTCTTTTAACAAATGCCCCGTGATACACTGGAATTGTTTCCTCGATAACTTCTCTTAACTATGTGAGTACTTTCGCCAATATCTTATATAAACCTGTCATTGAGCTTTTTGGCCTAAAGTCCTTTATTTTGCTTGAGTTCTCCTTTTTTGGAATTAAGCAATTTTATGTCTCGTTCACGCGCTTATTAACCACCCCATTCTCATAAAATTCCTTAAAGAAACTCATTAGATCACCTTTCAAGACATCCCAAAGTTCCATGAAAGACAGCCATAGTGTACCCATCAGGACCCGGAGCTTTCTCTCCATCGCGTTCTATAATTGCGCTTCTTACTTCGTCAGGTCTTTCAAGCCATTTTGCCTTCTTTGCTTCTACTGGAGATCACTCCAAACCCTCCAACTTCCACTTTTGATTTCTTATATCATTCGAATACAATTTCCCAGAAAACACGATTATTTCATTCACAATCGTTCCTTTTTTTTTTTTATAAAGTCCTCTTTGCCCAATCTAGGGCAAAAGAGTAGTAACATAAATAACAAAAAAGGGGGGAGATACAACAAAGGCGGCCATCTTACTCTTCAAAGATTTCCCCATTGTCTTTTTCCAATTTATTAATCAATTTGTTGCACTTTTTCATATTTACGATTTTATGAAACAATTTTGAATTGTTATCCCATTCCTGAACCTATTTGATTCTTCCTTTTTGTCTCCAAGAAATTTCCTCTTTCAAGATTACATTTTCTAAATTATTTTTCAACTCACTTCTTTCTTTTCTTAAGTTATTATCAATGTTACCTGATTCTTCTTTTAAATCAATCTCTTTTATTTTCTCCATTATTGCTATCTTTTCCAATCTTGAATCCCCACAACATTTAATATTCCACTTTTTAATTATAGATTTCAAAGTTCAATTTATTCATGAATTTAAACCCTTTCCACCGATGTTTCTCTACCTCCTCCCATCCTTGCGAGAAAATCTTCTTAAAATCCTTGTGTCTAAGCCACATGTTCTCGAATCTAAATGGCGTCGGACCCACTTCGACAAGATGTGGCCAATAACACTGGACAATGATCAGACACATTTCTAAAAAGCACCTCCATTCCCTCTCTCGAAAGGCTTTCCTCCCGCTCACTCGAAAATAGAAATCTATCTATTCTTGTGCACTCCACGTTTTCTTTTAAACTTGGCCATGTGAAACGTCCATCAATCATTTAAACGTTTCTCAATTTTGTTTCCCTTATGAACGAGTCAAAATCCTTCATGCTCTTTGTTACCCTTCCTCCATTCTATTTCTCCTCTATAAATGTAACAACATTGAAGTCCCCCCACCACTTAGGGAAACATAAACCAAATTAACCCGCCAATTCCTCCCTCTCTTTGTATTGACAATGACCATAAACCCTAGTGAACCACCAAATTTTTCCACGTCTTTCTTAATCTTCAGTGAAATCGAAAAACTTCCTATAACACACTCCAGTATCTCCACATCACGTCCCATATCAACAAAATCCCCCCCGACCTACCAAGCGAGGGCAAGGAAACCCAATTTTTGAACCTGACGCGCCATAGCGACCCAACTAATTTGTTTTCAATTATCTCTTTTTTCTTTCTTGTAAGACAACTAAATCCAGATTTATCTTTTTTAGCAAATCTTTTATTACTATTCTTTTTTCTTTGTTCCCCACCCCCTTACATTCCATGTTAAAAGCTTCATTGAGAAATTATATTAATCACCCCCCCCAAAAATATATATATATATATATTATCCTGATCTGTTATTGGAACTAATTTCAAAGATAATTTTTTCAGAATTTCATCAATTTCCTCCTCTTGTCAGTTCATTTTGGTTCAGTAGTTTTCATGCTTTCTCAAAGTAGATTAATATGTGTAAATATGTGGTATTCAGGTCCCAAAGGCCATACAAACCCATTTTATGGATTCCGTGGAAGCAGACAAACATCCAGTCATTATACTCTCTGGGTAAAATTCCTCTTTTCTTTCGGCCAAAGTGGTAGACAAGTCTAATTGGAGAAGTCTGTCAAAGTTGAGGTGGATTTTGAAATTTTGTATTGTACACAACAGATAAAAGGCTTATGTTGCATGTCTCTTATTAGTAAATGTTTTCTTCCAGTTTTGTGTTGCCTACCATTTGAAATGATGCGTCTTTATGGTTTGTGCTTATAATATTCTATTTAAATTCATGTATAGGACTTCACAATTTTTTTAATTATTGTCAAGTATATCATGAAGATATATTGAATAATTTTTTGCGATGGAATATGTAAATGGAACACATTATTTATGGGATTGCCACTTGAAGAAACTGATTAAAACTTAACTCTAGAAACGAAAGGAAAGGACTAGAGATGGGTGATTGGGTAGAGTTCATAAATTATTTTGGAAAGAAATACCTATGGGGCGTCAGTAGAATTATAAATGTTAAGGATAGATATGCTGTGTCCTTGAGCATCATATATGTATCATGGTAAATATAATTTCTAACCAGAGGCATTATATTTACATCTCACTGCTCATTTTTGTAAGAAATTCTAGACTCGATTGGAGCACTACAGGTAATCATTTCATAAACATATAATCATCGTATCAATGTAGTTTGAGTTACATCGTTTACTTGTGGCTTCCTGTCTCTCTTTGTGGAATTTACTTATTGATACTGTTGCTTTTCAGTTACCAATATCATAATTCAATTTTGCAGCTCAATCATTAGATTTGCTGAGCAGAGCTTAGATCCAGAGATGAGAACATCTTTTTTCAGTCCTCGGCTTATGGAGGTAAGTGTTGAAACTAACTTTTTCTTCAGCATGTACCAAGTAGGCTAAGATCCCCTTTAACTCAATTTGCATGACACTCCACGGCAATGGTGTCCACAACACTGCTAAATTGCATGATTACATGCTTCTTTAAACAATGTGTATATATATAAACAGATTCCAGAAATGTTGTGTTCCATAACCAAATATTTGAGGTCAATGAAGTCAAAATCAAGTGCGACCTGGGATCCTGTCCATATACAAATTCCTGTTAGCATCGCTTTTTGCATTTTATAGATTATATGCGTTATGCTTGGGATTTTCTGTGCAGAAAACATTTTCTCAGTTAATGCAATAAAATAAACATTACAATTTGAGTGTATGAATAATACTTCTAAATATATTGTAGATTTTGCCGGGTAATCTTTCCTCAGAGTTTTATGTAATGGTTTCTTTTTATAGGATTATTGTTGACTTATCTGAGCTAATGCTCTTTCAGGCAGTTATATGGTTCCTTGCAAGATGGTCGTCTACTTATTTAATGCCTGCTGAAGAATTTGGAGACAAAAACAGCAGTTCAGAAATTGATAATGGGCCCCAGATTCCATCACAAGTCTCCAAAAAAGTTTTGTTTAGATTTTTTGGAGAGTATAATCAGGGTAAACCAGTGCTTGATGTTATTGTCAGAATCTCCATGGCAGCACTTGTTTCATATCCTGGGGAAAAAGATTTGCAGGTATGCGATAAAGTACTTATTTATGTTGTCAAATGTTTCTCACTTAATGTTACATTAGCTTCTCCTTGTCGCCCTATAGAAAGAAAAGACTGTCAGGCTGACTTTCTTTTCCAATGCTTTGGGGGTGTATATGGTGTAGGGCAAATTTAATTCCACTTTCATAAACCTATATGGGTTTTTAGGTTAGGGCAGATCTGTCATTTGATGAAAAACGAGGAGGATTCCAAGGGAATCCTCTGCTTTCCTCCCAAATTTTGAAGGGAACAAAAATTGATCAAATAGAAGAATTTAGCTTTCATAGGAATAATGGATTCCCCCCTAAAACTCCAACCAAACACTATAATCTTATTTGGAATGGAATTTAGGATTCCAAGAATCACCAAAAGCTTGAACCAAGCAGACCCTTAGGAGGCAAACCTCATGCTCTAGCTGATTCAGAACAAATATAGTAGACTATAGGAGAATGGAGAAGAAGAAGAAGATACCCACAGGCTCTGGCACTTGGGCCCAAAAGCTCACAAGCTTTACTCAGTTCATAATTAAACTCGAAACAATAACAATGATTACACTCTTACTTAAACCAATCAATATAACCCTAGAAAACCCTCATCTGTGCTAAAATAGCAAAGTCCTTAATAAGAAAATTACCTTATGTAATATTAATCATCCTAAATAATAGTTTATATTAGACAATTATCCTCAAATATAAGTAAATCAAAATTGAAGAGAAAATACAAATAAGATCTCTTCAATATTCTCTGCATCATGAGCCTTTTCGGATCCAGCGGTGGAAAAGTCCACTTGTAGGCTAGATGTATGGCAGATGGTCTATTTTCCTTTTTCTATATTTTCTTTTCTGGCGGGGGTGGGTGGGTGGATATATCTTTCATACAGACTTTTATCTCCTGTATTCCCATTTACTTGCTTAACCTATTCAGGATCCGGTAACTAAAAGAATTGAGAGTTATGAGAGATTTATAATGGTTAGGGGCAGGAGAAGGGAAGAGAGATCATCTTGTTAGTGGACAAGTGGTTATAGAGGTTTCCTTTAGAGCCTTGTGTCATCAAAAGTAAGTTTGGCATTGAGAAGAGCAAGTGGGATCCCAACATACTAGCAGATCCGAATATTAGCAACGCAGATTTTACTTGGTCAAATGGGAGGATACACTCAAGATTGGATAGATTTCTTTTTTCAAGAGGGTGGGAAGAGTTGACAATTGCTAGGCAGGAAGTTTTGATGCGGTTGACATCGGATCATTTCCCTCTATTGTTGGATACGACTCCTTTTAGGTGGGGTCCTTCGCCTTTTAGATTCGAGAATATGTGGCTAAGCAATGCAGATTTCATGGGAATGTTTAGTGAGGGGTGGAAGGAGAGCCAGCTAGATGGGTGGGAAGGCTACAAGTTCATGAAAAAATTGGAACAAACCAAACTCAGGATCAGGAGATGGAATCTAGAAGTGTTTGGGGATGTCAGAATAAAAAAGGAACAATTGTCGAAGCGCATCAAGGAAATTGACGAGGGAGAGGCTAGGGGAAGCATTGGGGTTGATAAAAAAGCAGAAAGAAACCAATTGAAATTGGAGTTTGAGAGTCTGTTATTGAAGGAGGAGATATCATGGAACCAAAAAGCTAGAATAAGAGGTGCAATTGAATGGGATGCGAACTCGAAGCTCTTCCATAGGGTTGTCAATCAAAAGAAGGCCAATAAGTTTATAAGCAAGCTTGAGAGAGAGGATGGGTCGGTGGTAAGTACAGAGCAAGAAATTGAGAGTGAGTTGGTGAATTTTTTTAAGCGGTTGTACACAAAGAAGCAAAGAACGCATGTGGGATTTGAGGGGTTAAATTGGAACCCCATTAGATCCGAGAGCAAGGTTTGGTTGGAGAGGCCTTTTGTAGAGGATGAGGTGAAAGAGGCAATTGATTCATGTGAAGGTAGCAAAGCTCCGGGGCCGGATGGGTACACAATGGAAGTTTTCAAGAAGTGTTGGACAGTTTTAAAGGAGGATATTATGAAGGTGATGAATGAGTTTTTCGAGAAGGGAGTGGTCAACGCTTGTACAAATTCTACTTACATTTGCTTAATCCCGAAGAAGATAGCATCATTCAAGCTCAAAGACTATCGGCCTATTAGTCTTGTCACTAGCCTTTACAAGATCTTAGCTAAGGTTTTATCCTTGAGGTTACGTGAGGTGTTGTGCGAGACTGTTGGCATGGCTCAAAGTGCGTTTGTTAAGGATAGGCAAATACTTGATTTGGCACTCATCGCTAATGAAGGAGTGGAAGAATATAGGGAGATGAAGAAGAAAGGAGTCGTTTTGAAGATCGATTTCGAGAAGGCATACGATCACATAGAGTGGGATTTTGTGGACCATGTTCTTGAACGTAAGGGTTTCGGAGAGAAATGGAGGAAATGGATCAAAGGGTGTTTGTCGACGGTGAATTTTTCAGTAATGATGAATGGGAAACCAAGAGGGAATTTCAAAGCTTCGAGAGGGTTACGACAAGGTGATCCATTATCACCTTTCTTATTTGTTATAGTTGCAAATGTGCTCAATTTGTTGGTGGAAAGGGCGAAAACAAGAGGGCTTATTGAAGGGTTTTCAATTGGTAGGGAGTGTGTAAGTTTGTCTCATCTTCAATTTGCCGATGATACGATTTTTTTCCTCTCAAATGATGAACACAAAATTAGTAACTTAATGGGAATCCTTGATATCTTTGGGTATGCGTCAGGATTGAAAATCAATTTGTCTAAGACGGAAGTCGTGGGAATTAATGTAGGTGAGGGTGAGATGGGGGCCCTTGCTGAGAGAATTGGGTGTGTAGTTGGTAGCTGGCCAATGTCCTATTTAGGACTTCCTTTGGGTGACAATCCAAGGAAAGTCAATTTTTGGAATCCGGTGATAGAGAAAGTTACTAAAAGGCTCAAAGGGTGGTTCAAGGGATGTTTATCTAAAGGGGGAAGTTGACACTCATTCAATCAGTTCTTGATAGTATACCTACATACTTTCTTTCATTGTTCAAGATCCCGGTTTCAATAGCTAAGACGATTGAAAAATTAATGAGATGCTTTTTATGGGAAGGAATGGATAAAGGGAAAACAAATCATTTAGTTGATTGGGAAACGGTGTCCAAATGCAAAGAGATGGGAGGGCTTGGCATTGGCAATTTGATCAAGAGGAACGAAGCATTGCTTGGTAAATGGCTTTGGAGATTTCCAAATGAACATAGTGCTTTTTGGCACCGTATTATCAGAAGCAAATATGGAGTACTCGAGAATGGCTGGGATGCGAATAAAGCAAGTAGAGGTACTTTCAGAAACCCTTGGAAGGCGATTGCAAATGGGTTGGAGACCTTCTTGGCTAATGTGAATTATCGAGTTGGCAATGGGTCAAGAACAAAATTCTGGTTGGATAGATGGGTTGGTGATATAGGTTTAAAGGATCAATTCCCGGGTCTGTTCAGAGTAGTGCAGAATCCGAGGGCTATGGTTGCTGATAATCTTTCTTGGGATTCTACCCAATATCATTCATGGAATGTGATACTGCGAAGAAATGTTACAGAATCGGAGGAGGAGGAATATAGGGCTCTGTTGGGAAGGTTACATAGTGTTGAAGTGGCTAGTGATGAAGAGGATAGTAGAGTTTGGGGAGGAGATAGAAATGGAATGTTCTCAGTGAAGTCTTTTTTTAAAATTCTTACCAAATCTGATGCAGGTTATATCTTTGCTCCAGCAGATATGATTTGGAAATCAGGCATTCCTCCTAAAGTTCGTGTTTTGGCATGGTTAGTTGCATTAAAGAAAGTCAACACAGCGGATTTAATTCAATTCAGAAGGCCTTTTATGCATCTATCTCCTTCATGGTGTGTGTTATGCAAGCGGGACAGAGAGAACATTGATCATTTGTTATTACACTGCTCTTTTGCTCAAGAAATCTGGAACAAGGTCCTAAAGGAATTCGACTTGATTGCAGTATTTCCGGATTCTTGGTATGAATTGCTTACCATCAAGTGGTTCTTCATAGGTGACAAAAAGAAAAGCAAAACATTATGGAGGTGTAGTTGCATGGCTGTGATGTGGTGTATTTGGAGAGAGAGAAATAAGAGAATTTTTGAAGAAACCGAAGAAGAATTAGAAAAGACTTGGGACAGAATCAAGAACCTGGCTTCACTTTGGGCATTTTCTTCAAAGAATTTTGGAATCTGGACTATATCAGAGATTGCTAGGGATTGGGGCTTGGCTATGCAGTAGCCTTATTTAGGCCTTAGAGGTTTGCCTAGTGCCTAGGAGTATGATTGTTGTTAGGGGGTACTGCTTGATTTTTGGGCATGGGATCAGTTTTGATTTGTAATAGGGTTCTTTTTGTTTGTTTTGTGATCGAGGATGGAGCTGTTCCTTTTTGTTTTATTTTCTGGTGTGCTTGGTAGTGGATTTCTCATTCGCATCCAGCACCTTTGCTTGTATCTGATTTTTTCGATCAATATATAAGCTTTGTTTCTGATCAAAAAAAAAAAAACATTGGCAATACCTTAGATTAATGAAAATGCTTTATGTTTAAAGAAAATGTTGAAAGTTGCTACACTACTTCTATTTGTTTTCACAGGAGCTTACTTGTCACCAGCTGCTTCATGGACTTGTTCGGCGAAAGAATGTTTGTAAACACCTTATTGCCTTGGTCAGTATAATTTGTCTTCATGTTTGAAGTAATATCAAAATAGACATTTCATGTCATTTGTTTCTTTATTGTGCTGACCTTGTTTGTCAAGTAAGAGATTGTGCAATTTTTGTTTTTTTTGATAACCATGGGTATCGGGGCCCCATCACCACTAATCCCATGAGGCCTTGGTTGCTCGACCGAGAGACATCCCCCCAATGGCCCAAGAAAAGTTTCACGCAGCAGGAAATTGAACCTGAGACTGTGCGCTTACCCACAGTCCCAAGTTTCACCCTTACCGCTGTGGCAATCCCTTGGGTTAGATTGCGCAAGTATTTGAGACAGCTATTTTTCTCTCTTCTATCATATTTATGAACTTCATTGTTGATAACCATCATGGAATCTTTTCTGCTTTCCTAGTTCAAGCCTAAAGAGTGGAGCTTTTCCCAGGGTTTACTTCGTAAAGCTAAACCTTTATGTTGTAATAGCAAAAGAGTATTCATATAGCTGAACACCGATGTGTCTCAAATATTTGTTTAGCATCTATTATCTGTGTGTATCCTTGTCTAGTAGGCTACATTAATTATATTATTTGCTATATAATGTTGTTCTGATTACATCTTTTGGCTTATGTACATACCGATACTTGGTTTCAAGATGAGGTGAGGCTGTGAGCTATTGCTTTGTGAATATCAGCTGATGGCCTTAACCATTGCAGATGTAGCATGTATGCTTAGATTTCTCTTTGGAATCTTAGATACATAGACCTGGATATCAGTGCCTTCCCACTTTATTTTTTCAGTTTTAAGAATTATATGAGCTTAGCTTTACTTCAAGTGGGGTATCTTTTTATACTGCTATTGTTAACCCAATATTTTTCAAATATTGTATTAGCTTCATGTCAGAAGTGGTACTCAAGTCAGTTTGTTTTCATCTGCAGGACGCATGGTGTGACTTGGCAAAGACTTTTGCCAGTGAAAGAACTTTGTTCTCATTAAATGCTTCTCACCAGGTAATAAATTAAATTAACAATGGGATACCTTCTGATCAATAGGATGAAAACCTGATACAAAGGGGAGTTAGGAAGGCTGTGTTGTAGTAGAGTATTCCTCCCACCATTCGTTTGGTTGAGCGGGAAGAGGAGGGACAAATGAAGGGGTTTACTCTTAATTTTTTTTGAAGGGGGACATAAAATGAAAGAGAAAAGGGGTTGTAACTGCTTAAAAAAAGACAGATTTGCACTGCGAATTAGGGCAAAAATAGATTTGCACTAAAATATATTTCTTAAGTTGCTGCGGAAAAATATATTTGCATTAAAATCTACATCGTTAGTTGCCTGCGGATTTAGTACGGAGGTCACTGCCGACTGGCTAGGCAGTGGTGATTATTTTATTTTTTGGGGGAACAATTGAGTAAGGGTATTTTAGGTATAAAAAAAGGAGTGTCCTTACTTTGAAATGAAATAGAAAGATGTTCTTACTTTGGATATAATTGTGGAGGGAGCTCTTTAAACCCGTTGACTCAGTAAAATTCTGTCTCCCCCACCAAAAAAAGAAAAAGAAAAACAGCCTTTTCTCGGTTCAACTTTGAAAGAGAAAATGATGAGCTTGAGGTTATCCAACACGTCTCCTTCCATTTGCTTGGCTGGGTAGCAAGAGGAGGGGTAAATGGAGTCAATGTAACCTATGTTTAAGCATTATATCTATGTTAGCACAAAGATGGTGCTTGAAGGGTAAATAATTGTTCTCCAAACACCCCCCCCCCTCTCTCCTGGGGCCCCTTTTACCCCAACACACACACACAAAAAAAAGGAAAAAAACTTATATTACATTTAACATTGGGCTGAAAGAAAATGTTCTTTTCAGATGTAAACTATGCTTTCCTGTTTTTCTTCTGCTTCCCATACTTGTCAGAACTTTCTGTAGTCTCTACATATTCCTTTTACCCCTCCTGTTTCTTCGTCTGCTGTAAAAAATGCCTTATTTGTTCGATGCAGCGTGCACTGGCTGAAACCCTGGTTCTTTCAGCTTCTGGCATGCAAAATACAGAGGCGTCAAATCAGTGAGTACATTTCTCCTTCAATTTTTTTTTAATTAATGTGGATTGTTGTGTTAATATATGTTGCTGCTTGTGGTTATGATTTACCAAAGGTACATAAGGGATCTAATGGGTCATATGACAGCATATCTAGTGGAAATTTCTTCCAAGAATGATCTCAAAAAGGTTGCCCAACAACCAGATATTATCCTGTTGGTAAGGAGATCATATGACAACATTTTTTTTTGAAACAAAATTTATGTGTTACTATTCTAGAACAATTTTTTTTTATTGCCACTGACATTCTGTAGGTCGCTTGCTTGCTGGAGCGGCTTCGTGGAGCTGCCAGTGCCTCAGAACCTCGAACGCAGAAGGCAATTTATGAGATGGGATTTTCTGTAATGAATCCTGTTCTGGTTTTCCTTGAAGTTTATAAACATGAGGTATTTTTTGTATCCCATCTTCCTAGATAGGTTCTTCTGAGAACTTGGTTTTAAATTTTCTTAACTTCCCACAAATAATTGATTTTAGTTTCTTTGAAGAACAAAATGAAGAGTCCAATATGTGGTATTTAAAATTTAATTAGATTGTAATCTCTTGAATTCTGTGTCCTTAAGACCCTCATTAACATAGAAGTTTGTTCATTTACTGTGCCAGATATTTTTGAATGGTTTTCTGGTTTATTTGCATTGTTGTTATCCTTAGATACATGATAATGATCAAGTTTGGTCAGCATTGGCGATGTGCACAGTTCAAACCAAACTGATTAAACCTGCCCATCCCATCCCATCCCATTCCCATCCTTTCTTAATTGAGAATTCAATTTAATTGTATTGGCTTATTGGTTTTGGGTGTTTACAAACCAACTGATCCACTTATATTTTTAAAAAGATTTTAAAAAGACGCATCCAATTATTTCTTAACATGTTAAATATGCTAATACACATCCAATTATTTTTTAACACGTTAAATATGCTAATATGCCACCTCTATTGGCTTTATGCGGAGATAATTTTTATTTTATTTTTAACAAAGAAAGTGGCAATAGCAACCCTAAAATTTTATTCATCAAAACCTGGAACAACACATTACAACTTGATACGTCTCAAATGAGGAATCCGTAGCCTATCTACATTATAAATCCGTTTCAGAGCATGAGGTAATTCTCCAAAACAAAACTTTCTACATTTTGAACTACAACCAGTATTGGCTTAACAATCAGCCCACATGTTATTCTCTCTATAAATGTATTGTGAGCCAAGCTGAAATTCAACATCTCCACGCACTTCCACATTTCTCTCACGTCATATACAATTTTCTAAGGAATATATATCTCCTTCTTCAACACCTTTACAAGAATAAGAGAATAAATTTCAATATCTATCAACAAGTGTCCTGTATCTATGGCAACTTAAAGGCAATAAGAAGAAAGGTAAAGTGTTGTAGAGATGTTGCTTAATGGCAGTAGAATGGTGTCTATGGCGGGAGAGTTGTGCTAGGGCGTTTGAGGATAGATTTTCAGAGGCCATTGAAGTGTGGAGCAAGATCAAAATGCCTGCTTCACTTTGGGCAAGCTCTTCAAGGCTTTTTGATCCTCTATCACTTTATGATATTTCCAATAATTGGGGTGCTGTCTTAAAATGAGTTGATTGTTTTTTGTAAGGGTAGCGCTATTGACACACCCCATTACTCTCTCTAACACTCCCCTTCTTGCTAACACTCCTCAAGTACAAACTTACCCTTCCTTCCACTTCCAAAGAGCACCCACATTTGAGTTGTTAATAATTGTTTATAATAATAATATCTACTATCATTAATAATAATAATGATTAAAACAATCCCATAAAACAAACATAAAAATCCTCTCTCGTCCATTCATATTAACAGGTCCCTCCCCCAATCATCTCTTCTTCTCTTCCATTCCTCCTCTTTTCTTCCTCTGATTTCTTCTCCACACAGTGAAGAGCACAGCCTAGTCCATCCCTACCTACGTCCTTAACCCAATAATCTAAGTAAGATCATTATCATTTTGTTGGTCTAACACCATAGATTGAAACATAAATTACTAGGCTTAATGTAATCTACTTATATGTTCTTCTTGCAAGTTGATTGAACTATGATTGTACTAATTGAACCCTAACACCATGTGTGAGAATCCGATTTTTCGAACCCGCGATTCTTATTTTGAAATTATTTTGATGTTTACTTGGAAATTGTGTTTTTAGAGTCACCAGTTTGTTTTACAAGAAAACAAACAAAAGAATCCTATAAAAGATAATCTGAAAATAGATTGTCTTTTACACGTTGAAACCAAATATGACTTGATAACTTCTTGGCTAGGGTTCGAGAACTAGGTTACGAATTGGGAAGGTGTTGGGCACCCAATTCGCCCTTTTGGTCTTTTAATGGATCATTTACTTAATTCTTATTTAGATATCTTGCAAGTAGTTATCGTTGTTTTCAAAGTTGCCCTTTCAAATAATTTAGTTTAAAATAGTATTTACGAAATCAGACTCGAGCTCATAAGCACCTACATATTCATTCGTAGAAGGAAATCAGAGTCTCGTAGTTCCACGTGTTTGGAAATTATTTTTGTGGAGGTTTTGTTTTGAAAACGTGATAAAACAGATTTTAGTTTTCTTGTAAAACTTAGAAAGGACTTATTTTGAAAGCGGTGAACTTCTTTGCAAATTATCTAATGTTCTTGATTAAAACTTGTATTGAATGTGGAAATTAAATTCTGAAAACTTGTAAATGCGTACCTAATGTGCTTGAAAATAAATAAGATTTGCTTGCCTTGTTGCTAGCTTCCTCCTTCTTCCTTGCTTGCTTCTTTATCCTTCTTGAACTTTCTCTGTCTAGAATTTTTCAATTATGGTGTATGGGAGACCTAGAGGCATCTTTAATGCAACTAGAGGGATTAGACGAGGTGGTCCCTTTCACCATTCTCTTTGTATGGTGGCAGATGTTCTTAATCGCCTTGTAGAAAAAGTGAGAGAAGCTAAATTGATAGAAGGGTTTGAAATAGGAAGAGGAAGGTCATTCTTACACATTTGTAAATCGCCGATGACACGATCTTTTTCCTTCCTAATAGTAGAACAATTTTAAAAAAATTGATGGGAATTGTGAAAATTTTTGGGGTAGCATCAGGTCTCAAAATAAATGTTTCAAAGAGCACTTTAGTGGGTGCAAATATTAATGAGGGGTATTGATAATTTAGTATTATTTATTTTATTTATTTATGTTATTTTAGTTGTGGATAGAATCCCACCTTGATAGGGACTCTAGGTTAATTAGGAGTTGTGTTTATTCCCTATATAAGGTGCATTGTTCTTATTAGTTATAATTATGGAATAAAAATAATCGTTCTCTCTAAATTAATATGGTATCAGAGGAGGTTAGGAAGGAGTTAGGAACTCCATAGGCAGAATTATTTCAGCAAAAAGAAACCCTAGCCGCAACAGGTTTATTCACGCTAGAAACCCTAGCCGCAAACTACCACGGTGCAACATCAAACCCTAGCCTTTCAATCACACAACCCACACAGTGGTGCTCGGAACTCTCAGACGAGCTCACGGCAAAAACATCACCGGAAAACGAAAGCTCACGCGCCTCCACACGCCTCCGGCTTCTTTGCGTGGATCTCACGCGCCGACAACCTTAACCGCGCGTGGCAGCGCGTGGAAGCTCCAACCACTGCCAAACTTTACCGACCAGTTCGTCTCACTGTTCCGCACCGTGTTCTGGTCATGGTTTGGTTAGTTTGATCTGGTTTAATACTGTTCCGGTTGTTTTGCCACTGTTCCGGTAAGTTTGCTAGTTTTCCAGTTATATAGCTACTGTTCTAGTGCTATTCTGTCCTTGTTCTTGGTCTAGTGAGTTTGATTATCTTATCATATGAACTATAAACTTGCTATGGTGGGTGCTAGTAGTCCGGGTCTAACAGAATCTTCTAGTGGCTCCACCGTAAACCCATCATCTACGTTCAAAGATACTATGTCGCAATTTGCTACTATTTATTCGGTGAATGAAAATCCTGTGGCCAATATTAATCATAAATTGAATGGAAGGAATTACCTCGAATGGGCGCAATCAATGAGACTGTTTATTGACGGCAAAAGAAAATTAGGTTATGTGAATGGTGAGGTAGTACCACCCCAATCTAACGACCCAGGCTTTAAGTCATGGCGCGAGGAGAATTCAATGGTTACCTCGTGGTTGATCAATTCCATGGAGGCTGGACTTGGTAAACCCTATATGTTCCTGCCGACTGCTCGAGATATCTGGCACGCGGTTAAGGAAACGTACTCGGATCTAGACAATTATTCTCAAATGTTCGAACTTAATAACCAGTTGTGGAAGATGCAACAAGGAGATCGTGGGGTTACAGCTTACTACCATGACATGATGGCCATATGGCAAGAGTTGGACTTGTTTGAAACTGAAGAGTGGGAAAACCCGAATGATAGTGCTCGTTACAAGAAGAAGGTTGAGCGAGGTCGGGTGTTTGTCTTCTTGGCTGGACTAAACAAGGATCTAGATGAAGTTCGGGGTCGTATCTTAGGCAGAATACCGTTGCCTACTATCCGAGAGGTATTTTCAGAGGTACGAAGGGAAGAGGCTCGACGATCTGTGATGTTGAAAGACGAACGAGAGCCCCGTACAGATGGTGAGGGCTCTGCACTGGTAGCCCTTGATAAAGCCGTAGACAGTGATAAGAAGGGAGGAAAACAGAAATTATGGTGTGATCATTGCAAGTGGTCAGGTCATACTAGGGATAGTTGCTGGAAACTTCATGGTAAACCAGCAAATTGGAAGAAGCGTGATAACAAAACGAGGGGAAGAACTCGAGCATTCCAAGCAAGCAATGCAGATTCAGCGCAACCATCTTCCTCAGAACCACTTCCATTCACAAAGGAACAATTTGAGCATCTGTGTAAAATGGTTCAAGCCCATTCTTTAGGAAACTCTGACTCCTCATGTTCCATAGCTCAGTCAGGTAATAAGTTTACAGCTACAATTGCCTGTATCAAATCCCATAGCAACTGGATATTAGATTCAGGGGCCACTGACCACATGACCGGTATCTCGGAATTTTTTTCGTCATATACTCCGTGTGCAGGGAATCAAAAGGTTAAAATTGCTGATGGTTCTTTCGCTGCGGTTGCCGGCAAAGGAACCATAATCGTCTCCCCGTCTCTCACTCTCAAAGATGTCTTACATGTCCCTAATTTATCATATAATCTTATATCTGTCAGCAAATTAGCTCTTGATCTCAATTGTCAAGTTAACTTTTGGTCTTCTCATTGTGAATTCCAGGATTCAAATTCAGGGAAGACGATTGGGGTTGCTAAACAGGATGGAGGTCTCTACTTCTTCAATAATGGGTCTACCTCTGGAAGGCAAGACCGGCAGACTTGTTTTAATTCTATTTCTGTTTCTAGTGATAGTCAGATTTTGCTATGGCATTATAGGTTAGGACATCCAAACTTTCAGTATTTAAAGCATTTGTTTCCCAAGTTATTAATGAATAAAAATTTGCTTAAATTTCGGTGTGAATCTTGTGAATTAGCAAAACATCAACGCACGGTCTTTCCGTCTCAACCATATAAGAAATCACAACCTTTCACCTTGATTCACAGTGATGTTTGGGGTCCCTCTAGAGTGCCCACTTGGTCTGGCAAACGTTGGTTTGTAACTTTCATTGATGACCACACTAGAGTATGTTGGGTCTTTCTTTTAAAAGAAAAATCAGAAGTTGGGAGTGTGTTTCAAAACTTTTACACCATGATACACACACAGTTTCAAACCAAAATTCAAATTTTTCGGAGTGATAATGGGAAGGAATTTTTTAATAAGATGTTAGGGGATTTTTTCGTAAAAAATGGGATAATTCATCAAAGTTCTTGTAATTATATTCCTCAACAGAATGGAGTTGCCGAAAGGAAAAATAGACATCTACTTGAAGTTGCTCGTGCTCTAATTTTTCAAACTAAAGTTCCAAAATACCTTTGGGGAGATGCTATTTTGACTGCTACTTACCTTATTAATCGGCTTCCAACACGAACTTTGAAATTTAAAGTCCCTATAAAATTGCTTTCTGATCTATTTCCCAACACTCGGTTATTAGGGGATATTCCCTTAAAAATATTTGGAAGTGTTGCCTTTGTTCATAATCATGACCCAAAAAATTCTAAACTTGATCCAAAGGCACACAAATGTATTTTTGTAGGCTATCCTACAAATCAGAAAAGATATAAATGTTTTGATCCGATTTCCAAGAAATTATACATTTCTATGGATGTTACCTTCTTCGAGGGGCGATCCTATTACAACTCCCATCTTCAGGGGGAGAGCATGAGAGAAGATGGTGGTTACGGTTTTGATAATTCAGTCGTTGATGTTTTGTATGAACAAGTACCTAATTTTAACACACAATTTGGGAAAACAAATGAATTAAATATTGAAGATACTTGTGTTGGTAATGGTGAACAACCAGGGTTAGTGTCATTCCAAAATCTAACTACTGACGGACCAGAGATGTGTGCAAAACGGTATAAAGGTCTTGTTTATTCTAGGAAAAATCCAGAACAAGGAAGGAAAGAAACCATCCCTCTGCAACCCCAAGAATCCAACCTGGAGATGGATCATGATACTCACGATGACTCTTCCGAGATACCTGAAGGTAGTTCTCAAGCCAATATCGAGTCAACTCAATCTGATCAACTTGATCTCCCTATTGCTCTTAGAAAAGGAGTCAGAGCGTGTACGAAATCTCCCAAATATCCCATTTCGAACTTTGTGTCATATAAAAATATCTCACCCTCCTATTCTGCATTTATCTCTCGTGTGTCGAATGTGGTTATTCCTAACAATGTTCAGGATGCTCTAAATGTTCCGGAGTGGAGAGAAGCGGTGTATGAGGAGATGAGAGCGCTGGAGAAGAATGCTACTTGGGAGAAAGTAAAGCTTCCAGAAGGAAAGACAGTGGTTGGTTGTAAATGGGTATTCACTGTGAAGTATAACTCAGATGGGTCAGTGGAACGGTACAAGGCTCGTCTGGTGGCTAAAGGCTTCACTCAAACGTATGGAGTCGACTACTCCGAAACTTTTTCTCCAGTGGCAAAATTAAATACAGTTCGGGTTCTCTTATCAGTTGCAGCTAACTTGGACTGGCCTTTGACTCAGTTAGATGTGAAGAACGCCTTTTTGAATGGAAACCTAGAAGAGGAAGTCTATATGGAACCTCCACCTGGTTTTACTGAGGAATTTGGTACAAAAATCTGCAAGCTAAAGAGGTCTTTGTATGGCCTTAAACAATCTCCTAGAGCGTGGTTCGAAAGATTAACGAAGTTCCTCAAGGGCCAAGGGTATAATCAAGGGCAGTCTGATCATACTCTCTTCACTAAGACGTCCACAAGAAACGAACTTTCTGTTCTCATTGTTTATGTGGATGATATGATTTTGACAGGGGATGATGTTGAAGAAATGAATCGACTGAAGCGAAATCTTGCTAGAGAATTTGAGATTAAGGATCTTGGTGACCTACGATACTTCCTTGGAATGGAGGTGGCCCGTTCAAAAAGTGGGATTGTAGTATCACAACGAAAATATATTTTAGATCTGCTGTCAGAAACTGGGATGAGTGGGTGTAAGCCATCGGATACTCCCATAGAATTGGGTACCAAGCTAGGAGATGTTAAAGATGGTGTTCCAGTCGAAACAGGGAGATACCAGAGGTTAGTTGGGAAACTAATCTACTTGTCTCATACGCGCCCTGACATTGCTTTCGCTGTGAGCATGGTTAGTCAGTTCATGCACTCACCATGTGAAGAGCATCTAGAGGCTGTGTACCGTATTCTTCGTTACCTCAAAGGCTCCCCAAGGAAAGGTCTGTTCTTCAGGAAGAACGATAAAAGAGGGATAGAGGTGTATACCGATGCTGATTGGGCTGGCTCGGTTACTGATAGACAGTCTACGTCTGGCTACTGTACGTTTCTTTGGGGCAACTTGGTTACATGGAGAAGCAAGAAGCAAAGTGTTGTCGCTCGAAGCAGTGCAGAAGCTGAGTTTAGATCAATGGCTCAAGGAGTATGTGAGGTTCTTTGGCTACAAAGGGTCTTAGAGGAACTCAAAAGGCCAATAAGTCTCCCAATGAAGCTATACTGCGATAATAAGGCTGCTATCAGTATTGCCCACAATCCGGTCTTACATGATCGGACAAAACATGTTGAGATTGATAGGCACTTCATCAAAGAGAAACTAGAAGGTGGAATTATATGTACTCCCTTTGTTCCGTCTAATCAACAAGTTGCAGATATTTTGACCAAGGGCCTGTTAAGGCAACCGTTCGAATTTCAAGTGAGCAAGTTGGGCCTGACGGATATCTTCTCACCAACTTGAGGGGGAGTATTGATAATTTAGTATTATTTATTTTATTTATTTATGTTATTTTAGTTGTGGATAGAATCCCACCTTGATAGGGACTCTAGGTTAATTAGGAGTTGTGTTTATTCCCTATATAAGGTGCATTGTTCTTATTAGTTATAATTATGGAATAAAAATAATCGTTCTCTCTAAATTAATAAGGGGGAAATTGCAGTTGCAGCTGGTAGGGTGGGTTCATGGCCAATGTCTTACATAGGCATGCCATTGGGAGATAACCCGAGCCATATAGGTTTTTTGGACCCCCTAATTGAGAAAATTTCTAAATGACTTGAGGGATGGTTGAAGGGTTGTCTTTCTAGAGGGGATAGGTTAACTTTAATCCATTCGATCCTTGAAAGTGTCCTTATCTATTACCTCTCACTTTCTAAAATGCCAATCTTGATTTCTAAAACCATTGAAAAAATTTTGAGGGATTTTTTGAGGGATGGGTATGTAGAGAACAAAAAAGATCATCTTGTGAATTGGAAGACTGTCTCTAAGAGCAAGATGAAAGGGGGGTTGGGTATTGGTAACTTGTCCAAAAGAAATGAGGCTCTTGTAGGTAAATGTCTTTGGAGATTTCCTCTTGAACAAGGCTCATTTTGGTGCAAGATAATTAAAAGTAAATATGGGATTCAAGGAAATTTGTGGGAGTCGAATGTGGTGGTACGATGTAATCACCGTAATCCTCGGAAGGCCATCTCCAATGGGCTTGACTCCTACAAGCATCATACTCGGCCAAAAGTAGGCATGGGGGATAAGACTCGAATTTTGGGAGGATAATTGGATAGGGTATTGTATTATCTTTTTGAGTTTGAAATAAATTTTTTGTTTCTGATCAAAAAATAAATAAATTGGATAGGGTCTTCTCCATTAGCAATTCAATTCCCGTGTATTTTTAGAATTTCCAACAACAAAAACACCTTGATAGCTCCTTCGCTTTGTGGGAACCAACCAGATTCATTTTCTTGGAACATGTCTTCTCGTAAAAATCTCAATGACGGAGAAATTGAGGATTTCACGGGGTTGGTGAAAAATGCTCCTATTAGTAGAACCGAAAGGGATATAAGGGTTTGGGTGGGGGATAAATCATGCTTCTTTACTTGTAAATCATTCTTTGATTTGATCATTAATTCTTCGGATGACGAACACTTTTTGCCTTATAAAGCTATTTGGAAAAT
The DNA here is from genome assembly GCA_021464415.1 of Lonicera japonica. Classification (NCBI taxonomy): domain Eukaryota; kingdom Viridiplantae; phylum Streptophyta; class Magnoliopsida; order Dipsacales; family Caprifoliaceae; genus Lonicera; species Lonicera japonica. The sequence goes on along the minus strand of CM038464.1, from coordinate 3,871,210 downwards.
TGGTATTCCACCAAAAGTGCAAGTTTTTGGTTGGCTGGCCTCTTGGAATAAGGTCGACATTTGTGATTTGCTCCAAGTTAGAAGGCATTACCTAGCGTTATCGCCCTCGTGGTGCATACTTTGTAAGGAGCAAGGGGAGTCAATTGACCATCTATTACTTCATTGCAAGTTTGTGGCGCATATGTGGAAACTTTCGAAATTATAGGGGCTATGCCGAGATCGTGGCATGATTTGTTGTGCATACAATGGAGTTTTAGACTAAATAAAAAGAAGGCTGAGGTTCTTTGGAGATCGGTTTGTATGGCAATGGCTTGGTGCCTTTGGCAAGAGAGGAATTTGAGAATTTTTTAGGATAAGTTATCAAAGTCTCGTGAAGTGTGGAGCAAATATGTTTCTATGGCTTCGTTGTGGGCAAGCACATCAAACTTATATGGGCCTCTATCTATTTCAGACATTGCTAACAATTGGGTTGCAGCTATCTCTTGAATAGTTGGATGATTTTTGGAATGGAAACTGTTTTGTGGGGAGCTGTTTTAGGACAGCTGTGTAGCTTTCTGTTTGTACTTTATTGATTTCTCCAGTTGTGTTGAATTTTCAGTTTTTAGGGGTTGGTGGACTCCATGTCTGTCAAATCTGTTTGTATTTTTGGCTGTATCGCTTGTATTGTTAATTGTTTTTTATCAATTTAAGCTATTTGTTTCTGATCAAAAAAAGATGATGATGGTGATGATAAAGAATAAGAAGAAGATAGGAAGAAAGGGATTAATGATGTGGGTCAATGTTTTAATGCTTTAACCGTTGGATAAAAAAAAAAGGTGTGTCATTAGTAAATGACAGCTTTTTCTTAGGAGGGAGTGTTAGGAAGAAAAGTGGGGTGTGTCAATAGCGCCTGCCTTTTTGTAATCTGGGGATCAGTGGGCAGTATCTGTATATGCCTCCGATTGTTGTTGTTGTTGTTGTTGTTGTTTTGTATTTCTGTTTGGAATGATTCTCTTTGCTTGTGTTGCTTCGTGGTGACTGCTGGTCCACTGGAGATGTACTGTTTTTCTTTGCTTTTTTGATTGAATCAATAAAGTTCTTGTTTCTGATAAAAAAAAAAGTGTCCTGTATCTATACAACATAGCAGCCCTTGCATTAATGCCCTTGCTTCAGCAATTATATTGGACTGCTCTCCATACCAGTCTGCATGTGCCAGAACAGATCCCGACAGTGATCTCTCAGAATTCAATTTGAGCCTACCTGAACTAGGCCTCACCCATTTAGTAACAAGAATCCTCCCTGCAATTGCTCTTCCCAACTGATAAACCCAGCTTCTTCAATTTCTTTCCCTCACCCATATATGCTTTAGCCAGAATATCATCACACTTTCTAAAATTCTATGTTACACCTCCATAAGCAAGGGAGAGACAAAACATTGTGTGCTCCGTGACTGAGTTCATATTGAACTAATATAAGTGGTGATCCTAATGCAACCAAGAAAACACGAACCCAATATCACGGTGGACCAAAGCTTTGATGCCATGTTAATTTACCATTTCACCTAAAAGTTTAAGCCTTTAGATTGTGAACTAACAGCGTATATCATGCTCTCCAATACCTCAGCATTCTCCATGTTTGTAGTTCAGTTTTGGCGTTTTGCAAACATTTGCTACATAATTTCCATTTCTTACTAGGATTGAAAATTATATATTGGTGAAGCCCACATGGTTCTGTTATATATTGCTGATCCTAGTCTATTGTTTAGTCTGCAGTCGTGTATCTGTTACTCAAATTTGTTGTTGACTGGGTGGAAGGACAAATTATCTACCTAGAGGGTCAAGAAACTGCAATTGTTATTAACTTCTGTATGCGTTTGCTTCAGCTTTACTCTTCCCACAATATTGGCAAGGTAAATTTTTCTTCATACAGTGAAACCTTCTTGTCAAACTTATGATAATGTATGAATAATCCATTTCTCATTCACTCTTAAGCCTTGTTACTTTCCCCAAAGCGTGCCAACAGCACCCCTAATTGGGTGGACAGGGCCCTTCTAGGGATAAGTCTCGTCTACATGAACACTTATCTAAATGCTATGACTAGCCTTCCGCGGAAAAGGGGATGGATAACAAACATTATACCCAGGATTTTTTTCATGAAGTAGACATGGACGAGGAATTTTGAAGCTACACTATTCCTCCTTTTTTATTGCCACCAATTTTACCTTGCACACTCACTCAATTCATCTTGAATATGCCAAGACAAATTAGATTTTATCTTGAATATTTAGCAAAATAATTTTGTTTGAACTTTGCATATATAATTTCTCAAGGGAGGTGGTGATGCTTTACGTTTTTTCATTTGCTTTGCTGAGTGGGATGGAGAACTGTTGTAATATGGGACTGGCCTTGTTCTAAGGGTCCGGAAAGGAGTCCCAAAATTGTGGTGGCTGTCAACTATGCCCCTCATTAAACTATTTGCAGCTCCTCCCCAGGTGGTTGGTGTTTCCATTTTTGTTTGCTAGCATCTCTTGTTTGTTAGTGCTCCATTAAGGATGTCGTATCTTCATATTGTACCATCTTGACTTTAATTTTACCAATTTTCCAGATATCACTAAGCCTTTCAAGTAGCTTACTAAGTGAAGCAAATACTGAGAAATATAAGGATTTGCGTGCTCTCCTACAACTCCTTTCAAATATATGTTCTAAGGATCTGGTAAGAACCTACTTTTTCCTTTTTCATCGACAGAAGATGTCTGCTAAAACCAATTCATTTTTGGCATTAAAGTATAATTAAACTTGCAGGTTGACTTCTCTTCAGATCCCATTGAGGCTCATGGCACAAACATTTCTCAGGTAATATATTCATCTTGCTTTTATGTATAAATGATGTCTTCAAAAGGTTCTAAAACGTGGGTCTTGCAGGTGGTATATTTTGGTCTTCACATAGTTAGCCCTCTGATAACCTTGGACCTACTGAAATACCCTAAGCTCTGCCATGATGTAAGTTTTTCTCATTCGTAAGAGAACAACAAGCCACTTAATGTTAGTTGCTATGAAGCACGGACACTTCCCCGGAGGCCACGTATCGCTCCTGAAACGTGACACACTCCGACACTTGGCCGACACGCGAGTCGGAGAGTGTCCTATTTTTTATTATTATTTTTAAATCCCGATATGTAGCCTACACGTCCTGACACATTGGGGGTTTTTTAAATCTTAAAACATAAAAATGGGTCAAATCTGAAATAACTAAAAATATTGAGGTTTCAAACAATAATAAAAGAACTTAAAGAGGATTTAACTTTTTCACATCTCCCGTAAACCCTAGATCTCGCCCCTAAGTCCCCAGTCGTGTTCTCTCCTATAAAAAATATTTCAAGTACGCTACTCTCTCTCTCTCCCTCCCTCTACATATACATATGTATGTATAAATCTGTAAATCTATACACATCTTGTTGAATTGATACTACTGCTCTCTCTCTCTGGAACAATTTAGTCTATTTATGCTTTTTGATGCTTTGATTATGTGGTGAGTGGTGACAGTGATCATGTTTTGAGTATTTGGATTATTAATGTAATATAGTTTCATTTTGTTGAATTCTTAAATATCTGTAATGTTTATTGCATATATATAATTAAGAATGTGTCCCCCCTCGTGTCGTGTCCTACATTTTGGAAAAATTGCGAGTCGCGTGACGTGTCAGAGCGCGAGTCATGTGTTGTGTCTATGCTTGATAGGTTAGTTGCGAAGCTAATATTTGGTTTTTCTTTGGGTCAGTACTTCTTTTTGCTATCGCATATGCTGGAGGTTTATCCTGAAATGGTTGCACAGCTAAACGGTGATGCCTTTGCTCATGTACTCGGAACTCTCGAGTTTGGTCTTCACCATCAGGTTAATGACTGTCCATTTACAAATATTAGTTCAAGGTTATATGTACATTGGCTCTTCTGCAAGTAGTCGTGCCAGAAGTATTGGCTTTTTTTTAACATGCTTAGAAGAATTAATTTTTATGATTGTTTTTGTTGTAAATTTTTTTTTCCACTGCTATTATAGGACATAGACGTTGTTGACATGTGTTTGAGAGCTCTGAAAGCGCTTGCTTCATACCACAAGAAGGAAACAGATGCAGGTAAAGCTGGGTTAGGCTCGAATGCGACGTGTTATAAACACGCTGATGGACAATTGCACGAAGGCATTCTAAGCCAATTCCTCCGTTCATTGCTGCAATTTCTCCTCTTTGACGATTACAGGTAAATAGCAGCAATGATGATATTGAAGTTGATGAATGATGCTACGCTAGGCCATGACACTGTTCTGAAGAACATATTGATAACTTAAATCAAAGTTGTCATAATTACATCGTTAGTTAATTATCCATCATTATCAGGGACTCACCCAAACATCCATTTACCTAAGATGGCTTTATGAAACAAATATATTAATATTTATTTGTTTGTTGTCCCAGCACTGATCTTGTCAGCACTGCAGCTGATGCTCTCCTTCCTTTGATCCTTTGTGAACAAGGTCTTTACCAGGTATTTTTGCTAAAAAAATTGTATTAACTAAGTTTAACTCGATGCATAGTCTATTATTTACACAATAGAGACATGGCGAGGTTATTATCTGAATAGTAATTTAAGTTACGAACAAATGTACCTGATCAACCTATTTAGGCGGCCTTCCAGGTCCTATTTGCTAATATTAATCCAGAAATAGATTTATCATGTGGCAACAAACAAACACCCGGTTGCTTCTAAGGCAACATTTTTCATTTGCTTGTTATTGAAATAGGCTTTTATTGAGTTACCCCCCTATTTATAATACGAAATAGAGCTACCCCCTATTTTCATAATCCTTTGACTTAACCCCTAGGATTTTAACAGATGTCGAACTACGTCCAAATTTTATACAAGTGGACAATATTGCCCTCATCTTCAACCTCTAGCCCATCTCCTTCATCCCTACACATATGAACCCTAATTTCCCCATCTTATTAAACCTAAACCTAAATCCAAACTCAAAACACCACTAATTTGAGACACATTCCAAATTTTGGATAAACAAACTCAAATCCCCAATTTCTCAAGTAGAATTTTCACAACTCAAATCCCCCAATTTCTCTTCAATAACCGCAAAAATTTAACTAACTCGAAATCTTAATTCAACATAATTTCATAAATCTCTTTGTATATCTCTTCAATTACCCCCTTATCTACAATCTCCTCAGACCTCTCATCCAACAAAAACCCTAAATTCTGGAGTGTACGCTATTTTATATATGTGTATGTGCTTATATATATGTATGTATGTATGCGTATGGAGTTGCAGATTTTAGAGAGAGTGATTAGTATAGACTATAGAACAATAAGAGAAAATCAGAACTGAAGTGTGAATCGGCCTAATCTGTTCATCAAGACAAGTTTAGCGCTCGGCCGAGAGAGAGTGAGATGGGATTAGAAGAGTTTTAGAGACGAATTCTGCCATTAGATAGAGAGACGATTTTGAATCCGGATCTACTGTATGATTTTCAGATATATCTGTGTATTTATATATATACACACAAATGTATGTGTATGGAGTGGCTGATAGACAAGTTTTAGAGAGAGTGAGATGGGTTTAGGTTTGATTATTTTTTAGAGAGATGGTTTCAAGGGATTTGATTTAGGTTCACTTAGAAGGAGAAATTAAGGTTCATTTGTGTAGGGATGAAGGAGAAGGGTTAGAGGTTGAAGATGAGGGCCTTTCAGTCGACTTGTATTAATTTTGGACTGGACATCCATTAAAATCCAGGATTAAGTCAAAAGGATTGTGAAAATAGGGGGTAGCTCTAATTTCATATTATAAACAGGGGCCAACTCAAAAAAGTCCATTGAAATATCTTTCAACTTGCAAAAAGTTCAAATACATTTCATTTTTACACAAGTGAATTTTTTTCAGTAATCAACTTTCTGTCTGTCTAGCCGGTTAATATTGAACTTTGCTTTGTTTATAGCAACAGTAAACCTCCTTTTGAGAACTAGATGCTATGCACCACTAAAATAGCCTCTAAAGCAAATACCTTAATATATTACCCTTTATAATTATAATCTTCTGCTCCGTTATAATATTATTGTCTTGCTTTTATATATGGCATAACTTCTTGCCTGTTATTCCATATAGAGATTAGGCAACGAGTTGATAGACAGACAAACAAATCCTGCATTCAAATCAAGGTTGGCGAGTGCATTGCAGTCTCTCACAAACTCAAACAACCTTTCTTCTGCACTTGACCGTCCAAATTACCAGAAATTTAGAAAGAATCTACATAGTTTTCTTGTTGAAGTTCGTGGATTTCTGCGTACAATTTGATGTAATAGAGCAGTTTGTAAAAAAAATGTTAGAAATTTTATTTTTGTCCTTGTGGGCTGTGTATGATTTTCTTCAAATCACAGAATGTATGATTTAAAATCAATACCTTCTTCAAATAACTCTGCCGAATGTATCCATCAGTAAAAACTGGAGCTATGGAAATCCAAAAACTTTGCCGGGAAGATTAGTGAGACGGACATTAATTAGTTGAAAATACTACAATGAACATTAATTAGACATGTTTTTTTGAATTCTACTAGATCTTCAAAATAAATCATACAAGAAATGCTACAGTGAACAAGAAAACTTTTGGAACAAGTTATTATATTTGAAGTTTGAGGATAGCCTCCCAAAAATGAAAGAAATTTAGGAAAAAAGTGACACGAATTGGTGCCCTGTAGGTGCTTTTAAAAAAAATTTAAACAAGACAAAAAATTGCGCTAAGCATTTGTATATTTGTCTTATCAGTGAAAATAAAATTATAACGAACCAGTTTGACCTACTGCTTGCTGGCAGTCTCCATTTCTTTAGCTACTACATTCCTTGGTACAAGATTATGTCATTCTAGTGGCATCTCTTTCGTCGATGTGTAACATTATACAAATCACTACTATTTCCCCCAAGATGTCTATATTTATCAATCCATAAGTTTGTATTCACAAGCAACATTTGTCCTAAAATATGGAACGGGTAGAGAGAAAAAGACTCGGCAATCCAAGAAACTCCTAATGAAACACTGACATCTAACTATAGCAAACTATATTAGTGATGCACATAGAGTTTTTCACCCAATAGCCATCCCTCAACATGTCACACAGGAAGATCACCGATAATTAAGAATCTGCAAAATCGTTGCAAGACCAGGTAAGAAAGAAGTTTCGTGATACTATTCATACCTCCAAACCGAGATTTTTGTAACTCTCAATTGAGAAGGTTATAAACAATGATGCTGCTCCTTATCTCGTTGTATACTTGAGACAAAAGTATTTATTTATTTATTTTGATCAGAAACAACTGCTTTTATTCATATTAATCATAAAAAGCAAGCACCAAAGTGCAATTAGAAAGCCAAAAGAAAGGATAATGGAGCAGCTATCCACCCAAACATCTTACAAAAATAACTAACATATTTCCTAGCATTTAAAAATCTAACAAGGAAAAAGAAGAAACTACTGCCATCTTTTAATTGGCGCAACACCACTGAATAATTAAAAGCAACACTGCCTCCCAATTTTTTGAAATATCTGAAATCGGTAAGTACTTTATTAACACATTCGTTAGAAGTTAGTCTTATGCAGACATGATTCAACCTTAAACAGAACAGAAAATGGTTGTGTAAAATTTTACTATCTAAATAGTAAATACACAAGCGTGCGGATATATTACATGCAGTAGACAAGATTATTTAAAATTGTTTTAGAATTGTCTCGCAAGTAAACACCAACTGAAGTAGGAGCAGAGTTTGCTAACTTCTCTTCCGATCCAAGGGTGGATAATAGACCAAAAGGTGCGTAGACTTGGCTCTCTAAGACTGATAAATACGAATTATGAAAACAATAAATCAGGAAATGAGGAGTTAAGGACGAGTAGCATAATAAAACCAAAGAAACACATGGCCAAGCAAAACAACAATGATGGAAAAAGCTACATATGAGATCTACCATGTAAAACCTTCTCGAGTTAATAAAATGGGTCAAGCTAACATATGCCTTAAGGACATATGTTATGCACCTATAAATAGAAAAAAATAAATGATATGTATTAAATTAGGCACAAATTCCCATGCAAAGTGTTATTATTTCCATAATTAGTTTGGTTAGCATGTACCTTAGGCCTCGTTTGGTTCACTGATTTTAGTACTCGGGAAAGGAAAGTCGTTCCTTCCTTTGTTTGGTAAGTACAAATTTCGGAAACACTTTCTTGAGATAGGGGAAAGTAAGGGGTAAAACCATTCCTCCCAAAACACATGGGATTGATTTTCCCACGTGATTTCCATGCATTTATTAAACAAATTTTAGACAACAATACTCTTACCTAAATACTTTCCATGGTTTACCAAACACAAGAAAGAAAATTTGACAAGAAATTTACTTTCCCACCTCTATGGGAAAGATAAGGGAATTGATTTCCTTTCCGTGAACCAAACGAGGCCTTAGGGCAAATGTTATCGTTGTCCAAATAAAATAAGCACACATTGTGGGGTTTTTATGTCAATTCTATAAGCTTGCATGAACTTTTTGAGAATGAGGATCTACAAATTTCATGAAGAGTGACAGGCATATTACTTTATTTTGAGGTGAAAAAAAAGAAGTTATTTCATGCTTCAGTGCAGTGCTTCCTTCAACAAGGTGGAATTAATGTGAAATCACCTTAAGCTCATTGACTTAATGCCAAAGAAAATGGATCGTATATGAAAATAACCTATAATATTCATGTCATTCGATTGTGTATGCCATTCCCGCTTCTTTTTTATTTATTTATTATTCATTAGGTTGGATTTCACACAGAAGTAAAAACGGGTGAAACAGAAAATAATGCACTCTCAAGGTTCTGCCTCCTTTCACTTACTGGTGCTACCATCGTCCAGTTCTGGTGCTCACTTATGTAAAACACTCTTCTTAGACAGCCTTGATTTCTTGTGAATATGGTTCTGTCAGAGTAACATGAACAAAAAAAATATACGTAATTGGTGGGTAATAAAAGAGGAAAGTTTTGAAAGCCACGCATAAAAGAAACAGAAATGCACCTTCTGTCTTTCCATGGCTTCATAATCTGTCCTCTCTCTCCAGTTGCTCTTACGTAGTTTGATTGGTCGATTGCCAACATACTTGCCTAAAATCAAGGTTAAAATCAACATTATCTAACTGTTTTTCTGTTAGAAAGACTAATCAAAACTCACAAAAAAAAGGTAAGAAATAGCATACGTCTACTTTTATTCTTACATTTTCTTGTAAATAACTTTTGTTGCGCACTTTATAAATAATTTACCTCATTGTACAATAATGCATTTTGCCATCACACAATCCGAGAACGATACTCTAAACTTCCCTGCCTAGGGCCTCAAACCTCTAAGGCCCAACAACAGGCGGCCGCAGCCACTCGGTCTGGAAAGGTAGCGATCACAGGCATGATGGGTGTGATTTTCTTCCTTTTTCAAGAAGTTAAGTTTGATTTATTATAGTATTACATTTTTTCATAAATAATCGACCGCCTCCAAGGTCCTACAAAGATACCCAAGGCACCCTATGGCCACCATAGGTCCCCCTAGTGCCTTTTAGAACATTGTACAAGAAGGTTCCTTTTCATGGCCCCTTTGGTGACAATTTCTAACAAACACATTCAAACATCAATCTTTACGCAACGTACATTGCCAAAAACAAAAGTGACTGTTTATTGGTGAAGAACTTGAGACTGCGAAGACTAACGACGTAACTCTAATACACCAAAATTCTTAAACACACTGGCTACACATAAAAGACAGAAATGAATACTATGGAAGCTAAACATACAGGCAAAAACACTTCCGAGTAATGACATTGCTTACCATTCATTTCTTTAAGTGCTGCAGCAAGATCCGTAGGGTTGGCAAAACTAACAAATCCGTAGCCCTTGGTTTTGCCAGTCCGCTTGTCTCTGACAACCTAAGACGACAAAATGATGCGCACGGTTTATAACTTCCAGGTATGAGCAAATATAAGAAGTGAACAACAAAGTTCGAAGATGATTTAGGCAATTACATAATCAAAATACAGGTTATAAACAAATTATAACAAACTCACAACACAGCTTAAGGCATCATACCGACTTGTCAAGAGTCTTTCCCTGCTCACAAAACATTGATGATTCACCTCAAATGATGCGAGATAGTTACTGCTAAAGATTATTGAACATCATGCTTTCAATTACTTTTTCAGTTATTAAAGTTTGCACAAGTAATCAACAAGTTTTAATCTACTATTATGTAAAAGTGAGTAGGCATTCCCATAGCGTTGAAGCCCTGACACATTTTATTCTCCCATTTTAAAACTATCTTTTTTTCCCAAAAATTTATGAGAATGTAATGTAGGCAAGAGAGCTCAAACCCTTTCCAAGGAAAGAATGGAATGGTTCCTATGCAGATGTCTTATCCAGCACCAAACTGTTCAATTTAATTGATGTACCACACATGTTTTACGCAGACCACCTCCTCACACATTTTGGTGGATATAACTACTATTGGACCCAGAAAGCTACAAACACAAATCCATAAGACGAGCATGGTCTGAAGGTGAAGACTTTTTCAAGGCATGCTTCCGAAAAGTTATTTAAATGCGATCTAGAGTAAAGTCCATTCTCCTTTCTTCCCTCTCAACAGGGAACTTAGCTAGAGGAATTCATTTTCTCCATGCAGCTATTGTTGTTGATCCTGCAGAGCCTACCCAAAGGTTGAAACCGGATTTAATCTTTCTTTTTAATTCTGTTTTAATTATATCTCACCCTTTCAAGTCCCCAAAAAATATTCCTGCTTACCCGCCCTCTAGAAGAAAATGACTCCTATCATTCCTGTTAGATCAATTATTCACCTTTTTTGGTACATAACCTGTAGACTCCTGATTTCCTGATTATAGAACTAAATATCATTCCAAAAGAGGTGGAGTGGATTGGTATGAGTGGACTGGTGTGGATCAGTACCAACAGAGGAAGAGATGGAAAGAAAACCCCACTCATTACTATCATAAGCTTGTGTCCTGAAATGTTACTACAAAGCCAACGACTTTCCTTGCAACACCAATATACTTCTCGTAAAATTCTGCAACTAACAATTCATACCAACCCACCCACCCCCTTTACTCCTCTCATCCTCTCTCGCCTCACTTCTTCAAGACCCAGTGACGGTAATGCTCCAAACGTTATATTTAGTAATATAGGGCAGCATACACTTTACAATGTAACATTGCAAGTTGTAAAGGCGATTATTCAAAAATTACTTGGTCTCTTCATCTTGCGAACTATACATGTTGTCAAATGTTAGACCAGCATGTAGACTGAAGAGAATCCTACCTTAACATAAACCAGAAATTGGAGAGCTCCATGCACTTCAAATAAACATCTGAAGAGGACATGCAAACAGTTCATGTGCATCAAGCAAACAAGCTTATATCTCACAAGGATCTTAGGAAGTTAAAAATGTAAACATACCCTAGCCATGTTAAACGAAGGAAACCGAGAAAATGCCTTTGAAAGAACATCATCGTTCACCTCATTTCCAAGATCACCGCAAAATAGCCGATAGTCATCTGCCAAAATGACAACGTTGTCAGTGTGGGGGTTGGGGAGGGACTTGCTCCCATGATGGCAACATCGATTAAAATTGGGAAATATGGTGATCAAAGAAATGAAATATGAATTACTAAAAATATAAGAAAATGTAGAGGAATTACAAAAGGTGACTCCAAGTCATTGACTTGCAAGTTTGTCTCACATTTTTGCTATACTAGGCAACCAATTTAAAAGTAGTGAAAGAGGAAACACAATACATCTGGTGCAAAAGCAGAAATCCAAGAAAGGAAGAGAAGGGCTTAGTTTCCCTTGTTTGTTAGGGAAAAAGTACAAAGCAATAGAAAATAGAAATGTTGCTCACAAAAGCTTAACAAGAAGTTACTCCACAAGTTATGTGCCACCATGCCAGTAACTAATATTGCTGATCTAGCAGGTGGACCCAACTACTTTGCTAAGACCCCCTTTCTAATCAATCAATCTACTGTCATATTGGTTTATGGAGTAACTTTTCACGAGTATTTTCTGACTTAAGCTCTATTGCTGAAACCACAAATGGTCTGCAAAGCACATTATTGACTGTGTGATGGGTATATATAATGATTGATGAGATGCACCTGGGATTTCTTTCGAATTGTACCTGTTTTGCCTGTTCAGACGTAAATTTGGAAACGGGGAAAAGAAAGGTTATAAAACATACTGGGTAGAGTTTGGCTAACTTTGGCGTAAAGTGTCCTCTTGCTTCCTCTTTGAGTGGCCTTTAATGAATTAAATTATTGGTCAACAAACTTTGGTACAAGAAAATAAATAAATGTTATGAATGATCTCTCCCAAAAGCTTAAACTCTTAGGAGAAGAAATCCTAATGAATATCATGGTTAACACCCTCCCTCACGTGCAACGTGCAACCCCATACTTGCACGTGGAGAGCAAACAAATTTCGAATTTCGGATTAACAAATGGGGAATGGAAGTGCCAAGGCTTGAACCTTGGACCTCCCAGAAAACCAACATCTTATACCATGTTATGAACCATCTCTTCCAAAAGCTTAAGCTGCTAGGAGAAGGAATCCTAATGAATATCATGGTTAACAATAAATAAGCATTTATAGTAAGAAACAACTGCAATGTTGGTATTTCATATTGCAAGACTTGAGGCTTAAACGCGATTGGTCGCAGGCTTGCGGCACCTCGAGTCTAAACTCGAGGGTTAAAATGATTTAATAATTTGTAAGTTACCAATGGTGCTATTTCAGGTACTTTTTGTTCTATAACAAAAAATTCTTTTTTGATTTTTTTTCTAGGGTTCTTGGGTGATCAGGACAAAATATAATTTCCAAAACTTACCGTCATTGTTACATTGTGGAGGTTATTCATTTTAGTACATATATTACAAGGTTATTTGATATTTGTGGTTGTATATATTATACTGACTGGGTATGTTAGATGCCAAACTTCTCAAGCTTTTGCACTTACCTATAATGGCATTTTTTTAATTGATGGAATTTATTTTTTATTTTATTTTTTATTTTTAAATCTTTATGCCCAAAGGGGGCCATAGAGAGCTACATTAATAAAGAAAATAGGTGGGAGATACATAGGGCCATCTCCATAGCCAAAACAATAAAAAGTACACCATAAAAGAAAAAAGAAAATTGGTTAATGGACTTTGAGAAGAGCCAAAAAGTTCACTACCCAATTCATCAAACCTCTTCAAAACCATAAATAAAACCATAAAAGAAAACCAAAGGAAAAAAGGCCAAAACATGAAGGCTTTAAAAAGCAGCAGAGCAACAAAAAAGAAAATACTTTCCAATGAACAGAAAACATGTATTAATACGGCAGAGAATGTAGCAGCACTTCTGCTGATAGTAGCAGGCAGCATTGGTGAGATCATAGCAGAAAACAAGGGACCAATGCAGAGAAAATTATGACAGTCACTTAAATCTGTAATTGGGGAGAGCAGCATATTCATTAGCAAGAATGTAGTCAACTTGAGCTGGGTGAGAGTTCCACCATTTTAGATTTGGTTCCTTTAATCCCAGTTTTGACAACATATCAGCAGCTTTGTTTCCTTCCCTGAAGATGTGAGAAATATGATGTTGCATACTTTTGAGTTGAGTTTGGCAATTGGACCATTTGTTTAACAGTTGCCAAGGAGGATTAAAAGTAGCATTCTGAGTGCATTTAACAACTGTCATGGAGTCTAATTCAAACCAAACTTTCTTCCAATTCTTGGACCAAGCAATATCCACAGCAGTGATGAAGGCTTCAAGTTCAGCAAAAAAGGCATTATGTATGCCTATGTACTTGCAGAAACTGCCTTTAGAAAAGCCCCTGTAGTTCCTGAATATACCACCAATGGCAGCTCTTCCAGGGGTGCCAAGAGCCATGCCATCTGTGTTAACTTTGGCCCAACTAAGGTGAGGGGGAGACCAGGTGATTTCCACAATTTTTGGAGCAGATTGGCATTGACCTTTAACTCCCAGTTTATGAAGGATAGACAAGTCTTTCACACAGTTTTGCATGCAGCCCTTCATGAATTGAGAGAGCTCCTTGAGCCATCCTTTTAAATGGTGTATGGTTCTAGAAATAACAGGCCTTTTGAGGTCAAAAATAGCCCTGTTTCTAGACTCCCAGATCAGGTGAAAGGTAAGAAGGCAGCCACATATCCAAAGATTGTGTAATTGAGGACTTAGCTTGACTGTGCAAATAGCTTTCCAAAGAATTAAAATATTTTGAGGGACAGAAATGGTTATTTGAAATGTATCAAACAACCAATTCCACAAAGAGATGGCATAGGGACACTTGAGGAAAACATGTTCCACACTATCACAGTTGGATAGGCATATCTCACACCTAGACACAATGACCGTGCCTCTTTTCTGCAAGTTATCTTGAGTTGGGACTTTGTTTTGTAGGATTTTCCAGGTGTGGCAAGAGATTCTAGGAGGTATGAATGTTTTCCAGATTTGGGAGGTCCAATGAACCTGATTGCTGTTGCATAGAAACAAGTAGGCATTTTTAAAAGATAAAGAACGTTTTGGAGTGTGTGGCCATATCAATCTATCACCCTTGCTTTTGGAAGGTAACTGAATTTGGGTGATTTCATTAACCAAGAAAGGAAATTGATGCTTGAACCATGATGGCACATACCATTTCCTGTCAAAGATGAAGCTACTTACATTACTGCTTTTTTGGAGAAGAGCAGGAGGGCAGGTAATAGGGGGGGAAGGTAACCACATGTCCTCCCATATATTTATAGTATTGCCATTGCCCACCACCCATCTAGCTTGGGCTTTGATAACTTGCAGAGCATGTTTGAAACCAGGCCACAAAGAGGACACTTTGTAAGTATTGGGGGCACTGATGTTCATAATATTGAATCTCTTCTTCACAAGATTGCTCCATTGGCTGTTAGAGTGAAGGATATCCCATGTGTGTTTGAGGAGACCAGCCATGTTCAACAGTTTAGTATCTCTTAGACCTAACCCCCCATGGAGCTTGGGCTTGCAAATGGAGTGCCAACTGACAGTCACCAATTTTCTGGTGTAAATCTCACCAGACCATAAGAAGTTCCTCAGCCAAGTATTCACTGTTTTTGAGAGTTTTGCTGGCCAAGAGTACACCATAAAAGAGTGAAGAAGCATAGGCACAGCCACAGATTTTATAAGCTCAGCTCTGCCAGCAAAAGACAGAATTTTTCCTTTCCATCCTTCCAATTTGATCCTGATTTTGTCAGCAATAGGTTGAAGGTGGCTAGTCTTTGGTTTGCCTTTAAAAATAGGCACACCAAGATAGCAAAAGGGGGATGAACCAGCAGTCATTCCTAACAAAGAGGTAATAGCAGATTTTCTTTGCATAGCATATTTACCAAAGTAAATTTGACTCTTTTGATAATTGATGTTCTAGCCAGAAACCTTAGCATAATCAGTCAAAATTTTTTAATGATCATCAGATTTTTCTTATCACCTCTGCAAAAACTCATTACATCATCTGCATAGAGGGAGTGTGTGGGGGCAGCACAGCTTTTGGGAGAGGATATAGGCTTGAGAGCTCCCTCATTGGCCAACTTACTTATGTATCTGCTTAGCACTTCCTCAGCCAAACAGAAAAGAATGGGGCTCAGAGGGTCTCCCTGTCTAACACCCCTTGAGCAATTGAAGAAACCACAGGGAGTGCCATTAACAAGAATAGACAGTTTGGCAGATTGAAGAAGACAGGATATCCATTTGATGAAAATATTGCTGAAGCCAAAAGTTTGAAGAACTTCCAAAAGAAAACCCCAATCAAGGGACAAAGGTGTCAAAGGCCTTAGCAATATCAATTTTAATGGCAATGTTACCATCAATGTTTTTCCTATCCAGCATGTTGAAGCATTCAGATGTCACCCCAATGGAATTGTGAATATGTCTCCCTTTAATGAAACCATTTTGCTGATGAGAGATGAGCTTGGGGGCTATGGTAGCTAACCTTTCACTTAGGATTTTGGGAATAATCTTAAATATGAAATTAGCAAGGGCAATGGGTCTGAAGTTGGTAATGGTATCAGCACTAGGGGTTTTGGGAATAAGAGTTATGAAATTAGAGTTAAATCCAGGGAGAATCCAGCCATTCAAAAAGAAGGATTTAATGGCTTTGCAAACACATGCTCCCACAATATGCCAACAGTTGTGGTACAGAAAACCAAAGAAACCATCAGGGCCAGGGGCAGAGTTGGGGTTCAGAGAAAAAACTGCTCTTTTGATTTCTTCATCAGAAGGAATAGCACATAACATATCATTGTCAAAATCAGTGACCAATTGAGGAATGACTTCATGAACCAACGAGTAGTCAAGAGTCTGAGTATGAGAGCTGTACATACTTTGGAAGTAGCTGACTATATGATTTTTGAGCTGTGAGGGATCTTGCAAGGTTCTGCCTTCATGTTTAAGAGAAACAATTTTATTAGAAGCCATCTTTGTCTAGCAATTCTATGGAAGAAAGCAGTGTTTTTGTCCCCATCCTTGAGCCAATTGATTCTAGCCTTCTCTTTCCAAAACCTTTCTTGAATATGAAGAGCTTGCATTAAATTAGCCTGTGCCTCAGTTTCCAATATATCCAATGCATTAGAGTGGCCAGCAGACTCTATTTGCTCATGGATTTGTTGAAGTTGGTCATTGGCTTGTTTGACTTTAACATTAACATCACCAAAAACTTCAGAATTCCAAATTTTCAAATCTTGTTTGAGTTGCTTCAATTTTAATTGCATGATGACCATAAGACAAGTTGCTGGAACCTCTTTAGCCCAAGCTTTGGTAACCACCTCATCAAAAGAAGAATGCAGAATCCAGGCAGAAGAAAATCTGAATGGCTTAGGGCCATTAACTGTCTCATTATTAGAATGAAACAAGAGAGGAGTATGGTCTGAAGCAATTCTGTTAAGAGCAGTGCAACTGACAGATTGCCAACAATCAAACCAATCAGAGCTACACATGGCTCTGTCAAGCCTAGAAGCCATAGCTGAGTAAGCATTCTTGGTCCAAGTGAATTGATGACCAATGGTGTCTAGATGCAGGAGCTCACAAGTATCAGAGAAAGCTTGAAATTCCAAACAAGCAATGGGAGAGGGAGGATTGCCACCTCTCTTTTCATGGGCACCAAGGACACAATTGAAATCCCCAATAACCAACCAAGGAAACTGATGGTTGTTTCTGATAGACGTTAATTCTTTCCATAGAATTCTTCTATTTCTGTGATCATTATGGGCATAAATGCCTGAGAACATGAAGGTTTTATTGTTGTGGTTCAAAGAAAAGGTAATGTGCTGGCAAGAATTGGATATAAGGAGGGGTTGTGAAAGGTTGATAGATTTGAAAGCCCACAGATTAGGGGTTTTATTATGCCTATAATTCACATGAATGAGCTGCATACCAATGGAGTTCCAAAAGAAGGAAGGGATTTTATCCAGCTCAACAAAAGGCTCAGCTATAAACAGGAGGTCAGGTTTGTGATTGGAACACAGATGTTTGAGGACTCTTTGGGATTCAGCATTGTTAATACCTCTAATGTTCCAATATAAGACAATCATTGAGAACAAGAAGGTGGAGTTCTGCAGTCAGAGCTTACAGAACTTGTAGAGTCAGGTTTTTCTTGTGACTATGAAGAAGAATTATCAAGAGAACAGTTCTGAACTTGAGAATCCTTTGCTATGATAGCATTGTATAACCTGTCTTCATATGTCTCCTGTGTGCTTGATTGAGAGCTAGAGCTTTGGGAGTATTTGGCATCAGACCTGGCCTTTCTATTGGCTGCCTTTTTTGCTTTATTTTGCTTAGCTTTGGAATATTTGGCCTAGAGGTGGAGCTTCTAAGGGCCACATTGCTGAGACCTTTATTCACATTGATGGTGGCTGGAATACCCTTGGTGTTGGAGGAAGAATCACCAACAATTTTATGTGGGGTAGCTTGATCAAATATAGAATTATTAGTATCTTCCAGCAGTTGGATACAGACAGGTGGTATAATCTCTGCAAGCTGCTCATCAGCAGCAACTTCAGAGCTGAGAATTGGATCCTCATCTGCTAAATCTGACCAGAACCTACCATTGAGAGGTGTGAAGGAATTGTGAATTGGAGTAGGAGAAGGGGGAGAGTTCACTGGGAGATGGTCATTCTGTGGTGCTGGTGGAGTGTGGCATTGGTCTACAGAGCATAGAACAATGGTTTCAGCTGTCAATTGGTTATCAAACTCCCCAGCATTAGGAAGATTAGTGACTGGGGTGGTGAATCTAACATTGGCTTGTGCCATAGAACCATTCTGCTCATTTAAAGGGCCATTATCTGAAGGAATGTGAGATGTCTGAAGCTGCTTGTGGGCTTGTTGACTAGTGTTCTTGGCTACAGGCTTAGAGAGATTTTTGGAGTTGTGCTCAAAAGGCTGTTGAGCTTTTTTGAGAGATCTACAAGCAGTGAATAAGTGACCAATAGCAGAACAATGTAGCAGAAATCTGGCAACCTCTCATATGTTACATCAATTTCAAAATTGAATCCCTCTCTCTCAACTAGAATGGAATTAGGCAGTTCTGCCTTGAGATCCACATCAATCTCCACCCTACAGTAGTGCCCATAGTCTTTCTTGAGTGTGTATGGGTCAATGTTCACAGGGAAGCCAATCACATTTGCCATTGAGAGAATTAAATGATAATGCAAGTATTCTTCAGGCACCTCATGAAATCTAGCCCAAATATTAGCTCTGGTCTGTTTTTGTTGACTGGGCTTAAAGTCTTTAGTCCATTGGAAAAGGTTGAAAATTCCTTGAGATAGATTTACCTGTCTAGAAGACCACACTTTTTGTTTGTCCTCACCATTGGAAAATCTGAGAGTATAGTACCCTTTTCCGATAGGAGTGAGAGTCCACTGCTCCTTGGTATTCCAAACAGAAGAGAGAGAGAGAGAGAGATGTAGGTCTGTAGCTTTCACTGGTGCATTGCCACGTTTCAAAATTAATCTACCATGCAGATTATTTTGACATTGCTGTAGGGATCTTTGATAGACATTCTCATCTAATTTTACTGCCATCAGATGCCCTTTTTTGTATGGAGTAGGTAACTGGGTGACAGGGATGGTAGGTGGGACTGCCTTGGGCCTCAAAAAACTGGCATAAGAAGGTTTTTTAGCAGGAGCAGTCTGTGTGTCAGGCATTATGGGGATTTCTGCAACAGATTTGATGGGGCCTGTGGTGTGTGGTAAAACACAATGGGTACCAACCTGGTTTTCCTTTGTAACAGTGGGTAAAGTGGTGGTATTAGGATTTGGCGCCAAAAGAGAGTCTTCCAAATTTATCACACTACCGGGTAAAGCCTTGTCAGCCGGAGCTGGTGCCTGCGCAGATGATTGCCCAGAAATAATAGGAACTACCATACCTGAATCACCATTATCCAAAACTAAATTGGCAGGGGCATTGGGAATTATTTCAGAGTTATTGATGGGAGGATGAACTACATTGGACCTGTTAGTGTTTTGCTGGTTCAGAACTTCTAAAAGCTGAGCATTAATGGAGTCGGCATGTGAGTTTTGAATGTATTCTTGAACCAAAACCTCTCCAAACTGGACTGTTTGGTTTTTCTTGCTGATGAGGTCTGTGTTGGGAGGTGAAGGTTGTGGGTAGAGAAAGGTACTGGTGTGTTCTTTCTCTCTCACCATTGTAGAAACCATTTGCAAGAGTTGTTGATTTTGTTCAGCAAGTTTATGCTGTACCTGTAGAAATTGAGATAGTACATAGGGAGATTGTTGCTTCTGAGGAACGGAATAAGATGGTAAAGCATTAGCCTGCTCATGGCTAAAGGTGGTAGGCACGTAAGGGACAACAGGAGATTTTCTGTGAGCAAAACCACTAGCTGTATTGTCCTCCAGTTGGATTCCATCTAGAACTGGTCGAACAGATGGGGGGAGGGAAGGTAGATGTGAAGCATGTGGGGAATTCTGAGGAGGAGCAGATACTGATGGAGGGAGCATGCCGAGTGAGGAGAAACCTAAGACGTACAATACCCAAAATCATGTAAATGGTGAAATGAAATTCCTATGCGGATTGTTGTTGTTTTCTGCTTTCATTAGTATATGATGTCACTTGTTACAGTATGCTAAATTGTTAATGAATCTCTGTTTACTTTGTAGTTTGTACACTTAACAGGCTTAGTTTCATAACATGTTGCACGTTATCCCTCTTTAGGATGCAGGCATGCTATTAAAAGCTGATAATTTTCAGAAACAAATCATTTTTTTTCTGCTTTCATTAGTATATGATGTCACTTGTTACAGTATGCTAAATTGTTAATGAATCTCTGTTTACTTTGTAGTTTGTACGCTTAACAGGCTTAGTTTCATAACATGTTGCACGTTATCCCTCTTTAGGATGCAGACATGCTATTAAAAGCTGATAATTTTCAGAAACAAATATAATAACACCTAATTCTTTGCCTTCTACAGCAATATTTCCAGCCACAGAATATTCCAGGACCCCACCACAACCTATTTTAACACCGTACTTATTAGAAGTCATTGGTTTACGACTTAGAAATCCTTCCTCTCCGTGTCCAAATTCCACAAGGTTTGGTTGTAGGAGCAAAAGTGAGCACCCCAGAGAGTAGGTCGAAATTTAGTAAGCCATTATTTTCTGTCATGTGTTCAAGGTGTGGCAATCCCCTACCCTGGATGTATATTATTGGTTTCCAGAACAAAACTATACTATCTACAAGCAGAAAAGGTAAACCCAGACACAGAATAAGTGCAAGTTCAACAAAATCTACACAAACTGCCATATACGCCGAGTAGAAAAAAGAAGAGGATTTGAAACATACTTTCCGGCCACTCTGCAAGAGTTGGATCCTCCCAAGCTTGACCAGCTGCTTTGCGAGGTACTGCTTTCTTTTTGGTCTCTGCTTTGTGCTCAATTTCACTGCTTGCCAGTGCAGCTTTTACACTCTCCAAAGCTTCGGGTGTAATTGTCTGTGCATCCCTTTGAAAGAGCTGCTGAGCCTGCTCATAAAATGACAGTATTATACATATGATGTCTATCTTACAAACCCCCAAAAGATACTGTTTATAGAATACATTTTCTTTCATCTCTTTTCACGTATAGTTCGAGCTGGAACTGAAAAAAAAAGTACGTATTTACCAAAAAATTCTATAGTGCAATGTCTCTTAGAAGGGAGAAGAAAAAAATTGAGAGAGAATTATAGATTCGCGTGAACAGAATTCAAAAGGCGTACAAGCTGAAAACAATCTAAACATTATAACTTATAATACAACAATTGCAGTTCCGTACAACATTAAATCAATATTATGTGCAAGAAAGTTCAGAAGAAAACAGAAAAAATGACATTGAGATAACATATATACAAGAAGAGGAGAAAAAATCGTTTCCTATTCACAAATAGAATACACGCATAAATATGTTGCATATTAATATATATATATATATGAATAAAGCAGTTCATGCAAGATCGAGTCGAATGGAAAAGAAAAGAGAATAGAATAGAAAGTTCACCTGCTGGTATTGGGGCAAGGAGTAAACGCCGGGGAGTGTGGCCGTAGCCGGATAGACTGAAGGAACAACCGGCACCTTCACCGGAGGCGTGGGGTATTGGACCGACGGTAAGGGAGGGGGCTGGGGACCGGCCATGTAGGGCTGTGGTTGTGGCTGTTGTTGAAGATGAAAGGGCATAGGAAAGTAGGAAGCGTTGGAGTAGGTGAATTGAGAAGAGACGCCGGGTGCGGAAACGGAGCTTGAAGAAGAAGAAGCCGAGGAAGGTACCGTCGACATGGTCGCCGGCGGAGGTAGCGTCCTACAACAGGCGATCTCCGGCCAGTGATAGCCAAGGAACAAATAAACCAGGGTTTGTATCTACAACGCTTAGAATATTTTTGCTTTTTAACGATTTTCTTTTTTTTGCGCGATCTATATATTTGTTTTATTATTACTAGTGTTCACGACTTGTTAGATAAAAATATTACGAGTAAATTTTTATATAAAATTAATAAAGTTATTTTTTTTTTCTTTTTCACCGTCCTTAGTGCCTTTACTTTTTATTTTAAAAATTTTATTTCTTTTGACAATGCACTTTTTAAATTATTTTATTTTGTATATAGATGGATATATTTGTTAGCATTTTTCACAAAATTTCACGGTATTTAAATTCTTATCACACTTGTGCAATTTAACTTAAATATAGGTGTCTAGAATTATGTATAGGTGTATTTGCTACGGATTATTATTTCTTGAAATTTTTTACGTAAATTGCTTCAATCACTCTCTCTCCCTCCCTCTCTCTCTCTCTTTTATCTCTCTTGTTATTGTTTTTTTCTTCATACTTTTTGATTTTCATCTACTTTAAGATTTGTTTATTTACATTAGTGTATTTGCTTTGGTAGGTCACTACTGTTTTCAAATATTTTTCACACTATCAAAACTAGAAAGATTTTTTATTCATAATGTATTTTGTATATTGATGTGTATTTTCTTAGGGTTAACATTTCTTTAAGTTTCTCTCGTGTATAATTGCAAAAAAAAATTTCTTTTCTTTTTATTGTCTTTTATTTTCGTCTTCAAGATTCCATTTTCTTTCAATAGTATACATTTTCAATTCTTAGATTAATTACACATGCATTTAGTTTGGGTTGTAATTTCGTGTATGATTTGTTGCATTGTTTTTCTATTTACTATATTTTCCTTTCCTTTTATGGATTTAAAAAAACACTTTTTTTGAAATAGTAAAGCTTTGAATGGATGTTGAAAAAAATTAAATCGGTTTTTTCTTGAATCAACTTTAAAAAAATAGCTAATCAAATTGAATTTTTAATTGAAACGACAAAAATACCCTTAATTATGTTCAACTTAACTTGGATGAAAGTTACAGACAAAGTAAAACTCACTCAATAATTTAAGTGCCAAAATTTGGCATTTTTTAGTATTAAGGTCAATATAAGACTGAGCGAATAATTTATGAGCAATTAAGATAGTTTATTAATTTGCTTTTATTGTTTCATATTAAGAGTATGGCCTTTTTATTATGATATAGTTAAAACCATATGTAATGTCATATCTTTGTAATAAAATATAAGTCATTTCAATATGTACCTTTAGGACTCGCGTTAAGCACATATGTAGAAAGTATAAGTATCTAATACGTATTATATTACGCACAAATTCTCTTGCAAGATATTTTTTTTTTCATTCATAATATACTTGTCAAGTGCCTTAAGGGCACGCATAGACATTTTTTATAAAATATAGAAAAGAGAAAAAAAACTTTTTCGATACTATTTTTTATAATAGTTTCTATGTATAGGTCTCCAAAATTGTGTATAGGTGTATTTGTTTTGGTTTATTAATTTTTTGAGTTTTTTACGTAAGCTGTTGTAATATTCTCTCTCTCTCTCATCCTCCTCCTTTTTCTTTATTGCATTTTTCTTCACAATTTTTGATTTTCGTTTCCTTTTTATGGTGCTTTTTTTGGATTTGTTTATCTACATGGGTGTATATTTGTTTCAAGTGTCATTATTTACCAATTCTTTATGTTCGTGCATAAATAATTGCAAATTTTTCTTCTTCTTTTTTTATTGCCTTTTACTTTCCTTTTCAATATTTCATTTTCTTTCAATAGAACACAATTTTAAATTTCTAGTCATAGTTTCGTGTATGATTTGTTACATTTATTTTTTTCTCTTTACTAACTTTTTATTATTTAGGGGGTCAAACATAAGACTTTTTAACGAACATTATGAAGACGATCTCCATGATTATTAAATCATCAACAACAAATTTTGAAAAAAGTTCATCCGTTAAGTAAGTAATTACAAAATTGAAACATATATCTCTGTTAATTGGATATATATATTTCAATTCCTTAGTTAACTCACTTCTCTATTGAATTTTTTATGAAATTTAGCAAAAATGATATAATAATCATGGAGACAAACTGACACCTAGTTTTGTTAAAAAACCCATCCATTTGACTCCCGAAAATATCCAATCCTTAACTTAAGGCCCTTAACTTAAAGGCCTTATTTAAAATGCACTTTGCATTTAAATAGTGTTTGATCAAGTGTTAAAGATATGTTTTCATTATATTTATGCATGGGTCACGTGCTTCAAATTCCTTATCAGTTATCTTATTTAATTGAGACGCTAAAAATTTCACCACGCTCAATTAGAAGTGTAGATAAAGATCAATAGTTTTTCTTTGTTTTCTATATAGAGGTATCTATAAATGGATTTGTCTAAGTGGTAACACTTTAATAACAAATGGTTGTGTTTTTCTAAGTGGTCAAATGATGTCATTTTATATATAAGGTAATGGGTTCAATTATTATTATTATTATTATTATTATTATTATTATTATTATTATTATTATTATTATTATTATTATATCTTTCTATAATAATAAATTATAGTAGTTTTTCAACATAATAAAAATTCCGCCCAATGTTAAACGTAATCTAGGCTATTTGAAATTTGGGATATTGGTGGCAGTTGGTTTCCTAAGGCCATTTTTAATGATATTTTCTATAAATTTATTTTTATCCTATGTATCATGGTATTTTCAATATATTTATATATTTATTTAGCAATATAATTGTATAAATAGAAAATTCTCAAATAAAATTTCTCCAATAGTACTATTTATATCTTATTTTTCTATCTTACTTGATATTTATTTAAGAATGAGACCGAATTAGTGGATTTCTTAATCCAATGAGAATGTATCATGTCACATTGAAAATTTCTATCATGGTTTATACATGTAAAAATGCTTATAGAAATTCCATAAATGACTCACCTTCCACCTCATATAGATATAGCTATAAAAATGATCGGAACACTTTTTTTTTCTTTTATCCTTTTTAACATAAAAATTTGCTTGGATAGAAATAACTATCGGAAATGGCCTAATACAATACACTAAGGTGGTGTTTGTTTTTACCTCTTAATCCTGAATGGAATTCAATTCAGCATTAAGAGGTGTAATTAGTGTTTTTTTTACCTATTAATGTTGAATTGAATTGAATTAAAATTCAGCATTAAGCATTAAATAGATTTATAAAACACTAATAAGGGTAAAATTGTAACATACTGTGTATTCAACATTCATAACTAATTAAAATCAAATACATTTTTTTAAAAGTCCATTCAGCATTAAACATTCATAATTTAACATCTAATATTCAACATTCAAAAGCTAAAAAAACAAACGACCCTTAAAATACACACCTCATTCTCTCTTTCCTATTATATTATTCTCTCGCGCTATTTTATCGCTCACCGATTGCCACCATAGTACAACGATCTTTTATCAGGTACGTAATCTTCTCCCTCTCTTTGCATTATCTCCATTTACTCCCCCATTTGATTTAGGGCTTTTTAAAACATAGGTGTTTGATTTTTGGCTCTTTTTCCTCGTTTTTCATCATCTTCTCTTTTAAGATTCATCTATCTGACTTAGGGCTTTTTTAAGCAGAGGTTTTTGGATATTAAGCTTATCTTTTATGTCTCCCTCCACTCTCTATGTTTGGCGCCTCTCAACTCAATATGTGTTATCTATTCTTACAGTGCATTTAGCCACCATCCAACATATTTTATAAACACAACTCAAAAATAGAGGTTTTAGTTATGAATTTGGGGTTTTCAGAATTTAAGCTTTCATAATTAGGGAGTTCAAACTTGGTTTTTAGTTTTAATTAATGGAATGGAGGGTACCTATGCAACGGAGTTATACCTTGTATTGCAGCTGTTTGTTTTAATCCATTGGCTTTAGATTGAAATTAGTTTAATTTTGAAATAGTATAATTTCAGTTTAAGTATGGGTATATGTAAAGTAAACTAAAATTTTATGTTGAATCCCTATGATCATGTCAAATCAATTTGGGCATTTTTTTGGTTCATTAGTTAAGTTATTTGCTGAATTGATATATACCTTGAGATTTTTGTTGTATTAGTAACGTCTTCATATTTTTATTATCATCTCAGATGTTGATAATAAACAATATTAATTATATCTAGACTAACATTTAGAAAATTGTCAAACTTTATAGATTACTTATCTTGATTCTTTAACCTTTTTTCCTGTAGCATAGAACAAAGAATAACTAATATTGGTGAGTTTACATTAAAAAAACGGTAGGAATTTCTTAATAGTGAGTTTACCATTGGTTCGATGATCGTTATTTACTTATATATTATTTTTCTTTATATATATTGGTAATACAAAATTCAATCTACTCGGATGTAGATAGTATTTATCCGTCTATATTATGTTCCATCATTTAACTTATAATTGATAATCTTTTATATTAACCTTTATATCTTTCCACCTATGTATCTCTACAAATAAATGTTTTAATTGTAAAGTTTGTGCATTCTTCTACGTTTTAATGCCTGATCGCTTAGAGTTAAAAAAAAACAAAAAAACTATGTTTCTCTACTTTGCAAACAATGAAGAAGCCAAAGTCTTGAGGGAACCTCTATGCCTTTTAATTAGAAGTGTATTTTATTATGTCATGTAGGTTCGTTCACCTTTTTATTTTAAGCTAAACAGATTTATAAATAATGAAGTTGTTTTTCATATTTTAGTATGATGCATATCACATTCTTGCTAAAATGTCACAAAGAAATGGAAGACCCATCTGCTACGTGCTGTTAGTTTTCTTATTTCACTCCACATTTTGAAACTGAACTTATTTTTTATCATTCCATTTTCATGTGTTAAGGGTATCCTATTCCAATGTCCATTTGAACACCCGTTTCGCAAGTCTTTCACATTTTATCCTAATTCATTATATTTTGAGGTATCTAAAACTGATTTTTTGAAAACCAACTCAACCCACTATGTGCTTTTCTCCAGTTCCTTCTTGCACTGTCCAGTTCCTTCTTGCATTGTAATTGCTTTTCATAAGTTGTTTTGAAGGTAAAACCAAAATAAGGGGTTATATATTTTACAAAAGTTGTTAAACTCATTTGAATCAATTATTACATTTTTTGTATTTTTTATTTAAGTTTGAATCTTATGTGAGTGCTGCATCTATATTATTTGTTTATAAATACGATGCAAAGATTTTGAGATAAATACTATGTTTTAGTATATAATAAAGGTATTATACTGCTATAGTTGACTCATCCGCTTGATGTATTATCTTCTTCATTGTAATTAATTTTCATTTCGTATATCCCTTTGTAAAATATATCACATTTGAGAATTGAAATAAGTTATTTAGTTTTTTGTTGGCTGGGCCAAATTTTGTTCATGTAAGGGGTGGGCAAGATTCAAACAGTCCGATCCAATCCAATGGCACAAACACATCATACATGGCATCAAATATGGTTATTCTGGATTTATCTATCAGTATCAGACTTCTTATATATGTCCATATGAATGAACGTAATTATTATTAAGGCGCAGATCTTCTAGCAGGTGATATGGCACGAACACGTCATACATGGCTTAACACAATTTACTTGTATTAAATAAATGTTTTCAGTATATACTATTGCAGTATAAATGATAAACTGTTTTAAAAGTCAATTTTTTGTAAAAATATCCTTATTCCATCATTGCTAAGCGTTAGGTTCACCCCGTTTTAAATGTATATATATGTAGGTACCGAGACTGATGTGACGTGTACAGAGTCATCGGTTTGAGTTGGCTTCGCAGTATAGCTCTTTTATACTATATACTTTGTGTCAGATATGTATTAATATTATATTTGGATATGCTTTGGCATATCTAGTTGATGTATATATATATTACTTTATACTCTTATTGTATTGTGTATTAAATTGTATATATGAAATACATGGTACTTAGTATTTGTAAATATACTGATAACGACACGTGACATGTAATGATGTGTCATGTTGATATATTGTGAAGCATGCACATAGAAGATAAAAATATCATGATGTAAATATTTCAGTTGTAAGAAATGTATTATTTACTTGTTTAGTAACTGTTATATTGTAAAGTATGTTTATTGGTTAAACTGTTGGTCTCATATAAGAGGCATATTTAGACTCTTAATCAGGTTTAATAGAAAATGACATAACGTGATTATATATAGATTATGTTGTGATGATTGAATTGGTTTTTACTGTCACGTTAAAAGTATAATTGCCATGTCTATTGTTTTTAGTTGAACACATCAGCGTGTTATTTTATTTATATTTATTATTTGATTGACATATTTTAGCTAGTTTAAAATGGGTTAGTGACTCCATTGGGTTCCAATAGTGTCGTTAATGCACTAATTAAGACTAGTGCGTTACAAAGGACGCTAAATTCCTTAATTGCTTTATATGTTAGTCAGATGATTCATTATAGGTATAGTATAAATTTATATTTAGTAACTTTGAGTTCACTATAAGTATATTAAAATTATTATAAACATATCCTATATGGTAAGGTATGGCTAAATTTAGTAATTGAATCAACTAAAATAATGTAATCAAGAAATAAGAAAAAAGGATCAAGGAATATATGGGTAAGAAATTAGGATTGAAATTGTACTTGGGCAAAGGGGTCAAAGTACGCATTATTTATACTTAGGCGGGTGACATTACATGTCCTTCACCAGTTTATCACTTTCCCATAGTGGAATTCATTTGACTAAAATAGCATTTTACCATATACTATATCACAGTCATAAGTAATCTTAGTGATACATCTATCATCTATGTATAAACTAAAAGATAACTAATTTAATTATCACACCAAATTGTGGTATTTTTCCTATTTTTCTTATATATATTAATTTAAGAAATATTTATTAGTGATGTGGTTCGAAGTAACAACTTATAGATAATAAAAACACTCTTAACATTGTGCAAGCCATCATTTTTCATTTAGACTAATAAAAACACCCTTAACCATTGTGCTAACCATTATTTTCTAATTTAATTTTATATTTTAAATTAAATATAAGCGTGTATGAAAATCAAGACGTACACGTGTACTCTTGCATCTAGTATTTAAAAGGGTGAGACTATTTACAACCTCCATTTATCTCACTAACACCCCCATTTAATTTTGAATAAATCTACTTTTAAACACCCCCTTATATCTCACAAACACCCCCCTCAATTAACATATTTACTCTAAGGTAAAAAAATTAATCTATCAATTTATCCATGGGTAATAAATTAATCACATACTTTAAAACACCCCCTTATATCTCACTATCTCCCCACTTTGGCCGAATTTATTTCATTTACTCTCCCCACATCAAGAGAGTAAATAGCATATTTTCTCCCCACATGAGGAAAGTTTAACTTTAAAATTTTCCAGTGGATTTAAAAACCAGCCTTCCCACTTCAACCGAATTTATTCCATTTACTCTCCCCACATCAGGAGAGTAAATATCATATGTTCTCCCCACATCAAGAGAGTTTAAGATTAATTTATTACCCATGGATAAATTGATAGATTAATTTTTTTAGTTAAGGTTAATTATATTTTTAAAGTGTGTGATTAATTTTAGTTAAGGCCAATTATATTTTTAATTACATACTTTATATAAATTATTTAAGGTAAATAGAAGAGGTAAATAGGGGGGGTGTTAGTAATCAAAAAATTATATTTGGGAGGTGTTTATGAGATGAGAGGTGTTAATAAAAAAAATAGAGATCGTAAATAGTCTCACCCATTTAAAAAGGGTCTAAATTTGTTATGTCTGCGGTGGGCCATGATTTGTTAGGAGAAGTAGTTGAAAAAGTTTTTATGCCGTATCTACGTGATTATCAGTGGTTATGATATTTGTCTAAGTTAGGTTTGTAGGTTCTTTGGCCTGTTTAGCAACAAATATATGTAAACTAGTTTTCTAACCCGTATAATTCACGGGCATATTTATAAATTTATATATATATATATATTTTTTTTTATTTTTAATTATTTTTTTATTAAATGTATTTTAAATTAAAAATATATAATTGATTTTTTTAATTGTAAGATTTTTATAGAAGTAACGGAAAGGAATTAAAGGACTGCTATTAAACAATAGCATTAGAAATTTATTGCAAAACTCATGTTAAAAATAAATATTAAAGTCTTGTTAAAATTCAATAGTATATATAAATATAAAGCAATAAATATAAATACATGTGACAACTAAATATAAATAATTAATATATATAAATAATAGTATATATATAAAATAAAATAGTATATATATAAAAATATAATGTAATAAATAATATTACACATGAAAGTTAAAAACCTTTGTGAATATTTAATGCAGTAAATTTTCTCACTCCTCTTATTTTATATATATACTATATGATATTTATAATATAAAAAGGAGATCCTAAATTATTGTTAAGCTTAGTGCATAATTATTTTCAACAATAGAAACCCCTGAATACATTTAGGGGGGTGTATTCAATTCAGATTTTAACTGACTTTTTAAAATCCGTGGATTATATTAAGTTTGCGGATTGTTTCAAATTCTTATAGAATCTCACAGATTTTAATGTATGGATTATTTTAGATTTCTGCAGATTTTAATAAGTCTATGGATTTTTGCAGATTTTAATAAGTTTATCAAAAAAATCAAAAATCAAAAATCAAAAGACAAAAGACAAACAATAAAATAAATTAATTACGAGTTTAAAGTAACATTATCAAAAATGTAATGACAATTAACGAAATACATTATAAAAATTCGTATTGCACCCACAAAATTAGACTTCTCACCCCACTAGTATTTTTTAATGAAATTGACATGAATTGTTTTTAAAAATTTGAACAATAATTAGCGGCCTAACCATTTGAAATTATGTTAATGCGTGATAACCACATTAGTAAAAGAGATAATAAAGACTTTATAGGGACGAAGAAAAAATTATAATGCGTTCATCACATAATAAAAAATTTGGATTTTGAGAGAGAGAGAGGGGGAGGGGGAAAGGGGAGAGAGAGAAAGGGGGAGAATATTGAGTAAAGTTCTTAAAAGAATTAGAAATCCACCTGAAATCTCTGGGTAAGTGAGAAGATTTCAAGATAGATTTTTATGTATAAAAAAGGCTTTACAATCCACCAAAATCCACCATTAATTAAAATCCCACTAAGTCATTAGACTTTTGAATACCATAAGATTTAGATGGATTTTTTTAAATCTTAATTGAATACATCAAGATTTTAAAAGACATTTTAAAATCTCAATTGAATACATCAAGATTTTAAAAGACTTTTTAAAATCTCAATTGAATACCCATGAACTTTAAAAGTCCATAAAAATCTTATAGATTCTAAATTCAATACACCCCCTTATTATGATAAATAGTGATATTATATGAATTAACATTTATTTTCGTTTTGTTTAATATACGCATGACGTATCACAGTATATTTAAATTATGGTTGCTTACCAGTTTGCTTGTGTACATATAATTGTGGTTATTTATTTTTTCTTAATCTTCATACAAATAATGTATTTCTTTTTTAAGTTTACAATTCAAATGACCACTAAACTTTTGATTTAATATCACTAACTAATTATTAAACTTTAAAACGAACCACTTTGACTATCCAACTTTAGAGTGAATATATTACTTTGACCATTCCGCCAAATTTGGTCTTTAATTTAGATGGAGTTGCACATGACTTCATTTAACGATATTTTGGTCATATTGCAACAAAAATGCCTTAACATACGATAATACATCCTTTCTCTCCAATAATTTTGGCAAAAATGAAACACACACTATATAAAACAAAGCAATATTTTTAACAAATAGAGCAACTTAGGTTAATTTATGATCAAAATGACTAAAATACGCTTAATCAAAGTCACATACGTGTCTCCTACGTAGCTTTGTCCCGTCCAATTTAAGAACGAAAATGGATGGAATTGCCTAAGTGCTATTGGTGCCAAAGTTGATGGTGAAAGTGATTTGTCTTAAAGTTTGACGGTTAAAGTAGGCACTGAATCGAAATTTTAGAGGCAATTTGGATTGTTGTTTATTTTTATTTAACTTTTTTTTTTTAATCAAATTATGATGATGGATTTGAATCCTCAACCCATTTTCTACAAAATCCTAATGTTAAACAATACTTACCACTATATTTTAACACGATTGACACGTACAAATAATGCACCAACGAATAATCTAATACTTGAATTTGATAAGCATCCCATAAAATAATAAGTTCCTAATTACAACTGTAGCCTAACAAATTGATATATACATATAATTAGGTAAATTGTTGTTTTAAGGAAGGAAGATTGGAAAAACTTGAACTTTGATCATTAAAATTAGGGTACAACTATTAATATTCCTAAATTTATCATAAATGCATGTTAAGTATTTTAAAATAGGTTCATGTTATGTACCTATATTTTTAAAAAATAAACTTTTAATATGCTTTAAATTTAGTACAATTTTTTATACCAAAATTAATTATTTTCATTTACAGTAGGTTTAACATGCCCCATGATACATGTTATCATTTTTTTTAAAATATATTTAAAAATTAAAAAATATCACTAAAGATCATATATTAGAATAGTCATACCTTAAAATTATAAGATCTGCACAATGATTGAAACCAGAACAACTTTACTCAATTTTTGTCCACCTTCTGTCTACTCTCGAACTATCTGAATTCATCTCCTGTTTATTTATAAAAAATAAATAAATAAAAGACCATTATGCAGATTTGACCTGGTCAAACTTGAAAAGAGGTTGTAATCCTTAATAGTTGAAGAAGAAAGAGTAAAGGTGGAGAGCGTGTTTACGTATCAAAATAAATATCAAAACCACTAACTCCTATCTATCTATCTATCTATCTATGTTATTAATTATTACAAACTACTAATAAATAAATAAAACCAAAAACTGGTCAATACTCTAACCCAAAACAAAACAGGGACACCCGACACGCACTTCTCGGAAACTTGAAAGCAAAAGCAAGACCAGGTAATTAACGTAAAGAAGAATTCAATATCTCGCAACCCTTTTTACATATTATCGAACGCCTATAATTTCCTTTTCATTTCATTGGTCCTAAACAAAAATAAATAATAATACAATTAGCAATTAATTTATTAGTGTTATTATTTTTCTTATCGGCTTAATCTTCTTTTTCGTATTGGACCACACTTCAAGAGAGAGAAAGAGTTCAAAAAAAAATAATGATAAAAAAAATCATACCCAATTCTATTATATTTTAGCTTTGATTTGTTTCATAAATTAAAAAAAAAAAAGTGGTTTTAATAAATACAAAGGGATTGAGTTTGGGGGTAAACAAAAAATCTTAACAATTACGCACATGGTTTTGGATTAATTGGGTGCTGCTGCTGTATTGATTTCTACAAAAACTTTGAAGGGTGCCCTAGCTATATTATTATATGTGCTTGTTCTCTCTAGGGCTTGGGTTAGTGTTTCTATGTAATTATTATTCTAGAATATATATAATTTTAAAATTCCCGATTCTTCTATAGCAATCAAATCCATTTAATTTGGTCACAGATGCACTTATCCAACCCTCATGTGAATTATGTGTGTGTGTTTGGATATTTAGTGTCACAATTTTATCTTTCCAATATTAGGGTTTCTTGACCACTTCACCAGTTCATCTATTGTTGTTATTTTGGCAAATCAAAGTAGAAAGTGGGTTTTGGGGTGAGAGGATTTGTGTCTCTGGTTTGTCTAATATGGGTTATGGGTGTGTCGTAACCAAAAAGTAATGGTGGGGTATTGGGTACCATCTCTTGTCGGACATTTAGGTTAGGGTTAGATCTGTTGAATCTGGTTACAATTACTCAACTTCTTGACTGTTTTGAATAATAAAATTAGGTTTTCTTGTATTTTGTGTCTGGTTTCATCGAGTTCTGTTGTTTCCTTTAACAATCTGGGTTGTAGTCAATGGAGTTTGAGCTGCTTTAGGTCAATGGACAATCCAGATTCTTGGATCAAGAATATGTAAGTCCATTGTTATTTATTTATGATTCTGGAATATTGTATTTCCAATTTCTTTCCTGAGACAATAATTAATTCTATTATTTTAATTTAATTATAGGATATTGTCATTTCTATTTTTCTGTCTGAGAAAATTAAGAATTAGAAGCGGACTTTTCAAATCATTGTTATTTTCGATAAATTGGTTATTGGGTTTATTTGATGTTATTTAGCTGCTGCTGTTAATATTGGTTGATAATTATTTATTAAATCTGATAATCAGGATTTATTTGCATCAACATATATTATTCCGGTGACCGAATATAAAATGTTTCAAGAGGGCAAAGAAAAAGAAAAGGAAAACAACCCTAATCAAGGGGATGTAATATTTAAATCCTATATACAACGTGTTTGATGAACCAATTTCAGGCAATTGTGAAGTTGCAAGTAAACAGGATAAAGAGAACACTATGATTTTATTTTGTTTCCGCCCTCAGGATATTTTCCCTTTTCCAAATCTACTTATCCTGTCAATACATGTGGCTTGGTTTTTATGCAAGTCCTGCATAAATTCAGAATTACTAACTTCAGAATTGCCATCAATTGCTTTGTCTGATGAACTTGCACCTGCCAAAGCTTGATGAGCCCAACTAAATCAATACTATATGACAACTTCTTTGCTTAATTGAGGTTATATGACATTTATAATCATGCATTTCTGCTGGTTTTTAAGTTAGAACATACGTTGATTGGTGAGTGATGTCGAACTTGTTGATCTAATATATTTCATTTCTTTGTCTTGCTTTTTTGCTAATGCTGATCACGCAGATGAACGTTTTTTAATCATCAGAGAGAGTACCTTGGATATTGAATAAGTCATAATTACATCTTGCAGGTTCAGCTTTAGGGTGCAGTGGATGTCACAATAGCTTGCCCAAAATTTGTTGCTTTTGTAATCCCATTTAGTTTTCAGGTGAGTACAATTAACACCGAGTTAGGTTTTTGATATCTAGAGAAAATAATCTGAACACTACTTATATTTTCTTCTATATAAAAGCTTACTTTACTCTTTGTTTCAGAGTTTTCATGGGGACAGAACTTGTTAGACCGCGTGTTAAAGAAGAGAACTTAGAAATTCCATCAATTCCACCAGGTTTTGAGTCACTTACATCCTTCACCCTAAAGAGGGTAGAAGATAATGAAAGCAAAACTAGTTGCTCCATTTCTGCAAGTGCTTCCGAATTACAGACAGCCAAGATGGAAATGGAATTAGAATATGGCGAGGATGCTAAGATGAAAAGGTCTCTTAGGCATAGACCTTGGATAAACTATGGCCGTTATGATAACAGTTCGGGGGATGAATCTGATAATGAGCAGGTTGACCAATTTGTATTTTTTTGCTTCTATGTCCCAATTAAGAGTTCACTATTCCTTTTCAGGATGTCCCGAATGAAAACTCTGGTTTCCATTTTGGGACA
Source organism: Lonicera japonica (assembly GCA_021464415.1). Lineage (NCBI taxonomy): Eukaryota > Viridiplantae > Streptophyta > Magnoliopsida > Dipsacales > Caprifoliaceae > Lonicera > Lonicera japonica. Next base: position 3,835,726 of record CM038464.1, on the reverse strand, counting down.
TAATTAATGTACCAAATTTTACAACAGTAAACTAGTTTTACTCTCAACCATTGTTTATGTTGAAATTATGGTATAGTTTAAAAAGAGCATAAGTCAAACATGGATTCTTAATTTGGGACAGAGCAAGTAGTTAAAAATTATGTGTTTATTGTACCACCAACTCTGGTGGTTTCATTATGCTATCATTACATGTAATTTTTCTATAAGATATTTCTATTTGCTATCTTACATATTTATTTATGTACGCAGAACTTCCCTTTTAGGCCCCGGCTTCCGAAAGGGGTAATACGTGGATGTGAAGGTTGTAGTAACTGCCAAAAGGTTAATCTATTAAATTGTTGTGTTATCTCCTTTTGGAACCTTCTATGTAGACCTTGATACACTTGAGCTATCAAAAAAAAAAAATCTATATCTTTATATGCATCTACATCTATATACCGCTTCCTGTGCGCACAAATCGGTTCCTTATAGAACATTGTTACAGTGACCAACCACAGCTAATGAAGTGCACTGCATCACTGGGCATAATGAATTACAAAGGCAAATTTTTTGTTAAAACAACGAATGGGTTGCTATGCATATTGGTTGGTGCCTGTAATAGTGCCTGTAATAATAATAGTGAAGTGCATCTAAATAATGGTTTGTTAACGAGGCCTCTTGGTTCCTCATCTTGGCTTTTCGATTTGCTAAAATATATGAACTTTTGGAACAGGTGATTGCCAGATGGCGTCCAGAACAAGCACGCAGGCCTGAAGTTCAGGATGCTCCTGTATTCTACCCAACCGAAGAGGTCCTTTTAGGCACTTCTGTTTCTCTCTCTCTCTCCCTCCCTCCCTCCCTCCCTCCCTCCCCCCCACACACAACAATAATACTCTGGGGTATTCTGTCTCTTTTCATGATTTGACTTGGAGCTTGTCCTCTTATTTTTTTTATTGAAGTACTATTAAACAACACAGTTTTCTGAATAAGTTCATTAATTACCCAGGAATTTGAAGATACACTAAAATACATAGAAAGCATTCGTTCTAAAGCTGAAGCATATGGAATTTGTCGCATTGTGCCTCCTCCTTCATGGAAACCTCCCTGTCCTCTCAAGGACAAAACTATATGGGAAACTTCTAAATTTAGTACTCGTATTCAGAGGGTTGACAAACTTCAGAATAGGGATTCAATGAGAAAAATATTAAAAATTAATAATGACCATAAGAGGAGAAAAAGGAGAAAATGCATGAAAACAGGAGTGGATCATGGGGTTCATAGTGCAGATATTTTGGTTACTGAAGCCGGACTATTTGAGCCTGGGTTTGGGTTTGAACCAGGTCCAGAATTTACTCTGGATGCATTTCAAAAATATGCAGATGATTTCAAGGCCCAGTACTTTAGGAAGAATGAAAATGGTACAGATTCAATGCTCCAAGAACAGTGGGAGCCCTCATTGGAGATTATTGAGGGTGAATATTGGCGTATGGTGGAGAGACCTTCAGATGAAATTGAGGTATCGTATTGGATTGCTAATCTTTTAGAGATTTTAAATAGCTACATCTTAATTGCTCTTGGTTTTAATAGGCTATTAGGCTCTATTATGTCCTTGTATTTCTCACTCCAACTCTGATTGCTTTGTTGCCTTCTGCACTAGGTGCTTTATGGGGCTGATTTGGAAACGGGGGTTTTCGGCAGTGGTTTTCCCAAATTATCCCATCAAGTTACTTCTGCTTCAGAGGAAAAGTATGTTAAATCGGGGTGGAATTTGAATAATTTTCCTAGGCTTCCAGGTTCTGTACTCACATATGAGAGCAGTGATATATCTGGTGTACTCGTCCCTTGGTTGTACATAGGAATGTGCTTTTCCTCATTTTGCTGGGTAAGGGTCACTTACTTGGGAAAATAGATTTTTGGCTACATTATTGGTGTTGAATATGTAATTGTGGATCTTCAGAAATGTGCACGCTTTCCTTAGTACAAAATTAATTTATAATCTTGATGATTATTAAATCATACTGTTTCTTTTGCTTCTTTCCATTTTATATATTTTTTGTTTTATTTTTCAAGAACAGCATGTTGAAGATCACCACCTTTACTCGATGAATTACATGCATTGGGGTGCTCCAAAAATGTGGTACGGTGTCCCTGGGAAAGACGCCCTTAAACTGGAGGCAGCTATGAGAAAGCATTTACCTGACCTTTTTGAAGAACAACCCGATTTGCTTCATAAGCTGGTGAGTAGTAGTTGAGTTTGTGAGGACATTTTGGAAATCATGTGTTTATTTTTTCACAAGAGATTTTCATAATTTTGTTGCATCTGTTGTTTTAGGTCACACAGCTTTCCCCCTCCATACTAAAATCGGAGGGAGTACCCGTTTTTCGATGCGTTCAGAACCCGGGAGATTTTATTTTGACATTCCCGAGAGCCTATCATGCAGGGTTCAATTGTGGGTTCAATTGTGCAGAGGCAGTAAATGTCGCTCCTGTAGACTGGTTGCCTCATGGGCAGAATGCTATTGAGCTCTACAGAGAGCAAGGAAGAAAGACTTCAATTTCACATGATAAATTGTTGCTTGGGGCTGCAAGAGAAGCTGTGAAGGCTCATTGGGAACTTAATTTACTTAGGAAGAATACATCTGATAACTTAAGATGGAAAAATGTTTGTGGAAAGGATGGCATCTTGTCAAAAGCACTTAAGGTACACATTTGCATTTCAAAGTGCATGCCTTTTTTCCTTTCATGAACACGCGCACATGTGTAATGTATACATCCATGTCATATATTCTTAATGTACTTTTTTAAGAAGTTTGAAGGTAAATTTTTTTTAGGTGTTGTAGTTATTTGTACCTGGGATCCGTTTGAACTTGAAATTGATGGCAGTGACAGCATCTTAAATGTCTTGCAGAACAATCTAAAAAAAATAGAAACAAAAATAATAATATGCCAAACACGTTGTTAACTTGTATCCAGAATGTTTTGGATGATTTTCTGATGCACGCATATTAGTTTTGCTCGCACATGTAAAGTGTGTGCAATATGATACTGATGTAAAGCAAAAAAGAAGAAGAGAGGAAGTCAATACGTAATACAGCCTTTCCAATGGCAAGGATTCAAGTTACATTGCTTACTCTACATCCTTAAACTTTTTGAGAAAAAGTGGCTTGCAGGGGTTAAATGTGAAAACAAAAGTGTGAAAGGGCCTTCATCACAATTCACACCAAAGATGCCTTTCAGCTAGAAACTGATGTTACAATTTTTTTTTTGAACTTTTGTCATACTAATAACAGTAATATAACATTCACTTCTTTTTCCTAGGATCGTTCTGAGATGGAGCGGGTGAGGAGGGAGTTCCTTTGCAATTCTACGCAGGCATTGAAGATGGAGAGCGGTTTTGACGCCACCAATGAGAGGGAGTGCAGTATATGCCTTTTTGATCTTCACCTTTCCGCCGCAGGTTGTCACTACTGTTCACCGGATAAATATGCATGTTTGAATCATGCGAAACAGTTGTGCACATGTTCTTGGGGTGCCAAATTTTTCCTCTTCCGTTATGACATCAATGAATTAAATATTCTGGTTGAAGCTTTGGAAGGGAAACTTAGTGCAATATACAGATGGGCGAGGCTCGATCTTGGACTGGCCCTCAGTTCTCATGTATCCAAGGAGAACTCTCAGTATCCTGGACTTATTGGTAAGTTATCTTATTCCCCCGAAGAAAGTTCACAGCCGTCAACATCTTCCTTAAAAGAGCAAAATGGGAAAGAAAGTATTGCAAAAATCCCAAACTCAGAGGATATGAAGACATCATCCACATCACATATCTCTTCGCACGAAGCTGAAGTGGAAATATATAGTTTTCGGTGCAAAAAGGAAGAATCCTTAAATTTGGCTCCAGACCTTAAAGCACCTGTATGTCAGCTCTCCCAAGAAGACACGTCATTCAATGATAATTTGGTTGCAGAGAAACCCGAAGTGAAAAAGCTTTCAATATTCAGCAATGATGCTGTAATAGTCCTTAGTGATGATGAGACTGAGGAGTCAAACGTACCACTTCCACGAAGCACAAGAAACACCCTTTCAAAGCATACAGGAGATTTTCATAGGACGGCAGGTTCGGATGATATGGCGGGTCCGGGTAATTGTATTCCCATAGATTCAGTTTTGGTAACCCCCACTACTAGAGCAACTACAATGCTTGAAGTGGATGCCAAGTTAGTGTGTGCCAAAACTGAAGATCATGTAAAAACAGAAACACTTATTGGGTCGAACAAGGAAAAACTTTCTTGCCAAGGAGTCATTACTTCTGGTGAAAATCTTGATAACAATGTTCAGGTGCTCTCAAGTATAAAAGAATCTGGAAATTGCAACATAGCGAGTGGAAAACTGAATAACGAGGATAGAGAAAACAAGACTGGACTGGAGGCAATCTCGAGAGTAACAGACAATGTGCAAACTTTATCGGGAAGCCCATCTTGCACTCAAAATAATCTGGACAGATATTATCGCCAGAAGGGTCCTCGTATTGCGAAGGTAGTGCGAAGGATAAACTGCCAAGTTGAGCCTCTAGAATTTGGAGTAGTACATTCCGGGAAGCTGTGGTGCGATAATCGCGCCATTTACCCCAAGGGTATGATGCATTACTTGTTCATAAATTTTGTGTTTTCCTGGAGATCTTTTACTCAAATGGAAGGGAATGTTTTTTTGTTCTTTCTGATGCAGGATTCAGGAGTCGGGTTAGATACATAAGCATTTTAGATCCTACAAATATGTGCTACTATGTTTCAGAAATTGTGGATGTTGGACGGGATGAACCTCTATTTATGGTAATAGTGATAGGATCTTTACATTTTTGTCTTTAGTATATACCAAAATTCTGTTTTATAGTGTACATCCATTGGATTTCTTTGCTGTCATGGATAAGTCATTATCTGCAGTGAAACTTGAAAATGCCAAAAAAATTGGTTTACCCCCATCATTGACTTGTTATGTGGCAGATACATGTGATGCATTGTTGTTTGGAAATTCAAGGTGTGAGAAAGTATTAATAAAATGGCACTTCTTTTAATAAATTTTCAGGTTTCATTGGAGCATTGTCCAAGTGAAGTATTCGCGCATATTTCGGCTGGCAGATGCTGGGAAATGGTTAGAGAGAGAGTGAATCAAGAGATAGCAAAGCAACACAAGTTGGGGAGACTGAAGCTCCCTCCCCTGCAGCCTCCTGGGAGTCTTGATGGCATGGAAATGTTTGGTTTTTCTTCCCCAACAATTGTGCAGGTAAACCCCTACAAACTTCAACTGGTAAACCCCTCTTGTGGTTCTTAAAGGTACTCCTGAGTTTACTTTTGAATTTGGATTTGCAAATACGGTAGCTCTTGGTTGAATACTCTCTCCTTGTTAATTCTTCTCTGTAACCAATTCTTCATTCTCCTGTTATATTACCTATGCAGTTGTTTTGTCTGTCTTGCGTATGTAGGTAGCTCACAGATATACACTAAAGGATATATATATACACACATCTGTAGTACCTCTTTGTATACATGCATGAAACTTGGTTAGTTAAATATTAGTCAAGTGATACGTATATGTATATATATGTTTTTTTCCTACCAAATATGTGTATATATAATTATATATATATGTTCTGTTAATAGGTGAAAAAAAACAAAATAATAATAATAGATGCTAGATATGTTTTTTAATTACAAACTATAGGTTAAAATACACCCTCCGCGCCAAATCATATATATATATATGTCATCATTCATGGACACCCTCTCAATTTCTCATTCTATTTGTTGGTGGCAACTTCTTTATGTTCGGTCAAGTTAAAAAAGTACTTTTATGTTTGTATTTATTCGTAGGGTATTCAAGCAATGGACCGACATCGAGTCTGTGCAGAGTACTGGGAATCTCGACCGTTAATGCAGATTCCACAGCATTCACAATCCCAGGACAATAGCAGTGGGAAGGACGAGACCTCATATGGTCAAAATGGCAGCAAGATGAACCATCTGCCTGCAGGGGTGGATACAATACTAGGGGGCCTATTCAAGAAGGCAAATCCGGAAGAACTACATACATTATACAACGTTTTAAGCAACAATAATTCTTCTACTACTGATCACGTGCTAGTGACTCGACTTCTTAATGAAGAGATTCACAATAGGCCACGATGATGATTCGTTTTCCAGATCTCATGCTTTTTGAGGTCTGGACATATGCCATAACAGCCCCTTTTAACTTTTGTAAATTTTGAGTCTCCGAGTCCCACATATACCTTCTTTCTTTTAATCTTTTTCCCCTAACATGCTTCTTTTTCTCTCATAAATTTTGTACTGGGTGCGCAGTAGAGAAGCTGCAAATTTGTCGGGTGGATACTTCTGTTTGTATTTTGTCCGTTCCACATTCATTTAGCACAGGTGATTATAAATGCTATTCCATTTTTGAAATTTCTATTTACCACTTGTATGAGCTCCTGTGGTCTTCTGGTTTTTTCATGTCTAGTCAGTACCGTGGGTAGAAAAAGATTAATTGGACTTTGAATCGACAATAAAACTAGAATTATTTTTGAGGTTGATTGCCATATCTACTATTATGTAAAGTTGGAAGGCAGTTTGTTGTTGAAATTGTGTTAATTTTTTATATTTTTCGATTTTGTCCTCGCATGTTTTTAATCTCACAAAAAAGTTATCTTAGTGTAAACGATGGGGTTTCAACCATTGGGCCACTTATTATCTTATCGTGAGATTTTTTTATTTTTTTTATAAACAAAAAGGCAACAGCCCCTAAAGTTTATTAATCACAGTAAAATATTTACATTCTTTTAATCCTCAGATTTTGAGTACTTATCCTATCCAATTTTACAATTCCTTTCAAGACCATTGGGAATTCTGCAAAACTTCTGAAGTCTAACTTTTTTTGAGCCGAACATCCCATATTAGCCAAACGATCAGCTGTAGCATTGTTCTCTCAATATATATGCCCCAACTGCACATTCATGCGACTGAGCAAGAATATAAGTCTTCTAACTTCGTACATCACCACCCAAGGAGTTGTGATCTTTTTTTCCAGAATTTGCATTAAAGTCAAATAATCCATTTCCACGTCTAAACCACTCACATTCTCTATATAACATTGTTCCAAACCTTGTAATACAGCCATGGTTTCCGCTACCATATTAGATTGAATGCCATAAAAATCGGCTTGAGCCCATAACACCTCTCCCGAGCATGATCGTAACAGACTGCCTCCGCCACTCAAGCCTGGATTACCTCTTGAACACCCATCCGAATTCAATTTAACTCTTCTAGTTATCGGTTTAGCCCACCTAGAAAATTATTTTATCGTGAGTAATGGAGTTTGAACTCTTGTACATTGAAGGGTAATAATGCACCTTAACCAAAGGCTACTTATTAATTTTTTATTTGTTTTTTTAATGTTACTTATATCTACACTGCACACTCCTTGTGTGCAAAAATTTAGTACCTATACTCTTAGTTGCAGTACTTACCCCCGCGTAGGGTGCTACCAAAGAATACTCTAAGGGCTCGTTTGGTTCGAGCTTTAGGAATAGAATTAGCATTCTAGATGCCAGGAAACCTTTATTCCTGGCATCCTTTATTGGATTCCATTAATGCTCGTTTGGTTGGAGTTTTAGGAATGAACTCGGCAATTTTTTTTTATTTTCTGGATTTTTTTTTCATTTTTTGGGAAAAAAAATTATTTTTTTCACTTTCTGGAGAAAAAATAATATTTATAATTTTCTGGGAATTTTTTTTTTTAAATTTTCTGGAATTTTTTTTTCATTTTTTGGGAAAATTTATTTTTTTCATTTTTTGGAAAAAAAATTATTTTTTCACTTGCTGGGAAAAAATATTTTTTAAAATTTTCTGGAATTTTTTTTTCATTTTCTTGAAAAAAAAACATTTTTTGGACCAAAAAAAAAGGATTCCTCAGATTGGGAATCCAAGATTCCTCCTAATTTATAAGGGAATAGATTTTGGCAAAATGGGGGATCTAAAACTCCAACCAAACAAAATAATCCTCATGGAATGAAATTTAGGATTCCAGGAATTTTCAAAAGCTCGAACCAAACGAGCCCTAAGGGGCTTGACATGAATATGCTAATTAATATCCTATGCATGTTGTAATTTGGGATATTTGGCCTTAGCACTCCATTTTTTGACCCTTAATTTGATATTGCACCCCATATTAATCCTTTAACTTTGCATTCCACTATTAACTTTTTATTTTTTTTTGTGAAGTCCAGCTAATAAATAAAGCAAATGATAAATATAACCTTAATCTTGAATACAAAATTCATATGCCTTCCACTCTGCTTCTACTACATGAATGGCTTCTCTCCCCATCACCACCACCATTCTCCACCCCCACTCTACTCACTTCAAACCCTCAAAAACCAATTTCAACTCCCAAATTTACACATTGCTACAATGAAAGAAGAATCTACAGTACAACCCCCAAACGAGTATTATCTCAAACACATCTCATTTATGCAAAAATGACCAAATCCAAAGATCAATTCATGACGAAGAAAGTGGTGAATATATTGCCAAAAATGAGTTTGTTGGGGGCAAAAATTGTTGATTATCTATGTGAGATGTGATGATTAAGAGGTGACAATTGATTTGTTTTATAAATAAGAGTGAAAAGAGTGCTTTCTTGGGTATGGATTGAAGATGGGTTTTGGGAGATGTGTTTACGTGGCGAGTAGTGCTGTCGATGTGTATGGGAAATGTGGAGTAATTGAAAATGCACGGAAGCTTGATAATATATGCATGAGAGAAATGTAGTTGCGTGTAATTTGATGATGAATTTGTTCAGAATGGGATGAACGAGGTAATTGGGGTGTTTTGTTCAGAATGGAAGGTTTTGAGCCATCTCTGTAGTGATGACTTATGGCCGTGTTTGTAGAAATTGAATGGAACTTTGCAACACACGTACAAGATTAAGAGCATTTTTGTCATTTGATTTATTTATTAATGGGACTTAATAGAGTTAAGATCGTGGTGCAAAAAATTTAAAACACAAGGTACAATTTTAAAGCAAGGTTCAAAAATGAAGTGCAAAGTTCAAACATTCTTAATAATTTTTAGGGAATGAATTCAATGATTCAAGTGAAATATATATATATAATCAATGATTAGGTGCCCAAAGTCAACCTTTTCTGCCGTGCAAAGTAAATACCAACAATTAAGGACACAACAAAATCTAAGGTCTCGTTTGATTAACAAAAGAAAAATTAATTCCCTTGTCATTTCCATGAGGGTGAAAAATTAAAGTTCCTGTCAGGTTTTATTTCTTGTGTTTGGTAAAGCATGAAAAGTACTATACCAACAATCAAGGACACAACAAAACCTAAGGCCCCTTTTGGTTCATAAAAATTAGGCAATAGCATATTTAGGTAGGGGTATTATTGTCCAAAAATTTTGTAATACATGCTAGAAAATCATAAGGGAAAATTAATTTCATGAGATTTGAGTGGAATGATCTCCCCCTACTTTTTCCTCTATCAAAAAAGTATTTCCAGAGCTTGTGTTTACCAAATAAAGAAAAGTAATGATTTTTGTTTCTTAAATCTTCAAATCCGTGAACCAAATAAAATCTAAGGGTATGTTTGGAGTTTGGTTTTTAGGAAAGGAGTTTGGTTGTTAGGAAAGGCTTTTTCTAGAAAAAGTAAAACGAAATAAAATGAAGGGAAAAAAAACTTATTTTCCCGTGTGCGTGTGTTTGACAACATAATAAAAATGTGTGGTATATATATATGGATGAGTTTTCCATGATTACCTTCTCTTTCTATCAATTGATAGGTACTGACAATAATTAATGCACATTAGTGAGGTGTTAAATCCTTTAACATGTTATAGCAGGTTAATGTGACATATTCTATTTTTATTTTTTTAATTAAACTTTAGGTGGTGTTTGGTTGAGATTTTAAAATCTAAGTTTTTAAAATTTGTACTAAAAAGTCAACTTTACTTCATACTTCTCAAATCACTTTACTTTCTCTCTCATAAGATTTTTAAAACACCATAACTTTAAATTCAAAAATCGGAATTAGATTAACAAAATATATTTGAAACCTAATCATCGAGATCTATAAGACAAGATTCATTGTAACTATTTTTTTTTTAATTTTTTTACGAGTTTTTTTGAATTAGATATTAATTATATGGTTTTGTAATGAATATCTAGTTTTTTGATAAATCATAAATTAGATATTCATTATATGAATATCTAATTTTTTGAATATGAATCTCAACCATTGATTTTTCATCAAATAGTTAATATTATAATAACTATCCATCGATAAAAGGAAAAAAGAAACATTAAAACCACACCCACATATATATATATATATATGAAGACATTCACAACAATAACCATTTACAATATAAATTGTAATTCTATATCTTTTACTAGTATATTATTACGATAATATAATATTACATCAATAGCTTTTATAAAGACAACATAATACTAATATGTAAATTACTATTATAAATAGTTTGGTATAATAAATAACTTCACAAATAACTAGTCTTATACTAATTTTAGAAATAAAAATATATGATTTACAGCTTTATTGAAAATCCTATAATTTTGGTAGGATGCAATTTGAGGAAAAATCTTTCCCACAAGAAAGTCGAAGGAAAATTGCGGCAATACTTTCCTGTAAACAAAACACACAGAAGATGAATGAAAACTAATTTTTCCTATTTTAACTTGTTACAAATTAAGTATTTTTATTATCATTTTCTATGTTTTTATTGGAACTTCAAACTTTCCTATTTTACACGATGCATCATTGGGCGTGGCTCTTTGGCCTTCTAATGGTCAATATTCATCAATTGTTCCCCTTCTACAGAGACTTTCACTGTCCACGGTGACAAGCAAATTTTGAACATGAAGGTATAACAAACTTTTGAATGCAAGCAGATAACAGTGAAAGAAATTTTTTAAATAGTTTATCTTTAGAAAATAAAGTAGAAGACCTACAAATAATCGTTGCTGACAAAGAAAGATCTACCATCTTAACTGAACGAGACATATGTATATATAGTTGCACATAATATTCATTACTTTGCGTCCCAAATCCAAGCCTACACAATCTATTGTTCGTGAATCGCATTCATCACCATGGTGGAGCTTTTTAGATGAATTAACGTCAGTAGAAAAGAGATAATATCTACCAAACAAAATTTCTCAAAACGGGTCACATAGAAAAACCACGTGGATTCCTAGTAAAATAACTTCTAAAATACCTTAGCACATGGTGGGAAGACATTCACAGAGAACATGCATAACCCCTCGAGTTCAAGTTTTGACGAAAGTTAAAAATAGAGCAAGGCATTATCAATCTCCCAACTGTGGAAAAGGCAAACGCAAATACATATATCTCCACTTATATTTCCTCTTCCTCAAAGGGATCTCGTTCTGGATAGTCTCCCACCTGGGAAAAAGTTTAAATTGGAAAGAGAAATGGTTCAGTCATTAAGAAATGAAACATCACCCTTCAACCCAGAATGCACAAAAGTACAGCAGAATAGGGCATCCCTATCCTATTTATAAAAATGTGCCCATGAATGCAACCTAGGGATTCCAAATGAATAATAAGATAATAGTGAATAATAAATAGTGTAATATGAGCCAATTATCCATACCCTACTTCACTACTATATATTTTTTTCCTACTACATGATTGAACAAGGCTTTTTGCTTTTTGGGTGCTTGGAAGGACTTCTTTTGGATGACCTTTATTATATTAGATTAAAGGACGAATGCGGGAGGCATGCACGATACAAAGTTTTGGAACCCAACTAAGAAACCTAAAGAATCGATACTTCAAGACCAAGACCAAGAATCTCATGAGGCCCTGGTTGCTCGACTAGGAGACACCCCAGTGGCCTAAGAAAGGTTTCACGTAGCGGGGAATTGAACTTGAGACTGTACGCCTACCCATACAATTCCAAGTTCGCCCTTCAAGGGCCTTCCTGGTTGATGTTTTTATTTAGTACATTAATATGTAGGAGCTTCAGGGGTCTTTTACTTTTTTATGTCAGCTGTTTTTTTTTAATGTTGGATGGTCTGTTGTAGTCGTTTTGGGTGATCCTCTGGTTCACCTCTTTTGCACCATTATCCATTTTATGTTAATAAAATGTGTTTGTTTCTGATTAAAAAAAAGAAGGCAGCTACCATGTCCATTAACACAAGTTGTGGAATAGATGGCTCCCCTATGGAGACGCTATGGGAACAAAATCATTCCACCATCCAGTGTTCTAAAAAGCCTTAGGGCTGATTGGTCCCCGCCTTGGCAACTCAACAGGAATAATGGAGTCTCACTCCTTTTTGTTTTAAAAACTGCTATTTTTCATGTTTGAATTATGGAAATATTTGTTTAACAAACTCTCAATGTCATATTTAGAAGTGAAGTTAGATTTTATTAAAATAATGTTATTTTAAATAATTAACAAAAATAAAAATCGTTTGTCCGACTAATCCCCGATTTTTAGAACATTGCCACTATAACCAACAATGGAAATTCAAATTCATACATCACCATGCAAAGTCTGGCATGGAGTGAGATGGTAAGCACACTAGTGCTTGAATTACTCTTTTCTTGTCCATACACCATATATATGTATATATATCTGTACATAGATATATCTGCGTGTATGAATGAGATTCAGAGGTGGCATTGGCATGACCTTCCTAATTCTTGTTAGAATTATAGCTTCTGATTCCTCCTACAACTTCAAGGAAAAAGGGACAAGAGGCATTCAATACTGTTTCCTAAATCGTATCAACTGGTCTATTTATTGTGGGATATATAGATTTTAGCTTTCGTGCAGAAATAGAGTTAGTTGTTGGGATGTACATTTACAGCTCTTTGCTAGTTGGATAATTTGGATGGACACGCCCACACTATTATCCTTTGCATTCGATTCTAATAGCAGCGATCATTAAAAGAAAACACATTTAACCTCTCAGTACACACTTTGACCCCGCATGATAAATTTTTATTTCCGTAAGTTAAAAACTGGGCCTTTGATATATCAGGGACTGATGATTTACGCAAAGAAGTATATTGAGAATTTTACTTTCCTACACATCATAGTATTAATTCTTAGACCCCTCTCCCTCCCTTTCCAACACAAAAAAGACCAAAAAAAAAAAAGAAGGAAGAAGAATAAAGAACAATAGCACTCCTTTTCATGTGAACATCCATCCAATTACTAACCACGCTATTATTAATAACCAGGTTGCAAATACTTGATTTATGATCATCAGATCTCTTATATCATTTTAATGTGTCACCTGATAACAATGCACTATTAACAGGGGTGCGTTAGCGGTGAGTGGCCTCTCAACTACCTAGGGTTGCTGTTGGGCGGTAACCCGAATAGTAAGACTTTTTGGGACCCTATCATCGAGAGGGTTTCAAGGAGGATTGACGGGTGGCATAAAAGTTGTTTGTCGAGAGGGGGGAAATTGGTATTATTACAATCGATTCTTGGGAATATTCCAATTTGCTATCTCTCAATTTTTAAAGTTCCAAAAAAAGTGGCGAGAATATTGGAAAAATTGATGAGGGATTTATTTTTTGGGAAGGGTTCGGGTAAGGATCGAGAGATCATCTAGTTAATTGGGAAGAGGTTTTGAAATCTAAATCGAACGGGGGATTGGGTGTGGGGAATATTATCAAAAGAAATATGGCTTTGCTTGGGAAGTGGTTATGGAGATTTCCTTTGGAAATATATTCACTTTGGCATGCAATCATGGAGAGCAAGTATGGGTCCCATTCTAATGGACGGGATGCAAATATTGAGATCAGTGGCACTCTTCGTGCCCCGTGGAAGTCGATTTCCAAAGTGTGGATTGATTTTATGCATAATATTAAATTAGTGGTGGGGGTGCGAGACAAAGTTCGTTTCTGAGAGGATATACGGGTGGGAAATGTTTCTTTTAAAGATCTATTTCCTAGGATTTTTAGCTTATCTTGTAATCAGAACATGTCTATTCAAATGGTTTCTTCTTGGTCTCCAAACTTCTTTTGGGATCTGACTTTTCGTAGAGAACTAAATGATAGGGAATTTGTTGAATTTTCAGCTTTGATGGATCTGATCCGACGTGTTTCTTTAAACCAAAATTATCTTGATAAAAGATCTTGGGTGGCACATTTGTTCGGTATCTTTTCATGTAAATCCTTTTTTGATGTTCTTTTCCAACCAATCTCCTCAGTTAATTTCCGCTTCATTGTCCAGATTCATTTAGGAGCATGGGGTTGCTTCCAAAATTGAAGTGTTCGCCTGGCTTGCTCTAAAGGAGAAAGTTAACACATGTGATATGATTCAAAAGAGGAGGCCTTTTTGGTACTTGTCACCTTCTTGGTGTGTGATGTGCAAACATAATGATGAAAATATTGATCACATCTTCCTTCATTGTGGGTTTGTTAGGTGGATATGGGCAAGGTTATTTGTGGTGTTCGGGATTGTTGGTGCTTTTCCCAAGAAATGGTCAGAGTTTATTGAGTTGAAATGGCACTTTGATAAGGGTCAGAACAAAGCTAGAATTCTATGGAGATTTGTTATGCTAGCTGCAGCTTGGGTGAATGGATGGAGAGAAATAAACGTATTTTTGAAGGGAAAAGCAGCTCTGTCAAGGATCTGTTGGAGTTTATTTTGTTTCGTACAGGATTGTGGGCCAGGGCATCTAATGTTCTTGATAGTTTAAAGTGTTTTTTACTTAGTATTGATTTTGCTAGTTTTTTTCAGTTTAGTGAGTCTTGAGTGTAGTTCTTTTTAGTTCGCTGGATTGTTGCTAGTTTGGTGGAATCCTCTTCCATTAGTCGGTCTATTCTCATGTTATTTCCTGGATGTTTGTTTTTCTTTTGGCAATAAAATTTCTCTTTCTTATTATTGATAATTCAGTATTATTTATTTTATTTATTAATGCTATTTTATTTGTGGGTAAATCCCACCTTGATAGGTATTTTAGGTAAGTTAGGAGTAGTGGTTTTTTTTCTATATAAGCTGCATTGTATTCATTCTTTAATTATGGAATAAAAGAATTGTTCTCTCTAAATCTTCATGGTATCAGAGGAGGTTCAGAACTCCATTGGCAGAATAGTTCCAGCCAAAAAACCCCTAGCCGTCATTAACCTTTAGTCCGCCTAGGGTTTCTTGGGTTAGGTCTTTCAATTCAACCCCTCTAGGCCTTCGTTTGTTGACAGCTCCGGCGTAGGAGGAACCCCAGATCGCCGATCAGCCATCCCCCAGAGTCTGGTGGCCAGAATCCCAGCGCGTGGGTCTCACGCGCCACCGTTGCTCCCATCATCGTTCCTACGCGCCAGCGCGTGAGGGCGCGTCTATGACAGGTTCGCCGCGGTTCGAACGTCGTTCTCTTCACCTGGGTCTTTACATCACAGATCTATGATCAGTTTAGATCCCTTCCTAATCTTCTGGTACTGTTTGACTTAAATTTGGATTTCTACTATTTTTTTTCTGCTCTGCTTCACTCAGATTCGTGCACTGCTTCACTGTTTTGGCTGCACTATTGTGTTCTTGGTTTGGACTACTTTAATCCGTGGTTCGTGATTTGGATTTCTACAATCCGTTGTTTGGTTTTGATTGGTTTTTTCAATGAAGTGTTCAGGTAGTCCATACGGCTTCAACCTAATTCTTTTACCATATGAACTATAAACTTGCTATGGTGGGTGCTACTACTCCGGGTTTGACAAATTCTACTAGTGGGTCCACCACAAGTCAGTCTTCTACGTCCAACAATGCAGATCCTATATCGCAGTTTGCATCGATTTATTCGGTGAATGAAAATCCGGTGGCAAACATCAGTCACAAGTTGAATGGATGAAACTATCTTGAACGGGCACAATCGATGAGGCTGTTTATTGACGGCAAAAGACGATTAGGTTATGTGAACGGTGAGGTGGTGCCACCAACGGTTAACGACCCGGGATTCAAATTGTGGCACGAGGAGAATTCAATGGTTACCTCGTGGTTGATCAATTCCATGGAAGCTGGACTTAGTAAGCCCTACATGTTCTTGCCAACTGTTCGAGATATCTGGCAGGCGGTTAAGGAAACGTACTCTGATTTAGACAACTATTCTCAAATGTTCGAACTCAATAACCAGTTGTGGAAGATGCAACAAAGGGATTGTGGGGTTACAACTTACTACCACGACATGATGGCCATATGACAAAAGTTGGATTTGTTTGAAACCGAAGAGTGGGAAAACCCGAATGATAGTGCTCATTACAAGAAGAAGGTTGAGCGAGGTCGTGTGTTTGTCTTCTTGGCTGGACTAAACAAGGATCTAGACGAAGTTCGGGGCCGTATTTTAGGCAGAATACCCTTGCCATTTATCAGAGAGGTTTTCAGAGGTACAGAGAGAAGAGGCTCGACAAATTGTGATGTTGAGAGACAAATGTGAACCCCGTGCAGAGAGTGAAAGATCTGCACTAGTAGTCCTTGATAAAGCAGTAGATGGTGATAAGCGGGGAGGAAAGCAAAGATTGTGGTGTGATCATTGCAAGTGGCCTGGTCATACTAGAGATAGTTGTTGGAAGCTTCATGGCAAACCAGTAAATTGGAAGAAGCGAGATAACAAAACAAGGGGAGGAACACGAGCATTCCAAGCAAGCAATGCAGGTTCAGAGCAGCAGTCTTCCTCAGAACCACTTCCATTCACAAAGGAACAAATGGAGCATCTGTGTAAAATGGTTCAATCTCATTCCTTAGGAAACTCTGACTCCTCATGTTCCATAGCTCAGTCAGGTAATAAGTTCACAGCTACAATTGCCTGCATCAAATCCCATAGCAACTATATATTAGATTTAGGGGCCACTGATCACATGACCGGTATCTCGGAATTCTTTTCGTCATATACTCCGTGTGCAGGAAATCAGAAAGTTAAAATTGTTGGTTCTTTCGCTATAGTTGCTGGCAAAGGAACCATAATTGTTTCTCCGTCCCTCACTCTTGAAAATGTCTTACATGTCCCTCATCTATCTTATAATCTTATATCTGTTAGCAAATTAGCTTTTGATCTCAATTGTCACGTTCACTTTTGGTCTTCTCATTGTGAATTTCAGGATTCAAATTCAGGAAAGACGATTAGGGTTGCTAAACAGGATGGGGGTCTCTACTTCTTCAATAATGGGTCTACCTCTGGAAGGCAAAACCGACAGACTTGTTTTAATTCTATTTCTGTTTCTAGTGATAGTCAGAGTTTACTATGGCATTATAGGTTAGGACATCCAAACTTTCAGTATTTAAAGCATTTGTTTCCCAAGTTATTAATGGATAAAAAAATGCTTAAATTTCGGTGTGAATCTTGTGAATTAGCGAAACATCAACGCACGGTTTTTCCGTCTCAATTATATAAGAAATCACAACCTTTCACCTTGATTCATAGTGATGTTTGGGGTCCCTCTAGAGTGCCCACTTGGTCTGGCAAACGTTGGTTTGTGACTTTTATTGATGACCACACTAGAGTATGTTGGGTCTTTTTCTTAAAAGAAAAATCAGAAGTTGAGAGTGTGTTCCAAAACTTTTACACCATGATACATACACAATTTCAAACCAAAATTCAAATTTTTTGGAGTGATAATGAGAAGGAATTTTTTAATAAGATGTTAGGGGATTTTTTCATCAAAAATGGGATAATTCATCAAAGTTCTTGTAATTATACTCCTCAACAGAATGGAGTTGCCGAAAGGAAAAATAGACATCTACTTGAAGTTGCTCGAGCTTTAATTTTTCAAACTAATGTTCCTAAATACCTTTGGAGAGATGCTATTTTGACAGCTACTTACCTTATTAACCGGCTTCCAATACGAACTTTGAAATTTAAAGCCCCTATCAAATTGCTTTCTGACCTATTTCCCAACACTCGGTTATTAGGGGATATTCCCTTAAAAATATTTGAAAGTGTTGACTTTGTTCATAATCATGACCTAAAATATTCTAAATTTGATCCAAAGGCACACAAATGTATTTTTGTAGGCTATCCTACAAATCAAAAAGGGTATAAATGTTCTGACCCGATTTCCAAAAAAATGTACATCTCTATGGATGTTACCTTCTTCGAGGGACAATCTTATTACAACGACCATCATCTTCAAGGGGAGAGCACGAGTGAAGATGGTGATTGTGGTTTCGATAATTCGGTGGTTGATGTTTTATATGAACAAGTACCTAATTATTTTAACACACAATCTGGGAAAACAAATGAATTAACTATTGAAGACACTTGTGTTGGTAATGGTGAACAACCAGAGCTAGTGTCATCCCAAAATCTGACTACTACCGATGGACCAGAGATGTGTGCAAAACGGTATAAAGGTCTTGTTTATTCTAGAAAAAATCCAGAACAAGGAAAGAAACCATCCCTCAGCAACCCCAAGAATCCAACCTGGAGGTGAATCATGATACTCACGATGATTCTTCCGAGATACCTGAAGGTAGTTCTCAAGATAATACCGAGTCAACTCATTTTGATCAACTTGATCTTCCTATTGCTCTTAGAAAAGGAGTCAGAGCGTGTACAAAATATCCCAAATACCCCATTTCGAACTGTGTCATATAAAAATATCTCACCCTCCTATTCTGCATTTATCTCTCGTGTGTCGAATATGGTTGTTCTTAACAATGTTCAAAAGGCTCTAAATGTTCCAGAGTGGAGAGAAGCGGTGTATGAAGAGATGAGAGCGCTGAAGAAGAATGCTACTTGGGAGAAAGTAAAGCTTCCAGAAGGAAAGACAGTTGGTGGTTGTAAGTGGGTATTCACTGTGAAGTATAACTCAGATGGGTCAGTGGAACTGTACAAAGCTCGTCTTGTGGCTAAAGGCTTCACTCAAACGTATGGAGTCGACTACTCTGAAACTTTTTCTCCAGTGGCAAAACTAAATATAGTTCGGGTTCTTTTATCAGTTGCAGCCAACTTGGACTGGCCTCTGAATCAGTTAGATGTGAAAAATGCCTTCTTGAATGGAGACTTAGAAGAGGAAGTTTATATGGAACCTCCACCTAGTTTTACTGAGAAATTTGGGACAAAAATCTGCAAGCTAAAAAGGTCTTTGTATGGCCTTAAACAATCTCCTAGGGCGTGGTTCGAAAGATTAACGAAGTTCCTCAAGGGCCAAGGATATAATCAAGGGCAGTCTGATCATACCCTCTTCACAAAGATGTCCACAAGAAACAAACTTTCTGTTCTCATTGTTTATGTGAATGATATGATTTTGACTGGGGATGATGTTGAAGAAACAAGTCGACTGAAGCGAAATCTTGCCAGGGAATTGGAGATTAAGGATCTTGGCGACCTACGATACTTCCTTGGAATGGATAAGGCCCGTTTAAAAAATGGTATTGTAGTCTCACAACAGAAATATATATTGGATCTGCTATTAGAAACTGGGATGAGTGGGTGTAAGCCATCAGATACTCCAATAGAACTGGGTACTAAGCTAGGAGATGTTAAAGACGGTGTTCCAGTTGAAACAGGGAGATACCAAAGGTTAGTTGGGAAACTAATCTACTTGTCTCATACGCGCCCTGACATCGCTTTCGCTGTGAGCATGGTTAGTTAGTTCATGCACTCACAGTGTGAAGAGCATTTAGAGGCTGTGTACCGTATTCTTCGTTACCTCAAAGGCTCCCCAGGAAAAGGTCTGTTCTTTAGGAAAATGATAAAAGAGAGATAGAGGTATATACTAATGCTGATTGGGCTGGATCAGTTACTGATAGGCGGTCCACGTCTGGCTACTGTACGTTTCTTTGGGGCAACTTGGTTACATGGAGAAGCAAGAAGCAAAGTGTTGTCGCTAGAAGCAGTGCAGAAGCTGAGTTCAGATCAATGGCTCAAGGAGTATGTGAGGTTTTTAGTTCACCCCATATAGCATTCAATTTGACGACACCTCCAGCATAGGAGGGAGCCCTGGCCGCAGATCTGCCACTGTCCAGAATCCGGTTGTCAGAAAACCAGCGCGTGAGGCTCACACGCCACCACGGTCTCCGTCATCGTTGCCACGCGCGGGCGTGTCGCTTGCCGAAAAATTTTCGTTCGACTCTCAGGGCCGTCGTCCAGTCCCTCGCACAACAGATCTGCGGTTTGTTTGGACCTTTACCATTGTTGGAACAATATTATGAGTTGAAAGGGGATAAGAAGTACCATAGACTGTTCATAATGACCTGCTATACTACCACTCACGCATTTCCTCTGTCCTGAGGCAGCGAGAAACATTTTTAAACAAGGATGGATTATGAAGGGTCACAAAGAAGGGGTTCGATTTATAAGGGAAGGGAGCGAAGGTTCAAACTTGAGTTTAAATCCTACATACTCGAGATTAATAATGGAGGAACAACGGCCACAATTGTTGAAGAAATTCAAAAACAAAGGTATTCGGTTTGTATTGATTTTGGGGGGATTAATTGGTTGATTAATGATCTGAAGATAACTGAGCAACAATATGATAACAAGAGATTTTTCAATAAGTTCCAAGCCTCTTATGCACTATTTTTGTTGCAACGATACAATAATAGTAATGGTAGCTTCATCAGTTTGGCGAGACTTCACCGAGGAGTAGTGCAATATGCAGTTAGTTTTCCAGCTGGAGATAGAGGAAGGGGATGGTTGAAAGTTAGTGAAGAATTACATCATTTATTGTTCGACTCAGGAAGGAGGCCAAGAGAGATACTAAGGAGCCGACAATGGGTGAAGATAACAGACCATAAGCCACAGAGGATAGAGGAAAATGAGGGTAAAAGAACATATGCAGAGGTCGTAGTAAAGGAACAGTGGGAAGTAATTAATAAGATCAGTTACGTAGACGCTAAATTCGTAAACGACAGTAGTATTCAAAAATTCCAGATTAGCAATGCAATGTCAACAACGGGGGCTAGGCTGAAGGAATCAGCATTGGGCAAGCATGGCTGGAAAAAAGCAATTATTTGTACTCGGCAGAGCCTCTGGGATAGTTGGAGGGATATTCAGATGGTCCTTAATATACAATGTCACAAGAATTACAAACTCAGTCCTATTCAGCCAGATAAAGCAGTTTTTTGGTGTGATGATGAATGCGAAGCAGAAAAATCTAGCAAAGAAAGGAATATTAGAAGTTAATGGACGCCTCTCATTCAAAATGCAAAGTGGTGATCAAGCACAAGCCGTAACTACGAAGAAGTTATCATGTACAGGGGGATGGATTGAGATATCGGATTTGCCGCTAAAATGGTGGAATATGGAAGTTTTCAAAGCTATCGGTTACGAATGCGGAGGCTTGGTGGAAATTGACCATAAAACATTGAATTTTGAGCAGATTTTCAGTGCAAAAATTAAAATTGGAGAAAAAGATAGTGGTTTTATTCCGGCACAAATCGATATGTCTATAGGGGAGGAAGAATTCACGATCTGCCTCAGAGTTCTGTCTAATTTGAATCTTCAGAAACGAACCAGTTACAAATTCCCACCGTTCTTAGGTGAGTTTAATCGGTGCAAAGTTTATTTAAGAGGTGATAGCAAGGCAATGTGTAGTTCAGAACAGCAGATTGTAAATGCAGCCGGTATAGATGGAGGTCTAGAGGAAATTTTTTATACGATGACGCGTGAGAATAATGAAGGCAGTTCTAAAAGTGTGGTATTTGATGATGGGGTGGGAATTAGCGAGAATCATGGGAAAGGAAAAATGGTTACACGCTGTAATGAAGGGGTTGGACAAGTTAGTGGAGGCGAGATTAATTCAATCGGAAGCAACGGTCGTAATGAGTTTTTTGATGGCGGGATTGGGCAATTGCCTGGACTTTATACAAGTCAGCGGGAAGTAATAGAGGAAAGGTATGTGCAGGGAGCTGATGATGTGGTTTTGGGCCAGAAATATAAGGAGAATAGACGTCTTTTAAAATTTAGATGGGTTCCCCAAAAATTTTCACAATTTTATCAGAGACGTAAAGCGAAGAAAGGGATATCGTTGAAAGCTTGTTGTGTACAAGAAGAGAAGAATGATGAAGCAATAATTAAAAAATGGGAGGAGGGGTTAGCGGAGAGAAAGGGGAGGCCGAAGGAAGGTGAAAGCGAATATGAAGATCTAATGTCAGATAGGGTCAAAGAGGGTGTGATTTCGGAAAATGGGCTTCAGTTTGAATATCTTTCTGAGTCGGAGGAAGACGATTATGATGACGATTATAATTCAGAAGAGGATAACTGTGGTGCCGTCTCGTTTTATCATGATAAAGATGGAGGGTGGTTGGCTTCGCTTTTTAGTGAACATCAGATACAAATGAGTGTCGGGGTTTCAAAGATCATTACAGATCCAGCTCTTAGTTAGGGATGGCAGATTATAGCAAGGAGGGGCAGATTTAGTGTACCAGATTTAGCGGTTTCTGTCTGCTACGATGGGGGAGTGGTGTTACGGGGGGTGCATCTGCTCCCTCTAACAGCGTTGGTATACTCACAGTATTCGGTAACACAGGCACAACCACAAGTAAATGCATCGAAACAATCACCATTATTGCTATTATCGGCAGATGAAAGGGAGGGGGAAGAGATGAACAGTATGGAGGATCATAGCAATTTGGTGGTCCAGCGGAGTGCAAACTTGGAGAGCTATTCACAGGGGGAGGAATTATGGTCAGGTTTAAATAGTCATGAGAAGGAAAAGTTCAGCAACATTCTAACAAGGATGGGCGTACGGATGATCGTAACAAGACCAAAAAAAGGGGGATGCGGGAGGAATAAGAGTGGAACAGGCAGAAAAGGGACTAGAGAATTGCATAATCTAAAATGCAATGTCAATTATGAGAAAGGGGGCGAGGGTAGTGCGGTTAGGAGGGGTGTTAGGCGGTATCAATGAAGATAATCTCTTGGAATGTAAGGGGGTTGGGGGGAAGGGAGAAGAGGAGGAAGGTTAAAGAGATAGTGGTGAGGGAGAATTCGGAAGTGGTGATTTTGCAAGAAACAAAGAAAGAGGAAATTAATTGGGAGATAGTTGGAGCAGTGTGGGGGGTTAGATACAAAGATTGGGCCTTTCTTCCTTCAGTGGGAAGGTCAGGGGGGATTTTAATTATTTGGGATGTGAGAGTTCTATCGGGGGAGGAGTGTATTAGAGGGGAGTTCACATTGTCAGTCAAGTTGAAACCGTTACAAGGGGATGGGTGGTGGCTGACAGGAGTTTATGGGCCATGCAGATACAGGGAGAGAGATAAGTTCTGGGAGGAGTTGGCGGATCTAAGCGGGTTATGCGGGAACAAATGGTGCTTGGGAGGGGATTTCAATATTATTCGATTTCTGTCCGAAAAAAAAGAGGGTGACTCGGGAAGATGGACCAGAAGTATGAAGAAATTCGATGCTTTTATTAGAGAGTCAGAGTTGAATGATCCGGTTATGAGCAATGCTAACTTCACTTGGTCAAACGGGAATACGTATTCTAGACTGGACAGGTTCTTATTTTCTTCAGATTGGGATGAATTCGTATTGGTTAGACAGGAGGCGCTTATTAGAGTGGTGTTGGACCACTTCCCATTGATCTTGGATAATAATCCCTTTTGTTGGGGACCGGCTCCATTTCGATTCGAGAATATGTGGCTATGTCATGCGGACTTTCTGGGAAAATTCAAGGAGTGGTGGCAGGAGTGTTTGATCAGTGGATGGGAAGGTTATAAGTTCATAAAGAAATTTGATCTAGTCAAAATGAGATTGAAACAATGGAACTTAGAAGTCTTCGGTGATAATAGGGTAAGGAAGGGGCAAGTTCTAAAAAGAATTCAAAAGATTGATGATGGGGAGTCAAGGGGGCCAATTAGGGTGGAAGTGGTGGAGGAGAGAAGAAAACTAAAAGAGGAGTTGGATGAAATCTTGTTAAAGGAGGAAATCTCTTGGAATCAAAAGGCGAAGGTTAATGGGGTGAAAGAATGGGATGCAAATTCTAAATCATTTCTGGATCGAATTGTCAATCGTGGGATTTGAGGATGTAGAAAGAAAGGTGGCTAATAAATTAATTGCGTGTAGCAGCTGGAAAAGGAGGTTCAAAAAACGGAACAATGGTGCTGGATGTCAAGGTACCTGAAATAGAGAGCTTAAGAGTTAGTGAACTTTATAAGTTCTCGAAATTATACGGTTCAAAAGAGAGGACTTAGGTCAACGAAGGGTGGAGTATCGAGTAAGGAAAGAAAAGGGGGTGGGATTTGAGGATACGTAGAGTGGTCTCAATAAGAAGGGATTCGATTGATGCAGTGCAGAGGGAATGGCTTTTTGTAATAGAAAGACCG
The DNA here is from genome assembly GCA_021464415.1 of Lonicera japonica. Lineage (NCBI taxonomy): Eukaryota > Viridiplantae > Streptophyta > Magnoliopsida > Dipsacales > Caprifoliaceae > Lonicera > Lonicera japonica. The sequence goes on along the minus strand of CM038464.1, from coordinate 3,811,442 downwards.
TTTTTGAGGAGAAGGAGGTTAGGGAGGCCATAGATGCGTGTGAGGGCAACATCGGGTGTGAAGCACCTGGCCCGGATGGAGGATATACAATGGAAGTGTTCAAAAAAGGCTGGGAAATTATCAAATGAAGGTGTTTAAGGAGTTCTATAGGGAGAATGGGGTGGTCAACGCGCGTACCAATGCGACATACATCTGTCTTATTCCGAAAAAGATTGCTTCACTTAAGCTTAAGGATTATAGACTGATAAGCCTTGTCAACTAGTCTTTATAAGTTACATGGTTTGGCATTCCTCAAGCGTGGTCTTATCTACAACAACGGAAATAAGGTTAGGGAGGGAGGTGCTGTTACATTGCAATTGAGACGAAGGGAGTTGGGGGTGGGGGAGGCTCAAAGAAAAAGCTTTGGCGTTAAGGGTTGACAAATTCTGGATGCCTTTAGTGATATTTTGATGGATGCTTGGGATAGCATTAGTGTGTCGAAGGGGTGGAGTATCGAGTAAGGAAAGAAAAGGGGGTGGTGCTGAAAATCGACTTCAAGGGAAGGCAAGGCATGAACGATACTTTGAGGGGGATTTGATAATTCAGTATTTATATTTATTTTATTTATTTATGTTATTTTATTTGTGGGTAGAATCCCATCTTGATAGGTATTTTAGGTAAGTTAGGAGTAGCGGTTTTTTTTCTATATAAGCTGCATTGTATTCATTATTTAATTATGGAATAAAAGAATTGTTCTCTCTAAATCTTCACTTATAAAAAAAAATAATGCACTATTAACAGATAAAGTCACTTCAATATGATTTATTTTTAATTATTTGATGCAATTAAAAGGACAGGAAAAAATAAAAAGATGAATGATCCACATATCTGGATCCCAAAAACTAGAGAGAGTTGCTCCAGAACTCATTTGTGAGTACCAGCGCATGTACAAGTCATAACATTAAAGAATCATATAAAACTGCTTGTACAAACCTTTACTTTGTCAGGTCTGATCATTGCTCCATGAAGTGCAGGGCAATCAAAGTAACGCGTCCCTTTCACCCTGCAAACATTATGAAAGACAAGACACAATTGGATCCAAAATTGTTTGTTACTGACAAAACATGTAGCAATCCTTGCTGTCAAGTACATGATGCATGATGAAGGATGTCTACCAAACCAGTGTCATGCACAAACTTAGTAAGTCCAAAACTTGAGACTCAAAATCTGATGACTTTGCTCACTAGGACAATGTGAAGCATAATATTAATCATTAGCATACTTCAAGATTTTTTTCCTACAAAGTGAATCATAGTCAACCCAACTCCTAAGAGCTTTATGTCCCCAAATACAGAAAATTTAATCAAACCAGAATAACATTGAATTATAGGAAATTTTGAGTTAAGGATACCAAGTGAGAAGACCTCTTCTACTTTATACCAGTACGCAACAACAAATACCATTATGCAACAATATATCTCGCTAAGCTTGCATTCAATTTGTTAAATTTTCAATAACCCTGTTCAATTGTTAATGGTTGACCGCCTAGAAATGTAATGAAGAAATCATTCAAATTAGCACGCAGAAGATGTTATACATACTCTGGTATACCACCCAATTCAAGTTTGATGTGAAGCTGTATAAACTTATTCCTTACCAGTCTATCACCACCATAAGTAGTTGACACAAATGGCAAAAACACAATAAACATTAATATGGAAACCTAAATACTTTTGTACGACAAATACGATAATTACATCTATTTCCAGTATGATATCTACAAATAACTATGGTGTTTCCAGGAAATATCAGATGAGAAATTAGAGCTCACATACATGCCGTCATGTTTCCCTAACGGTTCATCATATTGAATTCCAACCCAGAAACCGGGTCCAAGTGTTACTGCGTGGCCCACAAATTTGATGATGCCTCTTTTCTCCCCTGGTTCAACTTGACATCTATCTCCTATCTAATTGCCACAAAAATCAAAGAAAAATAAAATCATGATGAATTATAGTGGTCTAATTGAATGTTTCACACCCAAAACATGCACTCAAACAGGTACAATTTTATTTTATAATGACTGATGCACAAAAATTGTGCACTTTACAGACACAAAATAGACCAGAAACGATACTGATAGCATTAATTGAAAAAATGGAGTTTATGCTCAGGAAGATGTCAATTACAATCCATAATCTGCCACCATCTAAAGAGACTCCATTTCATACCACTTCATGCAAAGGGTCAAAAGGCCAAAATTGTATTCATGATTTCATTCATAAGAGCATCCACAGCGTACCAAGTAAAAATTACCCACAAATTTGCAAATATGGCACTAAGTTTCTTCAGGGGTTACACCAGGTATAGCATAAAAAATGGCCATACACATGCCTAACCTGTATGAGATATTTGCTTAAAAAAAAGGCTTCAAAAGTGTGCAACACTTGTACGACTCATACAAGTGTGCCACACCCGTATTTTATTTTTTATTTTTGTAAGAGCCAAGGACACCCGTATAGCTTATATGAGTACATCTCACCCGCACGAGTAAAATTTAGCTAATCTTGTCCATCAAATTGTGTCCGTTGTGGCTAAGGGTATGGTAAAGTCTTTACCATACCAACTACAGATGCTCTAATGATAACTTTCAGATGTCTAACTGGTTTTGTGGATATGTTTATACATTATATATGATGATGTTACTGCTATAGCTAAACTGTAATCAAAGGTTCATTTACCAACCATCTTTGTTGGTAACAAAGATATCCAAATATCATACATAAGAATTTATGCTCAATTTGGTATCAATAAACAAGAGGTGATGCATCACTACGGAAAATGGTCTATCCTAAGTTCCTAAACAAGACTGAATAATCAAAAACCCAAACCCTAATTAATCTCCCTTGAAGTGTTTCTACAATTCTGCTTACTGTAACCAATACAATCTCATATATTTTGCATTCTATATTTAACAAGAATAAAACCCAAACCCTAATTAATCTCTCTTGTATTGTTTCTACAATTCTGCTTACTGCAACCAATACACTCTCATATATTTTGCATTCTATATTTAACAAGAATAAACTAACACTACGACAAATGCTGAATTTACAGCTGCAAAGAGAGTCCTAAAGAGATTAAAGGTAGACTAACCTTAATATTTTCACAGTGATCTTGCATATAGTTGTCCGACATCTATTAAAAGAGAGAAGAAATTTTCAAGCCAAAAAAAGATTCATGATTATTGGAAACTGCAAGTTTATTTAAGTTCTTGTAAGAACAAAACTCTTTTGAATCATGGTTTCTATACAGGTATGCTTCTCTATTTTGTGGAACAGAGTGAAGGATTAATCACTTTATGCACATCATAAGGCTAATAAAGATGAGAGGCTTACTTTAGATTCATGCGCAGAAGGCTTCTGATGAGCCATTTTTTCCTTATATTTTCTGAAGGTACCTGGAATCACACCATACAACTGTCTGTGTTAAATTAAGCTAAGGTTTATCTAATCACAAGGCAAAAGGTTAGAGAAAATTAAGTGTTCCTGTAGCCACTAAAAGAGGTTTGAAAGTACAATGAAACTTCCAGGACAAGTCGGACACAGACAATATAAGAAAGATGGGACTGTAATATGAATAACAAATCAGGTAAATAATATGGCTGTTATCATGTATAATAGCAAACCTTATAACCACAATACCAATACATATATAACGACTGAATGCGAGATGTCCCCACAAACAACAAAAACTCCAATAAAAGGCTTCCCACTGAAATCCTTTCTTTTTTATCAGAAATGTAGATTGTATTGATAATATCAAGAAAGATACAACGGGGGGTAATATGTCCAGCACAAAAGGAGGGTACAGATATTTAAAACCCATACAAACAGAATATAACTTTTATCATTCATGTTTTGTTTAGGAACCCCTTTTGCCACGAGCTTGCGGCCCCATCTCAAATTCACCATGATTCAACGTGCTCTAAACACACTCATGTCAAAAAAAATCTATATGTTGATGAAAATATAAAGCATGAGTTCTAATCTAGACATCAAATAGAACCTCATCTACATGCTAAAAACATATTAGTTAAGGCAGGTCAACACACTTTCAGTCAGGTTAATGAGCTTCATTGAGCAACTAACATTGGAACGATATTAAATATCTCATGGTCGATTACACAAGCAACAGAGTGCTTATCGATATAAAGCAACCTTCTAAACAAGTAGACTTGCCTTATTACACAGCTAAGCAACAAGCAGTAAATTCCATGTATTCCAGCAAGGCGATCTATTAAGTTATTAGCAAGTTTTTACAAGATACCATGTAAAATAAAATCATTCTTGGCATCATAAAAGCTCTCTAATAAAAACTAGTTGACTCATCAGCAAAATAAAAAACTCAAAGTAGATACATCTATATATGATATATATGTCTACTCTCAATTGCTGGATTACCTTACTCCTAACCATATATATACACAAATTTATAAATACACACGTACAATCTTTCGCCTATTTGAATGTGGAAAATGAAATTTTGTCCAGACTTGCCATCAAGTTTATCATAGGCTTCTTCAGAAATTGTGTATTTCTCCACCAGGGAGGTGTCTTCCAGCCAACCACCAGATGTTACTGACGATGGATCAAGATCTATAACATGCAGTCGGTAACTACAAAATAAGGATGATACAAGTCAATCGAAACAAAGAAACCAAGACACCGCTGAGAAGACAGCACATAAATGAGCAAAATGGAACAAATTATTTCTATACTAATAGAACCTTATTATTTGAGTATCTTCTCATCCATATTCAAAAAAAATTGTAAGTTCATTGAAGAAGTTCTATTTACTCAACAAAATTCCCTCTCCTTTTTTAAGCGAGCCTAAACAGGCCAATGGCCAATGGCCAATGGGTAATAGGGGGGTATTATATAAATAGTGCCACAGAAATTAAACAATTACAACGAAAAGAAAAGAAAATTATCCTAAAGTGAAATTAAATACTCCCTACATCACAAAATGAAGAGTCTAGTTTCCTTTTCGGGAAATAATCAATGTACCATATCTTACCACAATAAATAAATTTTATCTTCACAATTGCTTAGGTTGAAATTGGCGCTCTTCTTAAGAAGTGCAAACTCAAAGTCGGACACTCAATGTGAAACAGGGAGCAAATTATTTGCTTAATAGTTTGAATCTCTGGGGGCACCTCCAATAGTTTGTCCTAGTGCAATGCTAGGGTCCAAATGCTCCCTTGGGAATTAGACGGGGTGCTCTAACTCTAAGAGGCCTGGATATCCGATTTATATATCTCTCTCTATATATATATAATTATATATATATTAAAGAAAGGTAATAGTGGCAGGAAGGAAGTAGAGGAGAATGTATCTGAATCGGATGTTGACAAATCGACAAAGAAAATGAATTAAATGAATGATTCTAGAACTCGAGAATCGAGATCCCATGTACAAATTTAAGCACCATGACAAATGAAATGACATAAAAGATAAAACAACATTTTGTTTCTATGGAATTGTATCAAAATATAATGCCCAAAAAGCACAACTGTTTGGAGCTTACTTAATAAATGTATTCAGGAAATTAGAAAAATGACACGATTCAAAAATAAAATAGAAGTATAAGGCACCCACCCGAATTTAGGAGAGATCCTGAGTTCGAGCCTCATCCAGGGTTGGGGGGGTTGGTTATTTTCGTTATTACTATAGTAAAGCCTGTAAAGGGAAGAGACTTAGACCTTCCCTTTTTTTTTAAATAATTATAATAAAAAAAATATTAGTATAAGAAGATGCCATTTTCCTTTAAGGATATTTTCATTGAAAAACTTAGTTTTCAAGTCGGGAATTGTATTGTGAACAAATAACATATAAATCCTATACCTAAATTCTACCGTGAATCAGATTGTAAGATATGGTACCTAACAACATAAATGGCAAATAACGTAAAGGAGAGGGGTTGGCCCAATGGTAGGCAACCTCCACCCTTGTCTTGAGATCAAGGGTTCGACTCATGGCGTGGGAGGGTTTTTTTTATTTCTTTGTTCGACTTAGACCTCCATTAATTTAATTTTTTTTTTTAAATATGTATAAATATGTCAAAAACCACAATTTGTTAAATCATGCCGAAGTCATCCAATTGAAAGACACTAACCTTCATGAGAAAAATACAAAAAGTGGGAGTTTGAATCCCTTTGCTGATCCCAATTTCCAACTCACAATTTAAATGAGTTATGCATAAAAGAATAGTAAATTAATAATAAATACAATAGAGTTAAGAACAAAGAGTTAAAGAGACAAACATGATTGAAATACCATCAAGTCAAATTAATCATTTTTATTAAAATGCTTTAAGGCAAGTATATAGAAGTAATAAAAGTTTATGACAAAACTCAAATGCAATTGAACTCATAAGTCATTGTAATGTTCCATTCAATTGATAAAATCCTAAAATTCATATCAATCATGTTTACTCTAGATCTAACACACTATTCACGAATTTATGTAAGTATTTATCAGATCAAACTCAAAGTCTCAGACTCATTTAGATTTGCTACAGGATTACTCGATTAGTATAACAGCTTCACAAATTTTCAATCAATGTAATGCAAGATTCAAATAAAAATTACATCAAACTAACCCATCTAGTGGAGAGTGAAAACCAAGAGGTACTTTGTTATCACTCAGATCCGAAATTTTTGAGCCACTGTCATCATAGAGCTCAAGACACATTGAGTTAACAGAAGTACCACATTTTTTCCACAGCTTCTCTTTGACAGCTTCTACCGTCATCTGAAAACAATGCGTCAAAATCTATAGTCAACTGCATAATTAGAAAAGCCGAGGATTCTGCATGTCAGAAGCTAAAGTTCCTTGGTCACAAAAAATTATACAAAACTAAATGGGAAAAGCAGTACCACGTATAGATCCGCAAGAATGTGTTGGATAACATTCAGCTGAGACAAAGAACCAGAATAATAGAGACCAGGGGAATAAACTATCTTTGTTACCAGAAAGCCAATTTTTATAGACTTGGAGGGATAATGAGGTCTTTTCACTAATCTTAACTTTATCAATTCAATCTCATTTCTAGTAATGTAGTGCTATACTTTTGACTGTTCTATCTTCTTTCTGTTCCACTGACAAGTAAGGAGTTCTTGTGGACGATATCAAAAACATTTATTAATGTAAATGTAAATTACTTACAAGTTACAACCAATCACAGTTATATTTTTGTTTTCCTCTTTCTTGCATCTAACTTGAAGCTTCTTGTTTTTTTCACTCTCTAGCATATGCCAAATTCAAAGTTATAAAGCAGAAAAGAATTTTGGTGAAAAAAATGTACCTGAAGTGAGAAACGTATATCAGCAGAGAAGCTCTTAATGTTAGAATGAGTTACACGTAAAAGAACAGACTCGTCCCCTTGAATCTGTAAGCGAGACGTCATTGCCTTGAGAGAGAGAGAGAGTTGGACCCTATCTTTCTTGTCTCCACCCCCACCCTGTTGAAAAGACAATATGATGATCCTAACCAAAAAAAGAAAAGAAAAACTGTTGTGATAATTAACCAGATTTAGCTACCAAGGAATCTCATTACCCCTTACAGACAAATGCGTTACCATCCATGCTAAAGTAGACGATAATTAGGCAAATAAAAAAAACTAGCCCTTGCTTTGGTTCTCAAAATATTGAAGTGAAATTTTCCTAGAAAAAAAAAATCGTGGTTGCAACAGGGAAAGGCAAAGCCAGCCATTGGAATTTTTGGTTTACACTAAACAGCTGGTACAGAACAAAACCCTAGAAACCCTGTTTGACGCATGTATAACTCACTATCAGATCAAACCCAAATAATTCGAACAATAATAAATACTTTAATAAAATAATATATTGAACTCACCCTGCCTCTCAGCTGTAAAATCGGATCTTGAATGTTGAGCTCACCAGCTGCTGACGAGAGAGAGTGAGAGAGAGAGAGGAATCAACCGACTTATCGTTCCCACTTTCCGGGTTACTCTTGTGTGCGTACTTGGTCACGGGATTGGTTCTGCAGAGCAAAACCCAAGTGAACTAAACTGGAAATCTATAACAAAATTGGTTTGGGTCCTATGACGCACGGATACTCCATTATTTGGTTAACTTTAATTCTTGGTTTCTTATTATTTTAGCTCAACATTTTAAATATATATATACTAGGATATACTCATGCCATCCGGCACGGTAAAATAATAGGATAAAAAGAGTAATGTACTCTAAATCTAAATAGACAAACATCATTAATTTATTTCGACAAACATCAACTGAAATGTACGATCAATCCATTAATCATATTTTTTTTTATCTTATTTTGATCTCGACAATATAATTTTTTAATAAAATAAACTCAGCGGAAAATGTAAAAATAATCAAAAAATGTATAGATTCTTAAATGTTACTCAATAATTTTTCTTGATTTTTAACATAATTTTATAGTCATGATGGATTTTGTTTAATTGATATTGATTAGTTGATTTTAAAAATTAATTTTTTATTAAATTTTGAATTTTTTATTAAGTTATAGCATTTTTAGTATAGACAAAATTATTAGTTTGTGAGAGTTTATTGTGTGTATAATATTGGTGTGCGTGTTTTAATTTTGATGTGACATCTTGATGTGTGTATAAAACTCATCCAATGGTGTAGAACTAATGTACACCATAAATGTGTATTTTTAACCATTAGATTCTTATACTTTTTAGATAAAATTTTTGGTCAAACTTAATATTTTATAATATAGATATATATATATATATATATATATATATTTGCTGTGGAATTGCGGATAAGGGTAAAAGAATTTGAATCTTGGTACATGAAAAATAATAACCTCCATTTACCAATGCGTTAATTATCGGATCTAGATCCACGAATACTAAAATAGAAATATTCACATATAAATTTAGTCTTTATTTTTTATGTTTTTTTTTGTTATAGACATTATTTTTATTTTATTTTTCGGATTTTCTTGTAGGGTTTTAGACTCATGGTTTAATAATAGTTGTTTGTTGTATTTGTGTTGATTAAATTTTTCCTTCTATATTTATTTTTGCTTGTTTGGAATAATTATTTTAAGTTTTTTAGACCATAAACATGCTATTTGGTTTAAAACAGACAATAAAAACATAATTTTTAAATATATATATATATATATATTTATAGTTACACATGTCAATGAACTCGTGTGAAAGTATTAATCATTAAAAAAGATAAAAATAAAAATTTAAGTTTACTTTGATAGACTGCCATATTCATTGGCGAGAGTAATTGAGTATATTTAGATTTTAGACTATTATTAGAGTTGAAGGTAGAGTAAGCACATTTTTCAAAATATTTAAATTGTTATTATATTAGCCGCTATTTCAACCTGATTTCCCATCCTTTAATTGGTTTTTGAAATACTTAAGTGAATACCTTATATTTTATTTTAAAAAAATAAAATAAAATAAAATTAAGCGTCCAAATTGAAGGAGAAAAGGGGACAGACAAAATGAGTGAAAGGGGGAGTAAAAGTAATTTATGTTTCTGTACATTGATGGAGAAATAGTGCTTCAAAAGAAACAAATCACGAAGAAGCATTCTATTTTTTTTTTCTTTTGGACAAGAAGCAGCATTCTAATTGGAGATGGAAAAAAATGAAGATGCATTTTAATTGGATAGGAAATTGAATAACTTTTTGGCTATTTTAAGTAATAAGGTTAGAGCATCTTTAAGGGTATAATTAAAATAATTAGAATAATTAAATTTAACAATATTGCTTAAAGATTGATCAGTTCAATGACATAATTAAATTTTAACAATTAATTAAACAATAATCAAAACAAAATTCAATAATTAAAATGGAGGCCTAACTGATTCTGTTGGTCAAACAAAATGATTAAAAAATAAAAAATTCACATTTACCTAGTCTTTCACTCCCAAATTTTTTATTTTTTTAAAACTAAAATCTTATTAATTTCTCCGCATCAAATCAAATTAGTGGGCACCACAGTTGTGGTAATCGACCAAAAATAAACATTCCACAGTTGTGGTAATTGATCAAAAATAAACATTGTGGAATCTATTATTGTTAACTCTAATAATATGTTAAATATATAATGAAATACTTATCGTATTATCTAATTTTGATTATTTCATTAGAGATGTGCGCTTTTGGGGCTCGCTTGTTTGAATTTTAAATCATTCCTTGAATGTTACATTTAATTTTAAAAGGATTACAATGTTTGATTCGAATTTTGAATTAAAGAATTGAGTATTCTTTTAAATTTACCTTCTTAAATAAATGGGAATAGATGATTACTCTATATACTCTCTTTTAGATTTTCTCCTAAGACCAAAATATTCCTTTCACTTATCAAAAAAAATTTGTCTTTTTTTTTCTTTTTAAAATGGATTTTTTTTATTAAACCTTTTCTTTTTATTATTTTTTTTCTTTTTATTATTAAATATATACAACGATTTTTCACAATTCTCAAATAAAAATAAAAATTTTTTCTTTGTAAAATTGTTAGGATTTATCTTTTAAATTTATAAAATGAAGAACATTTTGATAATTTACATGTATTTTAATAGGGAAATAAATAACTAAATTCAATCCGCCAACCACGAGCTGACACGTGGCCATCCACGTCAACAATCAGGCCTATCTCAACGGAGAGAGCTTGGATGAGCCCTATTTGACCACTAGAGGGAAAGTGGAGCCCCTCATGTGTTGAACAATTGCTATAGAGTCAATCGTGCATAATGAAATACGGAGCTCGGGCTCCAGAGCTTTTTTGACGAGCTCTAGAGCTCTATCGGCTGACCACTCTGACAGAATATATGACGAACGGTATAAGCGACTGCTATCTACTCTGCAGAACACGCAGAGCCTCCCTCACTTTTATTAAATGCATTTCAATTGCATTTAATGCACTGGAATTAATGGAGAAGTGTCAGGGCTGATGATGATCGAAATATGGCTCCAAACATGCTATGAGAGTTCTGGCCACACGTTTCCTCCCAGTTATATATATAGAAGAAGCATTTACTTCTCTGGGAGGGGGACAATCTAAGAATTAACTCAATAAGAGACAATTATTGCTGAACAATCAAGAACAACATATAGAGAATAGCTTGAAGAGAGATATATATATCGAGCACACAATTGAGCTCTAAATACAAAGAAGCTAAAATTTGTGTAGTATTAGATGTGCTCTCATTATAATATTGTGAGGATAAACTAGTTAGAGATATCTTTATAAGTTTGTAATAGCTATTTGGTTATATCAATAACAAGAGAAAATCGAGTTCCTAACTCTATTCTATAGATAAGGACTAACCCGTATTTTCATACAATGCCAACTTCCTCTATACATCTTTGACTCTATTGGTTTGTTGCATTTATTATTCCAATCATTTGATCCGGTCATTTGATTGTGTGGTCTAAAATATCTTTCCGGTTTTTAGTACCAATAATTTTCTTAATAGAGTATTGTAATCCTCATTCTATAGGGTTATAAATTGAAAGGGATAACTCTAAAAAGGGGATTGAGTTCTAAAAATCAATAATATAAGAAAGATAGAAAAGTTGGTAACTTATCTTCCTATTCTTAACTTCATTCATAAAAGCAAAAAAGCTCTCACACTTAAAAAAGATGATGTACTACCAGTAGACGTAAAAATCGCTGGATAAACCTACTTAAAAATGAAAATAATATTGTTCTCTCTCTTACTACTAACGGTGTAATCAGTTTTGCGAAGTGCTTCACTCCCGTGAGTCCGGCTGAATTTTTGGTCCCACACAATTAGTAAGTTATAAAATAAATTATAATAGTGTTAGTAAGTATGATAGTGTTAGGAAAAAAAAAAGATGTGTCAATGTATAGCTCTCACCTTAAAAAATAATTAGGACACGGGCTTTGTCTTTTTACCCTAATTAAGAGATTTTGTAGATCTGCTTTCGGTCTTATCTTTTAATTAGCTGTTTTCCACTGGTCTAATAATGCTTTGAGAACATCTAATCGAAGGAATCTTGATCGATTGACCAAAGACATTAAATGCATAAGAAAATGCTACTATTATTGACAACCTGGTACGGTTTTGCTAGAACGTCCCTATAATGGATGTGGATGAAAGTTAATGAATAAAAAAAAAATTGATGAACATAAATATTTGGTATAAAAAAAAACAATGTGTTAATTATTTATTAATTATAATGGATTGTAACAATAATTTTTTAAGAAATATATGATGATCATATTTAATATGTCAGTTTTACATCAAATATTTGTTTCTCCTTAGAAATATTGTTAAATTAATACTCTCTCTTTGTTTAAAATTAATAATTCTTTTTACAAAACAAATCTTTCAAATCTCAAAATATAAATAAATCGTATACTTGAATATTGATTAGGTTAAAACTAATATTTTCTTAAAAAATATGAAAGTTGAATTGAAACTGTTAATTTAATCGCCTCACTTTGATTTGGTTTTTTATATAAGAATATACAAATTATTTATCATTGTGAAATCTGGCATATTTATTATTTTTTAAAATAAAAATGAGATTATTAATTTGAGATATTTCAAGAAAATGAATAAATGAAACTTAAGTAATTAGAAATAGGAAGAGTAATATGTTTATCTTTAAAGATTTATATATGAGATGCAACTACATAATAAATCTTGCTGCTCAGCCCGGCAATTAAAAAAAATATCTAACTCACACGATAAACATGGACATTAATAGAGATTTTTGAATCAAAAATTAATTTAAAAACGAAATTACAAGTTAAATATATTGATCCAACACTCAATTATTTTATTTTATTTAAAAAAAAAAAATTAGGATAGGAAGCAAATTGTGTAAATGCACCTAAAAGCATCTCCAACAAACTTGTCAAAGTTTTTCATCAAAAATTTTCTTTAAAGAGTGACATGGTAGTTTGAAGAATAATTTATTAGGCAATATGGTTACCCTATATTTAATATATATGGTTTTCTTTTTCCAACAGTAAAAGATAAATTCAAAACTGCAGCTTTTAACTTGAAATGGCATGTCGATCAATGGTAGTAAAATAGGAGCCGCACCGGGGAGGGTGCCGGGGGGGGGGGGTGTTTGAATTGTTTGAGGAGGCATCCGAGCGTGTTTAATTCACTCTTCAGGTCTGGCGGGCGAGAGCATGCAGCTCGTCATTTTCTGCACACCGATCAAATAACCTAGTCTGTTGGAAGGTGAATTGCTGACATGGCTTGTTATTTTATTTGCAACTCGATGAGTTATTTGCTATCTCGATCTGTTGGAAATGTTCTTCTAAGATTGAACGGTAGATTTTTTTTTCCGTCTCAAAATAACTCAGGGCTGAGCTACGTACGCGTACGTATATACACTAATACACAGGGTTCTTGTAAGAGGTAGTGTACGTTCTTTCAATACAAGCCCATTTTAACTCAACATTAATTAGTTCAATTACTTGCAGATCGACAAATAAAAGACTTTAAATAAAACAGAAAGAATTGAACACAACATATATATTAACTATTTAATTAAGTTCTTGTTCCAAGTAGAAAGACGAGAGCATTACCATGCATGTAAAGATACTACAACAATTAACAATTTCACAGTTTGCATGTATATTTATATCATCTACTTATAGACATGCACAGGGCAAAGACAAAAGGTCTAACCCTCTTCCTCATAATTACACTCATAATTACAAACAACAAAAATCTCCCAAAACCCCTATTGAAAATGTATGAGATATATGAATGAAAATGTGTGTATTTGTCAGAAATTTTTTTTCTTAAATATTGAGAAAGTTATAATAAAAATATTAAAAATGAAGTTAATTATCTTTCAATGTGTTAAGCCTCAAAAAATTTCAGTACTTGAGTTTGTTGTATATCTCCTTATATAATTGATGTTTAATATGCAATTTTATAGTATTATCACTCCTTATAATTAAAAAATTATTTTAGATTAATCAAGTCTCCATTAAACTTAAATCCTACCTCTGCCATTGGACATGCAGGCGCACCAACAATTCCTACCTTTATTGCGTATTTTTCCGTACTTCATCACTATTTCTAGTCCTAAACTTCACTGTTTTTTTCCTTTTCCCAAAGCTAGGTACCAACCGTTAACCAAAAAAAAAAATGAAAAAGAACAATTAATGAAAAGTTCCCAATTACCAAATTAACAAAGACTACTAAAATCTCGAGATGATTTAGGTACGCATGCATTCATCTGATCGAAACGGAAAATGTTTCTCAAACTAGATCCACCGCTTTTTTAAGGGTATTGCGCAACTCCACATACAGATCTGACACAAAACATAGAAGGGTAAAAACCCTAGCTATGATACAAAACATATGTAGATAAAACACAAAGAGCAAGATATATATATATATATATATATCCGGTAATTCATCATGTATCCAATTATGCATACAAAATTAAGTAGTGTTTATTTCCAGTAATGAGCTGCAGCAAGATGATCATTGCCTCATTGGTGGATATATTAGCTAGCTAGGTACCTTCTGCTTTTGGCGCTTTCGCTTCTTCTTATAACTGATCCCCCTAGACTTTGACTGGAAATCTCTAACCTCGCGAAGAAAACTCCTGACCGCTCTGTTACCAAACGGATTTGCCTCTTGGTTCCCACCATGCTCTTCGTAGGCAGCTCTAAGGCGGCCCACAAGTGCGTCTAGGCTTCCCCAAGCTTGCCTTAGAGGGCAAGGGCAAGGGGAAGGTGGGGCTGGGACCCCGAAGTAAGGACAAGTTTGGTTATGTATTTTTGTTTTGCCGAACTGGTCAAGGTATTGGAGGAACTGAAGGACGTGGGGAGCAGTGCATAGGGGGAGGGAGAGTGGGGGTTTGTGGGCTCTTAGGTACTGACAAAATGTGTTCCAGTCTCTTCGCTTTTGGTTCACGTACCGGCTAATTACTGGAGCTGATGAGGAAGAAAGATTATCCGATGATGGGATTATGGGGGTTGTGGTAGTTTTCACCAGGACGGGGTTACCAGATGTTGAAGAGAATTCCATGATGTCTAAAGATGGACTAGCTAGCTAGTGTTTCTTTTCCCTAGCTAGGGTTTCCAAGGGTTCTTTCTTTCTCTCTTCTTTCTTTTTTGTGTGGATCTATCAAAGCTAAGACGTACTGGAGTATAGAAATTAATTAAAATTAAAGCTATAAATATATGCGAGGAAGGGGGTAGCTAGGTTGATTTGGTATATATGGGATGAACTGAGAGGGAAAGAAAGAGGAGGCAATTCAGGAAATCTACGATTTAGCCAAGCTAGCTAAACGTAGGTATATATATATATATATATATATGATGATGATGATGAAGTTGGAATATATAGATCTTTCTATTTTGGTTTATCGATCATATATGTCAGAAAGTTGAGCAGCTGACATATAAGCTGCAGCTGCTGCGCGCTGCTGGAGAGAGAGGGGGTTTTGGGTTGAGGAGAAACATATTAATACCGTACGTTTTGCAAGGAAGCCAGGGAAAGTTTTGGCATTTTTTATTCAACGAAACTGTGGAAGACTAAGGATGTGTTTGTCCGGCACCGGCGAGATATAAGATGAGATGATCGAGATAAATTTTTCCTATTTCGATTTCCGTGTTTAGTACTACACACATTTGGTGCAGATTAAATATAATCTCGTGTGTATGATAAAATAACCCTACTTGTACTTTTTGTCTTATAAAATGCTAAATTATTCTATTTTATATAAGAGATGGTATTATTTTATTCTCTCGCTCGTAGGTTAGTAAAATAATGCCAAACATTTTTTTAGAAATTCTTTCTTGGGTCACCACTTTAAATAATTAAATTGTTTAACTTAGATTTTAACTATTAAATATTGAAGTACTCAACCAATAATAAAAAATATATGATATTTATAATTTCATTTATTTTAAAAAATATTTTTTTACAACTTTTAATTTGATATTCACAAATAAAAATTACATAATCAGTTAATTCTTGTGGACAATGATTAAAATCTGGTACATCTTTACACCATAATATAAGTAATATATTTAAATATATATATATATATATATATATATATATATATATATTTATGTTTTTTGTTTGTAAACAAAGAATTGTACAAAGTCTAATTCGAACTTAAAAATAGATCGAGTGTCAGGGTAAATGATATAGGTAGCTAGATTGATTGTTTTGCTATGATCTAAATCTAATAGTATTTTTTCAATAGGTTAACCATTTGTACTCTAAAAATTGTCGTTAATTTGTTAAATTTGTCATAAAAAAATATATACAAAGTGTTACAAATGTTTAAAGATAGTTTTGTAGTGTTCACGAATCATTTGGAGTGAAATATTAGACAAAAGATACTAATTAATATTGGTTCATTTACAAAAGTTAAATTTACTAATTATTTTATCCTATTCAGATATTTAGTTCGGGACTACACCAAATACAAAATTTATTTAACTATATCTGCCGGGTTCTTATCCTAACATATCTCGTATAATCTCTATCCAATTGATTTATATTTTATTCTATCTCAAATAATTTTTATCCGATTAATTTTGACTTTTTCTTTTCAAGTAGAAATTTGTTAACCCTCCTTTAAAGAGGGTCATGGTGACCCTTGCATTTGATTGGTGGATGCAATAAAAAGTGTGGGACTCATCAAACAGTTTTATTATTATTTTATTGCATTCACCAATCAAATGTAAGGGTCACTATGACGCTTTTTAGAGGAGGGTTAACAAATTCATACTCCTTTTTTCCTATCTAGTTTTTATTTTAGCTTATCATACTTCTTTATCCGTACGCTAAACTCAGCCTAAGAATAATTGGAATTTATGTATGCTTTTTAGGTTAACCAATTTTCATAATTAATAATGTGGAAGATATGCGGTAAGCCTATCTATAAACACCCCATTTTTAGGATGTTCGTGTTTTTTATTTTTATTTTTAAAAAAAGAAAAGAAAAAAGAAAAAGAAGATTATATGGTACATTTTTGCACCCTTATTCATTGACAGACGTAATCGGTCTTTGATCAGCGTTGAAAATATTAAATATTACCCCTCTTTAAAAATAATTGTAACTTGTATGGTTGAGATAAAAATAAAATTCTAATAATTATTTAAATTTTAAAATATTGGTCAAAATACTTTAAATTATATTATTTAATTAGGTATAATATAGTCCGGCACAGGAAACACTTCAGTTAAGAATTAAAAAATTAGATCACACTGAAAAAATATCATAAAATGATTATATATAATAGTAACACAACAATTAATTTGTCCATTTGTATTGGATATTTAAGTGTCATAATTATTTATATGTAATGTGTAAACTAATAAAATATAAATAGAGTATGAACTAATATAATTTGAAACTTCCATAAATGAGAAAATATAATTTGAATTTAAATATTTAATATTTTACATTATTGTCATTCATTTCCCAAATTTTGTTCAAATATAACGGAACATATTTGCTAGGGCGATTTGATATATTCACTATTACCTGTATTAAAAATAATATAAGTTTGGGCTTCTGCCCCGTTTCCTACCAAAAAATAAAATATTAAAAATAAACGCGACCCCTTGAAAACATGTAACATTATATAAAATTTCAAATTGCTACCTAAGAACATTCACGATTGTAAAAGTGGTTCCTAAGTATACTATTATAAGTTTATCCAAGATTCTTTAAAGTTTGACGAGGAGTATTAGTTTGTATGACAATACGAATTTGTAAGAACAAAACTCATGTCTGATGTGCATACATAGACAAGACTCTATTTGCATTATTAATGTGCGAATTGTGGTTTCTTAGACATTGGGTTTTTATGTGTCTCATCTTTAATTATATTCAAATTATCGACACATTAGTGCAAAAAAATATTTGCACTAAAATTTATAACATTAGTTGCTTGTTTTTAATGCAAAAACATAATTGTACGATAATTGATAGTATTAGTTGCCCGCAAATTTAGTGCAAAAATAAATTTACAATAAAATCTATATCATTAATTAATTACTTGAGATTTAGTGCAGAAACAAATACTATATGAGCTCCGATTAAGTCTCGACGCTCCGATAGTAATCTTCGGAGCTCTCGTGAGTTTGGGAATTCCTGCACTAAGGGATGGAAGTGGTAGGCAGTAGGAAATGGTGATGATTAACTTCCATTTTTTTTAGACAAAAAAAGAAGAAAAATATAGGAAGAGTATTATTATAAGTAAGAAAAAAAGAGTACCTTCATTTGAAAGAATAAAAAGAAGTGTATTTTCTTTAAATGTAATTATGGAGGGAGCATTTGAAAAAGAAGCAAGCAAAGCTTGATTCCAGAGAAGGAAGCTTCATAGCAATTCTCCTTTCCTGTATTCGTCCAAAAACTTAATCATGGACATTTCTCTATCTGATTGTGAAACCATTATTGGACCAACTCAGCTTGCTACATTTTGAACCACCCTTTCTATCTAAATCTTCAATTTCACTTGAATATCTCTCTACACACACATTATGCATCACTTGAATAACTCTTGACAAAAACTCTTCTATTTGCAGGTGATGGTGGCTAGCTTGTTAGCACAAATTGCTTATATATCGGTTGTTTTTAAAGTAGAAAAATATTCTAGCGGGTGGATAAAGGTTGGAAATTAATATAAAAAAGAAAAAAAAACACAGCCGATAGCTCGTTAAATGCAAAATTATCCCAAACAAGGCTCAAATCTTTCTTTCATGATGGATAAATCCTGAGTTCCAACCATGGGATGAGGAGGAAGGGATTCAGTGCTCTAGTTCAAACTTGAGACCTTTTCCTTACAAGGACAAGGCTTTACCACCCACTACTCCACTGGATCTCAAATAGGGCCTAAATCCGGGAGATATGGATTTGAGATTCTGAAATTAAATAATAATCCCCAAAATATTGTGGAACTTACATTACATATCTCAATTTCCGGGTATTCATACTAAATACAAATATAAAAAAGAGAATGTAATTTACATCCAATACTATAAAAAAGGACAAAACAAGACAAAATGAATTGATTCAAGAAGAGACCTCAACAAGGGCTTTTCACTAATAACCCAGAAGATAGAACTTACGTAATCCACGCACAGCTGATATGGGTCATTTACTATCAAAAAGGTTGGCAGCAAAATTTAATGGGTAGCGATCAACTTGGCTCCAAGAGTTCGGGTTTCATCATCTATAATATGTAGCCATAACATAAAGCATTATTGCAGATGAAGCAGTAATAGCCAGTTCCTGCACGTGCAAAAACTCGGATCATTCAATACATCAATATAGAAGAGCTTAAAACACGAGTACAACTAAATCTATGCGTAGGTCAAATCGTTTTGCATATGACAGTCACTTTCACTACCTGGTTATTATATAAGAAAGCAGGAATGTAACCACCCGTAAATTCGATCAAATTTAGGACGCCAGTATACCCCTGCATAGCAACAAGGAAAATGTAATAACAAGAAACCAAGAGAATGCCACACATTTTTGGCTCGTCAAATTGTCAGCATAAAGCATATAAACATGGACACAATTCCTTTTCTTTTCGGAAACACAAACCAAGGATGAAACAGCTATACAGCCAAAAACCAGTGCAAGAGAACGAAGAATTCGTTTTCCCATTCTTAACATTCTCCCTTCATCCTGAACTTCTTCTTCCTGCACTTGAGATCAAACTTAACTATTAAAAAGCAGAAAACAATAATTAAGCGGGTACGCAAACAAAAGCTTCTCTGAACAAGATGTCAATGGATATGCAAAAGCAGTAACAGTTGTCTAGAATAACTTACTGCAAATGTGGGAGATACAGGTGGTTCAGACGCTTTTAACTTTTCAAAAATTCGATATACAAATACAAATGATAAAAACTGCAGAGGCTTCCATTCAGCATAACGCTTTATAAGGATCCAAGCAGTCTGCAGAAAGACCACAGAAAAATTGTCATTATAATAAGAAAGCACGTATACAACACTAAAGGTGTGTTTGATTGAATCCCTTTCAAATGTAATACAATAAAAATTTCATAATTTTCTAAACTAAGGAATTCCTTAAGAAAATGGAATTAGTCTTTTCTTATAAAAAACACCCTTAGTCTTTTCTTATGAATAAACACCCTTAAAAGGTTGGATGTAAATCCAAGGAATAACAACGTAATACAATGAACATCTTAAGCTTCCATGGATGTAGGTCCATGGCCGAACTATGTTAAGGCTCTATATTTTATGTTTTTCACCTCTATTTAATTGTCTCCAAACTTTAAAATGATTCACTGATCCAATTCTAAATTCCAAAAAACAATGAAAAACACACAAGTATTCACAAGCGCCATTGGCCTATATATATAAATATATTTAACAAACTGTCCACCATTTATAACACTTACAAATGCTGCAGTTATTGCCATGTTGATTTTCATATCTTTAACATCAGACTTGCTGTACCTGAGCACACACAAGAGGTAATAAATTACATCATTCTATAGAAGTAGCACTCACACCACATTATGCAAAGAAAAGAGAAGCCTGGTTTTTAAGTTCCACAACTAAAGGGGTTCAAGAGTAAGAGTAAGTGAGAGCAGAGAATATATTATAAGGGTAGACTGGAAAGGAAAAAATGTACTAATTCTGCATGAAGTGCAGAAGATCCACCATCAAGGTAGTCATGCAGCTTCTCACACAATTGTGAAGGAATGATTGGTCCACATATTATAAGAATTGGATGGTAAATTAGATACAGGCATAGGAGCACCATATTATACTTTAAGCGTAATTTAGGATGCAATGACATACCTTGGTCCCCATGGTAAAAGGGGTTGCTTATCAGCATACTTAATATCCTTCGAAACCTGAATTTTTTTTTTTTAAGAGAATTTAGTATTGTACCCAATATTAGGATAAAGTATAAATTAAACTTCAAATTTTAATGGAAACATAAGCTTTCCAAGGAAGCTCTGTAGTTTGTACCCTTTATTCCTTTTAAAATTCAAAGTGAACATCCCACAGAAGTTCAACAATGATAGCAGGTCAAGCTTTCTGAGGACATATTAAAGGAAAAACATGAATGCTGGAAGTAGCAAGTTACATTGACACTGAAGTTCTATATGTTTCAGAGTTACCAAATTGAGAGGAATGCTTCATAAAAGAGAGAATGTTTCCACAAACCCTTTAATTGGACGTCAAAGGATTGGGGTTGTACAGAAAAGACTCCGTGAAGCCATCCCCACCCCATTTAAGTGCTTAACCATTAAGGATCAACAGAAAGAGGTTGTAACATGATCCTAAATGCCAGCATCATTAAATACGACTATGTGCTATTCAATATTCTAAAAACAAAAGAAAAGTTGCACATAGATTATTATGAATTAACAACAAAGCAACAATGGGTATCTATCCATCAGATGCAAGAAAATGTTAGTAACCAAAGACAGGTAAACTATACCTTAAATGAACCAAATGTTACACCTTTCTTTCGATTCATCAATTGCGCCATCATGAGTTTGTCATATGCCTTTTCCAACTGGAAATAACACATTTATTCTCAACTGTACACTATACAACAAAGCATCGACTGAAAAGGAAAAGAAGAAGACAATGAAGACAAGGAACTCATAGCCTACTCTGTCAGCAGTCACTTCATCACCTCTCCTCTCAGCATCCTTGCGTTTTCTTGTATATGCTGCTTTGACCATGTCAAAACCCTCAATAGGGTTCACACCAAGAACCTGAAAAGGAGGCTTCTGTTATTTACTTATTTTTTTTTTGTTGGTGGGTGGGGTTGTTATTCCCTAGAAAATCAACAAGGAAACACGCCTTCCTATTATTTTTCAAACTTCAGAATTTTCAATGATCCGCTTCATTGTTTTTTGGATTTGGCATTTAAGATACAAGTTGGAATGATATTGAAATATATTACGAGTCTCGGCGTTCCGATATTTCAAAATATTGCACCTATACGAAAATTCTGGAAAATAACCCATTTTCTATGATTAGAAATTATATAACAATATTGCGTCGTATTTCTGCAAAACATATCTTTTTATGACTAACAATTTTTGGATTTCAGGGATACACATGCTTATGTAGTAGTTCTACATGTGTGTATATAACTATATATATATACATATTGATGTTTACAATAATTTTCATGTTATTTTGCTGGTTACAGCGCCAACTTGTGTTCAGGATATTTAAGATATTCAATTTGAAACAACAATTTCGCATAGTAGATAGATTACCTCATATGGATTTAAGTCATTGTCTGGGCTAGAACTTCCAGCAGCCGAGGAAGCAGCACATACTGCCTTTTGATTGAATGACAAATGTCTGGAAAACCTGACAAATTCAATATGCTGAAACATAGTTAATTGTGAATAGAAGAAAAAGAGCAAAGAAAGTAAAATTTTACACAAGCGAAGAAGGTAATCAAAAAAGAAATTGAACTTCCACCATCCGTAAATTTTTTTACTTCAGTAGACTTTCCCCACAAAACAGTTTTTATTAATAACTGACCTAAGATTTCAATATGAGCATTAGTTGTGAATACATTCACAATGAACGAGGGAAAAACTAAATTTAACCTTTCATTGACAGCAGAATGAACTTCTGAATCTAGTGTTCCTACTTTTCTAGTTTCCAAAATCACTTGAAAACTGTAATCGGGGTGTAAAAGAAGTATAATTCAAGATTCTAATACTTCTATTTCAACTACAACTTCAACCAACAAAACCGAGTTATAAAAATATTCTTTTACCAAGATACTAGCAGAAAACTTAAGTGACAATTTCTTTCGTAAGGACTGTAAATGAATAATTTTGTTTGATAATTACAATCGTTAAGACTTGATTAACTAAGATTGCTCCCTGATCGAAAGCACAGTGGAAAAACTTAAACAGTAACATACAAAAAAAATTGAACAGAAAACGATATAGTTAACGAAGCACGAAATCCCGTGTTCTATTAAACGTATGCTTCGTTGAATTTGAGACATTAATATTCCTCCACGTTCAACTAAAGAAGGAGTAGGGTTTAAGGGAATTAGTGGGTACTGTTCTCCTTTCTCCCGGAGATTACCTGACGATTGAAGGGCGAAATTTTGAAAGTGAAGAAGGTTTGAGAAAATAATTCTTATTGGGCGAAAATCGAGAGGTAGGACAGTGAAAGACATTGGATATCGTCGAAGCCATCGGAGGATTGTGGGGGGTTATTAATTAGGGTTTTTGATGAAGGACAGAGTCAGTTCCGTTAGGCTCTTACCCTTCCTTCTCTGTCTTCGCACTTTGTTTCAATCCTCAGGCCTACTTTCATATTTTATATATATTTTGATGTGACAATCGTTGTATCCCTTGGTTCGCGTGGCCTAATGGATAAGGCGCTCGCCTCCGGAGCGGGAGACTGTGGGTTCGAGTCCCACCGTGAACGTTTTCAGTTTTCCTCGCACCCTTAGGGCGGACACAGTTAATTTTAAGAGCAATTGTGTTGATTGCAATTAGTATATTTAATATATATTGAGAGTTAATTTTTATTATATAAGTGTTTAACATGTACCCTTAGGGCGGACACAGATAATTATTTTTATATAAGTGTTTAACATGTATCATTAGGGCGGACACACGTTAACATTACCCAACAATTATTTCCTCTTTCTTAATAATCAAGAAAATAATTTAATTTATATTTTGGTATGTTCTCTCTTTAGCAATTATGACGAGTTTTAACTCTTCCATGGCATAAAGCCCTATCTCTTTAGCAATTATGTCAATCGTAACTACCATATTTAATATATGTCGGGAGTTAATTCTTTCTAAATATGGGTGTACGTTGATTATCTCTCAAAAGATTGAGAAGTTGGAATTTTGGTGCATTAATTATATCCCCAAAAATTTGATTGTTAATTTAAAATATGGGTGGAAAAGTGGAAAACGGTCGGTTTGGTTTTGTAATTGGCTTGTACCAAAACTATGATGTTAGGTATTTTTGGTTTTGGTTTTTCAAAACTCGAAATCAAAACCATACCATGCGGTTTTATCGATTTTTCTTGGTATTATTCGATATATTTTCGCTATTTACCTATTTCGATTATATAGTTAATTTTATTTTTAACATACTTTTTCTCAATGCAAATAGTACGATTATATTATTTCATATTTTTATATATGAATTTTAAAGATTTCACTAACATAAAAGTGTCAAAATATATAAAATTTTGAACCAACGAGATGCAAATTTTAAGAATTAGATTGTAAGTATATTAATAACATATGTCTCCTTAGATAAATTTATATATATTATCACACATATAACGCTATACGAATAAACCTTAAAATTATTCACATAATATATAAAGCCAAAGATATTATGTAATACAATAATAATATATGCATTGTCTTAAAATAATATAGTTGATTCAATATATTTAAATATATTATTTACCCTTATTTTTGATATTTTTGGTTCTGTATTCTAACTTTTAGTATTTTTGGTTCGTTACTTTTAGTATTTTAATTTTTTAATCATTAAAACCAAAACCAATTCAAATTAATCTAGGATCGAGATGTGGAGCAGAGATACATAAAACTTCAAACTTTTATTAATTCAAACAAGATTACAAAAGAAAGGAGAAAGAAAATTACAGAGAAGGAAAACAGCGGAGAAGAGAGAAAGAAAAGGAAAAAACAAAAGACACCCTCTAAAACCAACATGCCTGGTTTAAATAGAAGGGAAAAGCAAAACAAACAAAAAGTGCACAGTGAAAGCAAACAGGAAAAGTGCACAGTAAAAGCAAACAGTAATTACAACGCGTGAATACATAGGGAAAGGCAAAATAATTGCAAACAGTAAAAGCATAATAATTGCAGTCCTTTGGTGGCGTGTGCTAGATGGGGTGCAGGCGTATATCCAAAGGAACCATTTCTTTAATAAAGAAGTCTTGAATAATTATTACTCCACTTGATTTTTTCCCTTGTCTTGTTTGGCAGGTGGTGTAGTTGAGTCTTCATACAGACTGGCGAGCCATCTACCCATATGTGTTGTCATATCTTCATTGGGCTCAGCAAAATTGTCTTCATCAATATTAATGAGTTGATTATTTGGTTCTGATTTTACTTCAGACTTTGAGTCTTGAGATACTGACATAAAATCTTCATCCATATCAAGTTGGGATGCCAAATTTTGTAGAATTTTGGCTTTAAGCTCTTTAATAGGAGTATTAGGAAATTTCTCTTTAAGAGAAGCCAAAGATGGAGTTTTAAACTCTGCTTTTTCAATAACTTGTTTCTTTAAGAAAGCATCATCATCCGCTGATTCTTTATTAAACTCAATAAATTCAAATAAGTCTTTTTTAATTTGAACTATAAGTTCTGTGGTGTCAAATTTCGGCCACCATTTATAATAATAGTCACGGACTAAGAGAAATAACCCATTATTTCGGGTAGTGGTATTAAAATTCCATTGGAAAATCCAAGGAATATGATACTTAGTAAAAAAATGTAATAATTCAAAGTTTTTAACCGGATACTGCTCCTTAATAAGAAGCCTTGGATTATTTTTGCTATAAGCAATAAAAAGTTCATATAAATTGTTAGGAAGAACATCTTCTTCAGGACCGGACAAAATAAACCACTGAAAGAACCAGTGGGGAAGAGATTTTAAATAAGAGTCATCATTTTTAAGTTTATCAATACGAAAGAACCACGTATGAGAATTATATTGGTTTTGGTATAAAAAGGCCTTTTTCCAAGCCTCAATATAATCCCAGTAATTATAAGTGGTTGGAGCCGCCCTATCATCTGTATAACGAGTCTGTAAGATTTGTTCTTTATTAGGATTTAATCCCCATTCTTCGATATTAATGACACCTTTAATAAAGGCCTTGCTGAAAGCAATTTCAGAGTTATATAAACCCACATTTCTGTACATATGCGTGAATACTACGCTTTCTGTATCTTTAAGAATGGCCTCATAATAATCCCTTGTTTTTCCACTAATAAGAGGGAATTCCATTTTGTTTTCAAAATATCTTTGGGCAATAGTCCCTGGGTTCAGAGCAAACCTTTGATCACTTTCTTGTAAATAAAGAACAAAATCTTGTTGCTGCTTTTTTAAAGCCACTTGAACCTCTTCTTTAAGAGCTTCTTTGAACGTTGTTGGAGGTTTAACCTGAGACGAAGAAGCCTGGGATTTAATCCCAGAAGTACCCATATTTCGAGCAGGAGATCTGGGAGGACCTCCTCTACCTCTGTTTCCTCTATAAGAGGAAGAGGAACTGATTGGCCTGCTCATGAGGCCTTACCCTGCAAAAATTCTCTAGTCAGGAAATCAGGAAGAGAATTTGATTCTCCTTTTATAAATTCTATTTTAAAATCAAATACTGATAAAATTGCTTGCCATCTAGCGAATATTTGTTTAGAAGCAATATTTTTTACATCTTTTTCAAGCACATCTTTAGCTGCTTGACAATCAATACGTAAGAGAAATTCTTGATTCAATAAATCTTCTTGGAAATCAGAAATACATTCAACAACAGATAATATTTCTTTCTTAATTGTAGAATAATTTTTCTGAGCATCATTCCATTTTCCAGAAGTAAATCTAGATAAAATTTCTTTATCAGAATCTTTAAACTTTTGTTTAAGAATACCTCCATAACCAATATCTGAAGCATCTGTTTCAACAATTTTAAAAGAGTAAGGTGAAACCAGTGCCAAGCAAGGAAGTTGTTTAACTTTAGATTTAATAAGCTTTACAGCTGTAGTGTGTCTATCAGACCACGGAAGAGGGTTTTTTCTTAATCTCTCATATAGAGGGATACAATCAATAGCTAAATTTTTATAATAGTCGCGAATATAATTTAAAGATCCTAAAAATCTTTGTAATTGAGTTTTATCCCGAATTTCATCAGGAAATTTTTCTGCAAACTCAATGGCCCTATTAATAGGAATAATATTTCCCTTAGTAATTTCATGTCCTAAAAACCTTATTTTAGTTTGAAAAATACTCATCTTTTTAGCCGACACAACCAAACCGGCATTCTTTATAATTTTAATAAAAATTTGTATATGTTTAATATGCTGATCAATGCTTTTAGAAAAAATGAGAATATCATCAATGTAAACAATAGAAAAAGTGCTATAAGGAGTAAAAATGTCATTAATAATATTCTGGAATTCTGAGGGGGCATTTTTAAGCCCAAATGGCATAACATTCCATTCAAAATGTCCAAACGGGACAGTGAAAGCAGTTTTATACCTGTCAGCTTCAGCAATTTGGATTTGCCAATATCCGGATTTTAAATCAAATTTGGAGAAAATAGTAGCAGCCTGTAAACGGGCTAATAAATCTTTCTTATTAGGGAGAGGATATCTAATCCATTTCAAAACTTTGTTTAAAGGTTTATAGTTAATAACTAATCTAGGAGCATGATGCGCCAAAGAATTGGTATTATTTATTATGTTAATTTATAATTTGAAGAGCATATATTATTACTAATATTTATATTTTTAATGGTTTTTCAGATGTTAGAAAATATTTGAAGAAGATAGAAAAGTAGAGAAATAAATCTTGTGAAGACACTTAAAGTGCTCAATACTCTCAGAGGCATATCTTTTTACTCGGAACTCCAAATGATGCGATTCTTGAGCTAAATTGAAGAGAATTTCGAGAGATACAACTTTCCAGTTCAGCACTTGTTCTAATTCAGCCATCTCAGTCCGAAATTGCGACGGAAAATTCAGCAACGTAAATGGGCGAAAATTCAAAGTATATTTAAATTAATGGGCCCAAGCTCACTCCATTACAACCAGCACACATAAAATGAAGTCCATTAATTATCTAAGTTTAGTCAAAGCCCATCTAAACTCCAAAAGCCCATAAGCCATCATTAAAAGCAATTATAAAAGGAATGCAACAACAACAAATCAAGCAACAGCGGAGTAGCAGCAGCAGTGCCTGCCGTGGCTCTCTCTTTTTCTCTCCTCTCTTTTCTTTGTTTTTCTTTTCTTTTATTTTTGCTTTGAAGAGTAGAAGATTGAAGATTTAATTTTATATTTTAATGTCAAGTAAGTTTTCTTTTAATTCTATTTGTTATTTAATTTTTATTATGGTAGCGTAAATTTGTGCTAGGGTTAGGATGAGTATATTTAATTGATTCCATTGCACGTATTCATGCCAATTGACTCTACCAATTTAATGCTTTAATGTTAAATATAATTCTTCCTATTGGATGCCTGTTTTAATTGATAAAAATAAAGTTGGATTCTCATTATTTTTTGTTGGATTCACCTTATGATTTGTTAAGAGCGGATATAGGGTGTGTTTTGATGGATATAGTGAGTGTTTTGATTTTATACATTAGTTTGGCTGTGGAAGAATTACAATTGGATTTTATTAATTAATTGGACTTTAATGATTTTATTTTCCGCATCTAATAGAGTCGAGAGACCAAATTTGCGAGATAAGAGTAGAGTTTATGTGCATGAATACTAAGGAATATGATATTAAATATATGACTCCAAAACCCTAGTCAATTAATTCATTAATTTTATTATCTTGCTTATTAGTATTTAATTTAGTTCTATTAATTTAATTTACTTGCTCTCTTTTATTTATTTTATTTATTTTATTTTATTAGTTTGTTGGGCTAAAGGGGATAAAATTTTACTGTTTAGTTGGGATCGATAACTTTATTATAAAATCTAGTATATTAAAATTTAACACAACAGAGCACCACGCTCAATTTCAGATGCCTTGTTAACATAAAAGGCAGTGCAGCTCCAAGGAGAATAACTTTTTCTAATAAGGTTTTTCTCTATAAGAGAAGAAATCTCACCTTTACAATGCTCTAAGAGAATAGAATTCATTTGAGCAGGTCTGGCTTTAGTAGATATATTTTTCTCATCAAAATTTTCTTCATAAGGAAGAGGAACAATATGTTTCTTTCTATTCCAGAAAGCGGTAGGGATATCACTACAGACTTCTCTAATAATTTGTTCTTGTAAATTCTTAATAGTCACTTTATTTTTATTAATTTGAAGATTGATGTTCATAATTTTTAAATCTTCATTCAAAAATTCAATTTGTTTTTCTTTAAACACAAGTTTATCCTTAACCTCATTAACTTCCTTAATACGAGGTTTAGTAATAAATTTAAATATAACATCTCTATTATCAAATTGCGTAACTAGACCCCTTTCATCCTTGGTAAAGGGCTCTATAAGTTTTATAAAAGGAGTACCTAATATAATACGCTGAGATAAATTTTTAATTAAAATAAAAGTGCTTTTTATGCACATGCCATCGTTACAAACATAAGCATTGGATAATTTAAAATTAATTTTGAGCTTATTGCCTCCCGCACTAGTCATAGATTCAGAAGTTTTTTCAAAATACTTCGTTGGGACTAATCCTTCCCTAATACAATTCATATCAGCTCCTGTATCAAGAAGAGCTATATCTTTAAGAATAAAATCTTTATCAATAACAATAGTAATATTTATGTACCATTTTTGAACTATAACTTGGTCTATAAGGTTCAAAAAATTGTCACTAGTATTAGGGATATCAATTTTAGAAATACTCTCAGTATTAGTAGAAGATTTTTCCAAAATAGAGAGACGGAATTTAATATCTTTAACCTCAGTTTTTAGGCTATTAATTTCTGTTTTTAAATCCGGAATAGTAACCTCTTTCTCCGGAGTTTTATAAAAACTTTCAAGGATATTATGTAAAGAGTATGGTTCTGTACTAGGTAATATACTTTTTTCAGTTTTAAACGTAGTTAGATATTGTTCTATAAGTTTACGTTTAACGTTGGTATCTTCAACTTGATCTATAAGATCTAAAATAGACTGTTCTTCTTTAGTCAAAACATTAATACTAAGACCATTAGTTTCTAATATCGCCTTATAATAGTCAGTCTGTGATTTGCAATTACAATCAGAATCAGACTCCGAATTATTAGAAGAGGCACCAGAAGGGGACTCAGATTTAATGTTGTTTACCTCTTCTTCTTCGTTTTCTTCCTCATTATCACTAGGGTTTAATAAAACCGCCATAAGTTGCCTTTTAAGGCCTTCATCAGCTATTTCACTAAGCTTTTGCTTAGTCCAACACTTATTAGCATAATGGCCAGTTTTGCCACATTTCCTACAAATAACTTGACTCATATTGGGCTTTTTATTTGGCCCAGACTTCCTATGAGGAGTCTTAGAGGTGGAAGGTTGAGGGGCTTTTTTATGAGATTTTTTACGCCTTTTATGGTGTTTTCTAGTTCTATTAGAACTATCAGTAGTTTTCTTAATTCTAGAATAAGGAATACTCATATCATAAGCGAATTGATCACAAAACTCACCTATTTCTTTACGACCAGTTAAATTTTGAGCTTTAAGTTGAGCTTTAAGCTTAATATCATTACACAAGGATAGACCTTCCGCAATACATTCACTAATAAGATAGCCATAAGTATAATCCTTATAAGGAATGGAAGTACCCCCATGTTTTTTACTAATACGGTCTTTAACCTTTTGGGCAAATAAAGTGGGAAGACCTGCTATAAATTTTTCTTTCCAGAAGTCAGCATTAGCGTCTTCTCTTGTCATAACTTTTGAAAGGAATACATCTTTATACCATCTAAAATGGGTCAAAGTAGGACATTTCAAATTTATTAATAAATCCTTACTTCTATCCAATATAGTAGGGTGAGGGCCTATAAAATGTTGTACAATAGCAGTTAGGAGAGAATAAACAGCATTCTCTTCAGCTTTAGGTTGAACCTGGGTAATATCCTGGCCTTGTTCATTTTTCGTAGTAACATTAATATTAACTATTTTTACAGAACTTTTAATCTCATTTCTCTGACTATCAGTCAGAACGTTATCCCACCAACCTCTTAGTTGGCCAGAAAAACCTGCAATCATAAATTCAGCAACACTTTTGTCGCTGCTACTACTAGCTTTACAAGCAGTACCATACATAGTCATTCGGTATAATTGAGTTAATATTTGATATTCGGACATACCGTCAATATACCATTCATAAATTGTTTTAGCACTAAAATTAACTGTAGGATTAAAAATAGCTTCTTCCTCAAATAACATATCTTGGGGGGTAGGACGCTGGTAATAAGTCCTAGTAGGAGCCATTTGGGTAGCCACGTGGGTTTTACCAAACGTTATTTTATTAAGATCTCCTTCCATAGCTAATAACTCATTTTTAAATTGAGCAATATCAGAAAATTCAGTCTCATAATCGGAGACATCCTCAGTTTGAGTAATAGGGAGTATCTGTTTTCCATTAAATAAACGGAGTTTTTCTAATTTTTCAGTAAGAGCTTCAACTATCTCTTTGTTTTTATCATTATGTTTAAATTTCTCAGTAATTTCTATAACAGGTTTAATATAAGAGGTTTCAACCTTAGGGTTTTCTATAATAGGAGTAGGTCGCTTTTCTTCGATAGCTTGAACTTTTTCTAATGTTTCCTCAATACGAGTTAATTGACTCGCTATAGTTTGTATATGCAAGTTGGTGTAATTATTTTGCTTAATAACCTTATTAAGATCATCAGGACCTATATGAGACGATGTTATCCTAATATTGGAAGAAAAGGCATTAGTTTCTAATGTCTGATTTTCTCCTACCTCTATTTTTAAGGCTTCAGTAGGAGGATAAAGGGACTGGACCATATTTCCAGAAACAGTTTTCCAACTTTTATAAAAACTATCTATAGTACAAATATTGGGATAATCTCCCTCATAATTACTATAAAACCAAGTGACAAAAGGAATAACTTCTTCATTTTCATCAATATGTTCATAGAACTTTGCTTTAAAGAATAATTTCTGTTCTT
This sequence comes from Lonicera japonica, assembly GCA_021464415.1. Lineage (NCBI taxonomy): Eukaryota > Viridiplantae > Streptophyta > Magnoliopsida > Dipsacales > Caprifoliaceae > Lonicera > Lonicera japonica. The sequence continues at coordinate 3,779,556 of CM038464.1, read as the reverse complement.
CTGAAAATTCAGCAAAAAACCATTTTCTAAAGTCAGAATATTTTTCTTGCATAAACTCAGCATTACAATCAGTTCTCTTATAAGTAAATTCACTTTTAGTAATAGTTAAAATTTGTTTCATAGCAAAACCTAATTCCGAAATAGTATCAGGTTCATTTTTTGAAGGTTTAGAATAAACACCATGAGGAATATTTTGCTGAGAATTGATAACTCCTTCAAATTGTAACTCACCATCTTTGGTGCCAGAAACTCCTGCTTCTAAAGGATTTCTAGAAATAGGAATACTAGAGCTAATAGTAGGAGCAGGTGTATAAAACCTTTGGCTTTCTGAATGAGAGGCCGACGATGGCCTCTTAGATGAGGTAGATAATCTAGCAGTTTTATTATTATCAAATCTAACAATAACATCTCCATCATCAAATTGAAGAATTTTCTCAATTTTTTTATTTTCAACAGGGGTAGGTGGAGCAGCAGCCTCCAATAACCATTGTTCAGGTAATTCAATTTCATTCCATTTAATGGTTTTAGGCACGGCTATATCAGATTTTAATAGATTAGTCTCAATAAGTGTCGTTTTACCCTTAGGATCATACCTTTTAGCATTAGGGCTAAGGGTATTCATAACCTTATAATGGACTCTATAAGTAACATTTAAAGGCTCACTACCTTCTTTTAAATCATAACCACTCATTTGTATGTTTAAAGTTAAAACATCTAATAAATTTTTATCAGATAAAGATAGAGAATAATCAGGGAAGCAGTTAAAATAAACTGGACCATCACATAAACTAGTCTGAATTATTCCTAATAAGGAATCTTTAAATTTATTATGTCTGCAATCACGTAAAGCAATTAATAAAGATGTATTTAAACCAAGAGAAGTTAAAGGTTTAATAGCTACTTGTATTAAGCCAATATGCAATATGCATAGGTATTTAAGCCTATTTTTAACATACTTTTTCTCAATGCAAATAGTACGATTATATTATTTCATATTTTTATATATGAATTTTAAAGATTTCACTAACATAAAAGTGTCAAAATATATAAAATTTTGAACCAACGAGATGCAAATTTTAAGAATTAGATTGTAAGTATATTAATAACATATGTCTCCTTAGATAAATTTATATATATTATCACACATATAACGCTATACGAATAAACCTTAAAATTATTCACATAATATATAAAGCCAAAGATATTATGTAATACAATAATAATATATGCATTGTCTTAAAATAATATAGTTGATTCAATATATTTAAATATATTATTTACCCTTATTTTTGATATTTTTGGTTATGTATTCTAACTTTTAGTATTTTTGGTTCGTTACTTTTAGTATTTTAATTTTTTAATCATTAAAACCAAAACCAATTCAAAGAAAGTCGGTATTTTCGGTTTTTAAATTTTTAGTATTTAAATATGTAAAATCAAAAATAATTTTTTAGATTGGTTTTAGTTTTTACGTTACGAGCAGACGATTTCCACCTTTAATTTGAAACCTTTCAAAAAGGAAAGAAAAGGAAAGTGAACTGTGAAATTTGAGATGGGGGGAGTAACAAAATTCTACATCATATTTCTCACCAGTGTTAAACATCTAAAACTTCACCACAATGCACCGTGGACCAAGGGTGGAGCCAACATGTAGCAAGGGGGCCGATGGTCCTACTTGAAATTGTAGGATAAATTTTAATCGGGAGAAACGTTGAGGGGTTTACGTGCAATAAAAGTAGTAAATGCAAGGTAAGAGTTTGTATTTAAGAAAACTTAGGAATTGTATGTGGGATGCGGGATCCGATGTAATTGTCTAGGGGTGTACATATGATAGGATACATAAGTTCAGGATAAGGTTTTTGTATTTTTGTTATATTGGATTTAAAAAATAACAAATTGTTTTAATTTATATTGGATTCAAAAAGAATAAATTGTTTTAAATTTTGTTGTCGACAACGAATATATTATTTAGTATTTTTAAAATATGAAATTTCGAAATTAAATATTATAATTAGATATGTAATTTTGATTTTGATTTTTAACGCATAAAATGTTAAGTATTTTAATATAATATTTTAATTATTACTCTCGAGGATTCATGTTTGTCCTGGTTAGACTACAACTACATCACGGTTAATTACGAAAGAAAAAATTTGAGTCACAAAATCCAAAAGTTTGGCACCTAAGAAGTTTAAAAAGAACCAGGAGCATTATTAATTAATAGTTTATTCGGCTCTCAATATATATAAAAACTCGATCATACAGCTTTTTAGTTGGTCATCCTCTTACTACATTTAAGTTTTATTTTCTTATACAAACTCGTCAAACGATAGACCAAGCAGCAGTCCTGGAGGAGGATGATCTGGGGCTAAGAATGGTGACCTCTTGTCTGTTGAACTTCAACCTTCTTGCTTCGTCCCTTGATAGCCGATATGCATTCATCAGCACCTCCTCCGGCATTGCCCTCAGCACCGATGTCTTCCCGGCAAGAGGACTCACCATTGCTTGGTCGTTAGTCTTGAATGAAACCCATTCAAACCCTTGGTTTCCTGCTTGTTTAACCACTGCAAAATTTTGTGGCACAACCAAAAGTTGACCCTCTCGTACTTCTCCATCAAAGGCTGGTTTGTTGGAGTTTCCAACTATCTGAAGACGGCCGTTGCCCCTAATCACGTATATCACGCTGTGCGCATTTATGTTCCAATGAGGCGTTATCATCGCATTCTGCACAAATATTTTTTTCCTTTTTAAGTATTAATACGAAAATCTCTTACAAAATGAATGAAGTGAGAGTACTAAGGTTTATTCATATATATATATATATATGTCTTACCCTGTAGAGAACCCCTCTCTCGGCGCTCAGTTGTACATTTCTAAGAATTGGGAGATTCTGGCTATTGACAGTGCTTATACGTCCACCCTGAGCAGTGTACATATCTGCACGCTCCGGGTCCTCAATATTCTCCCTGAGCCTCATGGTGCAAAGCGTCTCTTCCAATCCATTGCTTCTCCTCCATTCCCCACTTTCTTCTTGTTCCTCTTGTGACCTTTGGGGCCTCAAGAACTGAAGCTCCTTCTGGACCCTCACTATGTTTCCTCTGTAATCATCCTGGCCCTGCAGCTTCCTTGCAGTTTGAGTGTCTACGCCGAATGATTCTGCCAAAACCTCTTCATCAAAGCCTTGGAAAATGTTGACTCCTGAGCTTTCTTGGCCGCGAAAACTTCCCCTTCTTTGTTGTTGTTGCTCTTGTTGGTTGCCAGCAAGGAAGAATTTCTGTTGGACAGAAGAAAGAAGTAATTAAGGTTCGGTACAATGTTACCTAAAAAAAGGGGAAAAAAGAAAAAAGAATCCAAAGGTAGATGTTTGCTTATATACTCTGAGGTTCTGATCAAGCTGATTTTGATAGTTGCTGGTGTCGTGTACAACAACAAGAACAAGTTGGTCATTGCCATCGTTGTAAGACCAATGAGCTATTCCAGCTGGGAGTGCAATCACATCTCCTTGACGGAAGCGATGGATCTTCTGGTGCTGATCCCTTGACCTTTGGCCTTGTTGTTGTTGTTGTTGTTGAGATTGTTGTGATGATTGGTAAGTTTCCGGGCAGCCTGGAACCATGGCACCAAGTACCCCTCTTCCTGTTGTTCATCCATAAACATTTTATAAGACCGTCAATTGTATACATGTTTGTTTTTAATTAATCATAAATTTTCTCTGAATACAGAAATGTGACAGTCATATATGTATACATATATATACTGGCCTTGGACAACATAGACGAGCATGGGGGCATTGTGGAAGTTGGGCAAGAGAAGTCCTCTGGGCTCTATAATGTGACGAGTAGCAGTCACACCGGCGCAGTCCAACTGCTCATTGTTCTGATCCCATTGTTCAGTTACGCCTGCCTCATGCTGTTGTCGATGATTGGGCTCAAGTGGGTTAAGATTTTGGATACGGCACTCGCTCTGTTGTTGTTGTTGTCGTCGCTGCTGCTGTCGAGATTGCCGATTGGCTAAGCAGCTGTGGCTCAAAACAAGAAGGCAGAGAGTGACAGAGAGCAGATAAGAAGAGTAATTTGTCATGGATGAGAAGGCAGGTAATATAGCTTGCGAGCTTAATTGTTACTGGTTTTGGGTGTGGTGGTACTAGAGGATGAGTTGGGGGTATTTATAGGGAAGAGAGGGAGGGTTAGGGGACGACGCATAAGAGATTATTTAGCTAATCTCTTTGTCCACATCTGCATGGCATTTAAACATTATTTGCTTACAGGTGTGTCCACTTTTGCATGCCCTTTTTGTCTATACTGATTCATTGCAAGGACCTCATGTTGTCTTGCCAGTTTCTTCTTGACAGCAAAATATGGTACCAAACTTGGCTCCAATATAAGAAGTTAATGTTGATCAGCAGGGCAAGTATTTCTGCACCTTTGATTTGGCATCTGCAATAACAATTTTTAATAGTTGTTATTTCTCATAACTATCAATTATAACTAAAGCAAGCGGGATATAATTAATCAGTAAAATTTGTGGCATAAAAAAAGGTTTTATAAGGAAGGTCTATGTTCCTTTGCCTACAAATCTTATTGTACGTTTGGATTGAAAGGAGGGAGCCGAAAGGAAAGGATTAATTATGAAGGAAAGGAAATGAATGGAATGAGTTTAATTTTATTATTGTTTGAATAGCTACGGAGGGAAAGGAAGGGAATGAAAATAATTCTGTTTGGATAGAAAAACGGAAAGGAAGAAAAATAATGTAATTTATTAAAAAAGTAAATATTTATTAAAAATGTTTCCTTTCCTTCCCCATCCTCCCAATATTGGAAGGAAAGAAAGTAAGGGAATAGAGAGAAATGACACTCCCTCCCACTCCTTCCATTTCCATTTCTATCTCTTTAAATATTCTATCTAAACAAAAGAAATGCAATCCCTCCTCTTTTTCTTTCACTTCCTTCCCATTCCTTCCATCCCAACGAACTGTTATGGCATTGAAACTATGATCGACCTCCTAAGTGGAAGGCGAGGGCCATTGCCAGTCCAGCTAAACCTCTTGGGCAAAAGTTGAAGCAGTTTCTTTTAAGGGCAGCAAGTAAATAAAACAGAGTACAAACGATGCAAATGTCGATATAGATAACATACAGTTGGTTAATGGGTTTCAGACAAAATTATAGTAGCTACAAAAATATTAACACTTCATAATTGACTTGGATGTAAGTATCAATGATGTACCTTTAATTTAAAGGAATTCAAACAATGGCTTACCTTTTTATGGAATAAAGAGGATATATATATATATATATATATATATAGTTCATTTCTAATACGCATTTATGCGTACGCACTGAGGCTTTTTCGGTGGGTCCCAGCATAAAGTTAAGGGAGCAAGCTTTTGCTGGAGAGTTACTTTACTTTATTTACAAAACAAATAAAGCTACTTTACATATAAAATATATAAAACAAAAATGGAGACAAATGTTACTTTTCCATTCTCTCTCTTCAGACCCATTCTCACGAAGAAGAAGCAGCCAACAAATCCTTGCTTGCACTGAATATATGCCAACGACAGCTCACTCCACTCTCCGTTCTTCGAATTCAGCCTCGATTTTTCGGCCGTTTTTTGATGGGTTTTTCCTCTCCAGATCCGGCCATTCCATTCTCTCTTTTCAGACCCATTATCTCTCAAAGAAGAAGAAGCAACCAACAGCACAACAACTACCATTCTCCGACTGAATATTAGCCAACAGTGCAGCAGCTACCGCTTGCTCCAAGCCTTCGTTCTTCGAATTCAGCCTCAATTTTACGGCTGTTTTTCGGTGGGTTTCTCCTCTCTAGATCCGGCCATTTCATTCTCTCTCACCATAAAGACGTAGCCCTCTCTCTCAAGTAGATAATTTTAGAGTGGGATATTCATTTTTGTTTTCAAAACGTAGCCCCATTTATTTCCATTTGATTGAGCTTTTATAGCACTAAATCTACTACAACTTTGTACCAACTAATTTTGTCAAGACAGGAGGCAACATAATGTATTGATTCTAGAAATTATGCATGTATATTTATTAGTAGAATGATGTGTATTCTCCATCTAATTGAGCTTTTATAACTATAAATATACTGCAGCTTTGTACATTTTTTTTGTCAAGACAGTGGGCAACATAATACTTTGATTCTAGAAATTATGCATGTATATTTAGTACCAGAATGATGTGTATTCTCCATTTAATTGAGCTTTTATAGCTATAAATATACTGCAGCTTTGTACAATTTTTTTTTGCCAAGACAGGGGCAACATAATTCATTGATTCTAGAAATTATGCATGTATATTTAGTACCAAAATGATGTGTATTCTTCATTTAATTAAGCTTTTATAGCTATAAATATACTGCAGCTTTATACAATTTTTTTGGGTCAAGACAGTGGGCAACAGAAGAATGCATTGATTCTAAAAATTATACATGTATATTTAGTACCAGAATTATGAGAATTCTGCCTGTATATTTACAAAAAATGCATTGTTCTAAAATGGGAATAGCTTATGTGCATTTTGCTTGTATATCTAGTAACAACGAAAATGTGTATACATAATTATGTATTTATTCTAAGATTTTAAATGTATATTTATGTGTATTTTATTAATTTTTTATATGTCGTGAACAATTTTTAGTGAAATACGGAGAGTGGAGTGAGTTGCCGTTGGCAAATATTCAGTGCAAGCAAGGATTTGTTGGCTGCTTCTTCTTCGTGAAAATGGGTCTGAAGAAAGAGAATGGAAAAGTAACATTTGTCTCCATTTTTGTTTTATATATTTTATATGTAAAGTAGCTTTATTTGTTTTGTAAATAAAGTAAAGTAACTCTCCAGCAAAAGCTTTCTCCGTTAATTTTATGCTGGGACCACTGAAAAAGCATTAGTGCGTACGCATAAATGTGTATTAGAAACGAACTGTATATATCTATATATGTACAAGATGACTTTGTTGTCAATTAAAGGATGGTTTCTAAGTCTAACCCAATTACCTAATCTACGGGATTTGCTGTCAATACAATTATATACAGAATCTAAATAGGAAGTTAATAATTGACTTTGCTGTCAATTAAAGGATGGTTTCTAAGTCTAACCCAATTACCTAATTTATAGAATCTAAATAAGAAGCTAATCATATATTTACAAAGATATACAATTAAATAATTAAGGAATGAATTCTTCTAACATGCCCCCTCAAGATGGAGCTCATGTGGAGAGTCCAATCTTGATTTTCTATAGCTCAAAGCCATTACGTGGAAGGGGCTTAATTAAGACATCAGCTAATTGATTTGCTGAGGACACATGAGTAACACGTAAAGCTCTACTTTGTACTTGATCCTGTATAAGGAAGGTCTATGTTCCTTTGCCTACAAATCTTATGGCATTGAAACTATGATCGACCTCCCAAGTGGAAGGCGAGGGCCATTGCCACTCCAGCTAAAGCTCTTAGGCAAAAGTTGAAGCAATTTCTTTTAAGGGTAGCAAGTAAATAAAACAGAGTACGAATAATGCAAATGTCGATATAGATAACATACAGTTGGTTAATGGGTTTTAGACAAAATTATAGCAGCTACAAAAATATTAACACTTTATAACTGACTTGGATGTAAGTATCAGCGAAGTACCTTTAATTTAAAGGAATTCAAATAATGGCTTACGTTTTTATGGAATAAAGAGCATATATATATATATATATGTACAAGATGACTTTTCTGTCAATTGAAGGATGGTTTTTAAGTTTAACCCAATAACTTAATCTACAGGATTTGCTGTCAATACAATTATTTACATAATCTAAATAGGAAGCTAATAATATATTTACAAAGATATACAATTAAATAATTAAGGAATGAATTCTTCGAACGTGCCCCATCAAGATGGAGCTCATGTGGAGAGTCCAATCTTGGTTTTCTGTAACTCAAAGCCATTACGTGGAAGAGGCTTAATTAAGACATCAACTAATTGATCTGCTGAGGACACATGAGTAATACGTAAAGCTGCACTTTGTACTTGATCCTGTATAAAATGATAATTGATGGCAACATGCTTCATGCGTGAATGGAAGACAAGATTAGAGCAAAGATGAGTTGCACCAACATTATCACGATAGATGACTAGAGCAATAGGCAGACAAACATTAAGTTCATTTAAAAGAGAGTAGATCCAACGTAACTCAGCAGCGGTAGCGACAACATAATGATATTCAACTTCAGTGGAAGAACGAGCAACCCTGCGTTGTTTCTTAGAGGACTAGTATATTGGATTGCGACCAAGATAAACGATTTAAGCACTGGTGGAGGAGTAGTCATCCTTATTACCGGCCCAGTCAACATCGAAAAATGCATAAAGAGATAGAGATATGTGACGGTGCAATGTGAGACCATGATCAGCTGTACTAGAAAGATAGCGAAGCATGCGTTTGATAGCATTCCAATGATCAGTAGTGGGGCGATGCATGAACTGAGACAATTTATTAACAGCATATGCAATATCAAGGCGAATGAGGCACAATAATAGGAGACTACCAAAAACTATTATGTATTCAGAAGGATCGAACAATATAGTTCCAAAAAGAACTGTAAGTGTTGGTTCAGTGGCAAATGGAGTCACGACAAGTTTAGCTTCAGTCATATTGGTAGGAGTGAGAAGATCAATGATATACTTCTGCTGAGAGAGAATAAGACCATGGGGAGTAGTGGAAACTTCAACAGCAAGAAAGTGGGTCAAATCACCTAGATCTTTAATGAAAAACCTTTTGCCAAGAAGATCAATAAACCGTTGAACTGCAGTGGCATTATATTCGATAATAATGATGTCATCAACATAGATAAGGATATATATATTATATTACCTCATTTGTTGAAGACGAAGAGTGATATGTCTGCATGAGAGTTTGTAAACTTAGATGCTACTAGAAATTGTTTGAGCTTATGGTACCAAGCCTGCGGTGCTTGTTTGAGACCATATATAGCCTTTCTTAACTTGCAAACATGTGTGGGGTGATCATGATCAAGGAAGCCTGGTGATGATGTCATGAAAACATCTTCAGAGATATAACATTGGAGAAAGGCATTGTTGACGAAGAGACCACCCACGACTAACAACTAGACTGAGGACTAAGTGGATGGTGGTAAGCTTAACTACCGGGTTAATAGAGCCATAAGGTAATTGTTTATTTCTATAATACCATTTACAACCGACTAGATTTTGTGATGAATTGGGCGGGACAAGTTCCCATGTTCCATTGCGCACAAGAGTATCATACTCATCATACATGGCCTGACGCCATTTGGGATCTTTGAGAGCTTGTTTTACTGTGTGCGGCTTAGGGTGATGGGTAGGGGTGATGGTAGCAGTAGGATTGAGTTTTTGAGGAAGTTTATGTATGTTATTTTTGGCATGAGTGGGCATGGTGTGGGTGTTGGTGGGTGGGTTTGGAGGATGGGGGGGGGGTCTATTGGTGGGTTTTATGGGCTGTTTGTGGAATCCTTGAACTGTTTCGGCTGATCAGATGGTGGGGTTATTGGTGAAATTTAACGAAAATGGATGTGGGCGAAAATAAATATCTAAAATAGTCGAGGTGTGCTGGGCACTGTCCTTAAGAGAAGATTTCGTCCCTCTAGGATAATATTCCGGTGCAAACAGGCTTTTATGGCGTCTTCTCCTCAGGATACAACGATTATGATTCTATAAGGGTGCACTCCCAAATATAGAACCCTTATGGATAGCTTTATATGTTTCTCTGGCACAATTTTTTTTGAAAGGGTTGTGTTATTTCTCTCTTGGTTTTTCCTCTCATTTTTCAATTATTTTCTTAGCATCCATAAGCAATTACCTCATTCTATTTATAAGTGATTTGAGGAGGTGGATGTGAAATCTTAATTAACTTTGAATAAATGCTAAGGAGGTGGATGTGAAATCTTAATTAATTTTGAATAATACAATTATATAGAAGTTTCATGATAATTTTTTAGATAAACTATGAATGAAAGAATACAAATCCAATTTGAATACAATCTTATAGAAACTTCCATGTAGATGCGTATAGAAACTTCAAGATAGCATCAGCTTTCACATAATTAGAATTATGTAAAAGCCTTATTAACTTTGTATTTTAAAATATACAAAATATACAACAATCCCCCACTATTTTAAAATACAAAATAGACACTGAAAATTATGCCAGAGAAACGCGAGAATACATTGTGTCAGTACTGGTGCCTTTTGGGCTATAAACCATATTTAGGGCAACAAATCTTATTTCATAGGAACTTGGCGAAACTAAGTTTCTATGAACCAAAGATCCTTTGTGTGAAATAGAGGACTTCATACCCACACTGTACTTTCTATATATAGCTGTTCCGCAATTTTGAGCATTTTGGCCCTGCGCTATCCTGGTTTTCATGAGTGCTTTAGAAGACCTGCCTAAGTCCTCATAAGAACAGGCCCAGTTCCACACTCATATAGGTGGAACTCCATCAAGTGTGTAGTGCAGTTTACACACCACTTCAGATAGTTTGGGCTATGGAATCCATTAAGAGCAGAAGCTTAACCTCATTCACTGCAGAAAGCACTATCTCGCCATAAGGAAGGACGTCTCAAATATTATAAAGTCGATAGTGCTCTCAGGACAACAAGTGACTTGTTTTTACCCCTATGAACCTACTTCATGGGATCTCCAATCACATAAGTGGGGTTACCATCACTCTCGCCCTATGCTTTAGGCATAAGTCCCATCCCCCTCGACGTGTCAACCACTTTCTGCCTATTAAGTGGTTTTGTCAGAGGATCATCCAAATTCAACTCTGAATTCACATAATCCAGATATACAACTCCAAATTCAAGCAGCTGCTTTATTATATTGTGTCTCAGACGTATATGTTTGCTCTTCTCATTGTATATCTTACTTTTAGCTTTTGCTATTGCGGCCTGATAATCGCAATGAATATAAACTGGAGTAGGCGATTTTGCACCAATGGGAAGATCTGCCAAGAGGTTTTTAAGCCACTCGGCCTCAATACATGCCTTTTCTAAGGCAATCAGCTCAGACTTCATAGTAGAACGAGCTATACACGTTTGTTTAGAAGATTTCCAAGACACTGCACCTTCATCAAGGGTAAACACATAACCACTAGTGGATTTTATATCATCTGAATCAGATATCCAGTTTGCATCACTGTACCCTTCTAACACTGATAGAGATTTTCCAAATTTTAATCCATAATCAATTGTGCCTTTTAAGTACTTGACTACTCTTTCTAGTGCATTCCAGTGTTTTTTATTAGGACACTGAGTATATCTGCTTAATCTACACACATTATAAGCAATTTCAGGTCTTGTACAATTCATCAATACATTAGGCTACCAATGATTTGGGCATATTCACATTGAGAGATATTATGTGCTTTATTTTTCTTAAGTTGGGTATTTCCATCATAAGGTGTCGAAACAGGTTTATAATCAAAATACCCAAACTTTTTCAATATTTTCTCAACATAGTGTTCTTGTGATAAAATGAGACCATCATATGTTTTGATAATTTTAATTCCTAAAATTACATCAGCTTCTTCCATATCTTTCATATCAAAATTAAAAGTTAGGAATTTCTTAGTCTCATTAACCATATACAGGCTAGTACCATAATGAGCATATCATCAACATATAGGCATATAATTACATATGTGTTAGTATCAAATGTTTTATAGTAAATACATTTATCTGCTTCATTTATCAAATAAACATTTGATACTAACACCTTATTAAATTTCTCATGCCATTGTTTTGGTGCTTGTTTCAGCCCATATAAAGATTTAATTAGCCCACATACTTTGTGCTCACTGCCAAGAACTACATAACCCTCTGGTTGATTCATATAAATTTCCTCTTCTAATTCACCGTTTAAAAAGGCTGTTTTGACATCCATTTGATGAATAATTAAATTATGTAAAGCAACCAAAGCAATTAAAGTTCTAATTGAGGAAATTCTAGACACAGGAGCAAAGGTATTAAAATAATCTATATATTTCTTTTGATAGAACCCTTTAGCAACCAATCTTGTTTTATACTTTTCTATTGACCCATCAGGCCTCTACTTCCTCCTAAATACCCACTTACTACCAATAGGTTTTGCACCAGGAAGCAAATAAACTAATTCCCATGTATTATTAGATAAGATGTATTCTAATTCATTTTTGATTGCCTCTTTCCAGTGGGTTGAATCAGGGGATGTTATTGCTTCAGTATAACTTTGTGGGTCATTGTCTATTAGAAAAGTGTGAAAATTATCTCTAAAATTGGTTGTTTTTCGTAATCTTTTACTTCTCCTTAATTCACTTTCAAAATTTTTAGGAGGTTCCTCATTAGGTTCATGATAAGATATAGATTTACTAATTTTTGTTTTCACAGGAAATATATTCGCAAAGAAGTTAGCATTCTTAGTTTCCATGATAGTATTAGCTTCAATCAAACTATTTGGTAAAACTAAGAATCTATAAGCCGCACTATTCTGGGCATAACCTATAAATATGCAATCAATAGTTTTAGGTCCCAGTTTCCTCTTTTTAGGTTCTGGGATCAGGACCTTAACTAGACACCCTCACACTTTGAGATAATTAAGGCTGGGTGCATGCCCTTTCCATAATTCATATAGTGTCTTGTGGTTTTCTTATAGGACATGCAGAGATAATAGCTTCCCCCCCACAAGTTCAGTTGTGCCCCAGGACTAATTATCATTGTATTTACCATTTCTTTGAGTGTTTTATTCTTCCTTTCTGTTACCCCATTTGATTCAGGTGAGTATGGAGGTGTCATCTCATGAATTATGCCATGTTCTTCACAAAATGTATTAAAGATATTATATTCATATTCACCTCCCTTATCAGATCTTAATCTTTTAATTTTCTTATCTAATTGATTTTCAACTTCTGATTTATATTTTTCAAACATCTCACCTGCCTCATCTTTATGCATTAATATATATACTTTTGTATATCTTGAATAGTCATTTATGAATGTGACATAATAAAACTTACCTCATCTAGTCATGGTTTGCTTTAAGTCGCCTAGGTCTGTGTGAATTAACTCAAGTAATTTAGTTTCTCCTTGCGCTGATTTACATGTCTTTTTAGTAGATTTTGATTCAGTACATATTTCACATTTATTAATTTTAGTGTCAAAAAAATTAGATAGTAAACCAGAATCTCTCATTTTTTGAATATATGAGTAATTCACATGACTTAGTCTACCATGCCAGATATCAATAGAATCAACCATGTAGGCAAAAAATGTAGTTTTATTAATAATATCTTGTACATTTAATATAAATAATCATCGACTAGCATACCATTTTCCTACAAAAATACCATTTTTTGTCAAGACTAATTTGTCACATTCGAATGACATTTTGATACCGGCATTTTCAAGCAAAAACACAGATATAAGATTTCTACTGATCTCAGGAACATGAAGTACATCACCCAGTAAGAGCGATTTTCCAGATGTTAACTTGAGAAGAACATTTCCTTTGCCAAGAACAAGGGTATGCCTTAAGTCACCCATATAAACTTTTTATTCTCTTTCTCTCATTGGTGTGTAATTCGAGAATGATTATCTATCGGCACAGATGTGTCTGGTAGCTCTAGAATCAACTACCCAACTTTTCTTTTCAGCCACCATGTTTACTTCAGTGACAATAGCCGCAATGACGTCTCCTTCAACTATATTAGCTTTGGGAGGATGATTATTTTTTGTTGTCTTTTCTATTCTTACACTGGAAAACTTTATGACATTCTTTTCCACAAACATAACATTTTTTTTAAATCCCAAACTTTGAGCTTGTAAATTCTTATTGTTTTGCTTGTTGTTATATTTGCAGAAATTACCACGAGGTTTGCTGGAACTCCATTTTATAATATTGACTTTGGATTGAAATTCTTTTGATAATGAAGACATATCTCTTTTCATGTTCTGTTCTTCTATCTGGATGTGCATGACAACATCTGCAACACTCATTTGTTTTCTTTTATGTTTCATATTATTTTTATAATCTTTCCATGAGTCTGGTAGTTTCTCAATCAAGCATCCATCAATAAAAGCTTTAGGAAGAGTTATGTGTTCATTTTGAAGGTCATTAAGTAGCATATGAAATTCATTAATTTGAGTTAAAATATATTTATCCTTAGTCATTTGGAATTTTAAGAAATTTTCAATAGCATATTTTTATGTTCCAGTATCCTCTATTACGTATTTCTTATGCAAGCTTTCCCAAATTTCATAAGCAGATTTGTATGAGCAATAAATATCAAAAAGCTCATTAGATAAAGTGCTTAAAATCGTGTGGCGACATACATTCTTGCCGTTTTTCTAATTCTGTATAGTTACCACATAATTTTCAGAACCTTCTTAAGGCTCCGGTTGAGTGAGATATTGAGTAAGGTTCAGTACATCTAACGTTGAGTATATCCTTTCTTGCCATCGTCGAAAGTGAGTTCCATCGAAACGATCAATTTTTGACATGTCTGGCAACGAACGAGCCGCAAACTAAAGCAGCATCCATATTCTTCTCTTAAGATTGTTGGTGAAATTTAACGAAAATGGATGTGGGTGAAAATAAATATCTAAAATAGTCGAGGCGTGCTGGGCACTGTCCTTAAGAGAAAATTTTGTCCCTCTAGGATAATATCCCAGTGCAAACAGGCTTTTATGGCGTCTTCTCCCCAGGATACAACGATTATGATTCTATAAGGGTGCACTCTCAAATGTAGAACCCTTATGGATAGTTTTATATGTTTCTCTGGCATAATTTTTTTTGGAAGGGTTGTGTCATTTCTCTCTTGATTTTTTCTCTCATTTTTCAATTCTTTTCTTAGCATCTATAAACAAGTACCTCCTTCTATTTATAAGTGATCTAAGGAGGTGGATGTGAAATCTTAATTAATTTTGAATAATACAATTATGTAGAAGTTTCATGATAATTTTTAAAATAAACTATGAATGAAAGAATACAAATCTAATTTGAATACAATCTTGTAGAAACTTCCATGTAAATGCGTGTAGAAACTTCAAGATAGCATTAGCTTTCACATAATTAGAATTATGTAGAAGCCTTATCAACTTTGTATTTTAAAATATACAAAATATACAACAGGGGTTTGGTTAATCGAAGTTTGGCGGAGAGATGGAATCGAGCCCGGGGGCGATACTGTTAATGACGAGTTGAGAGGCGGGACTATATTAGGAATAAATGACGTAGATGAAAACCAATTTGAGAGTGTTTCTGGACTTGGACGACTAAGTTGAGTTTAAATGGATTTGAGGGGAAAGATAGACTCCACAAATTTTTCATGATGAGATGTATATATTTTGGAAGTGGTGGGATCAAGATATAGATATGCACTTTGGGTGAGAGAGTATCCAATAAACACATAAGGGATGGATTGGGTCTCAATTTTATGACTAGAGTAAGGACAATGCCATGGGTAGCATAAGTAGCCAAAAATACGAAGCTTTCTGTAGTTTGGTTAAAAGCAGAATAGAGACTCATAAGGAAAGGAAAGATAAAATATAGGTGTGGGCATGCGGTTAATGAGATACACAGCGTTTGCAAAAGCATAGTTTAAGTATGTGAGAGGAAAAGAAGTGTACGTGAGTAAAGAAAGACCTGTTTCGACAATATGTCGATGTCGGCGTTCGAAAATACCATTGTCTTTTAGTGTGTGTAAAGGAGATGTGAGATGAGAAATTCCTTGAAGAGATAGAAAGTGATTTAATGCTTGATATTCCCCGCCATTATCGGAGTAAAGAGTGACAATGGAGTGTTTGAAGTGATTTTCTACTAAGGCTTTAAAGTGGATGAAGACATCACATACATGAGATTTCTTCTTTAAGGGGTAGTACCATATATACTGTGTAAAATGATTAACAAAAATAACATAGTACTTGAAATCATCCACAGAGTAAACGGGAGAGGTTGATACATCATAAAATATAATTTCCAAGGGATGAGATGAAGCAATTTTAAATGTAGAAAAATGAAGCTTGTGACTTTTATTACTTCAGCATGCATTACAATAAGAATTTTGGGACATGGAATAAGGTAAAGTGAAAGTTGACATAATATATTGAAGAATAGATGATGATGGGTGACCTAATCTAGAATGCCACTCGGACGAAGTGGTTTTGACACTGGAAAAAGTAACAAGTGGAGAAGAAGATGTCGGAGAGGAGGTTGGCCACTCATAAATGCCATCTTTAATTTTGCATGTCAAAATGATTGCCTTTGTGCTTAGGTCATTCACATGAAAAATAATGGGTAAGAATTCAATAACAACGTGATTAGTATTGCAAACTTGATAAATAGAAATAAGGTTCTTTTTCATGTTAAGCACATAGAGGATATTGTGTAAATTAAAAGTACGAGTAGGGGTAGGAAGAGTGATGAAACCGGTATGGGTAATGTGAAGACTCGAGCCATCGCTGATCATAACATCATCAGACCCTGTATAAGGAATATGAGGCGAAAGGTTATTCAAGTCTGCGGTGACATGGTGTGATGCCCCACTATCAAGTAGCCATGTGGGGGTGTCGGTGTTGTTAAGAGATGCAAAGTGTGCACGCGGTTGTCATGGAGAATTAGGACGTTAAGCCTGTGAATGTGTTGCTGATGGAGTTAATGAAAATTGAGTGGTGATAAGTCGAAAAGTAGGACACCGTTTAATAGTGTGTCCTTGAGCACTACATCTTTGGCAGTGCCCAAGATATGGACGCGGTGGAGGTCGGTCATTACGAGGATTGTGGGATTGCTGGACTTAATAAGAAGAGGTGGTCGTGGAAGGATGCCAAGAAGATGAAGATGGTCGTCGAGATTGATTATTACGGTGATTGACAGGATTTGCAGTGGCTGGAAAAATGTTGGTGGTGATTGTGTTTGTTGGAGATATGCCTCTTTGTTAATGAGTTTTTCATGAATTTCTTCAAAGGAAATAGGCATTTCACGAGCATTAACCGCGTCAGCAATTCCTTTGTATTCCTCACCGAGGCCGTTAAGAATCTTATTAATGAGATCTTCATTGTCAACAGGTTTTCCACGAAGTGCAAGTTGGCGGGCCCAATTCTTGATGAATTGCATATACTCAGAGATTGTCTTAGAACCTTTTACACAATTCTTCAATTACTCATTGAGTTGTTTGATATGACCACGAGATGGTTTGGCATAAGTGTTTGCCAAAGTGGTCCAGGCCTCTCGAGATGTGGTAGTGCGGGCAAGGAGGGGTTAAATAGGTAGACCAAGAAGTGCGCTGAAGATAAGGTGAAATTGGTGCTTCCACGTTTTAGATACCGAATTTGGAGTCGAGTTACCATTGATAGTGATGGTTAATGTGGGACAGGGATAAGAACCGTCAAAATAACCATAAAGATCATATTCTTTTAACAGACTTTGGATTTGGAGGCTCCAAGTGATGTAGTTGGTGCAAGTCAATTTTGTGATATTTTTGGTGTTGACGGAAGTAAGAGGACGATTTGGTTCATGGATATTTTGAATAATGGTGTGGGTATAGTTCATCAGAAGTAAAAGAAAAAAAAACACTTTGGGAATTGTAAGATAGAATGCAAGAGAAAAAGAGAGGAAATAGCAGGTTAAGACCGTGGCTCTGATACCATAAGGAATTCAAATAATGGTTTACCTTTTCATTGAATAAAGAGGATATATATATATATATACAAGATGACTTTGTTAGAAAATGGGTATTATAAAACACATTTTCTACCATTTTGAGGGCAAAATTGTAATAAGACTTTGTACTCGGATGTGAAAGTTTTTAATATATTCGTGTTCTTTTACGTGAGTACATTGAAATCGTGTATTTATATGCTCAAAATGGTTAAGTGGTGAATGAGTAATTGTCACTCAAAGTGAGCAAGTTGAAATAGAAAAATGCAATGAAAGTGGAAAGTCCCACATAGGAAAGGTGAAAAAAATTCTATGGGTTTATAACTAAGCTCATGAGAATGCCTTATTGAATGATTCAAGATAAGATGATCTCTCTCGCGCACACAGGCGCAGGGGGGGTGCAAATCATGGACCGAATTAAGCCTGAAACCTTTACGGCTCATGTGTGCCCGCACCTGCGGACACGAATGCCGGACCGAAAAGCGAGCCTTGCGTGGGCTGAGTTTTGCACCCGAAAATTTAATTTTTTCCAATTTGAATTTTGAAATCATTGCATTTATTTCGATTAATTAACCACTTAATGGTCAGTTTCACTGATAACGATTAATGATCAGTTTTAATTTGGATTAATGGCCATTATTCCCAGTTTAATTAAAAGGAGATTTCCGACTCATTCCAAAATATTCAACCAGAATCAACAATTCAAATTCTCTTCTCTCCATTGAACATACTTTGCTTCTGCTCTAGTTCGTAGGTTTTCCTTCTCCGGTGGTAAGTTTCAAACAACCTCAGTTCGTTCAGTGTACCGAGGTGCTTCGGTAAAACTGAAGTACCGTTTCATCCTGGAAAACAGACGTCGTCTGGCAGCCTCAAAGCACTACCGAGGGGCGGCGTAACTGTTTTAAGGAGACTGTGGTTATCACAGGACTCAGTTTCGGTGTTGGTTCGATTTTGATTATTATCAACAAAAAAAAAGTATTATATTGCTTCATATATTACTACCAGACTTTGCTGTCAATTAGACTTTGTTGTCAATTAAAGGATGGTTTCTAAGTTTAACCCAATTACTTAATATACGGGATTTGCTGTTAATACAATTATTTACAGAATCTAAATAAGAAGCTAATAATATATTTACAAAGATATACAATTAAATAATTAAGGAATGAATTATTCTAACATAATTTAGCGCATTTATCCCATCTTATAAAAATTTGCAAAAGTCAACGATTAGTCCCTCCATACGTAGACTTTACCCTTGGCTATATAAGTTCAAAAAGAGAATATCTTTCTAGAAATCTAGTTTATTTTCACAAACATTCCATCGCTTCCATGATTGTCGATTTCCGAGGTTTTTGTTTGGAAGTAAATACAAGAGGCTATCTCGTAAATGAAGTAATTGTTACGACATCCATAATGCAAAGAGAAAAAAAGAGAAGAAAAAGATAATAATCATGAGCTTCATTTGATAACAAAATATAAAATGGTAGTAAAAATAATTAATTTATGTAAAAAGTTAGAAAATAAGTTGAGTAATGTGGTAAGATATTCTCTTAGCCTCCGTTTGATAACAAGTTGAAAAATGATAGCAAAAACAATTGATTTTTGTTAGAAGTTAGAAAATGAGTGATGTTGAGAGTCCATTCCATACTTATTTTTATGTGTAAACGTACTCCATCATTCAGTTCTTTATTTTATTGTGGAAAGTTTTTCTTTGTTCCTAATTAAAGAATTTTTTTTTCGTGTGGAGAACCAAAAAATAAGAGAACATACTCATTTATCAATCAACTTATTTTCCAGGCAAAAAAAAACACCACTTATGCAACTTACGAAAATCAATTAGTTTTATTACCATTTTCCATTTATCTTGTTATCAAATTGAACCAAATATGTATTATTGAAGCAAAAGACGAGATTCCACCACTTAAACTACTATTTTGAATTGGGGTGAAAGGTAGGGGTGTGTGTGGCGGCGGTGGGGTGGGGGTTGGAGGGGTATGATATTTATAACCCCAAATTATTTTATTGTGGAAAGGTTTTTTTCCATCGAACTTAAAGGAAAAAAAATTTTCCTATGAAAACCAAAAAATAAGAGAACATATTCATCTATCAATCAACTTATTTTTAAAGTTTTTTCTTAAAAAAAATACATATTTTGCAACTTACAAAAATCAATTAGTTTGCCATCATTTTCCATTTTGTCGTCAAATTGAACCAAATATACATTATTGAAGCAAAAGATGAGGTTCCACTTAAACTACTCTTTTGAATTGGGGGGGGATGGTATGATATATACACCCTCAAATGTGTCATGATATACCCATCCACACCCACCACCACCTTCATTATCATAAAGCAAAGGCAACAAGCAAATTGAAATGGAATTACGAAAAGATGTTATCTCGTGGAATGCTATGATTGGTGGATATACATCTCATGGATTTCTATCAGAGGCTTTAGAACTTTTTGGGTCAATGAAGAAGCTAATGGTTCAACCAACTTATATCACTTTTGAATGCTTGTGCTCATGCTGGCTTAGGGGAAGAAGGCCGAATGCATTTTAAATCCATGGTTAGTGAATTCCGTATTGAACCAAGAGTGGAGCATTTTAATTTACTTCCTTTGTGGATGTTGTTGGTTGGCATGGGCAAGTTGAGGATGCCATGGATTTGATTGATAGTATGCCATTTGAGCCAGATAAAGCTGTGTGGGGTGCATTGTTAGGTACTCAGGTGCTTCTAGGGTGCATAACAATGTGAGGTTAGCCAGAGTTGCAGCTGAAGCATTGATGAGACTTGAACCAGAAAGCTCTGCCCCACATGTGTTGCTGTACAATACGTATGCTGACATTGGGCAATGGGATAATGCAACTGAAATCAGGATGTTAATGGAGATGAATAATATTACAAAAGAACCAGCTTATAGCAGGGTGGACTCGAATTCCCTTGATGCTTAGGCTCTACTTAAGATACATACGGAAAAGAAGAAGATTATTGGTATAAATTGCCCGATACAAAATTATGAAGTTACTAAATATCAAATTATCATTAACTAATACGTACTAACATTGCTGTCCTTTTTTTTCCATGGCGTGCTTGATGACGAAGTGATTTTTTAATGACTTGGTTATTAATCACACCAATAAAAAGATTAAGGTATAATAACATAGTTAATATCTAATTATAATAATTACATCTGTCTATTTATATAAAATTCTAAATTAAAAGCTTTAAATAATTATGTTAGTCCCGGTTGATATTTTTTTAAAAGGTACATTACACCTCAAAGTTAATTAGTATAAACTTTCAATTTCGTTAAGGCTGAAGGTTCTCTTGTACGTATATACGGGGATCCAAAGCAATAAGTCGTGGTCAGGGACTGGAAATGAGCTCTGAACATGTATGTTTATTATTATATATACATAATATAAGAAACAACCATTTCACTATCTAGTTACTGGTATAGCTGTAAAATAACATATGTACATACATTCTGCAACTGAATGACTTCTCATACTGCAGCCACATTTGCCACCATCTTTTGCTGCCAAGTAGAAATTGAGGCGGCAACTTGAGTTCCCGCGAAGAATCAACATGGACAAAAAAACCATGCAAAAGTGGACACGCCCTGTAATCACATACTGTTAAAATGCCATGGAAATATAGACAACAATTAAGCTGGCCTAATAAAACTCTCTGTGTCAAGCCCAATCCTCACGTACTATAAATCTCCCACAATCTCACAGTAATTCCACCACACAACTAGTGACCATCTCTCAAGCTATAGCTTTATTCCATCCATGGCCAACTCTTATTTTCTCTCTATTAGTTTCTACCTTCTTGTGTTGAGCCACAACTGCTTAGCCCCTCGCCAATGTTGGAAATATTTATTGATAATTCTACTGCATGTGGAAAAATGAAAATACAATACTAAAGAGACTTATAGGTAGAGACTTGTGTAAACACAACTTCCTAAGGTGAAATTTGCTTGCTAAAATTGATGTTGTTAGCCTTCAAGAATAGACACCTCCCAGGATTCAAAAACTTAGGGTTTCTATCAGCATTTGTAGAACCCTAATGGAATTCTCAAAATACTCCAATGAATTATAGTTAATGAAAATAGACGAAGAAGAAGAAGACTGTGTTTGTTGATGATTTTCTCTTTGAGATATCTTGTATGTATAGATATAAAAACAACGGTATAAACGTGGGGATAGATTATTATCACGCAAAAGGCGCAACCTCCCCCAACTTCTCAAAAGACATGGTCAAAATGTTATCTATTTTAACGAAACAAAATCAATTAATAAAATATTTAAATGGTAAAAATATTGAAAATTTCAAGGAAGCTCAAAACCCAAAGGCCCTTATCAAAGACCTTAAATAATATATGTAGTTAATAGGGCACGCAACAATGCCATCCAAGCCAATTCCTTCGAGCCTCTCCCACTTGAGCTATACACTTTAAACTAATTTTTCCCTTAAATTATGTATATATATACAACAATCCCCCCACATGAATGAAATAGTAAAAAAAGACATTAATAATATATATCGGAGTACATGGAAGTTGTATATAAGTTAAGGTGTCATTCGAATTGAACCTTAACTTCGTGTTAATATGATGAGTTTATCAATTTAACAGTGAACTTGAGTTTTGAATTGTCAACCTGTAAGCAGAAACTAAGACATCAGATCACACACACAATTATATCGTCATCATTGAGTTTCCACGGTTGTGCTCATTTCGGCCATAAACATGTCCCAGGTATCATGAGTGCTCTAGAGAACCAGCCAACATTCTTATAGGAAACGGCCATACTTCCTCACTCACATATGTGCTTCTATTAAGACTGTACCGTGTCTACACATTCCACTGGTAACCAACTATAGGAAGCATTAAGAGTCCAAGACTCAACTTCATATTGACATAGATAGTACTACTATAACATAGTGATGAGATAGAGCAATTGAATTGCTAATGTAGTACCCCCACAAATCATTCAATTAACCTTTTTTCCCATTGAACTTATGTCGTGAGATCTCCAATCAAATAGGTTGGGTTTCCATTAACGATGATTTATTATTCTTTAGGCTTTAGCCCCATCCCCCTCGACGTTTTATGGACCGGCTCTCTAGCTAAGCTTTTAGTGAAAGGATTCGCCAAGTTTTTAATTGACCTCACAAACGGACTGTAAGGGTGGAAATCGTCCGCTCGAAAGGTAAAAACTGAAACCAGTTTAAAAAATTATTTTGCAGTGGTTAAACAAGCCTTTGATGGAGAAGTACAAGAGGGTCAACTTTTGGTTGTGCCACAAAATTTTGCAGTGGTTAAACAAGCACGAAACCAAGGGTTTGAATGGGTTTCATTTAAGACTAACAACCAAGCAATGGTGAGTCCTCTTGCCGGGAAGACATCGGTGCTGAGGGCAATGTCGGAAGAGGTGCTGATGAATGCATATTGGCTATCAAGAGGCGAAGCAAGGAGGTTGAAGTTCAATAGACAAGAGGTCACAATTCTTAGCCCCAGATCATCCTCCTCCAGGACTGCTGCTTGGTTTATCATTTGACGAATTTGTATAAGAAAATAAAACTTAAATGTAGGAAGAGGATGACTTATTAAAAAGCTGTATGATCGAGTTTTTATATATATTAAGAGCTGAATCAATTATTAATTAATGTGGGCGGCCAAAAATTTGGACAAACCCACAAGATGAGGTTCTTAGCAAAATCAATGGAGTAATAGATGGAAATGGTGAAGGAGACAAGATATTTTTTTGGTATAGTAGGTTCCCTCCGGTAGCGCTTATGCTATTCCGGCAGTACATCCTCCATTTGTGTGTGTATGTTTGATTATATTAGTTCAAAGGCCATTGAAATGAGAATACAAGTTGACATTTTCTCTCTCTAAAACAATTCCTCTAATTTCATGTTCTCTCCTCTAGGATCTAGGAGGCAGCCCCCCTTCCTGGCTATCCTTCATTCTATTTATATTCATAGAATTAGGGTTACATATATTACATTAGGGTTAAGGGTAAAAGACTAAAAAGGGCATACTCTATCCTTTTTGCAAATTCTCTTATAGAGTTTGGGCTTACTCATGTCCAGGCCCATTATTACTTCATAATTTTTATACTCCCACAATTAATAATGCTGCCTAGTTCATTTTAAACTTCTAAGGTGCCAAACTTTTGGATTTTGTAAGTCAAATATTCTCTTTCTTCCATAATTAACTGTGATGTAGTTGTAGTTTAACTAGGACAAACATGAATCTTCAAGAGTAGTCGTCTGGAGGGCCGGAGTTAGAAATTAAGTTAAGGAAGGGCCAAAATTAGTAGTCTTAATTTTATTTTATTTTGCATATATTATATTAAGGCAACAATTAAAATATTATAATAAAATACTTTAACATCTTATGCGTCAAAAATCAAAATCACATATCTAATTACAATATTTCCTTTCGAAACTTCATATTTTAAAAATAATAAATAATATCTTCATTGTTGACAACAAAAATTAAAACAATTTATTCTTTTTGAATCCAATATAAATTAAAACAATTTGTTATTTTTGAATCCAATATAACAAAAATACAAAAACCTTATCATGAACTTGTGTATCTTATCACACATACACCCCTAGACAATTACATCATATCCCACATCCCACATACAATTCCAAAGTTTTCTTAAATACGAACCCTTACCCTGCATTTACTACCTTTATCGCACGTAAACCCCTCAACGTTTCACCCAATTAAAATTTATCCCACGATTTCAAGTAAGGCCATCACCCCCTTACTACATGGTGGCTCCACCCCTGGTCAACAGTGCATTGTGGTGGAGTGTTGGATGATTGACACTGGCGAGAAATATGTTGTAGAATTTTGTTACCCCCCATCCCAAATTTCACAGTTCACTTTCCTTCTCTTTCCTTTTCGAAAGGTTTCAAATTAAGGGTGGAAATCGTCCACTTGTAAGGTAAAAACTAAAACCAATCTAAAAAATTATTTTTGATTTTACATATTTAAAAACTAAAAATTTGAAAATCGAAAATACCGACTTTCTTTGAATTGGTTTTGGTTTTAATGATTAAAAAATTAAAATACTTAAAGTAACAAACCAAAAATGCTAAAACTTAGAATACCGAACTAGAAATATCAAAAATAAGGGTAAATAATATATTTAAATATATTAAATCCAATATAATATTTTAAGACAATGTATATATTATTATTGTATTATAGAATATCTTTGGCTTTATATATTATGTGAATAATTTTAAGGTTTATTCGTACAGCGTTATATGTGTGATAATATATATAAATTTTTATAAGGAGACATGTTATTAATATACTTATAATTTAATTCTTAAAATTTGCATCTCGTTGGTTCAAAATTTTATATATTTTGACACTTTTATGTTAGTGAAGTCATTATAATATATATATAAAAATATCAAATAATAAAATCGTATTATTTGCATTGAGAAAAAGTATGCTAAAAATAAAATTAACTATATAATCGAATAGGTAAATAGTGAAAATATATCAAATAATACCGGGGGAAAAATCGATAAAACCGTGTGGTATGGTTTTGATTTCGAGTTTTGAAAAACCAAAAATACCTAACATCATAGTTTTGGTATAAGCCAATTACAAAATCAAACTGACTGTTTTTCACCCCTATTTAAAATTAACACTCATTTTTTTTGGGACATAATTAACGCACCAAAATTCCAACATCTCAATCTTTTGGGATATAATCAACGTACCAAAATAGAAACTAAATTGTTTTCTTGATTATTTAGAAAGAGGGAATAATTGTTGGGAGGTGTTGATGTGTGCCCGCCTTAAAGGTACATGTTAAACATCCATATTTAGAAAAAATTAACTCCCAACATAAATTAAATATGCTAGTTACAGTTGACACAATTGTTAAAGAAATAGGGCTTTATGCCATGGGAGAGTTAAAGGTCGACACAATTGCTAAAGAGAGAACGTACCAAAATATAAACTAAATTGTTTTCTTGATTATTAAGAAAGAGGGAATAATTGTTGGGTAACGTTGGCGCGTGCCCACCTTAAAGGTACATGTTAAACACTTATATTAAAAGAATTAACTCTCAACATATATTAAATATACTAGTTGCAGTCGACACAATTGCTAAAGAGCGAGGGCTTTATGACATAGGAGAGTTAATAAGAGGACATGGGGTAATATGCAATGACATAGGAGAGTTAATAAGAGGACATGGGGTAATATGCAAAATGAAAACGTTCACGGTGGGACTCGAACCCACAGTCTCCCGCTCCGGAGGCGAGCGCCTTATCCATTAGGCCACGCGAACCGAGCAGTATAATTTTTATCACATCTAAATATATACAAAATATGAAAGTAGGCCTGAGGATTAAAACAAGAGCCTAACGTAACTGACTCTATCCTTCATCAAAAACCCTAATTAATAACCCCCATAATTCTCCTATGGCTTCGACGATATCCAATGTCTTTCACTGCCCTACCTCTCGATTTTCGCCCAATAAGAATTATTTTTCAAACCTTCTTCATTTTCAAACTTTTTCCCTTCAATCGTCAGGTAATCTCCGGGAGAAAGGAAAACAGTACCCAATAATTCCCATAATCCCTACTCCTTCTTTAGTTGAACGTGGAGGAATATTAATGTCTCAAATTCAACGAAGCATATGTTTAATAGAACACGGGATTTCGTGCTTCGTTGACTATATCGTTTTCTGTTCAATTTTTTTTGTATGTTGCAGTATAAGTTTTTCCACTGTGCTTTCGATCAGCGAGCCTTGAAAAACAGTGATCTTAGTTAGTCAAGTGTTTGACGATTGCAATTATCAAACAAAATTCTTCATTTACAGCCCTTACGAAAGAAATTGTCACTTAGGTTTTCTGGTAGTATCTTGGTAAAAGAATATTTTTATAACTTGGTTTTGTTTGTTGAAGTTGTAGTTGAAATAGAAGTATTATAATCTTGAATTATACTTCTTTTACACCCCGATTACAGTTTTCAAGTGATTTTGGAAATTAGAAAAGTACGAACACTAGATTCAGAATTTCATTCTGCTGTCAATGAAAGGTCAAATTTAGTTTTTCCCTATTTCATTGTGAATGTATTCACAACTAATGCTCAAATTGAAATCTTAGGTCAGTTAATAATACAAATTGTTTTGTGGGGAAAGTCTACTGAAGTAAATTTTTTTACGGATGGTGGAAGTTCAATTTCTTTTTTGATTACCTTCTTCGCTTATGTAAAATTTACCTTCTTCGCTCTTTTTCTTCTATTCACAATTAACTATGTTTCAGCATATTGAATTTGTCAGGTTTTCCAGACATTTGTCATTCAATCAAAAGGCAGTATTTGCTGCTTCCTCGGCTGCTGGAAGTTCTAGCCCAGACAATGACTTAAATCCATATGAGGTAATCTATCTACTATGCGAAATTGTTGTTTCAAATTGAATATCTTAAATATCCTGAACACAAGTTGGTGCTGTAACCAGCAAAACAACATGAAAATTATCGTAAACATCAATATGTATATATATATATAGTTATATACACACATGTAGAACTACTACATAAGCATGTGTATCCCTGAAATCCAAAAATTGTTAGTCATAAAAAGATATGTTTTGCAGAAATACGACGCAATATTGTTATATAATTTCCAATCATAGAAAATGGGTTATTTTCTGGAATTTTTGTACAGGTGCAATATTTTGAAATATCGGAACGCCGAGACTCATAATATATTTCAATTTCATTCCAACTTGTAGCTTAAATTTCAAATCCAAAAAACAATGAAGCGGATCGTTGAAATTTCTGAAGTTTGAAAAATAATAGGAAGGCGTGTTTCCTTGTTGATTTTCTAGGGAATAACAACCCCACCCACCAACACAACAAAAATAAGTAAATAACAGAAGCCTCCTTTTCAGGTTCTTGGTGTGAACCCTATTGAGGGTTTTGACGTGGTCAAAGCAGCATATACAAGAAAACGCAAGGATGCTGAGAGGAGAGGTGACGAAGTGACTGCTGACAGAGTAGGCTATGAGTTCCTTGTCTTCATCGTCTTCTTCTTTTCCTTTTCAGTCGATGCTTTGTTGTATAGTGTACAGTTGAGAATAAATGTGTTATTTCCAGTTGGAAAAGGCATATGACAAACTCATGATGGCGCAATTGATGAATCGAAAGAAAGGCCTAACATTTGGTTCATTTAAGATATAGTTTACCTGTCCTTGGCTACTAACATTTTCTTGCTTCTGATGGATAGATACCCATTGTTGCTTTGTTGTTAATTCATAATAATCTATGTGCTACTCTTCTTTTGGTTTTAGAGTGTTGAATAGCACATAGACGTATTTAATGATACTGGCATTTAGGATCATGTTACAACCTGTTTCTTTGTGTTGATCCTTAATGGTTAAGCACTTAAATGGGGTGGGGATGGCTTCACGGAGTCTTTTTTGTACAACCCCAATCCTTTGACGTCCAATAAAAGGGTTCGTGGAAACATTCTCTCTTGTATGAATCATTCCTCTCAAATTGGTAACAGTGAAACTTATAGAACTTCAGTGTTAATGTAACTTGCTACTACCAGCATTCAAGTTTTTCCTTTAATATGTCCTCAGAAAGCTTGGCCTTCCATCATTGTTGAACTTCTGTGGGATGTTCACTTTGAATTTTAAAAGGAATAAAGGGTACAAACTACAGAGCTTCTTTGGAAAACTTATGTTTCCATTAAAATTTGAAGTTTAATTTATACTTTGTCCTAATATTGGGTACAATACTGAATTCTCTTAAAAAAAGTTCAGGTTTCAAAGGATATTGGGTACAGTACTAAATTCTTTTAAATAAACTCATTTTTATTAAATAAGTGGATAAGGGCAAATTTGTCCAAATAACATTTATATAGCATTCAAATGTGATATGTTCAAATAAAAAATACCTATTCAGATATGACATTCAGATATGACATTCAGAAACAAAATAAACAGATTTTTCAAATTCAGTTTTCAGACTTCAGAATCAGTATTCAGTTTTTGGATTCAAACAATGAAACAAATAGACCCTTAGACCACATTTGTTACTGCCATGCGAGAAGATGCTTTTGCGGCGCAGAGTTCGATCTAGCACAAAAACATTAGCGAAGTCTACTATGTAGGGGTGGCAATTAGTGTTTTCGGGTTGTGTTTTTGTCAAACACGGCTAAAAAACCGAAAACACAAACACAACATGACACGAGCTTGTCTTATTTTTATCTAACACAAACACGACATGATGAGATATACATGATTATAATTTTTTTATTCCAATAAATATGTCCTAACACAAGTAAATGAATATTTGCTCCTATTTAGACACGACTAGACACGATCAATACGACATAATTCTAATTTTATGTTAAGTTCGTTCCAAAATTTAGATGCAAACATGACACGACACTGTATCATGTCAAAATCTCTAGGCACAAAAACGACACAAACATAAATTCAAGTGTTAATTTCAACCCAATTTCATTTCATGTTTTTGTATTGTTTTTAAAATTGTCAACTACAGGTCCATCCTATATGCCTAGCAGGGAGAGGTTTCGCTTGAGCATCAAATTTTGCGCGTTTCCACTTAAAGTGGAAGAGAAAATTGACAAATGAGTCTTGGAACTACTACTTTCAGTTATGTACGTCCTTCGGCGAAAGATCACCACCTTAAAATGCAATTTCACCCGGACAATACTTCATCTGCAGGCCTTCAATCATCCACCTTTGTTTGCTCAACAAGTATGTGCACAACCTCGTTATCTCTCGAAAGGGAAACCGATTAACTTTCCTGCCCCAGATACCCGTACAGTGAACAAGAAAATTACGCATTTGATCAGAACTAGTCGGCTTGAAGATGCAAAGACGTTGTTTGATGGGATAAATCATAAGAATACAGTCACATGGAATTCAATGTTGAGTGGGTATGTACAACAAAGAGAGATGGCCAAGGCTCGAAAGTTGTTCGACGAAATGCCCAAGAGAGATGTGGTGTCCTGGAATTTAATTATTTCGGGATATATATCGTGCCAAGAGAATAGGTATATAGAGGTGGCAAGGTATTTGTTTGATCAAATGCCCAAAAGAGATTTTATTTCATGGAACACAATGATTAGTGGGTATACAAGAAGGGGAAGGATGGATGAAGCCATGAGTCTTTTCAATAGCATGCCAGCACGGAATGTTGTTTCATGGAATGCCATGATTAGTGGGTTTTTACAGAATGGTGATGTTAAAAGTGCAATTGAGTTTTTTGATAAGATGCCTGACCGTGATGGGGCTTCTCTTAGTGCACTTGTATCTGGTCTCATTCAGAATCGAGAATTAGATGCTGCTGCAAGGTTTCTGCTTGAAAGTAGGCAAAAGGGTGATGATAGGTTAGATTTGGTCCATGCTTACAATACTTTGATAGCCGGGTATGGTCAGAGTGGAAGACTTGATGATGCCCGTCGCCTTTTTGATCAAATCCCTTTCTATTCTGGTTGTGTAAGAGATAATGAGGTGAGGTTTAGAAGAAATGTAGTGTCGTGGAATACTATGATTATGTGTTATGTGAAAGCTGGAGACATTATCTCTGCTCGGGAGCTATTTGACCAGATGATGGAGCGAGACACTTTCTCATGGAACACGCTGATCAGTGGTTATATTCACACGTCAGATATGCAAGAGGCTTCAAATTTGTTTCGCAGAATGCCAAACCCTGATACACTGTCCTGGAATACTATGATTTCGGGGTTTGCTCAGATGGGTAACTTGGAACTTGCTCGTGAATTTTTCAGTAGGATGCCCCAGAGAAACCGGGTTTCATGGAATTCCATGATAGCAGGGTATGAGAAAAATCAAGACTACAAAGGAGCAATTGAGCTTTTTATTCAGATGCAATTGGAAGGAGAGAAACCTGATAGACACACTCTGTCATCACTAATGGGTGTGTGTGCTGAATTTGTGGCACTCAATCTTGGAATGCAGATCCACCAGCAGGTTACAAAGATTGTTACTCCAGATGTACCATTAAATAATTCTCTAATTACTATGTACTCCAGATGCGGAGCAATAATTGAGGCAAGGTCCATATTTGATGAAATGAAATTACGAAAAGATGTTATCTCGTGGAATGCTATGATGGGTGGATATGCATCTCATGGATTTGCATCAGAGGCTTTAGAACTTTTTAAGTCAATGAAGAAGCTAATGGTTCGACCAACTTATATTACGTTCATTTCTGTTTTGAATGCTTGTGCTCATGCTGGCTTAGTGGAAGAAGGCCAAATGCATTTCAAATCCATGGTTAGTGAATTCTGTATTGAACCAAGGGTAGAGCATTTTGCTTCCCTTGTGGATGTTGTTGGTCGGCATGGGCAAGTTGAGGATGCCATGGATTTGATTGATAGTATGCCATTTGAGCCAGATAAAGCTGTGTGGGGTGCATTGTTGGGTGCTTGTAGGGTGCATAACAATGTGAGGTTAGCTAGAGTTGCAGCTGAAGCATTGATGAGACTCGAACCAGAAAGCTCTGCCCCACATGTGTTGCTGTACAATATGTATGCTGACCTTGGGCAATGGGATAATGCAACTGAAATCAGGATGTTAATGGAGAGGAATAATATTACAAAAGAACCAGCTTATAGCAGGGTGGACTCGAATTCCCTTGATGCTTAGGCTCTGACTGGAATGAAATCACAGTTATTAATATTTGAATAGAAAGCAACTATAAGAGGGTGATTCTCTTGGCTAGAGCTATGTCCAAGAAGTTATGCTTAGCAATATGCGATATCCGGGGTAACCGTGTTTGAAATGGGAGACAAAAGATTCATGATTTATGCTTAGGTCTAGAAATATTTGAAGGTTGTGGAGAATTTGTCCATGTTGATAAAGGACTGCAACCGGATAGATATCAATGTAATTTAGGAGTTTTTTTCAGTTCTTTTCTTTTTTGAAGGAAACCCGGGGACTTGAATCCTTAGAGAGTTAAATCTTATGAATATACGTGTCATTATTGTGAGGCTTATTCACTCAATTTATTTGCATATTAAAGTTGACCACCTTAGATTTTTTTAATTTTTTTTTCTTATGGAGATAACAACTGTTTACATCTCTCTCTCTCCCATCACTATTTTCAGGCTTAATCGTGTAGTGCATGCATTCAGTACTTGCTAGAAAAGTTGCATCCCCCCTCACATCTGGAGACTATAATTTCTTCTCTATACACTTCGTTTATCTGAAACCTTGTCCCTGTTGACAGATGATTGACTTCAAGTAGCCCTAGCTATATGTAGTCCTGATCTCATTGAGATGCAAAGATGATGTTAGTTTGGGTATATCAACAGTAAAATGTGAAGACCATAAGGACCTTGCCTCTTTCAAGATGTTTTACAAAGTCGATGAAGAACTTACTGATTCTTAATGTCTAATGCTAATGTTTAGGATGAGTATATAGATTGTGATGGGAAAAGGAAACATTGATTATATGCGCAGGTCACTTCATTTATGTTGACCACCTGAAACCTCATGCATCTTGGGCTCGATCTTGGCAAAATATATCGAAGTTGGTGAATGGTAACTTATTAGATCGAGTGATTTGTTAATATTGATCGTGTCTGGTCGTGTTAAAATTAAAGAAAATATTTATTTACTCGTGTTAGGAAGGACGTATTTATTGGAATAAAAAAAATTATAATTGTGTATATTAGATCGTGTCGTGTTTACACGTATCTTGTTCGTGTTTAATAAAAATAACACGAGCTTGTGTCATGTTGTGTTGTGTCGTGTCAGATAAAAACATGAATTGCCACCTTTATTTAGTAGACTTCACTAATGTTTTTGTGCTAGATCGAACTATGGCGCTGCAAAAACATCTTGCCACACTGATTATGAAGTCTAAAACTTGAATTTGAAAATTTTGTTTAGCTTGTTTCTGAATGTCATATCTAAATAGGTATTTTTTGTTTGAACATATCACATTTAAATGCTAACTAAATATCATTTGGACAAATTTTCGCTTATCCACTTATTTAAAAAAATGACTTAAGGGTAAAAGAGGTATTTTACATCTTTGAAAATTAAAACTTCAAACTTAAGAGTAAGGCTACATCAAATTCAAACAAAATTAAAACTTTTTAAACTCTGAATGGCTAGTCATTTAGATTTAAAAGGTCAAAACAAACAGCCCCTAAGATATGAAGAAGAATTAGTGCGTAACTGGTCCAATACCATATGATATAAAAAAATTAAAATAAATACACGTCAAACTTCTTCTTCTTCTTCTTTTCTAATTAAATACGACAAACTTCAAGACAACTAAAATAAGGAAGGGGAGGCGAAAATATACGGATTGTGGATAGTGCCCCTTTGTCAATCTCACTATCTATAGAAAAAATATTTTATAATTTCAAACTCTTATTTTTTATAATTAGACACATTTACATTCACAATGTGCATGTCTTATTTTCATGCATGCATAAATTTAATATATAATGAAAAGAATAAAATATAAAAATATTGTTGGTTCAATGACAATATATCATTTCTTTTTACCTAAAACTCATGAGTTCTAGTTTTGTCGACTACATTTTTATATAAAAGAATAAATACATGAACAAAATAGGAAATCCATCAAAATTTAGTGTTGTCATCGCTTTCAGTACCTTCCGATTTATATTAATAGAGATTTGAACCCTTATGATTAATTAAGAGACTTGTAATCTTTTGGTATTCTTTTTTATCATTGTAACCAAGAAAATCTTAGACGGCGGATCGTAGACAGTGTTTTTATTGTGTCTACTTATATGATTATCAAATATGTTATTATGTCCATTCTTGTAGTGGTTGCGCATCCACCTTTTATTGGGATAATTCTGTAGTTGTCAATTATTCATGGTCTATATAAAGAAATGTGTTATGAAATTCATTGCTTTGTATTAAAAAAGGGGGGAAAAATTACTTAGGGGGTATTTGTTTTTGCCTCTGAATGCTTAATGAGATAGGAAGTGCAATAAGTTGGTTTTTTTTTTATTCATTAAGAGGTTAACGGCTATTTAAAATCATTGTTTATACAAATACATAATATTCAAAGTGTCATTTAGAATAAAAAACAAATATCATATTCTAGAGCAATTCCACATGGAGATAAAAAATTGACATATCAATGTCTCAATCACTTATTGATATGGTTATTTTAACTAAAACATGATGGCCACATTTGATATGTTAGTTTTTATATAATATATTCATGTCTATCTAAAAGTATTGCATAGTTTGAATTTAACACTCAATAGTTGACATTCGACAATCAAAGATTAAAAACAACAAATTCACCTTAAGTAAGTTTTTAGGTTATCTTAGGCAGTCAAGTGTATCTAAAAAAAAACAAGGTATTTGAAGTTTGGCCCCTGTTATGAGCAATGGCGAAACTAGGAAAAAAATTCAAGGTGGGGCCAAATTTTTTTTAAAACCAAATCAAATTCAATAATTATGTTTCTAGGCTAAATTTTTACTAAAATACTTCTCCATTCTATTTTGATATTTTGGAAAAGTTAAAAATGATATACTAAAATTAATTATATATTTTGAAATATTTTTATCAACTCAATATTCAACTTACTATAAACAATAAACACATATATTAATCTAAATATTAATTTATCAAATAAGAATCTAATAAGCAAATTAACCCCAATAATCAAATTTAATATCAATATTTAACAATCTAAGAAGCAAATCAACATTAAAACACCTAATTCTTAATATTTAAAATTTTAAAACAAAATGTATAAGATTATAAAAAAGAAATTTAACTTAAAATACCAGAATAAATGAAGAATGAAGACGGAGAGAAGAGCTACTGAGTACTGCCAGCTGCTTGAAAAAAAAAATTGAACGGAAGAAGCTCACAGTGGAGACTGAATGAAAAAGGAGAGAAAGGGGAGAAGAAGGAAAGAAAACGGCTGCTCACTGCTGCTGGCTGTTCTAAATCCTATATCCTAACATAATATATATTACAAACTTAAACCTTCAACTTATAACGCTTCTTACACATAGCCCCCCGCCCAAACCTTTGCCCAGACTTTGCCTTCTCACCCCATACTACAAACGCAAGCCCTTCATCTTATAAGCTTTATTCCACATCTTTATTCTACACAACACCCTCATCCATAATTACACATTGGCCCCTCATCTTTTCTTTCCCACACAAACCCCCCCATACTCTCTAAAAATGTTCCAAAAGTACAGGTGGGACCATGCCCCCACGTGCCTCCGCTCCTGGTTATAAGTAAATGTTAAACTAGTTTTGCTTCCGAAAATTTGTCAGGATTGACAACCCTCCAATCTTACAGTTTGTTGTTTCTTTACTTTTAACCAAAAGTCTCATATTAACCCTCTTATTTAACATTCCCAAAATACCCCCTAATCCACTATCATTTTCATTGTTTTATTATTGTAATACTTTCGAGTTTTCATTTTCATTGTTTTATCATTGTAATACTTTCGAGTTTTGGTTTGTTCTTTTGAATCTTCATTTGATAATTTCACACTGAGTCTTTTATATTTCATGCCCAAGAAGTTGAATCGTAAACTGATGAGGTTCAAATTTTTTATATGAAACTAACATTTTAAATTATGGGAACGAATTCTAAAACAGGAAGCGAAAGAACATTTTATTTGTAAAAATTTTAGCTTTTACTTTTTTACGTACATTTTCAGAATGAGAAATGAGGGTATGTAAGCTAGGGCGGCAGTATTAACTCTATCTGCAAGGGACGATTGTTATATCTAATGAGCTGCATGCAATGATGCAAATCCCTACTCTACATTGCAAGCAGTGGCGTAGCCAGGAATTTAAAGTCGGGGGTGCGCAATATTGATGATATATT
The DNA here is from genome assembly GCA_021464415.1 of Lonicera japonica. NCBI lineage: Eukaryota > Viridiplantae > Streptophyta > Magnoliopsida > Dipsacales > Caprifoliaceae > Lonicera > Lonicera japonica. Next base: position 3,743,948 of record CM038464.1, on the reverse strand, counting down.
TGGTCTTTTTAGTTTAGCTACACTTTCCTAGTTGAATTCACTTCTTTTTCTTGGCATAAAACGACCACTAAAGATGAGGGACATTCCGCTTCTTGCACATAAAGACCATTCAAAGACCAATTATAAGATTTTTAATTCCAATATGCAAATGTTGGAGGCTAAAAATCCTATGAAGCATCATCCTTCTTTAGCTTGGACTAAATTGATATCTTTCCATTTATTCATACTTTTTCATTCTAAAATCAACCCTATAAATTCAACATTTATTCTATTAATAACTAATAATTAGAATTTAGACCTAAATCAATTAAACATTTTTCAACAAATCAACTTGTTTCAAGGTTCAAACCTAAGTTTCAAAGTTAGGGATTTAGGAATTAGGGCAATACAATGAATCAATGATAAATTCATAAATTGATGAGCAAACTAATAAAAAATTAGGGATTTATTTAGGAATTAGGGCTTAACAAAAGTTTCAAACCCAAATAAAGCTAAACAAAAGTTTCAAAGTTCAAACCTAAGTTTGATTCATCAAGAAGACAAGAAATATGGAAGAAACCTGAGTGAGTGGCTGAGTCGCCGGTTGCCTGAGGCTGAGTGAGTCGCCTGGACGGAGAGCCGGAGAGATGGTCGCCTGGTCGGTGCTCGGTGGAGGCTATGAAGCAGTGGACAGTGGACAGTGGCGTAGAGATAGGTTCAACGGAATTTTTTTTAAAAAAAAATTTGCCGAAATCTTAATCGATGAGCAAACTAATAAAAATTAGGGATTTATTTAGTAATTAGGGCTTAACAAAAGTTTCAAACTTGAAACCTAAGTTTGATTCATCAAGAAGACAAGAAATATGGAAGAAACCTGAGTGAGTGGCTGAGTCGCCAGTTGCCTGAGGCTGAGTGAGTTGCCTGGACGGAGAGCCGGAGAGGTGGTCACTTGGTCGGTGCTCGGCGGAGACTGTGGAGCAGTGCTGCAGTGGCGTAGCAGAGAAAGATAGATAGGTTCAGCGGATTTTTTTTTTTTTTTATTTTCCGAAACCGTCGGGGGTGCGCGCGCACCCCCTCGTCTCTATGTCGCAACGCCCCTGGGTAAAAGTACGTAGATATGAACCATATATATATATATATGTTTATTCAAATAGCTAGTATGCTTTTGTCTCTCAGGTCCCTCGCTACTTTCTGTCGGAGCCTACATACGTAGAATCATTATGAGTGAATTTGCATGATATATGCACCAAAGTTTTGTTTAAGTTTGTAGTTAATTTGGTGACCTGTGTGTCACGTACTTTAAAAGGGCATTATTAGGTAAGATCGAGAAACCTAGCTTATTCGATCAAGAAATTAATTGATAGCATAAATTAGATAGGAAAGGAATTAAAATCGAACAATGTAATTTAAAATATATAGACTAAGCAATATTATATATATTGAATTAAATAACATAAATCTTTAATTCATTTTAATTCCTCCCAAGCATTACAAAACAATATAGTCTATCTCTTTCCCTTAAATGTACACGAAATGCCTCTCCATATATAATATATAAATGTGTATACATTGCTAGCTAAGCTAGCTGTTCTCGATCCGACTCCCCGGCCTGCTTTCATTAGGAGATTGTACCAAAAGACAACATCATCATTCACACTCAAAATGTCACCATCCATGGGCTCAACCTTGTACTGTTGAATACCCTTAAATTTGCTTGTAGTACTGGTGGTGGTGGAACAACTTTTTAATTCATACGTTTCAGGAATATTTCTCGAGGCATTGATCATGTGAGTTGATTGCGTTAACGTTGCTGTTAAGGCAGAAGAGTGTGACCTGGAGATTGAATCAGAAAATTCTTTTGCCGATATATTTGCATTGCCTACACTTTCAACTGCTTGATGGCTTGAATAGTACTTATGGTGATCATCAGCTGCCTCTAATTTTTTCAACTGCTTGGTTTCCCAATCGGTTGTTTCCATAGGGATCATTCTTTGGTTGGGCATTTTTTGATAATGTACTTTCTTCTTTAAGTGCGTGTTCCAAAAATTCTTTATTTCATTGTCTGTTCGTCCTGGCAATCTCGTGGCAATGGCAGACCATCTTGCAATAAAAGAAGTTATCATCAACATCAAACTAAAGCCAAGTCTTAGATCGATCTGAAGAATAGAAAACTAACAAGAATCAAGAAAATTCAAATTACAATCACACAAGTCATGCACATTACATTTTAGTACGTCAAAATTGGACAATGAGTAACAAAATAATATCAAAACGACTAGAACTACACTTGAAAGATTTGATTAATTTTGAGACCTGTTTCCAAGGACTTGATGTAGCTTGGTGATGGTTTCTTCTTCTTCAAGGGAAAAATTCCCTCTTTTGATATCTGGACGCAAATAATTTGTCCACCGCAGTCTGCAACTCTTTCCACACCTTAGTAAACCTACAGGACAACACATACCGTACAATTAAACTATATTACCATTAGAAATTAAAGACCAAAATATTAATATTATCGATGATTAGGTAGACATAATTATTTGATATAAAAATTGACATATCAAACGTGGCCCCTATATATTTGTTAAAAGAACCTTATCACAATCCGTTATAACTAGGCAACGAATGATTGATATGTATTAATTTTTTATGTTAGATATTTATATTCACGTGTAGAAGTATATATTCGAATATTATGAACAAATTAATAATTAGAAAAATATATTATATATAGTACCAGCTTGCTTTGGAAGTGCACGCCAATTATCATAGCCGTAGCGGCGGATGTGAGAAACCAATATCTCATCTTCCTCGGGAGTCCATGGCCCCTTCTTCGTTCCCATCTTCTCACAGCAAGGCGTCCTCACCATCTCTCTCTTTCTCTCTCTAAACTAGATCTTCTCTCTCTCTCTAAAGACTGAAGGGTTCAACTTCACCGATATGAGTACCCTTTAGAATCCTTGTATATATATGGCTACAAAAATAAAACGTGCTACAGAATATGTAGTCCAAGTGCTTCATCATTAAATAATTAAATACAAAAGCAAACTTTTGATTTAACGTGGGCTCTCTCACACATTCTAATATTATATTATCTCATATATATTAATAGTTAATTATAAATTTTATTTTTAAGACGCCTCGAATTAATATATAGTATGTCACATATTAAATTTTAAAAAATAAGTTATTAATTTTTACTATCAATTAGGTTAAAATATATGTTATGTTAAAAGATACAGAATGTGTGATTATTAGTTTGAGAGAGATTTATTTGTAGTCCGGTAATCACTAAGAAAGGAGCCATTAATTGACATTGGAGATTTCTTCTTCATCAACTATCGCATTTTCTGACAGAGATTTCAAAGCAAACGAGGCTATCATCCTTGTCACACCCATATGTCCCTATCCTGCCTCCATTATATTCTTTGTTTGCTTCTTCTTTTGGTTCTTAATTAAGTTCAAACAAAATGGACAACTTTTTTCTAACATTGATGCATCTTTTCAATGGTCAAAGATAACATGCCGCCATGGGGAGGAAAAAGTATATTATTGAGCCACTTGCATGTTCCAAATTTAGAATTAAGATACTCTTACTTTTTTGAAACTGAGTGTTTCAAAGAGTTGTATATTATTGTACATTTACAAGTACGTAGTTTGCGCAATGTGCAGATAATTTATATATTTTTAAATTATAAATAGATTAATTTTATTAATACTTTAAATATATGATCTAACTCAATTTTTTTATAGTTTATGATAACAAATCAATTAACTATTGTTATTATGTTCTATTTTAGTTTATAAAAATGTAGATAGACCTAATTTCCTATCTTTATAGTAAAGGAAAAGTACATATGATACATGGGAGAAAAGATTTGAATAATAAATAAATAATTGAAAGAATCCAAAACCTATAAAAATGTGTAAAGAGAAAAGTGAAATTTTATATTACATTCTTAAAATACATAAATGACAAATAATTAACATGTGCCAGCCTCACGTCAAAAAAAGCAATTTTAATTGTGTATAAATAATTGAAATAACTATGTTATAAGAATATTCATAATTATTCTTGAAATACTGGAATTATCATTAACAAAAGTTTTTATGTGTAATTCAGAGATGGAAGAAAACAATAAAGTTAACACATGAGAAACTAATAACTATTTGTTTTACAACATTACTCATATTTTGGACAATTTTTTAATCATATTTCTAGCAATTTGATTTAGATAAAGTAATTTTATTTATGTATGTATCTATATGAAAAAATTTAGGTGCAGACCGGTCCGTATGGACCGATCCTTTTTACGACGGTTTTGTCTTGTAAAAAACACCCCCAATGTTTTTATGACTAAAAAATATCGTAAAAAGACTCAGTTCGAACTAGAAACGGACTTTGTATATATATATATATATCTTTGTATATATAATCCTGTTTTAGCAGGAGATTAAAAAATTAAATCCTTATTAAATGCAAAAGGTAAATGCATCTAATAAAAATGTGGTAAAATAAACAAGTAGTGTAATTATTGAAAGAACACAAAAAGTTATAAAACATGTGAATACGATATTTTGGATAAATGATTACATGAAGAATTTAAAAAGACATTATTTTAAGAGAAGAAATAAGAAATATATATATATATATATATATATATATATATATGTATGTATAATTTATTTATTATTGACACACGGCAAGCTCTCATGAAAAGAGAGTATTTTACTTCTATTAATTATATATATCTACTTATCAATGTAAACAATATGAATAGATATTATTGTACACACTAAGAACATACAATCTATTAATACATTCACCGTACCATGAATAATCAATTCAATAAGTGTAGCATTAATGAATATATATCTCTCTATATATATGCTTACGCCACACAATAGATTTTCCCCCGCCCCTTAAATCAAAAATCCAGAAGCTAGGTGTATTTGGTTTCCTGTCTCTCTGTGCATCATGTTTAGACGAAATTAAAAATACTCATCTAGTGGTTCCGGAACCGAGAACCAAAAATTAAAAACGGTTCGGTTTTTAACTTTTTTTTTCAAGAACCGAAAGTGGAACCGAACGGTTCTAACGGTTCGGTTTTCGGGGAACCGTTGGAACCGTTAGAACCGTTAGTTAATAATCGTAGAAACCGGCCAAAAACGGTTCTTTCTTCGGGGAACCGTTAGAACCGTTAGAACCGTTAAAACCCTTAAAATTGCTAAAAAACCGTTTAAAACCCTTAGAACGGTTCCTAACGGTTCCTTCAATTAAATTGACCAAGGAACCGGAACCGTTAAAACAAGAACCGAACCGGTAAGTCCAATAATAAGAACGAACCCGAACCACTTTTTTTTCGGTTTTTTCGGTTTTTTTTCGGTTTTTTCGGTTCGGTTTTCGGTTTTCCGGTTTATTATCCCAGCCCTATCAGCGGTGAAAGGGCTGGTAACTATAGATCGAAAGTGAGATTTTTTCCCTAATTAGTGCTAAGCGGATGAATCAAAATGCTAGTAGCAATGGAAAGAAGAACCGTATTTTCCACCACTACACCACCACATTCTCTCGCTATATTTCTGATAAAATCTCCAAAACGGAGTGAAAGTTTAACACGTCGACGCTTTACTAATTACACTCTAGGGTTAACATTGCAACATTTTATACTTTAAGGTTTAAATTGCATGTAACTCTAAACTTCAGGGTTTTTTTTGCTAATTCCCTAGCCACGTCGACGCCTAGTCAGCAGTCACGTCATTCTCTGTTTGGTGTTTTCTAACTATGATGGATGGAAGGGCCACATTGCATTACTAATTGTACTTTAGGGTTAACATTGCAACATTTTATACTTTAAGGTTTAAATTGCATGTACCCCCAAACTTCAGGTTTTTTTTTGTTAATTCCCCGATCTTAACATTTTTTAAGTTGCCTTTTTATATGGTGTTTTTAGATGTGCTTACAAAAAATTTCTTCTCATTTTAATATAAAAATATTTTATTTTCACCCTATTAAATTTTAAAAAAAAACTTGCAATTCGCTCCCATAATAGGGTGAGTTTACTGAAAGATTAATTATATTTTAGTACATCGTACTTAAACCCATTTTTCAAACGATATATCATACATTTTTTTTAAAATATAACAAGTTTCTTCCTATTTGTTTTCAATCAATACATCCGTTATATTAGCCTTTTAACACCGTCAAATAAATATGACATGGCATTTATTTGTCATTTTAACTTGCCAACGCGAATGTACAGGTCAGTTAAAATTAATTCTTTTTTTTTCTCATACCCATTTCCATTCCCATAGTAGAACAAAACTTATAAAAACTCTAATCCTTACTCTTCAACCACTCCCACCTCTCTCTCTCTCTCTTCATCTTCTATCCTCCTATATCTCCCCCTTCCGTTGTAAAATTAAAATCCTTTCTCATTTCTACTACCACATTAATAGATTGCTTTGAAATTGTAATGGATTGCGTCAAGGGGGCACTCAAAACTAGTTTTATCCCGAAGATTGTCGTCAAACAAACCCACCATTCTGACGACTTCTTGACGGCCGATGACAACTTCTTCGTTGACGAACTTCTCAACTTTTGTAAAGTAAGCACCGAGGAAGATACCTACGTAGAGAAGGAAGAAGGTAACAAGAAGTTGTCGTATTTGTCTATTTTACTTCCTCAAAAAACAGAGTACTCCAGCCATACCACAAGCAATTTCTATGTTCCTCAGAGCGAACTATGTGTACCAGTAAATAAAGCCAAACCCTTCGCCTCACTCATTTGGCTTTTGTTCCGCCTTGATAATTTTATTCTAATTAATTGAGCCCTTTTTACATGCGAATGACTTGGTAGATCTTGAATAGTTATTTCATTTCGTCGATGATTCATTTTCCGCCTACTCTCTATTTTACCCCAAACCAAAATTGATAGAGAATCCATCAGTGAACCGCCCTAAATCAAAATTTCTGGTTTTAGATAAACCAAGTTTTGCTAGTTCTCATAGGTACTTATTAAGCATTTGAAGTGGAAATTCAGGGGGAAATGAAGAATGGGAATGGACTATATTTTTTTTGTTGCTTGATTTGGGTTGATTTTGTTCTTGTGGGGTATAACTGAATTGAAGTTGTTTGATTCAGGTGAAATGGCGATGGAGATGACGATAGTAATGGTGGTCTGCAACCGGAGACGATGAAGATGCTGATTCAATGTATTGAGGGTTTGGAGGTATCGGATTTAGTACAAAAGTGAAAGTGGTAGAGATGAAGAGAGAATGAAGGAATAGAGGGAGAACTAAGAGGAGAGAGACTCACCGACACCGGAGGAAAAGTGGTGGAGGTGTCGAAGATAATGAAAGAAGATAGGAGAGATTTGATGACGTGGCTGCTTTGTTGGCCAGTTAAAATGTAAAATGGGATGCCACATCATATTTACTTAACGGTGTTATAAGGCTCAGATAGCAGATATACCGATTGCAAACAAATATGAAGAAGGTTGTTATATTTGGAAAAAAAAAGTATAATATATTGATTGGAAAATGGGTGTAAGTATAATGTATTAAAATTTAGTTAATCCTTTATTGAAATAATATAAGGACGATAATGTTTCGTCGCAAAAAATAAAAATAATAAATAATATTAACTTTTGCATTAAAATAAAACATAAGAAAAAAAAATTACACCATTCTTAATAAATTTCATTAAAAATTACTTACAAGTCATAAAACCTATGAAAAAAATATTAATTGTAATAAATATATTTTTAACGATTATATGATATTTCATATCACAAACTATAGACAATTTTTTTTACCAACACTCAGGCTCTTCTTCCCAAACTTTCTCTTCAAAATTAAAATTAACAAACTAAAACTCACCCCTTTCTCAAGAACAAATCAGCATAATTTCAATTACCAATTGATTTTGATGCACTTTAAAAGTCGTCTTCTTATACACCTCTATCACCAATGGTGGATTTTCAACTGATCAACTCCTTCCTTTTCTGGTTGGAGGAAAAAGAAAAAGATTTTTTTTCCTTTTCTTTACCGTCTCCATCGATCCCAAAGTATCGCTTGTCTTTTGTTTGATTTAATGAATATCCAAACGTAATTTGGGGTTTAATTCAGACATATCCTTACTCACCTCAAAATTTGATATTCAATGTAACATAAAAGATTTTAAATCAGGAATTCTTAAATGCACCCATTTAAACATTCTTTTCACCCCAATTATGAGAAACATTAAACATATCCCACTAAATTTTCAAATTTTAATTAACTCACCCTACCTTTTTTACATCTACCAAACAAGGAATTAGACTGCATCAACAAAAAAATAAAGTAGAAAATCGTGGCTTCCATCATGTCGATACGCTGACCATAAATCGGAGCAGAGTTTTTGGTAACTTAAACACCAAAATAAATAGACAAACAAAAAACACCAAAATAATTTGTGACGTCAATCTTTGAATATTTAACTTGCAAACGAAGAGTAATTAAGTCCAACAATTTTTCCCCAGAGGGTTCTAGTCTCTTTTCTTTTTTTTTCTTTTTTTTGTAAGAAAAAAAAGATATCTCTCGTTAGTTAAATCATTTCCTCTCCTCTATAACTTTTACATGTTTTCAATATCTCAAACATCTGACTGGACACTCAACATACCTCATTGACCTCACCGAGCACACATAAATATGCCAACCCCCAGCTTGACGTCCCTGTAACAACCACCACAACCCTCTTCACCTATAATCTTCACCTTCCTTTAGAAATTATCTCAATCTTAAATTATCTTAAATGTAAAATTGAAGGATCACATTAATTCATGGCAAGTCATAAATTGGTAATGTAAATGAAGGAAAAAAATTCAAAAGTTGCTATATTTCTACTTTGTGATTTAGGGCCTAAGCAAAAGAAGGCCATCTATATAACATAATCAAATCTCTGAAGAAAAAGTAATTTTTAAGGTATCATATTACGTAGGTTAATTTTAGGGTTTTTATGAAAAATAATATTAAATTTGATAAGCGAAATTAAAATTCTAAGTCTAATCAAATTTTAGTACTGTCAAAATCTGTGTTGTGTTTTCTAGCAAATAAATAAATCAAGCAATCACACAAAAGTAATCCACAACACAAGAAAGTAACGATGTATCCTTACTTGCATATGATTAATCCTTGAGACTAATCGATAGTGTTCCACTATGATCAAAACAGAATTACAGACTCGATGACTTACAAAAATTTCTTCCCTACAATTTACGCAACAATCTCGTCAATCCCTTAAACGTAGAATCCAACCGCAGTTGGTTTGACATAGCACTTCTCGCTTTTTAAGCTTACCCGTTGCCTCTTTCTACGTAGTTGATCACAATCTTTTATCTCCGTCTGCAATCTCTCTTATCCCAAATTAGCCATTTTGCTTATGTTGTCCCGAATCGCAACCGAAGATACTCATGTAAGATCGTGAACATTTGAAACTCTAGTTCTTATATTTATAGAACAATATAATCTCTTATAGCATGCAAACAAAATCTAGGTAGTGTTGCAAAACTCTTAAAAATTGATCTAGCATTTAGATTTTTTTGCCAAAAAAATTCTCTAGAATCATGTATTTTTTACTTTAAATAATGGTGTATATTTATAAAAAAAGTATTGAGTCAAAGTTATTTTTAAAATAGATTAAAAATATTAAAAAAATATATAATAAAAATACTTACCCAAAAAAATACATGTTGAACCGCAATATTTTAGATCGGTCCTAAATTCAAAAATCAATTTTCAGGAATCAAGGATACTTTTGCGTCTAACGAGTCCAAATTAAAAAAATACGTACCGGTCCAGTACTTAAATTATGCTGGCCTTCTTTCTTCTTTAATACAACACGTGGCATAAGGAATGGAATCATTACAAGACTTGCCTGCGCAAGGATTTTTTTAACTAGAAATTAAGTAGAAGGGCTTATTATACATTGATTTTTACTAAAAATCTAATGAATAATATTTTTTTGAATGAAGGGCCTATTTTTAATTGGTAATTTGAATGAAGGGCCTATTTTTAATTGGTAATTAGTGTAAGAGGCCTATTTTGTTTTATATTTTAAATGAATGTATTTGAATAAATTTAAATATCATTTAATTAATAAAAACATGTTATGTATTACCTAAATTACCCCTTTTTATGAAATTTTCACAAAAAATATGGACTGCAAAGTTCATATTGCAATAAAATATGAACTGCAAAGTTCATATTGCAGTGAAATATGTACTGCAATATGAACTTTGCACTAAAAATATGGACTGCAAAGTTCACATTGCAATAAAATATGGACTGCAATATGAACTTTGCACTAAAAATATGGACTGCAAAGTTCACATTGCAGTGAAATATGGACTGCAAAGTTCATATTGCAGTGAAATATAGACTGCAAAGTTCATATTGCAGTCCATATTTTAATGCATATTGATATTTTTTTAGTTTATTTTAAGGGTTGGGATGTCATTTTATAATGAAAAAAAAGGCACATGTCATATTATCAATAAAATAAAAAATAGGCACTTTATTTAAAAAAAAATTATTCCTTAGTCTTAGTGTGAAAATCTTTCTCTAATAAGCCCTTTTTTTAATTGCCCCTTTTTTTAAAACAGGAAGAAAGTCACGTGGGTTTAGTTTTGTAAAAAGAATCTTTGACTTTTTAAATTTTTTTCTTTTTCTTTTAACTTAAATTTGTATTCCTTTTTATTTTATTTAAAAACAAAATTAAACCTTTTAAACTTTTTTTTCCTTTTTACTTTCGTGTCACAATATCAAATTCGTTTAAACTTCGATTCAATTCAAATTTTAAAAGCAATTTTATAAAACAGTTAAACATGAAAAAATAAATTTTTTCAATATTTTATATCGATGGGACTTTTTGAATTTCAGCGAAATTTGGTAAAAATATTTTAAAAATAAATTCTACTCAAAAGACTTTTAATTTGAATTTTATGTACAAGCACCGCCTATATTTTGAATCAAATCATATAACCAACATACCTTAAGTCCTGAATTATGTATGATGCATTAAGTAAGTTCGGCAAACTTCCGTTAATTGTCGTATTTTCAAATCTTCAATTCGATTCAAACAATTATAATGAAAAAAATATTTGTGGCATCAGAATCAAGCTAATTACAAATATAAATCTGACAATCTAAAATGTCTTTAATACAACTATTAGATCTAAAAAATTAGTAAGCTACTAAGAAACCCAATTTTATTTTATTTTTTCATTTTTTTGGTAGCATCAGACCCAATAACCAATATTGATGGCTGCTCAACTTAGGTTCACAATGGCTGCTTGTTTTTGGTATGGCAGATGTAAATGGTTGTTCTTTGGGATGGGATTTTATCAGCGACGGAGAGATTTTATATCTTGTAAACCGGTGAAAAATAAAGAATATAGTTTTGTAATTAATTTTTAATTTTTAAAAATTTAAGTTATGAGAACACAAATTAGCAACGTTCTTTTAATGTATAGAAATCGGAGTGAGTATAATAGCTTTTTATGCTATTTTTAGGTTACAATTGGCGTTATTTAGACTTTTGGTGGGGTGAGAAGACGAATTATGTTGGTGCATTTAAGAACACCCTTTTTATATTGAAACATTTGAACACAAGTACACAGTTAATCTAGTACGAAGAGGAGCAGGCCACTTATATTTCTGCTTCTACCGATGCTTTTGAGAATGTGAATTAATCAATCGATTTCTTTATTATTATTATTAGACTCCTCCATTTTACTTTATTTTTCTAACCACGATTGCGGGTGGGTGGGCGTGGGTTGTCGATTTACTCTACAACATAATACCCACAATGTCCATAATGTCACGGCCAAAAACCGTGACAAAATAGTTAGTCACGGTTATATACCGTGACAATTAGAACGATGACAAAGAAAATTGTCATGGCTAAAAACCAAGACATTAAGCCATTGTAACGGTCTGATAAGGGGATATCATGCATGGTAATAAGTGATATTGTCACGGTTTGAAATCGACATAAGGTTGAAGCATTGTCACGGTTTGAAACCGACACAAGGTTTAAACATTGTCACGGATCTAAACAGACACAAGGTTTAAACATTGTCGCGGATTTAAACCGTAACAAAACGAAAGGGGTTAAAGAATTTCTAACTGTAACAATGCTCATAAAATGCCTCTCCATATATAGATATGTATATATTGCTAGCTAAGCTATATGTTCTCGATCTAACTCCCCTGCTTTCATTAGGAAATTGTACCAAAAGACAACATCATCATTCACACTCAAAATGTCACCATCCATAGGTTCAACCATGTTCTGTTGAATACCCTTAAATTTGCTTGTAGTACTAGTAGTGGTGGAACAATTTTTTAATTCATACATTTCAGGAATATTTCTCGAGGCATTGATCATATAAGTTGGCTGTGTTAACGTTGCTGTTAAAGTAGAAGAGTGTGACCTGGATAATGAATCAAAAAAAAAATTTGCCGATATATTTGCATTGCATACACTTTCAACTGCTTGATGGCTTGAATAATACTTATGGTGATCATCAACTGCCTCTAATTTTTTCAACTGCTTGGTTTCCCAATCGGCTGTTTACATAAAGATCATGCTTTGGTTGGGCATTTTTTGATAATGTACTTTCTTCTTTAAGTGCGTGTTCCAAAAATTCTTTATCTCATTGTCTGTTCGTCCTGGCAATCTCGTGGCAATGGCAGATCATTTGCAATAAAAGATGTTATCATCAACATCAAACTAAAGCCAAGTCTTAAATCATTTTGAAGAATATAAAACTAATAAAAATCAAAGAAAATTCAAATTACAATCACACAAGTCATGCACATTACATTTTAGTACGTCAAAATTGGACAATGAGTAACAAAATAATATCAAAACGACTAGAACTACACTTGAAAGATTTGATTAATTTTGAGACCTGTTTCCAAGGACTTGATGTAGCTTGGTGATAGTTTCTTCTTTTTCAAGGGAAAAATTCTCTCTTTTGATAACTGGATGCAAATAATTTGTCTAGTGTAGTCTGCAAATCTTTCCACACCTTAATAAACCTACATGATAACATATACCGTACAATTAAACTATATTACCATTAGAAATTAAAGACCGAAATATTAATATTATCAATGATTAGGTAAACATATTAATATTATCAAACGAAAAACAGAGGTCAGCTGACCCCATGGGTAAAAAAAACGAAAAACAGAGCAGCAGCCGTAATCTATCATCTCCTCCACCTTTTTGGCTCTTCTCTCCTTTTTTTCTTTTTCTCACTAGTTCCCAAAACCCCCCCAATATCAACAAAAATACACGCATACTTTGTGTAGGTCGGAAAATACCCTAGAGGGGGGGGTGAATAGGATTTTTAAAACTAAATCGGATTTTAAAAATCGTTTTTAAAATTAATCAAAGTCTATATCAAGTAATCAAACAAAACACTTAAGTAATATCAATCTTAAAGCAAATATAACAATAAACAATAGAGCTAGAAATAGAAAGATTGAACCAATAGAAGTCGAAGACTTTTTGTCCACGCGGTTCGGCTTATTAGCCACTACTTTCGCGCTCGGTTAGTTTTTCGAGAATTTTCACTAATACCGATCTTCTTCCGAGTGAAGTTAGACCTTTATAAATGATTACACTCTACAAATGTTGCTTACTCACAACACTCACCACAAGAACTACCTCTTGCTATTTTAAGAGATAAACCTCTCTTAATATTTGAAGAAAATGATTTGGTGACTAATACTAATGTACAATAGCTCTCAAGTGTATGAAGATTATAATTTAAACTCACACTAAAAGCTATCAAATTTGATCAACAATTTATAACTCAAAATAATGATGATTGATCAAAAGCAATGTTCTTGAATATTTGAATATTGAATGTAGATGAAGAGAATAGTGTAAGAATGATTCAACAGTGTTTAAATGTGTCTTAGATAGTATATATATAGTCTAGGACAACATATGGCCGTTTGGAGGGAGTTGGTAGAAGTTTAGTGCCAAAAATAGAAAAAAATCATAAATCTAACGGCTAGTTTTTTGACCATCAGTCGATTTAACAAAGCTTATCAGTCGAATGAGTGGCCATCAGTCGACTGAGCAATGCTCAGTCAACTGATGAGCACTGACTGACATGCCAAAAATGCAATTTTTACACTTTTGCAATTAAGCTCTAAAATCAATTTTAATGCTTGGGGAAGGTAAAATATAGGTTCCTAAGACACCTATTTTCGTTAGCGCTCCAAATAAGATCATTTAGAAATTAATATGAATTAAATCAAAAATTAGTTTTTGCCAAAAGGGTGTTTTGGAAAGGATCTTGAAGAGACTTTGTTTTGATCAATCTACTTGTGTAAAAACAAAGTGTATGAGCTATATTAAGAATCAAATATGAATCTTTACATAGGAAACATAAGCACTCACTCAAATATAAAATAACGAGTCTTCAAAGGCTTTGTTTGTATCTTCGTTTCTTTTCTTCATTATGTCATTGATCTTCATAGAAATGCCATTGATAGTGCATTAATGAAATTGTTGTTTGAGGTGTGAGACATTGATAATGCAAATCTTTGTAAGCGAATAATCTTGGTTCCGGCTTTTCAGTTTAGTCCACGTGTAATCAATTTATTGTGGCTATAACTTAAAACATCAACTTAGTTAAACTATACATGATTAACGTTACTGTTATTATCAAAACAAGATTAGTGACTTTAAGGTCAACACTTTGAAAGCTGCACAACAACATATACACACAGGTAGTTAGAGAGAGAAAGGCAAGACATGGATGAAGATGGTATTGGTTTGGTCTTAGCTCGAGCTTCCGAAATCACAAACTGCATCCACAAAGCTTCTTCGGCTCTTCAAACCTACCACCACGATGCTACTAATGGAAAACGAGAAGCAGAGGAAGATAAAAACCCTCTCAAAGATGATGATGAACAAGAAGAAGTAGAGAGCCTGTTGAATATTCGAGATGCCCTCGAGTCCCTCGAAGCTGAGCTTTCTTCTTTGTAGGTTTCTTCATTTTCCCTTAATAAACGAAGACATAATGATATTTTTTTTCACTGGGTTTATTGAAATATGGGGTTTTTATTAGAGACCCTAGGTTGAAAATTTGTTACCTAGTGTTTTATGCTTTGGTGTGTTCCGTTCTTTGATTGATGTGTGTATCTGAATGACCTGCAGATTTTTTTCCCCTTATTTTGTCTAATTTTGGAATCATTATACTTATTTAGTTTAGTATTTTATAGCGTAGTGATTTACCTTAAACTTGAATTCATTAACACCCAAAATAGTTGTTATTCAAGCTGAACTTTTGACTATCAATTTTATGTTTTGCCTCAATACCACACTTTTCTTGTCATCTATGATAATGGTCCCAACATTAGTAGTACGGTTATGTTTTTTATATGGGAAACCCAATCCATTGAAAATAGTTGGATCTCATAGGTTATTTTTTTGTAGGGAAAAGTTTTTAGTGAAAACAAAATCTTAAGTCGGAGGTGGTTTTTAAATTACTTGGATAACTTAAGCTAAGCCATGGTGTACCATGGAAATAAATTCTTTGAAAAATTATGCAATCAATCACAGCTAAAGATGGAAATGACGAAACTTCAAGCATTGTCCATGGGATACGTATGCCTAAAGAATTTAGGATTTCAATTGTACCCTCTCCCAAGAAGCTCAATAGTCATCCTGCCATGACTTCTTTATCCACCGAATGAGAACAACTATATCGTAGAACTTTTACACTAAGCCCCCTTGGACTTATAATCCTGGATTCGCCACTGGTGGCCCCTATATATTTATTAAAAGAACCTTATCACAATCTATTATAGCTAGGCAATGAATGATTTACGCATTGATATATGTGTTATTTTTTTATGTCAAATATTTATATTCATGTGTAAAAGTATTCGAATATTATGAACAAATTAATAATTAGAAAAATATTATATATATAGTACCAGCTTGCTTTGGAAGTGCACGCCAATTATCATAGCCGTAGCGGCGGATGTGAGAAACCAATATCTCATCTTCCTCGGGAGTCCATGGCCCATTCTTTGTTCCCATTTTCTCACAGCAAGGTGTCCTCACCATCACTTTCTAAATTAAATCTTCTTTCTCTCTAAAGACTGAAGGGTTCAACTTCACCTATATGAGCACCCTTTAGAATCCTTGTATATATATGGCTACAAAAATATAAAAAAAATTAAACGTGCTACAGAATATATAGTCCAAGCACTTCATCATTAATTAATTAAATACAAAAGCTAACTTTTGATTTAATGGGGGCTCTCTCACACATTCTAATATTATATAGTTGTGATTATTAATAATAAATCACGCCACGGATTGTAATTCAAATAGTGGATATTAATAACTAGAGATAATAAGGATGAGAAAAAGCAAAAAGATAGATAATAGAACACACAATATTCGACAAACGAAGATTTCACTAATTCTTTGAAAACGATTACAAACTCTATCACAAGAATTATTGCACTCAAAGCTCTCACAGAAGAAGAAAATCAACAGCCTTTTAACCTCTCTCTCACAACAAGATGAACTATCCCAATAATTCCCACAGAAAGAAGAATTTATCTTATGTCTTAATCTCTTGAATGATTCTATCTATATATAACAATATAATAGAGTCCATCCAATCTTGATTAAGGTGATAACAATCCTACGTAAATATGGAAACTATTAATAAGGTAATAGAGACCAAAATAAACAAAGAAATCAAGTTTGATAAGGAAACATATTTTTCACCCAGCTGCAAAACGACTTTTGTACTTTTTCGCGTAACTGCAAAAGTACTTTTGCACATTTTCAGAATGCAATTTTCTAGGTGCAAAAGTTTTTTTGCACATTTTTAAAATCGTAAATCTTCTTTTGCACCATTCAAGCGAACAATTCGATTTTCAACAAAACTCATCTTTTTCTTGGGTTTGGAACCGAGCAAAAAACATAATAATCACCACCTTTGCGAAGGTAACAAAACCAACTACTATCTTTTTCTTCTTCGCCTTGATGACACATGAAATCTTTTTTTATCTCACGTACCCTTTACAAGGGCCATTCAATCATCTATGTCAATGATCAAGCCATATCCGATTATCTATGTCGATAATCAAACCATGTCCATACTGGACATCATCACTGGCACGTAACTCTAAGTTGTCAACGGTCTAGAGCCACCACTTAAGCCATAACTCATCATTGCTGCGTTTGCACCATCGGAACATATGCTTCTTGGTTCCCTAGCATCATTATGTACAACTCTCTTATGTAATCTATATAAGCCCCCGCAATGACTTACCTTCAAGACCATATCGTCGCCATAATACACGCTCATTACTCCACCTCGAGTAGAGTACCACATCCCAAGTGATTCTAATCTAGAGAGACTGATGAGATTCCACTTTATCTCCAGCACGTGTCTAACATTTATGATTGTTTGAACTGAGCCATCAAACAATTCTATGTGGACTTTACTAACTCCACGAACTAGCAATCTGGAGCCATCCCCCATGTAGACAAACCCGCTACAATCTTCATATGTGCTATACAATGAACGATTGTTGCAAACATGCACAGCAGCACCGCAATCCAAGAACCATTATCCCTGACCAGTAAGGCTTGCAGTCATAAGTAAGACATCTATAAGATCGGCTTCTTTGTCATAAGAAGTCATCGCAACGGTAGCGGTTCCATCAGGGTTAGTAGCCGGTTTTTTTCTGATGTCATCATTCTTCCTTGGGCAGTCCTTGGCACAATGGCCCGGTTGACCACATTTACAATAATCTCCTTTAAAGATAGTCTTCCGTCCTTTGCTATAACCTTTCTTTCCATTCGCTACAAATGCGCCTTCTTAAATGATGTTAATTCGGTCCATCTTTCTCATCATCTCTTTCGCAAACAGAGCTTGACACACCTCCGAGGTGGTGAAAGATGATTTATTTATAATGTTCTGAATTAGCGTCTTGTACGAATATGGCAGAGTCCAAATTAGTTGCAAGGCTTTATCCTGATCTTTCAATTCTTCACATACAGCTTCGAGTCTTGAGCATAATGAATCAAAAGCGATAATATGATCCATAACCAGAGTATTCTCTTCCATCCTCATGTCGTGTATAAGACCTTTGATATAGATCTTATTCGTCATCGTCTTAGCCATGAACAAATCTTGAAGAGACTCCCATAACTGTTTTGCTGATGTAGCCTCCTTGATTGAAGCATGACCTTGAACTTTCGTCGTGAGATGGAGACGAATCTCTGACAATCATTTCTTGTCCATCTTTTTCGACTTATCATCAATAACCTTAATCAATTTCATATCATCCGAATCCTTCTTCTTTTGTTCCACCGTTGGTGGACCTTCTAGGGCATCATCCAAGTCCAGCACTACGAGATAGTCTTTCATACTCATCTAACATAGGCTGAAATCCATGATTCCATCGAACTTCTCCATCCTATAAGATTTATCCATTATAACACACATCTCCTTGAATACCACCCTTTGATACCACTTGTTGTGATTATTAACAATAAATCACGCTATGAATCGTAATTTAAATAGTGAATATTAATAACTAGAGATAATAAGGATGAGAAAAAACAAGAAGATAAATAATAGAATACAAAATATTCGACAAACGAAAATTTCACTAATTCTTTGAAAACGATTACAAAATCTATCACAAGAATTATTACACTCAAAGCTCTCACAGAAGAAGAAAATTAACAGCCTTTTAACCTCTCTCTCACAACAAGATGAACTCTCCCAAAAATTCCCACAGGAAGAAGAATTTCTCTTATGCCTTAATCTCTTGAACGATTCTATCTATATATAACAATATAATAGAGTCCATCTAATCTTGAATAAGGTAATAACAATCGTACGTAAATATGGAACTATTAACAAGGTAATAAAGACCAAAATAAACAAGGAAATCAAGTTTGATAAGGAAACATATTTATCGCCCAGTTGCAAAACGACTTTTACACTTTTTTCGCGTAACTGCAAAATGCTTTTGCACTTTTTCAGAATCGCAAATCCTCTTTTGCACCATTCAAGCGAACAATTCAATTTCTAACAAAATTTATCTTTTTCTTGGGTTTGGAACCGAGCAAAAAACACAACATATACTATCTCATATATATTAATAGTTGATTACAAATTTTATTTTTAAGATGCCTCCAATTAATATATAGTACGTCACGCACTAAATTTTCTAAAAAAAGTTATTGATTAGGTTAAAATATATGTCATGTTAAAAGATACAAAATGTGTGATTATTAGTTTGAGAGAGATTTAATTATTTGAAGTCCGGTAATCACTAAGAAATGAGCCATTAATTGGCATTGGAGATTTCTTCTTCATCAACTATCGTATTTTCTGACAGAGATTTCAAAGCAAATTAAATAAGGCCATCATTCTCACCCATATGCATGTTCCTATACATCCTGCCTCCATTATATTCTTTGTTAATTTGCTTCTTCTTTTGGTTCCGAAGTTCAAATAAAATGGATGTACGGCTTTTTTCTAACATTGATGCATCTTTTCAAAATATGGTCAAAGATAACAGGCCACCATGGGGACGAAAAAGTATATATTGAGCCGCTTGTTCCAAATTTAGAATTAAGATACTCTTACCCTTTTGAAACTGAGTGTTTTCAACGAGTTGTATATTATCGTACATATATATCAACTTATATTAATAGACCGATTCTTTAACCCGTGCGATGAATGGGCGCATTTATAAATTTATATATATATATATATATATATATTTTACTTTTGATTACTTTTTTTGTATCAGATGGAATCTAAATTAGATATATATATATAATTATTCTTTTTAATTGTAAGAGTTCCATAAAAATAACGGAAATGAATTGAAGGACTGTTATCAAATAATGACATTAAAAACTTAGTGCAAGACTCATATAAAAGAAAGAAAATATTAAAGCCTTGTTAAAATTTAATAGTATATATATAAATATAATGCAATAAATATAAATACACGGTGCAGCTAAATATAAATAATAGTATATACATAATCTAATAATATATATATATATATATATAAATATAATGTCATAAATAATATTACACATGGCAGTTAGAGACATTTGTTAATATTTAATGCTATAAATAATATTACACATGACAACTAAAAATATTTGTTAATATTTAATGTAATAAATCTTCTCACTTCTCTTATTTTATATATATACTATTAGATTTGATATTGTTGTACATACTAATTAAGAACATACAATGTATTAATGCATTCACCATAAATAATCAGCAAGCTAAGTGTAACATTAATGAATATATATATATCATCTCTATATGCTTACGCCACACAACAGATTAAATCAAAAGTCAAAAAGGTGTCTTTGGTTTCCTGTTGATATATGTTCATCGTGTTTAGAAGAAATTAAAATACTCGTCCAGTGGCTCTAATCCCACTCCTCCGGTAAGAATAAGCTAGTATGATTGCTTAACTCTCTTTAACAAAAAATTCACCCAACAACATATCCGAAGTTATTTTTCTGAAAGTGCGTGGAAATTGCTTAAAGGAGGGTTTAAGTATATCTAGATCTCTATTTATCCAAAAAAATAAGATTCTTAATTCATCACCTTGTTCATAAGGAATTAATTAAACCATGAACTTTCTTGTTACGAATAAGCCAAAGACTAATCTACTATATACCATATAAACAGGGCCGGTCCTAAGTTTTGAGGAGTTCTAGGCGAATTTTAATTTCAGGACTCTTTTGTATATTCATGTAGCATAACTATATCAATAAACTCTAACAAATATATACATATATATATATATACAAATTATGAGATTTGAAAAGTAACAAAAAGATTAATTAAATTTCTTATTCATATAGAATTTAGTTAAAATAAAAACTAAAAGATAGCGTTTTGATTCAACAACAGAAAAAAAAACCATTAAATAAACTTATCGATATATAGGGATTAGAGTTATTTTATTGCATTTTTTAATTATTTTTAGTTGAATTGAGAACTTGAACTTGTGTACTTGTTTAAAAAAAAGAGAGAGAGAGAGAAAGCTCAATCCCGCCCATATATACTAAAACTCTGAACTTGAGAACTAGAGACTTCAAGTAGCAAGCACCATCACCCGTTGGAACAATTGTCCTTGTGTTTACTTTTATTCAGCCAAAAATTATTTTGACTTTACATACTATAACTTATATATAAGAGAAAAAAAATTCAAGGATCCTAAACGACCGCATGGATCACTTATGTCCAGTGCCGACTCTACATACACTGGCGTAGAGAGGGGGTGGGGGGGTGTAGCTAGGCTGGAGCCCACCCAAAAAAAAAATTTACTTATAGTATCCATAAATATTAAACAGCAGCCCAGCCCAGCCCACCCCACCCCAACCCAACCCAACCTAAATCAACTCAATCCAACTCAATCAAAAAAAATAAAATAATTAGAATACTAATGAATTAAATAGCAGTTTGGCCCACTTGACTTTTGTCAATAACTTATGTCATTATTCTATACATCTAAACTAACAACTGATACTCTCGGTTTTTTTTAGTTCAAATTGTTTTTTTTTATTTTTTGGTCAACGATGTAGTTAGTTCACTTAATACATATTATATTATATATTATTTATATAACTAATAAATTTATTTTAGGTTCATAAAAATACCTGAGTACCATACGGCCATAATAATTTGTATATATTATTAAATTTTTTTAATATGCGCTATTGCGCGTAATAGAATGTTCAAGCTTTAAGTGAAAGGGGGAAGGAGAGGCGCTTGGATTTATATATATTATTTATTATACTATTAGAGATTTAGAGTATTATTTGTTCATTTCTTAATTTATTGTTCAGTACTTCAGTTTATTTAATATATATTATATGCAATATTTTTTTAGATTATTAGAGTATTATTGCTTCCAATTGGACAAATACTTATATTTAATTTTTTTTCCAAGAGCTTATATTTTAAAACCTCAGTTTTAGTAATCAACCGTCATATATATTTTAATTAATTTTTCGTTGTATTTCAGAACCTAATCTTAAGGCTTTGAAATTGAAATTTTGAGAAAAATTAGTCTATACATTTTTTAGCCAAACACAAAATTAATTTCAAAATTTCTTATGCTTGGAAAAGGGAAAAAAATTGTTATTAATATTTTCTAGAATTTTTTTTTTTCAAAATTTATTTTTATCATTAGCCCACCCCAAGGTAAGATCCTGGATCCGCCCTTGTCTACATATAAAGTCATTTACAAAAATTAAATATATACTATAGTAAGGCTCAATTTAATAGAAATATTTAACAAGTGGCTCTCGTTAAAACACATTTATCCTTCTTATGTTAACTAATAGTTCATTTGGATGGAAGGAATGGGAAGGAAGGGAAAGGAAAAGAGGATAAGTGATTGCATTTCCTTTGTTTAGATAGAATATTTAAAGAGAATTGAATGGAAATGGAAGGAGTGGGAGGGAGTGTCATTCCTCTCTAGTCTCTTACTTTCTTTCCTTCCAATATTGGGAGGATTGGGAAGGAAATGATATATTTTTAATAAACAATTTATTTTTTTAATAAATTACATTCTTTTTCTTCCTTTCCTTCTTTCTATTCAAACGGAGTTATTTTCATTCTCTTTCTTTCCCTCCGTAGCTATCCAAACAATAATAAAATTAAACGCATTCCATTTCATTCTATTCATTTTCTTTTCTTCATGATTAATCCTTTCTTTTTTACTCCCTCTTTTCAATTCAAATGGACTGTAATATAAAATAAAAGGTTAAGAGGTAATTTAAGGTCGCTGAGGAATGTACCGTTGAAGCCAATACGTCAAAAGCCGTACTCATAATCTTTGATATTTTGGTTTGTAAAGTTAAATAGATTTTAATTTTGAGCAATAAAGACTTTGACCGAAGTTGTCTTTAAAAGAGCTTTTTCGGATTTATTTAAGGCAAAATTCAATGCAATATCCGTTCTTTTACCGACATAAGATTTGTCGTCAAAAGGTAAGCAATCCTAATATTTTTATTTTTTTAGCAGCACTTGAAGAAATTTGAGTACGAAATCTCTTACTAAATAAATTATTTTTTATAGACTTAATAAACTATTAAATCAATTTATAAGATCAGCAATTTTAATATTTTTTAAGTCGCTTTCTATATATATTTGAACATTTGAACGCTACACAGTTGAGTTGATCAGGAGCGTAACTAACTTCATCCTTGTAGGGTCTTTTGACCCCACTTAATACTTATAATGTACAAATTAATAAGATATATTTTAAATATATATGGACTTATAAAATGTGTATAATTGACACCACTTAAATTTGAAAAATGTAGTTAATAGTGGAGTCAATCTAAGAAGATCTACTTAGCCCAAACAAATTTTCCATGAGAAATATTACTTAGTTCAAAACATGTCCCAAAAATGCCTCAAAGTTATGTTCTAAATGCATTTTAAACGATAAATAATGTCTTTGCATTTGTTATTGGATTTTACTTTATTGAACTGGGTAACATTAGTCATTCATATTTTTTTTCTATTGATAATTTAGTCACTACACAATTAACATGAGATTAATGATGCATTATTGAATAACCTCACTTACCAAATTTTATGACTACGCCACTGCAATTGATATAGTTCGAGCAGGAGCAGGTCACTTACATTAACTTTCCTGCTTCTACCGACGCTTGTGAGAATATGAATTAATCGATTGATCTCTCTATTATTATTATTAGACTCCTCCGTTCTACTTTTTTTTCTAACCATGACTGCGGCTGGGTTGTCCATTTCACACAGTAGCATTACTAGATAACTCCCTCTATCTAAAATTAAAGTCTTTAAAAAAATAATATTAAATAAGTTTAATTGTATCGACATGACATACTTATGTGGAATTTTATCATTATCTTTGGTGCCAACACACTTAAACAGGTACACCAATAACTAAAAAGTTCCATTTTAATAAAAATAAGGCATAATCCATTTTCTACCTATGTTCTTTCGTTTTTCAATCTTAATATAGTTTGGTTTTTCCCTGTTTCCTTTTTTTTTTGTTTTCAAAAAATAAAAATAAAAAACTACCAAAAGTTGTGCAAAGTATTGAGCCTGAGTTGCCTCTATTTAATTACCGGATGTTGAGACTTCGACCTTCCTCTCATATATATATATACAGTGACGGAGTCAGGAATAATTTTTAGGGAGGGCCAATTTTTTTTTAAGTCAAATCAAACTCAATAATTATGTTTCCAGGCTAATATTTTAGTAAAATACTTCTCCATTCTACTTCGATATTTCTGAAGAGTTAAAAATGATATATTAAAATTAATTATTTATTTTGAAATATTTTTATCAACTCAATATTCAACCTACTATAACCAACGAACAAATATATTAATAAATCAATTTAAGAAGCAAATCAACATTAAAACACCTAAATTTTAATATTCAATTTTTTTTTAAAAAAAATAGTATAAGATTATAAAAAAGAAATCTAACCTAAGAGCGGCAAAAAAAGCAGAAGGAAGCTGAGTGCACTGGTGCAATAGTGCTAATTTTACGACTGTGCTTCAAACAAATAAAAGGGGCGACTAAAATAAATTAGACCACCTGCTACGCTTCTTGTTTATACTCCATTCCTACAATAAATTACAAAACCCAGCCCACAAACTTATGTATTTCATCGCACAAAACCACCTCACTCACTAGACTTTTTTCATTTGTACACTAGTCCTCTAAAAAATTGCAAAACAAGGCCCCCCAAATTATATAATTTGCCACACAAAGACCCAACAACCTGCCGCCCACTAAACTTTTGAATTACAGAAACACCACCCTCATCTATGTACTATCGCACACAAGCCCATATACTCGATCAAATTTTGCTAAAAGTCTAGGTGTGGCCATGACCCCTCCTGGACCCTACATGGCTCCACCCATATATATATATATAATGTAGGCTCCACCCATATATATATATAAAGACAGGGAAAGGGAGACCATGACCCCCATGATCTTTAAAGCTTCACTTGTGTCCCCTCCATAAATTTATTCAAACAGTTATTAAAGTAATTGAAGAGAAAATTTAATATTTTACAGTGTCTTATAGCACTACAAATTACTTCTGTCCCTAATTATGAAATCACGTCTGACTTTTACGTTTTTAATAATGCACTAATTTTTACATAAACAATGGTATAAAATAAAATTGTTTACTATCGTAAATTTGGTACGTTATTTATGTTTAAAAAAAAGTGAATTATTAATTTGAAATATCTGAATGAAAAATAATGGACTGTGATTCTGGACAGATGAAGTATTACTTTATAGTCTTTTAATGTACACATGACTAGTTTATGTCTTTATGATGGTTAGCAAAATAAAATTATGATAAGTGAAATATAAAGAGATAAAATACTCCATGCGACCAAACTTAAAATGTGTAAACAATGTTATTTTGCAAATTTGAATATGACTAATTTCAGAGAGCATCTCAAACAAAATCAAACCATCCACCTTCTTTATCAAGAAAGGGTTTATTTAGATAAAGGAATATTTCCATATATAAACTTCAAAATCCCTTCCAACATTTCAATTCGTCTTCTCTGAGATCTTTTAGTGAAACCCATCAGGAAATCTTACGATTGGAGCTCTTACAATTTTCCCACCCTTAAGTTTTCTCCAACTTTTTTATACAAAATTCAAAAAAGAACAAAAACAAAAATTAATGTTAGTAAATTGTTTTATACTAATATATATATGTAGAAAATATCATAGGGAAGTAAAAAAAAAAATAACAAATGGGCTAATCTTGTCGGAAAAAAGGTATCCACTATCCCACTTTCACCAGGGGGATTTTTGAAA
Source organism: Lonicera japonica (assembly GCA_021464415.1). Lineage (NCBI taxonomy): Eukaryota > Viridiplantae > Streptophyta > Magnoliopsida > Dipsacales > Caprifoliaceae > Lonicera > Lonicera japonica. Next base: position 3,718,018 of record CM038464.1, on the reverse strand, counting down.
GAGTTTCGTTGTTTATGGTTAAAAGGGAGAAATTTAAACCTTTTTAAAAAAAAATCAAAATAAATAACACCTATTTATTTGGTAACTCTGAGAATTACCTATATTTGGTGACCAATACATGAAGGAAGGTGGCTAAAAAGACCCTGCTATACTCTGCACCAGCACATTGCTTCATTCCAACCCCAAATGGCATGAAACTCTTTGATACCACACTTGATTGCAAATCCTATTTTTTTCATGTGAAAAAAGGGCGGATATTGATGAGTTTGTCAAGTTTTGCTTCTGTATATAAATGTGTTAATTTTGCTTATTGTGCTCTATCAAGATTAAATCACATTTGTACCTTCCAGCGACTTGGATTGAATACCATTGGATCATCAAACTGGCTCGAATCCAAGTGAAGAGCTGCTGTTGCAATCATAATTACCCATCCTTTTGGAATGGGGTATCCTACAAATATTAATTAAGGTCTCTAATTAACAAAAAAAATAATATATTATCATATTTTGGTTTATAATTAGAAGAATACAACAAACTTTATTTGATCGTACCATTGATGGGGATATCTACTAGCGTTCGGCGGAACAACCCTGGCGCGATATTTCCCAGCCTCAGAATCTCATTGATAACTTGTACTTTCCCAATAAGGCCCTGTTTGTTTCTTGACGAAATGAAGATGGAAAATGTTTCCCTTTTTTTAACTGACCTGATGACGTGTGAAAATCATTGACTTATATTCATTCCATGTAAGTGGGGAGTCCAAGTTCTCTCTCTGATTAAGGATTGCTTCATGCTCAGCCTGAAAAATAAATTAATTCATGATCGTTAAAGATTGGACTGCTCTTGTAGCCCCTAATAGAGATCGAGCATCAGGGGCTGCTCTTAACATTATAGCACCTATCGAGGAAGATGGAGTGCGTACTGTACATTTCTTGATGAGGAAGTTGAGGATGAAATTAGATGATGGAAGAAGGCGCTAATTGTCTATACGTTAGGGGCTAAGCCCCCTTCCCATGTTATGGAACGAATTGTAGAGAAGAAGTGGGGGTAAATAAGAAAAAATCAAGATATATCTTATTAAAACAGGGGTGTATGTGAGGGAGTTCCAAGATGTGGAAACCAATGTGTTGGTGATGGAAGCTGGGCCCTAGTCATTTGAGAAAAAGCCTCTTGTTATTAAGACTTGGAGTCCTAAGACAAATTTGGAACGTGAGGAGTTGGCTATTGTTCCAATTTGGATTCGTTTTCCTCATTTGAAGCTGCACTTATTGTCCGTATCAGTTCTTAGCAAATTGGATAGCATTATATGGAAGCTTCTCTTCACAGATAGGATGACTGTCGAGAAAGAAAGGATCACGTTTGCTAGGGTTGTGGGGGGATCTTTTACCAAATTCTATTATCCTAAAGGATGCTATAAGGAATGAAGATGGGAGCAAAAGGTTGACTGTGAGTGGATTCTTGTTTCTTGTAAATCATGTGGTGTATTTGGGTATATGGTGGCTAGATGCCTGAAAAGGGAAAAAGCTCAAAGGCAGGTTTGGGTGTTGAAGGACAAAAAACATGAGGTGGAAATTTTGAATGAGGAGAGAAGGTGAAGTTTATATTAGCGGAGTGGTGAAAGATCAACAAACTAAATGCTTGTTGAAGGAAGAAGAGCCTAATGGTGGTGATTCTAGTGTAGAGAATTATTTGGATGCAACCGTGAATGCAAACTCTGTGGAGGTCACTTGACATCAAAATGGTATGTTAGAGGGAGATAAGGTTGATGATAGCAAGGATAAAAAATTGAGATATCTCATCATAAACAAAAAGGGTGTTGGTAAATTCATAGAAGACATGGCTATCACTCATGTTAGCAACATGTTTGCTGCACTGGATGATGGTAAAAATGAAAACAATCTTGAAAGGAGAATGGATCGATCAAGGGAGTTTGGCGAAAGTAAGCATAAACTTGATCAAGTTGATCAATTTCTTTTGGAACAACTTTGCCCTAATGATCCAATTGGCAAGAGCGGTAGGCTGAAGAGGGATATCCATAAATCTATCCGCAACAAATGGTTTTTTTTCTAAGGTCTCAATTTCTTGTTTAAGTTCTCTTTAACTTTCTCCTAGAGGTTTGGTTCATGCCTGCTCTAGTGTTATATGTTCCGTTCATTATTATTAAACATCAGGGTCTCCTCTTCTGCTTTAAAAAAGAAAAAGAAAATTTAACTAAATTTTGCATAAATTTGGAAAATACTAATGATCAATTCTTCCAACACTTCAGGATGTTCCTCGAGCAACTTGAAAGCTAATGCCATTGTTGTTGAAATAGAGTCCGAGGTAACAAATAAAAGACTAAATATTAATTGAACAATGAAGTCCTCATTTAATAATTTCTCAGTATCCATGTCTTTGATGAGATGGTCAAGCAAGTCTTCTTCACGATTCTGATCCGGTGAACTACAAAGCCTCTTTTTCAACACATTGCCCACAGTTTCACGCACCTTCTTGTGAATCTGCATGAAGATTTCCAGATTTAAACTCTAATTAATTAATTTATTTTCCAAATAATTTAAAACAGATTATTTGCCGCAGTTTTAGTTATTGATGTATTTACCTGCTTACACTTGTGGTGTGTAGTACCGGGTATGTTAACAGGAAAGGACATAAGTCCTTCTACAAGGTCATTGAACATATTGCTTAACTTCAATGGAGAATTATCAAGATCGCTACTAACCAACTGCTTCGTCGCGAAGGCCATAGTAATCTTTCATAGACAGAAAAGAAAAATAAAAAATCAGAATTGATATTTGTCGTGTGACCATATAACAATGTATAGATATTTGCTATAAGCTTAATTTTAGTTACCTTGATAGAGGCGCTTTTCCCTTCAATGGTGTCTTTGCTTGACCAAGTGCGAAGAGTTTTGTGAATAAAATCTTCCATCTTAGGAATCAGCTTGCCTTTGAGAGCCTCAACACCAAAGTGGTTCAAGTTCCTACTATATTTTCTTGAAGATTGATTAACTTGATCAAATACTTCCGCAAAGGTGTCGAGGGACATCGTGTCTACCAATGTTCCGACTTGCTTGAGGATGTAGTAGTTGAACTCCCGGTCTGCTGATATTATCACTAGCCTACCTGCTACATTTGTTCGAAAAATTGACCCATACCTAAAATAAGGAGAAAATGGACACGTACATGTACATAGGACAAAATTTTAGTTGTCAGACTCAGAATTAAAGTATCAATCGATAAATAATTATCACATCAGTTGATCTACAAAAACTGATCAGATGTACTAGGATTGATTACCTTTTAATCCTGGTTGCAATGAAAGGAAGAAGGTCAAGAGAGGGGCGGGGGATAATTAACTGAAGGGTCTCCCCAATAAAAGGGAGGCCCATAGAACCTGGAGGCAGCACTCCAACATTGCATTTGGGGTTCCTCCATTTGTAAATCCTGTGAATTACATATACTGTGATTAATGTTGCAACAAACAATCCCACAGTTGACAGGTTTATGTTTGTCGCAACATTTAAGTATGAGGAATAAGACATTAATCGTTTGTCTTAAGATTACAATCAAGAATCAATTGACATGTGATAGCAATAAATTGATAGGCAAGGGCCTTTTGTGTATATATATGGAATCGGATTTAGGGGTTTTGAGTTGCAATAATTCTAGTTAGATATAAATATTTGACATAAAAACTGACATATCAAATGTAGGTACTATGTATTTGTTAAAAGAATCATATTGCATTATATTTTAACTAATGAGTGATTGACACATTGATATGTCAATTTTTTATATCCATGTAAAATTACCTTCCAGTTAAGTATGTATCAAATAAAATATTAGTGATACATAAGGCTTACTTGAGTCCATATAGATTAAATATTGTTGGGTCGTAAGTGAAAGGGTAGTTACATTTCCTTTTTAGCAAAATTGCAAATTAGGTACTTATTAGGTTAAATGAATGGTTGTTAGTAAACCTAATTTTAAATATAATTTGTGCTACCTAAAGTACCCTTATTAATTTTTCAATAATTACATTACATATTTTAAAAGAGGATAGCCATATTCTCAAAGCAATTATACATTTGGCAAAGCATTGTATTACTTTACGTGGGAGGATAATTTTATGCATGGGCTTCAGCCCAAACCCAGCGCACAGACTGTGGGCCTGTCTTGGGGTGAGGACTCCTGATCGTATATACTGTCTACTTGTCGATGAAACAGAGAACTTATCACTGATCGGATAAAAGGGAGTCAAGCCAAGTGGATAAGAAGTAGTTGAGCTGGAGGATATACAAAGTGAAATAACCAATTCAGTTAGTGTGAACAGGGCCTTGGACACCTATAACCTTGGATTATTGATCAAGCTTACCCTTTATAGTAATTTTCCATCTCACCAAATTTTATCCAAATTGTATAAATAGGATAAGATAAACCCATAGCAGGGAGAGCCATTTTTATTTTTACTACCATATAGCATCTTCTCTGTACTCATTCTAGGGCTTAGTTGCCTCCATTGTAACGGTACAATTATTAGCCATTAGAGTTTAGTGAAGAATACAAGCACATATTCTGGGAGGACGTACTGCCGAATTGAGAATAACAATCACCGGAGGAACCTACCCCACAAACAAAAACCCTTCTTTCGTCACTGTTAATTCATTGTTCATTATGGCCACCTTTACTGAGTTTGTTGCCAACCTTAGCGATTTGGGCCAATTTAACTTTATTTGGACTTGGTTAGACTTCTGTCACCCACATTTTAAAAAGTTGTAATACATGTGGGAAATGTTATACATTATTTTAGCAATAGTCATAATTAATTTGATAATACTACCACTCTAAAAAGAATTGCGGTTCCAAGGATTAAATGAATGGTTTTGTAAGTTTTAAGTAAATATATCATCAATCCCCTTCTCTTAAATACCGTTTTTAAGTTAGCTAACTTAAGGGTCTATTTCGAGGGGTAAATAGGTGAATTTTTTCATGAAACTTGGTGAGAAAGATCACTATAATGAGTGGATCATTTCCACCAAATTTTATCAAAAAAATCAAATGGGAAGTAGGTTAATTAAAAATCTAAAATTTCAACATTCAGAAATGTGCATATATATCAATTTTTCATTAACCCACTTCCCGATTGATTTTTTTTATGAAATTTGGTGGAGATGATCTACTAATTATAGAGATCATCTCCACCAAGTTTCATGAAAAATTCATTCGTTTACCCCCTAAAAAAAGACAGTCCTTAAGAGAAGGGTTCTAAATATATCATATCATTATAATATAAATAAAATAAAATAAAAAAAATCCACTGAAAAAGTATTTATACATGTAAAACACTATTATCTTAATCTACTATTTTGAAAAAATTTCACTAAAGATTATTTTATATATATATACATATGTATATAAAAGATACTATTATATATATAAATCCATTTCAAGTAAGGACCAAATTAAAGAACCAAGTTTAAGGACCAATATTTACGGATTGATGCTTTTGAGGGAGTAGAAATATGAGTTTTCTGATGAAACTTGGTGAAAATAATCTCCATGATTAATAGATCATATTTACCAAACTTTATCAAAAAATTAAACTGAAAAATGGTTTAATTAAAAATTTGATATATATATATATATATGTGTGTGTGTGTGTGTGTGTGCATTTCTGGAAGTATATAATATCAAATTTTCAGTTAACTTATTTTTTGGTTGAATTTTTTAATGAAATTTAATGAAGATGACCTACTAATCATAGATATCATCTCTATCAAATTTTATTAAAAAACTCATATTTTTGCTCCCTTAAAATAATCAATTTGTACTAATTGGGCCTTACTTAAAAATTTTAACATGTATATATACATGTATATAAAAGATAATATTAGCATATTATATAAATATTTGTGCTTCCTTTGTAGATGGGAAAGTAAATTTCACCATGGTTGGTGAAATTTAATTTAAATTATTTATTTTTGGTCTGCACGATAGTTGATGAAATTGAAATACCCAATAAACTTGGGAATTTCAAATTTATATCTCGTCGTATTGGGATACTCAATCCCAACAAATTCCTAAGCAAATGGGAGAATGAGTTGGATTGAAAATTGAATACCCATTTTCATTTTTTATTGTGTCTACCAAACAAGTTCTAAATGTAACGATTAAAGGGTCTTTTAACATCCAATCTTCATTAAAAGAAATTTTTTGTGGCCAACTAACTTCTTTTTTTTTTTTTGAAATTTGCGGTACTTTAAGTATGCTATCTGTATTTAGTGAGAACTCAAATATACAAATACTAAAGTTCAATATATATGATTTTTCAATCATAGATATTATATTTACGATAGAGAAATATCGGTTAAAATGACATATACCATAATATAATTGTGACCGAGAAATCACAAATATCGAACATGAGGACTATGTCCTTTAAAAAAGTAGGGAACGCAAAAAAAAAGGTGCTGGTAAAAGCACCCTTAAAATTTAATTTAAACACCCATTTTTTAAGTACCCATATTTAATTTTTATTTTTTTTAAATCACCCTTGTTGATTAAAAGCACCCAAATAAAAACATCTCTACAACTATTGTATAGTATTTAACTTGTCTTCTTAACTTCTTTAATTGTTCTTTAATTAAGGTTCAAGTTAATAAAAACCACCAAATAACCTTCTTAGCTAGCTTATATGAAGACACTTAAGGATTGAACCGAGCTTGGGTTTGAAACCCTATATAAAAGAAAAGAAAGGGCGTTTCCTCAAGCTCAATAAGTTGGACGTTAGAGTTTTCACCCCAACCTAACCAGCTACTAGTGAAGTGAAGTCCGTTTCCTGCTAGTGTTGCCCTCCTCTGTTAACATATCCTGGAAGTTAAAAAATAACTTAAAAAATAGATTGGTTACTTTACAAGTGGAATTGCCCGCTCCTTGGGTCTTTTTTCAAAAGGGCTATTTTTATGCGTGAGGACAAATTATTTAGATATGTGTTATCTCCTAAGAAGAGCTATCTCTAGTAGACCTGCCAATCAATATTATTCCATCCCAAACAAAGATCAATTCCTATTATACATTGTTTATAAATTTGAATTACTTAAATCTAGACAAAAAGAATAATTAATCATTCTTTATCAAACATAAGAGTATACGACTATAAAATGCTTCCTAATGTTGCCTAAGAAAGAAGGAGAGGGGAGGCTGTATATTAGGTTCGTTCGTAGTTGAAAGGAAGATTTGGAAGGAGAGGCTATGAATTTGGCTCGTTCATAGTTGAAAGGATGATTTGGAAGAATAAAATTTTATTTTAGTAATGGGTGCTTTAAAAGAAGCTGAACAATAAAGTTAGTATTATTTTCTCTTTAGATAGAGTGTTGAAACTAGTTTTTAAGGGTGCTTCTGCTAACACCCTATAAATTATTGTGTTAGAGCATTTCTAACATGCATCTATATCTTTGTTTTATGTAAAATTTAAACGACTTATAAATTTTTTTTATCTCCAACAATCTTTTAAAATAAATTTTGTGTAAATACACTCTCATTTTACAATACCCCGACAGCATTCTCTCTCTTCATTTTTTAAATAAAATTACAAAACGTAATAACTAAAAATATAAAATATGGATTTTAATAAAAACTATATATTTAAAATCTACTATCAAGACCTACAAATTAAGATCCTTATTTATAGAAAAATTCAAGAAAAAATAATAAAAAATTATTTAAATTAATAGAATCTTATTAATTTTAGAATTTATACAAAACCCTACAAAAAGTACCATTGAAGCATTTTTTTTCAAAGCGTTCAAGTTTTTTTAAAAGAATGAATTAACACATATGATTTACAAGTCTATTTTTACATTACCATTAGAGATGCTCTAAGGTATCCAGCCATCACTTTTACACCGAACTTGAAGTTTTTTTTAAAAAAATGCTCCAATGGTACTTTTGTATATTTTTATATAAAATTTGGATAAACCAATAAGATACCAAATATGTTTGATTTCATTTAATGCAATTTTTTATTGATTTTTTTAATATTATTTTATAATGAAAATAGATCTTGATTTATTTGTCTTGATAAATAAATTTTAGATATATAAATTTTATTAAAATATATGTTTTGTATTAGAAGTTATTTTTTTATGTAGTTTTATTAAAAGATTGAGGAGAGAGAGAGAGGAAAGTGACGTGGCACTCAGAACATGTGGTGTATTTTGCGCATTTATTTTACAAAAAAAAAAATTTGAATTTAAAATCTTCTAAAACTATATAAAAACGGAGCCTTTGTGCCTTTTGTAAATTGCCACGTGTCACATTTCTACCTATTGAACATTTATACTTCCGTAAATTCATTGTACTACGGAGGTTGTTAGTCGATAATGACGCATTAATTACAATATTAATCTATTAGGCCACCGTTTCACTTTCTACCTTCACCCATTATTCTCTCCCACACATATTAATTCATTCCAACGCATCTTTCAATTTAAATTGGTGTTTTTATCTCCCCAACGATTAATGGTCGGAAGCCGATGCATCCCCTTCAAGCCTATCTCGCTCTTATTTACGAGTTCTCTGAATAATCTAAAATGAAACCCTAGGTTTGTTTCTCCATCTCTCCATCCATTTGCTCTCAATCTATTAAATTACAGTGGTTTATAATGGCTCTTGATGTCTTGCAAATCATAATTTGTCATATGAATATATAATTCCACTGAATTGAAGCGCACCTCTTTAATACTAGGGTTTATTGCCGTCGTTTTGTTGCTCCCCCGATGTATTCTCTTCTTTTCTCCCAACTATGAGCATTATCTCCACCAATGGGGTTTGCAGGTATAAATCAAAGAAAACACATAGGCAAACTGTTGTTGGCAATTTCTTTGAGATAACCAAGGAGTTATGCATTATTAATCAAAGAAAATGCACAGAGAAATTGTTATAGGGAATTTGTTTTGAGATAATGTTTCTCCATTTTTTCCTCTTATTTATTTTTGTGGTTTTCTAAAGCGCTTCTCTTTCTGTGCACTTTTCTTTAAGTATTTTCTCACTATGGTAGGCATTCCACAGGTAAGGCGTTCTTTGCTCTAATGTGTCTCCTCTTATCTACTGATTAGTATGTTTCTCTTTATCTTTACTTTTTTTTTTTTTTGCTTTTGTTAAGATATTCATCCAATGAATTCCTAGAGATCTAAACAATAAATTTGTTAGCTAGGTATGGTGTATAAATTCTGACTGAACTCAAATTTTTTTATTGTGATTTTATTTGTTAATTACATTGTGAAATTTGTGGATTTCTTTTTTTCTTTCCTTTCTCTTTTTGCTGTTGTTGTAGCTTTTCTTCTGCCCTGGTGTTGAATCAGAAAATTGGGTTTAAGTCCTTAAAGGTACTAATTTCTCCACTCTTAAGTTCAATCATGCTTCCATTATGTTTAAATGCTTTTTTTAATCAGAAATTAAAATTTCCATTTTTTGGTACAAAATTAAAATTTTATTGATATGAAGGCAATATACAACACAATTATTACTTCTTACATCGCATATTTACCATCCCCATTCTATCTAACCTAATAATTTAGACTTTGAGGATGATGTTTGATTAAACGCTTTCTATAAAATTGTTTTTTCTGCTTTTATGTTCTTATTTTTTTCTTATCAAAATAAAGTCTAAATTTGATTTGGAGACATTTTCTTCTTTTGCATTGAAACATTAAAGTCAAAGACAATAAAATAAAAAGAGGAAGAAATTGATATTGTGTATAATAATTTTGCTACTATAATTTTCTCTTTGGAGTTAATGTGAGAATTACTAAGACTATGGAACTAGATCTCTCCAAGGTTTGGCTCATGCTTTGACATATTTTGAGGTAGTTGGTACGAAATTGATATGTAAATTAAAAATATTCATTTTATTTTATTTTTTGCTTAAGTGCTACGAGACTCTTCAATTGAGATTTGAGATGCATGAAGACAATATAATTCTTGCTGATTGTAAGCAATATATGTTTTTTTATTGTTGTTTGTGAGCTTTACATGCATCATATATAATCTAATAGTATATGTATAACGCAAGGAGTGAGAAGAATCCCATCATAAGTTGCCACGTGTCCTTAATTAGTCTCTTTAACACATGTTAGGATTAACTTCCGTCATTATTCACACTTTACTCTGTTTTTCTATAATCCAAACTCCTTTGTTCATTTATTTCTCCTCTTTTGTTCTTAAAATCACACCCTTTTAGTTTCACAAGCCTTTGTTTTTTCACATTTGGGCCTTATTCTCTCATTTTCCCTCATTCATATCCAATCTCTCTATGTTTTGCCCTCCTATCACTGGTATCAATTTAGGGAGATTCTCAAGCCATCGCTTTTCTTATCATAATTCCAGTTGAATGTTACTTCTCACTCTTGGCCATAAACTTTTCCTTCTCTATTTAATACGGATTAACAAAATGTATTTCTTTAATTGATTGTTTTTTGTAGGATATGTGCATAAACTCTACTTTACTACTTTCAGTTGTTTATTCCAGGTAATTTCTTCATACTTCTAATGTTTCCCATTTCTTTTAATCTTTAACTGAAGGTTTATTATACTTTGTTGTGTTCTGCAAAATAATTTAGTTGTTTTGTATTTTTATTCATAGTTATTGCTTTTTGTCTATTTAGAATGTGATTTTGTGAATCATTATATTTTAGATGTCAAAGTGCAAGTATATATGTCTATGTAATATTGCAATTATGTGAAAGGTTTGTTGGATTTGATTGTTAGAAGCTGAATATAATAATTTTGTTATGTGATTCAATCATTTTCTAGAATGGATTAAATGTGCAAATGCCAGAAAACAGAAGACTAACATTGTTCATCTTTTGATTTTATTATTATTCAATAGGTGAACTAGAGTAGTTGATATATCACAAAATTGTAAGCATATATTAGAAAAAGAACTATATCATACTATCGTTTCCTTTTTAGAGTCTCCAAAAAGTAAGTACTGTTTTATTTTGAAATCTGTTTCTTTACATACACAATTCTCATTATTTCGTTTTTGGTGCACGTAGTTTAGCTGTTGGTAAATAGCACATATAAATTATTTTGTATTTCTAATTTAGTAAAATGGTGTATGTCAAAAGCTTGGGTATCATATTTGTCGCTTTCTAATTATTTGTTGTACATAATTGCATGTTTGAATAGATGTATATAATTAAAAAGTGTTATGGTTTTGGTTTTCAGTATTACTGTTTTAGGGATTTCCCTTCTTTTTTATTTTTGGGTCAAATCCATTAGATTTTTGAGCATATATAAATATATATATATATATATATATATATGAAATTGATGTGGCAGTTAGACCAATTTTTTGTGGAGGAGGTGTTGTAAAGTGGAAGAAGTTTACTTTGATTGTTTACCAAGATTACATAATAATGAATCTCATAGTTGAATTCATTTGAATATCTCATTCGTCCTAATTTTTGTTACACTATTATCTACGGTTGCTTAGTTTTAGATCTTTTGAATGTTTATTGTTAATATATGTTAATATTTGTCCTCTGATACTCTTGCAGATTAGTTAATATGAGGTTTGCTTCTTTCTTTGTGTTGCTAATAGTCGTCTTTTTAACTGTCTCACAAGCTGGCTTATTGGATTGAGCTTATTGTTGGAGAAAAAGACTATTCTACGCACAGAAATCAATTTGGATATTTTATTCGTTGAACATAAATTCAAATTATATTCAATTTTGTAATTTAACTATTTTATTGTAATACGCCCACGCATCGCGTGGGTTACATACTAGTACACTAATATTAGGGGGACACTAAAATGGGACATTGACTTCGCACGTGGCAGCTGACTAAGGATTTTTTTTTAAGGCAAGCAACTGTTTCTCTCCTCTTTCAACCATCCGTACTCATCCTTCTCTCTCTAGAAGCAACTCTCGTCCTTTCTCATCTATTCTATATCCATCAATCTTTCTCTAATGAAGCACCTTTCTCTTTGCTTAAAACACTGGCACCACCGCCTTTGCTTCGCGGAGAAGAACACGGCGTTTCTCCGGCAGATGGAGATGTTTTTAAAGTTTCTATGACCAACTAGAACATCTACTAACTAATCTTTTTGTTTATCCTTCGGAGGGCCGTGTTAAGATTATAGGTAAGATAAATATTATTGAACTAATTGTATGTATTAAATATTATATAAAGATAAAACTTTATTTATAAAGTCTTACAAGATAATAAAAAAAGAAATAACTAATTCAATAAGGAAAATGAAACTAGTTTAATTCAACAAGAAAAAGAAAATAACTAAATAAATAATAAGAAATAAGAAATAAGAAAATATAATGAAATAAGAAAATATAATTTAACACCCCCCTCAAACTCAAGAAGGCTAGGAGAGCTTTCTGAGTTTGGAAAAGGACAAGCCGAGTAGACAAACTAGCACGTAGGCGAACTAGGCAGGCGAGCCGACGAGGATGACTGAGTCTTCAAGAATTCCGACAAGAAAAATTAGAATATAAAACTGAAAAACTGGAACAGGAAGATCTTAGAGAAACTGAAAAAATTGGAACATGAATAGAAAACTGAAACAGGAATATAAAATTTGGTTTGAGTAGAAAAACTAGAATAAAAAATCTGGGTAGAAAATCTGAGAGAAGAAAAACTTGATCGTCTGAATAAAAGAAAAACTGGATCGTCTGAGTAAAAAACTGGAATATGAGTAAAAACTAGAATCTAAGTAAAAAAAAAAAACTGAGTAGAACTGGAAAAACTGAATCTGAATACGAATAGAAAATAAATATTTAGGTTTACTGAGAAATGAGGCTAACGGTATCTTTGAGTTTGAAATCAGAATACTGAAATTTAGATAGTGTGCGGTGTGGCTAATGGATTTTGGATGAGCGGGCATCGTTTAAGTTTGGATCAAATCTCTACTAATCTAACACAAGTAAAATATGAATAAGAATAATTTTTTAGGTAATTTTTTTTCCTTAAGTTATATTAAGATACTAAAAATGGATCAAATCTCCTTCCGTGAGAACGTTTCTTGAGAAAAAGGCATAAAATAATATTATTTTTTGAAAACAAGGGCATATATTTTTTTGTTCTTGTTAGAGTAGATCCCTATTTATCAATTGTGTTTTAAAATATTTTGTTTGACTATAATTGTATTTTGTGCAAACTTAACTTAATTCAAATCATAAACATTTGTGATCAAAAAAAATTTAATACAAACTTTATTTTGCATGATGGGTGTTTAAGTGTATTTTTACGTGTCACTTGTATAACTTTAAAGTAATGTCAAATAAATATCAATACATAGTAATTCCATTAAAAAAAACAAGGATCGTAAATTTAACTTTGCATAATCTAAAAAAGTTATCATGTGTGTTTTTCTTAATAAGCGAGTTTAAATTTGTAACTCGTTAAAATAATTCTAAATTAGTGGCAATTAAATATTTAGATATGATAATATAATAAAAAAATACAATGTAAACTTAATTTTACATAATATCATAAAAATTCACGATTGAAATTTTAATGCAAGGTAAATGTTGCACTCGTTTTGAGAGAATGGTCAAAGTTAATGCAAAGCTTTATTACGCAATCCCCAGTTTCCAATATGCTAGACATATGTAAAGAAGTAAATGACTCAGTTATATAAAGAAGAAAATTGTTGAATAATAGATTTTGAAGTTCAAGCCCTCCTCACTTATCTTTTTTGTGCGAGACTTTTAATTCAAATGACATCGTCGTCATTTCTTATTTGAAAATTTGTGGGTTCAATTCTTCTCTCAATAGAGGAGTTTCTAGACTTTCTTTATGTAATAGAGTTAGTAAATATCTTTATATGCAATAATACAAATTTGCAAAGAAAAACAAGTTTTTAAGGGTGTTTTCTTCCGCGAATTTAGCCTATGATATCCAGAGTCTCCCCTTATCTTCATATAAAGGATAGGAAGTACCACTTAAGAGACAACCCTCTCATAGTCTCATGAAATATCTCTAGTATTATAAAATGGAGACTAACTTTTATAATAACTCAAGTCAAATAAAGTTTGAAAGATGGGGCTTGATCAGTTAATTAGTTGAAATGTGTTGTATAATGTCAAGAGAGTAGTAGTTCGAGTCTCCTCGTCCATCATTCCTTTGAACACTTGATCCTTATCCATTATATTACTTATACTTGGATAAAAGAAATCAAATTTTAGTGCATTCTTGTTGAATTTTATTAAGTTTAATAGTTAATAATCGTTTTTGGTAGTTTTTAATGGAACTATATAATGTTGATTCTCACTCCATTTCTAGAAAGACTTTTAACTCACACCAACTTTTTGCACATATTTGTATAATTTTATAGCAAAAACACATGCACTTTACCATTGAAAAATTAAAGGCTCTGGACTTGGGTAATTTTAAAATTATGAAACAAATTAACAAGTTTATTATAAATGGTACAATTATTTGATGGAAAGTTTATTACACATTTTACTATTAATTCTATGATCTATGGGGAAATAACAAATAAAGGGTATATAGCCTCTGAAATGAACCAATCACCTTCTTCATCAAGAAAGGGTTTATTAAATTAAAGGAATATTATTTCCATATGTAAACTTCAAGATCCCTTCAAATTCAGCTTCATTAGTTGATCTTCTCTGAGATTTTGTAGTGAAAGCCATCTGGAAACCTTATGATTGGAGCTCTCACAATTTTGCCTCCCTTCACTTTTCTCCATCTGCCATTGGATGATTATACACAGAGAAAGGGGTGATGTTTAATAACTTAGTTCTAATGTGCACATACATGAAAATTATCCACTAAAACTCCGTTTGATAGCAATATGAAAAAAAAAAAATTAGGTGAGAAGATGGAAAATAAGTTTAGATATGTGGTGAGATGCTTCAATTCTATCTCACACATTTTTGTAAGTATATGTCTTTCATCCTCCTTTCATATTTTGACGAAAAAAAAAATTTCACCACCATCCAAAAAAAAAATTTCCACGAAACAAGTAAATCTCACAACATCCCTCAACTTATTTTCCATCTTCTCATAAAACTACATTGTTTCTCCTATATACTATTTTTTATTTTATCATGAAACAGAGCCTAATTAAGCAAACAAAATTTTTATACAAACTTCTAAAAAGAAAGTAAAAATTCACCTCACTTTAGTGTTTAAAGATCATTTACCTATATTTAGTGACCAACACATGAAGGAATGTGGCTAGAAACACTCTACTATACTCTGCACCAGCACATTGCTTCATTCCAACTCCAAATGGCATGAAACTCTTTGATACCACACTTGATTGTAAATCCTAATTTATTTCATGTGAAAAAAAAAGGGGGATATTAATTAGTTTCTAAAGTTTTGCTGCTGTATATAAATGTGTTAATTTTCCTTATTGCGCTCAAGCTTAAATCTCATTTGCACCTTCCAACGCCTTGGATTGAATGTCAACGGATCATCGAATTGGCTCGAGTTCAAGTGAAGAGCTGCTGTCGCAATCATAATTACCCATCCTTCTGGAATTGTATATCCTGCAAATATTAATAATCATATATAGCCTCTAATTGTTACATTCATTCAACTTCATAAAATGTTAAACAAAATTTAATACAATACTGTTGATTTATATTTGGTTTATTAATATAAAATGCAACACTTATATTTGTAGGGAACAAAATTTATTTATATCATCGATCATACCATTAACTGGGATATCTTTTAGAGCTCGGCGGAATAACCCCGGCGCAATATTTCCTAGCCTAAGAACTTCATTGATAACTTGAATTGTGAAAGTCATTGATTTATATTCATTCCATGTGAGTGGAGAGTCCAAGTTCTCCCTCTCTTTGAGGATTGCCTCATGCTCAGCCTGAAAAATAAATTAATGATATATTAATTGTCGATCTATGAAATAATTAATTAATTTGCATAAACTTTGACCCCCAAGAAAATTGAATCTATGGAAATACTAACAATCAATTCTTCCAACACCAAAGGATGTTCTGCTAGTAATTTGAAAGCTAATGCCAATGTTGTTGAAATAGAGTCCGATGTAACAAATAAAAGGCCAAACATCAATTGAACAATGAAGTCCTCATTTAAAAATTTCTCGGTATTCATGTCTTTGATAAGATGATCAAGCAAGTCTTCTTCACGATTCTGATCAGCTGGTGAACTACTAAGCCTCTTTCTCAACACATTGCCCATAGTTTCGCGCACCTTTTTGTGAATCTGCGCAAGGATTTCAAGTTTTAAACTTCGAATAATTTTTCCAAGTAAGTTAATTAAATAGATAATTGGAGTTTTAATTGTTGACTAAATTACCTGCAAGCACTTGTGGTGTGCAGTACCAGGTAAGTTAACAGGAAAGGACATGAGGCCTTCTACAAGGTCATTGAACATATCGCTTAACTTCAATGGCGAATTATCAAGATCACCGCTAAACAACTGTTTTGCGGCGAAGTCTGTAGTCATCTATCACAGCAAAAAAAAATTAACAAAAAATTGTTGTAACCGTGAATATAGATAATTGGGTGATGTATATAAGCTATAAATATTGTAGTTACTTTGACAGAGGCACTTTTCAATTCAATGGAGTCTTTGCTGGACCAAGCGTGAAGAGTTTCATGAACAAAATCTTCCATCTTAGGAATCAACTTGTCCTTGAGAGCCTCGACGCCAAAGTGGTTCAAGGTCAAGTTCCTGGTATATTTTCGCGAAGATTGACTAGCTTGTTCGAATACTTCGGCAAACGTGTCGAGGGACCACGTGTCTACCAATCTTCCATCTTGGCGAAGGATGTAGTAGTTAAATTCTCGGTCTGCTGATATGATCACTGGCCTACCTGCCACATTTGTTTTAAAAATCGACCCATACCTATAATAAGGAGCAAAAAGACACACAGATCGAAACCACCGTTTTAATTAGTGGTTTCATAAAGTATTAGTCAATGAATACGTAGTTGTCAGATGTGTTGATCGATCTACAAAAGTTGGTCAGACATTACGTACTATATATAAGTGTTGAGCAGTACTAGCAATCATATATTATATACCTTTTCATCCTGGTCTTAATGAAGGGCGGAAGATCGAGAGAGGCGCTGGGCATAATTAACTGAAGGGTCTCCCCAATTAAAGGTATGCCCATAGAACCTGGAGGCAAAACTCCAATGCACTTGGGGTTCCTCCATCTGTAAATCCAGTGACTTACATATACAGTAGCTAGTGTTGCAACAAACAGTCCCACAGCTGACAGGTTTTTGTTTGTAGCAATGTCGACTAAGTACGAGGAAGACATTCTAGAATGTCTAAATGAAATGAAGGGTACGATGAAGAAGTAATTGGAATGTGATTGTAATTGTAATTGTGAGTATAAATGAAGAGGCAAGTACCTCTTTATATATATATATTGGATTTTGGATATATTAATATATATGGTGTGTTGATGTTAACGAGGAATTAATTAGTGAGTTTTTTTTAGGAAAGATATGACAAGTAAAGGCATAATAAACCTTTCTTTGGAGAAAAAGACACAGGTGTGGACTTCAAAACACCAAGCTAGCTTAGATGAAAATTCAAATCTCTGTACTATTAATTGTCTTTCGGATATTCTTCCTCTTGTCTATCTTGGAGACGGATATATATATATATATATATATGTGGGGGGCGGGGGGAGAGTAATATTTAGAGATTTTGATCTTGTCTAGCTGGTTTTTTCCTTTACATTTAGAGACAAAGTCAAAATAAATGCCTACTTGTATAGCCTACCACCATTTATTGATAGTCTATAAGTCTAATCCTTGATTAGAGTTTGGTTACAAGATCATTTGCCGCTTCTGCGACAATCAGGTGTACTTTCTGCTATATATATATATATATATATATATATATATATATATACTAGGGTATACCCGTGCCATCCGGCACGATAAATTTAATAAGAACTAATAATAAAATAAAAAGAAGTAACGTGTGATGAATCTAACTCGACAAACTTAGGTTTAATATATCTTCATGCTAAAAAAACTAAAAATAGACCGGATTGAACCGACCTGTTTTTAATGTTTAAAGAATCTTTTAATCATATTTTTTAATCTTGTTTTGATCTCAGCAAAATATGGTTTTAACAAATTAAACTCAAGGACATATGTGAAAATAATTCAATCACGTCTGTTAGATTGATTTGAAAATAATTCAAAAATTTGACTAATATATTGTGAATACTCCTAAAAACGACATACTGAGATGATCAATGTATGAACACATAATGTACGAATACATGATGGATCTCTTTTAATTGATCTTGATTAGTAAATTTTAAATATTAAATTTTGAATTTTTTATTAAGTTATTACGTTTTTAATGTAGAAAAAATGATTGGTGTTAAATGTTACTCAATAATTTTTCTTATTTTTTTTTACATAATTCTATACCCATGATGGATCTTGTTTAATTGATCTTGATTAGTATATTTAAATATTAAAAATTAAAAATTTTAGTTTAAGATGAATCTTGTTTAATTGATCTTGATTAGTAGAGTTTAAATATTAAATTTTGAATTTTTTATTTTAAGTTATGGCATTTTTAATGTAAAAATATTTATTGGTGTGTGAGAGTTTACTTTGTGTATATTATTAGTGTTAAATGTTACTCAATAATTTTTAATTTTTTTTACATAATTCTATAATCATGATGGATCTTGTTTAATTGTACTTGATTAGTAGATTTTAAATATTAAATTTTTATTAAATTTTGAATTTTTTATTTTAAGTCATGACATTTTTAATATAGAAAAAATTATTTGAGTGTGAGAATTTGATGTGACATCTCCATGTGTGTATAAAACTCATCCAATGGTGTAAAGTTAATGCACACCATAACATGTATATTTTTAACCATTAGATTCTTATACTTTTTGAAAATAAATTTGGTCAAACTTGATGTTTTATAATACAGATATGATAAAAATGATGTTTATAAACTAATGTATTACATAGATTCAAAGTAAAATTCTATTATAAATCTAACAGAGAAAGATAAATGTGCACTGTTCTCTCCCATTAGTGGCAATGTTTTCTCCCATTAGAGCAACTCCACACCATTTTGGTGTTGATTTAGCACCAAAATGGTGTCATTTTTACACCATATTTTTTTTCAAATCCAACCACAACACCAAATATAACACAAAAAAATATATTCTCTCCAAAAATAGAATATTCTCTTTATTATTCCTTATTATTATATATTAAAAATATTAATTACAATAAAGTATACATAAATTTAATTAGAATAAATTAATTTTTTTAATAAAACAAATTATTAATATTGCTAATTAAAAAAAATAAACTAAAAAATTTAAATTAGAAGTATAAAAATGACCTAACTGATATTTATAAGTAAATCATAATAAAGATAAAAATTGAAAAAAAGGGGGGGGGGATGCCGTGAGTGAACAGTGCCACACCAAATATGGTGTGGCACTGTAGATAGCAGCAAATATGGTATGGTGTTTGGTGCATAGTTGGACGAATTTTGTGTGAAACCTACACCAAATTTGGTGTTTTGGAGGAACCTTGGAGTTGGTCTTAGTCCACTCTTATAATCGCCAAGCTAAACATAAAGAAAATGAGCCGGGGAGTAGTAATATATAGCAATTTACATAATTCTATAATCATGATGGATCTTGTTTAATTGATCTTGATTAGTAGATTTTAAATACTAAATTTTTATAAAATTTTGAATTTTTTATTTTAAGTTATGGCATTTTTAATATAGAAAAAATTATTTGAGTATGAGAATTTATTGTGTGTATATTATTGGTGTGAGTGTTTTAACTTTGATGTGCATCTTCATGTGTGTATAAAATTCATCCAATGGTGTAGAGTTAATGCATATCATAACATGTATATTTTTAACCATTAGATTCTTATATTTTTTGAAAATAAATTTGGTCAAACTTGATGTTTTATAATATATATATATATATATATATATATATATATATATATATAAAGTTGGTTTGCATAAGTACGTACTATTTATGGATCACTAGGGGTGTTGTGCCGAATCCGAAAAACGAACATGAATGGTATTGAGCTAAATTGATCCTTAAAAAATCAAACCAAAAATTGAGCCAAACTAAATCGAATCATTGCATATATGATTCAAAAATAATATTTTTTTATCATCTAAAATTTTTTGTTCCTAAAGTTTATAAGGTCTAGTAAGAAATTGATTCTTTGAGCAATCATAAATATTGGAATTTTATTATAAATGTAAGAGTTAATATTTTTTTTATCCAAAATAAGTGTTGTCTTACAAATTATTTATTTTGGAAAAATATATATAAAAACCAAATAAAACCAAATTGAAACTGAACCAAAAACGTTTGGTTCAAATTTAGGTTTAGAATATTTGGAAACCGAATTGAACCGTTTTCAAATTTGGTTTAGGTAGTGTAATTTTTACCCGGATCGAAACCGAAAACACCCTATGAACGACAATGTGAAAGTAAGACGTTATATATTTTCATTCACAATGTGAATGCAGACTTTTTCATTTTCCTCGTAAACTAATTAATCACTCACAATAATAAAAATTATCAACACAACTTGAATAATATATTCCAAAGGGAAAGGTATAAACAAAATTTACCCAAGAGGAGAAGGGTTGATCTAATGATAGGTTCAATTCATGGGAGGAGTGGGGTTTTATTTTTTCAAAAAAAAAAAACATTATCAAAATTTTTATTTTTTAAAGTTAGGGTTTTTCTGTGGGTTCAAATTTTTTATCACCTATGTAAAAACATAGATGCTAATTATTTTTCTCCTTTTTTTTTTACACAATTTTACGTTAATTTGTAACAATATTTTGAATTTGAATTTGTGAAATTATGATAATAATGTGAGCTGTTCCCTCAATTTTAAGTTCGGTAGGTTGACATGTTAAAAATATAATTTATTTGATATTATGAAATTTGATAAATTAGTTATATATAAAAAATGTAAAGACATTGAAGAAATTTCAATTGGGACAACAATGTATGGAGGTATATTCTATATACATAAATTGGAAGGCATTGATCGAATTCCGGCACAACACTATAATTTGAATATTTTCTTATTTTGTCAATATTATTGATGAAGTTGGAAGGTATGCATTAGTGATAAAGTTTGAATTTACAACTTTTTCTTACAAAGAATGTTTCTATTTACTAAAATACTTCTATTTTTGTTTATTTTATAGTGGTTATATTAACACCCACCCTTAAAAGTAGTCACAAATATCATGGTTAATTGTCACAATCCTATGTCACTAACACCCCTTAAATACAGGTGATTTTATTTTTATCCACCAAATCTTGCAGTTAATCCACGTTGTTAAGTTAATCCGCATTACCTATTAAGTTAATCCGCGAGCGTGGATAGATTGACAAAAAAATATTATTAATTTAGTTTTATAAATATTATTTTGAATAATAATTTAATGCTAAAATATTCACTAAATTAATAAGTACAGACACTTTAAAAATTTAGATTATAATATTTAACGATGGATAAATCTAAATTAACTTTAAAATAAAATAACAAAAACAAAAATTAACCCCTTAATCTTTCCCGTTCAAATGGTAATTGTGTTCTTCCATCTTTCTCATGCACACTGTCCCGCTGCCCCCTGAAACTTCTAGTTCGAGGGCTCAAACAACCTTTACCCATTTATGAAACATGTTTATGTTTTGTGTTGCAAATCCATATTCAATATACTCTTAAACCCATTTGCATATGTAATTCCCAACCCTGTAATCAATTGAATTGAAAAAACCAAACTTTCAACCATCAAAAAGGCACGCATGTTAGGGTCTAATGGGGGGAAGATGTAGATTTGAACTCTTTGAAAGATATAATCTTTGTGTTTTCAAAAAAAAATTCAAAGGAATTTCATACTTCCAAGTTAATTGTAGAGAGAGGAAAATTATATATGGGTTTGGAGTTTAGAGAGAGAAAGTAATTGAATTAAGGGTTAGGGTTCTTAAAGAAAGAAGACAGTTGTCCAAGGAAGACGATTCACATTTTTGATGCTTTAAAGAAAAATGAGATGGAGTCAATAGGGGAAGAACCCAAAATCAAACCATTGTCACTTTTGTAAGAACACAAAATGAAAAAAAACATGGAGGATTTGGAGATAAAATAAAAGTTCTAAAAAGTGGAACAAAATAAAACAATGATTAAAATAAAAAATGTGATGTGCCTTGAATGAACATAGACAAGGTTTATTTACATATTTACCTCAGTCTCTATAACTCTCCACTATTATCTCCCGTTAGTGTTTTTCACTCTTAAGTTTGGCTTCTGTTGATTCTTCGAACTATTTCTTTAACTCTCTTTATAATAATAAATTGAATGCCATTAACTCTTTATAACAGTATGAATTCTTCATAATTTTTTTAAAAATTCTTTAAAGAAAATTACGAAATAAATTAAAATGGAAGTAGATTTTGATTAGGAATCTAAATTAAAACGAAATCTAAATTAATACAATTATAAATTAAAATGGAAGTAGATTTTTGAAATTTGATTAGGATATACTTCTCAATTTTAAAAAAGGTAATTTTGTGAAAGTTTGTTCAAAACTTTCATAAATTAAAGATTGATTAACTACAAGATATAGCAGATGAAAACAAAATCACCTTTAAAAACACATCCCATTCATCAAGATTAATTAACATTACTTATTAATTAATTAAAATAATGTTCTCTTCTCCTTTCTCACCTTCGACTTCTCCGGTGACTTTTTAGGGATTATTCTTACAATTTTTTTCCACCGGTCGACAATTTCCTCCGATACCTGAACTAACACCCGCTAATGACTTGGTTGGAATGGGTCTAGTGGATTACATCATATTTGGTACATGTCCACCATGCAAAGGTACACACTCTTGGCTAGAATGGGTCGTTTGGTTTAGACTTCAAAAAAAAAAAGAAAAAAAAATGTAGCTCGACTATAATGGGCCGATCAAAGGTGAATTAGCTAGGTCCATTCCAATCGAGTGAACATTTAACTTGTAAATGTCCATTCGGCGACGAAAAATTGAGCATTGACTAATTAACTCAGCCATCATAAACCGAATGTTACCAGTACAGACCTAAACATGCTCCGAGTCATCATATTCTCTTGTGATTTCAAGCATTTATTATAAAATTTTTGGACAATAATACATTTACTTAAATACTTTTCATGCTTCACCAAACACACGAAATGAAACTTGACAATAAATTTAGTTTCCCACCTCCATGGCAAAGATAAGGGAATTGATTTCTCTTCCGTAAACCAAACGAGACCTAAGTGTTAAATTGCAACTAAAAAAACAAAAGGTGTGCCGAAAAGTGTGTAGACCAAGAAGGAGAGCAGTAGGGAGCAGAATAGGTGTTATTTATTTGAATATGTTATATCTGAATGCTGAATGAGTGTTGTTTGAATAAATTTATCTTATTTACTTATTTTATAAAATTAACTTTATTTTAGAAGACAGAAATAAAAAAAAAATATTTTATTTCTTTATAGATTAAAATTTCAAAATTAATTCTCTCTTATTTTTCGAAGGATAAAATATTTAAATTATTTTTTTAAAATTAATCAAACAAAATTAAAATATCTTAAATGTTAACCGAAAAGCGGTGGCGACATTAATTACGCATATTATTTTACTTAATAATATTTAATTTTATTTATTTATTTAATTTTATTATATTAAATATGTGTATAATACATCGGTTTAAAAGAGTCGAATTATTTTTTAAAACAAAAAATACTACACTAATTAAAACCGTATCAGCGCATATTATCTCGTTCTTGTAAGATCGAGCTAATATTGGAGTGTTTATAGAGATTTTGGTCATTTGGTGTGAGGGGTGTGGGTTGAAAATGAAAAGCGTGTAGACTGAGACTCGGCTATCAAAACGAATTACGAAGCGTAGAAGGAAGGGGTAACAGATCGAAAAACATCTTCAACCCCCTAAATTAGATTCATTTAAACCTTGCCCTAAATTTCCCCCCTCTTCTGTAAAACCCTTTCAATGAGCCAGTATATGCAAAACATTTCCTCTCCTCTACACTCGGAGAAGTTTCTATTTTATGAATAGGCGAGAGGACTACAGAAAAAGATTGAAATATCATCCGTCTCTCGCCCAATACTCTTCCATCTCTTTTGAATTGTTTCGTCATATTACGATACGATGAATTTAAGTCTTTGGCTATTAGGGTTTGCGTTAATTCTACTATCATCATCTTCATCATGTATGAGTGCTTCTTCTTCTTCTTCTTCTGCTGGTGCCTTGGGATCTAAGTCTTCAAAAGAAGCTTACGTCACCCTTTTGTACGGCGATGAGTTCCTACTTGGGGTTCGAGTTCTCGGCAAGTCTATTAGGGATACTGGATCTACTAAGGACATGGTTGCGTTGGTATCTGATGGCGTTTCTGACTTTGCCAAGAAGCTCCTTAAGGTATGTATTCTTTACCTTCCTTAAAAAGACATCAAATCTTTCTTTGCTTACCATATTATATAATAATGTAATTCAATTTCGTTGTGGTTATTTTTTCTTTTATATTACAAGTCTATACGTTTGTGTATATCTTGCTTGTCACCCGTCGTCACCCTAATTAAAGTAAAGCCAAAATCCACGAGTGCCCTTTTTTCAAATCTCTCTTGTACTCGATGCTATATAGGTTTTGACATGGTATTTGACGCGCCCGAAGGAAGTTTGAATTCATAAACCAATAGAGAAGTCAACACAACAAATTCAGGGCTTTAAAAATAATCCTGAGAGTACTCGATTGATGTTTTTTTCCTTTTTTTTCCTATCAAAAAAACAAATTAGTCCCTTCTTCACCCACAAATAAACACCAAAAGCGAGAGGGGCTGGGCTTGCCTTGCCTCGCCTCAGATCCTATCGCTCCAGAAGAAAAAGACTCCACCAATCCATTCAGAACAACTGAATATGTCACGGAGAAAATACTTCTTTGTCCAAAATATACATTTACCCTCAAATCCCATCCAATCAACAAAATAATGCAACAAGTTCCAGGCCAAGTGATATTAAGCCTTCTGAGTCTCTGACAACTGAAATTCAATCAAAATAATGACCATTTGTAAGGGAGTTGTCAACTTAGGGTCTCCTAAAGCAAATATGATAAGTACTTTGGACGTGCTAATTTTATTGCTTCTAAGAACTACTGGGATTTCATGAGTTATTTTTCTTATGAATAATTTGTGAATTGGTGACTATCTGTACAGGCTGATGGTTGGATTGTGGAGCTAATTAGTTTATTGGAAAACCCTAATCAAGTGCGACCAATGAGGTTTTGGGGTGTCTACACAAAGCTGAAGATATTTAACATGACTAACTATAAGAAAGGTGATGCACTTTCTGATCATATGTTTGGTTTCTGTAAATGCAAATAATTTTTTTTTTTGTTTTCTTGTTGAGTGCAAGGAGACTATTTTTTGAAAATTTGATTTAAGCAGCAGGGACTATGGAGGATGAGTTCATTTTTTTGGTTAGAATCCAATCCTCTACTCCTCCTTATATAAGGAAAATAGACAAAGCTCGTTTAGAGTGCCGAGCTAGCAAAATTGTGCTCGAGCAGGCATTAGCATTTTGCAATCATGGGATTCCTCTCAATTTTCCCCTTTATTTCTTTGAAGTTTTAGAACATGAAGAATCTACGTTTCATGGGTAGGAAAAGGCTTTGCTGCTAATAAAATTGTTGTTGTTCAAAATAATAACTTTGGCGATGAAATAACTTTTTCATGGTTGATAGGTTCTCCAAATATGTTTTGACATAAATTTATGAGATACTGGATTATGAAATCTGCAAAGTCATTGCCTTAAATGTGTAACCATGTTTAAGAAACTCTCCTTTTCCTGCATGATCAAAATCTTTTTGATGCTTTGAATCCTTAGCTTGCTTTTATATGTTGATAAGTTCTAGAATTTGAAGCCCGTTTGTTGAAAATAGAGAAAAGTGATGCGTACTCACTTGAAGACATAAATTGCAGTGCTCTACTTCTTTGATCGTTAATTTTAATAATTTATTTGCAATGCATCATTTATTTGATGTGATCGATAATTTGAATATTTCCATAATATAAATTTTGGTTATGGGCTCACCTTGATCATCAAGAAGCTGCTAAAGGCTGTTCTTCTGGTCTATATAGCTGGAAAACAGAATATGACTCTTCAAAATAGAATGCTATGCTTGTAACTCTCTTGTATTTTTATTTGTGTATATCGTAATGAGCTTAATTGTTCTGGTGTATGGCCTGCTGATATTTTATTTTTTATATGGCAGTTGTATATCTTGACGCCGACACAATTGTTGTTAAGAGCATTGAAGATCTATTCAAATGTGGAAAGTTCTGTGCTAATTTAAAGCATTCTGAAAGGTTGAATTCGGGTGTCATGGTAGTGGAACCGTCTGATACACTTTTTAAGGATATGATGAGCAAAGTAAAGACTTTGCCTTCCTATACTGGAGGTATTCATTTCTTCATGCATTAATGTCACTTTTCAGTTTTTCATCGGGTGCAGAATATTATGTTCTGTATTTAATTGGATTCTATCTGGTGACTAGTTTCTTCAATTTAAGAGTATTTTATATTGTGAATCACTATTGGAATATAGGTTTTTTTTATTATCAAATAATAAATTTGTATTGGTGCAACTAGGTTTGGTAGCTTTTATGCTGACCCAACTATCTGGGAAATACGATATTCTAATACCAGCTTAATTAGAAGTTGTGATGTATTCTAAGGACACTTGAGCTGGTTTTTCAGTATGTCATTGTACAAAATTGACAAATGATACTATATAGCTTTTTATGTTTACCCCCTTGTGCTCTCTATATATCTCCCGCCCTCCCTAATATCCTATATTTTCTTTAAATAGGTGATCAGGGATTTCTTAACTCGTATTACACTGGTTTTGCCAGTGCGCGTGTTTTTGAGCCAGAATTATCTCCGGACGTGTTCAATTCTAGACCAGTTCCTGAAATGGAAAGGCTTACTACTCTGTATAATGCAGATGTAGGCCTTTACATGCTCGCTAACAAGGTGCGCATTCCTTCTGCTTGTATTACGTAAAATTGGCTATGTTCCACTTTGTTTGGCGGCACGAGTTTGTCCCTTCATTTGCTGTCTAGCTCCATATCCTACATTAAAATCCAAATTATCTTCTCTTTCTTTCCAGTGTCATTTTCAATATCAATAAATCGCCCTTTTGCTAACTAGGGTACTTACTAGTTGACATGGAATGTTTACAAACCTATGAAGCACGGATTCTTCTAAAGGGTCGAAGAATCCCGCTGGGTGCGGTTGCAGCCCCGATTCGGCTCCGATTTGCACCCGAGGAGAATCGGAATTAATTGTTTAATTTTAATTTCTGATTCGTTTAGGATTCGTCTAGGATTCGAGAAGAATCCTTTTTCTCTTTTTTTTAATTAAAAATGATTTTTTTTTTAAAAAAAGGATATTTTAATTGACTTTTTTAAAAAAAGAAAAAAAAGTATTTTTAACTTCACCAAACACAATCGACACAAAAGGGAAAACCGAAAAAGCGAGCAAACCCTTCTTACTTCATCAGTTCATCTCCATCAAATTTCTTCTTCATCTTCTTCTTACCACCATAAACCCTAATTTTATGGAGATCACCATGAAACCCTAAATTACTTATCACCACTGTGGAACCTAGTTTTTTCTGGTCAAACTTGTAAGTATTTCTTCTCCTCCTCCTCCTCCTCCTCCTACTTTTGTTTGAAACTTATAATAGATTGTTACTTTTTATTATCTTCCTATTTCATTGTTGATTATAGGTAATTCTTAAACATACAATCTAATTAACTAATGTAAATTTATATTATTATTTTATTACCCGCCGCACCCGCACCCTATTTTTTTGAAAATTCTCGAATCGCCGCTCCCGAATTGCGTCACACTTGAATCCCGCACCCGCATCCATGCTTCATAGTTACAAACTAACCTACATGTGTTTATTTGTAATTCTATTTTTTTCCGTGATTGTCGTTTTTTTATTGAAAAGAGAGAATTTTATTGATGTAAAAGAAAATAATTGTAGCATAATATTATCATAGGATTATTGGCTGTTATCATGGGAAATGAGGTATGGTACAAGTGCATGTCTAATCTTTTAGTCGTTCCTCAAACTTTATGAATCCTGATATGATGAAGAGTTATTTGAATCTAGATTATATTTGTGTTCCTTCTTGTTATTAAAATGTAATATTGATTTACTTTTTACAAGTTACAAAGGAATCCAACTGGTGCTTGAAAATGTTATTTTAGTAAGTAGATTATTAAAATGCAATCTTGATGTACTTTTAACTAATTACGTGGGAATTGAACTGCTTCTTAAAACGTTGTTGAACAAGTATAGTATGAGATCCTTTTCCTTGAATCTAATAGATCACCGTAGCCTTGGCTAATGCTTTTACTAAATCTACCCCGTCGAAAATATGAGATGTTCTGAATTTTGTTTCAACTGGATGCAATCAGTGGTGGATGCAAGGTGGGGGGCCTGGAATTTTTGAAATTTAGAATAATACCCCTTAGTTTTTAAAAAATTGAGTAGTACCCTGTTAAGCATGATTTTCATTACGGTTCCTTCTCCTAAAAGTTTA
Organism: Lonicera japonica; assembly: GCA_021464415.1. Lineage (NCBI taxonomy): Eukaryota > Viridiplantae > Streptophyta > Magnoliopsida > Dipsacales > Caprifoliaceae > Lonicera > Lonicera japonica. Next base: position 3,689,319 of record CM038464.1, on the reverse strand, counting down.
AGCCTTTGGGAGAGATGGTTACTAACAACATGGTATCAGAGGTTGGTTTTCTAGGAGGTCTAAGGTTCAAGCCTTGGCACCTCCATTCCCCATTTGTTAATCCAAAATTTGAAATTTGTCTGCTCTTCACATGCAAGTATGGGGTCGCATGTGAGGGAGGGTGTTAAGCATAATATTCATTACGGTTCCTTCTCCTAAAAGCTTAAGCTTTTGGGAGAGATGGTTACTAACATACCCCTTTATTTGCCCTTCAATTTTTTTCCTATAGGTAAAATTTATAACCTTTTGGCTTAAACATATAAATACAAATTCTAATCTTGCATACTATGGGTTTTACTATTATAAAAATGCGGGGAAAACAACACGTAACTGTTGTGGTTCTTCGTCGGTTAGCTTATTTTGAGCATGTTTATATGTTTATTTTTCTTTTCCGATCCGGTTCGTTCTGTCTTCTTTCCGACGGATCGGCCCTATTAGAGAAGTGCCCACTATGATGAGTTAGGACGGTACCTATGAGAAAGGAGCAATGCCAGGTAGGTTTCAAAGAGCAAAGAGAGTGGTGGGTAAGCCCCAAAAACTGCAGCTCTGTTTGAAGAGCCCTCTTACGTGCGTGAGTCATAAATCAAACAAAACTAAGTTTATCTGGTGACTCCTGAATCACCTATTGGCTAGTCGACAACAACGACTGGACAAGGCCCAGAAGTCAGATGCTAGCTGGTAGCTCTTCTTTCCTAGTAGCGCGGTTCTTAGGGATTTCTCCTCAAAGTCGTGTAACCTAGCTCAATTTGCCTCATTGATTCTTTCTAGGGGTCAGGTTTGTTTGGCATCGGATAAGTCCATTGATCAAGCAAAAGTCGAGAAAGTTAGGGGTACCAGATCTTTAATGTTGATTTTCTGGCCATAAAAAGACGTTTGAAGGCCAGTTGGAGGCATGGAAATAATAATAATAAAAAAAATTGTCCTTATATTTTGCTGCACCCCCCCTCTCCAAAAAATAAAGAAGGAAATTCTGGATCCACCACTGGATGCAATCATGTTGTATTAGTGTACATCAATAAACGTGAAAATGGAACGGACAGTTTCAATGTTATAATAAAAAACCTGACTAGGTATTTTGTATCTACTCTTTCTATTGAGCTTTCTGATCCCTTTTTATGCATTATATATGCAGTGGATGGTAGATGAGAAAGAACTCTGTGTTATTCACTATACACTTGGCCCCCTAAAACCATGGGATTGGTGGACATCTTGGCTTTTAAAACCTGTCGATGTTTGGCAGGTATCTACCTTACATCCAGCACCTTGTCTTTTCTGCTTCGCCCCCCCCCCCCCCCCCTTCTCCCTCCTTCCTTCATCGTAGCATCTCAGGGTGGGAGGGGCTTTCATATTTGTTTGTTTGACTTTGATAACTTAGGGTATCATATAATGTTTTCATTTGATCAACTAATGCAACCCCACCGGTCTGACCTTTTTATGCTGCTGCAGACTGTTCGGGAACAACTTGAAGAAACTCTTCCAGGAACTGGAGGGGGCAGAAATCCTAATGAAGATCTTTTAGTCAAATTTCTTTTTCTGCTCCCACTGATCATTTTAGTCTTCTTTTATTATCGGTCTTTTCTTCAGGTTGGCAGCTTCAAGATGATCTCATTCCTTGAACACTGTTCAGATTCATGTTTGTTAGAATTTTGAAACCATTTGGATTTTGTTGCAGACACGTTCATTCTGCGATCATATTAGACACGTTTACTACAACATCAGATATAGAGGCAATGTTGCTTATTCTACAGTTTCTGCATCTTCCATTAGTTCCAATCAACAGGTTATTTTCCTCTTCACCCTCAAATAAACTTGATATTATGGATTACCCCAAGATTGTTTTCTGGTTCTTTTTCATAAATAATCATATTTTCTTGATGTTAAAACTCGTTATGATTATAAACAGTTCCCCAAAGGTGCGCATTCCAAGGTGCCTTCCCTTCTGGGTGGGATATCTGTCTGTGTCTGTTTTATGGCCGCTGTTGTGTCTCTTGGCCTTGCTCTTTCAACTGTGCCTCGGCAAGTAAAGCCTTGGACTGGTATGCTCCTGATGTACGAGTGGACGTTCACGATTTTTATCTTGTTGTTTGGCGGTTATCTTCACTTAATTCGTCTATGGGGAAAGACAGTTGCAAATCAACAAGGATCTTCGGACTATGATTCTGGAAAAGGTTTGTTGACTTTAACTAGTTGTAAGTTTGATGTTTGAAGTTAATTTCATACTAAACAGCACCTAATATTTCACCTTTTTAATTGCGTTTGCAGGTCATCAGCGGCAGATGTCTTGCGATGTTGCTACATGGTATTATGGGTTGGGAATGGCATTTCTGGCTGTTGCTGCCCCTTCAGTGCCTTGTGTCTTTGGGATCACAGCTCTTTTTGCGAGGTATTTCTGGGGACTAAATCTTGCATTATGTCGTCAGTAAATGTTTTGGTTGGTTCCCCACAAAATATGAAATTCACCAAAAGTTATGGTTAGATGATTTGATGTGGAAAATAATGATATAGGTATGATAAATTTTACATGTGCAACTTATGAATACTGAAGTTTGCACACATTCATCACATTCAGATCTTTTCTCACTACCTGTTAGTAGCTCCTTCCATACATTTGCTGCTCACACATCATTATTTCTGTTTGAAATCTCCTCACTTAATAGTTTGTGAAGGAAAAATATTTTTTACTAATTCCTTAAAAATTTATTTCATTGTAAAAAACCCTTTTTGATTTATTTAACATTTTTGTTGGCCATTATATATTAGACTGTTGTATAATGAAGGCCGTTTCAACTATTAATGGATGGTAGAAAGAATGAAGGCTGTTTCAACTATTAATGGATAGTTGAAAGAAGCTAGTGGTAACCAAAGCAATGATTAAATGACGTTTGTTTCTGGTGCTACTCAAATTATCAAATTTAAATGTTGCATTTACAAATTATCAAATTGGCTTTTGAAACAGTAAATGTTTTTGTTATTGAACACAATGGGTTGGGACCGAAGCCCATCGGGCTTGGAACATTTTAGAGTTTTCTTTGGTCTTGCCTGCACATGGTAATTTAGCCACGGATCTGAATCTAGTTTTGACCTATTTAGGCAAATTGTAGAGTGGAGGTGGCTCTGAGGATATCCTCGTACCGTGAAGATTGCTTCCAATGATCGAGAAATAAAATATACAAAAACCTGTATGTAACAGTTGGATTTTGATTCTACAAAGTTAATCTCTCAAGATTGCAATTGTTTTAAGAAACATAAGCTGGAAGCTTCTTTCATTATTTCAGTTATTTGTTCCTCTGTACATGGGTTTGGCAAGCCAGTTGAAGTGAATATAAGTTTTTGAAAACTGCTTAATTAATATCTGAGTTCTTGAATGTTTGAATCTCTCTAGCTATTAAAGTTTGTTGTTATTGCTGTAAAATGAACAGGTTAGGTCTCATCATTGTGGGAGTTGTAGTTTTGGCATCATTCATGACTTATGCCGCAGAGCACCTTGCAATCAGATCATTTATGAGAGGCCTTGAAGACCACGATACAACAAGGACCAGAAGCATATGTTTCTTATGTTGATTAGAGTTTTAACATTCTCACGGCGTAAGCTTGCTTAAGCTCTCCCTTCTTCCTTCAAAAACCATTGTTTGTAATTTTGTTTAGCAGGTGACGTATGATTTATTATTTGTAAAATATTAAAGAGTATTTTGTCATAGAAGAGCCATTTTTCTAAGAGATTTGCTTGTAAGTTTCTCTTAGAATTAATTGATCAGAATGTTGATGTTGATGATACACGAATCCAAATTTTATTCAATGGGTAGTGTTTTTTGTAACTTGTGACCCTCGACACCCCCTTCACTCGAATAAAGTATAGATTTTCTTACCATGGTATGGCTGTAGCCTATTTTGGCCTTACCATTTCATTTTCTAATTTTTGCAGTATGTGCTGCATTTTATCTTTCAGTTTTGATTGCTGAATGGTGTTAATGATGCCGCCAAACTATGGATTAATGTATTAGAATTGTTGTATAATTGAATTTTGTTGAATCTTCATTGTAAATTTAATTGAATGGATTAGAATAAAAGGCTGGACACCAAAATGAGTAGAATAAAACTACTTGACGATATCTGGTCTTCACGTTTACAAGTGAATGAATGGAAGGTAAAGCAATGCTAAATTTAAAGGATGTGATTATCATCTACTCTACAATTTTATCACAAAATGAGAAACAAAAAATGCAAATATCAAATTAGAAATAGATTTTATCAATTAATGATGTCACATTTGTCTTAGAGGTATTATTGCATTTTTTTAGCAAAATCTTTCTTTTATCCCAAATGAAGAGGTGCATGTTATATTAGCATGTGTCAAATTAAGTATTTAATTTTGTCTTTGGTTTTGTAATTTATTGGCGTTCTTGTGAAGTCGACATAGACGTAGTTGTGGCTTGTATAGTTGTAACAAAGTTGTGTTATGGAGTCATTTATGAAAGAAACTGAAGCTGATTCGATTTTTAGTAAATGTAGATAATTTCACGATGGCAGATAAACTAGTTCACAACAGTTAATTATTTATAAATTTAGGCTCTATTTGATAACAAAATGAACACTTAATTTGATAAGAAGTTGGAAAATAAGTTGAGGCACGTGATAAGATGCTTTTCATTTTATGAGTAGATGTCGTCATTTCATTTTATGAGTAGATGTCGTCCATTCTTCATAATCTTTTGTGAATTTTTTTTTTTCTCCTCAACCACCAAAGAAAATTTATTCATGAAAAAAGTGAAAAAGTAAGTAGACATCTAACTCACCACTTGTTTCAACTTATTGTCCAACTTCTCACATAAATCAACTGTTTTTTATTTTTGTTTTCCATGTTACTGTCAACAGATGTTTAGAACTTGGTTGATTTGAATATAATTATATATTATTTAGAATTGTGGAACTTTGCACCTTTTTTGGGTCTGGGTTTGGCAACATATTATGGTGTCGAGAAGAAACTGAAGCGGGCAACACACGAGTCCTCACCTCCACAATGAATGAAGAAAGACAAAAATAGCATGCAAATGTGGACAATACATATGGAGCTTTTCCTACGCGTCATCCCTTTAACCTACTTCTCTTTCCTATAAATAACCCCACCGTCATCCTCTCTTCCACCACACACAAAACTAGTAACAAGCAGTCAATTAGACCATGGCGAAATACTCCTCTTCTTATTTGCTCTCACTCACTCTCTGCCTTCTTGGTTTGAGCCAAAGCTCCTTGGCCTATCACCATTCTCAATCTCGACAGCAACAGCAGACCAAGTGCCGTATCCAAAACCTTAACCCGCTCGAGCCCAATCGTCGCCATCAGCATGAGGCCGGGGTCACTGAACAATGGGATCACAACAATGAGCAGTTGGACTGCGCGGGTGTGACTGCCACTCGTCACATTATAGAGCCCAGAGGACTCCTCTTGCCCAACTTCCATAATGCCCCCATGCTTGTCTACGTTGTCCAAGGCCAGTAAATATATATATATATAAATATATATCTTACTGTCACATTTCTGTCTTTATACAAATTTGTGATTAAATTCATACATATATACCGAGGGTCTTATATATGTTTATGGATAAACAACAGGTAGAGGAGTATTTGGTGCCATGGTTCCAGGCTGCCCTGAAACTTACCAATCATCACAACCACCACAGCAGCAACAAGGAGGCCAAAGGTCAAGGAGAGATCAGCACCAGAAGATCCATCACTTCCGTCAAGGAGATGTGATTGCACTCCCAGCTGGAATAGCACATTGGTCTTACAACGATGGCAATGAGCAACTTGTTCTTGTCGTTGTACACGACACAGGCAACTATCAAAACCAGCTTGATCAAAACCTCAGAGTATGAAAGTATTAATTTAATTAGTACCTTCTATTTTTTTCGAGTAACATTACACTGATCCTTAATTACTGATTTTTTCTGACCTGTTAACAGAAATTCTTCCTAGCTGGCAACCAACAAGAGGAACAACAGAGAAGGGGAAGTTCCCGCGGCCAAGAAAGCTCAGCTGGAGTCAACATATTCCAAGGTTTTGATGAAGAGGTTTTGGCAGAATCATTTGGAGTAGACACTCAGACTGCAAGGAAGCTACAGGGGCAGGACGACTACAGAGGAAACATAGTGAGGGTCCAGAAAGAGCTCCAGTTCTTGAGGCCATCAAGGTCAGAAGAGGAACAAGAAGAAGGAGGTGAATATAGAAGCAATGGATTGGAAGAGACGCTTTGCACCATGAGGATCAGGGAGAATGTTGAAGACCCAGAGCGAGCAGATATGTACACCGCTCAAGGTGGTCGAATAAGCACACTCAACAGCCACAATCTCCCAATTCTCAGAAATGTACAGCTCAGCGCCGAGAGGGGAGTTCTCTACAGGGTAACATGCATATACGATAAAACCTTACTTTCACTTCATTCAGTTCATATATCAGTTTTGTATGAATATATATTAGAAAGGAAATTTTCTTTTTGTGCAGAATGCTATGGTAGCACCGCATTGGAACATAAATGCACACAGTGTGATCTATGTGATTAGGGGCAACGGCCGTATTCAGATAGTTGGAGACTCCAACAGACCGGCCTTTGATGGAGAAGTACGAGAGGGTCAACTTTTGGTTGTACCACAAAATTTTGCAGTGGTAAAGCAAGCAGGAAACCAGGGGTTTGAATGGGTTTCATTCAAGACGAATGACCAAGCAATGGTGAGTCCTCTTGCCGGAAAGACATCAGTGCTGAGGGCAATGCCGGAGGAGGTGCTGATGAATGCGTATCAGCTATCCGGGGACGAGGCAAGGAGGTTGAAGTTCAACAGACAAGAGGTCACCATTCTTAGCCCAAGGTTCTCCTCACCCAGGATGGCTGCTTGGTCTATCGTTTGATGAGTTATTTGTGTATGAAAAATAAAAACTCCTATGGAGTATACAGGATGACAAAAATTAAGTTGTACGAGGTTATATGTATGTTAAGAGCTGGATAAATAATGGAAAAGCCTAGTTCGTTTTGAACTTCTTTCTTATGTGCCAAAGTAGTACGTACGCTGTGGTTTTTGCTGGACAAAGATTGATTCACGTCTTAATGTATGTGTGTGGATGATCTTTTAAAATTTCACAATATATAGTCTCTTGTGAAGTGTCGTTTCAAGTTATTTTGGGACCTTTGATTATGTTAGCACATCTCAGACTAAAGAGTCAGGCTAGTACTTTTTTCCACCTTGATTTGATCTCTGATTAATATTGAAAATGGAATGAAAAGAAAAAAAATCCACTTAAAGCTCCCATGTCAAATAGATATATATCTTTTTGCCAAGAAAAAGTGAGTTTTATTTATTAATGACGGATTCTCTCACGATGGCAATTTTAGGTCACGGTACCCTGGGGGTTTGGTTGGCAGTTTACAAAGAAAAACAGAAAAAATCCACTGGCCGGCCAATTATTAATCTAATTATTTGATAGGATGCATGGGTGAGACGATCTTTTAATTACCTCAACCTCCTGCAACGATTTGTCGTAGAGAAAAACGAGAATGGAGATGCATGGCTCAATCGTTGCTAAACGTATCTTCCATCATGTCTGATCTATATATATGTTTTAGGTCCTAATCCATTAGCATGTATGTAGTTGTGTCTACATCTATATAATAAAGGGCAATAGTTCTTAAATTTTGAAAATGTGTAAGTAATAAATAATGGGTGGCGCCAATTACATATACTACTTTACTCAATCCTATTGCACTGAGTATGTGCACATTACCTCGGTGCAAAAGGGCGGAGCCACTGTTGGGAAAAAAAAAATACACTGACTCGGTCCTATACGGCCGAGCCAATATTAGAGTATTATGAAGTGTTTTGGTGTGTGTATAATTAGCGCCGCATAATAATTGTATGGTTAAAATGAATGATGCTTCTTTATATATGGGTCTTTATTGCTTGATTTTGGAGTTGGGTTAGGTCGTATCTCCTTGCTTTAACCCTCCGTATATATATAAATCATCGATTTCTCCTCTAATATCTTCATCAATTATCATGTCCGCTGATTCATCAACCTACGAGGTTGGTTTGGTTCGAGGAAAACAAGAATCGAACCACACACTTATAAGCAAAGTGATCGAGGAGCGTATCAATTAGTTAGTAAGAATTAAAGGAGACGGAGCTAGCAAGGACACACGCATAAAGTAAAAGGCACCCCATGTATTATTCGAGGACACTTTTCTGTATGCTTGAAACAACTGTATATTATGTTCAAAATTAAAGGTAATGCATTTACTGTTAGAAAGCAAGTATATGAAATAAGTTTTGTTCTTAATTATTGATTAGGTTCAAATTGTTGTGTTTTAATAAAAGAACGTCAAGTTGGACTCTTAAATTAAAATGTAGGCAATTTATAATATGAATTTTAATATTTGTAGCTAGAAGAAACTAGGATATGGTGCCTGTATTTTTCACAATGGCTATTAGCCTAGTGCCAACTGCCTGAGATATATATGTAGCTTTGATGTTGTGTCGATCTAGTTATAAATGGAGATACATATGCAAATTAAATGAAAGAAGGTAAAGAGAACACTAGGAAGATAAGCTCTACGTTAATCAAATAAATTCATTGAGGTGACCTTAAAATTAAGGACCGCAAGCCACATTTTGCTATCGAAAAGAAACGGAAGCTGAAGCGGACAGGAGTCATGACACATAATAAACAAAGACAAACACAGCATGCAAAAGTGGACAAATACCCACAATCATTACTTAAAACTACTCAAAAATAAACAACAGAGACCAAAATAAATGGGGGGCCGGCACGCAAAAGTGGACATACCTGTAAGCACATGCTGTTTGAAATGCCATGCATATGTGGACAACCCAAAACCAGTAACTAGTAACTAGCTATCCTTTCCCATCCTATTCGTGGCTGACTCTTCTTGTTTACTTTCTGGTACTCTTTGCTTTCTCGTTTTGAGCCACAACTGCTTAGCTAATTGCCAATATCAATCTTGACAGCAACAGCTGATAACAACAACAGCAGTGTGTGCCGTACCCAAAACCTGAACCCGCTCAAGCCCAATTATCAACATCAGCATGAGGCCAGGGTCACTGAACAACGAGCAGTTGAACTGCGTGGGCGTGACTGCCACTAGATCGTCACATTATAGAGCCCAGAGGACTCCTCATGCCCAACTTCCACAATGCCCACATGCTTATCTACGTTGTTCAAGGCCAATATATGCATATATATATATATATATATATATATATATCTTAACTGTCACATTTCCATCTTTACAGAAAATTTATGATTAAAAACAAAAATGCATATACACTGAGGGTCTTATAATATATGTTTATGGGATGAATAACTGGTAGAAGGGTACTTGGTGCCATGGTTCAATTCCAGGCTCCCCGGAAACATATCAATCATATCATCACAACAATCACAGCAGCAGCAAGGAAGCCAACAAGGAGGCCAAAGGTCAAGCAGGGGTCAACACCAGAAGATCCATAGGTTCCGTCAAGGAGATGTGATTGAACACCCAGCTGGAATAGAACATTTGAATTACAATGATGGCAATGAACAACTTATTCTTTTTGTTGTGCGCGACATGCACAAGCAAATATCAGAACCTCAGAGTATATATTCAAACATTAGTCCTAAAACTTTCTTTTTCTAATTTGGTAACCTTAGATTGATTCTCAATTCCTATTTTTCTAATGTGCTACAGAGATTCTTCCTAGCCGGCAACCATCAAGAGCAACATCAGAGGAGGAAGTTTCCGCAGCCAAGAGAGCTCAGCAGGAGTCAACATATTCCAAGGTTTTGACGAAGATATTTTGGCAGAATCATTTGGCGTAGATGCTCAGACTGCAAGGAAGCTACAGGGGCAGGACGACTACAGAGGAAACATAGTGAGGGTCCAGAAAAGAGCTACAGTTCTTAAGGCCACAGAGGTCAGAATTAGAGGAACAAGAAGAAAGAGGTGAATATAGAAGCAATGGGTTAGAGGAGACCCTCTGCACCATGAGGCTAAGGGAGAATATTGCTTATTGCAGCCCGAAGCGCAACTACTCAGGGTGGACGTGTATACATTTACATAAATGTACAACTCAGCGCTGAGAGGGGATTATCTACAGGGTAACTTGATTAAAACTGTATTGTCCTCTCATGCATTTTGTATGAGATATTTGTATAAATAACTACGCATTTAAAAAGAAAAAAAAATTGCCTTTGTGCAGAATGCGATGGTAGCGCCATATTGGAACATAAATGCACACAGAGTGATCTACGTGATTAGGGGCAACGGCTATCTTCGGATAGTTGGAAACACCAACAGACAACCGGCCTTTGATGGGTTTCATTCAAGACCAACGACCAAGCAATGGTGAGTCCTGTTGCCAGAAAAACATTGATGATGAGGGCAATGCCGGAGGAGGTGCTGATGAGTGCGTATCAGCTATCAAGGGACGAAGCAAGGAAGTTGAAGTTCAAACAGCTAGCGAAGAGGTAGTCACCATTCTTAGCCCAAGGTCGTCCTCCTCCAGGACTGCTGCTTGGTCCATCGTTTGATGTTTTTTGCACGTTTAAATTTTGTCTATCAAAATAAAACTGTAAGTTCCATGTAATAGGATGACAAAAAGCCATACGAGTTCATATGTATTATTGACGGCTGAATAAATAATGCTGCCTATGTTCTTCTTAAACTTCTTATGTGCTAAAGTTGTGGATTTTGGATTGTCTTTCATAACTGACGGCGTGATATGTTCTTCGAAAATGTTACTACAGCCTCTTGTGAAGTACTGAAGTTGTCCCTGTAAGTTAATTATTAGATAAAAAACCAAAAAGTATAATGGAATTTATACTTTTTTACAAAAAGGATAACATATATATATATATATATATATATATATATATATTTGATTATTTTGACAACAAATTTTTAATTTGTTTTCATTTTGGTCACATGTTACACCTCCATTTGGCTTCCGTTAATGGAAGTCACGTGTACATTAACGTTCAGACATGTCCGTTAAATAAATAAAAAGTATTTAATATGAAAACTTAAATCATTTAATCATGTTTGCCCCCATTTACACAAACCCTATTAAACCAAATCGAGGAGCAAGTGAAAAAGGAGCAAAACCCTAGTTAGTTCGTAAATCCCAGTTGCAATTGGCGAAATTTAGAAGGAATTCTAAGTAGGTATCATCTATTTAGGGTTATATATATTGTTTGTTTATACATGTTTTTAAGGATTTACATCCGTGAACCTAGATTTTTGCTTGATGAGTTGAATAGAATATGATATCGAGCTTCGAAAATTTCACTTGGGGAATTGTTCATTCTTTTATTTGTTAGTGCATTTGAAGTAAGGAATATTTTTTTATTGTTGTTGTTGTTTAATAGTGTTTGAATACAATATTTGTTTGTTAGCATTATTCGTTTTTGTTCCTTTTTTTATTTCTTTCTCAATAGGGTTTGTTTCTTCATGAATGCTGATTGTATTATAATACCCATTTGTATTTCTACAATTAATGATCATTTTACTATTCATTTGAATCATGGTGTGAAGTTTATTAGTGAACTTTTAGTCCATTATAATGGTGGTAAAGTGAATTACTTTTACAATGTTGATCCTGACAAAATGTCTTACTTTGAAATTAAGGGAATGGTTGAAGATTTATAAGATATAAGACTATTGTAAAGTTGTACTACTTTATTTGTAGAAAGTCAATGGAAACTAATCGTAGGCAAATTGACAATAATAAAGATATATGTGAAATAATGGTTTATGTGCAAGACAGTGGTGGAAGTGTTACAAGGAAAAAAAAGATACTTTGTTTTTAATAGTAACACTGATTTTTTTTTTTAAATCGAACCAATAAAAGGAATGAAGTTTGCTGGCCCTGATTAGTTGAAACATGCTTTAAGATGTTATGTAGTTGTTAAAGGGTATAAGTTTAAGAGTAACAGTAAGAATTGGTTACTTAATGTGTGTGCTGAAGGGTGTCCTCGGAGATTGTGGGCAATTTACATGCAAAATGTAGATAGCTTCCAAATCAAATCATTTAGAACTGAGCATAAGTGCATTAGAAATTTCAAGATCGATAAAGCTTGCAAATTCTAAGTGGCTTGCAAAACAATATGAAAATAAAATAATCGATAATCCTAAATGGAAGTTGAAAGACTTCAAAACTAATGTGTTGGAGAAATATGCAGTTGATGCACCATTGGTTCAGTGTTATAGGGCTAAGAAAATTACATTAGGGGAAGCTGAACTATCATTGATTAATCACAATGGCAAAGTGTAGGACTGTACATGTGAAGTTCTTAGGTCTACTCCAGGCAATTAAGTTAGGATACAGATTAATAGACCATATCTCATTAAACCTAGTCATTTTCTAAGGATGTGTATTTGTTTTTATGGATTGAAGAAGGGTTGGCTGGTTGGGTGTAGGCCTATTATAAGTATAGATAGGTGTTTATTGAAGACTTTCTATAAACGTGAGTTATTAATAAATGTGGGTAATGATGGAAACAACCACATGTTTCTAATTGCATGGGCAATGGTTGACGTTAAGAGTAGAGATGCATGGTATTGGTTCATTAATAATCTACAAGATGACTTAGGGAGACAACGGGTGAAGGTTTGGGAGTTATTACTAATCAGCAAAAGGGTTTAGTTTATTCAATTGCATCATTGTTGCCTAAAGTTGAGCATGAATGTTGTGCTAAGCACATTTATGCAAGCTTTAGGAAGAAACACAATAGAGCACAATACTAGAGGAGTTTAACAAACTCACTAACCTATTTAAGCACTACAACAACAACAAGAACATGAAATAACATCACACAAAACAAAATAAAAACTACAACTTTCTTCCGCATATTACCTCTGTAAAATTTATTCTCTATTTTCTCAAAGTTCTCCTTCCACTCTAATTTCATGTGTTGTTATGTTTTCAAATCAACTTTTAGCAGTAAATTGGCATGCTCTAACTCAAAATACCTCTTCTCCATTGCATTTATTCTAACTTTCAAATGTTGATTTTCTCTCGATATCAATAGCTTCTTGGAATAAAATTGATATATCCTTACACAATGGGTTTTTTCTGGATCAATCTAATCAAAAAAGCCATAAGGTCGAGTTTTGTAAATCTTGCAACATAAGAACCTCCTACTAGGATTATTATCGATCCAAGTTATTTTGATGGGTGCGGGCTCTCCACAAAAGTAGGAGATGTATGAGTTTAGTGAATGATCAGACAATTTTATGAAAAATAGAAAAAGCATAAATCAACAAGTAGAAAAAGTATAAATCAAAACTAAACCAACAATGCTTACACAATTTCATCCCACAACCCCTGTTTGATGTTTGATTGCTTCTGAATCCATTTAATTGAAAGCCAATCTCCTCTTTTGCTATCCAATGTTAGATATTTTGGGGATAACTGTTGTATTTCTACTAAGTTGTGTGTTTGTAATTGAAATCATCCGCCGTGTAAATTTTAAATGACGTGGAGTCCATGTGGCTAGTTAAATATGAACGTTAATGTTTACATCAGACTTATGTTAACAGAAGCCAATTGGGGGTGTAACGTGTGACTAAAATGCAAACAAATTAAAATTTTATTGTCAAAATAGTCGGGAAAAAAAAGTATTTTATCCATTTTGTAAAAAAAAGTAAAGTTCATTGTACTTTTTAGTCTTTTACCCTTACTTATTTGGGCGAGACAATTTGTTAAGAACACTCCCTCCATAGTTATATTTAATGGAATGACACTTTACATTTTCATTTTAAAGTAAAGAAACTAATTTTTCTTTACCTGAAATACCCTTTCTCCATTTATTTATTTTTTCCAAAAAAAAAAGTCTAAAGATGCATATAAAGTCCAATGGTAATTTATATTTTTCCATTTTTACCCTAGGTGTCAATGTTATTTTAGAATATTTTTATATATAGTTGGTAAGTTTTTTATATGGATAGAAAAGAATAAAACATTTGGTTTCCAATATTGCTTCATTTCTTTCTTATTTAGCATTTATTTAGGAAGTGAGATAATTAGTGGGTTTCGTAATATCCAATGAAAATGTGCCAAGTCATATTGAAAATTTCTATTACCATTTCTACATGTAAAAATGGTAATATAAATTTCCTATATAACTTACCTTCCACCTTATACAGAAATACGTATAAAAAACTTCGTTGGAGCATTTTTTTTTATTTCTCTTTTCTATTATAAAAATTTGTTTGAATAGAAATAATTATTGGAGATGGCCTAATAATCTTACCGTAAATATTATTTCATTAAATTCTTGCTATAAGTTATTGCCTTTGCCTTATGGGGATCGCCAACTATCTATATTATATATAAAAGTACGAATAACTTAAGTATTTTTTTTTGTAGAGACAAATATGTCCCTTGATTTTAAACAAAATATTTTAAGATTTACATTAAAAAAAAATCATATATTTTTATATTGGTTTTGGCATTCCAAATAAATTTAAACTCTACTTTATTTAATTGGTTAAACTAATTATACAAGTTATAGTTATATTAGTATTAGTATTAGTATTTCAAATATATTTAAACTCTACTTTATTTGGTTAAAATAATTAAACAAGTTAGAGTTACGCCCCTTCATTTTATTTAAATTGCAAAGTTTTTCATGTGAATTAGAATTCCGTTCCAAAGTTCACCTGAAAAGTATGTTTGTTAAACTTAACTGTACTTGATTGCTTTTAACATTATAAACTTATACTGATTTATATATTTATGGTGCAAATTAGTAACTCAATTTGCCCCGCCAACCACAAGCTGACACGTGACCATCCACGTTAGCAATCAGGTCTACCCCAGCGGGAGGAGCCTTATTGGGTTACCACAAAAAGCGTAGAGGTCCTTATGAGTTGGACTCCCGCTCGAGACTTAATTACGTACAGCAAATTGTGGAGCTCGGGCTCCAGAACTCTTTTGGTGAGTTCTGGAGCTCCCACTTGCTTAACCACTTTACTATAATGGTTGGCAGAGGTATGGACGTCTACCACCTGCTCTGCAGAACGCACATAACTCTTCTCACCCTTATTAAATGTACACTAACTGCATTTAATGTACCGAAATTCATGGAGAAGTAAGGTCAGGGTTGGTGATGATGGCATAGCTCCAGACCTGCTCTCGGAGCTCTCACACATGTTTCCTCTCAGTCATATATATATATATATATATATATATATATATATAGAAGAAGCATTTACTTCTCTTAGGAAGCTAACAACCCAAGGATTAACTCAACAACAAGACAGACTGAACAACCAACTAAACAACACCATTATTGCTGCTCATCCAAGCACAAGAGAAAGAAATACCGAGTACACGATTAGAGCTCTGGATACAGAGAAGTTAGAACTTGTGTGGCCGAAGATATACTCTTATGGTAATGTGAGAATCCGCAAATGCGACCTCCCGGGTCTCGTCCCCGTTGGTGGTGGGGGTCCTGGGACGTCGGAACTGATTCCGTCGTTCCATTTGCTGGAGCGTTTTCATTTGATTCATATCAAGTGTCCCTACGTTCTATTTCTAGATGCAAGGGGGTTCATTCAGAGTCGCCAGTACGTTTTACGAGAAAACGGACAAAAAAGGTCGTGTAAGAGGAAAGGCTATAGACAAGCCTTTCTTTACACGTTTGTCTGCGAAACCGGGATTCTTATAGGGTTCGGAAACTATATTACGGTTTGGGAAGGTGTTAAGCACCCATTCCGCCCTTTCGGTCTCTAGTGGTCTTATATGTTTATTCTATGTTGAAAAACTTGGATGCTTTTACCGACAGTCTACTACTTTCTAAATGAAGAAAAACCCTAATTTGGGAAAACGGGGAAAGGGATGAAAACCTTTGTGTTCCGAGATCCGACGTTTTTGTATTTAAAAGATGTAAATGACAAATGACAAAAACCTTTTATTTTTGAAAGAGTGTTCCGTATTATTTCCTCAGATAATGACGGTTTTCTCGAGTTGTGATTATTCTGAAAAAGGTTCGGATCTTTATGTCGGGACTAATTCAATATGGAATTTGAACTCTTTGAGGAGAGTTTATCAGACACGTCGCAGTCTATGAAAAAGACAGGATATGTGGATTTTAATTCCTAGATAAGTCTTTATCGGTCCGGGGTTTTGAAAACACGGTTTATCCGGACGATAATGTACTTACTCTTCTAGTTTTAAAAGTAGTTTTATCAGGGCCTTTTGTTTTGAAAACGGTAGACTATTGGGAACTTGACAATAAGTTTATTCAAATAAAACGTGGACAGAATAACAGAAGTAAAACAAGTACACAGATATCTAATTTTAAATACTAGAAGGGACTTTCTTTACCTTCCCGACGAGAATAATAATAAGAAAGAAAATATAATACGGCAGAGGGATCTCTGGCGATAGTAATCTTCTCTTTCTTCAGATATTTCCGAGAAATCGATTCCAGAAACGGAACACGTCGAGTGTTAAAAATAGATTCGAGAATTCTTCAGAAATAAGATAATAGTAAAGAAATGCTTGACAAAAATCAGATCTAAAGCACCAAATTCTCGGATTCTAATTGCCTCCCTTGAACCCTTGGGGGTGTTGGCCTATTTATACTGCTCGGGAGAGATTGTCGCGCGACATTTCCTTAAAAAAGGAGAATGTCGCGCGACATTGTGATATGTCGCGCGACATACGGGAATCTCGCGCGACAAACGGCTGAAGTGATGGTTCTGACAGATTGATGTGTCAGAAAGTGGTTGGTCTGGTGCAGAGGGGGAATGTCGTGCGACATAGTGGAATTGTCGCGCGACATATCAGGGATTGTCGCGCGACAATGTGATATGTCGTGCGACAATCTCTCTAAAAAAACAAGTTTGTCGGGCGACAAACCCTCCTAGTGTAGTACCGGGTCCTCGGGTGGGTCCTGGACCCAAAATAGTAGTTCTCGGAGGTCGTTAGGGTTCTTGCGGGGGTCACGGATCGGGGTGTCTACAGACCCTCTCGACTCAAGCTCCTTGCTTGCAAGGAATTGAGGCGACTGGAAGAGACCATGATCCATGGCTCCCGCATGAACTCTATCGGAGTGTTTATGCAAAAAGTGCTTGTGAGTGCCTCCGGAGAGTGCTTCGTGTTTGGTTTTGCCTCCGGAGAGGGCTTTTGTTACCTCGTTGCCTCTTTCGAGGGCTTTGACTTGCTCCACTTGCCTCAGATGGGAGGACTACCATTGATCTTTTTTGCGCCTCAGGTGGGAGGACTACCATTGCGCCTCAGATGGGAGGACTACCGTTTGTGCCTCTCTGGGAGGGCTTCGCCTCAGGTGGGAGGACTACCGTTTGTGCCTCTCTGGGAGGGCTTCGCCTCAGGTGGGAGGACTACCGTTGTGCCTCTCTGGGAGGGCTTCGCCTCAGGTGGGAGGACTACCGTTGTGCCTCTCTGGGAGGGCTTCGCCTCAGGTGGGAGGACTACCGTTGTGCCTCTCTGGGAGGGCTTCGCCTCAGGTGGGAGGACTACCGTTTGTGCCTCTCTGGGAGGGCTTCGCCTCAGGTGGGAGGACTACCGTTGTGCCTTTCTGGGAGGGCTTCGCCTCAGGTGGGAGGACTACCATTGTGCCTCTCTGGGAGGGCTTCGCCTCAGGTGGGAGGACTACCATTGTGCCTCTCTGGGAGGGCTTCTAGATCTGAAAGAAGAAGAAAAAAAAATGCCTCTGGGAGGGCTTTCATGAGTAACTCTTGCCTCTGGAGAGGGCTTGTGATTTTGTGTATTGCCTCGGAGAGGGCTTGTGTTTGTGAATTTGCCTCCGGAGAGGGCTTGTGTTTGTGCATTGCCTCCGGAGAGGGCTTGTGTTGGTGAATTGCCTCTCTTAGACTGCTAGAGTGAGAGAGAGAGTAGATTTTTGCGAAGGTAAAAAGAGCTTCTCAGGGTCTATTCCGGATGTCCGTTTCCCCGTATCTTTCTGAACTTTACTCTCATGTTTTCCTCGGGTGAAGATGTTTCACTCAGAAGGCAGTTTTCGGATTTCTTCGCTCTCCGTAGAGTGATGGTCCGAGGTTTTCCAAATCATCTCTTCTGTATCGTGCTGAAAAGAAAATTTGTTTGAAAGTTCAATCTCTGATCTTTATTCTTTTCTTAGTTTTCTCTTTTGGTGGGCCCACATCGTTTTCTGTTTTTTCGATGCCCTTATTTCTCCCTCTTTTGGGAAAGACTTTTCCTGGCCCTCTCTGTTTTTGACCAGGAGTCCTTTTGTCCCTTTGTTGTGATCAGGAGCCTTACTCACCCAAAACGAAGCCCTGAGCCGGTTTTGGCCTAGCTGTC
Source organism: Lonicera japonica (assembly GCA_021464415.1). Taxonomy (NCBI): domain Eukaryota; kingdom Viridiplantae; phylum Streptophyta; class Magnoliopsida; order Dipsacales; family Caprifoliaceae; genus Lonicera; species Lonicera japonica. The sequence continues at coordinate 3,670,946 of CM038464.1, read as the reverse complement.
ACTTTTGGTGTGGCTCTCCTGTCACTCTGCATTTCTGTTTCTCTCGCTCGCTCTGGGCGCTCATACGGGTTCTTTCTCTTTTTACTTTTTCAATTTTTTTCCATTCCGTTTTATCGTGGCATTCTGCCTTTTCTCATTATTTGATGGTCTCGGTCCTTCTGTGAGATCAGAGACTACTTTTAATCGCGGCATTCTGTTTTCGCATTTTTTCGGAGAGATGATTTGGAAGTTTTCTCTTTGAACTTTTTATCATGGGTGTGCGGTTTTTAGCAATTTTCCGAAAAACTGCTTCTCCGAAGTGCCTCTGCAGAAGATAAAATGAGACAGAGGTCAAAAAATCAGGGAAGAGGGGGGATTGTCGCGCGACACTTCGGTGCCTGGCTCTTTGTCGCGCGACAATGTGGCCATTTGTCGCGCGACAAACTGACCCACTATATAAACCCTTGCTGAGCTCATTCCACCTCATTCTCTCCTTTCTCTTTCTCTCTCTAGCTCTCTTTTTCTCTCTTCTCTTCTCTCCCAAGCGCGGAAGCTCTGCCGTGTTTTTGACTTTTCCGACCTTTTCACATATATTCTACCTATATTGATGGACCCTACTCATCTCGACCGATTGGAGGGTGACCAGGAGGAGGTCACCTTTACTGACGCTCAGGGCGTTCTTCGCTGCAGCCCTCATCACGACGACTGGGCGGATTTGGACTGGTATGATGAGGATGGGATAGACCGCGGTCGGGCGGTGGTCTATCGGGATGCTATCCGAGCTGCTCCGGTCCCGGACGTCCGTGGCTTTTGATGGAGCCCGTTTCTCACGAGATTCGTCGTCGATCTCTGGTATGTCTTCTTTCGTGCATTTATCTGTTCTGCTTCTTGTCATTTCCTGTATTCGTTTTAGATAGTGTTAGTATGCATGTCTGACTAGGAATAACGCCCGATTTTTAGCGAACACATACTTTTACCTGTGATACCTCTTAGTTTAGAAAATTACATAATGTACCCCCATAACTCTATAACTCTCATAATTACACCAAAGTACCCTCAGGTTTTGGAAAATTACATAATTTACCCTTATAACCCCTATAACTCTCATAATTTACACCAAAGTACCCTCAGGTTTTGGAAATTACATAATTTACCCTTATAACCCCTATAACTCTCATAATTACACCAAAGTACCCTCAGGTTTTTGGAAATTACATAATTTACCCTTATAACCCCACATCTCTCATAATTACACCAAAGTACCCTCAGGTTTTGGAAAATTACATAATTTACACCTATAGCCCTATAACTCTCATAATTACACCAAAGTACCCTCAGGTTTTGGAAATTACATAATTTACCCTTATAACCCCATAACTCTCATAATTACACCAAAGTACCCTCAGGTTTTGGAAATTACATAATTTACCCTCATAACCCATAACTCTCATATTTACACCAAAGTACCCTCAGGTTTTGGAAATTTACCCTCATAACCCATAACTCTCATAATTACACCAAAGTACCCTCAGGTTTTGGAAATTACATAATTTACCCTTATAACCCCATAACTCTCATAATTACACCAAAGTACCCTCAGGTTTTGGAAATTACATAATTTACCCTCATAACCCCATAACTCTCATAATTACACCAAAGTACCCTCAGGTTTTGGAAAATTACATAATTTACACCTATAGCCCTATAACTCTCATAATTACACCAAAGTACCCTCAGGTTTTAGAAAATTACATAATTTACACCTATAGCCCTATAATCTCATAATTACACCAAAGTACCCTCAGGTTTTAGAAAATTACATAATTTACACTATAGCCCTATAACTCTCATAATTACACCAAAGTACCCTCATAACCCCATATTCGTTCCTTTGTCTGCAGTGGGTTGGCCGCGGTTGGGGTTCCCCAACACTATATCTTCGGAGTGGCGACGGGCACCGGCCCCTATCCAGGAGTTGATTCTTGCGACTCCTTTTGGCTCCCTCTTCGACGCCCTCCCGGAGCGGGTTTCTAGGGCGACAGTTTTGGTGTCGGCATTGGCTTGCCACTGGTGGGATACTACTCATACTTTTCACTGGAGCTGGGGTGAGATGACGATGACACCCCTTGATCTTTTTGCTCTGACCGGGATTCCTTCAGGGGGGGTCCCTATTCAGATCGACGTTCCCCTGCGTCTGACAGCCGAGGGCATTGTTAGTTCATTAGGATGGTTCCCGGAGCGGCGGAGTTCTGGTGACACGATTCCTCGGGGCGTCTTGGTTACGCGTTTAGCCACAGAGAGGGCTCGGCTAGTCGCTTCAGGGGTTCCTATGACCCGTCAGGAGGCGCGTCAATATGCCGCGTCCTCCTTCTACTGACACTTCATGATCTATTCGAGGCTCGTGGTGGGGACACGGCTCATCTTTGGTGGTTGCCCTATCTTCGGGACTTTAGCCTCCTGTTTGACTACGACTGGGGAGGCTTCATTCTTGCAGTCCTTTACGATGCCATGGACCAGGTCTCTCGTCATTTAGCCCTGAACCTCAAGGGCTTTTCTTTGCTGTGGGAGGTACATTTTTTAGTCTTTCTGTCTTTGCTTCAGTTCTTTGCTCATTACTTGTTGATCATTGCTGATTTCTTCTATCTTTCCTTTTCAGAGCTGGTTTGTAGCTTATACCCGTCTGGGTCGCGCCCAGGTGGATCTCCTCGTTGAGAACGAGGACCAGTTCCCTTTTTTTCCGCGATTCATCGCGGGGAACTATAGGGCTCCCTATGTATACCGGACTCGGGAGACCGGAGCTGCTGCTGTTCATGATCTGATGAGGGAGCGAAGGGGACTCGGGGACGGGTCTTCTATGAGAGGTATCGGGCATTGGGGGGTGATCCTCATTACATACGGGGACAGACCCATTTAGCTAGGGTGGTCCGGGTCATCTGCCACCTGTCCCCGATCAGAGGGACAACATTCCGGATTCTGAGGATGAGGATCCTGAGGGAGAGAGGGATGTTCCTGCTGCGGCTGAGGGCGGTGGTCGGCCAGAGGGCGAGGGAGGTGATGCGACAGCCGTTCCGGAGCCGTCACCTCAGGCGACACCTGCGGGGGAGCAGCGTGCTGAGGGCTTCGAGTTTCCCACCGGCCCTTCCGTGTCTCCGGGGGGCCTTTTTGCTGCTGCTGAGGCTGCTGAGGGGGAGAGCGGGATTTTCTGAGAGGTCCTGGGAGCCCGCGGACCTTGGGGCAGATTTTGATCAGTTTGGGCGGACTCCTCCCGCGGCGGCGACTACTCCTTCTAGTGGGGTACCTCCTTTGGGGGCGACGGCCATGGTGGATCCTCCGGGGGTCCGAACATATGCTACGTTGACCCTCTACCGGCGACTGTCATGGGGCCTCCCGCCCGATCTCCGGGCTTTGGCGGCTCATCCTCTCGTCCACCCTTGTTCCCCATTCGTGAGGAGGGAGGGTCTTCTTCTGCAGCTGCTCCTGCGGGGTCATCTATTTCGTGGGTAGATCTACCTCCACTCCCCAGAGATATTTCTTATGTCGGCGCGGGCCTATGTCGATATTCTGTCCCGGAGTATCCCCTTCCCGAGGATACTTTTGATTTCTTGGGTGGTCGCTCTGATGATGAGGTATCTTCTTCAACTTCTCCTGATACTTTCTGTTTATATCTATTTATTTTGACTGTGCTGACTCTCCTCTTATCTTATGTCTTTTCACAGAGAGTGGGTGTACGGGTGGCAGACCTACGGGCCTGGTATTCCCAGTATTTCTACAGCTGGAACCTGCTCCAGTACGTCGGTCGAGACCCTCCAGCATACATGCGCGACTATCAGAGGGCTATCGACGTCTCCTTACGGCCGGACGACCCCCTGACTTCCTCCCATGCCCGGACGGATTCTCGGAGGAGCAGTAGTCGGACTTCCAGGCGTTCCCGATCGTCGGTGATCCGTCCTACGGCACCGGTCCAGTCCACGGGGCCTTCTCAGGCGGCAGTTCCTTCTGTTCCCGGCGTCCCAGTTGTTGATCTTACCCCCGAGGAGGGCTCGGGAGATAGTGGGAGCGTGTCAAAACGCGCCCGAGTAGATTAGTTTTCCCTTTCTGCACTAAGTCGTTAGTTTTGGACAGATGTGCTTAGACAGATATTTAAAAACTGTTCTTTTATTGGTTTTATAAAATATCTTTATCTGTGTTTGATTATACTTTTATTCTGTCTGTGCAAGATATATACACATATATATATAAGAGTCGGTAATTTAAAAGTCATACCTTGTAGTGTAGTGATACTTATGTTTCCTGCAAAAAAGAACAAAGTGAGAACAGAAAGGCATCCAGAAGTGATTCTTTTGGCAAAAATGACCATTATGTATAAGGAAACAAGTAGGGTGCCCCCCAGATGGGTTTGTCGCGCGACAATCCCTCCTGGTCATGGGTTTGTCGCGCGACACTTCCCCCTGAAAATGGGTTTGTCGCGCGACAAACAGGTACAGGACCCTCTTTTTTGCTATAAATACACCCATCTTCCTTCCTTCATCCCCACGCCTCTCCAAAATGTCTTCCTACCGTACCAACTCTGATTTTTCTTATGTTAAAGCTCGAGATGCTCTGATATCTTCTGAAAATGGTTTGAACTTTGGTGCATTCAGTCCTTTGGCGGGCTGGTGCCATCGTCCTGTAGATTTCTCCTTTCTTTTAGGTGCCTTGTATTTCTGGAGTCCTGCGGACCATCTCTTCCGTTTTGGACTAGATGAGCTCTGCCCAACCTATGAGGAGTTCTCCTGGCTGTTACGTTCTGACGTTCGTCTCCCGATGGCAGTTCCTATAGAAGGAATCGGTCCCCGCGACATGCTAATTGCTCTGTTAGCCATTCCCCAAGCGGCCTGCGATGGTTTCATTGTCGACGGTCTCCTTGACCTCCACAAAATGGTGAGGTTCTTTCATCGTTATGAAGATAGGGCCTCTTACGGCGTGGGGCGTACTGCAGCGGCCCTGATTTGCCTGGTTTCTGATATGCTGCTGGTGACAGGTTCTTCCCGTGTTGATCCGACTATCTTGAGTCTGATTTACCAGGCTAGAAATGGGGAGTCTATAGTGCCGATCATTCTTGCAGAGACCTTGAATGGTCTTGATGATGTTCAACGGGGGGCCTCGCCCTTCTTCCGGGGGAGCCCGCGTCTGCTATACATGTGGCTGCTAGAGCGCTTTCGATCGGTGGGTTTCAGCGGAGTTCGGCTCGACAATCCGACTCATTTCTTCCATCGGCCTCTCTTTGGTGCTTTGACCATGTCTTCCTCTGATTGGACGGTGTGGTTTTCGGAGAACTTTCGGGCTATCCGGTGGAACATTCCTTGGTGGAAGCTGAGGGCGATGGTACTTAGCACTGGGGGTCAGAACTACGTTCGGCTCCGCGGGCTCTGGTTTACTTCCTTTTACCTCCCTGGGCGTCTTCTTCGGCAGTTTAACATTCCTCAGGAGGTTCCCCTTGGTCTGAACAACTTCTCTTCTGAGTCTAAATTTGTGACCCCACATGTTTCTTTATTGGTAGAGAGGATGTGGCGTGCTCGACTGACTCGTCAGTTTAACTATGCCCGTTTTGGTATTTCCAGGCCCCTCCGGGCTGACATTATCCGCTATTGCTGGCAATCTCTAGAAGGAGAGCTGATTGATGACCCCTTTCAAATGGAGTGGTTCCGATTCATGGATTCTGAGCCTACAGAGGATGGCATTGTCTTTGCGTACCAGATTTTGGATGAGGCTCGAATTGATTTGGCCGCTGAGGACCCAGTGTGGCCAACCCCTAGGGATTAGTTTCTTCTTTGTATGCTGTACTTCCTTTGTAACTCTCGGTGTTCTGAACCACCTCTTTAATAATATATGAAGGGACTTTTTATGAGAAATAAATTTCTTTACAAAGCTTTAAACCGGGCCTGAAGTCACTTCTCAGGTTGCCTACGTTCCCCCCTTTTTGATTTTTTCCAGAAAATACAATATTCGAGTTGGGGCTCAGGTTTACGTAGTTCTTATACATGTCGTGCTTATTGATAATACTTCTTCAGTCGGTCCATGTTGACTGGTGAATGTAGTAACTGCCCGTCTAGGTCAGTGAGTATAGCGGCGCCCCCTGTATTGATTTCTTTGACGATATACGGCCCTGTCCACTTCTGCCCGAACTTTCCCCTCGGATCTCTGGCTGGCTCTCGAATTTCTTTCAACACGATGTCATTTTCAGTGATACCCCGAGTCCTCACTCTCTGGTTAAATGCTCGAGCGATTCTCTTCTGATATCCTTGATGGTGGTATGCGGCTTTCAATCTTTTCTCATCTAGTAAGGCTAGCTCGTTATAACGTGCCTGGACCCACTCCAGTTCATTGACCTGATTCTCTAGCATTACTCTGAGGGAAGGGACCTCTAACTCGACAGGGAGGACTGCTTCCATCCCGTATGTAAGCGAGAACGGGGTTGCCCCGGTAGAGACCCTTTCGGTGGTGCGGTATCCCCACAATGCATATGGTAATTTCTCCGGCCAGTCCCGGCAGGTGTCGGTCATCTTGCTTAGGATATTCTTCAAATTCTTGTTGGCGGCTTCAACTGCCCCATTGGTTTGTGGTCTATATGGCGAAGATTTGTGTCGGGTGATACCGTATTCCTCCATGACTGTATTAGCTTCTCCTTCGAAGTGGGTGCCGTTATCTGAGATAATCTCGTGTGGGACCCCATATCGGCAGACAATATTCCTTTTGATGAATCGGGCAACTTTCCTGGCATCCAGGGTTTGGTAAGATTCGGCTTCCACCCATTTGGTGAAGTAGTCGATGGCTACTAGTATGAATTCATGGCCGTTGCTGGCTTTGGGTGAGACTTTCCCAATGACGTCAATTCCCCAGGCTGAAAAAGGCCAGGGAGCAGTCATGTTGTACAACTCTTTTGGAGGAAGCTTCTGGGACTTAGCATAAATTTGGCATTTGTGACAACGGCGTACATGATCAGCGCAGTCAGTTTGTAGGGTAGACCAGAAATACCCTTGCCTGATGATCTTGCGGGCAAGCGTATGCCCGCTCATATGAGGTCCGCAATCGCCCCCATGTATCTGATCCATCATTCTAACTGATTCTTCTTCGGTGAGACATTGAAGATGAGTCCCGTCGTAGTTCCTCTTATATAATCTTCCGGCACAGAGTATGAATCCTGATGCTAGTCTCCTGAGTGTGACCCGTGTTCTCTTGTCTGCTTTCTCGGGATACTGATGGTTCTTCAGCAGGTTCCAGATATCATAAAACCAAACGGTTGAGTCACCGTCTTTTTCAATTTCCACCTCAAGGGTCATGCAGTGCGCGGGTCCTGATTTCTTTTGTACCGTGAGGGTTATTTCTTCCATCCCCTCCGGAATATCGATCATAGATGCCAGGGTTGCCAATGCGTCAGCAAAACTGTTCTGGGACCTGGGGATATAGTAAAACTCCACACGCTCGAACCTTCCTGCGACTTCTTCTAGTCGGGCGAGGTAAGGGACCAATTTCTCATCTCTGATCTTCCATTCCTTCAGAACTTGATGGGCCACTAGTGCTGAATCTCCGTATACCTGTATCCTCCTTATACCCTTTGAAAAGCGATCTCTAACCCGAGTATGCAGGCTTCATATTCGGCCATATTGTTGGTGCAGAAGAAGTCCAGTCGATATGATACCGGGGAGTGAGTTTGGTCTGGAGAGACTAACAGGATGCCTATCCCGTTTCCGTTCCGATTGGCGGCCCCGTCAAAGTACAACCTCCAGTCTTCATTGATCTCGACGTTCATGATGGTTTCGTCCGGGAATTCGGCTTCTTCTATCATGTCTCCCAATATCGGATTGTGGGCCAGGTAATCAGCTATGATCTTGCCTTTGACTGCCTTCTGGGTCATGTAGGTGATGTCGAATTCGGAGAGTAGAAATAACCATTTTGCCATTCGATTCGAGAGAGCCGGTTTCTCGAAGAGGTATTTCAACGGATCAATCCGTGATGCCAGGATGACTGGAAAAACTAGCATGTAGTGCCGTAGTTTCTGTGTTACCCAGACGAGAGCGGTACACGATTTTTCCAATGGTGTGTAGTTTATCTCAAATGGGGATAGCTTTTTGCTGAGGAAATAGATGGCCTGCTCCTTCCGGGTATCGGTGAGGTGTTGGGCTAGCATTGCTCCTGCGGCTGAATCAGTGACGGTTAGGTACAGAATTAGTGGTAGTCCGGTCTGAGGCGGGGCTAACACTGGGGGCTTGGAGAGGTAATCTTTGATTTTGTCAAAAGCCTCCTGGCATTGATCGTTCCATTCTCCTGTTGAAGACTTCCTCAGGAGTTTGAAGATGGGTTCGCACTTTTGAGTGAGCTGAGAGATAAACCTACTGATGTACTGCAGATTACCCAAAAAACCCCGGATTTCTCTCTCGGTACGAGGCTCGGGCATGTCTTGGATAGCTTGAACTTTAGCGGGGTCCACCTCGATTCCTTTCTTACTGACGACATATCCCAGGAGTTTTCCTTTGGTTACCCCGAACACACATTTCTGCGGATTGAGTCTCATCTGATACTGGCGGAGCCGATCAAAGAAGGCTCGCAAGGCTGGTACGTGGCCTTCCCTCTCTTTTGACTTGATTATCATGTCGTCTACATACACCTCTACTTCTTTGTGAATCATGTCGTGAAAGATAGCCGTAGCTGCCCTCTGATATGTTGCCCCGGCGTTCTTCAGCCCAAACGGCATAACGGTGTAGCAGTATGTTCCCCATGGTGTGATAAATGCTGTTTTCTCCTGGTGATCCGGGTGCATCTTGATCTGGTTATATCCGGCAAAACCATCCACAAATGACTTCAGGGCGTGGTTGGCAGTATTATCTACTATCAAATCGATGTTGGGCAATGGAAAATCGTCCTTTGGACAAGCTTTATTGAGATCCGGTAATCCACACACATGCGGACTTTCCCGTTAGCCTTTGGAACAGGCACGATGTTGGCTAACCACGAGGGGTACTCGATCACCCGTAAGAATCCCACACTCAGTTGTTTCATTACTTCTTCTTTCACTTTCAAGGACCATTCTGGCGTAAGTTTCCTCAGCTTCTGTTTGACGGGCCTAAGTTCTGGATTGGTGTGTATTTCGTGCATGACTATCTGACTGTTCAAACCCGGCATATCTGCATAAGACCAGGCGAAGACATCCACATACTCTTTCAGAGTTTGTGTGAATTCTTCTCTCTCTGTCCCACTTAGGCTTGCCCAATGCGGACCTCTTTTCTTTCCTCCTCTGTTCCGAGGTTAATCACAAGAGTGTCTCCTTCCTCGCTTTGTATACGTTGCTCCTCCCGTTCAGGGTGTTCGTTCATTCTTTCCAATTCCATATAAGCAATTACAGAATTAAAAATAACAGGATAACGCAAAATAGACTCTTCTTTATTGATACTAGTATTTACAGGTACAAGTTTAAAAAGTTCATTTAGGAGTGACTCCTTCCTATCCTTACCCTCACTCTTATCTCTCACCCTTACAATTTCGCTCTTTTCCCTTTCCCCTTGGTAGTCTGGATCAGCGTATATCAAGTGTACAGGGTCGTCTCCTGGCTCATCATCTCCCAGAGCCATGATGTCGAAGAGATCTCCGATCATTTCTTCCTCTTCGCCTTTCATGTCTTCACTTTCTTCCTTCGGCCCGATTGTCAACTTGGTAGCGAAGCTGTGTACGGTGTTTTCTTTGATATATAGGTCCTCTTCATAGAAGATTTCCCACCCAGGAAGGTTCTCTCCGTCGCTGTTTCTCCAAGGCTCCTGGAAGCCGCAAAAGGGGAAGTCCTCTCCTTCTTTGACAAAGAACCCGTTCAGAGAGCTGAAACTCGGATACTGATGCCCTCGACCCCTTTTTTGTTGATCGTCCTCTTCAGTGTGTTGGTACCCCAAACCTTCCCTCTCGTACCTTGCTACTGGTTCCAATGCTTGAAGTAGTCCTGGTTGTCCCATTCCCAGACCGGCTCCAGGCAAGTATTTCATCATTCTCAACATATTTGTAATCTTGGTGCTGAGACCGGGGATATTGTCAGGGGGAAGATACCTGATTGTCTGGGTGCTAAGAGTTTGCACTTGAGGCTCGTAAGAAAAGCCTCCTAACTGTATGCTCTGGCTCCCGATTCCCAAAACTGGTAACTCCATATCCGCCAAGGTCCTTTCAGGATCTCCTTGGATGGTAATTATGTTCCCTTCAAACGGTATCTTGATCTTTTGGTGCAAGGAGGAGGGGAGTGCTCCTATGTCGTGTAGCCATGCTCTTCCCAACAGTAGGTTTAAAACTGGAAGGAATGTCTATGATTTGAAAGTCGGCCGGGAAGCTTCCGGGACCAACCATGAGATCAAGTTTCAGAGACCCCAGAACGGCCCTCCTGGTATTATCATAGGCCCTGACGGTTACAGCGGATGGTGAGAGCTCTGAATCTGAGATACCCAAGCATCTGGCAGTCTTTAGGGGGCAGACATTTATGGTCGACCCATTGTCGATGAGAACTTGTGGCAAGATCTTCCCTCGGGTTCGGACGGTGATATGGAGAGCCAGGCTGTGTTTTCTCCCCAACGGAGACAAGTCTTCATCTGAAAATGACAGACTTCTTTGGACTGTGAGTGACCCGATCATGTTTGGCAGTTGTTCGGGCGTGGAGTCCGGCGATATGACAGCCTCATCCAGGAGTTTAATGAAAGCGGTCCTGTGAGGTTTGGAGGCAACCAAGAGGCCCCAAATGGTGATGTGTGCCTGGGTTTTCTTCAACTGTTCCAGTACTCGGTCTTCTCCTACTTCTTTTGGAGGCGGTGATTTTTCGGCATCCATCGGTGGTGGCTGGTATACCTTTCCTGAGCGGGTAATCTGTTGTATCCAAAGGGATGTTAGGTCTGATCCCTCTGAAGTTTCTGACGACTCTGGTTCTGCCGACCAACTAAAAGTCCCGGGGGAGGTTTCTGTCATACATATCGTCTCCTTATGAGGGGGGCGGGGTTTCCATGGTTGTTTTTTCTTGTCCTGGGTCCATCCTATCCCAGCTTTCCCAGGATTGGTTTTGATGGTGAGGGGTTGCGAGATCCCCTGATTTGTCTTTCCTAAGCCCTGCCCAGGTAGGAAGTTCATCTTGGCCATCCATTGGTCAATTATTGGGTTGAGGCCTGGGGCAACTTATGCTTTTGCCGATAGCATAACGGGTGCCTTATAGGCTGAATCGTCCCGAATGAGTCCTACGGGATCAAAGCCTTCATCAGTGGTTAAGGCGTTAATTCCTGCAGGTGGAGCATGATTGGGGAGGGGGTTGTTGGTAACATTGGGCCCGCCGGGTGCGGGGATGGTTCCGGCTTCAATGAGGTCCTGAATACGATGGCGGAGAGCTAAACAACGTTCCGTGTCATGGCCTGCCGCCTGATGGTACGCACAGTTCTCATTCATTCTCCAAGTGTTGGGAATAGGATTTGGTGGAGGGCGTGGGTTGAGTGGGGTGACTAGTCCGGCCTTTTGGAGTAGTTCCAGGCTTTTGACCAGAGTAGTGGGGAGGGTGCAGAAATTTCTCCTTTTCTTGACCTCGGTGTTTGAAGAGTCTCCTTGCGTAGGCCAACTCATTGGAGGGACCTGCGGTGACTGCTGAAATGGGTTTTGTTGATATGGGTACGAGCTTAGTTGGTTTACGGCTGGAGTGGCCGTCTTTCTTCCAGTGTAAGAGGCCTTCTTGGTATCCGTGTCCGCCTTTCTGGCCAATTCTTCCTCTACCTGTGACCCCATACTCAACAGGGCTCTGAAGTGTGGGAATACATGCTTTCCCATGCAGTTCAATACAGCTGGAGTAAAATTCTTCTGTATGATTTCTAACTGCTCTTCTTCGTCGGGCCGTTTGGACATTTGGGATGCCATTTCCCTCCAGCGGGTGACAAAGTCGCTGAAGCTTTCTTTCTCGCCTTGCTTGGCCATTTCCAGGTGTTTACGGGTAATTTCCAAATTCTCGTTGGACCCGTACTTGGTCATGAATTCTTTGACGATATCCCCCCAAGTTTTCGTGTGGTGTTTCTCTAGGTCGAAGAACCATCTCAGGGCTGCCCCCGTGAGAGTCATGTGAAAAGCCTGAGCCAGCTCCGGCTCTCCACAGCCGGACACTTGCATGGATCTGATGTAGGATTGGAGATGGGTTTTGGGGGGTGTAGTACCAGTGAATTTGGTGATAGAGGGGAGCTTAAATCCTTGAGGTAGTCTGGCTTCTGGGTAGAGGGAAAAGGTGTTCATGTCTGTGATCTCGTCTGCCCCTTTCATCAGAGAAACACCTCTTTGCAGAACCTTCATCTGCTCTTTCAATTTCTTCATTTCTTCGCTCTCTCTTGACACCTCATCGGGCTGTTCCCGGGCTATCATCGATTCTGCGTATACTGCCCGGAGTCGGTTGATGTCTGGGTACTCATTGGGAGGGGCTATTGGGGCTGGTGGAATAGGTCTTGCGGGGACTTGTGGCCATGGTTGATATTGGGGATCGAGGCCTTGCTGAGGTTGTGGCCAGACGATGGGTGGCTCTTGTTGTTGGTATGTGGGGCCTGAATCCGGGGCCCATTGGTTCTGATTGTTGGGGTCGGTTTGAACGGGACCGGCCATGTTGGGGCCCGTTTGGGGTGGATTGGTTCCTTGGATTGGGGGAAGTACTTGTGAAGATTGCCCTTGATTCGGATCTCGATTCGGTGGTAGTTGCTCAAACCCGGGTGGTGCGGTCCGTTCGGCTGACAACTCTTCCATTCGAATCCGGGTGTTCTGTTGCTCACTTGTGAGGCTTGCCAAATTCATGCTGACGGTCATCAACAAACGGTGCATCTCTGCTAAAGTCGGTTGAACTGCAGACGCCTCGGCTAGGCTCTGATTTGTCTCCTGATTCTCTCGTCCATCGGCCATTTCAGGTATGCTTGGTCTTACTAGTCTTCCGGTATGATCTCGACCGGCCCAACCTTCCAGACTGACGCGCTTTATGGCTGTAGACGAAACCACGTGGCGAAGATGAAGGGAGACTATGATGTGACTCGATTTTTGCCAAAAGAATCACTAAAAATGGTCGAGAGAAAAACCTCGGAAAACAGGTGTGGTAAAGTAAGCCGTAAGGTGGTACATCCCCTACAGCTGTATGACAAGTGTTTTAAACTGACTCAATCTTAGATGCAGCGTAGGTGTTCGAACGGTTAAGGTTTCAGGCTCCCTCCTTTTTGGCAAGACCTTGCGATATACCCCAAGGGCGGGTACGTGCAAGAATCTTTTGATATACTTCCCGGGTACGTGAGTGTTCTCGTCACTCGATATACCTCGGGGGCGTACTTGGCCAAGGAGAGTGGAAGTAAATGCTTTCGGTTTATGTTGGCCCAAGCAAGCCAACTCCCTACTCACTTATAATACTTCCGAGGGTTTGGGGTAAATTCACACTCGTAGAACCAATGCATGATTTGTGATAGTGCGTGTAAAGTTCGAAAGGTTGGTTTCACAAATATCATTATCTTTATTACGTCTTTTCGAAAAACTCCCATTTTTTAGAAAAAGGTTTCTTCTCAATCAATTAACATGAGTAGGGAAAGCAGTAAAAGCAAGTTTTCAACAGATAAACAAAGGTCCACATATAAGAGTCTAGTTTTCTAATACTGTCCCCAGCAGAGTCGCCACTGTGAGAATCCGCAAATGCGACCTCCCGGGTCTCGTCCCCGTTGGTGGTGGGGGTCCTGGGACGTCGGAACTGATTCCGTCGTTCCATTTGCTGGAGCGTTTTCATTTGATTCATATCAAGTGTCCCTACGTTCTATTTCTAGATGCAAGGGGGTTCATTCAGAGTCGCCAGTACGTTTTACGAGAAAACGGACAAAAAAGGTCGTGTAAGAGGAAAGGCTATAGACAAGCCTTTCTTTACACGTTTGTCTGCGAAACCGGGATTCTTATAGGGTTCGGAAACTATATTACGGTTTGGGAAGGTGTTAAGCACCCATTCCGCCCTTTCGGTCTCTAGTGGTCTTATATGTTTATTCTATGTTGAAAAACTTGGATGCTTTTACCGACAGTCTACTACTTTCTAAATGAAGAAAAACCCTAATTTGGGAAAACGGGGAAAGGGATGAAAACCTTTGTGTTCCGAGATCCGACGTTTTTGTATTTAAAAGATGTAAATGACAAATGACAAAAACCTTTTATTTTTGAAAGAGTGTTCCGTATTATTTCCTCAGATAATGACGGTTTTCTCGAGTTGTGATTATTCTGAAAAAGGTTCGGATCTTTATGTCGGGACTAATTCAATATGGAATTTGAACTCTTTGAGGAGAGTTTATCAGACACGTCGCAGTCTATGAAAAAGACAGGATATGTGGATTTTAATTCCTAGATAAGTCTTTATCGGTCCGGGGTTTTGAAAAACACGGTTTATCCGGACGATAATGTACTTACTCTTCTAGTTTTAAAAGTAGTTTTATCAGGGCCTTTTGTTTTGAAAACGGTAGACTATTGGGAACTTGACAATAAGTTTATTCAAATAAAACGTGGACAGAATAACAGAAGTAAAACAAGTACACAGATATCTAATTTTAAATACTAGAAGGGACTTTCTTTACCTTCCCGACGAGAATAATAATAAGAAAGAAAATATAATACGGCAGAGGGATCTCTGGCGATAGTAATCTTCTCTTTCTTCAGATATTTCCGAGAAATCGATTCCAGAAACGGAACACGTCGAGTGTTAAAAATAGATTCGAGAATTCTTCAGAAATAAGATAATAGTAAAGAAATGCTTGACAAAAATCAGATCTAAAGCACCAAATTCTCGGATTCTAATTGCCTCCTTGAACCCTTGGGGGTGTTGGCCTATTTATACTGCTCGGGAGAGATTGTCGCGCGACATTTCCTTAAAAAAGGAGAATGTCGCGCGACATTGTGATATGTCGCGCGACATACGGGAATCTCGCGCGACAAACGGCTGAAGTGATGGTTCTGACAGATTGATGTGTCAGAAAGTGGTTGGTCTGGTGCAGAGGGGGAATGTCGTGCGACATAGTGGAATTGTCGCGCGACATATCAGGGATTGTCGCGCGACAATGTGATATGTCGTGCGACAATCTCTCTAAAAAAACAAGTTTGTCGGGCGACAAACCCTCCTAGTGTAGTACCGGGTCCT
Source organism: Lonicera japonica (assembly GCA_021464415.1). Taxonomy (NCBI): domain Eukaryota; kingdom Viridiplantae; phylum Streptophyta; class Magnoliopsida; order Dipsacales; family Caprifoliaceae; genus Lonicera; species Lonicera japonica. The sequence continues at coordinate 3,655,810 of CM038464.1, read as the reverse complement.
CGGGTGGGTCCTGGACCCAAAATAGTAGTTCTCGGAGGTCGTTAGGGTTCTTGCGGGGGTCACGGATCGGGGTGTCTACAGGTAATATTGTGAAAATAAACTAGCTAAAGAGATTACTTTAAGTTTGTAATAGCTACTTGGTTATATCAATAGCAAGGCAAAATCGAGCTTCTAGCTCTATTCCACAGAGGATGACTAACCCGTATTTTCATACGATACCAACCTCCTCTATAAATCTTTGACTTTATTGGTTTGTTGTCTTTATTATCCCAATTATTTGATCCGATCATTTGACTGTGTAGTCTAAAATACTCTTTCTAGTTTTTAGCACCAATATGTATTCTAAAACTTATTTGTTTATTTATAATTTTGTTGGCCACCTATGTACCAAAAGAATTTAGTGCAACAAATTTTTATCATATATCTACAATATTTTTCTATAGTATACCGATTATATGATTTCTTATAATTATTAATTGAATTTTTACACTTGATATTATGTTTTTATTTTTTATTTTTTATTATTTCACACTTCTTACGAATTATTCAATTGTTATTATGTATGAATTTATTAATAAGCTTAATGACTTTTGTAAAGCACTAAAACCACGTGTAATGCATGTGCATAAAAACTAGTAATTATAAAAAGCGTATATACGTATAGTCGATGTTAAAAAAGTTGGACAGAGCTTGCATGATACTTGCATTTGCCCAAGGACGGACACACTAAGTCTCGAGGGGGTAAGTTGGAAAACAAATCATACACACACACATATATATAATAATTACAAAATAATGCATTTGATAGTATAACATATAATATGATACATTTGATTGGTCCATAAATAAATAAACTACTCTTTTCACCTTAAATCAAGAGTTTCACTTCAAATTTTTAATTTTTATGAAAGCACTAATTTCATCTTAATTAATCAGTACTCAAACTTAGAACTTATTTTTTATTGTTCATCCATTGATTATGTATCAAAAATGAAATAGAACTTTTAGTTTGAGATATTTTGAAAAGGAAAGTTCAAGTGCTACTCTTAATTTGATATACAATGAATTGTTATAACATACGCAAGCAATTATATTTCAACTTTTTGCACGCTGCAACACATAATTATAATATTTAAGGTAATGACGTAATATTTTTAGTAAATTAGTTTACATTTTTGTGCACGCAACACCCATAATTAACTTTTGTAATAATTACAACCTTATTTGTTTATAGAAGAACTTTTTAACATTGTTCGTATTTTTAATATTTATCTTTGTTCTCATAATAGTAAAGCTAGACAAATAAATCTCAATGGTTAGATTTATGTTCAAAAGAATTTTAACACAAATTAAAGAGCCTATTTTAACATAGTAGTTTTTATTTTTATTTTTCATATTATTACAATCTGTAATTTCTTGAGGAGTTAAAAGGTTGAATCACTCTTGCAGTATTTTATTTTTGTACCCCTTAATAAAATTCTTACATACGTCCCTGCATTTGCCTCCGGATATCTTCTTTTCTCCAACCGAATCCGACCCAAAATTAAAGAAAACCGATTCCAAAACTGATGGTTCTTATGATTTTTGGTTCGGTTGTTCGATTTCATCAACCAAGAGTGTTTGGTTAGGTTGTAAGGGATACCAATTTTAGAATACTAGACTACTGACTGGGTACTAATTAATTCAGTTTTTTAAGTATGAACTGCTGGTCAATTTAAATTTGAGGTTTTAATTTTACTTGTTTAGTTTAAAATTTTAGATATGAATATTTATTTTGCCTCTTAAAAATTAAGAGACATCCCTACAAAGTCTGAAATTTTAATTTTAAAGAGTTAAAATACATCTTTTGTCGTTATTTTTTTAAATATAGTCATTTTTATATAATAAGTGGGTAAGGGCAAATTTGTCCAAATTAAATAACATTTATTCAGTATTCAGATGCGATATATTCAAACAAACAACACATATATATATTCAGATATAACCTTCAGAAACAAAGCAATAAGATTTCTACGATTGAGTTTTCAGATTCCATAACCAATATTTTGTCGTCTAATTTAGCATTAAGATTTAGACCCAAAAAAAAAAAACCGCTTAGAATGTCAACAATTCTATGCCCATGCCAAATAAACTACATTAATTATTTAAGATTCAGACAACGAAAAAAATACATGTTTTAGTATATAATTTTCCCTAAATACCTCCCTGGTACTAATTTTACCCCCCATATTAGAAAAGAAAAAAGACCTAAAGTTGTCTCTTTGATTAGGGGATTCCTAATTAATTCGGTCAACCTTCTTGTATCGAGGTACTGTGCAGCTGCCTTGGAACTTCAATGCAAATACTACAATTTGTAAAACCTAAACGAGGTTGGCTGCAATGGGGGATGGAAGGGGGGGGGTTGGTCTTACATTTTTAAAAATTTATGTAGTATTTTTTAGTTTTTGAAAATTTGAATAATAATATTATTAATTATTTTATGAATAAATATGTTACACCTTATTAGCCTTTTAAAAAAAAAATTATAAGCAGATTTTATAATTTTTTGAGTTTAAACATATAATTACAAATCTAATATTGCATATAATGGGGTTTATCAATATAAAAATTGCGAGTTTTCTCGATTAATTCATTTTGAGTTTGCATGTTTTTACATAAATTACTTTTATTATTTCTCCTAAATTTAATATTTTAAATCCGTCTTGCACTTATTGGTTAGATAAATTAATGGTTAAGAACAAAATTTTTATTTGAGCTAGGGTATCGATCTATTGTTAGAAAGAAATGAAAAGGGATCGTGACGTACAAAAAAAGGTTAGCAAAAGAGTTAAAAAGTGGGACAGGTGGGACACAAGCGAGGTTGGTTGGATGGTTGGTTGGATAAACCATATCCAAGTCTAAGAGTGATGTTGCTTTTCATTCAATAATAGAGGTTAAGGTGATAAGATAATTAATTAATAATTTGAGATGGAGACCAGTAATCGGAGATCAGCAGTAGGCCAGCCCTCCTTTGCTTTAATGTTGTTAGTGAAGTCCTGTCATTATTTATTATAACGTATTACTCTCCCTGTGAAAGACGACTGCTAAAGGCACTCTGTGTACTATTATTTCAAAATACTTCGTATTTATCTAATATAACTGTACATAGTATTTAAAAATTAAGTAATGTATTTCGTGTTGGAAAGCAATTTTACAACGAGTGATTTTATTTTCACTTTTAATAATTCTTGATTTTACTTTTACTTTTTGTTTAGTTTTTGAGTATTGAATAAATACATGTTATTTAGTTATTGAGAATCAAATATAGGCTTATATATTACTCGGTACTTAAGAGCCGAGTGAGGTATTTTTAAATTTATACTCGGTTCTTATTAATCGAATAACAAATCCTTACTTGATATTTAAAAGCTAAATGAAAAATGAGAGTGAAATCAATTGTTATTGACGGTGAAAATAGAATTACCCTTATACAAAAGAAGTTTTATCTTTAACTATTAATTATTAAGTTAAAATTATTATAATTTAATAAAAATTTATATTAAAATTAAATTGTTAATTTAAAACGTAAAGCCCATGTTCGGTAGAAAATTAGAAAATCAGTTTTTTTAATTTTCTACCAAAAAGTTAACTTTATTTTTATGTTTTTCAAAATTTATTTCACTTTACTTTCTCTCTCATAAGTTTTTTTAAACAACATAACTTTAAATTTAAATATTGGAATTAGATAAAAAAAAAAATATATTTGAAATCTACTTATCAAAATTTATAAAATAAGATCCACAAAAACTAAATTCAACTTTTCAACCTCCTTTTACATTTTTTAACAAAAAAAAATTTAAAAAACTACACCAAACAATGCCGTTTATAATTTGAATAAACCTTTTAATATTTGTGGAAGAAACTGGGATGGTCCCAATAGTTTTCACATAGGCTAGTGCCATGTGGTGATCGAGAAATATATATATATATATATATGTAGCATGTCGTTGTGTCCAGCGCGCTCTAGCTATATTAATGGGGAAATGCATTCCAAATTAATTAAATGAAAGGACACTGCATGAGAAGATAAGCATCTACGTTAATCAAATAAACTCATTAATGCGGTGACCTTAAAAGGACCACAAGCCAAATTTTATATTATAATGACCATTATCTACGTTTAAATTAGAGTCTTATCAAACTGGGAAACGCGAGACATAATCCTTAGCTAGGGAGAGTAACATCTTTTTGCAAGAATACACTTTATATATGACAAATCTATATAATATAAGGTTGTAATTTTTTAACCTTAAAAATTATTTATTAGGAGTAAAAAATTATATGATTAAGATTGTAAAATATATTTTTAATAGTTGATATAACATTTTGCACGAGTTATCACTAATTATATATGGAATATAAAAAGATTGCACTTGTTATTCAAGTACCACTTAATTAGCCATATGCCCATATGGAATATATATTGCAGCGTAAAGTTATATATATATATATATATATATATATATATATATATATATTGTTCTTGTATTGTTTATATTTGTTTTGGCAATAAAGTCACTCAATAAAAAATGCCAGATACAAAATCTACTCTCTAGCACAATAATTCAAAGTATAAAAATGAGATCATCTTAATTAGCAACCGAACTAAAATCTATAACAACTGAAATTTAGTTGCTTGAGCACACTTTTACAATAAATTTAGTCATACTAATGTGTGCCTTAAAAATATATAAATTAATAAACCAACAAGCTTCACACAATAAATAATTCTAAGATATTCATGTAAGCTGAGGCTTATTATTTTCATTACCGAGCCCTCGACATGTGCTCTTGGGGTCATACTTAAGATGATTTATTTTTTTGTACATATATACATAGTATATATGATTTTTCATTTAAAAACTTTAAAATGTGCAATTTATAGAGTCCTCATATTGCCAATGCAATAATCTCTTTGACAGAGAGCCGAGTATGTATTATTATATTAAGAAGTTGTATTGTATCTCTTTAATATTGTAAATTGTTTTAACAATAATTATAGTTATTTTAACAATATTATTATCTATTTTTTGTCCATTTAAATACGCCTATATATATATTTCAAGAATAAAGTCTATTCTCTTTTATAAAGTACTAAGATGAAAAGTGGAGGAGAAATAAAATCCATGAAGTGAAGGTGAGAGGGTATCATATAAAAATGCATAACCATAAAAAAATAAAATAAAAGTTCAATTTTAGTGGAAAGATTATGTAGCAACAAAATGAATTCATTTAAGAATTCACAGAATGCGTAGAATTATGTCATACCAAACTTCTAAGAACACCTAACTTTTAGTTCAGCTTATTATATTTTATCTCAAATGGATTTAATATTTAAATAACTATATATAAATATATATATATATATATATATATATACTTGTGAGCACAACTCATCTATATATATATATATATATCATATGTGCTTTGAATTATTTAGTCGCATTATTTTGCATCCTGAAAACGCTGTATCACATTTAATTATTTCAAGTACAAGATTGCATCTGAAGTTTGCGGTAAACAAAAGAAAAATGTCCTATCAGATTCAAACTGCTAATATATGATTGATTATTATTGCGTGTGAGTATTAGATCTTAATAATCATCATTAAAAATAAATTGAGACCTAGGATTTAGCCGTAAGTATATACTTTAACGTGATGCATGACGTGTAATTTGAACCTAGAATTAATTAGGATGTTTTTTATTACAAATATAAAATTAAGGTGGAAAATATTTATATTTTAGACAATTTTACTCTAGGCAATTTTATTCTAGGGAAAATTATTTAAAGAAATTTTATTGCATTTATTTTTTAAGTAGAAAATATGTAGTTTTTTTTTCTTGCAATGATAATATATTTTTTAAACTTTTGGTAATTGAGTACTTACATTCTATTTAAATTTGGACTTTTTAACTTTTGAGCCATTTTCCACCTTTACCTAAAACTTTTTTTTTCTTTGGGGAAGGCTAATAAAATAAATTCTTATTTATATGCATCATCCACTTGTTCCAAAAAATTAGGTGGAACTTATATTGCCTAGAAAATTAGGCAGTAAAATATGAAAAAGTACACAATTTTCGTTTTTTACCAAGTTTTCTAGCTATGAAAAACTTTGGCAATGAAATACGCCTTAAGGGCTCGAATTTTTGGAATGGGCATCTTAAATTCTTGAAAAGTTTTTCTCCTAGTAGCTAAGATACCTTACCAATGTTCGGTTCAAATAAAAAATTTTCTTTCATGAAATATTAAATTACTTCTCTATATTTGGTTCAAACAAGAATAGGAGTGAAATACGTATGAATTATTACTAAACTATTATTCATTTTATAAAATTAAAAGACCAGTCCTAACAGTTTTACAAAGAAAAAATTTGTTTTTATTATTAAAGTTGTGAAAAGTCGTTTTATGTATTTAATAATAAAAACAAAAAATTAAACAAATTTTTTTCTCTTAAAAATAAAAATAAATAAAAAGTTATCTTCGTAAGTAGAAGGGATATTTTGATTTTACAAAGTAATCTTAGCAAAAATTTTAAAAAATAATACATAAAGTAACGATGTATTCACATTCTTTTAAGAGAGAGCTTTGAATCAATACTCCATTCTTAGAATGGTCCACTGCTAACCCAAAACTTGAATCAACTATCAAAATCTTTCTATAATAAAATATAACATTTTAAGAATGATTTAAAAGTCGAACTAAACGAGCATTAGGAGGGTCTATTCAATTCAAATTTTAAAAGATTTTATTAAAATTTTAAAACCCGTGGATTCTTTTAAATCCATAGATTATTTTAAATCTATATAAAGTCTAACATATTTTAATAAATCAATATAGATTCTAACAAATTTTAAGGAATGGACTATTTAGTATTTCTAAAGATTTAATAAATTCATTAATTCTTTTAATTTTAATAAAAATATCAAAGGATAAATAATAAAATAATTTTAATTACGACTTTAAATTAATAAGCAAATTATAAATCCACCGCAAACTGTTCGGATCGAGTCTAAAGACCCCATGAATTGGTTTTTCTTGCCCTTTCTACTCGATTTTCAATTTGAAAAAAATCATAAAAGGGGATAAAAAATTAAAAGAGTGAAATCTCTATAGTTTCAAAAGAAAATGACTAATTGGATAATTAAAACTTTGAAAGTAGCAATATCTAAAATGTAAAAGAAGCTTTAGATGTAGTGAATGAAGTGGAGAGATTTAAGTAGATAATAGAGACAAAGAATAAATAATATATAGGGTTTGGAAAAATAAGAGATTTTAGATAGAGAGAATGGACTAGAATAGTTTAATAGATTATAGAGGTAAGAACAAATAATACCTAAGGTTTGGGAGAACAAAAAAAAACAAATTCATGTGAAATCTTCCTCTTAAAGAGAAAATTTGTTGGTGAATTTGTTATTCATAAAACACTCTCAAATCCATCAAAATCTATCTATTTATAAAAATCTTTCAAAGTTTATTGAGTTTTGAATAGCATAATATTTTAAAAGACAATTTTTATTCCTAATTGAATACCAAAAGATATTAGAAGACTTTCTAAAATCATAATTGAATACCCTAAGATTTTACATGACTTTTTAAAATCACAATTAAATACCCATGGACTTTCAAAATTCAAAAAAATCTTATATAATCTAAATTGAATACACCCTCCTTAATATTTGAACAACTATCTGAAATTTTTATGTTAAATCCGCTGATCTTTGTTCTCTTGTAAGTTAGTTTTTTTTTTTTTTAACTAATTAATTATCTTGTAATGTTGCATAGCTGGCTGATATATGAGTAATGTTGCATAGCTGGTTAATATATGAGACCAACCCCCACCCAAAAAAAAAAAAAAAAAAAACAACTCCAAAACACACACACATATATTAATCAGTATTAAAATTAGAAACAATGTGCTATATGCTCCTACCCCCAACCACTGAATTCTCTAGCATTAGCTGATACTTAAATAAAGTTTAATAAAAAACTGGAAATAGATAAAAGGTCTTGCACGACAATGTTTTTTGCAAAAAAAAAAACAATGAATAATATTTTTTAGAAATAAGGGCTTAGTTATCATTATCATTCTAAAATAAGGGCTTTGGCCGAGTGCAAACTTAACTTTGAACAAAATTGTGTTAAGTGCCAACTTAACTTTGCATAACTCTGAAAAAATTATTATGTGCATTTTATTAATAAATAGGTTTTAAATACGTAATTTGTTAAAATTATTCTAATGCACTTTCAATTAAACAAGTATTTATAATCATATGTTAAAAAACATGTAGTGCAAATTTAATTTTGCATGATTCTATTAAAAATACAAGTTAAAAATATATTACAAAGTTAAATTTGTACTCCTTTTGGAGTTTGGTCAAATATAGGCCCTTAATTTATAAAAATATTATTCTCCGGTTCTTTTGCAGAATACTTTTTCATACAAGCCCTATTTTTCAATATCCCAAATAAAAAATTTATAGCCTTTTTATTTAAAGTATAACATCTAACACTTTAAATAATTATCTTAATATTTTAAAATTTATCACAAATATAAGTGAAATGTGTCTGAAAATCCAAAAAAGTTGTCACCATATATAATAGAGTGCTAGATAACTTAGTTGCAAATAAAAACTAATAATGGATGTATATTAAATTTAAATCAACGAACCTAAATATTTATTTAAAAAAATAGAGCAAGAAGTGGGAGGGTGTTATAGGGGAGGCTTTTTGAACTACACGCACAGCTCTCACTCATATACTATCTTCACTAATAAGAAAATAAGCTTCTATTCTGCTGCATGTGCTACCGCATAAAAATATTTTAATCCATATGTATAACATATTTAACTATGAAGTGATAAAAAAAAAATTAGAATCCCCATGTGAATCCATCACCGTCTCAATTAAATATTATCATCAAAACAGTTCACAATATAAGCAATAACAAGTAGGGGTATTCAGAAATCGAACGGGCCGTCAAACTGAATGAACTGGACTAGCAAATGGACCGTTTTGGACTAAACCATTTGAATTTGGTCCGGTCCAGTCCAAATTTAGAAGGATGAAACAGTTCGATCCGGTCTTCAGTCTTAAATTTTTAAGATTTTGGTCTGACCGGACCGAACCGATATTATATTAATAATATATATATTATATTATTAATATATAATTTTAATTTTAACTTTAACTGTAATAATAATCAAAAGTAAGACTATGTGAAAAGTGCAAAAATTATGATGTATATATATATGTTATTTGTGGTGATGCATATATGGTAGTGAGGGTGAAAATCATTTGTTTTTTCAACGTGGCTTATCCAAGAATGTGATAACTAAAAGAAGAAATGGGACTATAGCTATATATGTACCTGCAGGGAGTAAGATCGAGTTTGGTAGTGCATGCTAGATTGAAGGAATATATGGGAGGAGTTGGTTAATTTGTAAAGAAAATGAAACTTAGTTGTATGATCATATATATTATCCTTGTATAATCTTTAGGGCTGTAGCTTAATTTTGGTGGGTCTGTTTCTACTGTTTTTTTCTTTTCTTTTTTTTCAGCTGGCTTGCTTTATAGATATGATATAATTGTTGATCTAATAACATGTTAAAGCAAAGATTAAAGTGGGCTTTTCCTTTTATTATAATTTTTATTGAAAAAAAAAATTCCTACTCATGAAAATAAGTACATGACATAATATAAAAAAACCCAAAAAAATGGACCCAGAAAAAAAAGCCCAGATTGAACGAACCGACCAAAACCGGATTGGTCTGGTCTGGTCTAACTCGATCTTAACACTCATTTTGGTCCAGTTCGGTCTACGAATTCATAGGACCAATTTATTCTGTCCAATCCTGTCAATTGGTGTTCGGTCCGGTCAACCAATCACGTACACCCCTAATAACAAGCCGTCTGTTCTTTAGTAAAAAATTCCTTTAGAGAGAAGGAAGACGTATATATGTATACTTTTGAATGAACTCTTATTTGGCCAGGACCAATGGAATACTTTTTATCATTTTATAATTTATTAGAAATAAAAAAAATATATTTCACTCAAAACTAGCTAGATGAATGAATATTTGTATGCAGCTCGGTTGCACGGTCAAATGTTGCTATATAAAGATGACAGGTTGCCGGGCACTAAAACAATCGTATTTTAGCACCATATGTACCGTTTTTAAGACCTAATATAACTAGATGGTTGCATGGCCAAATGTTGATATATAAAGATAACGGGTTGCGGGGCACCAAAACAATTGTTTCTTAGCACCATATGTACTATTTTTAAGACCTAATATAGCTAGCTGAATGAATATTTGTATGCAGCTCGGTTGCACGGCCAAATGTTGATATATAAAGATAACTAGCTACCGGGCACCAAAACAATTGCCTCTTAGCACCATATGTACTATTTTTAAGACTTAATATACAATTATGTTGTGTTGTGTAAGTGATTTATTTTATTTTTTGTACAAAATATCTTCAATGTGCTATTTGATTGATAAACTAAAGTCAAAATTGTTTTGATACTACTAACTGTTAGAATATAGTAGATCATTCTTTGTGATTTATGTACATATTTAGCTTAACATGCTTAGTCTTGGCAATATGTTTTTATACTTCTAAAAATGGGAGGTGTTATATCTATTACACACGTATCAAATGTTCCACGAGTTTAAACACACATGTGTATATATATACATATTAAAATATATAGTGCATTCGAAGAGAGTATAATGTTATACCTAATAATTTTTAATACTTAATCAACCTGCTAATAAAATGTTTTGAGGTTATGTGATAGAGAATTAGGGTTTTTCATTTCCTTTATTTGTTATATATCTTGACCCTATATAAAGGGCCCTCTATTGTATTATTCAATCATTCAAATATCTTCGAAATCTATATACACCTCGAATCATCATCTCCAGACCTCCAAAATTGAAACCCACACCACCATCGTGATCGTCTGGCCAAGAGGATTCCAGCACCGTCAAAACCAAGCCAATTAGACGCAACACGCGCCTCCACACGCTGCAAGTAGCTCACTGCTACCGCCACAAAAAATCCACGCGCGCCGTCTTACTCATGCTGACCACACTCTTCACGTCAGCCCTATAGCCACGTCAGTGTTAACTTGTCCACGTCATCGTTGGCTTTCCACATCAGCCCTAGGGTAAACTTCTCTGATATTTCCATTTTGACCCCAGAATTTTTTGATAATTACTCTAACAACAACAATTTTATGTTATTTTTTGTCTCCATATATATATATATATAGAGAGAGAGAGAGAGAGGGAGATAAATTTAAATTGTACATGTGATCCTTTACCCTTCAGCCATATGCATGAGTGAATGACCCTTCAAGGCTTTGATCAAGCATGACTAAATAATGACAAAAAAGACTAATTCATTGTCGAAAGGGACGCGATGAAGATCGATGAGTTCGATCCATAAGACACAAAAAGACGTGTGTGTATATATATTAATTAATTAACCATTGGGAGGGTCATGGAGGAGTTAGCAGCCAGACATTCAATGTCTATTAGTCTATGCTCAGCTCCCATATATATATATATATATATTTCTCACTAGTAAGTAGTAGTGGCAAAGCTATATATGTCTAAGTGTCTAACTATATGCATATGTACTTGGTTAAGTTATGAGTCTACTTTGATTTTTAAAAAACGTTATCACTCCAATCTTTGAGAATCAAACTTTGTTTATAATGGTAAGATATAGTACATTAATTATGCTTTAAAAAGAATACTAAACTTTTATTATAAAACTTCTTGAAAAAAAATTAGTAGATTCTTAATCTAAACATAGAGTATCAAAAATGTAAGAGAATTGAGTAAGTTGGGCGTTACGTACTATTAGTGTGACTTAAAGGTAGAAAGTTTCCCTTTCAATAATTTTTAAAATTAAATGAAAGTACTTAGAAAGAAGGAAAGAAAGATGATTAATTCGACCATTTAAATTCAGAGTGAATATTTAGACTTCGTTTGATAACAAGATGAAAAAAAAAAATTGATTTGTGTAAGAAGTTAAAAAATTAGTTGAGACATATGATGAGATTTTCTCTTACTTTCTAGTTTTTTCCACGGATTTTTTTTTCTTCATTTCAATGGTGGTGAAGAATGTTTTATTTTTTTTCACAAAAACTAATGATAAATAGAAGATATATACTCATAAAAATGAACATGAGATGAAGAACATCTCATCACATGCCTTTAATTACTTAGTTTCCAACTTCTAATACCAATTAATTATTTTTTTATTATTTTTCATCTTATTATCAAACGGACGCTTAATAGTAAAAACTTTCAAGTGTATTAAAAAAGGTTTGATGTATTGTGGTTGAAATAAAGATGTCAGTTAAAATTTTGTTAGAATTATTGTTTATTTTTGAAGTAGGTAGGAGCTGGAATACAACGGCGAATTGCTCTCTTACGTACGTACTTAATATATAAATATAAATATGTGGGCAAGATTTTAAGACGGCACAGGGCAGGCGCAGCCCACGTTGTTCTCCAACAGCATTTGAAAGCCATGTATTGACCCTTCACGCAATAATAATAATGCCTTCAGATTCTCTTAAGAAAATGTTCGGCAAGCCGAACTCTTTTCTTTTTTAATTAAAAAATTGTTCAGCTTGTTTTAAAGTAGATGGAAAATAAGTTTGATTTGCGTAGCTAATATTATTTTGTTGATCGAAATCAAATGTACAAATGTCAATCAATACATGCCAAAGTATATAGTATATTATATTATACGCTTGCAAAGACAGATAGAGAAATTTACTTCAGTTTCTATGACATTTTCCTGTTTATGCGTTGGATGCATTAATTGTGTCTTCTGCTCAAATTGAAGGTTTCATAATTAAATTCTTAACTTCTTGTTATATATTATATATATCTCTTAATTAAGTTTCTCCTTTTCGAAAAAGAAAAAATCAATTACTTCATATATATATATAATTGATATTTAATAAAGTAACTATCATACTGTTGCAGAAAGTCTATGAAATAATATTTTAATAGTTACAGAGAGAGAACAATAAAAGTCCGTAGGCGTAGGATATATAATAGACCACTCCAAGGTCAGCAACTAATTAAATTCATTCATCAATGATTTCATTGGGAGGAATCAACATGCGCGCGCATTGTTTTCTCCGATTGATCGAATTCCTCCCGCCAGTTTAATTATTTTTTGATACAACGGTTTGCATTACTTTTTTTTTTTTTTGGTTCCCCACGGAGTGTCCGGGCCAGCTTTCGCGCACCTCGACTAGTTAAAGAGATTTAAATAAAAATTTGATTTCAATATAAGGTCTAAAATATATTTCTTTACAAATATTGTAAATCCTTCTAGGAGGACCTAGCTTATATTTTATGAGGACCGATGCAGCCAGGGGCGTTGCCACGCTTGTACGAGGGAGTGCGGACGCACTCCCGAGATTTTCGGGAAATTTTTTTTTAAAAAAAAAAAAAAGAGTTGAGGGTATATAGTTGTAAGAAATAATAGTTGAGGGACTGGTGAGAAATAAAGTTTACTTAAAAAGGATTGAGATCCACGGAGATAAACTCCACCTTTTCTTTCCGCACGCAGCACGCTTCTTTCTTTCTCTCTTTTTTCGTTGTTCTCTACTCTCTCACGACTCACACTCACCAAGTCGCCGACCAAGTTTGCACGGCTGCATCACGCAGCTCACGCCTCAACAAGAACAGCTCACGCCTCAACATGTGCTCGTAGCTAGTGGTTGCTAATCATATATATGATTGTTAAATCCTTGCAGCAGTGATGTTTTATATATTTTAAATTTTCTATGATTTACTGTGAAGGCTTCGTGGACATTTCGGAGGCTTCGTGGAAATTGCGCACCCCCGGTTTCAAATTTCTGGCTACGCCACTGGATGCAGCTTGAAACAAAAAAAAATATTTATATAATTTTTTGAGAATACATGATGCATGGAATCATTTAAGAAAAAAAAATTAAAATATAAATAAATTAATCAATATTTATATTGTGATAGTAAAATGGAGGAAGCACATTATATTACATATATTAATTAATTAATTAATCTATCTATCTATACTATCTATCTAATACATTATATTACATTACATAATAGTATTACGGAACAATAATATGTATTAAATATACTTATTTTATTAATATTTATTAATTGTATGTATATTCCATTAACTTATATATATATATATATATATATATATATATATATTACATGTGTTTCTTTAAGAAAAATTTAATTTCATTTTGTTAAATTTGTAGAACATGACGCACAAATTATTTACATTTTGATGTATTTCATGCACCATCATCAACTGCTTCCTTAGATAATATGGTTCTCTTACAAAGATTTGCAATGCCTTATATATATATATATATATATATATATATATATATATATATATATATATATATTAATATGACCATCAATATTCTTATTTTTTTTCTATATATCCATCTTTTCACAGTTATTGCATTTTTGGTATTGTTATTTTATTATTTTCAACAAAGAAAAATCCAAGTGGAAATTCGATAATAAAGTTAGCAAATACAAACTAGCAAAGATGATAGCAAAGTGCGATATAAAATTGTATGCCTTATTATGATTTTTAGATTCCATGATTATATTAGACATTAATTAGAGTTTTTAAATAAGTAGTATTGGTTATACCAATCTTTGACACCACATTTAATTACACACCAAATTGAAAATTCTAATGTAATTCATTTATCATTTAAGGTGTCATAGGATTATCTCTATGCACAATAAATCTAACAAGCAAAGAGTATAAAATCTTTTTACATAAATAATTCATCACAAGTAATGTGTGTTTCATTTTTTTTTTCTTTCCTTTTTTTTCGTGTCGTTTGCATTTTTTACCAAGTGTTCAATCAAATTAGACAATTGAAGTGGGTTATTATTTTATATATATTATAAATAAATTTGTAAAATGTAAATCACCCACCCCGTACATCGCACGGGTTAAAATCTAGTTAAGAGTATTTTTGCCCTTGTTAACTAGTAGGCCATTTATGTCCCATTAAAAAAATGGCACATGATAAAAAAATGTTATAAATAAAAAAAATAATATTCTGCATGAGAATCTGTGCCTAATTTAATACATATTAAAATTTTATTATTTTCATATATAGGTGCTTAATGTTGGAAACAAAAAATGAATAATTAAAGTAGTTGTGGCGTGCTAGGTATTGTCCTTAAGAGAAAATTTCGTTCCACTGGGATAATATTCCATAAAGATTTCTCCCTTCTAGGATAATATCTCGTTACAATTAGATTTTAGTAGCTTCCTTTTATAATATAACAACTATATATGGGTTTATACGGGTGCATTCTTAAATATAGAACCTAATAAACAACTTATATGTTTATTTGGAAAAGATATTGATAAATAAAACTATAATTATTTTTATGAATTTTTGCCAACCTACTAAGTAATATGGTAAAGGTTGGAGAATATATAAAAGGCTTGATAAAAATATGTGACTCTTCTGTTGGGTTGGTTTCTTTATTTTCTTTCTTGTTTGGTACTTCAATGATAGAACACTAAGGATGATATACACACGAGGCGAAGTCGCTTAAATGAAAAGTGAAATTAATAAAATGTTAATAACTTTAATTAATATACTTTAGAACTTAAAAAAAATTTAAAGATGTTAATTAATTAATTAATCTTCTTAGAACTTACACAAATAATTTGTAGCCACCTAATATGTTTGGTGTCCAATAAATTCTAGAAGATGTTATACTTATCAAATTAATTCCATAAAATAAAATTAGTAGAAGTCTCATACAAAAATTTGGTATTATAATAGTTAATGGTGAACTAATTTTATTAATTCCATATATGTGTCCGACATATATTAACATTATCCAAAATTATAATTTTCTAATATTTAATGGTGAACTAATTTTATTATTTATTTTATACAGGTGATGTTCTTACTTTTATAGAACGCAAAGGATGGGATTTTTAGCACACTTCAACAACTCAGTATGCCATCACTGTTATTAATGGTCCACAAAGGACAAAATGACACTCTTTAAATTTTTGTTAAGAAAGTGTAGCAGATCACCAATTTGTTCTCGTTGTAATTCGGATTTTGAAAGTGTTGAACATTTATTTTTAGATGTAAATTTGCGCAGCAAATATGGAGATGTTTTAATTTGGTGAATGCTGTGAATTCTTTTGATCCTGGCAATATTATTTCAATTGTGAAATGGGCAAATGATTTAGTTGATATTGCTGCCTCATTGTCCCAAGCTGTAATACATTAAGTTTGGTAGCAACAGTTTACTAAGGTATATGGAAAGCACGAAATTTGTGGATTTTTGAAGGTAAGTCCGGCTCTAGCTTTAGAGTTGTTAATCAAGTTAAAGATTGGATAAAGGAGTTTCTTTTGTTAAAGGTTTTTCTTTTTTCGGCTTCGATTGTCAGAGATGATAGTGGGTTAAATTTTCTCAAATCGAGCTCGGTGTTAGCTTTTTGTGATGCTTCCTTTGATTGTGCTAATTCGGAAGCAGCATTGGGGGTGTGTTCTGTTTAACTCAGCAGGGTCTCTTTTGGATGGAATTAAGAAGAGAGTTCTAGCCTCCTCAACTCTAGTAGCGGAAGCACTTGCAATCAAAGAAGTTTGCAGAATGGTTCACGTGAGGAATCTATCGAACATCTCCATTGCTAGTGACTACAAAGAGGTTATCTCGATTCTATCATCTGATCTTAAGCCGCGATGGAAAATCGAAGTGATTCTGTTGATATTAAGGCGTTGGTGAGTGCTAGATATATAAATTGGATTTTTTGTTCCGAGAGATTTTAACCAGGTGGCGCATTGGGTTGCTAGAGAAGCTCGTCTCAAGTCTCTTCTGGTAAATTGGGTGACATCTTCGCCTCGAGTTTTATACTAATCTTTTTTCTAGGCTCTTGTCTATGTAGCTGTTATGCTTTATTTGTTGTTAAATATATATATATACATGAATACAAGTTTTGACATATATGCACAGGATAAATTGTGAATATTAATAATTTTATTTAGACCTAAATTAATATTATAATCTTTTATTTTTCTCTTTTTAAATTGAATGTCTTACTTTTTTTATTGTGATACTTGAAATTAGTATATAATCATTGTATCAAATCTCATAACAAGAAGTAAATTATATTTTTATTATTTTATTGAGTTAAAATTAATATATTTTTGACTGTATGTAATAATTAGAAAATTAATAGGAGTAAACAATTCAAATGGTCTTTAAATTTTTAATTTAGTACCATCTTGACCATCAAATTTTAAAACAAATCAATTTGGTCATTCAACTTTAGAGTAAGTATCACTTTGACTATTCCATCTAATTTTTTGGTTATTCAACTTTTAAATAAGTATCACTTTAACAATTTTATCTAATTTGGCTATAAAATTTAATACATTTCATTATACATAATTTAGTATAAGGTCATTCTAATAATATTCTAACAAAATTATTTTTTTTCAAATATTTTCGTCAAAATGGTATACACAGTATAAAATATGATAATAAATATGCTTTTTACACGGGGACAAAATAACGGAAGGAAGTGGGGCTTTGGGTGGTGGGTCATAATGTCTATATTCACCAAGTGGATGTCAATCGGACCACTTCATAAAAAATAATACCTTCTCAATTTGTTTTTTTTTGGACAATAATAATGATAACCTTCTCAATTAAAAGTGGTGGGCGGTGGGCTGATGCCTTCCTTCAATGTCCTTTTTGCTGTACCTTCACTTTATCCACTCTTTTTTCTTTTCACTTTTCTTTCGTCCGTTTTATCCGTACACTTTCTTTTCACAGTAGCTTCTGTTCTGCCATACACAAAATAATTTGATGCTATATTTTTTTCTGAGTATTTTATACCTATTTCAACTAAATTGTTATAAATACATATTTCATTAGTAATAAAATAAGTAATTAGAGAGATTTAAGTAGCTAAAATAACTTGTAAGTGAGATCAAATTTGTCCTCAAGTCAAAATAAACCAATAAAAACACATCATAGCAAAAAAGAAGGAGATGAGGATTATATCATAGGCTACTAAGATTAAAAAAAAATGTACAAATTTCACTGTTGAAATAAGCTTGTTGGAATAGAAAATATATATGTTTTTTTTTTAATAAAATAAGAGAATATTTGTTAGAGGCATGAAGCATATATAGGACGGGGACTAGTGGTAGCAACTAGCAAGTCGGCATTTGCCATCCAAAAGTACTGAAAGAGACAAAGGAAAACTCTAAAGCTGCCTGCAATTCATGAATGGACCCTCCAAACTCCTCCTCGCGTTCTTCTCGCGTTAGACTTACCTAATAATAAAATATATTATATATATATATATTGGCTATATTTTTTGTTTTTTGTTTTTTATGATCTGTTTGATAATAACATTCAAAAAAAAAATTGTGAGAATTTGGAAAATAAATTTAGGCACGTGGTGAGATATTTTTTTTACTTTGTGATTTTTTCCATGAAAACAAAAAAAAAAATTAGCAGTTTAGGAAGAAAAATTTTCAACAAAAAAATAATGAATGATGGAGGATATCTGCTAAAAAAAAGAGCATGAAATTGTGAGTATCTCATCACATGCTTTCACTTATTTTGCATCTTCTTACTCAAATCAAGTGTTTTT
This sequence comes from Lonicera japonica, assembly GCA_021464415.1. Classification (NCBI taxonomy): domain Eukaryota; kingdom Viridiplantae; phylum Streptophyta; class Magnoliopsida; order Dipsacales; family Caprifoliaceae; genus Lonicera; species Lonicera japonica. The sequence continues at coordinate 3,637,063 of CM038464.1, read as the reverse complement.
ATTTTTCTTTTATATATTGTTACTAAACGGGATCTTAAATGTTGACATATGTAGCTATGGTAAATAATAAAAGAAAACATGACATAAAATGCCGATGAGGACTAGGCTGCACATGGGAGAGTGTTACGTGATCGTTTAGGTAGCTGAGTGCAAAGATTTTTGAGGAAAAATTTAGGACGATCGTATATTGCCTAAGTTGCTTTTAAGGCTTTTATTAAAAATAATTTTATATTTGATAAGTGAAATTAAAACCTTAAATCTAACAATTATATCAATCAAGTAACTACACACAAAATATTCCACAACACTAGAAAGTAACGAGGTTTAATACTTGCGTAGAACTAATCATCGGAATTAACCGACAATATTTCACTATGATCAAAACATAATTACAAATTCAATGACTTACAATAATTGCTTCTACACAATTTATGTAACAATTTCGTCAATTCCTTGAACTTCGAATCCAATCACAGTTAGCTTGCGCATAGCGCTTTCTGTTTTTTCGATTTACCGAGGTTTCCTTCTACGCACTTGATCAAAATATTTCACCCCTGTCTGTGATCTCTCTTATTGCAAGTTAATTACTTTGCTCACCCCGTCAATTACAACTGAAGACACTGCCGCATAACCGTGAATATTTGAAACACTAATTCTTAAATTTAAAGCATAACATGATCTCTTATGGTATGTAAACAAAATTTAACTGGCTTTCCAAAACTCTCAAAATATGATTCTATCGTTTGGATAATTTTTGCCTAAAAAAACTCTCTAGAATCACGTCTTTTTGTTTTAAGCCGATGGGTTAAATTTATAGAAAAATATTGAGTTAAAATCCTCTTTGGAATATGTTTAAAACACTCAAAAATAAATTTTCTCAATAAAAAACGTCTATAGGAATTTACTACCTTTTATGACACTTTTTGTTTTATACTTTTTACGATGCTTTTAATCTAATCATTAAATTTATTTAATATTCACACTTAATCACACATTATATTACATTAAATTCAAATAATCTCAAATTTAAAAAAAAAATAATGCTCAAATTAATCTCCATAAAATTCAATGAGTAAATTATTGGCTATAAATATCAATATCACATAAGTTTTATTATAAAATTTAGAATTAATTCACACTTAATCACACATTTAAACAATATAATTATATATTTTTATTAAAATATTCCAATAGCATGAGCATCTTAAATGTGTGATTTATTAATTTAAAAATATGTGTGATAAATAAAAATGAGTAACGCTTGAGAAAAAATAGAGCATCTCCAACCGTAGTGTATAATTTTGGTTTGTGTAAAATTTACACGTTTTGTAAAAAAAAAATCTCAACAGTCTTTTAAGAAACTTTGATACTTCTTTTAATAAACTTTGACACTTAGAATTTTTGTAAAAAGGTTGTGTAAAATACAAACCCAATTTATACAACCACGTCAAATAATCTCACGTCTATTCTCTCATCCCGCATCTAGAAATAAATGAATTTGAAAAGCAAGAGAATAAATATAGGATAAGTTCCACTTGTGTGTATTTAATTATAAGTTTAGTATTTACACAAAAGTCTAAAACAGACTATTAGAATACAAAACAAATTCTTTATTATTATTGTGTAAATCTCACTTTGACACGTAGATTTACACAAAATTTATACAAGACGATTAGAGATATTCTTACGAACCTTATCTTTTTGTACATGCTATTATATCATTTATGCAGCTCTAATTCAAAATTGTTCCAAATTCAAAGTTGATATTTTTATTGATCATATTCTTAACCTAGTCAGCATATTGTTTATTTTAGAATCTTTTTTCCATTTTATATTATATATACATAATCTTTATTCAACTAAACTAATTTACTATATCACCCGGTGATTATTAGTTCTATAATATCTAAAGTAAACATCTTAGAATGCTCTTTTAACTAGTTTTTAGAATGCAAAGGTTGTCTTTAAAATAAAGGTGTTACTTGTGTACGAGAAAACCAATTTACTTAAGAGTATAAACATAAAATAGAATGAGTTAAGACTTAAGAGTCATATTATTGTTAAAGTAATTATATTTATTATTTAAACAATATACAAGTCTAAAATTATATAATATAATTTCTTAAAATAAAAAATATAATAGAGATGGAGGCAATGGGTTAAAAAAGGTTTTCTCTATAATTAGATCAAAGTGAATGATACCTTACATTTTTATTCAAAAATAAGGATATTCATTTTTTTTACTTGAAATGCCCTTCATTTATTTCTTTTATTTTTTTTTCTTAAAAATAAATTAGTCACCACCATTATCTCTTTTTAGAACTTCAGCAACCATTATCGGAGTGTCATTACCTTACTAGAGCTTGGACGTAGGTACTGCAAATTTCTTTTTGTACTAAATTTGCAAGCAACAAATAATACATATTTGAGTGCAAATTTAATTTTGCAAATTTAAGCAACTCATAATATATTTGTAGTGCAAATATATTTTTGCACTAAATTCGCAATCAACTAATGATACATTCACATGCAACAAATGATACATATTTTAGCGCAAATATGTTTTTGGACTAAATTCCAAGCAACTTATGATATATTTTTTTTGCAGAACTGTTTTTGTACTAAATCGACTAACAACTAATGTTATAAATTTTAGTGAAAATATATTTTTTTTACCAAATCTGTAAACAAATTAAGATATAAATTTTGATACAAATTCATTTTTGCAGTAAATCCGCAAGCAATTAAAGACGTAAATTTGAGCGTAAAATTTATTGCCGGAGCTTCCATGTTGTTGTTGAAGGCACAAAATGGTCGCTCGAGTTCTGGAATGGCCATTGAAACTCTGGTGGGCGGTGGTAGCGGAGGTAATTATTGAGACTTAACAACCACCAATGGTAATAAAGAAATAAAATATTATAGTATAAATATAATTAACTATTTTAAAAAGGGGGAGTTTCCTATTAAAAAACAAAGGATTTGAAAATTTCTCTATGACTAAAACAAAATTCATAAAGAAAATTTTTTATTTGTTTAAAAACAATCTTTAATGTAAATATAATTATAAAAAAATACTTCGAACTAATTTTCGAAAACTAGAAATTTAGTAGAAGGTTTTATTACTCATTATTTTTATCAAAAATCCAATGAATAATATTTTTTCGATGAAGGGCTTATTTTTAATTGGTGATTAGTATAAGAGGCCTATTTTATTTTATATTTTAAATTAAGGTATTTGAATAAATTTAAATATATTTTAATTAATAAAAACATGTTATCTATTACCTAAATTACTCCCTCTTTATTTTTGTCAAGTTCCAATCATACATGAAAACTTTGCACATAAATATGGAATGCAATATGAACTTTATACCAAAAAAATAATAGTGCAAACTTTCTTTTGCATAATCTGTATTTTTCATAGCAGTGCAAATTTGAATTTGCATAAAACAATTACAAATACAAAAATCATGGCAACACACGTGAACATAAAGAAAAATTATTAAATAAAATGCGATACTATTATTTTTTCAAAATCCGGAACAAAGTATTTTTTGCATCATATTCACCATGACTGCATATTACTTGCCAATTTTATTTGTGCAAAAGTAAAAATTGAGCTTTAGACTAATATGTAACAAAGATTTAAAGTTCTATAAACAAAAAATATGACATTTCTATTGTTGTTCATCCTCCTATGTAAACAAATCCTTGTTTTCCTTCAAAAACTTTAATGTTGCCTTTGTTTCGAGATGAATCTTGAGCGATCAGTAATACGGTTCATCAGTCAATATGAACCAAACGAAGTTTGTTCATTTTTTGGACATCGAATCTTCTTTCTCGAAATTTTTTTGAATCTTTTGTCCCCGCACAAGCCTTTCGATAAACTCACATATATAGAGTGCTCAATCAACACTACGATATCAAAAAAGTTAAAGTGTAAGTATTTGTAAATTTGACAAATAAATATGTACTGCATTATTAACGTTGCAGTAAAATGTGGACCGCAATATGAACTTTGCACCAAAAATATGGACTGCAATATGAACATTGCAGTAAAATATAAAGTGCAATATGAACTTTGCACAAAAAATATGGACTGCAATATGAACTTTGCAGTAAAATATGGAGTGCAATATGAACTTTGCACAACAAATATGAACTGCAATATGAATTTCGTAGTAAAATTTTGTATAGAAATATAAATTGCAATATGAAGTTTTGCAGTAAATATGTACTACAATATGAACTTTGCAGTAAAACAAAAAAAAAATTGCACATAAATATAGACTGCAATATGACGTTTGCTGTAGCTTTTATACTGTAATAATGAGTTTTGCAGTGTTGTTTTTTGCTATTAATACATATTGTATTACTTAGTTTGTTTTAAGGATTAAGATGTCATTTTTCAATAAAAAAAAAGACATATATCATTTTTTCAATGAAATGAAAACTGGACCCTTTATTTAAAAAAAATTATTCCTTTATTTTATGTAAAAATCTTTTTTTAAATAAAACGATTTTTCAATTATCCATTTCTAAAAAGGTAATTATTTTGTGGATATAAACATTTTTAATTAAAACAAAGTCCGGTTCTGGGGCAAGGGTGGGTTCGGGTCGGGTTTGGCCAATACTAAACCCGACCCGCATCTATAATACTCCGCCCCAAACTCGATGCGGGTTTATTTTTTTGAACCCAAACCACTCCACATTTATGCCTTAAAACCTAAACCACCCTGTCTTGCCCCGCCCTGAATTCGTAAGTTAAAAAAAAAAATCATTCTTTATGCCCTTATATCATTTTATGTTTATGCATTGTTAACTGGCGCATTGCCTTTCAAATTTATTTTTTTTAAAAAAAAGCACAATAGCACACACACACACATATATATTATATTATATTTACTAACAGATCTATTATCTATATAAAATATTATTCCATTCAGATGAGGTTAGAGATTCTTAAATGATATATAGATATTTAATATTAATAATATATTTTATGTAAGTATG